>OX451735.1:1474090057-1475492675 GCA_948472305.1 Vicia faba | reverse complement strand
TATATATATATATATATATATATATATATATATATATATATATATATATATATATATATATATATATATTATATATATATATATATATATATATAATATATATATATATATATATATATATATATATATATATATATATATATATATATATATATATATATATATATATGTATTAAGTTCTAAATATGTATTATATATAAAAAATAATAATATTTAATATTTAATAAAAAAAAGTATTTTTCTATAAAATATTTTCAGAAAGTAAAACAAAAATAAAAATGTATAAAAATGTATTTGCACTATTTTAGTATTTTAAACAAAATATATGTATTTATTTATTTATGTATAAACTAAAAGAAAACTAAATAAATGCCTAATAAATTCAAAAATGGTGAGAAAAAATATTTTTATATTTTTAATATCATGAGAAAAAATAAATAAGTCAATCAAAAAAAGAAAAAGTCAAAAAGTCAAAGAAATAAGCAAAATGGACTCAGGGGGTGCAGAAGTAAGTGTATGGTGCAAAAAAGAAAATGTAAAACAGGCCCAGCCCAAAGGACCTTCTTCAACCTCCAGCATGTTTGAAACAAGAACAAAGCGCGCGTTTTCCATTGTCAAGCATAGATCCTGATTCTTTGACTTTCATCAAAAACTTACAACAGCAAACTTGTAAAGCATCATGTCACGATTCTAAGCATGTAAAAAAATCAATCTAACTCTCAGAAATGAGAGAGAATTTCTTCTCCCCCAAATTCTGACCTAGTTTTTATGCCATGTTCAGACTCAAAATTCTTGCAGCACACATAACATAAATGAAATCTAACTACATGGGCATGTTCAGGGCTATGAATGTGACATATTATCTTCACAAACCTAAAGCTAACAATGCCTAATAAGAGAGATACGAATCCATGAACTTACCTGTTCAGTTGAAGTTCTATCTGGAAATGGAGGAACTTTCAGTGCAAAGTGATGATTGGTATAGCTTCCTTGATGTCCAGGGATGCTATTCCAAGCATTACTTTGTCTTGAAACCTTTTGAATCGTGCTAGAGCTCTTCACCTGCAAATCAGAAAAGTGAAAATGGTGGAACTGGTTAGAGGAATTACAGGTCGTGTTTTAGGTTTTGGTTAGCTTGTATGGATGCTAGGGAATATGTTTGATGAGCTTTGGTCAAGAAAACATACAAGGAATGAGAGATGGTGTTCAAACTGCAGGCCTTGCCCTGTTTTTGCAGTTTGAGAGTGATTCTGTCAATGGGGAGGTGTTGATGGTCTTAGGGTCGTGCTTCAGCTTGGTTAGGATGTTTGGAATGTGTCTACAATATTTGCTTAAGGTCACTAATGCTGAGATGAAAATTGTGTTGTGTTATGATACTTTTCTTCACACTTAAGCAAGCAAAGTCAAGTTGTGTTCTAGGCATGTAGAGGGCCCCTAATCATGCTGCAAAACTCCTCCTTGATCAGTGTGTTATGCTCATAATCTTGTGCCAATTAGATTGTATCTGTACTTGTTGGATTTTCAATTGGACATAAAGCTACCTTTTTCAAAAATGGAAGAAATGCTTTATCTATTTTGGGTTTAATCCTTTAGGCAATGCTTGAACACACAAAACATGGTCTTGTCACAAAGCATATGCATTAAATTTATGAGTTTAATTGAGATAAAAGTCCTGTAATCAAGTTGGTGTAAGCTGAGATTTAAATGCATAGTGCTATGAACATGTAACTTGGCCTAATCAAAAGTGAGTTTTTGCCATATTGTAAAATTCGATTCTCCCTAACCATGAGGTTGTTTGAGAAGTTCTTGGACATTTTGGAAAGCTTGGAATGTGTAATACAATCCATATTTGAAATGCAAAGTGAAATTCCAAGTGGAAGTGTGTGTAAAATGGCCTTGAAGTTAGGTAGAAAACCTTGCCAAAATAGGTCAAAATTTCACTAAGTTAAGAATGGTTTAGTACCCTTATTCCAAAAATTGTAACTTGAGATACAAGCGTTATTTGGGAAAACTTTGTGAATCAAAGTTGTAGATTATGCAACAAGCTACAACTTTCATGTTTTGACTTTTGTTTGAATCCAAATTAATCTTGGTGAGAAAGTGGGGCAAAGTTGGAAAAAAATTAGGGTTTTCCATAACTTAAAAAAATTCTAAGTTATGAAAAATTCCCATTTCAAACCCTAATTTGCATTTCTTGATTTCTTGGTGAACAAATTTCATGATTTGGCATGTTTTTATGAAAAATGAATCTTGACCGTTGATTTTGACCAAAAAGTCAAAGTTTGACTTTTTAGTATACATTCAAAATTGATCAATTGACTGGGAAATTCAACTGTCAATCTTGTGTACTTGGGATCTTTTGAACTTGTTGAGCATGTCAAGATAATTCCATGGGGTCCTTGAGTCCATATGTGAGCTTGGTTTTCCATTGGCTAGGTCAAACAGTCAAAAATTGCCTTTGTGCAGTCAAAACCCTAAAAATGACCATTTTGCCCTTTTGGTGATCTGATCAAATTTCTTGTGGAATTGTGATCCAAACTTGATCAAATGGTCTATATGAGTTCATAATGTTGATGTGGGTCAATTTTCATGAGATTTGACTGTCAATTGGCCACAGTTGACTTTTTCCCCAATATAGTTGATTTCTAGGTCAACTGTCCAATTGACTGGGCAAAACTTGGAATCAAGACTTGAAAATTTGTATGGATAAACTTGGGAGTCCAACATGAAGCATGAAAGTCATCTTAGGCTTTTTAGGTCAAAACATCTTTGTGCAAACACAAACCCTAATTTGGGTCAACAGTGCAAGGAGAAGCTAGAGCAGAGGGAACCCTAACTGGATCTTGAGCTCCAAGGGTTTTGTGATGAGAAAATGTTGAGGAAATGGGAGGGAAAATTTTGGGGTACAACAATATGAATATGTAAGATTGCAACGTTTGAGAGGTATTTGCAGTTGCGTGTCAAAATCGTAAATGATTTGTCCTCTAAGCTTGTTTATATAGGCGTGGAAATCTTGTCCAACATAAAGCGTGATAATGGATGTTCAATTTTATTTCCATATTGAGAAGATTCTTGTCTGAATGAAGCTATTGCATATGATGCTGTCTTAAATGAAAAGTAACGCTTCAGAACTTAGAATCTTGCATGCTGCAATTTCTTCAGAACATTGATGACTCAGAGATGTGAGGATCTGATGGTATATTAAACTTCTGTTCAGAATCAGAGTATTCTTCACTTCAGTGCAGATTCTAATCATCATTCTTCAGCGCAGATTCTGATTACCTCAGCTTGAAAGCTTCTGTAGCTTAATTTTTGATGTTGTTTCAGTCAGAACTTCTGCATATAAAATAACACAAATTTAGAGTGCATATTTGTTCTTTGTGTTTGTTTTCATCAAAACTCTAATTAAGGGTTGTAGAATCAAACTATGTTCTAACAATCTCCCCCTTTTTGATGATGACAAAAACTAGGATTTTCAATGAAAAATATAGAACAAAAAGCTTTAGGAGAGTCTTCCCCTGAGTTGATTACTCAGATAGAGATGAGTTACTTCCCTGAAGTTCCTTCTCGTCATAGATTTTGATGCATCTCCTTCTGTCCTTATCAGAATATGTTCCTGTTCAAGCTTTTTAGAAAAACATAGAGGTTAAGATATTCATAATGTTTGAGACTTTGTCCCGGTATACTGTTATTGGAAATATCTTACTTTCTCCCCCCTTTTTGTCAGGTATCAAAAAGCAATATAATCAGAGCCAAAAAGATTATTTAAATTGAAAACAAAATGCAATGACAATTTTCAAAAACAAGAAGGATAAGATGAATAATAAAAATACATATAAACATTTAAAGAAAATCTAAGAAGGAGGGGGAAGACGTGTGAACAACGCTTCCAACAAGCTCTTAATATGAGTGCTTGATTCTTCCTGCTTTCCAAGAATGTCTTTGATTTCTTTTGTTGTATCTTCTTGTTTATCCAATATATCCCTGATCTCTTTGTTTGTGTCCTCTTGCTTATCCAGTCTGGCATGGATTAAGGTATTATCCTTCTTCAACTCTTCCAGAGTTTGCATGACTAGAGACGAAGCTGGTGTATCTTCAGGGGTTGCATGTCGTTCAGAATACTCTGCAACCTCTTCTGATTTAACAACTTCTTCTATTGCAATCACCTTTTCTGGAGCAGTAGTCAGAGGGTGACTATCAGAATCTGGTTCAGTGGCTTCTGAAGGTTGGTGCTCTTTCCAGGGAGCATTATCTAGCAGAAGAATTTCTTTCTTTCCCCATTGGCTCATAACTTTATCTTTGAAGGCTCTCAGCTGATCACTGAAGTTCTGCTGAGCCCTTTCATAGCTCAATTCTTTCAACTTCTGGGTTTTAGAGTTAAGCCATTTTTTGAATATTTCCCACAGAGAATCAGAAGCAGTAGGATTAGAAATCTCTTGACTTTCTTGCTTCAAAGAAGTAATCCATTCCTGTATTTCTGTTTCAAAAATCAACAGATTCTTACCAACATCTGATTTGGTTGAGGTTGGTTTAGGTTTGGGGGTGGCAATTTTGTTTGAGGTGGAAGCTAGTTGGTCCAGCACTTGTAGATCAATGACAAGTCTGAGGTTGTCAGCTAGACGTTTGATAGGTGAGGGAGTGGAAGATTCATAAATCAGGATTGGTGAGTGAGGGGTGTTTGGTGGAGTGGATTCATATGGTGAAGGTATTTCTGGAATATCATGAATGGAGAGAGGTAAATGAACCATAAGAGGTTTTGTTATCCCAGGAATTAGGGTAGTGGTATCAGAGTCTGAAAGGGAGTCTTCAGAAGATGGGTTTTGAAATTGAGGAGTGAGAGGGTTTTCATTTTCTGGTTGGGGTGAGTTAAGGTTTTACTGTTCTGGTTGAAGAGAGTGTGGATGTGGATTTTCTGGTTGAGGAGAGTGTGGTTGTGGATTTTCTGGTTGAGGAGAGTGTGGTTGTGGATTTTCTGGTTGTTGAGGTTGAGTGTTTGGATTTTCTGGGAGTGGTGAGAAAAAGTCTTGATCAAACAATTCAATATCAGATAGAACTCTAGCAAGTTATGGTTGATGTTGTTCTAGATTTGGATTTGGATTGGGGGAGTGAGGTTCATTCAAGAAATTTCCAAGAGTTATAGATGGGTCAAACTCTATGTCAAAATCCTCAAATGTTTGGGGTGAAGAATTTTCTGTTTGTTGAGGGGGAATGGTTTCAGATGTTGGAATAACTATTGATTCTACACCAGAAACAAAGGAAGGGTTACCTTTATTTTTTGCAGATTTGGGTGTCCTCTGAGAGGATCCTTATCCTGCTGCCTTCCTCTTTCTGGATTTCTTTAGCACAACCTCTGGAGCTGGCTTGTGCAGATCTTGGATGTTGATTTCTGGAATAGTCCCATCGGCCTTGCAAGCTTCAAGGTATCTGACTATAAAATCTGGAGATGAATCTATCTCAGAAAATAGTGGAAAATCCTTCAGAGGGATTCTCCTAGAAGTGATGACCTCATGAGAAGGCATTGTTGGTTCCTTCTTAATGTTCTCAATAATCTTCATTTTCTTCAGATTCTTGGCATTTAAAGGTTTCCCAGCAGTTGCTTCTAGAGTACTGATTTCTTGAGCCTCTGTCAGATGCTCTATCAGCCTGTTTTCTGTTACAATATCTAAAATCAATCTTCCTAAAGGAATCCAATCCCTATTAGTTCTTTCTTCTTATATTGTCTCTTTCACACTTGTTCTAAGATGGTTGAAGAGAAAATGTGGAAGGTTTATCTTGGTCTTCTTTGCAATGAAGTAAATCAGAAACTGCTGATCAATATTGATATAATCAGGGATCGAATCTTCGAACTCTTCAGACGTTCCCTGGCTAGATACAGGAATCGAGTCTAGAAATGTGGTCAACAGATATGCCCTGGCTGGATACAGGAATCGAATCTAGAAATGTTGTAGTTGATAGATGTGCCCTGGCTGGATACAGGAATCGAATCTTCGAACTCTTCAGACGTGCCCTGGCTAGATACAGGAATCGAGTCTGGAAACTGATCACTCTCAGATATGCCCTGGCTAGATACAGGTATCGAATCTGGAACTGTGACAGTTGAAGGTAGTTGTCTTTGGGATTGTCTTTTTCCCTGAAAAGGAAAATCATAAGTTGTATGCAATGTCATGATGTATGATATGCATGATGTTTTAACATGAGATAGTGTTGTATGCACTTTATCATGTATGTAATCAGGATGTATGAAAACGTGAAATGTTTATGAAGTGAGCCTCTTTTCGTCAATCAGGTTTAATTGATCATGACAGATAGAAGTGAGCCTCTTTTCGTATGACCATGACAGACAGAAGTGAGCCTCTCAGGATGTATGACCATGACAGATAGAAGTGAGCCTCTTTTCGTCAATCAGGTTTAATTGATCAAGTCGAGTCTATATCCAGTCATCTTCATTCAAGTCTGCATCCTTCATTATCCGGAGAGAGGGTATCTGAACTTCAATTGGCAAGACTGCCTCCATGCCATAGACCAAGGAGAAAGGAGTTGCCCCGGTTGACGTCCTTGCTGAGGTACGGTACCCATGAAGAGAAAATGGTAACATTTCGTGCCAATCTTTATAGGTCACTATCATCTTCTGCACAATTTTCTTGATATTCTTATTAGATGCCTCTACAGCCCCATTCATCTTCGGCCGGTAGGGAGAAGAATTGTGGTGTGGTATCTTGAATTGTTCGCAGAGTTCAGTGATCATTTTGTTATTGAGATTGGTACCATTGTCCGTAATGATTCTTTCTGGGACGCCGTACCGACAAATCAGATTATGCCGGATGAAACGTGCCACGACGCTCTTGGTCACTGTGGCGTAGGAAGCTGCCTCAACCCACTTCGTGAAGTAATCGATCGCTACCAAGATGAAGCGATGCCCGTTGGATGCCGTCGGTCGGATCTCACCGATCATATCAATGCCCCACATTGCAAAAGGCCAAGGTGCCGTCAGGACATTCAGAGAAACCGGAGGGATGTGCACCTTGTCAGCATAGATCTGGCATTTGTGACAAGTTCGAGAGTGTTGGTAACAATGGGCTTCCATGGTGGACCAGAAATATCCTGCCCTAAGGATTTTCTTTGCCATGGTGTGTCCACTGGAATGTGTTCCGAATGTACCTTCATGCAGTTCTATCATGATTTTCTCTGCTTCAGCCTTATCCACACAACGTAGTAGAGTTGAATCATGATTCCGTTTATAGAGGATGCCGTTGCTGAGGAAGAATTTTGCCGCAAAACTCCTCATGAACTTCTTGTCATTGATAGATGCCCCTTCAGGGTATTCCTGAGCTTCCAAGTACCTCTTCACCTCATGATACCAGGGTTTTTCAGTTGCCTTCTCAGCCTCGAGGTCGCAGCAGTATGCCGGTTCGTCCAACTTCCAGATAATGATCCGGGGAGCCTCATTGTCCCATTTAACCTTGAACATTGAAGACATTGTAGCCAGTGCGTCCGCTAGCTGATTCTCCTCCCTTGGGAAGTGCTCAAAAGTTATTTCTTCAAAGTGGGGAAGCAAGGTCAACACATACTCCTTGTAAGGAATAAGATTTGGGTGTTTCGTATCCCACTCGCCTTTGATCTGATTGATCACGAGAGCGGAATCTCCGAAGACACTCAAAAATTTGATCCTTAAGTCGATTGCAGATTGTAGACCCATGATACATGCCTCATATTCTGCCATGTTGTTGGTGCAGTTGAAACACAATCGGGCGGTGAGTGGAGTATGAGTTCCTTTGGGAGATATGATTACAGCGCCGACGCCGTTACCCAAAGCATTGGAGGCTCCGTCAAAATGCATAGACCATCGGGATCCTTATTCAGGTCCTTCATCCGGTCCAGGTACTTCACAGTCAGTTACCACCATGATGCCTTCGTCCGGAAAATCAAAGTTCAAGGATTGGTAATCGTCCACAGGTTGGTGTGCCAAATGATCTGCCAGTACACTTCCTTTGATTGCTTTCTGAGTTGTATACTGGATATCATATTCGGTTAAGATCATTTGCCATCTCGCTATTCTTCCAAACAGAGCGGGCTTTTCAAATATGTACTTGATGGGATCCATCTTTGAAATCAATAGAGTAGTGTGAGTCAGCATATACTAACTCAGCCGACGAGCAGCCCATACTAGAGCGCAACAAGTTTTCTCGAGCAGTGAGTATCGGGTCTCACAGTCGGTAAACTTTTTGCTAAGGTAATAAATGGCGTGCTCTTTTCGGCCAGACTCGTCATGCTGCCCCAGCACACACCCCATTGAGTTGTCCAGTACTGTCAAGTATAAGATTAGAGGTCTCCCTTCAACCGGTGGCATAAGAATGGGTGGTTCTTGGAGATACTCTTTGATTCTTTCGAAAGCGGCCTGACATTCATCGTTCCAACGTACTACTTGATCTTTCTTCAGTAGCTTAAAGATTGGTTCACAGGTAGCAGTTAGATGCGAGATAAATCGGGCAATGTAATTCAGACGTCCTAGAAGGCCTCTGACTTCTTTCTATGTCTTGGGAGTTGGCATCTCTTGTATGGATTTCACTTTGGCAGGGTCCACTTGAATGCCTTTGTCGCTTACGACGAAGCCTAGCAATTTTCCAGATCTCACCCCAAAGGTGCACTTGTTTGGGTTCAACCTCAGCTTGTACAACTTCAGACGGTCAAACAGCTTCCGTAGATGGTAAAGGTGTTCCTCCTCAGTTTGGGACCTTGCAATCATATCTTCGACATATACTTCTATCTCGTGATGGATCATGTCATGAAATAAAGCAATAATGGCACGTTGGTAGGTTGCCCCAGCATTCTTCAACCCAAAAGGCATGACCTTGTAGCAAAAGGTGCCCCACTGAGTAACAAAAGTGGTCTTCTCCATGTCTTCAGGAGCCATCTTGATCTGATTATAACCGGAGAAGCCGTCCATGAAGGAGAATACTTTATGCTGAGCAGTATTGTCAACCAGAACGTCGATATGAGGCAGAGGGAAATCATCCTTAGGGCTCGCCCTATTTAAATCCCTATAATCAACACACATTCGGACCTTACCATCCTTTTTCAGCACTGGAACCACGTTGGTAACCCACTGAGGGTAGGAAGTCACTGCTAGAAATCCAGCATCAAATTGTTTCATAACCTCAGCTTTGATTTTCTCGGACATTTCTGGACGCATACGGCGGACCTTCTGTTTTACCGGAGGGCAATCTTCCTTGGTAGGCAGGTGATGAACCACAATGTCGGTATCTAACCCAGGCATGTCTTCGTAAGACCAGGAAAAGATTTCCACATAGTCATGAAGCATTTGAATCAACCGTTGTTTCACACTGAGCTCTAGATTGGCACCAATCTTGACTTCCTTTCTGTCTGTCTCAGTACCCAGATTTACCGTTTCCATTGGCTCTTCATATGGCTGAATGGCCCTCTCTTCCTGGAGTAACAGTCTTGCGAGCTCACCAGGAACTTCACAATCATCTTCACCTTCGTCTTCGGCTAAGTTGATCGGATTTTAGAAGTCATAACTGGCAGTAGCAGAGTCGTTACCAGTGAGATCCATAGTGGATTGGAACCTGTATAAGTGAGTGTGTGTAAATATAGCTGTTTTGCAATATATAACACAGAGAGAAAAAAAAGCACAAGATTTGAAATGCAACAAACGTCCAATGTTTTGATTGATGATATATGGAAATGTCATACAAAAAGCCCTCACAAATGGAGCTACGATGCCCCGGGTAGGACACCGAGCCAATAAAGTTTTAACATATTGTTTGTTACAAATTGGAAATCAAAAGAAATAATTACTGCGTGACAAATGTGATAGGTGTAAAATCCTTTGCCGTCCAGTTGCTTGGTCCGTTGCTGGTAGTCGGGTAGATCCAACTGTCAAACTCTGCTTCCTCTACATCCTCCTCAATAGCATTCACCCTTGGACTGGTGATAAACACTGGAGCCTTTCTGATCTTTTCCTTGCGCACAGCCCTCTGAGCCTCTGCGGTAAAGCCCAGTCCAAACTTGTCATTCTTTTGAGTGAAGTCAGGAAGCTGACCCCAGTTTGCACAACTGCCTTTCTCGATTACAGCCCGGGCATCCTTCAAGGACGCCATCTTCAACAGAAAGTCTTCTTCACTCACTGCCTCAGCCGATGCCAACGTTGGAGGTACCTCCTCAAAATGCTGAAAGGGAGTTTCAATAAACTCCCCGTCCATCTCGATATACCGGAATGAATTCAAGTGACTAACCATGTATTCCTCCTCACCCTGTACAGTAACAATCTTCCCTTTGACAGGGTATTTGAGCTTTTGGTGTAAAGTGGAAGTTACTGCCCCAGCTTTGTGAATCCAGGGTCGACCCAAAAAGCAGGAGTAAGATGGACGAATGTCCATTACATAGAACGTTGAGTCGAAAACTTGGGAACCCACACGAATAGGAATGTCTACCTCACCGTGCACCATCCTCTTAGAACCGTCGAAGGCTCTAACAATGATGTTACTAGGTTTTAACTCCAGACCCTCACAATCCAAGCGATCCAATGCCTTCTTGGGCAAGACATTCAGGGAAGAACCGGTATCCACTAACACGTGTGCGAGAGTAGTGCCCCTGCATTCTATGGAAACATGCAGGGCATCATTGTGATTTTTTCCTTTGGCGGTAAGGTCAGCATCTGAGAACCCCCAAGCCATTGTCAGCCGTCAAATTAGCCACACAGTCAGTGAATTGATCCGCAGAGGTCTCTTGCGGCACATGGGCCGTTTTCAGAAATGAAATCAGGGCTTTTGCATGGGCCTCTGAGCATAGCAGCAATGATAGCATAGAGATTTTGGAGGGAGTATGCCCCAACTGTTCAACAACGTTAAAGTCACTCCTTTTGATGATTTTAAGAATTTCCTCCATTTCTTGTTGGGAGGCTTCCACAACAGTCTTTTTTGGTGCCTCCGTCCTGGCAGGAAAATCGGTAGCAACTTCTTTGCCCCGAGTATTAGAGGACTCGGTGGCAGTAGTAGACACAGGAACTTGAATTGGAACATGCACACTTGCGGGTGTGATGGTGAGAGGTTTTCGGATAACTGGCGGTGCAATGTCAGGCGAGAAGAGCCTGCAACTGCGGGTAATCTTGGCGGGACCAGTGATGTTACTGATACTGGTATTGGTGTTGAACTCCTGCTTCACCCCAAGCACATACACATCGGCGCCATAATGCCATGGGACCGCTTTATCAGACTCATAGGGGAGAGGCCCCGGAACAGTAATAGTAATGGGTGCAACAGACATAATTTGGACTGGTTTCTTCACGGGAGCTTTGGCAGGATTGTAAATTGTGACAACAGATATTTCTTCAACGGAAACAAACGGAACAGCAGTTTTCTTGAACAGAATTTCTTTGCTATCCATCAGGCTTTGGATGCCTGATTTCAGCAGCGGACAACCGGTAGGGATAACAGCACACAGGAGGCAACCCTTACTACAACCCGGAAATAAACCGGCTAGTAGTAAGTTCCTCTTAACAGTCAATAGAGGGGTAGCAACATCATTCACTGAAACAACATACAACTCTTCCTCAATGGAATTTACTCTATGATGGGGCATATGAGCAGTTACAACATTCGGCCTCTCAGGCGCTTTAAACTGAATTTCCTTCGCGTCGATAAGATCTTGCACTTTGTTTCTCAAGGCCCAGCAATCATCAGTGGTATGCCCGGGGCTATCAGAATGATAAGCACAACGGGCATTTGGGTTATACTTAGGAGATGCAGTATTCACGACTTTAGGAGCTTCTTTGATGGTCACCAAGTTGGTTGACAACAGTTGGGGTAAAATTTGTGACAAGGTCATACTCAACCGAGTATACTGCCTCTTGGGCCTTTCACCTCTTTGTTGATTGTACTGCTGAGGAGCAGCAACAGGTTTTGAAATGACCAGAGCATTGACGGCTTGGCGACTTTCTGGCTTGACTTGTCTTCTAGGACCATAGACGGCACTTACTTCTTTCTTAAAAGGCCTCTTCTCAGTACTTGCAGCAACACCCTTCTGAATCTTTCCTGACTTGATGCCAGCTTCTATTCTTTCGCCCGTTAAGATCAAATCGGTAAACCCCGCGGAAGAGTTACCAATCAGATGATTGAAAAATGGCCCAGATAGGGTCCCTAGAAACATATCAACAAGCTCACGATCGGTTAAAGGAGGCTGCACCCTGCCAGCCAAATCCCTCCATTTTTGTGCATACTCTTTGAATCCCTCGCTTGTTCCTAGTGACATACCCTGAAGTTGGGTACGAGTAGGTGCAAGGTCAGAATTATATTGGTATTGTTTGTAGAAAGCGGTGGCCAAATCTTCCCAATTTCGAACGCTGGTTCCCTCTAGCTGATAAAACCACTCCAACTGAGCTCCAGAAAGACTGTCTTGAAAGAAATGAATCCAAAGGTTTTTATCTGCCGTATAGGGTTGAATTTTTCTCACGTAGGACCTGAGATGCATTTTGGGACAGGACAACCCATCATACCTCACAAACACTGGCACTTTGAATTTTGGGGGAATCACAATCCCGACAACCAAACCCAAGTCTTCAAAATCCAAACCCGGTACTCTTTGTAGCTCCATGGCGGCCAACCTGTCTTCTAGCCCTTTGTATTTATCATCAGCTGGAGGGTATTGTTGATAAGTATAATCTTCATCCTCTTCGACCTCTTCTTCTTCTGCATCAGACTCGGAAGGTACCGCAGCTCCACCTCCTTTGCTGGTTCCTTCATCAGAAGTAGGAGGGAATTCAACCACTCTCCGAGCTTCTCCGTCAAATCTTCTCCCCAAAGTAGCCACCCCGAGTCTCTTTTTCTTCTTTTTCACTGGGTCTTTGTTCCCCAATTGAGTCTTGATATCTTCCTGACCCTTAGCCAAGGTCGTCAGGAGTTGCTGGAACTGTGCATTTTGAGCTTGTAGGTTCTTGACTGTTTGCTCGAGATCCATCCTACTGTAATAAACAGCAGACAGATAAGGAAACCTGGAATGAGACCTGCTTATGCACATGATGAATGGTATGCTTATGTATGCAATGCATTCAAGGATTTAGGACATTCAAAATTGTTTCAGACAAAGAAGAACGCACGTCATATTAATGAGAAGAAATTTGTCAGTACATAAATGCCCCATGGGCCAAATATTACAAAATAAACTTCTTAAGGAAAAAAGACATTGCGCATCCTTTTTGGTGCGATGTAGGTGTTGAGGGCCTCTTGCTCATAGAGTCGGCGGGTAAGCTCTAGAACCTTCTTCTCACTAGCGTAAAGCTAGCTTCAAAAGTATTCTGCTCTTCCTTGAGCTAAATCCAACTTTTCTGCATTTCCTCCCACGATGTAGGCATGTCTGGATGTAGGATGGTGTAGGGAACCTCTCCTTCCTTGACGGGCTCTTTAATCACAGGGAGAACATGAGGATAAGGCATCATCAGACTTTGGGCTCGGGCTCGTACCCACTTGAGATAAGGCTCAAGAGGGATGGAGTTCTTGTGTCCCAGAGTCTTGCTATCAACCTTGTTGAGTTTTCCCCAAGCTCTGATGAATCTTTGGCGAAGTCCTTGCGCGTCGTTGTCGAAGTCAAAAACTAGGTCAGGAATCAACATGTCATGAGGGACATCCCTCCGTGCATATCCAAATTGTCTCAAAGCTAGGCAAGGGTTGTAGGTGATACCTCCTCTAATTCCAAGTAAAGGAACATTGGGAAATTCTCCGCAACGATCGACGATGATGACATTTTCTCTGGACCGAGAACACCAATATACATCAGAGTGAGTAAGAGTCATCAACCGTTGGGACCACCTTGAGCCTTGGTCATTCTTCAGGACAGATTGGGGAAGGTGCGAAATAAACCACCTTGCAAGGAGAGGAGTACAACACATGAGAACACTCCTCTTTCTCATTGTTCGTGTGTAAAATGAGTGAAGGATGTCCCCAAGCAATGTTGGTATTGGATTTCTGGACAAGAAGATTTTGACGGCGTTGACATCTACCAATTGGTCGGGATTTGGGAACAAGACCAACCCATAGATAAGGAGTGCCACAATTTCTTCAAAGGCTTGTTGGTCCAATGAGTTCCAACATTCTTGTGCCTTCTCAAACAAGAATTTTGCTAAGAATCCCTTGACGCCGCTTCTGGTTTCCCAATGCCCCTTGATGTCGGATGGTTGTAGATGTAATGCTCGAGCAACATCTTCCGGCTTCGGTTCCTTTTCCGTACCGTTGAAGGGTAGTTGATTAAGGATAGGAATTCTCAGGAGTTGAGAAAACTCCTCCAAAGTGGGCACCAACTGGTAATCGAGGAAAGTGAAACAGTGGTGAAGAGGGTCAAAGAACTGGAATAGCACTTTCATCATGTCTTCTTCAATGTTGGTGTTGACTAGGCTGAGCAGTCTACCATGTCTTTCACTGAAGGATGAATTTTCAGAATTCTTGAGGTGAGCTCCTTGAGTTGAGGAGAGATTCTCACAAGGTTGACTTGAATGGTGTTTCTGCGAGGAATTTCCATGACCTACAAAACAAGAACAAAGATGAAGATCCAAACCCTTGAAATGGTTAGTGAATGCATATGATGTTTTATGATGTTTATGATGTTTATGATATATGCACAAAACATATGTACAAGCAAATCACACAAAACCCTAGTTTCAGGCTTGCATGGGGTTTCATAGGTAGGTACCCTCTTGAGTGTAGTTGGCTTAAAAACCTGTCCTATAAATAGTAACCGGGTTCTAAGGAGCTCAATATCACGGGATTGTTTTCATTGTTCATCGTTTTGGTTTAGCC
The DNA here is from genome assembly GCA_948472305.1 of Vicia faba. NCBI lineage: Eukaryota > Viridiplantae > Streptophyta > Magnoliopsida > Fabales > Fabaceae > Vicia > Vicia faba. The sequence continues at coordinate 1,475,477,871 of OX451735.1, read as the reverse complement.
ACTTAACTAGCGACCAAAATATTCCAAGAAAACAACCCTCAATGAGTGTAGTATCGAGTATCTACCAACTTCGGACTGCACCAAAGCCGGTCATCTCACTACCCCTAATAAAAGGCCAAGATGGTCAAGTAAGGTTCTAGGTCATTAGTGCTTAGTGACATCACTCAGCGGCCCCGTACTCTCCTTGATTGAACTCAAGGGTTACCGGTACTCACAAATATGTCGCACTAATATAGCTATTGCTTCGACCGTGTCGGTATACCCCGCACAGTTTCCACAACGTATTGCTATCTATGAATATTTCCAAAATCCGGGTGTAGGATTGCAAACCCAAACAATAGAGCCAAGATATAAAGCAAATAAATCAAACAATTAGTCATGCAAGAGGGTGATCTAAGCCCTAAGGTTACTCCACTTTTAAAATAGTCCCCAGCAGAGTCTCCAGTTCTGTGATACGGTGGGAGAACTGACTATGATTTTGCGTTTGTTTTCGCAAATGTTTCGGTTGAGCAAGAGTCGCCACCGACTTTTTATTTTATCCTAAGGAAAGGTTTAAAAAGCACAGCAAAAACCTTTGAGATTTTTCTTGGGTTCGGGGAGTAGATTATAGAAAGGTAAGGTATTAGCACCCTTTCTATCCATGGTTATCCATGGGCTCTTAGTTACTTGCTTAGATCACTTGCCTTTTGTTTTCAATTGTTTGAAATGGTGCTCGTGTGTGTGGGTTTGAAAAATGTTTTTGAAAAGAAGCCAATGTGGTGGCAACCTTTGTAATGATCCATGTGGGGATGTATACAAAGATGGATGTCTTTTGAAAAGGTTTTTATTTGTTTTTGAAAGTTGTTTTGAAAGTGTTGTGAGGTGTGGTTTTTAGAAAATAGGCAAGTGTTTTGTTTTTGCAAGTTTTGATTCAAGTAACTAAGAGGTTATCTACTCCTAAATTTCTCAAAGTTTATTGCTATGTTTTAACCCTTTTAATAAGTTTGTTCCACCATTGTATTTGGTGGACAATCTCATGTTAGGATGTGAAAGGGACGGGCGCGGGTCATCGTTTAGACCATAATTGCAATGGTGCTAAGTATCTTTGGGCAATTTTTCTTAAGGGACTTGATCATTTGTTTATGCAACATTTTGAAAGCGTCATCGAGGGACTATGATCATTTGATTTGTTTATTTTGCCCAAAGAGCCCTAACATGCAATATGGCCCATTTATTTGAAGGCAACAAAGTGGAATACCCTAGGGGGGTGCAAGTGTGATATGTGTTGTCCATTTTTCATGCTTTGATTATCTTGAAATTAGGTCAAGCTACTTTGTTCTTTTTATTTGCATACAAACCCTAACTCTAGCATGGTATATTTAGAAAGCGTTTAAAGTGCGAAAATTAAAATTCCTACACTATTACAACACAATATGGGAAGGGAGGTACAAATGTTCAAATGGGGAGATATTTAGACAAAGAAATTAAACCTAGCTATTACATCATTTTTTAGAATATTTACAAATAATTGATTGCATAAATTAGAAAATACAATAAAGATGCAAAATGCAAAAAGGTTTTTATGTATATGAAAAAAAGGTATTATTTATGTCAAATAAAAATAAAAAATAAAAAAAGATTATTTTTTTGGAATATTTTCATATTTAGGGTAAAACCCTAATTTTCATTAAGTAACATATATATATTATTTAATTTAATACAAGTATTTATTTATTATGTACAAAAATAAAATAAAGTGAAGTATATTTATAAAAAGTATTTTTTTATGTCAAATATTAATAGAATGAAAAAATATAGGTACTTTTGTATTTTAACCTAAATATACTAATAAATATATATATATATATATATATATATATATATATATATATATATATATATATATATATATATATATATATATATATATATATATATATATATATATATATATATATATATATATATATATATATATATATATATATATATATATATATATATATAGTTCTAAATATGTATTATATATAAAAAATAATAATATTTAATATTTAATAAAAAAAAGTATTTTTCTATAAAATATTTTCAGAAAGTAAAACAAAAATAAAAATATATAAAAATGTATTTGCACTATTTTAGTATTTTAAACAAAAATATATGTATTTATTTATTTATGTATAAACTAAAAGAAAACTAAATAAATGCCTAATAAATTCAAAAATAGTGAGAAAAAATATTTTTATATTTTTAATATCATGAGAAAAAATAAATAAGTCAATCAAAAAAAGAAAAAGTCAAAAAGTCAAAGAAATAAGCAAAATGGACTCAGGGGGTGCAGAAGTAAGTGAATGGTGCAAAAAAGAAAATGTAAAACAGGCCCAGCCCAAAGGACCTTCTTCAACCTCCAGCATGTTTGAAACAAGAACAAAGCGCGCGTTTTCCATTGTCAAGCATAGATCCTGATTCTTTGACTTTCATCAAAAACTTACAACAACAAACTTGTAAAGCATCATGTCACGATTCTAAGCATGTAAAAAAATCAATCTAACTCTCAGAAATGAGAGAGAATTTCTTCTCCCCCAAATTCTGACCTAGTTTTTATGCCATGTTCAGACTCAAAATTCTTGCAGCACACATAACATAAATGAAATCTAACTACATGGGCATGTTCAGGGCTATGAATGTGACATATTATCTTCACAAACCTAAAGCTAACAATGCCTAATAAGAGAGATACGAATCCATGAACTTACCTGTTCAGTTGAAGTTCTATCTGGCAATGGAGGAACTTTCAGTGCAAAGTGATGATTGGTATAGCTTCCTTGATGTCCAGGGATGCTATTCCAAGCTTTACTTTGTCTTGAAACCTTTTGAATCGTGCTAGAGCTCTTCACCTGCAAATCAGAAAAGTGAAAATGGTGGAACTGGTTAGAGGAATTACAGGTCGTGTTTTAGGTTTTGGTTAGCTTGTATGGATGCTAGGGAATGTGTTTGATGAGCTTTGGTCAAGAAAACATGCAAGGAATGAGAGATGGTGTTCAAACTGCAGGCCTTGCCCTGTTTTTGCAGTTTGAGAGTGATTCTGTCAATGGGGAGGTGTTGATGGTCTTAGGGTCGTGCTTCAGCTTGGTTAGGATGTTTGGAATGTGTCTACAATATTTGCTTAAGGTCACTAATGCTGAGATGAAAATTATGTTGTGTTATGATACTTTTCTTCACACTTAAGCAAGCAAAGTCAAGTTGTGTTCTAGGCATGTAGAGGGCCCCTAATCATGCTGCAAAACTCCTCCTTGATCAGTGTGTTATGCTCATAATCTTGTGCCAATTAGATTGTATCTGTACTTGTTGGATTTTCAATTGGACATAAAGCTACCTTTTACAAAAATGGAAGAAATGCTTTATCTATTTTGGGTTTAATCCTTTAGGCAATGCTTGAACACACAAAACATGGTCTTGGCACAAAGCATATGCATTAAATTTATGAGTGTAATTGAGATAAAAGGCCTGTAATCAAGTTGGTGTAAGCTGAGATTGAAATGCATAGTGCTATGAACATGTAACTTGGCCTAATCAAAAGTGAGTTTTTGCCAAATTGTAAAATTCGATTCTCCCTAACCATGAGGTTGTTTGAGAAGTTCTTGGACATTTTGGAAAGCTTGGAATGTGTACTACAATCCATATTTGAAATGCAAAGTGAAATTCCAAGTGGAAGTGTGTGTAAAATGGCCTTGAAGTTAGGTAGAAAACCTTGCCAAAATAGGTCAAAATTTCACTAAGTTAAGAATGGTTTAGTACCCTTATTCCAAAAATTGTAACTTGAGATACAAGCATTATTTGGGAAAACTTTGTGAATCAAAGTTGTAGATTATGCAACAAGCTACAACTTTCATGTTTTGACTTTTGTTTGAATCCAAATGAATCTTGGTGAGAAAGTGGGGCAAAGTTGGAAAAAAATTAGGGTTTTCCATAACTTAGAAAAATTCTAAGTTATGAAAAATTCCCATTTCAAACCCTAATTTGCATTTCTTGATTTCTTGGTGAACAAGTTTCATGATTTGGCATGTTTTGATGAAAAATGAATCTTGACCGTTGATTTTGACCAAAAAGTCAAAGTTTGACTTTTCGGTATACAGTCAAAATTGATCAATTGACTAGGAAATTCAACTGTCAATCTTGTGTACTTGGGATCTTTTGAACTTGTTGAGCATGTCAAGATAATTCCATGTGGTCCTTGAGTCCATATGTGAGCTTGGTTTGCCATTGGCTAGGTCAAACAGTCAAAAATTGCCTTTGTGCAGTCAAAACCCTAAAAATGACCATTTTGCCCTTTTGGTGATCTGATCAAATTTCTTGTGGAATTGTGATCCAAACTTGATCAAATGGTCTATATGAGTTCATAATGTTGATGTTGGTCAATTTTCATGAGATTTGACTGTCAATTGGCCACAGTTGACTTTTTCCCCAATACAGTTGATTTCTAGGTCAACTGTCCAATTGACTGGGCAAAACTTGGAATCAAGACTTGAAACTTTGTATGGATAAACTTGGGAGTCCAACATGAAGCATGAAAGTCATCTTAGGCTTTTTAGGTCAAAACGTCTTTGTGCAAACACAAACCCTAATTTGGGTCAACAGTGCAAGGAGAAGTCTTGAGCAGAGGGAACCCTAACTGGATCTTGAGCTCCAAGGGTTTTGTGATGAGAAAATGTTGAGGAAATGGGAGGGCAAATTTTGGGGTACAACAATATGAATATGTAAGATTGCAGCGTTTGAGAGGTATTTGCAGTTGCGTGTCAAAATCGTAAATGATTTGTCCTCTAAGCTTGTTTATATAGGCGTGGAAATCTTGTCCAACATAAAGCGTGATAATGGATGTTCAATTTTATTTCCATATTGAGAAGATTTTTGTCTGAATGAAGCTGTTGCATATGATGCTGTATTAAATGAAAAGTAACGCTTCAGAACTTAGAATCTTGCATGCTGCAATTTCTTCAGAACATTGATGACTCAGAGATGTGAGGATCTAATGGTATATTAAACTTCTGTTCAGAATCAGAGTATTCTTCACTTCAGTGCAGATTCTAATCATCATTCTTCAGTGCAGATTCTGATTACCTCAGCTTGAAAGCTTCTGTAGCTTAATTTTTGATGTTGTTTCAGTCAGAACTTCTGCATACAAAATAACACAAATTTAGAGTGCATATTTGTTCTTTGTGTTTGTTTTCATCAAAAATCTAATTAAGGGTTGTAGAATCAAACTATGTTCTAACAATCTCCCCCTTTTTGATGATGACAAAAACTAGGATTTTCAATGAAAAATATAGAACAAAAAGCTTTAGGAGAGTCTTCCCCTGAGTTGATTACTCAGATAGAGATGAGTTACTTCCCTGAAGTTCCTTCTCGTCATAGATTTTGATGCATCTCCTTCTGTCCTGATCAGAATATGTTCTTGTTCAAGCTTTTTAGAAAAACATAGAGGTTAAGATATTCATAATGTTTGAGACTTTGTCCTGGTATACTGTTATTGAAAATATCTTACTTTCTCCCCCCTTTTTGTCAGGTATCAAAAAGCAATATAATCAGAGCCAAAAAGATTATTTATATTGAAAACAAAATGCAATGACAATTTTCAGAAACAAGAAGGATAAGATGAATAATAAAAATACATATAAACATTTAAAGAAAATCTAAGAAGGAGGGGGAAGACGTGTGAACAACGCTTCCAACAAGCTCTTAATATGAGTGCTTGATTCTTCCTGCTTTCCAAGAATGTCTTTGATTTCTTTTGTTGTATCTTCTTGTTTATCCAATATATCCCTGATCTCTTTGTTTTTGTCCTCTTGCTTATCCAGTCTGGCATGGATTAAGGTATTATCCTTCTTCAACTCTTCCAGAGTTTGCATGACTAGAGACGAAGCTGGTGTATCTTCAGGGGTTGCATGTCGTTCAGAATACTCTGCAACCTCTTCTGATTTAACAACTTCTTCTATTGCAATCACCTTTTCTGGAGCAGTAGTCAGAGGGTGACTATCAGAATCAGGTTCAGTGGCTTCTGAAGGTTGGTGCTCTTTCCAGGGAGCATTATCCAGCAGAAGAATTTCTTTCTTGTCCCATTGGCTCAGAACTTGATCTTTGAAGGCTCTCAGCTGATCACTGAAGTTCTGCTGAGCCCTTTCATAGCTCAATTCTTTCAGCTTCTGGGTTTTAGAGTTAAGCCATTTTTTGAATCTTTCCCACAGAGAATCAGAAGCAGTAGGATTAGAAATCTCTTGACTTTCTTGCTTCAAAGAAGTAATCCATTCCTGTATTTCTATTTCAAAAATCAACAGATTCTTACCAACATCTGATTTGGTTGAGGTTGGTTTAGGTTTGGGGGTGGCAATTTTGTTTGGGGTGGAAGCTAGTTGGTCCAGTACTTGTAGATCAATGACAAGTTTGAGGTTGTCAGCTAGACGTTTGATAGGTGAGGGAGTGGAAGATTCATAAATCAGGATTGGTGAGTGAGGGGTGTTTGGTGGAGTGGATTCATATGGTGAAGGTATTTCTGGAATATCATGAATGGAGAGAGGTAAATGAACCATAAGAGGTTCTGTTATCCCAGGAATTAGGGTAGTGGTATCAGAGTCTGAAAGGGAGTCTTCAGAAGATGGGTTTTGAAATTGAGGAGTGAGAGGGTTTTCATTTTCTGGTTGGGGTGAGTTAAGGTTTTACTGTTCTGGTTGAAGAGAGTGTGGATGTGGATTTTCTGGTTGAGGAGAGTGTGGTTGTGGATTTTCTGGTTGAGAAGAGTGTGGTTGTGGATTTTCTGGTTGTTGAGGTTGAGTGTTTGGATTTTCTGGGAGTGGTGAGGAAAAGTCTTGATCAAACAATTCAATATCAGATAGAACTCTAGCAAGTTATGGTTGATGTTGTTCTAGATTTGGATTTGGATTGGGGGAGTGAGGTTCATTCAAGAAATTTCCAAGAGTTACAGATGGGTCAAACTCTATGTCAAAATCCTCAAATGTTTGGGGTGAAGAATTTTCTGTTTGTTGAGGGGGAATGGTTTCAGATGTTGGAATAACTATTATTTCTACACCAGAAACAAAGGAAGGTTTACCTTTATTTTTTGCAGCTTTGGGTGTCCTCTGAGAGGATCCTTATCCTGCTGCCTTCCTCTTTCTGGATTTCTTTAGCACAACCTCTGGAGCTGGCTTGTGCAGATCTTGGATGTTGATTTCTGGAATAGTCCCATCGGCCTTGCAAGCTTCAAGGTATCTGACTATAATCTCTGGAGAGGAATCTATCTCAGAAAATAGTGGAAAATCCTTCAGAGGGATTCTCCTAGAAGTGATGACCTCATGAGAAGGCATTGTTGGTTCCTTCTTAATGTTCTCAATAATCTTCATTTTCTTCAGATTCTTGGCATTTAAAGGTTTCCCAGCAGTTGCTTCTAGAGTACTGATTTCTTGAGCCTCTGTCAGATGCTCTATCAGCCTGTTTTCTGTTACAATATCTAAAATCAATCTTCCTAAAGGAATCCAATCCCTATTAGTTCTTTCTTCTTATATTGTCTCTTTCACACTTGTTCTAAGATGGTTGAAGAGAAAATATGGAAGGTTTATCTTGGTCTTCTTTGCAATGAAGTAAATCAGAAACTGCTGATCAATATTGATATAATCAGGGGAGCTTGTAGGCTTCCTGTGATTGATACATCCTATAATTATTCTATCCCAGATTCTGTAATGGTCCTTCAAGTCTCTAATCTTGCTGGATGGCTGTCCAGAAGTGAAGATTTCCCTAGCAATAGATTTTAGGTCAGAGCACTTATCAACCATATCAATGCATTTGACTCCACCGACATTGTAACCGATGAGTTTCCCAATCAAATCTTCTATAATCACTATCTTCTTCCCCATAACATATGATGTGACCTGGTGGTTGGATGAGGTAGCATGAATCCAAAACTCTTTAATAAGAATGGAAAAAGTTGGACCCAACAGATGATCAAAGTATCTGTTCCATCCCTGTGCAGTTACATCTTCATACAAATTAAACCCATTTTCTTGTAAGCTTTCAAAATCAACGATCAATTCACAAAGAACTTCAAGGTTGTCAATCGGAGTGAGTAGCGTTCTAATGGTCTCTTTATACTGTTTAGTTGATGAAGAATCAGGAGCACTATTGAGATTCTTGAGACTTGATGATGATGCCATTGTTCACACGGATTCTTTGAATAAAATTGATGGAAGGGTTTTTTGAAAAAGAAATTAGAACAAGAGAGAATATTGAAGATGGTAAAACGTGAATGAATGAAATAGTAAATTGAGTTTATATATGTTCTTTAGAAAACGTAATAAGTAAGAAAGAGAAAAATAAGTAATGATTATATTGAATTAATGACACCTGAAATTAGGGGATTTAGAGAGATATTGAACAGTTACCAATGACAAGTGTCTCAATGCATCCAATCAGAGCCTTGGACCCTTCAGAATTTGAACGAGTGTTTAGCCTTAGAAGGTAGCTTGTGAGAGGATGACAAATGTTTGATTGTGTGAACTGCACACCTCTATTCTTTGAAATGAAATGTTCAGATCTTCATAGATAGATTCTGAGGCAACTGTACTTCTAACTTCTGAAGACAAGTTGATCAGATGTTCACAGAAAACAATAAAGTTCTGAGGGTTAGGATATGCAAATAAAATATTTTATTCTGGACACAATTTCATGCTGAGATGTTTCAGAATGAAATTTACTCCAGCTTCAGAAAGGGGTTTTGTAAATACATCAGCCCATTGATGGTCTGTGTCAATAAATTTCAAAGTAAGAATTCCTTTATGAATATAATCCCTAATAAAGTGATGTTTTATTTCTATATGCTTAGCCCTAGAATGCAAAATGGGATTTCTAGAGAGACATATGGCAAAAGTGTTATCACAGAAGATAGGAATGTTACTCTCAAATATGCTGAAGTCTTCAAGTTGACTTTTCATCCAGAGCATTTGAGTGCTACATCCAGCAGTTGCTATGTATTCAGCTTCTGCTGTTGACAATGTTATTGTGGACTGTCTCTTGCTGGTCCATGAGATCAGATTGTCTCCCAGAAACTGACAGCTTCTAGAAGTGCTTTTACGCTCTACTCTGTCTCCAGCAAAGTCAGCATCACAGTATCCTACTAAGCTGTATTCATTGGATTTTCTATAAAATAAACCCAGATTAGTAGTACCTTTCAGATACTTGAAAATTCGCTTAACTGCTGTTAAGTGATATTCTCTAGGATCTGATTGGAATCTCGCACATGAGAAAACACTGAATAAAATATTAGGCATTGAAGCTGTCAGATAAAGGAGAGATTCAATCATACCTCTGTAGATTTTCCGTTCTACCTTTTTACTTACCTCTTCCTTTTCCAGAAGGTACGTGGGATGCATTGGAGTCTTTGAGGGCCTACATTTTGAGAGGTCAAATTTCTTCAGAAGTTCTCTGACATATTTGCTCTGATGAATGTAAGTTCCTTCTGGAGTTTGGTTTATCTGAATGCCCAGAAAGAATTTGAGTTCCCCCATTAAGCTCATTTCAAACTCTGCCTGCATGCACTTAGCAAATTCTCTTCCTAGAGAAGGTTTAGTGTACCCAAAAATGATATCATCTACATAAATCTGACAAACTAAAATGTCATTCTTAAATGTCTTATAGAACAAGGTTGTGTCCACTTTCCATCTAGTGAATTCCTTTTCTAACAGGAAGTTACTTAGTCTTTCATACCAAGCTCTGGGAGCTTGTTTCAGACCATAGAGTGAATTATTTAGTTTGAAAACATATTCTGGGTGTTTGGAATTTTCAAGCCCAGGGGGTTGGTGCACATATACCTCTTCATATATGTAACCATTTAAGAATGCACTTTCGATATCCATCTGATACAGAGTGATGCTATTATTGACAGCAAATGAGATTAAGAGTCTGATAGATTCTAACCTGGCGACTGTAAAAAAGGTTTCTGTATAGTCTATCCCCTCTTGCTGACTATAACCTTGTGCCACCAGTCGTGCCTTGTTTCTGCTGACTTCTCCTTGCTCATTCAGTTTGTTTCTGAACACCCACTTTGTTCCAATGACGTCGAATCCTTTTTGTCTGGGAACCAGATCCCATACATCATTTCTGGTGAACTGGTTTAATTCCTCCTGCATTGCCAGAATCCAGTCATTGTCCAGAAGAGCTTCATCAATAGATGTTGGTTCAATTGGAGAGACCATTCCCATGAGGGATTCTTCAGAGTTTCTGAATGTAGATCTTGTTCTGATTGAATAATCCTTCTTTTCCAGAATCTTATCTTCTGGGTGAGCTATGCTGCTTATGGATAACCTTTTATGGAGTTGATCAACAGAAGGTACTGGATCACTTGTAACATTTCTTTCTGAAGTTGTTGGAGCATCTATGTTGAGAACTTCAGATGAGGTGTCTTCAGTACCTGTGAATTCAACTTCTACATCTGCAAAAGATTCATTCTGCTTTGACTTTTAAGGGTCAAGCTTATCATCAAATCTAACACTGATTGACTCTTCAACAATCTGTGTTTCTGTATTGTATACTCTGTACCCTCTTGAACGTTCAGAGTATCCTAACATAATACACTTTTTTGCTTTAGAGTCAAACTTGTTCAGATGATCTTTAGTATTCAGAATAAAACATGTGCATCCAAATGGATGGAAATAAGAAATGCTGGGCTTTCTGTTCTTCCACAATTCATATGGAGTCTTTTCCAGAATAGGTCGTATAGAGATTCTATTCTGAATGTAACACACTGTGTTAATTGCTTCTGCCCAGAAGATCTTAGCAATGTTAGTCTCATTGATCATGGTTCTGGCCATTTCTTGCAATGTTCTATTCTTTTGTTCTACAACTCCATTTTGTTGGGGAGTTCTAGGACAAGAGAAGTCATGCAAGATGCCTTTTTCATTAAAAAAAGTTTCAAATTTTTTATTTTCAAATTGTCTACCATGATCACTTCTGACTTTGACAATTCAAAGATCCTTTTCATTCTGAACTTGGTTACAGAATGCAACGAACACAGAATGTGACTCGTCCTTGTGTCTTTAGAACTTTACCCATGTCCATCTACTATAGTCATCTACGATCACTAACATATACTTCTTGCCACTAACAAATGCAGTTTTCACGGGTCCAAATAAGTCTATGTGCAGAAGTTCTAATGGCTTAGAGGTGGAAACAACAATTTTAGATTTAAAAGAAGATTTTGCAAATTTTCCTTTCTGACATGCGTTACACAGAGCATCTGAGCTGAACTTCAGATTAGGAAGTCCTCTGACCAGATTGAGTTTTTTAATCTGAGATATTCTTCTCATACTAACATGCCCCAATCTTCTGTGCCAGACCCATTGCTCGTTGGTAACAGAGAGAAGACATTTTACATTCTGACTTTTTAGTTCAGAAAGTTTTATCTTATAAATATTTTTTTCCTCTTTCCATTAAAAGGATAGTTCCATATTTTTGACTAACAACTTTGCATGAATTTTGATTAAAGATTATATCATAACAGTTATCACTTAATTGACTTATGGATAACAGGTTATGCATTAATACATCAACTAAAAGCACATTATTGATAGAAGGAAGATTACCATTACCTATTGTTCCAGAGCCAATGATCTTCCCTCTTTAGTTTCCTCCAAAGCCCATGTAGCCTCCAGGTTTAAGTTTCAGGCTTTGGAACATATGCTTTCTTCCCGTCATGTGTCGAGAGCATCCAGAGTCTAGGTACCATGACTGGTGTTTTAGCCTTGCGTCTAAATATATCTGCTACATATATAATTTTGTCCTTAGGTACCCATATCTTTTTGGGTCATGGCTTATTAGTTTTACCAAAATTCTGGTTGAATTTTGGTTTGACAGAGTAATCATTACTAGTGTGTTTTAGGTCATGTGTGTGCCCATATGTGAAGTGTGATTTTAGTGGTGTGCGTTTTATAACAAGGTCCATGAATTTCTTAGGTGGAGATACCTTACCTTGTTATCCTATTCCTTTTCTTCCATTCCTGCTAACTTTATAAATCATTGAAGCCATCTTGCTTCTATCTATGTTTTTAGCCAGAAACTTCTGAAAGTTGTGATCATACTCTTTGATGATCTTATCAGCACTACTGGGAGTCTCTGAGATTATTTCTTTCTAAGAGTTTTGTAAATGATTTTCTAATTTTAAAGTCTTTTCTTTTAACTCAGAATTCTCTAATTTGAGACTCTCAGTTCTTTCAGAGTTAGAGACAAGTTCCCTTTTCAGGTTCTTTAATTTGACTCTGATCTGCTGATATCTTTCCAGAATTTTATTCAGACTTTCTGCAAGTTCAGCCTTAGTAAAATTAACAGTGAAATCAGGGAATACCTCTTTTGTGTCTAATTCTGAGTCTGAACCAGAAGCTTCGCTGTCTTCTGACACATTTTCCATGAGAGCTATGTTGGCTCTTTCATCATCTGACTCTGAGTCAGCATCAGAAGTGTCTGAATCGTCCCATGTTGCCATAAGGCTTTTCTTATTCTCCTTGAATAACTTCTTTTTGGGCTTCTCCTTTTGAAGCCTTGGACAATCAGTTTTGTAGTTCCCTTATTCATTGCACTCATAGCAGATGATGTCTTTATTGTTTTACTTTCTGTGTCCTAAAGAAGCTTCATATCTTCTGTGTCCAGAGGAGGACTCAGACTTTCTGGAGGAGGATTCATTTTAATTCTATGATCTTCTCGAGTTTCTCAATTTTCTTTGTCTCTGCTTCCATAGTTGATTGACTCTTCTGGAAAGAAGAGATAATTCATCTTCTTCTGATAAGGATCCATCAGAGGTTTCTTCCATAGCCTGCAAAATCTTAGAATCATATTTTTTGTTAGATTTTAATGCTAGAGGCTTACCTTGCTTTTGAGGCTCGTCTTCTTCTAGCTCTATATCATGACTTCTGAGGGAGCTGACAAGTTCCTCCAGAGATATCTTGTTGAAATCTTTAGCCAGCTTAAGTGCAGTGACCATTGGCCTCCATTGCTTGGGTAGACTTCTGATGATCTTCTTTACGTGATCAGTAGTAGAATATCCTTTGTCAAGAACTTTCAGCCCAGCAACAAGAATCTGGAATCTTGAGAACATTGCTTCTATAGATTCACTGTCTTCCATCTTGAATGCTTCATATTTCTGAATGAGCGAAAGGGCCTTGGTTTCTTTGACTTGTATGTTTCCTTCATGCGTCATTCTAAGAGAGTCAAACATGTTTTTGGATGTCTCTCTGTTTGAGATTTTCTCATATTCTGAGTATGAGATAGCACTGAGAAGTATTGTTTTAGCTTTATGATGGTTTCTGAAATCACGTTTTTACTGGTCAGACATCCTTTTTTTGTCTATCTTCTGACCACTTTCACCCACTTAATGAGTGTATCCATCAATTACCATGTCCCATAGATCAACATCATGAGCCAGAAAGAAGCTCTCAATTCTTTCTTTCCAGTAGTAAAAAATTTCTCCATCAAAGATTGGAGGTTTACCGTTGATTTTGTCTTTTTGTCCTCATGATAGTCATTGCTGATGTTTTGGCTTGGTCCCACCATAGTGTTTTTCTAAAGCTTGGATCTTGTACTGACACAGTCAAGTGTGTGAACTCAGAACCAGGCGCTCTGATGCCAAATGAAGAAGTGAAAAACACAAGAAGGGGGGGGGGGGGGGGTGGTTGAATTGAAACTTAAAATCCAAAGCGCAGTAGACACGATATTTTTATCCTGGTTTGTTTGATCTCAAACTACTCCAGTCCACCCGCCAAGGTGATTTCGCCTCTCTCCAACGAGGACTTAATTCACTAGTCAAAACTGATTACAACACAACTTTGATAACTGCCAAAGTCTTCTTGAGTACAACCACAACCTGGTTTATCTCAAGGAAAACTAGCTTAATCAAGATAAAATAATCAACTGTGTACTCTTGTTTTTCCTTACAAAAATTGTATCACTACTGTGATTTTACACAATTTTGAGCGTATATATGAATATGTAAGATTGCAGCATTTGAGAGGTATTTGCAGTTGCGTGTCAAAATCGAAACTATTTGTCCTCTAAGCTTGTTTATATAGGCGTGGAAATCTTGTCCAACATAAAGCGTGATAATGGATGTTTAATGCTATTTCCATATTGAGAAGATTCTTGTCTGAATGAAGCTGTTGCATATGATGCTGTCTTAAATGAAAAGTAACACTCTAGAACATAGAATCTTGCATGCTGCAATTGCTTCAGAACATAGATGACTCAGAGATGTGATGATCTGATGGTATATTAAACTTCTGTTTAGAATCAGAGTATTCTTTACTTCAGCGCATATTCTGATCATCATTCTTCAGTGCAAATTCTGATTACCTCAGCTTGAAAGCTTTTGTAGCTTAATCTGATGCTTTTTTGGCCAGAACTTCTGCATACAAAATAACACAAATTTAGAGTGCATATTTGTTCTTTGTGTTTGTTATCATCAAAACTCTAATTAAGGGTTGTAGAATCAAACTATGTTCTAACAAAAGTCTTCTTGAGTATAACAACAACCCAATTAATCTCAAGGAAAATATCTTAATCACAAGAAAAAGTTTACTGTGTACTATTTGTTTTTCATTACAAAAACTGTATCACTGCTGTGATGTATTACACAAATTCAATGTAGAATGAATATGAATTTTTGCAGCCTTTTTGAGAATGTAAAGAGCAATCTTGTGAAAATCGTAAACGATTTAACCTTTGAGCTTGTTTATATAGGCGTGGCAATCTGTCCAAATTGAAACGTGATAATGGACACTTAATGCACTTTCCATACTGAGAAGATTCTTGTCTGAATGAATTCGTTGTACATGATACTGCCTTAATGGAAAAGTAACGCTTCAGAACTTAGGAATCTTGCATGCTGCTTTACTTCAGAACTTGGGAAGCCAGAAACGAAGATTCAGTTAGCGTGTTGGACTTCTGTTCAGAATCAGGATATTTTTCTCTTTCGCGCTGATTCTGATCATCATACTTCAGAACATTTTGGTTACTAAGCTTGAATGCCTATGTGACTTAACTTCTGATGTCGTTTTAGTCAGAACTTGTGTACGACATAAAACACAAATTTAGAGTGCATATTTGTTCTTTGTGTTTGTTATCATCAAAACTCTTATGAGGGTTGTAAAATAAAACTATGTTTTAACAATTTCTTCCTCTCCCATCGGGGGTACCACCTGGGCAACAACGTCGCACCAATGTTGCGCATATTCTTTGAACGAATTCTTATTTTTCTAAGCCATCACTCTCAATTGGTCACAATCAGGTGCCATAAACATATTATACTTATATTGCTTGATAAAAGCTTCACCTAAATCATTGAAGTTGCGGATGTTGATACCGTCCAATCCCATATACCACTCTAAAGCAACACCATTTAAACTATCCTGAAAGAAATGGATAAGCAAGCGTTGGTCATCGGTATGAGTGGACATCCTTCTTATATACATCAACAGGTGGTCCCGAGGACAAGAGTTACCCTTGTACTTTTCAAATTCCGGCACTTTAAATTTCACTGGCACTTTTATGTTAGGAACTAAGCAGAGGTCACTAAAATTCTGTCCGAATAATTCTTTCCGTTGAAGAGCCTTCATTTATTTCTGCATTTCATTAAATTGGACTTGAAAGTCATCCAATCATTCATAGAAGCCAACACTTTCACTTGGGGGAGGAACAAGACAATAAACTTCATCATTAATAAACTACATAGCATTCACCATAGGAGGCGCAGTATAACGAATCTCATTTTTAGCAACAGGAGTAACATGCACCACAGGAGGTGCATAAATAGTAGTAGTTTGAGTAAATGGAGCAACTTGAGCATTAGGATTGTAACCTTATGAAATGAAATTCTCAGGCATTCCCCATGGGTAACCTTGAGGAATATGGTATTAAGCAGCGGTAACTAGAGTAACAGAAATTGGAACCAACGAAACCTCGGAAGCAACAATTATTTGTTGTGGCTAAGTAGCATGAGGAAACGGAAGAGCAGGTGGTGGCTGATTCTGAGCAACCACTAATGACTCCATCAAAGTAGTCAGATTGGCCATACTAGACCTCAAAGCAGAAACTTCTTCGTGTAGCTCACAATTATCTTGTTCATGATTCTCCATTTTCTTCCTGGAATTAGCCCGAGTGTTGTATTGATGAGACATCTTGCTGACTAAATGAAGTAGAGAAACACAGTAAGACACCTGGGTATGAACAAAAATGCAAAACATATGGGCAAAATGATGCATGATATGCAATCATATGATTTATTTATCATAATTATTATCATTTCAAGGAACTCAAAGAATTATAGATGATGTGCAAATATTAAAGTACTAACACATTTTGAAATACTAAATTTTTTATTATAATAACTTCAGAATGGATAACAACTTTTAGTACAAGCTTCAATGATCCTAAGTACAAGAGAATAAAGATAGAATCTAAAATCCCAAGGAGCCAAAGTTGATGAAGATCTCTTCACACACTAGAGTTTTCCCATGAGTCTTGCAACATGGGCCTTCAACTGCTTGTTCTCTTTTGCATACCT
Organism: Vicia faba; assembly: GCA_948472305.1. Lineage (NCBI taxonomy): Eukaryota > Viridiplantae > Streptophyta > Magnoliopsida > Fabales > Fabaceae > Vicia > Vicia faba. The sequence goes on along the minus strand of OX451735.1, from coordinate 1,475,461,310 downwards.
GTCGGCGCCTTCTTTCCAACCACCAGAGTCAGAGGATGAGCAATTGGATCCTGGATGAGCTCTAGAGGAAAATAAATCTGCTTTCTTCTCCATCATCTCCATAACATGACTCTCAAAGATCTCGATCAAGTCATCATTCTCTTTCAATTATGTTTCGTAGGACATCTCTAAAGTCTGGAACTTGTTCTTCCATGATTCTTTCTCTTACTTCATCCTAACCAGGGCAAGCTGAAGTTCTTCCACATCATATAAAAAGGGAGGATTAGTCTACAAACATATTAGGTATAGGTTCTTCACGAGAATATGGCATCTTTAACTAAATTGCCCTTGCTTGTACATAACAAAGATGAGGCTCTAAGGAAACAACTCCTCTTGGTCCCAAATCTTTTCTACTCTTCCTACGAATATGGCGCCAAGCCTTTGCAATCTATTCCTTAGCTTCCTTATGGTCCTCTCCTTCTTTGAGAAAGAAACCACTCAGATGAATGTTATTTGGCTTGTCTCTCATCAGATATCTAAGTTGACGATGCGTAGGAACGAGATTGTAGTTAATTCCTCTCTTTGTACCAAGAAGAGGCACATTGGGGAAACTACCACAGCTATTAATAATCTCCACATCATAACAAACCTGATGATACCAAACAATGTCAGAATGAGTGAGAGCCATAATATTCAAGGACCAATGAGATTCCTTCTTGATATCTCAGAAAGCAACAAATAGAGGTAAGTCAGAAATAAACCACTGATATAACAATGGTGTGCAACAAATGATCATCCCTCCGTGATAAAAATCCTGAAGATGGATGGAATAATAAGTATCTTCTAGCAGTGTAGGGAATAGATTCCCAATCAAAAGGATCCTAATGGTGTTGACATCTAAAAATTTATCCATGTTAGGAAATAAGAATAACCCATAAGCAAGCAAAGCAAAGATAGCCTCAAAAGTAATTGTACTCTTCATCTTAGCAAAGTAGTGAGCTTTCTCCAATAAAAACTAAGCAGGTAAACCTCTGAGTCCTCCATTGTTAGCCATGTTAGCCTCAATCTCAGACTTCCCCAAATGAGTCATGTCATCAATCTCATGAGACTTGGGATCTCCCTCTAAGCCAGTGAAAGGAACACGATCAATAATAGGTGAACCAAGTAAGTAAGAATACTCCTCCAATGTAGGTATCGGTTGATAATCACAGAAAGTAAAACACCAACATAATGAATTATAGAATTGGACCAACGTAGAAAGAATACCCTCCTTCATCTTGAGCTTCATAAGAGGCACCATAGATCCATACTTCTTCTGGAAATATGTAGAGCTCTCCATCTCAATAATCAAACTCGTTAGTTCTTCTATATTAGGATTCTTGAAACTGTACTTCCGAGTCTTTCTTGTTCCAGAATCCATGGTCAAAAAGTACCTGAGATATTTGAAAAAAGTCAACTTTAAGTCCCTTGAAACATTTGTTTTAAAGAATGATCATGGGTACAAGAATGCATGATGCAATAATCACACACAAGATCACAAACATGGGGAGTTCATAGGTTTGGCATCACGAACAAGAAGTCAAAGGTACTACCCACAAGGTAACGACTAATAGTTTACCACCTTCCAAACAAGGTTCTAAAAGGTTCCCAGAGTCTACATCCTTCCTTCGGGTGTTAGCAACATCCTGATTAACTCAGTATTTAGTAATATTCCAAGAAAAACTCGTCTGAGTGTAGTATCGCGTGACAACCACTTGTAGATTACTCCGTCATAGTTTTTGCACTACACCTAAAAGGCCAAGATGGGTTAAGGTTTCTACAGTCCTCTGCTTCAACAGGCTCCCAGGTCGAAAGCAGTACATTTTCCTGATTACTCGGTAAACGATAGTACAGTTAAAGGGGCCTCCACTGAGTGAGGGCTCTCATGTATCCTTTTTTGGGATTACTCCCTTAAAGTTAACATGACTATACCGCCTGTCCTATCTTAAGTTTGCCCAAGTCTAGGTAGAGGACTTATGAGAAATCACCAAGCACCCTGAAAACCAAAAAAATCTAGACAAACAAATATACAACACATAATATACAACAAACAATAACACATACACATATAAACAAATATAGGCTCAACCCACTTAGAGATGGACCAACATTTGGTCGATTCTTCTCCAGTGAAGTCGTCATTTTTATATAGCGGTAGAAATGTTGAGGCTAAGCCATTGGATTGACTTAACTCGCACAAATCAAATAAAAATCTCCACCGTTCTTTATTGTTTCAAGAGGAATAGGAAAAGAGCGAATAAACCCAAAGAGACGGGGAGAGAATCTAGGTACGGGGAAGAACCATCTAACATACAAGAAGCCAACACTTGACATAAAGATTCAATGTAGAATTCCCATCCTTTGGATTGAAATAAAGCAAGCAAAGATACTAAACCTCTTAAGAATACACAGCTTCAGATGCATTAATTCTTCATAAAAATTGGGCAGAGTAATAGATATATACAGAGGAATTCTCAATCACAGACAAAACACATAATCAGAATAATCCGCACACAAAGAAAATCAACCCAATGTCTTGAGGTAAACCCCAAGAAATCCAGAAAAAATAACAACATAGTCACAAGGTCCTAAGGGTAATCTAGGCTTCTAATCTTAAGTCCAAGAAGTCTATAAATCCATAATGCCAAGGATAGTAACCAAATAGTCCGAGTAACCTTAAGATTTTTAATTGTTCAAGTTGGTTATTAAGTGTCTTCAAAAAGAAAACGAAAGCTCGAGGGAGAAAAGATGAAAAAAGCATAAAAACTTAAATGTTAAGGTAAGTGGTGCATAAAAGTAAAGACATAAAATAAAGGGCCTAAAGTAAAAGCACAAAGTAAAAGTCAAAGTAAAATTCAATTGTTAGTGAATTAGAAGTTAGAGGTTAGTTGAATGATCATCTCGAAACTTGCATTTAAGAACTCATTAGAAGATTGATAAAATCAAAGATTCTCATCAACAAGTCTCATTTTCTTTTTGTCAAGTATATCATTCATTTCAAATGCTCAAAACGACCTCATATGATCAACGATGTTCAAATGATTCACTTAGACCAAAGTTTATGAATGTTCATTGGAGGATTGATAAGATCAAATCCTCCTAAGAACAAACCTAAAGGTTATTGGATCAAATGTTTCAAATTAAACACACTTGAGCTTGCAAACATAGGTTTGGGCCACGGATGATCATTTTTCGAATCGAGACAAAATTTAGCGCTATGTTAAGCAATCGTAAGTGGACTTATGTAGAAGTCACACCTATTTTGAGGCTGGTCAATAGCAATCTATGTACCATATGTTTAGAGAAATTATATGTAGATCATTCTCCAACAACATGTAGCACAAGTGAAAAAGGGATAAGATGAAGAGGGAGGGAATATATTAGATGAAATTAAGGTTTCAAATATCATCAACAATATTCATCAATTTTGGTGGATTTGATTTTTCAACCTACCAACTCCCAGGATCCAATGAGGTTGAGTAATTTGTCCCAAAATAACTCCCAAGTCAGTAGCATATTCCATGTCAAAAGGTATCCAAAAAATATGCACACAAGTTCTTAAACAGAAACTTTTTTATCAAAGCAAAAAGCTAAGCGCACTCCTAAGTTAAAATTAGGTTAGAAATAGGAAAATACCTTGTAAATTTATGTCAATTTAATTCTAATTCCTAAAGACTCCTAAAAGTCATAAGCATAGCCAAAAGTTCATGAAAATAGAAATAAATATGATTTTGAAACTAAAACATCCAAACTAGTTGGTCAAATACTAAAACTAGGCATGCTTTACAAAGTATTTTGAAGAAAATTGGAGATAATACTTTAAAAATCATAACAAAATGTTTAAATGATCTGGACTCATTCAGGAACTTTGAACATATTTCCTTTGATTTTTATAAATGAGAGAAGTTAGATAATTAATTGTTTCTTTTTGCTTAAGCAGGGAAAGGCCTCAAAAACATCAATTAACTTCAAAATCTTGAAGAAAAATAAGAAAACTGATATGTAAACCCAAATAAAAATCATAAAAAATTATTTCAAATCCTAAGATTCAGTGAGTATATTTTTCTTGAATTTTATCTCAAAAGAATTAAACAAAAATTATTTACATAATATATCAAAAAAACAAAGAAAAAATTGATATAAAAAATCAATTAATTTAATTGGCATCCCACAAATTTTGTAAAATTGGACAAAAATTATTTTCAATAAGAAGACTCAGAGGGAAACTTAAAAAAATTTTTATGATTTTTTTAGATTAGTAGAAATAGGAAAATAAACTTCTAAAACCTATAGAATGATTAAAACCCTAATTTAACTACTTGAATTTATTTAACCATAAAAAAAGATAAGACTATGAAATAAAAATCAGAATATGAAAATATATTGGAAACAGAGTTTAAAATATTTTTGTGGTAATTTTTTAATTAAGAAAAATATTAAAACAAAATTAGAGAAAACAGAGAAAAATTCAAATATATTGAAAATATATTACACATGTTATTAACAGAAGGCGCTGTAAAAGAAGATAAGATCATGTTCAATTAAAAGATGCCATGTAATCATCCCTGTCCAGCAGCCTAAAGCCCTAAATAATTTCCAATTTGACAAGCAAAGTTCCTAGACATATAATTCCCTCATTTTTCCATGAAAACATAAAGTGTAAACATCAAACATCAAGATCTAAATGAGTAGAACACGATAGAATAAAAAAATTCATCAAAATATGCATGGGTCATAGAGAAAATACTATGCGAAGATTGTTGTATGAACATGATTTTGAGCAGAACCATTCAACAAACAGTTTTCAAATTCAAAATTCTCACTCAATTCTCAACCAAATCAAATGATCCAAACATCAAACTTCATCACAAAATGAAAAGGGACACAATGATGCTTATGATTATTTTAAATGATGCAAGATTGAAACAAAATCCGAGCGTTAGAGCATTGGTTCAAACAGAACTTCAAACAACTTATTGAACTAAAATCAAGCAACAAAATGCATGGAATTATACTTCAGATCTAAGATCTGGACATCTAAACCATAATACACATGATCCTAAACAAGAATGCAAGTTAAATCCTCAAATTGAGTTCAATGATGCTCACCTTCAGCTTTCCACTTCAATGCAGTAGGGTTGAGTAGATATTGGAGCTTGCACGAAAATTAAGAGAGGTTACAAGATGCGAAATCTGGTTTGGAGAAAGAGGAAACTTTGTGTGAGTGGGAGATGCAGAGTGTAGCTTGCAGATGATTTTCTTCTCTGCCTAATGAGATAATAGAGAGGGTTTATATAGAGTGGAAAGAGTGTTGAGGAAGATGCATTGGGGGTAGAAATGGAAAAAGAAATAGAAAAATAAAAATAGGGTGGTGTGAGTTGTGTCCTACGTTTTGAGGCCTGGCTTATGTATTTATGTTGTCGTTTTTGAGTGAGCAAAAAGAGAGCATATTTGAGTGAAATAAGCATGCATGATGAGATGCTAACCTGATGCCATTTGAAACATGCAACATCCAGTTCCATGCAAACATATTTCCCTCCTTTAAACTTGATAAATTCTTGACCATTTGAGATAAGGTTTTGCTTGTTAGAAAGAGGGTGTTGTACCCCAAAATTTGCCCTCCCATATTCTCCAAGATTTGTCAAGAATCAGTCAAACATAATTTTTCTTGTCAGTCTAGCCAAATTAGGGTTTTCATGGACTTTTGATACAGTTCAAACAAATTATTAGGGTTTGGTTGATTTTGGCTCAGGTTTTGATCAGGCGGACGCTTCTTTGACATTTAATCAAGAATCAGGGTTTTTGTGCGCACATTCTCAGAAAGAATTAATTCTGCATTCCTTTTCAAATTACTCTGAGATATGGACTGAGGCTGTTGATTGAGAATTTGCAGTGTTTGGATTTAATCAGTGAAAAAAGGACATGTGGACGTTTGTTGTTTAGCTGTGCAATGCTTTGATTATTCGGAACGCTAGTTGTTTATTGATTATTTATTTGTTCTAAATTAGAATAGTTGGGATAAATTCCAGTTATTATAATTTAAGAAAATATGAATAATTAAATAAATAATTGAAGAAGAATTAAAAGGAACATCAATAATAAGAATTTTATTCATTTTAATTATTTGTACAATTGTTATTTAAATACAGTAATTATTTACAAGTATTTATAATAATAATGGTTACAATGATTAAAATTGAAATAAAATTGAATCCTAAGTTTTTCTAAATCTTCATCCTCCAGTTGATGCTCCCCATTGCTCAATTGATTTTCACCTGCAAAAAAGAAAAAGAAAAGTCAAAAGCAGATGAAATTAAAGAGCAGACAGATAAAAAATGAATTCATCATTAAAAGTAACTGGCCGGAATCAGTTGTCCCCCTCTCTGCAAATCACGAGATTTCTCCCGGTTCACAAAGAGGGATAGAAGATGCTTGCAAATAAAGTATGAAATGCACAAAAGTTACAAATTGCACAAATCCAAAGTTTGTCAAACATACTGCATAAATCCAAAATTCCAAACCAAGGATAAAAGGCAAACTGAATAGCAAACTAAACTGTCCAGAATTGCAACACATGCCTAACCAAGGTCACAATTCCAAACTAAGCCAAAGTTGTCAAAGCAATTGTCCAAAACATCAACAAGTACAAAAGGCTACCCAAAATCTGTCCAAAGAATATATGGAAAGATATCAAGAAGTACACAATATGCAGGAAGTATGGAAAAGTATGCAGAGGAAAGGCTAACATACAAGCAACATCTAATTTCATCATTTTCCTAGGCCAGTACCTTTTCAGAAATAGTACATTTCTAAAGCAATAAAAATGCTTTTTAAATGTGTGGAGAGAGAAAAAAAAGAGAAGGAGAAGAAGGCTTACAGCAGGTTTAGGCGTGAAGAAAGAAAGATATAACAAGCATATCAAACAAAGAGAAAAGGGGGCAGAAAATACAAAAGCAACACAAGCTGTAAAAACATCTCAAGACTGCCTCCAACCTGCCTCAAACAACACAGGTCCTGTCCAACTATTCTCCAAAACTGAAACCTAAGCTCAGTTTCAAAAACAAACACATCAACCTGTAAAGAAAAAGCTGCTTCAAGCTTGCCAAAAGCCAAGCCTGCTAACCTGCATTCCTAAAACTCAGTTTCATTCCAAAAGCCTAAACAAGCCTCAAACCATAAAATAACACAAAATGTCAAACAAGCTTACAGCCTGCTGAAGCCCAAGCCTCCAAGTTCACCGTGCCTCAAAGCTTCAAGCCTATCACCTGTATCAACCAAGAAGCCATACAAGCCTATCACCTGTATCAACCAAGAAGCCACAAGCCTGTACCCTGGTTCAACTCAGAAAGCCAAACCTATAATCTCAAAATAGCATAAGCCTAAACATTCAGTCTGAAGCCTAAAGCTTCAAGCCTTCCAACCAGTAGCCCTCAGGCCTGAAACCTGTCCAAACTCAAACCAGAGCCTCAAACCTGTGTCCAAGCCTAAACCAGTAAAACCACGAACCAGAAAAAAAGAGAGCCTAAACCTGTCAAACCAGTCCCCAAAGCCAAATAAGCCATAGCAAACCAGAAAGAGCCCTCAAACACTAAGCATTCAAATCAACAACCACACCCTCAGAGCTAGGCTCATCACAGGGAAAGCATACAAAGCAATATTCAAGATCAATACCAATAAGCATATCAGAAGCAGACAAGCATTTCAAGGAAAACCAAACCCTCATAATTGCTTCATCACTGGGCCAACAACAACATCAATATTTCTCAGATTCAGAGGTATACAGAAACGAGGAAAAGAAGCAATCAGGGCCAAGTATATCAAGCTTATCCAGAAGCGAGCAAAGGAAAGCATATAAAAGAAGCAAGCGAGGCAAAGAAACAGAAGAAGAGGAAAGAAGTGATTAAGCTAGGTTCTCAGGCATCATCATCATAAAACCTAAGAAACAAAATACAGAGTACCAGGGAAAACTTCCAAAGCACACATCATCACCAAGCCTCCGCCTTCAGCCGCCTGAAGCACCTCCGGTCCACTCCTCCTCCATCTCCAAAAGCCTCCGTCTCCAAAAGGTATAAATTTCTCTCCTTTCTTTAAAACACCTCACGAGACAAATAACAAAAATAATAATCAGAACATGCACGAACTAAAGCAAGAGATGTAAATGGGAAATTTCCTACCTTTGCTTGTCACTACTTGAACAACCCATGGAGGGAGAAGAAGTGGAAGTTGCGCTTGACGGCCATAGACGGAGAGGCGTTCAGTGGCTAGGGCGTGAGAAGGTTGAAGATGAAGGAAACGAAGTGAACGGTGCCTCTGTTGCCTAACCCTAATTCTCCAAAATGAAACAATAATCAAATAACCCTAAAACAAAGATGTTGTTTGCGTTGGGCCACAACCCTATTCACAGCCTTAAGCCCATTGCAAACTAGGCGCGCACCCCCCTTTCTCCTTATTTGTTCTTTTTTTTTGTTTTATTTTGTTTGGGCCAGCATGGACACCCTACATGCCCATTTGCTCTTTAATTCATTTTTTTTCTATTCATTTTTCTATTTTATTCAAACTAAATATTTTTGTTTATTTTCTTTTTATATAACACTATTTATTTTGTAAATAAAATAATATGTTAAACTCTTTTATATAAATTCTTCTTAAAATACTTTTTATTAGTATAATTAAAAATACATAGTAATATTTTATTTTAAGTTAAGTAAAACCCTTTTTGTATATAAGCATTAATACATAAAAAATATAATTAATCTTAAAACATTTTCTTTTCTTTTCTTTAAAAACCTTTTGTACATAAAACATTAATTCATAAAAAAGTAGAATTACTTAAAACATTTCCTTTTCTTCTCTTAAAATATTTTGTTTGTACATAATTAACAAAAATACAAAAAGAATAAATACTTACTTTTACATTAAGTTAACAATACTTAATAAATACATTTACCACTTATAAATAAATTACATTCACTTACACAAATACAATACACATTTGCTCATCTTTTGATCTTTGTACATTGCTACATATTACATTTGCGATTGATTCAATTTGGTTGTAAAATTATTTGGACACTACTCTCCTATTAAAGTCTCATCCCCATTTGTAAATATTTGTACCCCCATTCCCGGATACTTATTTGTAATAGCGTAGACTTTAAATTCTCGCAATTTATCGCTTTCAAATATATCATGTTTAGACCTAGGGTTTGTATATACATAAAATCAAACGCTAGATAACCTAATTCAAAGACAAATGCATGGAAATCAATACACCATTCACACTTGCACCCCTAGGGTAATCCCGCTTGTTGCCTTCCAAAATGGGCCATGCTTGCACGTTGAGTATCTTTGGCAAAACAAAACAAATCAAAATGATCATAGTCCCTCGATGACGCTTTCGAAAGTCGCCTATCAAAATGATCATAGTCCCTTCAAGCAAAATTGCCAAAGACACTTGGCACCATTGCATTCATGGTCCATACGATGACCCGTGCCTGTCCCGTTAACATCCTAACGCAAGATTGTCCACTAAATACAATGGTGGAACAAAATTGTTAAAAGGGTTAAAACATGAGAAAAAACCTTTGAGTAAATTTAGGGGTAGACAACTCTTAGTTACTTGATTAAACTTGCAAAAACACTTGCCTACTTTTCAAAACCACACTCCACAAACACTTTCAAAACAAACTTCCAAAAACATTTGAAACATCTTTTCGAAAAGATACACACCTTTGTATATACTCAAGCACGAGTCATTACAATGGTTGCCTAGACAAGGCATCTTTTTCAAAACATTTTCAAAACACACACACACACCATAATTTCAAGCAATTGAAAATCAAGGCAAGTGATCTAAAACAAGTAACTAAGAGCCCATGGATAACCATGGATGAAAAGGGTGCTAATTCCTTCCCTTTTCATAATCTACCCCCCGAACCCACGAAACATCTCAAAAGGTTTTTCCTGTGCTTTTTAACCTTTCCTTTAGGATAAAATAAAAAGTCGGTGGCGACTCTTGCTAAACCGAACAAGTGCGAATACAAACGCAAACCTCAAGTCAGTTCTCCCACCGTATCACAGAACTGGCGACTCTGCTGGGGTAAGGAAGAAAGTGGGGTTACCTTAAGGATTTAGATCACCTTTACATACTTGCTTTGATTGCCTTGATTACTTTACTTTTTTGGGTCCTTGCTTGGGTTTGCTATAAATCCTACACCCGGATTTGGGGGAACCTTCTTATGTAAATAGCAATAAAACTGCGAGGGAACTGTGCGGGGTATATCGACATGGTTGAAGCAGTAAGCTATGTTAGTGTGACGTATTTGTGAGTACCGGTAACCCTTGAGTTCAATCAAGGAGAGTACGGGGCCGCTGAGTGATGTCGTGAAGCACTAACGAACTCTTAGAACCTTAATTGACCATCTTATCCTTTTTAGGGGTAGTGAGATGACCGACTTTGGTGCAGTCCGAAGTTGGTAGATACTCGATACTACACTCATTGAGGGTTGTTTTCTTGGAATATTTTGGTCGCCAGTTAAGTGGCTAAACCAAAACAATTAACACAGAAAACAATCCAATGATATTGAGCTCCTTAGAACCCGGTTTCTATTTTAGGACAGGATGAGCCAACTAACTTCAAGAGGGTACTTACCTACAAACCCCATGCAAGCCTAAACCTAAGGACTTGTTTGCTTTGTGTGAATATGATTGCCTGTATATACACTTACTTGCTTTCGCATGCATGTACATAACATCATGACATCATACCATAGCATTTTTCAATAACCATTTCAAGGATCTCGAGGGTTCTTTTGATGCAGGGTTACGTTGAACCAGACGTCTACCAAGAGGCAAGAGGTTTTCTCCTCTAAACAAATGCCAATCAAAGATCAAGTACAACAACTTGAATCAGGGGCTATGACCCACTTGACATGGTGAGCTTGATTCTCGTGGAAAGACATCCACCGGTGCAGAGTTCTCCAATCAAAGATCAAGTACAACAACTTGAATCAGGGGCTATGACCCACTTGACATGGTGAGCTTGATTCTCGTGGAAAGACATCCACCGGTGTAGAGTTCTCCAATCAAAGATCAAGTGCAACAACTTGAATCAGGGGCTATGACCCACTTGACATGGTGAGCTTGATTCTCGTGGAAAGACATCCACCGGTGCAAAGTTCTCCGATCCAAGAGCAAAGTTCAACCTCTAACATTCTCTTGTGTTTACCCCAAGAGATCCTTGAAAGCATGCATCCACATATCATGCATTGCATCATGATAGTTTTTTTTCCTTTTTCAGGTTTCCTTACTCTCATACTATTTATTTCAGTAAGAGATGGCTCTAGAGAGGACTGTCAAGGATATCCAGGACCAGATTGCTCAGCTGCAGGAAATGTTCTTGAACCTGTCCTTGGGGCAAGAAGAAGTGAAAGCTCTCCTCACAAAGGGCTTGGTCCAGGAGACTTCAAACAACGCCAGGAGTGATCAGTTGGAAGCACTGCAGTCTGAGCTGACAACAATGAGGATCCAAATGACGGGGCAACTGGTGGGCCAGATGGCTCTCATCCAGGACTTGGCTCAAAGACAAGAGGAACCCAGAGTTCTCGTCAACCAACTGCTTCGGAACAACCAACTGGGGCAAACATCTGAGGTTGAAGAGCAAGTCACCACTCAACCCCCATCCAGAAAAGAAGACAAGGGGAAGGCTCCTTTGCTTGATTCAGGGTCACAACCCCATCAACAACCTCGTCAGCATCAACGGGGTAATCGGCGTAAGCAAAATACGTCGGGAAGACAGTTCACTGAGACTGACATACCGAAATCTCTAATACTGGAACGTTTGTTGGAGGTCAATCTGACTGCTTTGAGGGATCCTATCCGGAAGTCCAATACCTCCGCTCCTAACTATCATCCCGATGCATTTTGTGTATACCACTCCTACAGCCCGGGGCATGACACCGACGACTGTTGAGCCTTGAAGAACAAGATTCAAGATCTGATTGACATTAGAGTGTTGAGGTTCATGCCAGATGGCGAGATGAAAATCTTCCGTTAAGGAGTTCTCCACCTGGAGTGACAAAGCTCAAGCTGAGAGACTTTTGCTTCATTTGAATTTTCAAAGTTGTAATTTCTTTTGTTCTCAAACAATTAACTGTTGATGTCAAAACTCTGTTTTCATTAATGCATTGCATATGTTTGTCTTGAATTCATCCATTCGTTTTCACTACTCTTATGCTTTCTTTATGATATTTAACTCTTGATAAAAAGCTGCAAGCCTTTAGAGGGAGGATGACGAAACAATACCATAATCTCATACAGTATGCTTTTGAACAAACCGTGCTGATGATGTACAGGCATTTCTTTCAATTCCCAAACACTGGAGTTATAAGGAAGATAATCCCTAGTCAACCCCTTCGAGCCAAAGAAGTAGGAGTTTTCTGTTCTAAACAAATCGAAACCTTTGATATAAACCTGGGTCAGGGTAGTCTCTCAGTTAATTCAAAAAAGGTGCACATTGAAGTCGCAAACTCTCTGTTCGTAATACAACGAATGACATCAAAAAAGAAAAGAATTCCCTTGGAATCAAAAGACAGTGATGGTCCCTATCACATAGGCAGTCAATCTCTCAAAAGAGAAAAAGCCCACTGAGCCAAAACCTGTAAAGGAGGCTTAAGAAAGCTGGGGCATCCCGCTGACTGTGACCTCGAAAAACAGAGACAGTCAGGCAAAAGTTAGGGATAACAAATCAAAATCAAAATAAAGAGGTCATTACAAATCCTCAACAACATGAAAAATGTTGCAAAGAAAAAAGGAGATAATGACTGCCTCCTAAATTCAATTGGTGAGCCATCACCCAAAAAGTCGTTCCAAACTCGAATAGAGTGCGACGCACAATTAACTGAGCTTAGGATTGAAGAACATCACGAAGAGCGGGTGGGTACAAATACACTTTGAGACTTTATCCTTTGTTTCTTAAACCGTGAACCAAGCCACGTTACAACCCTTCAAAAGTCCTAATTGAAGCATGGGTTAGTTCGAAAGCATACTGTTACAAAAGGTATCCTGACTCCTGTAAGGCTTTGCTCTAAAATCTTGTGTTGACTTGTCTTATAAAAAGTTTTCTGCTAAAAAACATATTTTTCAAAACTTCGAGACAAACATAAACTTTGCATTGTTTGAATATCACTGTTCGCATTTGGCTATTTGTTTGACAGCGAAGAAATTCATACAGCGAATGTTCGGAGGAACAAAAACTCTCTCAATGAGTAAAATCACTTCAAAAGGATGAGACTTCCAACGACGAATCTCCTATCAACTAGGGGCATGACATGTCACCATCCAATTAACCTGGGGCAGTCCAGTCAAGGTTTCAACAGATCTTTCAAAGTTCAGTTAACCTGGGGAAGTCCAGTCAAGATTTCAACAAATCTCGCAAAAGTTCAGTGAACTTGGGGCAAGTCTCCTTCATCACCACTTGGGGCATTCGAATGTCAAAAGTGTTCAACAATTCCTTCATCACCTGTTGGAAGATACGGTCCAGATGTGCTCCAGACACGGTTGCCATTTTGTCACCTTTCTTAAGTCCCAGATCAACACCTGTAACAAGCCAGGAAAATATCTGTGGACGACTGATTGTGGATTAACACCTGTAACAAGCCAGGAAATTTTCTACATGAAGAGATTGAAGATCAACACCTGTAACAAGCCAGAGAACCATCTTTCTTTCTCAAGTCAGAGATCAACACATGAAACAAGCCAGGACAATATCTCCTTGACCAACCTGATCAATACCTGCAACGATCAAAAGATTCTCGTCTTCCCCAGCCAGAGAGCCTTCCAGAAGCTAACTCCCCTCAGAGTCAAGTTTCAAAATCCCCAGTGGAGCTAAAACTTCCTACTATCAATCCCCAAGCAGAATGAAGACTCTCATTTTCAGGTCCCCACAGAATATTCGAATATTCTCCAATGAAGATCTCCTCAAGACAAGAATCCCCAGTAGATTGGCATACAACCCAAGCTCCGGATTCCCCGACAGCGGTCCCAGGATTTCTCACTTTCAACAATAAAAAGATTCTTGCCTTCCCCTGCAGCAGTCAAGAATTCACTTTCCCCGACAGCAGTCAAGATTCTCCTATCCCCAGTGGAGTTCATCAAATTCCCCAACATAACTTATCAGTGGAATCCCCAGCGGAGTTCTCATCAAAACCTCAGCAAAGTATCTCTTCCCACAGAGTAATTCCATGCAGAGTAATTTCTCCAACAAGTTTATTCCCCAACGGAGTCATCTTCTCCTACCGGTTTATTCTTGCAACCATCATCCCCAGCGGAAGCGAAGAACTCTACTCTTCAACATCAGCCCAAGATTTAAGTTCCCGCATTCGTCAAGGATTTATTTTCCTAGTCGAAAACACATTCATAGACATTTCACATTTTATACATCATGACGCATGCATATACGCATCATATCACACAATCTCATTTATTCTTGAAAACATCATGACCTCATGCATTTCATACATCATGACATTGCATACAACTGATGTCTTGCCTTTTCAGGAAAAAGGACAATCCAAAGATGATTACTATCAACTGTCACAATTCCAGATTCGATACCTGTATCCAGCCAGGGCATATCTGTAGACGACAAATTCCAGATTCGATTCCTGTATCCAGTTAGGGCATATCTGTAGACGACAAATTCCAGATTCGATTCCTGTATCTAGCCAGGGCATATCTGTGAGTATTTGATTGTGGATTCGACACCTGTATCTAGCCAGGGCATGTCTGCATGAAGAGTTTCCAGATTCGATACCTGTATCCAGCCAGGGCATATCTGTAGACGACTAATTCCAGATTCGATACCTGTATCCAGCCAGGGCATATCTGTAGACGACTAATTCCAGATTCGATACCTGTATCCAGCCAGGGCATATCTGTAGACGACTAATTCCAGATTCGATACCTGTATCTAGCCAGGGCATATCTGTAGACGACCAATTCCAGATTCGATACCTGTATCCAGCCAGGGCACGTCTGTAAGCAACCTTTTGAAGTTCCAGATTCGATTCCTGTACCTAGCCAGGGCATATCTGTGAGCGTTTGATTGTAGATTCGATACCTGTATCTAGCCAGGCATATCCGCATGAAGAGACTGAAGATCAACACCTGTAGCAGGCCAGGAAATTATCTTTCTTTCTCAGGTACGCAAGTTCTCGCTAAGGAATCTCTTACGCGATCGACACCCCGGATGGCATCTTTAAGCCCATCTCCACAACTATCCATTACACTTCCAAATGGCATCTATAAGCCCATTCCCGACAAGTTTCTGTTACACTTCCAAATGGCATCTATAAGCCCATTCCCGAAAAGGTTCTGTCACATCTCCAGATGGCATCTATAAGCCCATCCTTCTATCCATCATCTCTCCAAATGGCATCTATAAGCCCATTCCCGACATCACATTGTTGATGCTCCACTATGCGAGTGCAAATTTCTGGGCACTTTAGTGTTCAATCATCTTCCACCTTCGGATCACGAAAGGCACGCAAGTCAGTCTATATCCTCAGGTCTAAGAAGATTGAACAAGGGCAACTGTTGTACCCCAAAATTTACCCTCCCATATTCTCCAAGATTTGTCAAGAATCAGTCAAACAGAATTTTTCTTGTCAGTCTAGCCAAATTAGGGTTTTCATGGACTTTTGATACAGTTCAAACAAATTATTAGGGTTTGGTTGATTTTGGCTCAGGTTTTGATCAGGCGGACGCTTCTTTGACATTTAATCAAGAATCAGGGTTTTTGTGCGCACATTCTCAGAAAGAATTAATTCTGCATTCCTTTTCAAATTACTCTGAGATATGGACTGATACTGTTGATTGAGAATTTGCAGTGTTTGGATTTAATCAGTGAAAAAAGGACATGTGGACGTTTGTTGTTTAGCTGTGCAATGCTTTGATTATTCAGAACGCCAGTTGTTTATTGATTATTTATTTGTTCTAAATTAGAATAGTTGGGATAAATTCCAGTTATTATAATTTAAGAAAATATGAATAATTAAATAAATAATTGAAGAAGAATTAAAAGGAACATCAATAATAAGAATTTTATTCATTTTAATTATTTGTACAATTGTTATTTAAATACAGTAATTATTTACAAGTATTTATAATAATAATGGTTACAATGATTAAAATTGAAATAAAATTGAATCCTAAGTTTTTCTAAATCTTCATCCTCCAGTTGCTGCTCCCCATTGCTCAATTGATTTTCACCTGCAAAAAAGAAAAAGAAAAGTCAAAAGCAGATGAAATTAAAGAGCAGATAGATAAAAAATGAATTCATCATTAAAAGTAACTGACCGAAATCAGTTGTCCCCCTCTCTGCAAATCACGAGATTTCTCCCGGTTCACAAAGAGGGATAGAAGATGCTTGCAAATAAAGTATGAAATGCACAAAAGTTACAAATTGCACAAATCCAAAGTTTGTCAAACATACTGCATAAATCCAAAATTCCAAACCAAGGATAAAAGGCAAACTGAATAGCAAACTAAACTGTCCAGAATTGCAACACATGCCTAACCAAGGTCACAATTCCAAACTAAGCCAAAGTTGTCAAAGCAACTGTCCAAAACATCAACAAGTACAAAAGGCTACCCAAAAGCTGTCCAAAGAAGATATGGAAAGATATCAAGAAGTACACAATATGCATGAAGTATGGAAAAGTATGCAGAGGAAAGGCTAACATACAAGCAACATCCAATTTCATCATTTTCCTAGGCCAGTACCTTTTCAGAAATAGTACATTTCTAAAGCAATAAGAATGCTTTTTAAATGTGTGGAGAGAGAAAAAAAAAGAGAAGGAGAAGAAGGCTTACAACAGGTTTAGGCGTGAAGAAAGAAAGATATAACAAGCATATCAGACAAAGAGAAAAGGGGGCAGAAAATACAAAAGCAACACAAGCTGTAAAAACATCTCAAGACTGCCTCCAACCTGCCTTAAACAACACAGGTCCTGTCCAACTATTCTCCAAAACTGAAACCTAAGCTCAGTTTCAAAAAACAAACACATCAACCTGTAAAGACAAAGTTGCTTCAAGCTTGCCAAAAGCCAAGCCTGCTAACCTACATTCCTAAAACTCAATTTCATTCCAAAAGCCTAAACAAGCCTCAAACCATAAAATAACACAAAATGTCAAACAAGCTTACAGCCTGCTGAAGCCCAGGCCTCCAAGTTCACCAAGCCTCAAAGATTCAACCCTATCACCTGTATCAACCAAGAAGCCATACAAGCCTATCACCTGTATCAACCAAGAAGCCACAAGCCTGTACCCTGGTTCAACTCAGAAAGCCAAACCTATAATCTCAAAACAGCATAAGCCTAAACATCCAGTCTGAAGCCTAAAGCTTCAAGCCTTCCAACCAGAAGCCCTCAGGCCTGAAACCTGTCCAAACTCAAACCAGAGCCTCAAACCTGTGTCCAAGCCTAAACCAGTAAAACCACGAACCAGAAAAAAAGAGAGCCTAAACCTGTCAAACCAGTCCCTAAAGCCAAATAAGCCATAGCAAACCAGAAAGAGCCCTCAAACACTAAGCATTCAAATCAACAACCACACCCTCAGAGCTAGGCTCATCATAGGGAAAGCATACAAAGCAATATTCAAGATCAATACCAATAAGCATATCAAAAGAAGACAAGCATTTCAAGGCAATCCAAACCCTCATAATTGCTTCATCACTGGGCCAACAACAACATCAATATTTCTCAGATACAGAGGTATACAGAAACGAGGAAAAGAAGCAATCAGGGCCAAGTATATCAAGCTTATCCAGAAGCGAGCAAAGGAAAGCATACAAAAGAAGCAAGCGAGGCAAAGAAACAGAAGAAGAGGAAAGAAGTGATTAAGCTAGGTTCTTAGGCATCATCATCATAAAACCTAAGAAAGGAAATATAGAGTACCAGGGAAAACTTCCAAAGCGCACATCATCACCAAGCCTCCGCCTTCAGCCGCCTGAAGCACCTCCGGTCCACTCCTTCTCCATCTCCAAAAGCCTCCGTCTCCAAAAGGTATAAATTTATCTCCTTTCTTTAAAACACCTCACGAGACAAATAACAAAAATAATAATCAGAACATGCACGAACTAAAGCAAGAGATGTAAATGGGAAATTTCCTACCTTTGCTTGTCACTACTTGAACAACCCATGGAGGGAGAAGAAGTGGAAGTTGCGCTTGACGGCCATAGACGGAGAGGCGTTCAGTGGCTAGGGCGTGAGAAGGTTGAAGATGAAGGAAACGAAGTGAACAGCGCCTCTGTTGCCTAACCCTAATTCTCCAAAATGAAACAATAATCAAATAACCCTAAAACAAAGATGTTGTTTGCGTTGGGACACAACCCCATTCACAGCCTTAAGCCCATTGCAAACTAGGCGCGCACCCCCCTTTCTCCTGATTTGTTCCTTTTTTTTGTTTTTTTTTGTTTGGGCCAGCATGGACACCCTACAGGCCCATTTTCTCTTTAATTCTTTTTTTTCTATTCGTTTTTCTATTTTATTCAAACTAAATATTTTTGTTTATTATCTTTTTATATAACACTATTTATTTTGTAAATAAAATAATATGTTAAACTCTTTTATATAAATTCTTCTTAAAGTACTTTTTATTAGTATAATTAAAAATACATAGTAATATTTTATTTTAAGTTAAGTAAAACCCTTTTTGTATATAAGCATTAATACATAAAAAATATAATTAAACTTAAAACATTTTCTTTTCTTTTCTTTAAAAATCTTTTGTACATAAAACATTAATTCATAAAAAAGTAGAATTACTTAAAACATTTCCTTTTCTTCTCTTAAAATATTTTTTTTTGTACATAATTAACAAAAATACAAAAAGAATAAATACTTACTTTTACATTAAGTTAACAATACTTAATAAATACATTTACCACTTATAAATAAATTACATGCACTTACACAAATACAATACACATTTGCTCATCTTTTGATCTTTGTACATTGCTACATATTACATTTGCGATTGATTCGATTTGGTTGTAAAATTATTTGGACACTACTCTCCTATTAAAGTCTCATCGCCATTTGTAAATATTTGTACCCCCATTCCCGGATACTTATTTGTAATAGCGTAGACTTTAAATTCTCGCAATTTATCGCTTTCAAATATACCATGTTTAGACCTAGGGTTTGTATATACATAAAATCAAACGCTAGATAACCTAATACAAAGACAAATGCATGGAAATCAATACACCATTCACACTTGCACCCCTAGGGTAATCCCGCTTGTTGCCTTCCAAAATGGGCCATGCTTGCACGTTGAGTATCTTTGGCAAAACAAAACAAATCAAAATGATCATAGTCCCTCTATGATGCTTTCGAAAGTCGCCTATCAAAATGATCATAGTCCCTTCAAGCAAAATTGGCAAAGACACTTGGCACCATTGCATTCATGGTCCATACGATGACCCGCGCCTGTCCCGTTAACATCCTAACGCAAGATTGTCCACTAAATACAATGGTGGAACAAAATTGTTAAAAGGGTTAAAACATGAGAAAAAACCTTTGAGTAAATTTAGGGGTAGACAACTCTTAGTTACTTGATCAAACTTGCAAAAACACTTGCCTACTTTTCAAAACCACACTCCACAAACACTTTCAAAACAAACTTCCAAAAACATTTGAAACATCTTTTCAAAAAGATACACACCTTTGTATATACTCAAACACGAGTCATTACAATGGTTGCCTAGACAAGGCGTCTTTTTCAAAACATTTTCAAAACACACACACACACACACCACAATTTCAAGCAATTGAAAATCAAGGCAAGTGATCTAAAACAAGTAACTAAGAGCCCATGGATAACCATGGATGAAAAGGGTGCTAATACCTTCCCTTTTCATAATCTACCCCCCGAACCCACGAAACATCTCAAAAGGTTTTTCATGTGCTTTTTAACCTTTCCTTTAGGATAAAATAAAAAGTCGGTGGCGACTCTTGCTAAACCGAACAAGTGCGAATACAAACGCAAACCTCAAGTCAGTTCTCCCACCGTATCACAGAGGGACATTGAGTGAACAATTTTCATGTTAACCACAAGTTGAAATGAGGCGTTTAAGTTACTTGAAAATGGCCACGAAGTTAACCTCAAGATGCTGGAAAATGCACCAGTGTAGTAACCATACAAATATTAAAATCGTACATGTTTTGGGACAATGACTTCAAATCACAATATCTCTCTCCATAGCGCATGAAATGAAACAAAATTTGAATCCAAGTTGAAAATGGCACAACATACTCTAACTTTCATGTTCAAATTTTTTCAAACTAAGGTTTAAATTAATGAGATAAATGGCTATGTGTTGTACCCTAAAATTTGCCCTCCCATATTTCAAGATACCTCCTCATGCTCTTAAGGTTCCCAATTGCTCAAGACTACTCAATGATTTAACATACAAACCCTCCTTCTAAGCAGTTGACCTACAACTAGGGTTTTGCTTATCTCAAGTAAAGTTGGACTTATAATTCCTCAAGAATATTTCATGGTTTCGCATTTGTCTCAAAGCATGCTCATGCCAAATTTTAAGCCTTGCATCATAAGTTTTCTCAATCAATTGCTCAAGTGAGCGAAAATCAACTATATTGGACAAAAAGTTAACTATGCTCAACATAGTCAAACTTCAAAAATTTTGGTCAACATCAAAATTTTGAAGACATATTCATCATTTGATAAATGTTTGATCATGATTCATCAATAAAACTCTCAATTCACCAAAATTCAAAAGTTACCAAATTAAGGTTTTCTTAAGGAGAAGTCAATTGAACTTTGACCAAGCATAACTTTAACACGCTTCATCAGATTTTTGTCAATTAAAGCTCATTTTGAAGGTAGTTAAATTCTCCACAACTTGGCATCTCTGAGCTCAAGTCCAAAAAATGCTTCATTTGAGAGAGAAGGGCCAAAACATTATAGGTCATTTCAAAAGTCAATAAAAAGACACTTTTTGTCAAAGCAATTTACATCAAGATAAAGTCTTCAAATGGAAAAATGACAAACATAGAGAATGTAGGGGACATCTTGAGGTTTCTAAAACGTCACATATCACCTTCAAATGATAAAAATTGAAATAGTTATGATTGGTACGAGTTGGGTAATTTTGAGAAAATGCATGAAACCCAAATTGATTAAACTTGAATTTTCGGGCTAATGGGCTTATGTTTCAAGGTCCAAACGTGTTTTAGAAATCATAGTGAACCTCCAAATCTATTCATACACCCCTTTGATTTTTATTCCATTTATTTTGATTTTATTTATTAAAATTAAAAATTAAATTAAATAAATACAAAGGCTTTCATGACAAGGTCCAAGCCCATATTTTTTTAACCTAATTCATAGCCTATATATTCTTATCATTCAGACAACAACAAACATGATGAAACCTTGTAAGAAATCACCTTCCAAAACTTTCAAAAATTATCAAAACTAGGGCAAATTGAAACCCTTCTCTACAGCCTTCCTCAAAGCAAGCCAGTCATTCCAATCAATCCCTGAGGCATTATAGGGTAAGACTTGATCATCCCTAATGATCCAAGAATCCAGAAACTGGTAACCATGCATCATCGATTTCTATTCTTGCATTAAGTTCATATTTTTGTTTTTATTGTGCTTTCATCAAAATTAACATTGCTAACGTGCTTCTGAGATGTAACTATACAAGTTTAACCCACCGCAAGAGTCCCATAATGATCGAATCATATGTTGCCATGTTTGAACCGATTTTCCATCTTTGATTTGTATCTCATCATACAGGAATAATTAGTGAAAACCAAGGCCATCATTAAACTCGCAAGGGTCAAATTAGGGGGGTAGGGTCCCTTTGAATCACTAACGTTTGTTATTTCGCAGGTTGAAGAAAACGTGCTCGCCGGAGAAGACGATCGGAGCTAGGGCTCCGGCGCCTCTTCGGCCAAGTCATTCGGTTTTATTTTATGTTTATTTGATTCCATTGAGATACCGGATGAAACAACCACTTCAGTGGCAAGGCGCGCTTATGTTAAGGCATTAGTCTCTAAGGGCGTGCGTTCGATCCCTGCCTTTTTCTATTTTTTTCATATTTTTCTCAAATCTTACAGGTTTAATATAGTTTGTGTTGCATCCATTCTCCTAAAACCAACACACGCCTGGTGCAGTGGCAAGCTATTCAATAGATAAGGCAAAGGGCGTGGGTTTAACACCCACCCCTGGCATTTTTCTGATTTTTGGTTTCTAACCCTTATTTCCTTGATTTTTCTTCCCCTAATTCTTTTTTTGGCTAACCTAATTTATTTTTAATTAACCATTAAACAAAAACTTTTTTTAAACCCTAATTATTTAGGTTTAGGTTTTATTTAACCCTTTTCTAATTAATTCATTAACCATATTTTTTATTTTAAAATTTATTAGATTTTTAGTATTTTTTTTTTAATTAATTACTATCACAAACTATTTTCTTCACAAAATCAACTAAAATCTTTTTCACATTCTTTTCTATTTTATTTTCCTTTTTCTTATTCTTAGATCAAGTGTATAGGACGTCTTCTCGAATGTAATAGGGTAGCTTTATATTTTTCTCATTTTTCTATTATGTAATTGCGCCGAGTATGTAATAGTTTATTAGGGTTTTCTTTCCCGCACTCTCTATACTTATGTAACTACACCAAAACCTTGTAATAGTCATAGGTTTACATTCCGCATTTTATACTCTGCTATTATATTCTTTATGAAATTGCTAGTAATTAGGGTTTATATGGCAAGACTAAAACCAATCGATAACAAAACCCTAATTTCAAGATAAACATAATTGAATCAAATGCACTTTCACACTTTAATCTCTAAGGTAGCCTCTCTTCGTTGCCTTTCGGAATGACGATGATGTCCCTCAAAAATAGGGATTCTTTAGAAAAAAGACCCTCAAATAAAAGATCACAGTCCCTCGATGACCCTTAGATGTTGCCTACATATAATATGATCTAGTCCCTTACAAACTTGCTAAAACATCCTTAACGGTTTCCTTCAATGACCATCTGATGACCCTTCTCTTGTACCTTCATATCTAATAGATAGGGCTACCTACTAACTAATGGTACGTATATCACTATCTATAAAGGATAAGAAAAAGAATAAAAGCGACCTTGAGTGGGTAGGATACTTTTAATCGCTTGCTCACAAACCTTTCTAAAAAACATTTCTCACATCACACTTTCAAAACAACGAATATTTCCAAAATACTTTGTATACATTCTTGAGGACTGATACAAGAATCATTGCAAAATTTGCCTTACATTGGCAATTTTCAAAATATTTTCAAAACACACACACAAAAAGAAAATTTTCAAAAGTGATCTAAGCGATTAAGAGCCCGTAAACTACGAATGAAAAGGGTGCTAAACCTTACCTTTTCATAACCTAACCCCCAAACTCAATATCTATCAAGGTCTTTCTTGTTCTTTTAACCCTTTCCTTATTGGATAAAAGAAAAATTGTTGGCGACTCTTGCTATCCGCAACATTTGCGATAAAAAGCTAAAAAAGTCAGTTCCCCCACCGTATTACAAAATTGGCGACTCTGCTGGGGATACTTAAAAAGAGGGGTTACCTTAGAGTCTAAGATCACTTTTACTTGCTTTATTTTCTTGCATTGTTTGCTTTTACTTTAAGGGTTTCTTGGGTTTAATTTCTTGCAAGATCCTACACCCGGATCTAGGGATGCATTAGGTAAGTAGAAATAGATCATAGAAATTGTACGACATAGACCTACATGGTTGAAGTGATGGCTACGTTAGTGTGGCACTTTGGTTTGTACTGATGTTCCTTGAGTTAGTCGAGGATAACATTGGGCTGCCGCGTGTGTCATAAGCATTAACTGACTTTTAGAACCTTAATTGACTCATCTTGGCCATTAGAAGGTAGTGAGATAGCCGGCTTTGGTGCAGTACAAGTTTGGTTGATACTCGAAGCTATATTGAGATTCGACTTTCGGGATATTTTGGTGGCAAGTTAGTTGTTGTGCTAAAATAAAACTTGCGAGAAAGATCGGTGATATTGAGATTCCTAGAACACGGTTACTATCTTTAGGACAGGTTGAGCCAAATTAACTTCAATAGAGAAGAGTACTTACCTATGGACCCCATGCAAGCCTTTAACCTAAGGATTTTGTGTGATTTGTTTGTGTTTTCTATTTATTTAAACATCACGACATCATATCATCATGAGATGGCATTTTCCCAAACCATTTAAAGGATCTTAGGGACCTTTAGTGGATGATTATCATAAGCCAGATTACTAGCAAAGGGCAAGAGGATTTATTTTCCTCTAACCAGATGCCGACAAAGATCTAATAGAAGGGCATTCAATGATGGAGACATAAATTTCTTCAGGCAAAGTTGAAGCCACACTCAATTTCTGACATTTCATTCTTATTTATCCCACAAGATCCTTGAAAACATTGCATATACATCTACATACCATGCATATCATTACATAACAGGTGTTCCCAAGACAGATTTTCTCATCTTCGTGCTGTTTATTTCGGTAAAAGATGGCTCTCGAACAAACAATCTAAGATCTCCAAGCTCAGAATGCCCAATTCCAACAAATGTTCCTGAACTTAGCCAAGGGGCAGGAAGAACTGAAGACACTCATAACCAAAGAGATGAAGAAAAAGACAAGGAAACCAGTCGACATCCTCAACATGGGAAGAAGGTTCAGAGGTCCTATCAAGCAAGCTCAAGAATGTGATATCCCATCAAACGAAGATGACAAACAGGGTAAAGATGGTAAGAGTGTGAAGATTGAGAAAGGAAGCAATCTTGGTTATGAATAATATTCTGATGAAGAAGAAGAATACTATTTGGATGAATAATATCCTCCTGCTGATGAAAAGTACAAACAGCTGGAAGATCGTTTAAATGCTATGGAGATCCAAAAAGTGCCTGGATTGGATTTGAAGGGGTGAAAAACACAAGAAGGGGGGGGGGGGGGGGTTGAATTGTAAAACTGGAATCTTAAAGCAATTGACAAGATATTTTTATCCTGGTTCGTTTGATCTCAAACTACTCCAGTCCACCCGTCAAGGTGATTTCGCCTCTCTCCAACGAGGTCTTAATTCACTATATTCAACTGAATACAAATCTGCTTTAACAACTGCTAAAGCCTTCTTGATTCAAACCACAATCCGGTTTGTCAAGGCAACACTTTCTTACAAAGGTATAAAACAAATGTGTGTGAATGTTTTCTACAAAACTATATCACAACTGTGATGTATACACAAATGAAGCTTAGAAACTTAGATTGCTAAACACTAATGGAGTATCAGAGTTTGTTGGTTTAGCAAAACTGGTAGATGAAGATTATTGTTCAGCTTTGTGCGTGTAGAGAATTGGAGAGCATTAGCCATGATAATCTTCGAAGCCTTGTTTATATAGCACTTGAGAAGATGAACGTTGAATGCAATATTCTTGATTCAATGCTAATAACAAGCTTTCCTTTTTGAGCAGATCTTGTCTAGAATGAAGCCGTTGGAATTAATTTGCGTTCAATGCACAGTACCGTTGCTTCTTCAATGCACGTTCTGGCTTGGCTCATTCTGATTCTGCTTCGCTGCTGATGAACTATTGTTTCTGTATCAGAGTGTTTACGCGCAGTTCTGTTCATCAAGCTACAGCATGTACGTGCGTTGATCATCTGATCTTCACGTTCTGATTCAGCAACTTCTGATGCTGGTGTATCAAATCAAATTCTGATGCTGAAGAAGTGATCTTGCTTATTTCAATCAGCGTATCTGCAAGTCAGAGCATAGTGATTTTAGGCAGCATATAGTTCAAACATGAAACATATAAATACTATATCTTTTCACTTTGTTATCATCAAAACTTAAATATAGGGTACTAGATTCAAACATTGTTCTAACAATCTCCCCCTTTTTGATGATGACAAAAACTAGATATTTTAAATAAAAAATAACGTGAAAAGGTATCTAGGAAATGTTTCAGAGTTAAGAAGTAAAGAGAAATCAGAGTTTAAGAGATACTCCCCCTGAGTTTGTTACTTCCCTTTGATATGCGTGTTCTTCAGGATCAAATCTTTTTCTATCTTTGAACATCAGATGAAGAGTCTTTGACTTATCAGAGAGCAGAGCTTCAGAGCTTTTCCTGTCAGAGCTTTGCTTCGGATCAGAGTGTTAGGTCGATTAGAACTTCATATTTGATCAGAGCAACATGAGCTTCTACATTTTGATCAGAGCTTCTAGCTTCTAGTCTTCATAGTGTTCAGGAGCTTCCTTGTGCCTGTAGACTTAAAAACAAAACAGAAAAACATTTCAAGTAATAGAGTTAGAATGTTTGAGAATTTCTGTCTAGTTAGCCGTTATTGATTTTAAATATCATTCTTGTTCTCCCCCTTTTTGTCAGCAATCAAAAAGTGCTGGTGATGTGCTAAAATAATTTAGATCAGAAAAACAAATTATATTAAAATAGTTCAGAGCAAAAGAGCATTACAAAACATAGTCAAAAACAGTACATCAGAAAATGAAGAAAACATAGAGAATGACATGCATGAAAAAAATTTCAAGGTTGAGGGGGCATGCGTGAGAACAGGCTTTCCAGCATTGCTTGAATCTTTTCAGAAGTTTCATTCTGCTTCTGAACCATGGTGACAACAGTGTCAATCTTGCTGTCCTGTACATTCATTCTTGCTTCCATCTTCTGATCATTCTCTTCCATCCGCTGCTGGAGACGCAAGTCATTCAGCCTTAGTTCTTCCAGAGCCTGCCTGTCCAAGGCAGCTTGAGAACTTTCAGACGGAGGAAGCTTCTCAGAACTTTCAGCTACATCTTCTGCTGGATTTTCTTCCTGAAGGGTCTTGTCTTCTGATGGTTGCACCTGTGCAGCTTGCTCTTTCTCAGACCATGATTCACTGTCCAGAGGGAGCACAACTTCTTGAGGCAGCTGACTCTCAACTTCCTTCAGCAGCTTGCTAAAGTTCTGTTGAGCCTGCTCATAGTTGACGTCCTGCAGCTTGAGGGCTTCAGCACGTACCCATAGTCTGAACTGTGACCAGAGCTGATCAGAAGCAGCTGGGTCGATCATCCCCGGACAGACTTGCTTCAAAGAAGCAATCCATTGCAGCATACCTGTTTCAAAATTCAAAATACCAGAGCCAACATCTGGTTGCTTTGGTTTGGGTATGGCAATTTTGTGTCTTAAATCAGCAAGACGTTCAAGACTTGTTAAGTCAATGAAAGTTTTGCTGAGGTTTTCAGATGTTTGCTGAGGGGCTGTTTTGGGAAATTACTCAGGGGCACTCTTCTGCTGGAGATGTCAGCAGTTGAAGTAGCTCTGGGTTCCTTCCTAATATTTTCTATCAGCTTCATCTTTTTCAGGTTCTTAGCGTTCAGCGGTTTTCCAACAGTTGGTTCCAGGGTGCTCAGCACTTGAGCTTCGCTCAGATAATCTATCAGCTTATTCTCTGTCAGAATATCTGATATGAGCCTTCCAAACGGTATCCAGTCCCTTTTGGTCCTTTCTTCTTCTCTTCTTTCTTTGACACTGGTCTTGAGATGGTTGAACAGGAAGTGTGCCAGATTGATCTTCACCCTCTGATCAATAAAGTAGATCAGAAATTGCTGATCCACGTTTATATAATCAGGAGAGCTTGTTGGCTTCCTGTGATTGAAGCAGCCCAGAACAATCTTGGCCCATACTCTGCAGTGATCCTTCAGATCCTTAATTTTGCTGCTGGGAAAACCAAGAGTGAAAATGCAGTTGGCTACCACACCTATATCAGGGCATCTATCAGCCATGTCCACACAACGGACTCCACCACCACTTTGACCAATTAACCTAGCAATGAGGTCTTCAGAAATTACTATCTTCTTTCCCATGACAGAAGAGATGACTAGATGTTTATGAATCTTGGCGTGAATCCAAAATTCCTTGACAAGCTCTGGGAAGGTTGGTCCAACCAATCTATCAAAATACCTCTCCCACTTTTGAGCTTTAATTTCCTCAGTTAGGTCAAATCCATTATCCTTCAAACTTTCGAAATCGATGATTAACTCAGAGAGAACTTCAAGATTCTTTACCGGTGTGAGAAGAGTTCTGGTAGGCACCTGATATTGCTCAGAGGTTTCTTTCTTCTGATTTCCTGCAGAAATGCTGGAGGATGCCATTGTTCTCACACAAAAGCTTTGAGAATGATTTGAGAGAAAAAGGTTTGAAGAAGATAAACTCAGAAATATGCAGAAAATGCTTAAGAGATTATGAGAAAGCGTAAAGAATAAGAATGAAGGATTAATGAGCTTAAATAGAGTTTTCAAAAATTATTTTGAAAAATTAAACGTTTTTAAGAGAGAGAAAAAAATAATGATTTCCATTAACAAGCGTGATTACTTTTCATTAAATGCTTGCTGATTTTGGGGGATTTGAGAAAGATACTTAAAAACGGTTACCAGACATGTGTCTCAATGCACCCAATCAGCGCTTTGCCTTCTCAGAAGCGTGCACGCGTTCTGCTTCAGGGATTTGCTGATGATTGGATGACACTTGTTTGATGTAGTGATCAGCACGTCTGTATTTGAGATTAGACTCTCAGATCTTTAGACTTGCATCTGATACAATCTGCATGTTCTATCTTTCTGAAAGAAGATTGATCAGAAGTTCACAGTAATATAATTACATTCTGAAGATAAATATATGGAATTAAAGCATTTTCATTCTGGGCATACTTTCATGCTGAGATGTTTCAGAATGAAATTAAACCTATCTTCTGAAAGGGGTTTAGTGAAGATATCAGCCCATTGATGGTCTGTATCTATAAATTTCAAGTTTAAAATACCTTTCTGAATATAGTCCCTAATGAAATGATGTTTTATTTCTATATGCTTAGCTCTAGAATGTAAAATAGGATTCTTACTTAAGCAAATAGTAGAAGTATTATCACAAAGAATAGGAATGTTACTCTCAAAAATCTGGAAGTCTTCAAGCTGACTTTTCATCCAGAGCATTTGTGTGCTACATCCTGCTGCTGCTATGTATTCAGCTTCTGCTGTTGACAGAGCAATTGTTGATTGCCTTTTGCTGGACCACGAGATCAGATTTTCTCCCAGAAACTGGCAGCTTCCAGAAGTACTTTTACGTTCCACTCTATCTCCAGCAAAATCAGCATCACAGTAGCCTACTAAGCTGTAATCACTAGATTTTCTATAAAACAAACCCAGATTAGTAGTACCTTTCAGATACTTGAAAATTCGCTTAACAGCTGTTAAGTGAGATTCTCTAGGATCTGATTGGAATCTAGCACAAATGCATACGCTGAATAAAATATCAGGTCTTGAAGCAGTCAGATAAAGGAGAGAACCAATCATACCTCTGTAGACTTTCTGTTCTACGCTTTTGCTTACCTCTTCTCTTTCCAGAATGCACGTGGGATGCATTGGAATCTTTGATGGCTTACATTCTGAGAGATCAAATTTCTTCAGAAGATCTCTGATGTATTTGCTCTGATGAATGTAAGTTCCCTCTGGAGTTTGATTGATCTGAATTCCTAGAAAGAATTTCAGTTCCCCCATGAGGCTCATCTCAAATTCTGCCTGCATACACTTAGCAAATTTTCTTCCAAGAGAAGGATTAGTAGAACCAAAAATAATATCATCAACATAAATTTGACAGACTAAAATGTCACTCTTAACTGTTTTACAGAATAGAGTAGTGTCCACTTTCCCTCTGGTGAATTCATTTTCAAGCAGAAAGTTAGTTAGCCTTTCATACCAAGCTCTGGGAGCTTGTTTCGGACCATACAGTGACTTTTTCAGTTTGAAAACATGTTCTGGATGTTTTGTATTTTCAAAACCTGGGGGTTGGTGAACATAAACTTCTTCTTCTATATAA
This sequence comes from Vicia faba, assembly GCA_948472305.1. Classification (NCBI taxonomy): domain Eukaryota; kingdom Viridiplantae; phylum Streptophyta; class Magnoliopsida; order Fabales; family Fabaceae; genus Vicia; species Vicia faba. The sequence continues at coordinate 1,475,431,351 of OX451735.1, read as the reverse complement.
CCATTTAAGAATGCACTTTTGACATCCATCTGATACAGAGTGATGCCTCTATTAACAGCAAATGAAATTAAAAGTCTGATAGATTCTAACCTGGCGACTGGGGCAAAGGTTTCTGTATAGTCTATCCCCTCTTGCTGACTATAACCTTGTGCAACCAGTCGTGCTTTGTTTCTGACGACTTCACCTTGTTCATTGAGCTTGTTTCTGAACACCCATCTTGTTCCAATGACGTTGAATCCTTTTGGTCTGGGAACGAGATCCCATACGTCGTTTCTGGTGAATTGATTCAACTCTTCTTGCATTGCCAGAATCCAGTCGTTGTCCAGAAGTGCTTCATCAATAGAAGAAGGTTCAATCAGAGACACAAGTCCCATAAGAGTTTCTTCAGAGTTTCTGAAGCTTGCTCTTGTTCTGATTGGATCTTCCTTTCTTCCTAGGATAGTTTCTTCTGGGTGATCCAAACTGCTTCTGGGTAATCTCCTCTGAGGTTGATCAGCAGCAGTTGTAGGATTTCTAGCATTGCTTCTTTCAGACGTTGAAGGAATGTCTGTGTTGAGAGCTTCTGATGACTTGTCTTCAGAACATGCAAATTCAATTTCTATACCTGCAAGATTTTCATTCTGCTTTGACTTTTCAGAGTCAAGCTTGTCATCAAAACGAACACTGATTGATTCTTCCACAATCTGTGTTTCTGTATTGTATACTCTGTACCCTCTTGAGCGTTCAGAGTATCCTAACATAATACACTTCTGTGCCTTAGAATCAAACTTGTTCAAATAATTCTTTGTATTTAACATAAAGCAAGTACATCCAAATGGATGAAAATACGAAATGTTGGGCTTTCTGTTCTTCCACAATTCATATGGAGTCTTTTCCAGAATAGGTCTTATTGAGATTCTATTCTGAATGTAGCACGCTGTGTTTATTGCCTCTGCCCAGAAAGTCTTAGCAACGTTTGTCTCATTGATCATGGTTCTGGCCATTTCTTGCAATGTTCTGTTCTTTCGTTCTACAACTCCATTTTGTTGGGGAGTTCTAGGACAAGAGAAATCATGCAGAATGCCTTTGTCATTAAAGAATGACTCAAAATCTTTATTTTCAAATTCTCCACCATGATCACTTCTGACTTTAACGATTCTAAGATCTTTTTCATTCTGAACTTGGTTACAGAAGGTAACAAACACAGAGTGTGACTCGTCCTTGTGTCTTAAGAACTTTACCCATGTCCATCTGCTATAGTCATCTACGATTACTAACCCATACTTCTTACCACTGACTGAAGCAGTTTTAACTGGTCCAAATAAGTCAATGTGCAGAAGTTCTAATGGCTTAGAGGTAGAAACAACATTTTTGGATTTAAAAGAAGGTTTTGCAAATTTGCCTTTCTGACATGCTTCACACAGAGCATCTGAATTGAACTTCAAATTAGGAAGTCCTCTGACCAGATTGAGTTTGTTAATCTGAGATATTCTTCTCATACTAACATGCCCCAATCTTCTGTGCCAGATCCACTGCTCGTTGTTAACAGACAGAAGACATTTTACGTTCTGACTCTTTAGTTCAGAAAGTTTGATTTTGTAAATGTTGTTTTTCCTCTTTCCATTAAACAGGATAGTCCCATCTTTCTGACTAACAGCTTTACATGATTTTTGATTAAAGATTATATCATAACCGTTATCACTTAATTGACTTATGGATAACAGGTTATGCATCAATCCATCAACTAGCAGAACATTATTAATAGAGGGAAGATTTCCGTTACCTACAGTTCCAGAGCCAATTATCTTTCCCCTCTGATTGCCTCCAAAGCCAACGTGGCCTCCAGGCTTAAGTTCCAGGCTTTGGAACATATGCCTTCTTCCCGTCATGTGTCGTGAGCAGCCAGAGTCCAGGTACCATGACTGGTGTTTCTGACTTGCTGCTAAAGATATCTGCAACATGTATTATTTTATCCTTAGGTACCCAGATCTTCTTGGGTCCTGATTTGTTAGTTTTACCAAAACTCTGGTTGAATTTTGGTTTCACAGAGTGCTTACTGCTAGTGTATTTGATGTCGTGTGTGTGACCATACACAAAGTGTGAATTTAGAGGAGTGGGTTTAATAATTAAATCCATGACATTCTTAGGTGTAGGAACCTTACCTAGGTATCCTATTCCTTTCCTGCCGTTTCTGCTAACTCCATAGATTATTGAAGCCATTCTGCTTCTATCTATGCTTTTAGCAAGGAACTTCTGGAAACTATGATCATACTCCTTGATGATCTCATCAGCGTTGCTGGGAGTTTCAGAAATTGGTTCCTTCTGAGAGTTTTGTAAAGAGTTTTCTAATTTTGAAATTTTATCTCTCAGCTCAGAGTTTTCCAATTTGAGACTCTCAGACTTATTAGAGTCAGATTCAAGAGTCCTTTTCAGGTCTCTGAATTTAGCTCTAATCTGCTGATAACGTTCCAGAATTTCATTGAGGCTTTCAGCAAGTTCAGCCTTTGTAAAATTAACAGCGAAGTTAGGGAATACCTCTTCTGTGTCTGATTCTGAGTCTGATTCAGAGGCTTCACTGTCATCTGGAATGTTAGCCATGAGCGCTATGTTTGCCCTTTCATCATCTGATTCTGAGTCAGCTTCAGACGAGTCAGAGTCATCCCATGTGGCCATGAGACTTTTCTTCTTCTCTCTTCCAAACTTCTTTTTGGGCTTTTCCCTCTGAAGCTTTGGGCAGTCACTCTTGTAGTGTCCTTGCTCATTGCACTCGTAGCAGATGATGTCTTTTGTGTTTGGCTTCTTGCTACCGGAGGAGCCTTCAGATCTTCTGTATCCAGAGGAAGAATCTGTCCTTCTGTATCTGGAAGAAGACTCGTTCTGATCAGATCTTCTGGGATTCCTGAACTTCCTTTGTCTTTGCTTCCACAGTTGATTTACTCTTCTGGAGAGAAGGGAAAGTTCGTCTTCTTCTGATGAGGATCCATCAGATGTTTCTTCAACTGCCTGCAAAACTTTAGATTCAGATTTTCTGTTAGATTTTAAAGCTAAAGGCTTACCTTGCTTCTGAGGCTCATCAGCTTCTAGCTCTATCTCATGACTTCTGAGGGAGCTTATAAGTTCCTCCAGAGTGATTTTGTTGAGATCTTTCGCTAGCTTCAGAGCAGTAACCATAGGCCTCCACTGCTTGGGTAAACTTCTGATTATCTTCTTGACATGGTCAGCAGTAGAGTATCCTTTGTCCAGAACTTTGAGACCAGCTACCAGAATCTGGAATCTAGAGAACATAATTTCAATGGATTCAGATTCTTCCATTTTGAACGCCTCATACTTCTGAATGAGCGCCAGAGCTTTTGTTTCTTTGACTTGAACGTTGCCCTCATGCGTCATTCTGAGAGAATCAAAGATGTTCTTAGCTGTGTCTCTGTTGGAGATCTTCTCATACTCAGTATAGGAGATGGCACTGAGGAGGATGGTTCTGGCCTTATGGTGATTCTTGAAATCACGCTTTTGTTGATCAGTCATTGATTTTCTATCAATCTTCTGACCAGTTGCATTTACAGGGTGCGTGTATCCATCTGTCACCATATCCCACAGATCAGCATCATGTGCTAGAAAGAAGCTTTCAATTCTGTCTTTCCAGTAATCAAAGTTTTCTCCATCAAAGACTGGAGGTTTGCCGCTGAATCTGTCTCTGTCCTCATTGTTGTCATTGCTGAAATGAGAGTTGTTTCCTGCCATTGTGTTTTTCTGACGCTGGATCTTGTACTGACACGGTTAAGTGTTTTAGCTCAGAACCAGGCGCTCTGATGCCAATTGAAGGGGTGAAAAACACAAGAAGGGGGGGGGGGGGGGGTTGAATTGTAAAACTGGAATCTTAAAGCAATTGACAAGATATTTTTATCCTGGTTCGTTTGATCTCAAACTACTCCAGTCCACCCGTCAAGGTGATTTCGCCTCTCTCCAACGAGGTCTTAATTCACTATATTCAACTGAATACAAATCTGCTTTAACAACTGCTAAAGCCTTCTTGATTCAAACCACAATCCGGTTTGTCAAGGCAACACTTTCTTACAAAGGTATAAAACAAATGTGTGTGAATGTTTTCTACAAAACTATATCACAACTGTGATGTATACACAAATGAAGCTTAGAAACTTAGATTGCTAAACACTAATGGAGTATCAGAGTTTGTTGGTTTAGCAAAACTGGTAGATGAAGATTATTGTTCAGCTTTGTGCGTGTAGAGAATTGGAGAGCATTAGCCATGATAATCTTCGAAGCCTTGTTTATATAGCACTTGAGAAGATGAACGTTGAATGCAATATTCTTGATTCAATGCTAATAACAAGCTTTCCTTTTTGAGCAAATCTTGTCTAGAATGAAGCCGTTGGAATTAATTGGCGTTCAATGCACAGTACCGTTGCTTCTTCAATGCACGTTCTGGCTTGGCTCATTCTGATTCTGCTTCGCTGCTGATGAACTATTGTTTCTGTATCAGAGTGTTTACGCGCAGTTCTGTTCATCAAGCTACAGCATGTACATGCGTTGATCATCTGATCTTCACGTTCTGATTCAGCAACTTCTGATGCTGGTGTATCAAATCAAATTCTGATGCTGAAGAAGTGATCTTGCTTATTTCAATCAGCGTATCTGCAAGTCAGAGCATAGTGATTTTAGGCAGCATATAGTTCAAACATGAAACATATAAATACTATATCTTTTCACTTTGTTATCATCAAAACTTAAATATAGGGTACTAGATTCAAACATTGTTCTAACAGGATTTTGAAGATTTAGGTTTAGTCTCAGGAGTTGTCATTCCTTATAAATTCAAGGTCCATACTTTTGCAAAGTATGATGGTGTTTCTTTCTCAAATCTTCATTTGAGGGCATATGTTCAGAAGATTCAACCACACACTACTGACGAGAAGTTATGGGTGCATTTCTTTCAAGAGAGTCTGTCTAGAACACAATTGGAATGGTTTTATCAGCTAGAAGGGACCAATATCCATACTTGGGAATATTTGGATGCTTCTTTCTACAAATAATACCAGTACAATGCTGATCTTACACCAACCCGTGTGCAACTACAGAGTATGGCCATGGGCTCGAACAATGGCTTTAAAGGGTATGCCCAGAAATGGAGAGATCTAGAAGGAATAGTTCAACCTCCTTTATCTGATAGGGAGTTTGTTGACATGTTTATGGGAACTTTGACAGGTCCTTTCTTCAATCATCTAATTAGAATCTCTTTAGCAGGGTTCACTGAGTTAATATTAACAAGGGAACATGTCGAAGGTGGAATCAGAAGCGGAAAAATTCAGGTGGCTGCATCTTCAAGTACTATGAAGAAGTCATTCAATAGTAAGAAAGAAGATAATGTTGTGTATGGCTAGAAGGATCATAGTAGAGGTGACCACAACCAATCTGTGAGGGTAGTACTAATCTCTAATCCCGCACCAACACAATATCAACATGGCAATCAACATAAGTCAGACGCACCTAGGAGACAAATTACCAAAATTAACATGCCACTGTCTCAAGCATTGCAACACCAATTAAGGAGGAGCTAATTATGTTGAGAGATCCTCCTCACAATCTCAATACTACGTCCCCAAATTATAATCCCAATGTGAGATGTGCATATCACTCCAACAGTCCTAGACATGATACTAACAACTGTTGGACTCTAAAAAATAAAATCCAAGATCTGATTGACTCCAAAAAATTGAATTTGACTCTCCAGAGACTCCTAATATGAATACCTCTCCTATGCCTAATCATGACAAAAATCAAGTCAACATTGTGGGAGATGCTGATAGAAACCGTGACATAGACAGTTGGATTTTCCTTACTACCGGCAGTGGACTCAACAATTGGAAGGCTAAAGACTTTATATAAATCTCATTTAGTCAGGAGTAAATACTATTTTATGTTTTCTGGCTTTCAAGTTTTTGGTTATATAATTTAAACAATAACTTTAAACCTTGTGCCTTACCCAGGGCACAATGGTCCATTTGTTAGGGTTGTCATTTTTCATCCGCATATTTTCATTTAATAAATCATTGGACGTTTGCATTCAAATATTGCGCTCTTTGTTTTTCTTTTACTTTATTGCTTTCAAAATAGCTATGGGTTCTTACGCACACCCACACAACAAATTGGAGATCCATATCCACCCTGGATCCCATTGATAATAATTTTGTTATAGCCAATTATGACTTCAAAAATCTAATCTACTAAGCCGAGGAAGAAGGTGAGAAAGATTGTGAAGTACCTGGAGAGCTTGCTAGGCTGTTAATGCAGGAATAAAGAGCCATACAACCGCATGAAGAGCCAGTCGAGGTTGTGAACCTGGCTACTGAAGAGGACAAGAAAGAAGTCAATATAGGTTCCAACCTAGAAGACAATGTCAAAAAGAGATTAATCTAGATGTTGCATGACTATGTTGAGATCTTTGCTTGGTCGTACGAAGACATGCTAGAGCTTGATACTGACATTGTGGTTCACCATCTACCGGTGAAGGAAGGTTGTCCTGCTCTAAAATAGAAGTTTCATCGTATGCGTCCTGAGATATCCGAAAATATTAAGGCTGAGGTTATAAAGCAGTTCAATGCATGTTTCTTAGTTGTTACATCCTTTCCTCAGTTGGTTGCAAATGTGGTTCTAATACCTAAGAAGGATGGCAAAATGTGCATGTGTGTAGACTACAGGAATCTGAATAGGGAAAGCCTAAAAGATGACTTTCCGCTTCCGCATATTGATATTCTAGTTGACAACACCGCCTAGCATAAAGTATTTTCCTTCATGGATGGTTTCTCTGGTTATAATCAAATCAAGATGGCACCTAAAGAGACGGAGAAGACTACCTTTGTCACACAGTGGGGTACTTTCTGTTACAAAGTTATTCCTTTTGGTTTGAAGAACGTCAGCGCAAAATATCAGCGGGCTTTGGTAGCTTTGTTCCATGACATTATATATAGCATATAGAATTCTCATTTATTTTGAGAGCATCATTATGCAATGCATTACATACATCATACATTGCATAAGACTAACTTTATCTTCTTTTAGGTTTGCTCGAAGATAAACATACATTGTCAACAATTTTTCATCCTTCAGATACAATCAATCGAAGATTCTTCTGATGATCTCTTGGATATAGTCAGGCGTAGACTCATTCCACTGCATCTTCCAGATATAACTTAGATGCAATCGAGACATAGATCCATTCTAATAGTCATTCTAGTGAATATTCCAGATACAATTCAGATACGATCAAGATGTAGATCCATTTTGATATTCATGCTGGTATATCTTTAGATACAGTTAGGCGTAGACTCATTCTAATACAAATATCAGATATAGTCAGGCGAAGGCTCATTATGATCACCTTTTGGATACAATCAGGTGTGGACTCATTCTAATACAAATCTCAGATACAATTGGGCGAAGACCTATTATGATCCTCCTATAGATATAGTCAAGACATAGACTCATTATAGAACTTCATTCAGATATAATCGACACAAGATTCATTTTGACACTCCCTAGTACATCTGCAAAATACAGTCAGACATGGACTCATTTTAGTATACTTCTCAGATACAGTCGAACGTAGACTAATTATGATATTCCTATCTGTGATACGGTGGCAGAACCGACTGTAAATACTGGTTTTGCATTTTTGTGTTCGCAAATGTTGCGGTAAGTAAGAGTCTCCATCGATTTTTCTTTTATCCAAATTAAGGAAAGGATGAAAATAACAGAAAAAAGACCCTTTCAAGAGTTTTATGAGTAAGGGGGTAGATTATGGAAAGGGAAGGTATTAGCATCCTTTCCATCCGTAGTTTTCTACGGGCTCTTAGATTCTAGCTCATGTTTTGAAAATTGCTTGTGCTTTGTGTGTTTTGAAAAAAGTAGTTTGAAAATGCCTTAGTGCAGTGATTTTCTTTGTGATAACTCTTGTATCAGTCCTCAAGAGTGTTGACAAAGCAAATGTCTTTTTGAAAGTTTTTTTTGAAATGTGTAGGTGTAAAAAAGTTTGTTTTAATTGAGCAAGCATTTAATAACTATCTACTTGTACTCAAAAAAATGTTTGTTCTTTTCCTCCTTATCCTTTAGACAACTCTATCCTACTATTAGTGAGTAGGTAGCCCTATCGTTGGATGTATGAGGGACATTCGAAGGGACATTACGGTCACGAAGGAAACTTGGCAAGGAAGTTTAGTAACTTTCCTAAAGTTCTAAGATCACTTTTTGCTGAGGCAACATCGAGAGGGTCATTGAGGGAATTGTGATCTTTCAAACTAGAGGATAATCACTAAAACTTCTCACATTTAGAGAATTGTGACCGTTTTTAGAAGGCAACCGAAGTGGGCGTACCCTAGAGGTGTATATGTGCAATTGTGTTATGTTTTAGTTATTTTTATCTTTTTTGTTTGGTTTGCTAGCGTTTGATTTTAGTCTTTACCATACAATCCTATTAATCATGCATCTAGCAGTTAATATAAAAAGCAGTAAAAATGCAGAAAGTAAGGGTCCTACGCTATTACAACCAAATCAAAAGACAAGAAAAATGTAAAAAAAACAAAGAACAAAATAAAGAAGAGAAAATGAATTCTTCGATCCAGGCCATGGACTCCTTCGATTCACCCTCATTTGGCCTTATTTCAATTAGGCTTAAGAGTTGACGTGAGCAAACTTCGATTTGCACCTTTTCCTGCCTCTTTCGACTGAGATTGGGAATGGTATGGATAACCTTCGATCGCAGCCTACACTAATTCTTTAGTTTGAGTCAGGGAGTCGGCATGAGCAACCTTCGACTGCAAACTCCTCTGCTTCTTTCGATTTAGAATATGAAGTTACATGGACCTGCGGAGCAACATGAGTGCATATCCTTCATTCACACTCTTTTTGTCTTTCATTTGAATCTGTACATGTTAATTCCAACAAGAAAAGAAAACAAACCAATAGGGAAGAAACAAAGAACATAACTAAGAGGCTATCTACATATTATGCTGAAACGAAAAGTAAGTAAAAGGCTATTTACATGTTATGCTGAAACGAAAAGAGGCTAGGTCAGGAGGACTTACCTTTCCTGGAACTAGAACTTGTGTGTGGACTGGAGTTGCTGGATGCTCTTGGATTCGAAAGGAAAGAGGCAAGTTTGGTATGATCTTGTGAGGCAGTGTGTGCGTATGTACCTGGTATCCTCTTTTTTCGGCCTCCCTGGAGCTTGCTAGTGTGCTTCTTATATAGAGGGGATGAAGGGGGGAAAAGGAATAAACAACCATTAAATTTGTGTTTTAAGGCCATAAATATCACTTTGAATATGTTGCCAAAGACACGGTTTCTTGTCCCTTTTTGAATTTTCTATGAACCTGGACACATTTGACTTTTGAATGCCCTCCTTCGAATGACTATGATTGCCTCCTTCGAATGGCTCTGATTGCCTCCTTCGAATGGCTCTGATTGCCTCCTTCGAATGGCTCTGATTCATCTCCTTCGAATGGATCTGATTCAGCTCCTTCGATGGAGTCCGTCCACATCAATTCGAATTGCTCAAATCTATTATGACTCTAAATTCAGAGTTTCCCTTATCATAGTTTCTTTAATTAAGTCAATATCTGCATCAATTCGAATTGCCTAGAATTCTCTTCGTCAGAGAATTTGTCCTTTTTGATGACTATGGATTCAAATCTGTTCAGAATTTCCTTCATCAGGGATTCTTCGATTGAGTCTACTTTCCCTAGCTTCTTGATTCAAACAACTCAAACTAAAACTTCAATCTGGACAATCGAAAACCTCTTTTGTCACCACCTTCGAATGCTAATGCACAAAAGGCCTAGGCCTGGCTACATGTAGGACCAAGACCCATCATAAGACAAGCTTGTATTCAGTAACTATATGTCTCCTTTGAATGTCTCAATGTGTGTCCTTTGAATGGACCTTTGGAGTGCCCTTTCAAAGGGGTCATATTATGTGTCATAGTGCAGAAACTGTGTTGAGGGGTCTTGGCCTTATACGTTGAAGGCAAGCTGAAAAGGAGCCTTTGCCTTGTGAATCGAAGCATGTCTGAGAAAAACCTTTGTCTTGTGAATCGAAGACCAGTAAAAGGGGCCTTTTTCCTTGTAGATCAAAGGAAAGTTTATGGGTCTTTGCCTTGTGACACCAAGGCAAGCATGAGGAAGTTTTTGCATAGTAGACCAAAGACAAGAATGAAGAGGAATACATGCGTTGGTGACAAGCTGAAGGGGCCTTTTGCCCAGTGGAAGTTTTATGAACTAAGCTTGATTGAAGGAGACTCAGAGCCCGATCGAAGCTTGTACTGCTGGTGAATCGAAACAAACATGTAAGGGATTTTTTCTTTGTATGCTGAAGGCACGCACAGAGGGAGTATTTGCCTAGTGCTCCGAGGGCACATACAGAGGGCACTGCTGGAATGATACTCGTGATCCAAAGCTTACTCGAAGGGGAACCAACGCATAATCGAAGTTGATGGTCCAATGCTTGGTCGAAGGGTTTTAGGAGTCCAGTCGAAGCTTGCTGTTGTGCCAATCGAAGGACACTATTTAAATACCAATCGAAGGACATTGTTGAACTGCCAATCAAAAGACACTTTGCTAACATTCAAAAAAATTCATTTTTCTTTTGGCAAGTGTTTGTAACCATCCATATAAAAGAAAACCTTGGAAAACATGAGAGGGAAAATTTTGGGGTACAACAGTTGCCTTTGTTCAATCTTCTTAAACCTAAAGATGTAGATTGGATTGTCTGCCTTTCGTGATCTGCAGGTGGAAGATGATTGAACACTAGAGTGCCTAGAAATTTGCACTCGATGATGTATCGGTTGATTGTGTAGGGAATGGGCTTAAAGATTCCATCCAAAGTAGATGCAGACTTCAAAAGAGATCCCTTTGTGGGGAATTCTTGTTCATGCTGTTTGAGGAGGAGTCCGCTGGGGAAGGTTGATTTCTATTGTTCTCCTACTTGAGGAAACTCAGTGGGAAATATAGTCTAGGAACTTCAGTTGTCTAAGGCTCTACTAAAGAGTTATCTCTGGAGAGATGAAAGTTTGTTGTTTTCTGGTTGAAATCCAGGGTTCACAGTAACTTGTTGGGGATAAGGGAATTAACCAACCTGAAAATGTATTAGAAAGAGCCTGTGTAGGGCTGTTTTAGGATGAGTCTGTGTTAGTATGCATCCGGAGGGTTATACAGAGTAATCTTTTATGATTTCTACCTCAACAGATAACTAAGGAATCTTTGACGATTGCTACCTGAACAGATAATGAAGGAATCTTTAATGATTGCTACCTCAGTAGATAATGAAGGAATCTTGCATGATTGCTACCTCAATAGATAATGAAGGAATCTTTGACGATTGATACCTCAATAGATAATGAAGGAATCTTTGATGATTGCTACCTCAATGGATGATGAAGGAATCTTTAACGATTGCTACCTCAACAGATAATGAAGGAATCTTTGACGACTGCTACCTCAACAGATAATGAAGGAATCATTGACGATTGCTACCTCAACAGATAATGAAGGAATATTTGACAATTGCTACCTCAATAGATAATGAAGGAGTCTTTGACGATTGCTACCTCAATGGACAATGAAGGAATCTTTCACGATTGCTACCTCAATGAATAATGAGTGAATCTTTGACAATTGCTACCTCAACAAATAATGAAGGAATCTTGGACGATTTCTACCTCGACAGAGTACCAAAAATTTGTCTAGTCATATGAAAATTGGTCTGTGTACAGATTTTACCTGAAAAGGTAAATGTTTAGATGCATGCAATGTCATGATGCATGAAGTGCAAATGGTGTTATAAAAAAACGAGATTGTGATATATGCATTCATACTGTGTATGCTATGATGCTTGAAAATGGTGTATGAATGCAATGTATAAATGTGTCAGTCATTCTATTGCGATATTGTTGAACTAGGGAAAATAAATCCCTAACTGCTGTTGTGGATGAACAAATGTAGATCTTCAAATTCTGTTGAAGTTGAGATGCCGAGAGACGGATTTCCGTTGTTAGGGAAATAAACTCTGTTGGGGAAGGAAACTCCATAATCTGCTTGGGGATCTTTATCGAATCCTGTTGGGGGAAACCAAAAAGTTTGAAGACTTCACTGGGGGATCTTTTCTTAGATGTCGGAGCAATAGTTGGAGATTTTTACTCCACCGAGGGTATGAGAACACCTGACATTATTAGGCTGCATGCTGAGAATATGGCGGTGACCTTGTAGCAGGATGCCTCTGCCTCTGTACTTGCTAGAGAAGACATCTGGTTGGATTATGTAAATGGTTTGATTGTTATCCCAACTCTTGGAGTCCTTGGTGAATGCAGATCAGGGTAATAAACCTTCTACTGATAGACAAGTGACGAGACGTAGTCGTACGCTTTAATCCCTAACTTTTGCTTGGACCGTCCTTTCAGATTTTCAGTCCATCGGGATACCCTTTTTTGCCCAAGCCGCCTTTTCAGGTTTTCCACTTGCCGGGTGTACAATTTTTTTCATATATATATATCCCTAATTTTTGCCCAATCCCTTTTGGTTCGTCGGGATGCCCTTATTTTTACATAGGCCAGTAAACCTAGCGGGTCTTTATTCATGCGTAGTATTTTCCTACTATGTTCACATTCACCGGGTACGGGGAATTGTTATTGTCCATAGTAGTAAGTGTTGCCACACTTCCAGAAGATGTTTGTTTGATCGTACAGTATTCGTTACTGAAATTCATGTCCAATGCCCGAGGTGGTTTGACTGCCCCAGATCAGTTGGACACCATGCTATGCCCTTGATTATGAAAGGCCTATCACTTGAATGTCTTTCCATCTGAGGTGATTCCATCCACTGAGAGGATTCATGTTCATCGAATATACATCGTGCGAATTTCTCTGTTGTTGAGCAAATAGTCATATGCAAACAATGGTATTTTAAGAATGCAAAGCTTATGTCTATATTGAAGTTTGAAAATTCATTTTTTAGTAAAACAAACAAGTTTTGTAAGAGTGTGATATCAGCTCAGGATTTATAGCGAACCCTACAGGAGTCAGGATACCTTTTGTAACAGTTTGCTTTCGAACTAACCCATGCTTTAGCTAGGACTTTTAAGGGTTATAATGTGGCCTGGTTCACAATTTAAGAAACAAAAGATAAAGGCTAAAATTTTATTTGTACCCAACCCGTTCTTCGTGATGTTCTTCAATCCTATGCTCAACTAATTGTGCGTTTAGATCCCAATTGAGTTTGGAATCTTTTCTCTGATACTTGGTGATGGTTCAGAAATTGAACGTTTGTTTGGGAAGGCAGTCATTTTTATAACCTTTTCTTTTTTTTGTTGAGGATTTGTTGGACCTCTTTTTTAATTTTGTTATCCCTACTTTTTCCTGAACTGTTTCTTTTGTGTTTACAGTCAGTGCGATGCCCCAACTTTCCTTAAGTCTCCTTCATAGGTTTTTGACTTAACGGACTTTTAATTTGAGAGATAATGACTGCTTGTCTTGATGATTATGCGGAACCATCACCATATTTTGGAAGGAATCTTCTACACTATTTTTCGTGTATGAAGGATGAGCTTACGACTGAATGCACCTCCGAATTAACTAAGAAAGCTACCCTACCCCAGGTTATGATTAAGGGTTTGAATTTGTATGAAAAGAAAAACTCCCACTTATTAGGCTCAAAGGGGTTGACTAGGGATTACCTTCCTTATAACTCCACTATTTAGGATTTGAAACAACGTCTGTACATTGTCAGCAGGGTCTGTTCAAAAGCATATTATAGAGACTGTGGTATCGTTTTCGTCATCCTTCCTCTAAAGGGTTAGAGCTTTTTAATCAGAAGTTGAATATCACAAAAAATGAAGTAAAAACACAATTTGAATATAATGAACACGAATGAAATAATTCAAGACAAACATATGCAATGTATTGATATGAATAGCTAAAGTTTGATATAAAGATAAATGTTTTTAAGCAACAATTAAATTACAACTGATTATTCAAATGAAATAAGCACTCTCAGTTTTTACCATGATTTGGAATGGGAGCAGTGATCACGTTGGGGTCTTAGGAGAGTCAAATTCGATCTCCTTGCTGTCAATAAAATCCTAAATCTTGTTCTTCAAAGTCCAACAGCTGTCAGTGTCATTCCCAGGACTATCAGAATGGTAAGCACATTTTACATTAGAATTGTACTTAGGAGAAGAGGTATCAGGTTTTTAAGGAGGATCCTTTAGTGCAATCAACTCTATTTTTAGCAATTGTTGTAACACTTGATACAAAGGCATGTTAATATTAGTGTACTGCCTCTCTTGATACTTTATCCTACGCCTATTTCCCCGTTGATGTTGAACATGTGTAGAATTAGATATTAACACCGCTCCCACGGACTGATGGTGGTTATTTTTACTATGGCTCTTTTGGCCATAGACATCATTAATTTCTTTTTTGCCACCAAATGGCTTCTTCTCAACAATAGAAGATACAACCATCAGAATCTTTCCACTCTTGATACCATTTTCAATCTTTTCCCCAGTCAGAACCATCTCCATAAAACCGGATGAAGAACTCCCAATCAGTAAATTAAAGAACGAGCTTGTCAGATTGTCCATGAACATGTCTGCCATTCCCCGATCAATCAGAGGAGGATGCACCCTGCCAGCTAAATCCCTCCATTTTTGTGCATATTCCTTGAAGCCCTCGCTAGAACCCATAAACATGCTTTGAAGTTGAGTGCGGGTTGGAGCAAGGTCAGCATTGTATTGGTACTTCCTGTAGAAAGCAGCATCCAAGTATTCCCATGTATGAATTTCGTTCCTTGCAACTGATAGAACCACTCCAGTTGAGTACCAGCCAAACTTTCTTGGAAAAAATGGACCCATAGCTTCTGGTCAGCAGTGTGAGGCTAGATATTTCTGATATATGATCTCAAGTGAAGTTTAGGACAAGAAACCCCGTCATATTTGGCAAATGTGGGAACCTTGAATTTTAGTGGGATGATCACGCCAAAAACCAACCCTAATTCTTCAAAGTCCAAGCCAGGTATCTGCTAAATCTCCATAGCATTGAGACGATCCTCTAGCTGTTTGTATTTATCGTAAACACAAGAATATTATTCCTCAGAGTAATCAGCTTCATCTTCATCCGTCCCTGGGTTGTTATTATCTTCATGATTATCCCCCTCATTTAATGGAGTTGTGAGATCTAGAGCTCGCTTGACTGGTTCTCTAAGTCTTCCTCCCATATTCAAGATTCTAGCTTATTTCTTTGGCTTCTTGGTCTTCTCTTTGATGATTATGGTTTTCAGATCCTCCTTCCCCTTAGCCAGAGCCAATTTGCTAAAACTGAGCGTTTTGAGCTTGGAGATCCTTCACTGTTTGTTCGAGAGCCATTTATTTTGCTGAAATAAACAGCGAAGGGATAAGAAGCGTGTCCGGAGAATACCTGTTATGCAATGACATGTATGATATGTAAATGTTTTCAAATATCTTGCAGGTTAAACAAGAAAATGTCAGAAGTTGAATTTTGCAGCTTTCATTGAAGAACTTCGTATCGTTGAAGGTTCTTCTACGAGAGTCAAGCTCACCATGTCGAGTGGGTCATCACCCGTGACTCAAGTTATTATGTTATGGTCCTTTTAACGGCATTTTCTAGAGGAAAATAAATCTCCTTTCCTCTTGCTAGACGTCTGGTTCATCATAACCTGCATCACAGACTGTTGAGATCCTTGAAATGGTTAAGGAGATACTATTTGATGATGTTATGATGTGTACGCTATGCATTAAGCAAAAGTGTAAGGTGGCGTAAGCAAGTAAACCATGTAAGAGATCCAGGTTATTGGATAATGACTGTAAACAAATCCTACAAGGAAATCATGTTGTTAGAGAATAAAACCCTACAAGTTGTTCAAGTTGAAAGCAAACAAGTCACACAAGCAGCTTTAGGTTTAGGCTTGCGTGGGGTTTGTAGGTAGGTACCCTCTTGATGTTTAGTTGGCTCAACTTATCCTAGTAATAGTAAACCTTGGAAAACATGAGAGGGTAAATTTTGGGGTACAACACTATCAACGGTTACTTTAGATGACATCTATAAGCCCATCTCTGACAACACTCTATCATCTCTCTGAAATGGAATCTTTAATTACATTTAAGTAGTACCATCAACCAATAGTGTTACTTCGTGCACACGCGAGTGCAAATTTCTGGGCACTTAAGTGTTCAATCCTCTTCCACCTTCAAATCACGAATGGCGAGCATGCCAATCTAACTCTTCAGGTTTAAGAAGATTGAACAGGGGCAAATGTTGTACCCCAAAATTTTGCCTCCCATCTTTCAAGATACCTCCTCATGCTCTTAGGGTTCTCAATTGCTCAAGACAACTCAATGATTGATCAGACAAACCCTCCTCCTAAGCAGTTGACCTACAATTAGGGTTTTGCTTCTATCAAGGAAAATTGGATTTCTAACGCCTCAAGTGAATTTAATTGTTTCTCATATGTATCAAGAAATGCTCATGTCAAATTTCAAGCCTTGCATCACAAGTTTGCTCAATCAATTGCTAAGATGGCTGAAAATCAACTATATTGGACAAAAAGTCAATTGTGGTCAACATACAGTCAAACTTCAAGATTTTTGTCAACATCAAGATCTTTAAGCCGTATTCATCATTTGATCAAGGGTTGGTCATGATTCATCAATAAAACTCTTAATTCACCAAAAGTTAAAAGTTTCCAAATTAGGGTTTTCTTAAGAAGAAGTTAACTAAACTTTGACCAAGCATAACTTTCACATGCTTCATCATATTTTTCTCAACCAAACCTCATTTTTAAAGAAATTCAATTCTCTACCACTAAGTGTCTCTGAGATCAAGTCCAAAAAAATGCTTCATTAGAGAGATATGGGCCAAAACATTATAGGTCATTCCAAAAGTCAACAAAAAGACACTTTATGTCAAAGAAGTTTACATCAAGATAAATTCTTCAAATGGAAAAATGACCAACATAGAGATTGTAGGGGACATCTTGAGGTTTCTAAAAATTCAAATATCACATTCATATATTAAAAATTGAAAGAGTTATGATTGGTACAAGTTGGGAAATTTTGAGAAATGCATGAAACCCAAATTGATCAAACTTGAAATTTTGGGCTAATGGGCTTATGATTCAAGGTCAAAACGTGTTTTAGACCTCATAGTGAACCTCTGAATCTATTCATACACCCCTTTGATTTTTATTCTATTTATTTTGATTTTATTTATTTAAATTCAAAATTAAATTAAATAAAATCAAAGGCTTCCATGACAAGGTCCAGGCCCACCTTTTTTAACCTAATCCATGGCCTATATATTCTTATCATTCAGACAATAACAAAGGCCACGAAACCTTGCAAGAAATCACCTACCAAAAACTTCAAAAATTGTCAAAACTAGGCAAATCGAAACCTTTCTCTACAACCTTCCTCAAAGCAAGCCAGCCGTTCAATTCAATCCTTGAGGCATTGTAGGGTAAGACTTGATCATCCCTGATGATCCAAGAAGCCAGAAACTCCTAACCATGCATCATCAGTTTTTATTCTTGCATGAAGTTCATATTTTCATTTTTATTGTGCTTTGATCAAAACTAACATTGCTAACGTGCTTATGTGATGCAACTATGCAGGTTTAACCCATCGCATGAGTCCCATAACGACCGAATCATGTGTTTCCATGTTTAAATTGATTTTACATCTTCGCTTCATATCTCATCATACAGGAAGAATTAGTGAAAACCAAGGCCATCATTGAACTCGCAAGGGTCAAATTAGGGGGGTATGGTCCTTTTGAATCACTAATATTTATTATTTCACAGGTGGAAGATAACGTGCTCGCCGGAGAAGACGATCGGAGCTAGGGCTTTGGCGAATCTCCAGCCCATTCATTTGGTTTATTTTATTTTTATTTGATTCCATTGAGATACCGGATGAAACAGCCACCCCAGTGGCAAGGCTCGCGAATGTTAAGGCATTATTCTCTAAGGGCGTGGGTTCGATACGTGCCTTTTGTTGTTTTTTTTCTCCATATTTTTCTCAATTCTTGCAGGTTTAATATGTTTTGTGTTTCATCCATTCTCCTAACACCAGCACACGCCTGGCGCAGTGGCAAGCTATGCAATAGAGAAGGTAAAGGGCGTGGGTTCAACACCCACCCCTAACATTTTTCCTATTTTTGGTTTCTAACCCTTATTTCCTTGATTTTTCTTCCCCTAATTCTTTTTTTGGCTAACCTAATTTATTTTTAATTAACCATTAAACAAAAACCTTTTTTTAAAACCCTAATTATTTAGGTTTAGGTTTTAATTAACCCTTTTCTAATTAATTTATTAACCATATTTTTTTTATTTTAAAATTAATTAGATTTTTAGGTTTTTTTAATTAATTACTATCACAAACTATTTTCTTCACAAAATTACCAAAAATCTTTTTCACATTCTTTTCTATTTTATTTTCCATTTCCTTAATCTTAGATCAAGTGTATATGACGTCTCCTCAAATGTAATAGCGTAGCTTTATATTTTTCGCATTTTTCTATTATGTAATTTCCCCGAGTATATAATAGTTTTTTAGGGTTTTCTTTCCCGGACTCTCTATACTTATGTAACTAACCCAAATCCTTGTATTGGTCTTAGATTTACAATCCGCATTTTATACTCTGCTATTATATTCTTTATGCAATTGCTAGTAATTAGAGTTTGTATGGCAAGACTAAAACCAAGCAAAACCCTAATTTCAAGATAAACATAATTGAATCAAACACACTTTCACACTTTCACCTCTAGGGTAGCCTCTCCTCATTGCCTGTCGGAATGACAGTCATGTCCCTTTGAAATAGGGATGCTTTAGCAAAAAGTCCCTCGAATAAAAGATTATAGTCCCTCGATGACCCTTCGATGTTGCCTAAAAATAATATGATCTAGTCCCTTTATAAATTTCTAAAGCATCCTTACCAGTTGCCTTCAATGATCATTCGATGACCTTTCACTTTTCCCTTCATAGCCAATAGATATGGCTGCATACTAACTAATGGTACGGATAGCACTATCTCTAAAGAAGAAGGAAAAGAATAAGAACGACCTTGAGTGGGTAGGATACTTTTAATCACTTGCTCACAAACCTTTCTAAAAAAGAAACATTTCTCACATTACACTTTCAAAACAACGAATATTTCCAAAATACTTTGTGTACATTCTTGAGGACTGATACAAGAATCATTGCAAAGTTCGCCTTACATTGGAAAATTTCAAAATATTTTCAAAACACACACACAAAAAGAAAATTTTAAAAAGTGAGCTAAGAGATTAAGAGCCCGTAGATAACTACGGATGAAAAGGGTGATAACACCTTCCCTTTTCATAACCTACTCCCGAACTCAAATTATATCGAGGTCTTTCCTGTTATTTTCACCCTTTCTTTATTGGATAAAAGAAAAGTCGATGGCGACTCTTGCTATCCGTAACATTTGCGATAAAATGCTAAAAAATTTAGTTATCCCACCGTATGACACTATGAATGTATGCACATCACGTGTTTGATGAAATTCCTGACTGGCATGTGTGTGCGGCATGCCTTGTTGTTGGGCAAAATTCAGTTTCATGTCACCTACTTCACATGATCATATCTTGAAATGTAGGAACTATTTTGAGAAAATTCTTGAAGAAAAGTTATTCATAAGACATGGAGCTTGATCTTTGATGTTGAACACTTTTCAAAATAATGAATATTTCAAAGAGAAAAGTGATGATGAACGTGTGCCCATAAACTATTTGATGAATTGCTTGGCCTAGCACGCACGTGACTTGGTGAAATGACATCTCAAGGCTTCAAATCCTAAGAATTGTATCTCTCTCTACACTTGACCATTTGAGATGATTCTTGAATCAAAAGTGAAGAGAAAGTTTCAAACTACAACTTTGATGTTGACAACTTTTTTATTTAAGCTCAAATAGACATTCAAAATTAGACATGAAGAAGTCAGGACTTGTGCACATATTAGAAATTTCACTAAGTGTCTAGAATCTTCCAAGCTCAATAACTTATTCTCCTTTCACTTTTTGGACTTGAGCCCTCAATGGCAAAGTTGAAGAACTTTGTATCCTCTTACCAAACATGTAAAGTTTTCAATTTTTCAATAATAAATGAAGAAGTTAGGATCATCCAAAGTTTATTACTAGGAACACTTAGAAAATTTCAAAAATCCAAATAACTTCTTTGACAAGTTATCTCTAATTTAACACTTCCTATTGATTTTATGCCACCATTGACCATGAAATGTGAAAATAGGGACATTAAATTTATGGTTTACCAAAAGTCCACTTGGTCAACAGTTGACTTTGGTTAATTTTTTACAAAATGACCATATTACCCCTTTTGATCAATTGAACCTTTTCAAATCAAAATTAATGATCAAACTTCCAATAATAGATGATCATGAACATGTAGAGAAGCATGGAATCAAGTCTTTCCCAAAAATTCAAAGATTTACTAATTAAATTCAAGACCCTAGTTTTGGCCCTTTATGCTAGGAGATGGTGAGATGAATGCAATTGTGCCATTACCTATAGTATGAACATTCAAAGAGACATATATACATATATTGATGTTAGTTAAAAGAACATATGTACAAGATACACAACTCAAGGTACTTGGTAATCCCTCAAGAGAAAACTTAAAGATGGGATAAAGTAAAAAGAGATAACCAAACCTATTGTGTGATCTTGATGTATTGATAATATGAGATAATGTGGGATCTTAGGGGAAAAAATTATGGTATAACAATAGGTATAACTAGCTTCTGGATTATACCACCAAGGAAGTGGATTTGGAACAGTTGTGAAGACCGAGTCTGGATTAACCTTTTCTATAACAAAGAAGGACACAATTTAAAGTAAGTCACAGGAATAAGAGCGAACAAAACCTTTCTACAGCCTTGTTGGTTTTGATTTGATTGCTAATTTTGTTGTTGTTGCGGAAACCGCGACTGATATATCTGATAAGTTGGATTCTAATTGACTATTGGAGTAACTATGGTAATTTGAGGTTGTTGAGAATATTTATTATGACGAATACCTCCACCTCTATATCTCCTTTGCCTTTATCCTTAAGAAATGGAATTGGAATTATCTTCCTTTTTTCTGGAAATTACTTACATACTTCTTAGCTGAAGAAGCTGTATCTTTAGACAAACGACCTTCACGAACACCTTCCTCCAAATGTATCCCCATGCCACCATCTCGGTAAAGTCATTAGGAGCACTAGCCATCATCCTTTCATAGTAAAAATATTTAGAGTCTTAAGGAATATCTTAGTCATCTCCTTGTCCTTCATCAGAGGGCTAATATGAGCAGCAACCTCGCGCTACCTCTGGGCTTATTCTTCACCAAGGTCATTGAAAGAACTAATATGAGTTCTATCAAGCCCCATATACCACTTCAACAGAGTACCAGTCAAACTGTCTTGAAAGTAGTGGATCAACAATTTATCACCATTGGTATAGGTAACCATCTTCCAAAAGTACATGATCAGATGGCTCTAAGGACAAGAATTACCCTTATATTTCTCAAATTCAGAGACTTTAAAGTTAATAGGTATTTTAACATTTGGCACTAAGCACAAGTGTCAGGCATTCTTCCCAAACAATTCCTTACCTTTAATAGCCTTCATCTCTTTCTGTAGCTCTTGAAATTCATCCATCCTCTCATAGACATCAACATTCTCACTATGGCACGTCTGGAGAAGTAGTAATCATGACAAGTTGAAAAGGAGGAACTTAACTCACCAAAGGAGCCTCAGATACATGATTGAAATTCTTAGGAACAAAGTTTAACGACATTCCCCAAGGATAACCACAGGAATCTGATTCTAACGAGAACCAAGAAGGGGAACAAAAACAATAGGAGAAACAACCTTTGAGATCACAGTAGCTTGAGGTTGAGATGGAGGAAGAGGCTGATGATGGGAATCAACCAAAAATTCAACCAAAACGGTCAATCTATCAATACCAGTTCTCAAAACAGTCGCCTCCTCACGTAGTTCACTCTGCTCTTGCTCAATGTTATCCATCTTGCGTCTTATACTGGCACCAATGTTGTACCGGTGAAACAACTTGTCTTCTATGAAGACAAAGGAAAATGGATGAGACTCTGACATACCTTGAAAAAAAGCAAGACCAAATGTTGTATGATACATGAAATGCATGTGCAAATGACTGTTTAATTTTAGTTTTTAAGCATTCATCATAAGTAATACAAAAATTAAAAAAGAAATTTGAACTTTTTATTCCATTAATAAAATTTGGAAGGATTACAAATTCGATACATAGTTTCAAAACGATATTAAATACAAGATATAGGCTAACGCCAAGAATCTGAAGAAACCACAACTAAAGCGGAATCATCCTCATGTTGTAACCTCTTCTTGAACTTCCTAATTTGAGCTTCTAATCTAATCTCCTTTTTCAGTTTTCTCGATCAAGATCTTGTCAACAACACTCTTCCAAGCACCGGACCTAGCTTGAGATGATAGGTTTCTAGAGGAAAATAAATCTTCTTACACCATTTTCCTCTTATTTCCATGTTGTTCGAGTAAAGCGTACTTCTGGCGAAGTAGATCATCTTTCTCTTTCAGCTATCTTTGCAACTCTATATTTTCCACATTCGAAGCATATAACTTATTCTCTCAAGCATCTCCTTCTTGTGTCATCTGAGCTAGAGAAACTTGAAGTCCTTCTACATCTTTAACAGAAATAAGAGAAGATCCTTCAACTTTAGGAAACATAGGAATTTGAGGAGGATAAGGCATCTTAATTGTAGTAGCTCTTGCTTGCACCCACTGAGTGTAAGGCTTCAAGGAAACATAATTCTTCCTTCCTAACTATTCCTTTCCTTTTATGTGAATCTTCTACCAGACACAAACGATCTTCTCCTTCAAACCTTTGCAATTGACTCCTTCTTAAATAAATAAACCCTCCAACAAAATGTTGTTTCTTTTATCCTTCATAGTATACCCAAGCTAACGTCAATCCAAGATTATATTGTAGTTGATACCTCCTTTTGTACCAAGAAGAGGCACATTAGGAAAATCTCTACAACTGTCAATAATATTCACATCAACATAAACTCTAGAATACCAAATCAAATCTTCATTGGTGAGAGACATAAGCCTTTGATACCACCTCAACTGCTCCTTGTTATCCTTGAAGATTGTGGACTGCGGCAAGTGTGAAATACACCAGTTATACAGTAAAGGCGTACAACACATGATAATACCTCATTTCTTCACCATTTGGTGATGGATATAATAGTAAGTATCTGCAAGAAAAGTGGAAACTGGATTCTGAATCATAAAGATACAAATTGAATTGATGTCTACAAAGTTGTCAATGTTCGGGAACAAGACTAGGCCATAAATAAGCAAAGCAAGAACAACTTCAAAAGCAACTATACTTCCCGCACTAGCAAGAGTAGCAGCCTTATCCATCAAGAATTTAGCAAGAAGACTAAGGATACCCCCTTTAGTAACAAGATGCACATCAATCTCCGATTTCATCAAAAGTTCAGACTCTCCAATGAAATGGGACTTGAGAATCCCTTCTAAACCACTAAATGGTATCTGATCTAAAATAGGAAACCCCATAATATAAGCATACTCCTCCAAGTGGGCACAAACTGATAGCCAGGAAATATGAAGCATTTGTATGTAGAATCATAGAACTGGACCATGTTATTCATAACTCCATCATCTACATATGTATTCATCATAGTCAGAAGTATTCCATAACGGTCTTTGAAATCCACATGACAAGGTACCAAACATCCTAGCCTCCTCATCTTTGTCAATTCAGGGCGCTTGAAACAGAACTTATGAGTGTTTCTTCTTCTAGAATCTATAGTCAGGTTATCTATGACGTTAGCAAATAAAGTTCCTAAGTTCCTTGAAAACCAGATTAAAACAGATGTCATGGATGCTTGAATGCATGATTATAAAGCAATCACAAACATGGTAGGTTCAAGGGTTAAAAGTCACGAGCATGGAGCCAAGTGGATAGGGTAAGAACCATCTCATAACATATGCTCAATTGCTTTGGATGATTCAGATAGTAATTGGGTTCTAAAAAGTTCCCATAGTCGTTAGTCCATCCTTCAGATATTGCCGGTTTAGTGACCTCTCGTATACCAATAATATTCTCAAGAGAACCTCGTCTAAGTGTAGTGTCGTGTATCAATCAAACCAGGCCTACACTAGGATGGTCACCACACTATATCCTAAAAAGGCCAAAAGGGTTAATATGGGTTCTAAAGGTCCTCAGCTTCTCAGACTCCCAGGTCGAAAGTACCAATGTCGTTATGACATTCTTGTAAGACACCATACAGTCAAAGGGGCCTCCACTGAGCAGAGGATCTCAAGTCAACCTACTGAGGCCTAATACCAAGTAGGTCAAGCATGACCATATCACCATCTTATCATAAGTTCACTTAAGTCTGGGTAGGGGAATTTTCTCACCACACAGAGATCACCATGCACCCACAAACAAACAGAAAAACAAGCAAACAACAGATAATAGCATAAACACATATAAACAAGTTAGGCGTAACTCAGAAGAGTCTCCAGTCTGTCGTGACGAGAAAACTTGAGATTAAGCTATTGATTAACTTAACTCGAAAAACAAGAGTCGTCACCGAACTTTATTGTTTCCAAAGGAAAAGGGAAAATATCAAGAAAACCTAACACAAAAAATAAAACAAAAGCATAGATCTAGGTATGGGGGTTTTGTAATGTAAAGGGAAGGTATTCACAACCCTCACATCTACGGTACTCTGTAGGAACCTCTTGAAAATATGGTTTAGTCTAAAATGATTGTTTGCAAAAATATTGTGGACATGAGAAAAGAAGTATTTTTTATTATTTTTGGTTCACAAAGACTTCGAGAGCCTCGTGCCTAGGTACCCTCCATGATCAATGAAGAAGTCATAACCTCATAGTTCTTGTAAAAAAGAACAAAAAGGTGTTTGTTTGATTGATTTTAATGAAAAGACATTTTGTCATTTTCGAGTGGAAAACTCAATTATCACCCACAAGTATGAGAAAGTGAACATTTACTTCATTTAGATGAAGAACTTTAGCTTGGATATAATCAACAAACATGTCTCAACATTCAAGTGGAAAATGTGAATAAAATTCTCAATCATACTATGGGAACAAGAGGTTTATATCACTATAAGAAGATAACTTATGTCTAATCTTTCCAAAAGTTTTAAAAGAAAAAGAATTGCAAGAGCATAAAATTGTTTTGATGATGTTTGTATTTATTAGATTTTTTAAAAGAGTTTTGATATGCTTAAGTGTTTTATCATTTATTGGGAAAGGTTTTGAAAATCGCTTAACAAAGTCAAGGTTTGTTTTAAAAGTGGCGTGATGTTTGAAACAAGAAGGTTTTGAAAAAGAGAGAATATTTTAAAATTTAAGAATAGGAGGAGATGAAGAGGATATCCAAAAGCATAAAGTAAATAACAATAAATAAATGGTATCATTGTAAGGTAGCTCTAGAGGAAGCCTTTGTGTGTGCAAGTGAACTAACCAGGATGAAGAAATCATTTGACATTAGTCCAAATTAGAATTCCTTTCCCTTTGGATTAAAACCCAAGCTAGCATTACTTTCCCTTTGGATTAAGCCCAAAGCAAGAAAGCACAAATGAAAACCAAATGATATAGATGAAAACAACCAAAGTTCAAATCCAAGTTAAGTTTGATGATCAATGATTCAAATTAATTCCAAGATCTCTGATACAAAAATCTAAAGCATGGGAATAGAACCCTAGATCTAAGTTCAACAGTCCAAACTCCAAGCATAGGATAGTACAATCAAGTCCAAAGATCAAGATTAAGTTTTTTAGGGTTTTTGTATTTACTAATGTTTTTGGCCTTTTTAGGCAAGAAATCAAAAGATAAAGTCAAAAATAAAGTTAACATGAATGTAAATGAATTGAATAATAAATGAGAAAAGAGATCAATTGCATAAAGTAAATTTCATTAATTTAAAAGTGTGGAA
This sequence comes from Vicia faba, assembly GCA_948472305.1. Taxonomy (NCBI): domain Eukaryota; kingdom Viridiplantae; phylum Streptophyta; class Magnoliopsida; order Fabales; family Fabaceae; genus Vicia; species Vicia faba. Next base: position 1,475,405,265 of record OX451735.1, on the reverse strand, counting down.
AAGTAAATTTAGCATAATTAATGAAGTTAATTCTAGTGTTGGAAGTTAATCAACCAATTACGGACAATTTAGCGCTATGTTAAATAATCGTAAGTGGACTTATGTAGAAGTTACACCTTTGTGAGGATGATCAATAGAAATTTATGTGTCATACCTGTTAGAGAAATGACACAATGTCATTCTCCTAAAACATGTAACACAAGTCAAAACAAAATCAAGAAGAAGAAGAAGAAGAAGAAAGAGATAGAGATTTGATCAAGCAATAAGGCCAAGGGATTGGATCATTACTTTAATCAACCTTCTTTATGATAATTTGAGACAAACTTATTTTCAATCAAAAGTACCAAAAATGAGCTATTTAAAATAAATTTTAAAAGAAAATTAAATTAAAAGGTATTAAAGTAAAAAAAAGTACGACGATCAAGATGCATGCCACTTCATGATTAGCAGGAGAATTCAAATTTCATTTCACAGCGCGCGAAGGACTTCATCTTCAACCTCTAAACTGTGATTTTTCATATCCATGAACTTTGAGTCTTGAGTTAAAACATTATGCGTGCAAGCTTCTACTCACATCATCATTCATGTATCTCTGCATCAAAGCCATTGATCCACTCTGAGAAAAGAGAATTTTGCAGAAAACCTAGAAAACCTAGCTACTTCAAAGTAAAGTTAAATGACTAATACGAAGTATAAATTCAAGGTGAGTGAGGGCTTTTGATCAGTAAACCAAGATGAAGAGTGTGGTAACTTGTTTGTTATGAGATTTTACTCGTATCTACCTGTTTAAAGAAGCTTCAAAGGTTTGAAAATGGTGATATCCAATTGAAGGTTGCAGAAGGTGTTGAACTTATTTAATGCTTCAAGTAGCTTCAAATGATAGTGATGAAGGATTCTGGGCAGAGATTTGGAGTTAAATCAAGCTAAAAATGAAGTTTGGGTTTCTAGTTTTTGAACTTGTTCAGAGTGAAAGTGGCAGAGGTTATGTGGCTTGCAAATGAAAGCAGAATGATGCTCTATTTATAGGAAATGGAGTGAGGTCATGGTACGTGCCAAATGAGATCCCAAACATGTGAACCAAGTTGAGAAAATTCTAGATGCAATTCGGGTGAAATTAAGCACCAAATGTGTGAGTTTTTTTTAATCAATTTCGAGTTGTTTTATGTTGTGTGAGACTCATTTTGAAATAAGGTATAAGTTTGCACATGTTCTAACTTGACTTTTATTGCATCCAAAGGCTCAATGTTTATCATTTGAAGAACACAAGAAGGAAGCTTGATTTTGCACTAAAGAGACTTGATGTTTGCTTAAGAAATTGATGAAGATGGCATGGAAATAAACATATGAACCATACTTGAATCAACTTGAAAATCATGCATCAAACTTCAACTTCTCTTGATCAAACAATGTTAAATGAAGCTTAAGATGAAATGAAACTAAGATTATAGGTCATTCCTTGAAGAATAAGATTTTATGGACTACTTTTTTTACCAAACCTTGATCTTGAGAACCCAAGCCCTAATTTAGAAACCACACTTGATCCTTTGATTGGAAAACCCTACCTTGAACAAAAATAAAACAAAGTAAGATATATTCTTTTATTTTGAATAAGGTTTAGTAAAGCATAAAAGCATAAAGGCAAAAATAAACACAGTGGTGCTTGGTGATCTCTCCAACAAGACAAACCCAAATCTTAGGAGGACACCGTGCTTGTGATCTTGATGAAATGCAAATGATTAATAGGTGGAATCTTATGGGTAAATATTTGGGTATGATAGATGCCTCTATTTAAGTTTATGGAGATATGAATTTAAACTCTTTATATCGACGAGATAAAATATACTTAAATACAGAAGAACCAAATTTTGGCCCAAAGATGCCGCAAAAATGCTTATGTTATGCATGCAAATTATAGGACTCCGCAGGGAAAAATATTCTGAAGACCAAATTCTGCGTAGATGAACTATAATTAATTCTACTAGAGAAAATACAACTTGAGGTGGGTCCAAAAGGAGATAAACCTCATTGGTAACGACACTGTAATACGGTGGGAGAACTGACTTGTTTAGCATTTTATCACAAATGTTGCGGATAGCAAGAGTTGCCACTGACTTTTCTTTTATCCAATAGGGAAAGGGTGAAAAGAACAGGAAAGAACTTGATATATTTTGAGTTCTGGGGGCAAGTTATGAAAAGGGAAGGTGTTATAACCCTTTTCATCCGTAGTTATCTACGAGATCTTAATCGCTTAGCTCACATTTGAAAATTTTCTTTTTGTGTGTGTTTTGAAAATATTTTGAAATTTGCCAATGTAAGGCAAACTTTGTAATAAATCTTGTATCAGTCCTCAAGAACGTATACAAAGTGTTTGAAAATATTTTGAGAAATGTGATGTGATAAATTTTTTGGTTTTAGAAGAAGCTTGTGAGCAAGCGATTAAAAGTATCCTAGCCACTCAAGGTCGTTCTTATTCTTTTTCTTCTCCTTTAGAGATAATGCTATCAATACCATTAGTTAGTAGGTAGCCCTATCTATTGAATATGAAGGGACAAGCGAAGGGCCATCGTATGGTCATTAAAGGCAACTAATAAGGATTCTTTAGCAATTTCCTAAGGGACTAGATCATATTATTTGTAGGAAACATTGAAGGGTCATCGAGGGACTATGATCTTTTGTGTTGAGGGTATTTTGCTAAAGCATCCCTACTTTAGAGGGACATGACCATTTATTCTGAAAGACAATGAAGAGAGGTTACCTTAGAGGTGTCAGTGTGCAAAGTGTGTTTGATTCAGTTATTTTATCTTGAAATTAGGGTTTCACTAACCGTAGGTTTTTGTATTGCCATACATACCCTAATAATTAGCAGTTAAATAAAATATAAGAGCAGAACGTAAAGTGATAAAATGTAAATCTAAAACTATTACAAGGCTTTAGGGCAGTTACATAGTAGTGAAATGCAGAAAAGAAATCCTAAAACTATTACATCCCGGAAGTAATTACATAATAGAAAAATGCAAAAAATATAAAGCTATGCTATTACATTTGAACACGTCCTATACACTTTATCTAGGAAATATAAATACAAATGAAAGAAAAAAGAAATAAGGAAAAAGTGGTTTGAATGTTTGTTAGGGTTTTTGTGAAGAAAAATGATTTACGATGATGATTAATTAAATAAAAACTAATCAATTTTAATTAATAAAAACAAATATGGTTAATTAATTAATTGGTTAAAAGGTTAAAAAAACTTAAACCTAATTATTGTTAGGGTTAAAGAAAAAGGTTTTTGTTTAATGATTAATAAAAAAGTATTAGGGTTAGCCAAAAAAAATAAATAGGGGAAGAAAAATCAAAGAAATAAGGGTTAGAAACCAAAAATAAAATTAATTCTAGAGGTGGGTGTTTAACCCACGCCCTTTTCCTTCTGAGTAGCATAGCTTGCCACCAGGAAAAGTGTTGGTTTGTGTTTGAGGAATAAGCGCCACTCAAAATGTAATAATCCTGCAAAGATTGAAAAAACATGAGAAAAACAGCAAAAGGCATGGATTGAACCCACGCCTTGTTAGACTAATGTCTTAACGCGCGCTTCCTTGCCACTGCGGTGGCTATTTCATCCTAACATTAAGAAATCAAACAAATATAAAATAAACCCAAATGACTGGGTCGGAGAGGCGTCAGAGCCCTAGCTTCGGTTGTCTTCTCTGGCGACTTCATTTTTTGTTCCTGCAAAATAACAAATGTTAGTAATTCAAAGGGACCCTACCCCCCTAATTTGACCCTTGAGAATTCAATGGTGGCCTTGGTTTTGGCTAATTCCCCCAGTATGATGAGATACAAAGCAAACAAGGTCAACCAGTGTAATAATGGAAACGCATGATTCTGGAAATGTGTGGGCCATGCGATGGTTCCATCCTATATATTTACATCTCAAAATCACATTAGCAATGTTAGTTTTGATCAAAGCACAATAAAAATGAAAATTGAATTTCATGCAAGAATAGAAACCGATGATGCATGTATGTGATTTCCATGCTCTTTGGATCATCAAGATCGATCCATACTTACTTTGTACTATCTCAGGGAATGATTGGAACAGGTATTTGGCCTTGAGGAAGGCTGGAAAGAAGGGTTTCGATTTGCACTAGTTTTGACAAATTTTTGAAGTTTTTGGAAGGTGGTTTCTTGCAAGGTTTTGTGTGATCTTTTCTTGTCTGAACATGTGGAATATATAGGCCATGAATTAGGTTTAAAATGTGGGCTTAGACCTTGTAATACGGTGGGAGAACTGACTTGGTTTTTGCATTTGATCGCAAATGTTGAGATAACAATAGTCGCCACCGACTTTTCTTTTATCCAATAAGGAAAGGGTGAAAAGAACAAGAAAGACCTCTAAAGATTTTGAGTTCGTGGGGTAGGTTATAAAAAGGGAAGGTGTTAGCACACTTTTCAGCCATAGTTATCTACAGGCGCTTAATCGCTTAGCACACTTTTTTGAAAATTGCTTTGTGTTGTGTATTTGAAAATATTTTGAAAAGTTGCAACGTAAGGCGAAACTTTGTAATAATTCTCGCACCGGTCCTCGAGAATGCGTACAAGGTGTTTGTTTGAAAATATTTATTGAAAAGTGTGATTGTCATAAATGTTTTTATTTTCAGAAGAGCTTTGTGAGCAAGCGATTAGGAGTTCTACCCTACTCAAGGTCGTTCTTGTATTTTCCTCCTCCTTTAGATAGTGCTATCTGTACCATTAGTTTGTAGGAATCCCTATTGTTAAATATGAAGGGACAAGTGAGGGACATCATACAATTATTGAAGGCAACTGGTAAGTACGTTTTAGTAATTTTCATAAGGGACTAGATCATTTACTAAAAGGCAACATCGAAGGGTCATCGAGGGACTATGATCTTGGTATCGAGAGACTTCGCTAAAGCGTCCCCACGTTCAAGGGATATGACTATTTATTTTCCAAAGGCAACAAGGGAGGTTACCCTAGAGGTGTAAGTGTGAAAGTTATTTGTATTAAGTTATTTTATCTTTTCAATTATGGTTTTCTAACGATTCGTTTTAGCCTTTTCATGTAAACCCTAATTACTAACAGTAATATAGTAAAATAATAGCAGGTAAAATAAAATGCGGAAAATAAAATTCCTATGCTATTACATGGCCTTGAGGCTGTTACATAATCGTAGAGCAAAAAATAAAAACCCTAAGTTATTACCACTCGTAAACAATTACATGATAATGAAAAAAGAAAGCGAAAAATAATATCTAGACTATTACATTTGCAAACCATAATCTAAAAATGCAAAATTAAATGAAAACCGAAAAAGAAAATATTTTGTGGCAATTTTTATGGAAAAATGATTTATGGATAATTAATTAAAACCTATTAAATCTAATTCATTTTAATTAAGAAAATAATTAATTAATTAAATTATTAAATGGTTAATTGAAAATTAAACCCTAATTAATTTTAATTAATGAATAAACCTAGAATTAATTATGTATTTTAACTAAATAAAGCAAATAATAAAAATAAAAAAGATAAGAAAAGAAAATATAAAAACAAGAAGAATGGGCCTGGGTTAGCAAAAATAGGGGGTGTGAATTGCAATTATGGTCTAGGACCACTAGTGCTAGCGTTGGATCCAGTGTGGTCACTCCATGTGGTTCACCATATGCTTGTGCATTTGAGATGTTGATATAGGCTGATGATGATCATGCGGTTGTAGGGCAAGGGTGCACAGTTGATGCCATGAAGAGCGTTGCATGTGATCTACGAAAATAAGAAAATATGTGAAAATGCCAAAACCAGGGATCGAACCCACGCCCTATTGTACAAATGCTTAAACGTGCGCTCGCTTGGCATTGGGGTGGCTATACATCCGATTATATTGATGAAACAAAATAAATATAAAATTGTAACATTTCATGGACCGGAGAGGCGCCAGAGCCCTAGCCCCGTTCGTCTTTGAAGATGTGAAAAACACAAGAAGGGGGGTTGAATTGTAAAACTTAAAACAAATGCTTAGACAACACAGTATTTTTATCCTGGTTCGTTTGATCTCAAACTACTCCAGTCCACCCGTCAAGGTGATTTCGCCTCTCTCCAATGAGGTCTTAATCCACTATATTCAAAGGATTACAACAGCTACTTTAACAACTGTTAAAGCCTTCTTGAGTATAACCATAAACCGGTTTATCTCAAGGAAATATCTTACAAATAATTAAACAGGAGTGTGTTTAATGTTTTCTAATAAAACAATATATCACAACTGTGATAATACACAATTTAAGCTTGGAATAAACTAAATTGCTAAAGCGTTTGAGTAAGCGTGGTTTTGAAGGCTTGGCAAATTCTATGAGTGCATGCGTGCGTCTTTTCTCACACAGACTTGTTTATATAGCCAAGGCAAAGATACGTTGTCCATAAAGCACTTTTAATGATAATAACGCACTTTCCTTTATAAGAAGATCTTGTCTGAAGAGAGCCGTTAGCATTAGCTTCTGTCTTGAATACTTAATAACGCTTCAGAGTCTTCTTTGCTTATGATAACGCTTCTGAGTGCTGATGACTTGGTAAAGATCTTTGATCAGAGTCAGAGTGTATATGTTTATGCGCAGATTCTGGTTATCAAGCTTCAGCGTATGATCTGGTAGCTTCAGCGTGTAGCACATGTTACTGATCTTCTGATGCTTCTGATGTATTACTGATCTTCTGATGCTGATTCCATCAGAACTTCTGTATATACAAAACATAAATTTAAGAAGCATATTTGTTCTCTCTCTCTCTCTCTATATATATATATATATATATCTTTAAATTTATTTATTCTTTGTATTTTGTTATCATCAAAACTCTAATTAAGGGTTGTAGAATCAAACTATGTTCTAACAATCTCCCCCTTTTTGATGATGACAAAAACCTGATTTTTCAATTAAAAATAAAGAATAAAAAGTACAAAATTAAGAAGAGAAAACTCCCCCTGAGTTGTTTACTTCCCTTTAATTCCATGAGTCTTTGAGCATCAGAACTTTACTGTATCTTTCATCAGAGTTTTGTACCTGTAAGCTTTTCAGAAGAGAAAAAAATTTAAATAGATCAGAATGTTTGAGACTTATGTCTCAGTAATCCGTTATTGAAAAATATCATTCTTTCTCCCCCTTTTTGTCAGTTATCAAAAAGAATAAATAATCAAAGTCAAAATGCATTAATATTAAAAACCAGAAGCAATGATAAGTTCAAAACAATGGAAAAATATTACAGATAGATATGTTTAAAAATGAGGAATTTCTAAGAAGGAGGAGGTAGACGCGTGAGCAAAGCTTCCAACATGCTCTTGATCTGGATGTTGGTTTCCTGTTGCTGGGTTAACATGCTGGCTATTGCATCAATTTTGTTGTCCTGTTTATCCATTCTTTCATTCATCAACATATAAGATCTTTTCAGGTCTTCTAGAGTCTGCCTGTCAAGGGAAGAAGCTTGAGGATCTTCAGAAACAAGATGCTTGTCAGAGCTTTCTGCAATATCCTTTTCTTGACCCAGTTCTTCAGCATGAATCATCTGCTCTTGAGTATCAGGTTGAACTTTGTTTGCTGGACGATGTTCAAACCAGGGAGCAATGTCCAGAGGGAGAACTTCTTCCATAAGCAGCTTGCTCAGAACTGGACCTTCAATTTCTTTCAGCAGATTGCTGAAGTTCTGTTGAGCTTGTCCATAGCTCTATTCTTGTAGCTTATAAGTTTCAGAGCATACCCATCTTCTGAACTTTGTCCAAAGGTAGTCTGATGCAGTAGGATCAACCAGCTTAATACTAGCTTGTTTAAGCAAAGTGATCCACTTCTATACTTCTGTTTCAAATGTCAATAAGTTTATACCAACATATAGATGTTTTGGTTTTGGGATAGCTGTTTTGTGGGTTATGGCAGCAAGACGTTTAAAAACTATTAAGTCAATGACAGTCTTGATGTTGTCTTCTGGATTATTCTTTGGTGAGGGAGTGGGAGAGTCAGGAATTATGATTGGACTTGATGGGGAGTTTGGTGGAGTTGATTCTGGTGAAGAGGGAAGTTGGGGAAAATTCACAGTGGTACCAAGGGGCATACGAATGGCCAGAGGTTCTGTGATTCCAGGAATGGGAATGGTATCAGAATCAACAATTTGGTTTGATTGATCGTTATGAGGTTCTGGTTCACAGGATTCAGAGGGTTGAAACTCAGAAGATTGAACTTCTGGTTGAAATAGTTCAGGTTGTGGAGAAGGTGGATGAATTTCTGGTTGAGGAGATGGAGGTAGTGGTATTTCTGGTTGTGGTGAGAGGGGAATTTCTGGTTGTGGTTCTGTGGTGGTTTCATGGTTTGGATTTTCTGGCATGGGAGCAGAAGTATGTTGGTCTATATCAGATAGAACTTTTGCAAGTTCTTGTTGGGTTGCATTAATATTTGGATTTGGAGGTTAGGAGCGAGATTTTCTAAGAGTTAAAGATTCAGAGGGGTCAAAATCAATGTCAAAGTCATCAAAAGTTTGTGGTGTGGGGTTTTCTGATTGAGTGGGAATTGGGATAGATGTTGATACAGAAATTGAATCTAAAACAGTTACCGAAGAAAGATTACCTCTCTTTTTAGGAGTCTGCTGGGATGATCCTTCTGCTACAACTTTCCTTTTCTTGGTTTTCTTCAGCACAACTTCTGGAGCCTTCTGCTGCAGATCCTGAATGTTCAGATTTGGTGCTGTACCATCCGCCTTGCAAGCATCCAGATATCTGACTATGATATCAAGTTTAGAATCAATCTCTGAGAACAGAGGAAAGTTATCCAGAGGGACTCTTCTGTTGGAGATTGCTGCAAAAGGAGTGACGCTGGGTTCCTTCTTGATGTTCTCAATCAACTTCATTTTCTTCAGATTCTTTGCATTCAGCTGTTTGCCAACAGTAGCTTCCAAAGAGCTGATTTCCTGAGCCTCTGTAAGATGATCAATCAGCTTATTCTCTGTTAGAATATCTGATATAAGTCTTCCTAGGGGTATCCAGTCCCTTTTTGTGCGCTCCTCTTCTCTGTTTTCCTTGACACTAGTCCTTAGATGGTTAAACAGCAGATGAGCCAGAATCACCTTAACCTTCTGGGAGATGAAATAGATCAGAAATTGCTGATCAATATTGATGTAATCAGGAGAGCTGGTAGGCTTCCTGTGGTTTATGCATCCCAGAATGATCTTGGCCCATATTCTATGATGATCTTTTAAATCCCTTATCTTGCTGGATGGAAGCCCCAGAGTGAAGATTTCTCTAGCAATTAGGGCGACATCAGCGCATCTTTCAGCCATGTCAATGCAACGAACACCACCACCACTGTAGCCTATTAATCTTGCAATGAGGTCCTCAGTAATAACAATCTTTCTTCCCCATTATGTATGAAGTAACTTGATGGTTTGAAGATGAAGCATGAATCCAAAATTCCTTTACCAGAATTGGGAATTTTGGACCCACCAATCTGTCAAAGTATCTTTCCCAGCCTTGAGCCTTAACCGCTTCAGAGAGATCAAACCCGTTCTCTTGAAGACTGTTGAAATCCACGATCAATTCTGAAAGAACTTCTAGATTTTTGATGGGTGTGAGAAGGGTTCTGTAGGGTTCTTCGTATTGTTCAGTGGAATCTAGTTTATGAGAACTGGAAGTAGGGATGCTAGAGGAAGCCATGTTCACACGAAGGTTTTGAAAAAATAAATAAAAGGGTTTTGAGAAAGTATGAAAACTGAAATCAGTAAGAATGAGAGAAAATGGAAGTGAAGGTGAAAGAGTGTAAATGGTGAGAAATGTGTTTAAATAGATTTCTAAACAATTTTGAAAACATAAACGGCAAGAGAGAGAATTTAAATATAATGATTATTAGCATTTAATGATAGCTGATTTTGGGGGATTCATAAAGATATTGGAACGGTTACCCATGACATGTGTCTCAATGCAACCAATCAGCGCTTTTGTCCTTTCAGAAACTTGAACATGTGTTCAGCCTCAAAAAGTAACTGATGACTGGATGACACTTATTTGCTTGAGTGAACAGCACATTTCTATCCTTGATTGTGATAGATTCTGATACAATATGTGCTTCTAATAATTCTCAAATATCTGGAAGTCCTCAAGTTGACTTTTCATCCAGAGCATTTGTGTACTGCATCCAGCTGCTGCTATGTATTCAGCTTCTGCTGTTGATAGAGCAATTGTGGATTGTCTTTTGCTGGACCATGAGATCAGATTTTCTCCCAGAAACTAGCAGCTTCCAGAAGTGCTTTTGTGTTCTACTCTGTCTCCAGCGGAATCAGCATCACAATATCCTATCAAACTGTAATCACTTGATTTTCTATAAAACAAACCCAGATTAGTAGTACCTTTCAGATACTTGAAAATTCGCTTAACTGCTGTTAAGTGAGATTCTCTAGGATCTGATTGGAATCTAGCACAAATGCAAACACTGAATAGAATGTCAGGCCTTGAGGCTGTCAGATAGAGAAGAGAACCAATCATACCTCTGTAGACCTTCTGTTCTACCTTTTTACTTACCTCTTCTCTTTCCAGAATGCACGTGGGATGCATTGGAATCTTTGATGGCTTACATTCTGAGAGATCAAATTTCTTCAGAAGTTCTATGACATATTTGCTCTGATGAATGTAAGTTCCTTCTGGGGTTTGATTAATCTGAATGCCCAGAAAGAATTTTAGTTCCCCCATTAGGCTCATCTCAAATTCTGCCTGCATACATTTAGCAAACTTTCTTCCCAGAGAGGGTTTAGTGGATCCAAATATGATGTCATCAATATAAATCTGACATACTAAAATGTCATTCTTAACTGTCTTACAGAACAAGGTTGTGTCTACTTTCCCTCTGATGAATTCCTTTTCTAACAGGAAGTTACTTAGTCTTTCATACCAAGCTCTGGGAGCTTGTTTCAGACCATAGAGTGACTTCTTTAGTTTGAAAACATATTCTAGATTTTTGGAACTTTCAAAACCAGGGGGTTGGTGCACATATACCTCTTCTTCTATATAGCCATTTAAGAATGCACTCTTAACATCCATCTGATACAGAGTGATGCCTTTATTAACAGCAAATGAAATTAAGAGTCTGATAGATTCTAACCTGGCGACTGGAGCAAAGGTTTCTGTATAGTCTATCCCCTCTTGATGACTATAACCTTGTGCTACCGGTCGTGCTTTGTTTCTGATGACTTCACCTTGTTCGTTCAGTTTGTTTCTGAACACCCATTTTGTACCAATGACGTTGAATCCTTTTGGTTTAGGAACTAGATCCCATATGTCATTTCTTGTGAATTGATTTAGCTCCTCTTGCATTGCTAGAATCCAGTCATTGTCCAGAAGTGCTTCATCAATTGTTGTTGGTTCAATTAGAGAAACCAGTCCCATGAGGGATTCTTCAGAGTTTCTGAAGCTAGATCTTGTTCTGATTGGATCTTCCTTCCTTCCTATGACTGTTTCTTCTGGGTGATCCATGCTGCTTCTGGATGGTCTTTTCTAGAGTTGATCAACAGAAGGTGCTTGATTGCTTGAAGTGACTCTTTCTGATGTTGAGGGAGTGTCTCTGTTGAGAGCTTCTGATGATTTATCTTCAGTACCTGTGAGTTCAACTTCCATACCTGCAAGAAATTCATTCTGCTTTGACTTTTGAGAGTCAAGCTTATCATCAAAACGAACACTGATTGACTCTTCCACAATCTGTGTTTCTGTATTGTATACTCTGTACCCTCTTGAGCGTTCAGAATATGTTAACATAATATACTTTTGTGCTTTAGAGTCAAACTTGTTCAAATAATTTTTTGTATTCAGAATAAAACATGTACATCCAAATGGGTGAAAATAGGAAATGTTGGGCTTTCTGTTCTTCCACAATTCATATGGAGTCTTTTCCAGAATAGGTCTTATGGAGATTCTATTCTGAATGTAACACGATGTGTTTATTGCCTCAGCCCAGAAGATCTTAGCAACGTTAGTCTCGTTGATCATGGTTCTGGCCATTTCTTGCAATGTTCTGTTCTTTCGTTCTACAACTCCATTTTGCTGGGGAGTTCTAGGACAAGAGAAATCATGCAGAATGCCTTTGTCATTAAAGAATAACTCAAAATCTTTGTTTTCAAATTCTCCACCATGATCACTTCTGACTTTGACGATTCTAAGATCCTTTTCATTCTGAACTTGGTTGCAGAAGGTAACAAACACAGAGTGTGACTCGTCCTTGTGCCTTAAGAACTTTACCCATGTCCATCTGCTATAGTCATCTACGATTACTAACCCATACTTCTTGCCACTGACTGAAGCAGTTTAAACTAGTCCAAATAAGTCAATGTGCAGAAGTTCTAATGGCTTGGAGGTGGAAACAACGTTTTTGGATTTGAAAGCTGGTTTTGCAAACTTGCCTTTCTGACATGCTTCACACAGAGCATCTGAATTGAACTTCAGGTTAGGAAGTCATCTGACCAGATTGAGTTTGTTAATCTGAGATATTCTTCTCATACTAACATGTGCCAATCTTCTGTGCCAAATCCATTGCTCGTTGTTAACAGACAATAGACATTTTACATTCTGACTTTTTAGTTCAGAAAGTTTTATTTTGTAAATGTTGTTTTTCCTCTTTCCATTAAATAGGATAGTCCCATCTTTCTGAATAACAGCTTTGCAAGAATTTTGATTGAAGATTATATCATAACCGTTATCACTTAATTGACTTATGGATAACAGATTATGCATTAATACATCAACTAATAAAACATTACTTATAGAGGGAAGATTACCATTACCTATTGTTCCAGAGCCAATGATCTTTCCTCTCTGATTGCCTCCAAAACCTACGTGGCCTCCAGGCTTAAGTTCCAGGCTTTGGAACATATGCCTTCTTCCCGTCATGTGTCGTGAGCAACCAGAGTCCAGGTACCATGATTGGTGTTTTTGCTTTGCTGCTAAAGATATCGGCCACATGTATTATTTTATCCTTAGGTACCCACATTTTCTTGGGTCCTGATTTGTTAGTTTTACCAAAACTCTGGTTGAATTTTGGTTTGACAGAGTAATCACTACTTGTATATTTTATGTCATGTGTGTGCCCATATATAAAGTGTGAATCAAGTGGTGTACATTTTATAACTAAATCCATGGAATTTTTTGGTGTAGGTACCTTACCTTGATATCCTATCCCTTTTCTGCCATTCCTGCTAACTCCATAGATCATTGAAGCCATTTTGCTTCTGTCTATGTTTTTAGCTAGAAACTTCTGAAAGCTGTGATCATACTCCTTGATGATCTCATCAGCATTGCTGGGATTTTCAGGGATTGTTTCCTTCTGAGAGTTTTGTAATTGGTTTTCTAATTTTGAAATTTCATCTTTTAACTCAGAATTATCCAATTTGAGACTCTCAGTCTTATCAGAGTCAGAAGCAAGATTCCTTTTCAGGTTTCTGAATTTGACTTTGATCTGCTGATATCATTCCAGAATTTCATTAAGGCTTTCAGCTAGTTCAGCCTTAGTAAAGTTTATAGTAAAGTCAGGGAATACCTCTTCTGTATCTGATTCAGATTCTGACTCAGAAGCTTCACTGTCTTCTGTCATGTTTGCCATGAGAGCTATGTTTGCTCTTTCATCATCTGATTCTGAGTCAGCTTCAGATGTGTCAGAATCATCCCATGTAGCCATGAGACTTTTCTTCTTTTCCTTGCCAAACTTATTTTTGGGCTTTTCCTTCTGAAGCTTTGGGCAATCACTTTTGTAGTGCCCTTGCTCGTTACATTCATAGCAGACGATGTCTTTGTTGTTTGGCTTTCTGTTTCCTGAAGAACCTTCAGATCTTCTGTGTCCATAGGAGGATTCTGACCTTCTGTATCTAGAGAAAGATTCATTCTGATTTTCTGATCTTCTGGGATTCCTGAACTTCCTTTGCCTCTGCTTCCACAATTGGTTCACCCTTCTGGAGAGGAGAGACAATTCATCTTCTTCTGATGAGGACCCATCAGAGGTTTCTTCCATAGCCTGCAAAACTTTGGAGTCAGATTTTCTGTTAGATTTTAAGGCTAATGGCTTACCTTGCTTTTGAGGTTCATCTGCTTCTAGCTCTATCTCGTGACTTCTGAGGGAGCTGACAAATTCCTCCAGAGAGATTTTATTGAGATCCTTGGCTAGCTTAAGCGTTGTGACCATTGGCCTCCATTGTTTTGGAAAGCTTCTGATGATCTTCTTAATGTGATCAGCAGTAGAATATCCTTTGTCAAGAACTTTTAGACCAGCAACAAGAATTTGAAATCTTGAAAACATAGTTTCTATTGATTCACTCTCTTCCATCTTGAATGCCTCATACTTCTGAATGAGTGCAAGGGCTTTGGTTTCTTTGACTTGAATGTTGCCTTCATGCGTCATTCTCAGAGAGTCAAACATATTCTTTGCAGTGTCTCTGTTTGATATCTTCTCATATTCTGAATAAGAGACAGCGCTGAGAAGAATTATTCTGGCCTTGTGATGATTTCTGAACTCACGCTTTTGCTGATCAGACATTGTTTTCCTGTCAATATTCTGACCACTTCCATCCACTGGGTGCGTGTATCCATCAGTCACCATGTCCCACAGATCAACATCATAGGCCAGAAAGAAACTCTCAATTCTGTCTTTCCAGTAGTCAAAGTTCTCTCCATCAAAGACTAGAGGTTTGCCACTGAATCTGTCTCTTTCTTCATTGTTGTCATTGCTGATGTTTTGATTTGGTCCTGCCATTGTGTTTTTCTGACGCTGGATCTTGTACTGACACGGTTAAGTGTTATAAGCTCAGAACCAGGCGCTCTGATGCCAATTGAAGATGTGAAAAACACAAGAAAGGGGGTTGAATTGTAAAACTTAAAACAAATGCTTAGACAACACAGTATTTTTATCCTGGTTCGTTCGAACTCAAACTACTCCAGTCCACCCGTCAAGGTGATTTCGCCTCTCTCCAACGAGGTCTTAATCCACTATATTCAAAGGATTACAACAGCTACTTTAACAATTGTTAAAGCCTTCTTGAGTATAACCACAAACCGGTTTATCTCAAGGAAATCTCTTACAAATAATTGAACAGGAATGTGTTTAATGTTTTCTAATAAAACAATATATCACAACTGTGATAATACACAATTTAAGCTTGGAATAAACTGAATTTCTAAAGCGTTTGAGTAAGCGTGGTTTTGAAGGCTTGGCAAATTCTATGAGTGCATGCGTGCGTCTTTTCTCACACAGACTTGTTTATATAGCCAAGACAAAGATACGTTGTCCATAAAGCACTTTTAATGATAATAACACACTTTCCTTTATAAGAAGATCTTGTATGAAGAGAGCCGTTAGCATTAACTTCTGTCTTGAATACTTAATAACGCTTCAGAGTCTTCTTTGCTTATGATAACGCTTCTAAGTGCTGATGACTTGGTAAAGATCTTTGATCAGAGTCAGAGCGTATATGTTTATGCGCAGATTCTGGTCATCAAGCTTCAGCGTATGATCTGGTAGCTTCAGTGTGTAGCACATGTTACTGATCTTCTGATGCTTCTGATGTATTACTGATCTTCTGATGATGATTCCATCAGAACTTCTGTATATACAAAACATAAATTTAAGAAGCATATTTGTTCTATATATATATCTTTGAATTTATTTATTCTTTGTATTTTGTTATCATCAAAACTCTAATTAAGGGTTGTAGAATCAAACTATGTTCTAACAGTCTTCTCCGGTGAGTATGTTTTTCAACCCTGCAAAATAAAAAACATTAGAAATTCCCAGGGGCCCTATCCCCCTAAATCAAGCCCTTAGAATTCAATGGAAGTGTTGTTTTTATTCAAATCGCGCTAGGTTGTGAGATACCACTAAAATATCATGGATCAGACCAAGCATGGCAGTTCATGATTTCGATAGCATGGGACTTTTGCGATGATCCAATCCTGCACTAATGCATCTCAGAAACACATTAATATCATTGTATGCCTTAAAACAATATGAAAACTAAAATATGAATTTGCAAAAAAGAATGAGATCGAAGATGTATGCGTGCAGGTTTTGTATGCTCTGGGTCATCAAGTTTGATCCATTCTTACTCTATACCTCTTCAGAGATCGATTAGAAGGGCTGGAAGGCTTTGAAGGTGGCTGCAACCAGGGTTCCCAAGTTTCCCTAGTTCTTTGATATTTTTGGAATTTTTTAGAGGTGTTTTTGCCAAGGATTTTTATGTGGCTCTTGTCTGAATAATATGGAATATATAAGGATGAAATTAGGTCAACCAAAGAATGGGCTTGGACCTTTGTAAGTAGCCTTGTTTTATTTAATTTATTTTGAACTTTAAATAAATAAAATCAAAAATAAATAAAATTAAAACCCAAAGGGTGTATGAGTAAGCTCAAGATTTCCTTTACAATATCTATTTTGACCATTTTTGCATTTAAAGACATTATCTTGATGTAAGTTGCCTTGACAAAAAGTGTCTTTTTGTTGACTTTTAAAATGATCTATAATGTATTTGCCAATATCTCTCAAATGAAGCATTTTTTGGACTTGAGCTTAGAGAGGCAAAGTTGTAGAGAATTTAATTTCCTTCAAAATGAGCTTTGGTTGAGGAAAATCTGATGAAGCCTGTGGAAGTTATGTTTGGTCAAAGTTCAGTTGACTTCTCCTAAAGAAAACCCTAATTTGGCAACTTTTGACTTTTGATGAATTGAGAGTTTTCTTGATGAATCATGATCAACCCTTTATCAAATGATGAATATGACTTTAAAACATTGATGTTGACCAACAATATTGAGGTTTGACTGTATGTTGACCATAATTGACTTTTTGTCCAATATAGTTGATTTTCATTCATCTGAGAAATTGACTGAGCAAACTTGTGATGCAAGGTATGAAAATTAGTATGAGAATTCTTGGAGACAAAGAAACCATGAAATCCTCTCGTGGAATTAAAAGTCCAATCTTATTTGAGAAAAGTGAAACACTAGTTGTAGGCCAATTTCTTAGGAGGAGAATTTGTCTGATCAATTCTTGAGCAACCTTGAGCAAATGAAAACCCTTGAAGCATGATAAGATATCTTGAAAAAAATGGGAGGCAAATTTAGGGGTAGAACAGTTGCCCCTGTTCAATCTTCTTAAACTTGAGGAGTTAGATTGGCATGTCAGCCATTCGTGACCTGGGGGTAGAAGAGGATTGAACACTTAAGTGCATAGAAATTTGCACTCGCATGTCCACGAATGTAACACTGTTGATTGATAATATTGCTAGAATGGGATTTAAAGATGCAATTCAGATAGGTGACAAAATATCGGAGATGGGCTTATAGATGCCATCCAAAGTAATTGTTGGTGAGAGTATCAGATGGAGTCCACGGTTGATTGTATCTGAAGAATGCTTTTCAGGATGACTCTGTCGTACCCCAAATTTGATAATATTTGAAGATTAACAATAGAAAAGAAATTTTTAATTAAGGATGGTCTAGCAATATCTGTTGGCCCACTTTTAAAGAATAATTCAAATAAAAAAGAAGGGTGTATTTTGATTCAGAAAGATAGGGCTTTCTAAATCAGAAAGACTCATAAACCTATTCGCGAATCATGTTGGCCTATGGCCCATGAGATTCGAAAATGAAAAAACTATTTCAATAATAATTATTAAGTTTAATCATGATAAAAACCATTTAGAGATTATTGTTGTTAGTAAAAAGGGGGTGCGACTTCAAATTAAAAAGCCCATTAGAAATCATTGGGCCCATTTCGTTTTGGGTTAAATAGCAAGGAGAGAGGGGGTATATTATCAATTTACAGGCCCATTGAGATTTTCAAAATTAATCCATTTGTCATTTTTTTGCTGATTTATTTTAAAAAGATTACAATTATTAAAGACTTGTATGTTATTATAAAAAATATAGAGTATCTTTTCGTAAATTAAGATATGGGTTGGTGAACGAAAAATTATGTTGTTGTTACTGTTATTTTTAAAAACATTTTCTCATTGCAATTATTTTACTAAGTATTTTTTATAAAAAAAAACTGTTAAAAGATTTGTTTTAATTAATTAAGTTTGTTTTTAAAGCCCAAGCCAATTAGGCCTGATTTGTATTAAAAGGAAATATTGGTAACGACAAAAAAATTATTGTTGGACAGTAAGCAAGAAGAATTAACGTTGGCCCGAGTATTAACTAACACCTAATGTGCAAATCATCCAAGATTCACGCTTGTTTTGCCAATAACAACAACTGTAGAAATTACTTTGAAAAGCAAATCAAATCTGGAAAAAATTACAATTGAATCCAATCAAATATCAAGAATATCAATTAAATCACATATACAAAAACAAGATCCAGAAAATCAAATATAAGCAATATCCAAAAATATCAATCACAAGCCAAATCTGGAAAATTGCAGTAAACAAAATCAAATTATACAGAAACCCAAATCAATTACAATATTTTTCGGAATCAATTACAATCAACCAATAATCCTAAATCCCTAAATTCTATCTAAAATTCCTAAATCTATAAACAATTCTAAAAAAACCCTAAACTAAGAAAAGCCTATAAATACCAGGGAATAATACAGTAGGAGAGAGGAGGAATTAATAGAACAGGGGGATAACAGTATAAAATCGAAAAATATAGCAAGAGAAGAACGAGAACGAAGGAAGAACAACAAGCCCGGTACCAAGAACAAGAAGACAAGCAGCAACCATACCAAGAAGAGCTACTGGGGTTCCAATATCTTGAACCCTAGTCACTGCCTCTCGCCGCCGTCACTCCGGTCATCACCATCATCAAGCTTTGTTGCCGCTATAACCTGCAAATCAAGAAGGAGAACGACTGATTAGCCCAAATCAATTAAAATACGAACAATCGGAAGCGCAATCGCGGAAATGGGTAAAAGATTTCTTAGCTTTTTCTCTTTTGTTTAGGGATGGTGGGTTTTGGTTAGAGGAAGCTTAGGGTCGTAGGGCCGTTGCGGGGTCATTGTGTTAGGGTTTGAAGAAACTAGGGTTAGAGGGAGAGAAAGACAAAGGGAAGCGAAGGAGAGAGGAAGAAGAACTGTAAATAATAATAATGAAATGAATAAAAAACAAAAAATTTATATTCTGTAGCAATCCCACACACGCACATACATAATAGTATCATGGTCCCTCAATTCTGTACCATGTGATTTCCATCAGACGACCATAGGCCAAGTCTTCATGATAACTAACGTACTTCCTCACCCACACAATTAGGCAGACTCCTCTCCATAGCGTGTTGGGCTTAAGCCCAATTCCTCTTCACACCCCCATTCGCCAGTAATTACTAAACACAACTAGAAACTGCATCCCCCTGTCTGAACTATAATTGGGCCAACCTAAGCTTAACTTTTTAACACCCCCTAAGTTTACTTGTTAGAACAAAATACACCCCCCTGAATAAATTAAATAATTCTCTAGTTCTTTTTATTTTTCTATATTTTTATTACTTTTATATTTTTATTCCTTATTCCTTATTCCTTTTTTTAATTTTGTTTTATTATAATACTTAATATTATTATTTTTTATATATTTTATAATTATTATATTTATATTTTTTATTATTTTATAACAATTATTATTGTATTTAATTGTCATATATCATTTGCTATTACATAAACTATTTTTATTCAAACTTATGCATATTATTTTATATATTATTGCATTAAATATTTTTTAGTCATGCATTAATCAAGATTTTTGCAATTAATATTATAAAAAAATACCAACAAACTATTTTTCGCAATCAACTAAGCTAATCAATTGTTTTTTGCAAAATGGTTTCAAACGGATTTTGACTAATCCCGCATTTAGCCAAAATTTTTGCAATCACTACTCCTGGTCAAAATGTGAGGTGATTCAAAGTACGTTTGCGACCTCTAAAAACATCAACCCCATATGAACTACGAATTGGGACTCTGATTCCTCATAAGAGGATACGTAGGCATACGATCAAAAATCGTAGCGAGTTCCCCTATTAAAAATTAAAACTCTTTTCCCCTAATAAAATTTAAATCATGTTTCCCCAACTCAAACCTAAAACCTAGTATCCTTGTGAACAAGGTAGATGAAAGGTTCCTAACACCTTTCTTTCGTCTAAAGAAGTAAGAAACCTAGAATCTCTGTCTACGAATTAGGGTTTCCTATTAGATGCCCTTCTTTAGGATAAAAACTATTAGTGGTGGCTCTGATAAAAACCCAGTCGCTACAGTTGGCGACTCTGCTGGGGACTTCAACTTTAGGTTTTAGGGTTTTTTACTTTGGGGTTTTTTTTATTTTTATTTTTTATTGCTTTATTTATTTATTGCTTTCATTTATTCATTGCATTTATTTAATTATTGGCTATTGTTTATCATCATATATACTGCATGACGGGATTTTTTATTTCTCAAAATATTTTCAATAATCCTTAGAAAGAAGGTCCGTCTATTAGCTTAAGGGGTACATCATCCCTGCGAGTTTATGTGACGACTTTGCCTAGAGTCGGTGAACTTCCGAAAAAGGAATACTTATCGAGAGATATCCTCTCGACGAGTAGGACTTTTGAAGGTCACCCATGACTCTTTGTAACAACCTTAACGTAAAATTTCATGTCGAGAACTTTCATGGCTTTGAGACGAAAGTTTCTGTCCATAAAGAGGCTCCACCTAAGGGAGGCCCTTGTTCCTTTTCCCTCTGGTGTTATTCATGATACCCTTACGGAAACCACCTTTTGGGAGGATAGACAAACCGTAGGTCAAAATTAAGGAGCCTGCCTTTTAAGAGTACTTATCACAAAAAACCCATCACTGAACCATACATCCCTACCTTATAGGGGTACTTATTACAAAAACCCTGTCACTCAACCCTACACCTATGCGTTTATAAATTTCATATATTCGTCACCCATTTCTTTCTATTTGTTTTATTCACAGGGGGTATAAAAGATAATAATAAACTCAAGATCTCGGTGACTGTCTTTAAAAATGGATACCGAAGGAAACAACTTGTACGCGTCAATGCGCCAAACATGTATGAAATCAAAGCCACAAAAGGGAAATAATATGCTGAAGACTTTCTCAAGCTTTGTCCAGCAATGGGGGATGATTTCAAGAGCAGATATCTACAGGCGCACCTAGAAAACTTATTTCCCTTTGCTTGACTTCATGCAAATAAAGTTTTGGTTTAAGATTGTAATATTTTTCAATATCTAAATTATGTTACCTTCAATAAAGGCATTTTGTTTCCGCATCTCATTTGCGTATCTATTTTAAAGATAGTCACCAAGTAAAATAATAAGCAAAATACAAGCATGTATCCAGATGAATAAGACATTTAAAACAAGAAACTATTTCATGTTCATACGCATCCATTTGCATGCAAGCATTCATAAACACCTGCATATCATATCGAAACTCATCTTTTTTTATAAAAAAAATCTCTCCAGTAAACCATTGGTAGAAGAAGATCTCCACCTCCTTGGCCTCCATATCAAACCAGGGCCTACCAACAAAAAGCAATTGAGCAAATTGAGGAAATTCAAGATGCATTCAAAGAGGATCTCGACCAAGTAAATGGTGATGTAAGTTCTATGAAAGGAGATCTAAGTTAAGTTCTCCTAGCTTTAAATAAAATCATTGATAGGCAAGATCAGATTCACAGGCTAGCTTTCAAAGAAGTAGCCCAAACGATTGGTGCATCAAGCGGTCACCAACTAAGGAAAGAGCCAGAAGCAGGACTCTAAAAGTCCTTCATGGCCCAAAAAGAAGTTGAAACTGAAGGGTTTATCCCACCGCCACCAAAACCAGGGGCATCACATACCCTACAGATTCCAACCAATAATGTAGACTACTACTTAGACATGCAATACGGAGACCACGACCCAGAGGATGCCAACCAAGCACTCTTAAAGACGACTAATACTCATGTTATTGATAATCCACTACTAACGAATCAATACAAAGCTTTGGAGGAAAGATTAAAAGTTGTGGAGGGTTTTGAAACTTTCTAAGTAGACGCTCTCAAAATGGGTCTATTTCCTGATGTGGTTATTCCGCGGAAGTTTAAAGTGTCCATAACGATTAGTGATCCCACAAGGGCAGCAACAAGGAAGAAGGCCTCAAAGAAATTTTGATCCACTTCCGATGCCACCCAGTCAGTTATTACAACACCTGGTCAAGGCATCCTTAGTGGAACTCAAGCCTCTAGCTCCCCCAGTCGAGCTGCTCCCGCAAAAGTACAACGCCAATGCCAAATGTGAGTATCATGCTAATTCTCCTAGACATATCATAGAGGAATGTTGGCCATTCAAGCATAAGGTCCAAGACTTATTAGAATCTCAAGACATCACTTTTGAGAAACCTAACATCAAATCAAATCCTATGCCTCCGCACGACGGGCTGACAATAAATTCAATTGAAGTAGTCACTAACTTTGGGGAAACCAGACGAGCAAAACCCCTGATATCTGTTGGGATGTGGATTCCTTCTAGAACACAATGAAGCTTTT
The DNA here is from genome assembly GCA_948472305.1 of Vicia faba. Taxonomy (NCBI): domain Eukaryota; kingdom Viridiplantae; phylum Streptophyta; class Magnoliopsida; order Fabales; family Fabaceae; genus Vicia; species Vicia faba. Next base: position 1,475,382,738 of record OX451735.1, on the reverse strand, counting down.
GAGAGAATGCTACAAAATCTAGTGGACCAGGGGATAGTCCAATTCGAACCATACCCTGAAGATGAACATAAAGCTACTCTGAAGGGTGAAACACGCTTTCCTCCGATCCAAGATACCTTTATAGAGCATGGCGGACATGTGGCGAAGATATCCAAAAAAGTCAACACCAAAAATGCAACTAACTTCATCCGAGAATGCGCCCCAAGAGAAGAACTCAAAAGATGGACTGCCGTGGAGATTCCTGAGACCTTTTTCTTTCCTAAGTAATTTTTCTTGTTTTTGAAAGAACCTATGTCAAGCCCGGGGCATATGGATTGCTTGTAAGAGTTCCCCCGGTTTGTTTCAGACAATATTTGCAATTAATAAAAGTTATATTTTGTTTTCAATTAAGATCCTTGTCTTTCTCTTGCATTTATTCCATAAATTTAAAAATGGCAATACTTTATGTGCATATACATTTTCAAATATTCATATACTAAAATTTTCACAAAAACATGATAAAGGGGCAAATCCATGCCCAAAACCACTGATATTTCTACTGCTGCAACCCGATATAATTTTGATGCTCCTATCAACCAAGTTGAAGAGGAAGATGATGAAGATCTTGAACTCTCTGAGGAAAGGGCGAGGGAAATAGAATGAAAGAATGAAAACATACAACTGTATCAAGAGGCTATTAAGACCATTAATCTGAGCACAAGGGAAGATCCGAAAGAAATCAAGCTAGGGGGAAATGTTGTAGCAGAGCGTCAAAGAAAAACCGATCAAATTATTGTAGATATCTACTTGTTCCTACAGAAGTAGACCAAGGTTGGATGCATACATTGCTGTAAAAATAAGCAACTACGAAATACCAGGACTTGACAAAGGACCCGAGCTAGGGGCACGTTGGATACTCACGTTTGACGGGGCTTCAAATTTACTAGGGCACGATATAGGGTCGGTTTTGACTTCTTCAAAGAATGCTCACAAGCCATATACCAAGTCAATGGCGAATGGAATACTAAAGCATCCAAAACTGATTCCATATCGGGATCATGGTTTGAAAACTGACTGCGGAATTCACAAATGGGGGATTCACAAAGATCACTTTCAGTCACATCCCACGAGAAGAGAATCAAATGGAAGACGCCCTGGCAACTATATCAGTTATGCTCAAAGTAACTTGGTGAAACCATAAACCACACATCACAATCAAGAGCCTGCACACTGTCTTTCTATCAAAGAAAGACCAGACAACCAGCCTCGAATTTACGACATCAAGAAGTACCTGGAAAAGCAAGAATATCCAGAAAATGCCTCTATCATCGTTAAACAAACTCTACGGAAATTAGGCTCGAAATTCTTTTTGAGTAACAGTGTACTGCACAAAAGGAACTACAACATGGTCTAATGCTCAAGAAGATTCTGCTAGCCTGCTTCGACTCACATGGTAAATGGACACCCAACTACGAAGGTCCATACATAGTGAAAACAACATTCTATGGTGGTAGTCTCATCCTCACAACAATGGATGGGGAAGAACTACCGCGTCTGGCAAATGCAGATGCAGTAAAAAAACACTATGTATAAGAAGCTCGCTAAACTCGAACCCTAAATGGGCAACTTAGGAAGAAAGGAGCGTCCCGGTGGATCGAAAACCCTAAAGGGCGATCCAGGCAAAAATTAGGGGCATATAACAAAAAAATTATCCTGGTGGATTGAAAACCCGAAAGGACAATCCAGACAAAAATTAGGGATCATTCAAAAAAGAAATAAAGAATAAAAAGACTGCGATCTAAAACTGCGACTACGAACCACGAAGGGAGAGATAGATCTAAATCATACGACTCAGAAACAAAGGAGATAAGAGCCATTAAAAGGATTTTGGGGAACAGCAACAACAACAATTATCATTTTTCATTGCCATTTATAGTTTTAAAATTTTTATAATTACCTCTTTCTAGGAATTGCATCTTATACTCTCGCCTATTCAGAGGCATATCAACAAAACATTTACTTTCTTTGCATATTTTAAATTGAGTTTTTATTTTCTCTGACTTGTTTACAAAATACTACGATTATTACTTGTGAATATTGTCTTAAAATCATTTCGGGGAAATTAACAAATAAAAGCTTTTGATTAAACATCGAAAAAAACATTTTCATTAGAAAAATATCGAAAGAAAATCCATGTTTACGTCCATGCACATGTTTACTCCTGTGTCTACAATACAAATTCTATACACATGTCCACTTCTACGCATGTGCTTACAACATACAAATCTACGCATATGCCAATACCTACGTCTACGTCTACACCTGCACTTAAAATACAGAAAATAAATGTTCAAAGTTTTGCTAACATTATTCACTGCATTCAAATTCAACAAAGCTATAACGACACAACATACAACACCAGGGAATTGGTAACTCTAAGCCAATGGTTTAAAGGAGAGAATTCCAGAAATAGTCTTCATAACATTTCAAGGTATACACGCATTTTACACACATTTCATACATACATCTGGCATATCCAAAGAATTCATACCCTATACATTTTGCATACATACAAGTATTCAATACACATATGCTCAGGGTCCCATCTCAATATTAGACATCATATGCATGTATCATACAACAAACAAATAGTCTCACCCTCGATTTAGGTATCTAAGGGTCAACCAACAAAACACTTCTCCTACGATTCAACCCGTCACCTAAGTCTTCATGTCGTGACACGTTCAGCCCATTGCCTAAGTCTTCATGCAGCAGTGTGTTCCCTTATTCCACGACACATGCCATCACCTTAGACTTCATGCAACGATGTTCGAAAACTAAATTTATCTTATCGCATCAGACTTCACGCAGCGATTTTCGAACCAAGCCCATTTCCTAAGACTTCATGCAGCAATGTGTTTCTTTATTCCGCGACACAGACCATCACCTAAGACTTCATGCAGTGATGTTCAAAAACCAAATTTAGCTTATCGCCTCAGATATCACGCAGTGATTTACGAACCTAACCCATTGCCTAAGTCTTCATGCAGAAGTGCGTTCCCTTATTCCGCGACACAGATCATCGCCTCCGACTTCATGCAGCGATGCTCGAAAACCAAAATCTATCTTATCGCATCAGACTTCACGCAATGATTTGTGAACCTATCCCATTGCCTAAGATTTCATGCAGCAATGTGTTCCCTTATTCAGAAACACAGACCATCGCCTCAGACTTCATGCAGCGATGCTCGGAAACCAAAACCTAGCCTATCGCCTCAGACTTCACGCAACAATTTTCAAACCTAACCTATTGCCTAAGACTTTATGCAGTAATGTGTTTCTTTATTCTGCAATACAAACCATCGCCTCAGACTTCAAGAAGCGATGCTTAAAATCCAAAATCCAGCCTATCGCCTCAAACTTCACGCAGTGATCTAGGAGCATGACCCATGGTCTCAGTCTTCAAGCAACTATGCACCATCAAGTGTTGTTCATCCCCCCAAATGGATGAACAAGCTAAAGCAAAACCAAGAAATACAAGATTGTGCTCTTAAGCTCAAGACTATCTGCCCCATCATCAAACCTGGTAAGCGATACATTAACAGCTTTGCCTACTTCCTTGACACTCGTAAGGGTATGCTATATCAATGTAACCTTATGTTTATCAGACAAATTTTAGGGTATTCCAAGTATTCAATAAACTCCCAATCAGAATACGCAAGACTCGTGCTTTCTCACACTATTCGATTGGAAGATGATTGAATAGGGGCAACTGTTGTACCCCAAATTTACCCTACCACGATAATCACATTTTGAAGATTAACAATAGAAAAGAAATGATTAATTAAGGATGGTCTAGTAATATTTGTTGGCCCACTTTTTAAGAAGAATTCAAATCAACAAGAAGGGTGTATTTTAATTCAGAAAAGTGGAGCTTTCTAAATCAGAAAGACTCATAAACTCATTCGCGAAGTATGTTGGCCTATGGCCCATAAGATTCGAAAATGAAAAAACTATTTCAATAATAACTATTAAGTTTAATCATGATAAAACCCATTTAAGGATTACTGTTGTTAGTAAAAAGAGGGTGCGACTTCAAATCAAAAAGCCCATTAGAAATAATTGGGCCCATTTCGTTTTAGGTTAAATAGCAAGGAGAGAGGGGGTATATTATAAATTTACAGGCCCATTGAGATTTTCAAAATTAGTCCACTTGTCATTTTTTCCGTTGATTTATTTTTAAAATATTACTATTATTAATGACTTGCCTGTTATTATAAAAAAAATATATAATATCTTTTCGTAAATTAAGCTATGGGCTGGTGAACGAAAAATTATGTTGTTAATACTGTAATTTTTAAAAACATTTTCTCATTGCAATTATTTTACTAAGTATTTTTTTAAAAAACTGTTAAAAGATTTGTTTTAATTAATTAAGTTTTTTTTAAAAGCCCAAGCCAATTAGGCCCGATTTGTATTAAAAGGAAATATTGGTAACAACAAAAAAATTGTTGCTGGACAGTAAGCAAGAATAATTAGCGCTGGCCCAAGTATTAACTAACACTCACTATGCAAATCATCCAAGATTCATGCTTGTTTTGCCAATAACAACAACTGTAGAAATTACTTTGAAAAGAAAGTCAAATCTGGAAAAATTACAATCGAATCCAATCAAATATCCAGAATATCAATTAAATCACATATACAAGAACAAGATCCAAGAAATCAAATCTAAGCCATATCCAGAAATATCAATCACAAGCCAAATCCGTAAAATTGCAGTAAACAAAATCAAATTATACAGAAATCCAAATCAATTACAATATTTTTCGGAATCAATTACAATTAACCAATAATCCTAAATCCCTAACTTTTATCTAAAATTCCTAAATCTATAAGAAATTCTAACAAAACCCTAAACTAAGAAAAGCCTATAAATACCGGGGAATAATACAACAGGAGAGAGGAGGAATTAACATAACAGGGGGATAACAGTACAAAATTAATAAATACAGCAAGAGAAGAACGAGAACAGAGGAAGAACGGCAAGCTCGGTATCAAGAACAAGAAGACGAACAACAACTGTACCAAGAAGAGCTACTGGGGTTCCAATATCTGGAACCCTAGTCGCTGCCTCTCGCCGCTGTCACTCCGGTCATCACCATCATCAAGCTCCGCTGCCCTATAACCTGCAAATTGAGAAGGAGAACATCGAATTAGCCCAAATCGATCAAAATACGAACAATCAGAAGCGCAATCGCAGAAAGGGGTAAAAGATTTCTTAGCTTTTTCTCTTTGGTTTGGGAATGATGGGTTTCGGTTAGAGGAAGCTTAGCGTCGTTGCGGGGTCATTGTGTTAGGGTTTGAAGAAACTAGGGTTAGAGGGAGAGAAAGATGAAAGGAAGCGAAGGAGAGAGGAAGAAGAACAATAACAAAATAATAATGAAATGAATAAAAAACAAAATGTTTATATTCTGTAGCAATCCCACACACGCGCATACATAACAGTATCATGCTCCCTCAATTATGTACCGTGCGATTTCCATCAGACGGCCATAAGCTAAGTCTCCTTGATAACTAACATACTTCCCCACCCACACAATCAGGCGGACTCCTCTCCATAGCGAGTTGGACTTAAGCCCAGTTCCTCTTTACACCCCCTTCACCAGTAATTACTAAACGCAACTAGAAACTGCACCCCCATGTCTGAACTATAATTGGGCCAGCCTAAGCTTAACTTTTTAACACCCCCTGTCTTTACTTGTTAAAACAAAATACACCCCCCTGAAATAATTAAATAATTCTCTAGTTCTTTTTATTTATTCTATATTTTTATTACTTTTATATTTTTATTCCTCATTCCTTTTTTTTTTATTTTGTTTTACTATAATACTTAATATTTTTTTTTATATTTTATAATTATTATATTTATATTTTTTATTATTTTATAATAATTATTATTGTATTTAATTGTCATATATTATTTTCTATCACATAAACTATTTCTATTCAAACTTATGCATATTATTTTATATATTATTGCATTAAATATTTTTTAGTCATGCATTAATCAAGATTTTTGCAATTAATATTATAAAAAATACCAACAAACAATGAACTATTTTTTGCAATCAACTAAGCTAATCAATTGTTTTTTGCAAAAGGGTTTCAAACGGATTTTGACTAATCGCGTATTTAGCCAAAATCTCCGCAATTACTACTCCCGGTCAAAATGCGAGGTGATTCAAAGTACGTTTGCGACCCCTAAAAAACACCAACCTCATACGAACTACGAATTGGGACTCTGATTCCTCATAAGAGGATACGTAGGCATACGATAAAAAATCGTAGCGAGTTCCCCTATTAAAAATTAAAACTCTTTTCCCCTAATAAAATTTAAATCCTGTTTCCCCAACTCAAACTTAAAACCTAGTATCCTTGTGAACAAGGTATATGAAAGGTGCCTATCACCTTCCTTTCGTCTAAAGAAGTCTGAAACCTAGAATCTCTGTCTAGAAATTAGGGTTTCCTATTAGATGCCCTTCCTTAGGATAAAAACTAATAGTGGTGGCTCTCATAAAAAACCAGTCGCTACAGACTCTCTAGGGAAAGTGCTTAAGTAGTTGCTTGTCAGATTTAGTCTCTGAGGGAAATGCTTGTCAGATTTAGTCTCTGAGGTAAATGTTCATCATGTAGATAGTCACTCCGTCTTGTTTCGGGAATTGATCCTGTAGCCGTAAAAATCAGAGATCAAGCTATTAATTAACTTGACTCGCAAATAGCAAGAGTCGCCACCGCGCTTTATTATTTCCAAGGGAAAAGGGAAAAGTGTAAAATAAAACCCTAAAATATGCAATGTAAAATAATACTTAAAAGTAATGAAAGTACAATGCATTTTGAAAAGAGATCTAGAGTCTGGGGGTTGGTTATGCAATGGGAAGGTATTAGCACCCAATGCATCTATAGTATCCTATAGGAACCTTTTGAAATATCTGCTTTTTAAAATTGTTTGTTTGATTAAAATGGTTCGTTTGGCTAAAAATAGGCGTGGACGAGATTTTGAAGATGCGACGACCTAGTGTCGAAGTTTTGGCTTAAAAGGTGTGAGTTTGAAAATTGAGTTTTTTGTCTTAATGAATTAAAAAAAAGGAATAAATTAAAAGGAAAATATTTTTATGTCTTTTTAATATTAAAAATGACGAAAAGGAAAATAAATGAAAAAATAGAAAACAGTGTGCTACTCCATGGAAAAAAAACAAGGATCAGAAGTTCTGAAACCAGGTGCGCTGTGACTCAGAAGGAAACGTCAGTGTGATCAGAAGCTCTGGATTGATACACTCTGAGGTCCTGCAAGACACGTTAGAGGAAAAACACAGAAGTTCTGGGTAGTATTCAGACAGTGGGCCACAAGTAAGAAGTTCTTTATTACACTAAAATAGTAAGTAAACTTCAGAAGTTCAGTGTATTGTCAGCATGTGAAAATCAGAAACTCTGAGTGTTTGAAAACAGCGAATGGAAACATCAGAAGTTCTTTGTATTTTACATGTAAGGAGAACTCATAAGTTCAATGCTGTGTTAGAACAGTGAGTGAATCATCAGAAGTTCTGTGTATTTGACATGTAAGGAGAACTCAGAAGTTCTGTGTTGTGTTAAAACTGTGAGTGAACATCAGAAGTTCTATGCCATATTTCAATCTTAATTAGCACATCAGCAATTTATTAAGTTCTTAATAAATAGCAAATCAGAAGGATAATAGAAAAATAGTTTATAGAAGTTCTAATCCTAAATCTGAGTCTAGTCCTAATCAAGAAGTTATGATCCACAGTTTTTCTACTTAAGCAATGATATGTACAACATTAATACTGTGATATTTACATATTTGATGATGTTCTGAATAAAAAGATGCAATGTCAGAAAGACTTACCTTGAATATGGAACGTGGGCTTGGAGATTTGAGCTGCTACCTTTGGATGTTCTGGAATCAGCAACAGTAACGGAAGAGGAAATGCCAAGCTCTTTGATTCAAAAGGAAGAACAAAGGTTTTGGTTTTCTGTTTTGGATTTCTGGATTTTTATGAAAGGTTTCACATGTTTCTTTTCTCTTTTGATAGTTTTCTCTTTCCAAAAGCCAGCCCCTTGAACGTGTGATGGAGCAAAGTATTTATAGATGAATTTGTTGTGGTTTTGGGGGGAAAAACAAATGGGATTCAAACCTTTTTGGTATACTGTTCCAATGCTTTTTTAATCACAGTTTTCGTATGCTAATTTGATGCAAATATGGGGTTTGAGAAAATGCAGGGATGGACTGGGTCAGCAGCTGACTGCAGCACTATGATGTAGCAAGGCAGCAAGTTACTTAAACGAGGTTTTGGGATTTGGTGATGTTCTAATCACAGAAGATTAGAAGCGTAACCTCTATATGCTGAATGGTCACGTTCTGATGGAAGATTATGTTCTGAACCACGTTTGTAACTTCTGACTTCACTTGCATGGAGGCTGAAGAGCCATGTTCTGATTGAAGGCTATATTCTGAACCAAATTTTCAACTTCTGATTGCACTTGCATGGAGGCTGAAGATCCATGTTCTGATTGAAGGCTATGTTCTGAACCAAATTTACAACTTCTGACTGCACTTGCATGGAGGCTGGCTCAGAATTTCTGAAGTATCACATACTGTTAACACTTAGAAAAATTTCTAAATGTTTAGAAAATTTGATTTTTCCAAAGTAACTTCTGACTCCTGATTTTTTGATGAACCAATCTTATGTCCTGATGAAATAAAATTATTGAAACTTGATTTGATCTGAAAGTCAAAGTTTGACTTTTCAGTGTGCTTTTGACCATTTTGCCCTTGCAGATGACTTTCTTGAAAATTTGCAGTTCAAGGCTTGGAATTGGATGGAAGCAAACTTGATCTTTCTTTGCATTCCAAGGCATCTTGATGCACATGTGAACTCGTGATGATGAAATATTGTTTATGCTCTGAGAAAGTTGTGGAGAAGCTTAACACCACTTGTCGAACAAGGCGTGGAAATAAACACATGATTCCCCTAATGAATCAGTCTTCAAGAATCAACGATCAACTGTACTTCTGGCTTGAGAGATTCTGAACCCTAATCGAGGCGTGACGCCTAATGCTCTTGATTCAGATTTGTTTCCTGCAAATGAAATCAAAGAAACGAAAAAACACACTTCGTGCTTGATTAGAAGTTAGTGATACATAGGCTAAGAATGTTCAAAATACTTGAAAATTTCTGCATAGTTAATGCTCGGAGGTGAGAAGTTAAAATCGACCGTACTTTGTGACCTTGACTTTTGTATAAAAATGCAAACAATAAAAATTGGATCTTAGGTCAAAAATTGGGGTATGACAGCTGCCCCTATTTAAGTTTCTTCTATCCGGAGATATGAAGATTGGAATCTTCATTTCGATGAGATTGAAGGGACTTAAATATAGAATACACAATTTTTGGCCTTAGGATACCGCAATTATGTTTATGATATGATACGAATGTAATATTTTGAATTTTAATGAGGAATGATGCCGCATGAGAAAAACTACTGCTGGAGAAACCAAGCACATTATACAATAATCCCACAGGGGAAGAGATTATGACTCCACTGGGGAAATAGAGTCATAGACTTCAAATGAGAGACGCTTATTTAGAGAATAACTTTGAGGGAAGAAATGAATGATTTACGTCAGTATTGAGACTAGAAAAGAAATGGTTTACATCAGTCCAGAGATTAGAGAAGGGAAATGATTGACATTAACACTGACTGGAAAAGGAAATGATTGACATCAGTACTGAGACTGGAGAAAGAAATGATTGACATCAACACTGTGATTGGAAAAGGAAATGGTTGACATCAGTACTGTGACTGGAAAAGGAAATGATTGACATCAGTACTGAGACTGGTAAAGGAAATGATTGACATCAGCACTGTGATTAGAAAAGGAAATGATTGACATCAGTACTAAGACTGGCAAATGATTAGCATCAGTTTTGAGACTAGAAATAAACATCTATGACTTTTGAATTATACCAAGAACGGTAACACATTCCTTCTTTAACCAAGATATCGCTTGAAAAGGATAAAATACAAGCTTCCCCACGAAACTTTTCCGAAGAGGTGTCGTTTGCTGAGTAAACATTATTGTTGGGGATACACAAGCTGCTCAAATAAAGAGGCCGCCATTTGCTAGATTTCAAAGGTATCAATAACATACAAGTTGCTCATGAAGAGACCGCCGCTTGTTGTTTTTAAAAGATAACAATAACACACAAGTTGCTCATGAAGAGACTGCCGCTTGCTGTTTTTTCAAAGATAACAATAACACACAAGTTTCTCATGAAGAGACCGCTGCTTGCTGTTTTTCAAAGATAACAATAACACACAAGTTGCTCATGAAGAGACCGCCGCATGTTGTTTTCAAAGGTGACAATAACACACAAGTTGCTCATGAAGAGACCGCCGCTTGTTGTTTTTTCAAAGATATTAATAACATACAAGTTGCTCATGAAGAGACCGTCGCTTGCTATTTTTTTCAAAGGTAACAATAACACACAAGTTGCTCATGAAGAGACCGCCGCTTGCTATTTTTCAAAGATAAAAATAACACACAAGTTTCTCATGAAGAGACCGCCGCATGTTGTTTTCAAAGGTGACAATAACACACAATTTACTTATGAAGAGACCGCCGCTTGTTGTTTTTTCAAAGATATTAATAACATACAAGTTGCTCATGAAGAGACCGCCGCTTGCTGTTTTTCTTTTCAAAGGTAACAATAACACACAAGTTGCTCATGAAGAGACAGTTGCTTGCTGTTTTTTTCAAAGGTAACAATAACACACAAGTTGCTCATGAAGAGACCGTCGCTTGCTGTTTTTTCAAAGTTATCAATAACACACAAGTTGCTCATGAAGAGACCACCACTTGCTATTTTTTTTCAAAGGTATCAATAACACACAAGTTGCTCATGAAGAGACCGCCACTTGATGTTTTTTTCAAATGTATCAATAACACACAAGTTGCTCATGAAGAGACCGTCGCTTGCTATTTTTTTCAAAGGTAACAATAACACACAAGCTGCTCATGAAGAGACCGCCGCATGCTGTTTTTCAAAGGTATCAATAACATACAAGTTTATCATGAAGAGACCGCCGCTTGCTATTTTTTTCCAAAGGTATCAATAACATACAAGTTGCTCATGAAGAGAGCGCCGCATGTTGTTTTCAAAGGTGACAATAACACACAAGGTGCTCATGAAGAGACCGCCACTTGCTGTTTTTTCAAAGGTATCAATAACATACAAGTTGCTCATGAAGAGACCGCCACTTGATGTTTTTTCAAAGGTATAAATAACATACAAGTTGCTCATGAAGAGACTGCTGCTTGCTGCTTTCAAAGGTATCAATAACATACAAGTTGCTCATGAAGAGACTGTCGCTTGTTGTTCTGTCGATATTCCGAAAGGATATTGTGGTAACATTACTAGGTAATAAAGTTCTTCTTCAAAGGGAACCATGAATATGTCCTTCCTGAGGATACCAAGTATATTAATGTGCAAAATAAATGCGTTCTTCATCCAGGTTTCGCATCCTAGAGAACACCACGGGGTAGCCTATGCAAGAGACAGAGCTCAATCCAAGAATAAAACAGAGAGAAAACAATCAAACAAGACTCCACCCAATGAGGAAATAACTCAATCGGGGATTCATCCTATCCAGAGATGGACAAGGAAGGCTAAGAAAAATTCTTCCATGAGGATTAGCTTAGTAGGGAATTAGAAAGGAGGCGCACTTTCTGCTTAAGTTGAAACGCTATTTGGAAAGAGAAAATACACTATTTGAATAGACATAACCAAGGTATACGAACCCAATAACATCAACAAATACAAATGTGCATGCATGATACAAGTGTGGATGAATAAATGAATGTCATGTATATGATTGACAAAACAGATAGAAAAGATAAACTGGAGATGATAAGACATCACAGTACAACTCGACACTCAGCTAATCTCAACAATATGGGAACATTATTGGAGATAGAACAAAAGCCATCATTAGAGTAAAGTCCTTTTACAAGGCTTAAATCTCTCTGGAGAGGAAGGTATTTTTCGGTAGAAAACCCAAAGTCCAGTCTTCTATCGTCAACAATCCATTAAAAGGATAACAACACGAATAATGCTTCAGCTGGAAAGAGTCTTCCTTAGCTAGAGATACTTGGAACACCTCCCTTTGGTAATGTGTACAAAACATATAACATATCTTGACAAATCTGGATTGCCCCTGGAACTAATTTTGTATGCCCCAAGTTTACTACTGATAAGTTGCGTGATGCACGAAAAATCTTGCGAATAACTTCACTTCTAAAATGTCCCAAAAAACCATATCAAGAGGATTTTACAAAAGACCTGGCATCCTTAACGCTCTAGTGTCTTCAAACTCTTAGAGAGATTCGTCGAATCTTGACGTGATTGCCCTGGATTGATTGTACTTGGCACAACAAAGTCTTCAAATTTTGCCCCAAAAGGGTAAAAGTTAGGGAAGCATTAACTGCGAAAAGAAACATGTATGTGCTTAAGGTCTTCATGTGACATGCCCCTGGATATGATTTTCTTGAAATGATTCGCCAATTACTCAATAGAGTTTCAGGTCTTAAAAGAATAAACTCATCGCTAGTGCTTATATGTGAGCTTCCTTGATGTCAAAAAAATGTTTCACAATTAGAAAAAGTTTATTATGAGAATGAAAATTCTAATGCAACAGTTATGTAAGTCTTGAAGATTTTGAAAGGATATCGCACAAATTTCCCGAGTTAGAGCACCATTTATTTTTGTATAGCAAAAGCATATGATACCAACATAACTATTTAGCAAACATTCATGGGAGTCAAGAACACTATCTCATTGAAGTATGCTTTCAAAATAACCTTGCTTCAATTAGGACTTTTGAAGGTTGTAACGTGGCCTAGTTATTGGTTTTTAGAAAAAAATATTTTTAAGGCTCAAAATTTATAGGTTCCCACCCATTCTTCATGATGTTCTCCAACCCTATGTTCAAGTAATTCAACATGAGTGTTCATCTCTCAAAAGGATTTTGTGACGGTTAAGGAAATGACGAGGCTTTCGGAGTAGCAACCACCCTTATGTATTTGTGTTTGTAGTCACCAGTTTGTTCTTTGCTGAGGACTTTTCTTTGTATTCCTTTCTTCGCAATATTTTCCCTAACTTTTTCTTGAACTAATTCTTTTGAATTGATAGTCCAGCGGAATGCCCTAATTTTGCCTAAGTCGCATGTTTTCATGTTTTTGACTTAGCAGGCTTTTTATTTTTTCTTAATTTTTGTTTTTTGAACAAAACATGTGACATTAGCTTGTCTTTGCTTGTTAAGAGGATTGTGACTGCCTCGTTTCTTGATGAATGAGGGATAACATTGTGGTTCCACATCTTCTGGATTCATTATACATGAAGGATAGCCCTCGTAGTTTCTCTTCAGAAATATCTTCCTTATGAATTTTGAACACTCAATCAGATTAACTAAAAACTACCCTGCCCCAGGTTAAAATTCGAGGGTTTTTTCGTATAGAAAAGAAACTCCTACTTCAAGGCTCAAAAGGGGTTAGCAAGGGATTATCTTCCTTATATCTCCAGTTTTTAGGGATTTGAAACAATGCCTGTACATCGTCAAGAAGATTTTCTTTAAAAAGCATACAACCAGAGATGTTGTGTTCTTTAGATCATCATCCTCCCTTCAATCTCTGCCTAGGCAAGAGAATGGGTAACAAGTTGGTATCATAATGCAAAAAGCAATTTAAAATTTGAAAACAAATATGAGTGAAACGAATGAATTTCTTCAAGACAAACATACTCATTGTATTAAGATAATCATTCAAATGTAAATAAGTTCTTACATGCAAACAATGTTTTGATTAACAAGAAAAATTACAAAAAGCAGAAATGGGTTAATAATCTGGGAAGGCTTTCCATCTGGACTTGTGCTGAAGGAAACCTCTCCTAAACTTCAAGGACAAAATTAATAGAGATTCACTCATGCTTTAGCAAAGGGGTTGACTTGAATGTTAAGACTGTCATCTTTAAATGATAAAATACCACCTATGACCACCTTCTGAACCTCAATTTTCAAAGAATAACAACCCTCCAAGTCGTGCCTAGGAGCGCCTTGATGAAAGGCACAAGTCCAATCAGCTTTGTAATACTAATGCATCTTCTCATGAACCTTCGGTGGAGGTCGGGTCTGAACCAAATTCCTCTGCATCAAGACATGAAATGACTTTGTATAGTTTGTTAGAATTGGATCAAACTGAGATTTCTTATGATTAGGAACTTGCTGATTCTGTTGATGAACTGAAGTTGCAGAAGGTAAATTGAATGCAGGGATGATAGGAGGAACATGATGATTCTAGCAATGATTATTTCTTCCTTTGGCTCTCTTCTTATAAAATTTATTATCAAACTTCTTCACACCATTAGCTGAGCTACCATCTTCATATAAGCATCCCTTTTGGACATCTTCTTCTAGACGCATTCCCATATTCACCTTGTCAAGAAAGTCACTAGGTGCATTAATTATCATCCTCTCATGAAAGAATGATTTTAGAGTTTTAGTGAAGACCTTTTCCATCACTTCTTCTTTCCTAGAAGGATTGACTTGGGTAGCAACCAAAATTTCAACCAAACCAGTTAAATGCTTCATACTAGCTTTCAAATTAGCCATCTCTCTACGGAGCTCAGAAACCTCTTGCTTGATATTCTCCATTGTTCTCTTAGCGCGAGTGTTGTACTAGTGAGACCAAAGGAAACAAATAAGACTTGGAACAAGACCTTTGAAAGTGACACAAAAAATGTAGAATGATGCATGATATGCAAAAGAGAGTTTTTATTTGAATTTCATGTAACTCAAGATATTAAGTTGTAAACATAAAAGTATGAAGATAGAATATGAATTTTAAATTGGATCAAATCTTTGATCAAGTTATCATCAAGATCAATCATCCATTTTGGTGGATTAGGGTTTTCACCCCATCAACACCCAAGATCTATTGAGCTTGATGAAACTTGTGATGTTTACAAAGAAAGGCTTCCAAATTCCTTGAAAATCGAGTGAAAAGGGTTTTATCGATGCATGAAGGCATGGCTATGCAACAACCACAAGCAAAGTCACAAACAAAGTCGAAAGGTTTAACGTCACGAGCATGGAGTCAAAGGTAAAGACCATCCCCAAGGTATGTACTAAAGGTTTAACCACACCTGTAAAACAGCGTTCTAAAAGTCCCCAGAGTCTACATTCCTCCTTCGGATATTACCAACATCCTAATTACTCGTTAATTAGCAATATTCTTAAGAGAAACTCGTCTGAGTGCAGCATCGCGTGACAACTACTTCTGGATTACTCTGTTATAGTCTTCGCGCTACACCTAAAAGGCCAAGATGGGTTAGGGTTCTACGATTCTCAGCTTCTCTAGCTCCAAGGTCGAAAGCAATACTGTCTTCCCGATTACTCGGTAAAAAAATACTATGTTCAAATGGGCTTTCCACTGAGTGGGGGATTTCATGCCTCCTTCTTCGGGAATACTCCCTCAAAGTTAACATGACTATACCGCCCGTCCTATTCTTAAGTGTAACTTAGTCTGGGTAAAAGACTTGTCCTTTATAAATATCATTAACACCCAAATAACCACAATATAAACATATAATAAAACAATCAAATAATGATAAAACAGATAAGACAAACTAGGCTTAACCAACTTAGGGATGGACCAGCAAGAGGTCAATCTTTCCCCAACAGAGTCGCCAATTCTGTAGCGGTGAAAATCGGAGATCAAGCTATTAATTAACTTGACTCGCAAATAGCAAGAGTCGCCACCGCGCTTTATTATTTCCAAGGGAAAGGGGAAAAGAGCAAAATAAAACCCTAAAATATGCAATGTAAAATAATACTTAAAAGTAATGAAAGTACAATGCATTTTGAAAAGAGATCTAGAGTCTGGGGGTTGGTTATGTAATGGGAAGGTATTAGCACCCAATGCATCTATAGTATCCTATAGGAACCTTTTGAAATATCTGTTTTTTTTAAATTATTTGTTTGATTAAAATGGTTCTTTGGCTAAAAATAGGCGTGGACAAGATTTTAAAGATGCATCGACATAGTGTCGAAGTTATGGCTTAAAAGGTGTGAGTTTGAAAATTGAGTTTTTTGTCTTAATGAATTAAAAAAAAGGAATAAATTAAAAGGAAAATATTTTTATGTATTTTTAATATTAAAAATGACGAAAAGGAAAATAAATGAACAAATAGAAAACAACGTGCTACTCCAAGGAAAAATAGCAAGGATCAGAAGTTCTGAAACCAGGCGCGCTGTGACTTAGAAGGAAACGCCAGTGGGATCAGAAGCTATGGATTGGTACACTATGAGGTCCTGCAAGACACGTTAGAGGAAAAACACAGAAGTTCTAGGTGGTATTCAGACAGTGGGCCACAAGTCAGAAGTTTTGTATTACACTAAAACAATAAGTAAACTTCAGAAGTTTAGTGTATTGTCAGCATGTGAAATCAGAAACTCTGAGTGTTTGAAAACAGCGAATGGAACCATCAGAAGTTCTTTGTATTTGACATGTAAGGAGAACTCAGAAGTTCTATGTTGTGTTAGAACAGTGAGTGAATCATCAGAAGTTCTGTGTATTTGACATGTAAGGAGAACTCATAAGTTATGTTCTATGTTAAAACTGTGAGTGAACATCAGAAGTTCTATGCCATATTTCAATCTTAATCAGCACATCAACAATTTATTCAGTTCTTAATAAACAGAAATCAGAAGGATAATAGCACAACAGTTTATAGAAGTTCTAATCCTGAATCTTAGTCTAGTCCTAATCAAGAAGTTCTGATCCACATTTTTTCTACTTAAGCAATGATATGTACAACATTAATACTGTGATATTTACATATTTTATGATGTTCTGAATAAAAAGATGCAAAGTCAGAAAGACTTACGTTGAATCTGGATCGTGGGCTTGGAGCTTTGAGCTGCTACCTTTGGATGTTTTGGAATCAGCAAGAGTAACGGAAGAGGAAATGCCAAGCTCTTTGATTCAAAAGGAAGAACAAAGGTTTTGGTTTTCTGTTTGGGATTTCTGGATTTTTACGAAAGGTTTCACAGGTTTCTTTTCTCTTTTCATAGTTCTCTCTTTCCAAAAGCCATCCCCTTGAACGTGTGATGGAGCAAAGTATTTATAGATGGGTTTGTTGTGGTTTTAGAGAAAAAATGGGATTCAAACCTCTTTGGTATACTGTTCCAATGCTTTTTTAATCACAGTTTTCGTATGCTAATTTGATGCAAATATGGGGTTTGAGAAAATGCAGGGATGGACTGGGTCAGCAGCTGACTGCAGCACTGTAATGTAGCAAGGCAGCAAGTTACTTAAACGAGGTTTTGGGATTTGGTGATGTTCTAATCACAGAAGATCAGAAGCGTAACCTCTATATGCTGAAGGGTCACGTTCTGATGGAAGATTATGTTCTGAACCACGTTTGCAACTTCTGACTTCACTTGCATGGAGGCTCAAGAGCCATGTTCTGATTGGAGGCTATATTCTGAACCAAATTTGCAACTACTGATTGCACTTGCATGGAGGCTGAAGATCCATGTTCTGATTGAAGGCTATGTTCTGAACCAAATTTGCAACTTCTGACTGCACTTGCATGGAGGCTGGCTCAGAATTTCTGAAGTATCACATACTGTTAACACTTAGAAAAATTTCTAAATGTTTAGAAAATTTGATTTTTCCAAAGTAACTTCTGACTCCTGATTTTTTGATGAACCAATCTCATGTCCTGATGAAATAAAATTATTGAAACTTGATTTGATCTGAAAGTCAAAGTTTGACTTTTCAGTGTGCTTTTGAACATTTTTCCCTTGCGGATGACTTTCTTGAAAATTTGCAGTTCAAGGCTTGGAATTGGATGGAAGCAAACTTGATCTTTCTTCGCATTCCAAGGCATCTTGATGCACATGTGAACTCGTGATGATGAAATCTTGTTTATGCTCTGAGAAAGTTGTGGAGAAGCTTAACACCACTTGTCGAACAAGGCGTGGAAATAAACACATGATTCCCATGATGAATCAGTCTTCAAGAATCAACGATCAACTGTACTTATGGCTTGAGAGATTCTGAACCCTAATCGAGGCGTGACGCCTAATGCTCTTGATTCAGATCTGTTTCCTGCAAATGAAATCAAAGAAACGAAAAACACACACTTCGTGCTTGATTAGAAGTTAGTGATACATAGGCTAAGAATGTTCAAAATACTTGACAATTTCTGCATAGTCAATGCTCGAAGGTGAGAAGTTAAAATCGATCCTACTTCGTGACCTTGACTTTTGTATAAAAATGCAAACAATAAAAATGGGATCTTAGGTTAAAAATTGGGGTATGACAGATCCATAATCTGGTTTTTTTTGTTGGTAAACCCGTCCTGTTTCGGGAATTCATACCACCTGGTCATATTGATAGTTGCACCGTCCTGTTTCGAGAATTAATCTTTTCCTGGTTATAAAGATAGTTGCCGCGTCCTATTTCGGTATCTTTGACCTGGTCATATAGATAGTTTCCCAGTCCTGTTTTGGGAATTAATCTGGGACCTGCTTTTGTTGGTAAACCCATCTTGCTTCAGGAATTCATATCGTCGGTCGTATAGATAGTTTCCCCGTCTTGTTTCCGAAATTAATTTGCGACCTAATCATGTAGATAGTTGTCTCGTCTTGTTTCGGGAATTAATCTTTGACCCATTTGAAAATTGTTGATGATATTTGTCTATTTGTAGACTTTACCTGAAAAACACACAATCAGTTTTTATGCAATGTCGTGATGTATATAATGCATTATGTAATGACGTTCTCAAAGTAAATGAGAGTGTTATATGTGTTTCGTATGCATATGCTATAATATTTTGTAAATGATGAATGGATTTAGGATGTCTCTTGACGGCAACGGTGGCTTCATATAACATCATTGGCTGGGGAAAATAAATCCCTGACTATTGTTTGATATGAAGAATATGAATCTTCAATTTTGTTTAGAACGTCTCTACTGAGGATTCCTGCCTTCTTCTTTGAGGATACTCGGCTGGGAATGTTTGACTTATGCTTGGGGATAGAAGAGTTCAGGAACCTTGGTGGTTCATCGCTCTACTGGGAATTTAGTTCTTATATACCCTGGTTGGGGATAAAAGAGATGGATAACCTTCTAAGGCGTTGTCTGACTGATTTTCGGATGTGGATACCAATACTTATGGGGAGGACAAAGTTAAATGATATTTGGCCCAGTTTTAGATATTGTAGCAACTCTTTGGGGATAACAACCTTGACTACCCTTTGTTGGAGAAAGGAATATTGTCGGGGATTTGCAGTAATCGAAGAAATGAACTTTGTTGGGGAAATAAATCATGTTGTATAAGAGAATTTTGTAGGGGATTCTAAAGTGTTGGAGAAATAAACTCTTCTTGAGAATTACGTTCCTGTAAACTGTGCTGAGGGAATCATTTCTGATGGGAATTGGAATTCTATAGGCTGCGCGGAGGAAGTTTCTACTGTATGCTGGGGAAATGATCAAACTTCCTTATCTGCTGGGGGGACAACCGGGGAAGATGATCATGTGAACTGTTGGAAGATACCCCAGTTCTTGTCTGAAGGCATATTAGACTTGCTAGGGAATGTATTTCCATCGAGGATGAGCTTGTAAAGATAGCTCTGTGGGGATTTCCCTGCAGAGACTTCTCTGTGGGGATTTATGGATGATTATCTTAACTCTAGAGTCTTTAGTAAATGCTAATCCTGTTTTTATGCACACATTTGTTAACCGTAATCATATTCAAATGCATATGTTTATTCGATTTAGTCATTGGACGTTTTTGCAAACAAAACAGAAAAAGTAAAAAAAAATTGAATTTTGGAATTGACTTGTATTGATAATTTGCCTATAAACAGGAGGTTTTTTACAAAGAGACAAAAATCCTAGTAAGAGAAGACTGCCGTAAAAATGAAAATAGGCACAAAGTAAAAACAGATAAAAAATAGCTATGTGGAAGTGATCTCATCGAGTTTCAACTCTGCTATTGCCCTTATGTATTCAAGAATCTCATCCCTCACTGTCGAAAGAAGTCGACTGAATTGATCTGTACCATTTGAACTTGACATTGATAATAAATCTTGTCGCGTTTAGGTGATCCAATGAGACATAGTTGTACGCCTTTAATCCCTAACTTTTTCCTGGACCGCCCTTTCGGGTTTTCAGTCCACTGAAATACCCTTTTTTACCCAAGCCGCCTTTTCAGGTTTTCGACTTGCTGGGTGTATATATATCCCAAATTATTTCCCGAACCACTTTGGTTTGTCGGGATTCCCTTATTTTTTTCCTAGGTCGGTCAACCTAGCGGGTCACTTTCATGAATAGTATTTTTTGACTATGTCTGCGTTCACAGGGTGCGGAAAATCTTCACCATCCATGGTGGCAAGTATCATTGGACTGCCAAAAAATATCTTATTGATTACCAATGGCCCCTCATATGTGGGAGTCCATTTTCCCTTGGGATCACCTTCTGGTAGGATGATGCGCTTTATTAACAAGTCACCAGCCTGATATACTCGATGTTTGACCTTCTTATTGAAAGCTTTGATCATACGCTTCTGGTACATCTGACCATGACAAACATCCGCAAGTATTTTCTAGTAAATCAAATTTATCTCATACACCCTAGTTTGAATCCACTCGTCTTCGTCTAAATTTTCGTCTTTCATTATCATTAGAGAAGGAATCTGGATTTTGACAGGTAGGACATCTTCCATACTGTAGAATAGAGAGAATGGGGTTACCCCAGTTGATGTCCATACTGAAGTGTGATCGCCATGAAGAGAAAATGGCAACATTTCATTCCAATCTTTATACGTCATTGTCATCTTCTGTATAATCTTTTTTATGTTCTTATTAGCAACTTCCACTGCGCCATTCATCTTTGGTCGATACGGAGAAGAGTTGCGGTGCTTAATCTTGAACTGGGTGCAAAGTTCCATGATCATAGTGTTGTTAAGATTAGCACCATTTTCTATGATAATCCTTTCAGGGATGCCATACCGACATATGAGGTTATGTTTGATGAATCAATCTACAACATTCTTGGTGACAGAGGCAAATGAGTCTGCTTCAACCCACTTCGTGAAGTAATCGATGGAGACGAGGATGAAACGATGTCCATTAGAAGACGTAGGCTTAATATCACCAATCATATCAATGCCCCACATTGAAAATGGCCAAGGAGCGGTCAAGACATTTAGAGGGACCGGTGGCACATGTACTTTATCAGCATAAATTTGGCATTTGTGACAAGTTCTTGAGTGGTCATGGCAATCAGTTTCTATAGTAGACCAATAATAACCCGCTCTCAGAATCTTCTTAGCCATTGTATACCCACTGGAGTGGGTACCAAATACACCTTCGTGCATATCCTCCATAATTTTCTCAGCTTCCCTCTTGTCCATACAATGCAGCAAAGTCGAATCATGGTTGCGCTTGTACAAAATTCCATTTCTCATAAAGAACTTGGCAGAGAACCTCTGTATAAATTTCTTGTCGTTAATAGATGCACCCTTAAGGTACTCTTGGGCTTCTAGGTACTTTTTCACTTCATGAAACTAAGGCTTCTCTTCTACTCTTTTAGTGTCAACTTCGTAGCAGTGTGCTGGTTCGTCTAGTCTCTCAATGGTAATCCGAGGAGCTTCATTGTCCCATTTAACTTTGAACATAGATGATATGGTAGCTAATGTGTCTGCCAGCTGATTCTCTTCTCGTGGAATATGTTCGAAAGTGATTTCTTCGAAGTACGGAATTAAGATCAGCATATTCTCTCAGTAAGGAATGAGATTTGGATGCTCTGTATCCCATTCTCCCTTGATCTGACTGATTGCTAGGCTTAAATCTCCTTACACATCTAAGAACATGATTCTCATATAATTAGCATCCTTGATATCCATGATGCATGCTTCGTATTTGGCCATGATGTTGGTATAGTAAAATCACAATCTGGTGAAGAAGGGTGTACGACAAGCCTTAAGAAAGATAATCACAGCACAAATTCCATTTCCTAATGCGTTTGAAGCTCCATCGAAAACCAAAGTCCATCAGGATCCTGGCTCAGGTTCTTCATATGGTCCCAGTTCTTCGCAATCTGTAATTTGCATGATATTCTCATCAAGGAATTCAAAATTCATAGACTGATAGTCGTCTACAGCTTGATGAGCCAAATGATCTGTAAGTACACTTTCTTTGATTGTTTTCTGAGTGGTATACTGAATGTCGTATTCTGTCAAGACCATTTTCCATCTGGATATTCTTCCGGAGAGATTGGGCTTCTCGAATATGTGCCTTATCGGATCCATATTAGAGATCAACAAAGTGGTATGAGTCAATATATATTGTCTTAGTCGGAGAGCAGCCCATGCCAAAGTGCAGCAAGTTTTCTCGAGCAGTGAATATCTTATTTCACAGTGGGTAAACTTTTTGCTAAGGTGGTATATTGCATGCTCTTTTCAACCAGACTTGTCATGTTGGCCTAGTATGCACCCCATTAAGTTCTCTAACACTATTAAGTACATGATCAAAGGTCTTCCTTCAACTTGTGGCATCAGAATTAGAGGTTCTTGGAGATACTTCTTGATTTTGTCAAAGGCTATCTAGAAATCATCGTTCCACTTCACTACTTGATCTTTGTTCAGCAACTTGAAGATCGGATCACAAGTAGCGGTCAAATGAGAAATAAATCTGGCAATATAAACCAGTCGTCCCAAAAACCTCTGACTTCCTTCTTAGTACAGAGAGTGGGAATTTCTTGAATAGATTTGACCTTGGTAGGATTAACTTTAATAGCTTTACTACTGACAACGAAACCCAAGAGCTTATCGGATCTCACCCCAAAGGTGCACTTGTTCGGATTCAACCTCAGCTTGTACTTCTTCAACCTCTCAAACATTTTGTGTAGGTGATCGAGATGCTCTTGTCTAGCTATCATGTCATTGACATAAACCTCTATCTCGTGATGGATCATGTCATGGAATAGAGCTACCATAGCACGCTGATATGTTGCGCCGATGTTTTTTATACCGAAAGGCATAACTTTGTAACAAAAAGTGCCCCACTGTGTGACCAAGGTTGTTTTCTCCATGTCTTCAAGCACCATCTTGATCTGATTATAGCCTGAAAAATTGTCCATGAAGGAGAATACTTTGTGCTGAGTGGTGTTGTCGACCAAATCATCAATATGTGGAAGCAGAAAGTCATATTTGGGGCTTTCCCTATTCAAATCCATATAGTCTACACACATACGTACTTTTCCATCTTTCTTTGGTACCAGAACAACATTTTTAACCCATTGAGGATATGACGTAATAGCTATGAACCCTGCATCGAATTGCTTCATAACCTCAGCCTTGATCTTCTCGGACATCTCGGGACACATACGAAGAAACTTCTGCTTTATTGGAGAACAACCTTCTTTAATCGGAAGTCGGTGAACCACAAGATCATATTGATCCCTGGCATGTCTTCGTACGACCAATAAAAGATCTCAACATAGTCATGCAACATTTGGATTAATCTATTCTTGACACTGTCCTCTAGGTTGGCACTTATCTTAACTTCTTTCCTGTTTTCTTCAGTACCCAAGTTTACAACCTCGACTGGCTCTTCATATGGTTGTATAGTCCTTTCCTCTTGCACTAACATTCTGGAAAGTTCTCCAGGTATTCCACAATCTTCCTCACCTTCGTCCTCAGTTTGGTAGATCATATTTTCAAAGTCATAAGTGGAAATAGCAGAATTGTTATCATGAGATCCAGAGTGGATGTGGATCTGCAATTTATTGTGTGGGTGTGTGTAAGAACACATAGCTATGTTGAAAGTGATAAAAATAAAAGAAAGACAAAGAGCGCAAAATTTGAATGCAAAATGCCCAATGATTTATTAAATGAACATATGTAAATGAAATGACAACCCTAACAAAAGAATCGTCGTGCCCCGGGTAAGACACGAGGCTTTAAAGTCATTGTTTAAAGATTACATAGCCAAAACTTTGAAAGCAAAAAGAAACAAAAAATGGAATTTACTCCTGACTAAAGGAGATTGAGATAAAGTCTTCAGTCTTCCAGTTGTTGAGTCTGTTGTCGATGGTAGGAAAGATCCAACTATCTAGGTCGTAGTCACTATTTGCATCTTCTATAGCGTTGACTCCATTTTTGCAGACACAAAATGGTGCTCTTTCAGTATGAGCACGAAGAAAAACCCTCTGAGCCTTTGCAGTAAAACCCAAACCAAGTTTATCAGATTTGTATGAAATGTTAGGAAGCTGACCCCAAGTAGTGCACCCACCTTCTTCTACTACAGCTCTAGCATCCTTCAAAGAATCCATTCTGGGTGGAACCCTGGTAACCTTGCGAATAGTAGAAACATCTTCAGTAGCGGTAGTTATCCGGGGAATAACCTCAAAAGTCTGATAGGGAGTTTCTATGAATTTTCCATCCATCTCAACATACTTGAATGAATTCAAGTGACTCACCATATACTCTTCTTCACAACTAACTGTAACAACCTTAACTTTTACGGGATATTTCAGCTTTTGATGTAAGGTGGAAGTAAAAGCACTTGCCCCATGAATCCAGGGGCATCTTAGTAAACCAGAATAGGCCGGTCGGATATCCATTACATAGAAGGTGGAATCGAATACTTGCGAACCTACTCTGATCGGAAGATCCACCTCTCTGTGTACCATCCATTTTGAACCATCAAAGGCTTTGACCATAATATCATCGGGTTTCAGTGCAACCCTTTCACAATCAAGTCTGTCCAGAGAACCCATCGGAAAAACATTCAACGAGGAACCTGTGTCAACCAGAACATGAGCTAAAGTAGTGCCCCTGCATTCGATAAAGACATACAGGGCTTTGTTGTGGTTTCTTCCTTCAGGAGTCAGATCAGCATTAGAAAAACCTATCCCATTATTAGTCGTTAGGCTAGCCATATATCTTTCAAATTGGTCAGCAGAGATTTCTTGTCGTACATGCGCAGATTTCAAGAATTTCACCAAAGCCTGAGCATGGGCTTCTAAACACAATAATAGGGATAACATGGAGATCTTATAGGGAGTCTGTCCCAGCTGTTCAAAAATCTTATAATCACTTTTCTGGATGATCTTTAATACCTCCTCCAACTCTTTCTTGGAGGTATCTTCAATGGTAGCTTCTTGAGGTGCCTCTGTCTGGGAAGGCTCTATCATTTGTTCTTTTCCCAGAGACTCAGTAGTTGACTCGGTAGCAGTAACATGAACTGGTGTGGCGACACTCTTCGGAGATTTATGGAGAGAAAACCCTTCTGCTTCTAGTAACTTTACTGGTCTCAGCAATATTGTCAATAGTTGGATCAGTAACTTCAATACCTCCACCCTCAGTAGTTAAAGGTTCTTGTTTGACGCTGTGGTAGTAAACATCGGCCCCATAATTCCAAGGGATAGCTTTGTCTGAGGAATATGGGATAGGTCTGAGTGATGCTGATATGAGCGCCAGAAATTACAGATAAGTCTTGAAACAAATTCTAAATAGAAGGAATCTTCTCAACTATAATGATATGGTTGTCCACCAGACGCTGAATACCTTCTTTCAGCAGTTTGCAACCATTAGGTTGGGTTATGTAGGAGTAGAATCTTTCAATGCAACCCGAGAATAAACTGACTTGCAATAGATTCTTCTTAATAGTCAGGAGGGGAGTGGTCAATTCACTCACGGAAGAAACAAAAAGAACATCATCAATAGCACTAATGCCTTTGCCGTGCTTGGGCATAGGTGCAGTAATCACATTGGGGGTCTCAGGAGGATCGAACTCAATCCCTTTATTGTCAATCATATTCTGAATTTTATTCTTAAAATCCCAGCAGCTATTAGTGTCGTTTCCGGGACTATTGGAATGATAAGCCCATTTCACATTAGGATTATAACAAGGAGAGGAGGTGTTGGGATTCTGAGGAGGATCCCTTAATGTTATCAGTTTTGCTTTCATTAGATGATGTAATGCCTGAGACAATGGCATGTTAATCTTAGTAAACTATCTCCTGGGTGCATCTGATATACGCTGATTGCCTTGTTGATGTTGTTGCACAGGCGATGAATTAGAAATTAGCACAACCCCTACAGATTGGTTGCAGTCATTTCTAGAAGGACACTTCTGGCCATAAACAACATTAGTTTCCTTCTTTCCGTTGAATGTCTTCTTTACATCATTTGAAGACGTAGCTACCTGAATCTTTCTGCTTCAGATTCTACCTTCAACATGTTCCCTAGTTAAAATCAGCTCAATGAACCCATATGAAGAGCTTCCGATCATATAATTAAAGAAAGGCCCTATCAGAGTTCCCATGAACATATCAACCAGCTCTCTGTCAGACAAAGGAGGTTGAACTCTTCCAGCTAAATCTCTCCACTTATGGGCATACTCTTTGAAGCCTTCGTTCGAGCCCATAATCATACTTTGTAATTGCACACGAGTTGGTGCAAGGTCAGCATTGTATTGATATTTCTTGTAAAAAGCAGCATCCACGTCTTCCTAAGTACATATATTGGTTCCTTCCAGCTAATAGAACCATTCCAGTTGTGTCCTAGACAAGATCTCTTGAAATAAGTGTACCCATAACTTCCTATCAGTAGTACGAGGTTGGAACATCCAAACATATGACCTTAAATGCAATATAGGACAAAAAAACACTGTCATATTTCACAAAAGTAGGGACCTTGAATTTATGAGGGATAACAATCCCCGAGACCAATCCCAACTCCTCAAAATCCAACCTAGCCACTCTCTGGATTTCCATGGAATTCAGGCAATCTTCCACCTGCTTGTATTTGTCATCAGCAGGAGGATATTGTTCATCTGAATAGTTTTCTTCTTCTTCATCAGAACCTTGTTTGTTATTCTCCTCAGCTTTCACACTCTTATCATCTTCCTCTTAGTTATCATCTTCATTTGATGGGACCTCAAAATATAGAGCCCTTCTGACTGGACCTTTGAATCTTCTATCCATATTAAGAAAGACAATTGGCTTCTTAGTCTTCTTCTTTCTCTCTTTGATGATGAGTGCTTTCAAGTCTTCTTTCCCTTCGGCTAAGTTTAGGAACATTTGCTGAAACTGAGTGTTCTAAGCTTGAAGTTCTTTTACAGTTTGTTCGATAGCCATCTTTTACTGAAATAAACAACAAGAAGATGAGAAAACATGTCTTGGAAACCTGTTATGTAACAATGTTCATGATATATGGATGTAATGGTTTCAAGGATCTCGCGGGATAAACAAAAATGAAATGTTAGACGTTGAGTCTGACTGCAGCTTTGACTGAAGAACGTTGCGTCTTTGACCGTCCTTCTATGAGAATCAAGCTCACCATGTTGAGTGGGTCTTAGCCTTTGACTCAAAAAAACACACTTCTGTCTTTGACGATATCTGACTAGAGGAAAATAAATTTACTTTCCCATTTCTAGACGTCTGGTTCATGATAAACCTGCATCATATGTCCCTGAGATCCTTGAAATGGTCAGTAAAAATGCTATGGTATGATGTCATGATGTTATTATGTCATGTTTGAATAGATAGCACACACAAGAAAAGCACACAATAACCTTAGGTTTAAAGGCTTGCATGAGGTTCATAGGTAATTACCCTCTTGAGTTCAGTTGGCTCAACCTATCCTAAGAAGTAATCGGGTTCTAGGAGTCTCATATCACCGATCTATCTCGCATGCTTTGTTTCAGCAGAGCAACTGACTTGCCTCCAAAATATCCCACGAATCAAATCTTAATGAGTGTAGCATCGACTATCAACCAACTTTGGACTGCACCAAAGTAGGCCATCTCACTAACTACTAATGACCAAGTTGGGTCAATTAGGGTTCTAAAAGTCAGTTAGTGCCAATGACACCACGCGTAAGCTTAGTGTTATCCTAGAATGACTCAAGGAACACCAGTACAAACCAAAGTGTCACACTAACGTAGCAATCACTTCAATCATATTGGTCTATGCAGTATAGTTTCCATGATCTATTGCTACTTACATAAGGTATCTCCATATCCGGGCGTAGGATATTATCAAGAAATTAAACCAGAAAAACCCTCAAATGTAAAGCAATTAAAGCAAATAAGTAAAAATAAGTAAATGATCCTAAACTCTAAGGTAACCTCTCTTTTAATTTCCCCAACAGAGTCACTAGTTCTATAATACGGTGGGAGAACTGACTTGGTTTTAGCGTTTGATCGCAAATGTTGCAGATAGCAAGAGTCGCCACCGACTTTTCTTTCATCCAATAGGGAAAGGTGAAAAGAACATGAAAGACCTCCAAAGATTTTGAGTTCGGGGGGTAGGTTATGAAAAGGGAAGGTGTTAACACCCTTTTCATCTGTAGTTATCTACAGACTCTTAATCGCTTATCTCATTTTTTTGAAAATTTCTTTGAGTTGTGTATTTGAAAATATTTTGAAAAGTTGCCAATGTAAGGCGAAACTTTGTAATGATTCTCATATCAATCCTCGAGAATGAGTACAAAGTGTTTGCTTGAAAATATTTATTAAAAGTGTGATCGTGAGAAATGTTTTTGTTTTAAAGAACTTTATGAGCAAGCAATTAGGAGTTCTACCCTACTCAGGGTCATTCTTGTATTTTACTCCCCCTTTAGATAGTGGTATCCGTACCATTAGTTAGTAGGAAGCCCTATTGTTGGATGTGAAGGGACAGACAAGGGTCGTCGCACAGTCATCGAAGGCAACTGATAAGGATGCTTTAGCAATTTTCGTAAGGGACTAGATCATTTATCGAAAGACAACATCGAAGGGTCATCAAGGGACAATGATCTTTGTATTGAGGGACTTTGCTAAAGCATCCCCATGTTCGAGGGACATGACTATTTATTTCCGAAGGCAACAAGGGAGGTTACCTTAGAGGTGTAAGTGTGCAAGTGATTTGTATTCAGTTATTTTATCTTTGCAATAAGGGTTTTCTAACGATTCG
The DNA here is from genome assembly GCA_948472305.1 of Vicia faba. Taxonomy (NCBI): domain Eukaryota; kingdom Viridiplantae; phylum Streptophyta; class Magnoliopsida; order Fabales; family Fabaceae; genus Vicia; species Vicia faba. The sequence goes on along the minus strand of OX451735.1, from coordinate 1,475,353,648 downwards.
TTTTAGTGTTTTCATACAAACCCAAATTACTAACAACAATATAGTAAAATAATAGCAAGTAAAGTAAAATGCGGAAAATAAAATTCATACGCTATTAAATGGCCTTGGGGTAGTTACATAATAGTAGAGCAGAAAATAAAAACCCTAAGCTATTATAACCCGTAAACAGTTACATGATAATGAAAAAAGAAAGCGGAAAATAATATCTAGGCTATTACATTTGCAAACCCTATACAGTCGATCTAAAAATGAAAATTAAATGAAAACGGAAAAGAAAATATTTTTTGGCAATTTTTCTGGAAAAACGATTTATGGATAATTAATTAAAACCTATTAAATCTAATTAATTTTAATTAAGAAAATGATTAATTAATTAAATTATTAAATGGTTAAATGAAAACTAAACCCTAATTAATTTTAATTAATGAATAAACCTGGAAATTATTATGTATTTTAACTAAATAAAGAAAATAATAAAAATAAATAAAGATAAGAAAAGAAAATATAAAAGCAAGCAGACTGGGTCCGGGTTATCAAAAAGGGGGGGGGTGTGAATTGCAATTGTGGTCCAGCCCCACTAGCGTCAGTGGTGGATCCAGTGTGGTAACTCCATGTGGTTCATGTGGCTGTAGGGAAAGGGTGCACGGTCGATGCCATGAAGAGTGTTGCATGTGATCTACGAAAATCAGAAGATATGTGAAAATGCCAAAACCAGGGATTGAACCCACTCCCTATTGTACAAATGCCTTAACGCATGCTCTCTTGCCACTGGGGTGGCTATACATCCAGTTATATTGATGAAACAAAACAAATATAAAATAATAACATTGCATGGACCGAAGAGGCGCCGGAGCCCTAGCTGTGGTCGTCTTCTCCGGTGAGTATGTTTTTCAACCCTGCAAAATACAAAACATTAGAAATTCCCAGGGACCATATCCCCCTAAATCAAACCTTGTAAATTAAATGGAAGTGTTGTTTTTGGCCAAATCATGCTAGGTTGTGAGATATGACTAAAATATCATGGATCAGACCAAGCATGGCAGTTCATGATTCCGATAGCATGAGAATTCAGCGATGATCCAATCCTGCACTAATGCATCTCAAAAACACATTAATATCATTATTATGACTTAAAACAATATGATAACTGAAATAAGAATTTTCAAAAAATAATGAGATCGAAGATGTATGCGTGCAGGTTTTGTATGCTCTGGATCATCAAGTTTGATCCATTCTTACCTTATACCTCTTCAAAGATTGATTGGAAGGGCCGAAAGGCTTTGAAGGTGGCTGCAACTAGGGTTTACAAGTTGCCCTATTTCTTTGATATCTTTGGAATTTTAGAGAAGTGTTTTTGGAAAGGATTTTCGTGTGTCTCTTGTCTGAATAATATGGAATATATAAGGATGAAATTAGGTCAAACAAAGAATGGGCTTGGAACTTTGTAAGAAGCCTTGTTTTATTTCATTTTTTTAACTTTAAATAAATAAAATCAAAAATAAATAAAATAAAAACCCAAGGGGTGTATGAGTAAGCTATGAGGTTCATCCTGAGGTATAAAACATGCATGGACTTTGAATCACAAGCCCAATAGCCCAAAATTCCAAGTTTGATCACTTTCGGTTTCATGCATTAGCTCAAAATTTCCCAACTTGGACTAGTCATAACTCTCTCAATTTTCATCATTTGAGGGTGAACTTGGACTTTTGGAAAGCTCAATATGTCCTTTACAATCTCCATTTTGAACATTTTTGTATTTGAAGACTTTATCTTGATGTAAGTTGCCTTGATAAAAAGTGTCTTTTTGTTGACTTTTGAAATGATCTATAATGTATTGGCCCATATCTCTTAAATGATGCATTTTTTGAACTTGAGCTTAGAGAGACAAAGTTTTAGAGAATTGAACTTCCTTCAAAATGAGATTTGGTTTAGAAAAATCTGATGAAGCATGTGAAAGTTATGCTTGCTCAAAGTTCAGTTGACTTCTCCTTAAGAAACTCCTAATTTAGTAACTTTTGACTTTTGATGAGTTGAGAGTTTTCTTGATGAATAATGATCAAACCTTGATAAAATGATCAATATGACTTCAAAATATTGATTTTGACCCAAAATCTTGAAGTTTGACTATATTTTTACCACAATTGACTTTTTTCCAATACCGTTAATTTTCAATTATATGAACAATTGACTGAGCAAACTTGTGATGCAAGGCTTGAAATTTGGCATAAGCATTCTTGGAGACATATGGGAAACCATGGAATCCAATTGAGGCTATAGAAGTCCAATTTTCCTTGAGAAGATTAAAACCCTAGTTGCATGTCAACTGCTTAGGAGGAGAATTTCTCTGATTAATTCTTGAGCAATTGAGAACCCTAGGAGAATGTCTTGAATAATGGGAGGGAAAATTGTGAGGTACACTAGATTCCCATTTTCAATATTCTTAAACCTAAAGAATTAGATTGGCATGTCCTCCATTCGTGATCTAAAGGTGGAAGAGGATTTAACACTTAAGTGCCTAGAAATTTGCACTCGCACGTGCACGAAGTAACACTGTTGGTTGATAGTATTGCTTGAATGGGCTTAAAGATGCCATTCGGAAAGATGACGACGTGACATTGTAGATGGTCTTATAGATTCCATCAAAGTAACTATTGATAAGAGTATCAGAATGAGTCTTTGTTTGACTGTATCTGAGAAGTATACCAGAATGACTCTTTATCCGACTGTATCTAGCAGATGTGTTGGGGAGTGTAAGAATGAATCTTATGTCTTGATTATATCTGAATGATGTTCCAGAATGAGACTATGTCTTGACTGTATCTATGAGAGGATCATAATGAGTCTTCTCCGGACTGTATTTGAGAATTATTTGAGAAGTATTAGAACGAGTCTACGCCTGACTGTATCTAAAAGGTGATCAGAATGAGCCTTCCACTGACTGTATCTGAGATTTGTATTTGAATTTTCCTACGCCTGGCTGTATCTGAATATATACCTGAATGAATATCAGAATGGATTTATATCTTGATCATATATGAACTGTATCTGGAATATGTACTAGAATGAGTATCAAAATAGATCTATGTCTCGATCGTACATGAACTGTATCTGGAAGATGTATTGGATCGAGTATCAGAATGGATCTATGTCTTAATCGTATCTGAATTGTATCTGGAATTTGTATCAGAATGGATCTATGCTTGATTGTATCCAAAGGAGCGTCAGAATGAATCATGGACTGATTGTAGATGATAAGATGTCGATAATATTTATCTGTTTGCGAACTAACCTGAAAGAAACAAAGTTAGTCTTATGCAATGTCATCGTGTATGTAATGTGTAATGATGCTCTCAAAATAAATGAGAATAATATATGTGTTTTGTATGCACATGCTATGATATTTTGTAAATGATGTATCGGTGCAATATGTTGCTGGAACGTATTGGAAACTCTGTATAACATCTTTGGCGGTTGGAAATAAATCCATCACTGTTGCTGGGGATGAAGAATATGAATCTTCAATCTTGTTTGGAATGTCTATGTTAGGGATTCTTGCTTTCTGTTTGAGGATATTCCGTTGGGGACATTCAACTTCTGCTTAGGGATAGAAGAATTCCAAGAAAATTAGTCGTTCATCGTTCTTTTGGGGAGATTGATTATTATATACCCTGAATGGGGATAAATGAGATGGATAACCTTCTGATGTGTTATCGGGCCAAGTTTCAGATATGGATGTCAAATTTTATGGGGAGGACGAAGTTGAATGATATCTGGCCCGGGAAGAGAATCCTATCGTGGAATTGCAATAATCGAAAAAATAAACTCTGTTGGGGAAATAAACCCTGATGGAGAAGCGAACTATGCCGGGGATTTTACGGTGTTGGAGAAATAAACTCCACTGGAGAATTAAATTCCTATAAACTGCATTGAGGAAATAATCTTTGATGTGGATAAGTTTGTGACTATAGATCTGTGGGGATTTCTCTGTGGAGATTCATGGACGACTTGAACACTATCCCAACTCCTAGAGTCTTTTGTAAATGCTAACCTTGTTTTTATGCATATATTTTGTTAACAGTAATCATGTTCAAATGCATATGTTCATTCAATTTAGCCATTGGACGTTTTTTGCAAACAAAATGGAGAAAGTAAAACAAACTGGAATTTTTTGAATTATATTTGTATAGAAAGTTTGCCTATAAACAACCAGTTTTGAACAAAGAGACAAAGATCCTAGTAAGAGTAAATCCTCGGCAACAACGTCAAAAACTTAATCGGAGAAATAAGGTGTACTATTTTCATTGATGTAGTAATAGTGGGATTTACCCAAAGATCGATCTCGAGGACTACGTAGGAAATACTGAGTTTTATTATTAATTCAATTAAACAAAAACAATAGTTTTGGGTTTGATTGGAATAAATCCTTGCAAAAGCTTAAATGACTGAATGTAAAATGTGACTTTTTTCTGTTTGATAAAACAATGATAGGGGTGAGTGTATGATCTGCCATAAAATAACCTCCACTCTTTGATCTTTTCAACAAGTTCATCTACCTCAATTATCGATTCTTAAGATTATATTTCCCTAATTCCTTAGTGAAAAACCTTTAACCTTCAACCCTAATCTCAATGTCCATTCAAATTAGTATTGAGGTTAAGCATGTAATTATCAAGAACTATTCTGGTTATCATAGGATTCCCCTAGTCCTAGGTGAGATCATCTATAATATCATTATTTAGAAAACCTTAACACGACCATCCGATTCTAATGTGTTAAAAACGGTGAAACCCTATGGTCCCATAGGATAAAATATTCATCCTTTTAAACAATCAAATTGATGCATAAAAACTCTTATGTTGAATAAAACAAAGAGATCGGTATTTAACATTGCAAATCATGGACACCTCCTAGCATTGGGGGGTTTAGCCTCTCATAAAATTCAAAGGTAAAATAACATAAATATTAGATGTAGACATTACAATAAGTTTGGAATCTTCGATCTTCACTTTCTATCGCGCATGAAGAGTTCTCTGTTTCCAAATCTCCTCTAGATCTCTAGTCTTCTATCGTGAAATTCTTCAATTGTTTCCAAAAGTAATTTTTCCTTATACAAAATAGGTTTAAGTAGTCTCGTTTCTCTTGGGTGATGCCAAAATTCCAAAGTAGCCTATAGGGTCCAAAAACACTAAAAATTCCCAACTTAAGAATTTTCAACGCCTTAGCTGACATGGGTCATGTCAGCAGACATGAGCACTCGTGTCAGCTTCTGTGAATATTCCTCCAAACTTGTCTACTTCACCTGGCTTGACACGGGCCATGTCATGTGACATGGGTGCCCGTGTCGCCTTTTATCTTCAACCTATTTCCCTTCTTGTCCTGACACGGCCCGTGTCAGGTGACACGGGTGACCGTGTCAGGGCCCTTGCAACTTCATTTTTTGCTCCATGGTTGTACCAATCCTCTGGATATTTTTACCTGCACCTCCGATTACCAAAACCTACCAAACCCAACCATCAAAAGCATCTAAAAGACATGAAATTCCCATAAACACAACACAAAAATACATTTGCGAAAAGTAACATAACTTAAACAAAATGATTAAAAGATAAACCAAAGTGTTACTGATTTGATGAGCTTATATCGAATAAGTGACAGAAACGAAGTAGAAATGGTGACCGATCACAACCCCAAACTTAGCACGTTGCTTGTCCTCAAGTAATGTAGACGACAACAACAAAGTCACCCCCAAATTTCTTCTTACCACAATACACCCGATGCTTTTTGCAACTTGCTTTCCACCTTCCTGGTCAGGATTCTGGATCATCGATCCAAACTTTCTGTTACACTTGCACATCAGAATACTTTTTCACCTACAAGCTTTTTCACACTTCTAACCAAATCTCTCGGGGTTAAAGTGTTTTGCACTCAAAATTCAATGTATGCAATATAGACTCTTAACTTTGTATGAATTCTACCTTTACTACACAAACAGATTTCACACACTTTTGAAGATATTTAGGTTGTAACGGGCTTGGGTACGGTAGGATAAACAAAGAAAATAGATAAACAAAGGTTTTTTTTGGGCTCGGCATCTGTGTTATTTTTCTGGTTTCTGTGCTCAACTTATTGCGATGGGATTTTACTTTACCTCGATTCTTTTGCTATTTGCTTCACTCGGTTTCTGCTTTGAGTGTTTCACGGGCACCTGAGTTTTTTTACTGGGGCAAGTATTTGTTTATGATCTATTTCCCCCCTTTTTTTTCCTAGAGACATTCATGTGTCCCCATTCTTTTTCACTCATTTTATTCATACTTTCCCTCTTCTATATAGATGATCACCCCAAACTTAGAACTTCACACAATTTTGAGATTTATAACACTTATGTCGAGAAAGGGTAGGGAGTGTTTGGCCTTGGGTTAACATATATGGCTATCACAAACAAATGGATAAGGCTCAAATGTTGTTAATAAAGGATAAACATAATAAACTGGGATGGCTAGAAAGACTCAGGGTTAAAACAAACAACATGCCTTAGTGTGTGTTATCATGTTGTGATGTTCGAGTAGAATACACGCAAAATCAGAGTGATAAAGTCATACCTGAATGAACTCTCATGATGATATTCTTGTGTTTGGATTTATGTATGCTCACCATGTTGGACAAGCTTATAGGTTTCAAAGCATTCCTCGTGTGATACATCTTCCTTTTCGGCTCGGGTATACCATACTACTTTCTCAGTCCAGTGTCACCAAATTGCGTCCAACAATTACTCATTCCTTAGCTGTATCAACTTCCCGGGGTGCCTAAGGAGCAAGTTCAGGTTGCATCTTTCATCCACTTATCTACTCGTCTGTCTTTCATTAGGCAAAAATACAATCAATCTGCAACACATAGGTGACAAAACAAACAACATAAATAAATTGAAATAAATTGAAAATACTAAAAACAATAAAAACCCTCCCCCACTTGAACTAAACATTATTCTTAATGTTTTTGTCCAAGAGAGAAGGGGTCTCACAGAACATCACGACGGAGGAGGAGAAAATTGCAACATCAAGTGTTGCATCATTCGGTGCATATCACTCAACATTTCCCCTTGACGGGTCTACTTATTTCCTTGACGGGGTTGTTCGACCCCTTGGCGCATCTGCTCAGCACGGATGTCTGCAAACTCGGTTTGTAGCCAGACCCACTCTTCTTGGATGAAAGATAAAGACCTTCCATCGGATTGGGTAGGAATCTCCAGGGGAATAACCACTGCCTCTTGCTCTCTAGAATCTTCATCCATTTGGTCCTCATGAGCTTGATCAGCCTCATCATATTCCTCTTGTTCTTCCTCTTCATCACTCTCATATCTCCAAATCCAATTCGCACGATCATAAATTACAAATCTTGCAGGGTCAGGGAGTGTGAGAATAACCCTTTTTGAACTTACTAACCCAAAATGTATTCCTTGTATCTGAATCATGCCCTGATTGACAAGGGCACTCATATCGAGCTTGGACTTACCTGTAATGGGTGCATAATTCAATGCAACAGGACCATAACCAAAATGCTCGGAAATCTGGGTAATCATACCTCCCACAGAAATACCACCAGTTTCTGCTCGACCCACTTTACCTAAATAATTTGCAGTAAAAGCCGCTACATTTACCGATCTCGCAGTGGCCATGGCCTGCTGTGATCGGTGGATCTGGAACTGACTGTTTAAAGCTGGTTCGCGAAATGTCGCAGAAGCAAGAGTCGTCACCGTCTTTTATTTTCTCCAACATGGACAGGACAAAAGCACAGCAAAATTCCTTATGAGATAGTTTCTCGGTTCGGGAGGTAGATTTAGAGAAAGGGAAGGTGTTAGCACCCTTTCTATCCATGGTTATCCATGGGCTCTTAGATACTTGCTCATTTGTGTTTTCAAAATGTGTTTGCTTTTCAAAGTGTGAGTGGGTTTGAAAAAGTTTCGTTTAAAGATTTCAGTTCGACTCTTGTATCAGTCCTCAAGAGTGTTTGAAAAATTGTTTTGAAAGCTTTTTGAAAAGTGTCGGTGTGAAAAGAGTTTTCTTTGTTTTGAATGGAGCAAGTATCTACGAGTCATCTACCTACCCTAAGGAATTAAGCTGTGTAAATGTCCTTAAGGTAGTGCCATCCCACCATTGAGAGGTAGGTAGCACCACCGTTGGAGGTATTCGGGTTAATTCGTTTGTAGGGACAGTGTGGTCACCAGAGCAACAGTAGGACACCTTAGAAGCTACCCTTATGCCATTGATCCTTTTTAATTCCGAGGAAACCATTCCGAGGCAACTGGATCATGTCATGGACATAAGGACTTACTAAAACGTCCTCTACTCGACGACCACGTTTCGAGGGCAAGGCAACAGTGAGGCGTACCCTAGTAGTGGTGTGTGAATTGTGTGTCATTTTCAGATAATATTTGTCTTGTCATGCATTTGGTGAGCTACGCCTTGATTTTATTTGGGCATACATTCTTTCATGTGATAGTTAGCAATTAAAAGGTGCGGAAATTAAAATGCGGAAAAATAAAGGTTCTACGCTATTACAAGGCACGGGTCTATACATCGCCAAATTAACAAAGACTCGATTTTAAATAAAAGTGCGGAATGTAAATGTCCTAATTACTATTACAAGGCTTTGGGGAAATTACATTATATTCACAAAAGAAATAAAAATAAATGCGCGAAAAGGAACTATAATCGAAGGTGCGAGGGCGTTGGACCCTTTAAAGAAATTAAATTGAAATTAAAAAATTAATTAATGATTAAATAAAGAAAGGGACTTATTTTTTGATGTTTTTGTATTTAATGGAAATAAAGAAAATTAATTGGAATTGAAACCCTAATTCTAAGCATTTTTAATTATTAAAGAAAAAGATTCAAGTTTGACCTAATTTACTAATTATTTAATATACATATTTACTTACAAAATAATTAATGGTTAATAATAATAAGAATAAAAATTATTTATTGAGAAAAAAAAGAATGAAAATGCTAAACCTAATTTTTATGTATTTTATTTATTTAAGAAAAAAAACATTAAAAATTAAACCTAAAATTAAACTAATTTGGTTATTAGAATTTATTTACAAAATTAATAGAAATTAATATTAATAAAACATATTTTTTTGTTTTATGATTTTCTGGTTTTTTGTGTTATAAAATTTATTTTATGAATTAAATAAAACAATTAACATAATTAAAATAAATAAAAGAAAAGAATAAAAAGAGAGAAAGAAAATGCAAACATGGGGGGTGGTTGACCCAATTATGGAGGTTTGTTTGGAGCATTCTTGGCCCACTGAATCAGGGCCCCTTTGACTTTTCCAGCGCGTCTGCATATGGTTGACTGAGGGTGTATGGTGGAGTGCATGACCTGGCCATTGGGTGGAGGCTTCTAGGCGCGTGGCAAGCAAGTACGCATGCGTGTATGGTGGACTTCAGGTGAGGCGCTGCATGGAAACGTATTAAGAAAAATAATATTGAGGAAGTGGGGGACCTGGGAATCGAACCCAGGTCCCAATGCTTGCATGACAACACACTTTCCACCAAGCCAAACGCGTTTATTTGTTAAATTAATGGACACTAATCAATATATGCAAAAAGTGCAATTATTCTGGAACAAACGAAAAAACGCGCCAATGATTTGAATGCACCACTCACGTTCCTCCACGCATCATCTTCTTCAATTGTTATTTGTTTTGCCTGAAAAAATAAGACTAGATAGCGGGGGTTTTAAACCCCCACTAAATAGTACCTACAAAAATAGCGAATAGAGCATAGTAAAAAAGAAAAAGGGCGCGAGGTATGGGTTCTACTCGTTTGGAGCTTATGAACTCAGTGGTACAAGTTTCGTGGCCTAATTTTTCCAGATGAGGAAAGCCCCAAATTCAAACTCCTGAAACCCTAGAATGCTTTCATGGTGGATTTCTATACAGGCCTTATTAACTCAATTAAAGCATGCCTTAAGCTTCAGAACACTCATATTAGTCCAAATCAATGATTAAAAATTACAAATAACGCATGGATAATGAAACACGATTATGCAAATTTTCAACAAAAGTAGGACTTTGTTATACCGATTCCTTGTGTATAGAGAGTGGAAAAGGGTTGAGACACGATCAAGAAAGTCCCAGCAAGCCTTTGGAATGGATTGTAGGCTTTGAATCACACTGGAACTATGTTTTCAGTTTCAACTTTTTTTGTGAAAGATGCAAGTTTGGTTCTTATGCTTGAGCGCAGCTTTCTTGTCCTTAGCCTTAGGGTTCTGTTTGCATATGTATGAGGAATCATTCTATGTCAAAAACAAAGCCCATGATCCATGTTTTAATGCCTTTCAATATTTGATTTTCAAGCATCTTTCTTCAATCTTTTCCATACCAATCTTATGCCAATCATTGAAGATTCTTTCCTTTTGAGGGGTGCACGAATATTGAGTACATAAAGAGTGCATATGCTGCATAAAAAGATTTGGAAAACATGATTTTCTATTTTTGTCATATTTTATTTTAATTAAATGAATTAATAATAATAATAATTCAAATAATTAATCAAAAATGATAAAATAATTCCCTTGGATGTCAATGGGTCGTGCATGGCCTTTGGGTGATGATTCATGGAAGAAATTGAGGCCCATTAGCAATTTTGAGGCATTTGAAGCAAAGTTGACCTTTCAAAATTCCCAAAAGTTTCCCAACTTCCACAAGGCATATCTTGCTCAATTTTAAGCTTTGATCATGTTCTTGTACATTTTGGAAAGGTCTTGAAGTCCTCTAACCAATGCCTTTGGTCCCATGTCATTTTGATTTACCAATCTCAAGTTATGGTCTTTGAGTTAAAGTGCCTTTTTGTTGACTTTTGAAAATGACCTATAATGTTGAGATTGATAACTTTTTGTGAGAGCATTTATTGGACTTGAAGTGTGAAGATGAGTTGTAGGAAATGTAATTCTCTTCAAAATGAGCTTTAGATGGAATTTTTCTGATAAACCATGTGGAAGTTATGCCCTGGTCAATTTGCAGTTGACTTTTCCAACTGTCCAAAAATAGAAACTTTTGCATCTTGAGACTTTTTGAGCCATGCTTTGAGAATCATGATCAAGAATTGATCAAATGATGTTTGTGGCTTCAAAATAAGATGTTGACCAAAATTTTTGACTTTTGACTGTCAAATGACCATTTTGCCCCTGCAGTTGACTGTTGAGCAATTAGGGTTTTTGACTGTGCAATTTTGTGCTGTGAGTCTTGAAACTTGGCATGTGGATGCTTGAAAATGTTTGTAGGCATGTGGGACTTGTTTTGACCCTTGGAAACTTCAATTTCTTTGCCAGAACCAAAACCATAATTTTTGACTGTTAGGAGGCCATTGGACTGTGCAACCTTTGGGGAGATTTTAAAGCATGCTCTTTGCAAATCTTGAAGAATATGGGAGGGAAAATTTTGGGGTACAACAGTTGCCCCTGTTCAATCTTCTTAAACCTGAGGATGTAGATCGGCTGGCGTGCCTTTCGTAATCCGAAGGTGGAAGATGATTGAACACTAGAGTGCCCAGAAATTTGCGCTCACATGTTAGCAGTGTGATGGTGGGAATGGGCTTACAGATGCCATTTGGAGATTGATGGATAGGAAGATGGGCTTACATATGCCATGTTGAGAGGTGATGGATAGGTGGATGGGCTTATAGATGCCATCTGGGTGTTGATCGCGTAAGAGATTCCTTAGCGAGAACTTGCGTAGCTGAAAAAGAAAGATGATTACCTGACATGTTACAGGAGTTGGTCTTCAAACTCTTTGTGTAAATGTGCCCTGACTGGTTACAGGAATTGAATCCTTAAACCTCTTCAGACGTGCCCTGGCGAGATACAGGAGTCGAGTCTGGAGTTTCAAAAGGTGATGAATGAATCAGGGATGGTTACTACCTCAACAGTAACAATGAGAGAACCTTGGGCGATTACTACCTCAACAGTAACGATGAGAGAATCTTAGGCTTGATTACTACCTCAACAGTGACGGTGAGAGAATCTGGGGCGATTACTACCTCAACAGTAACGATGAGAGAATCTTGGGTGATTACTACCTCAACAGTAACGATGAGAGAATCCGGGGCGATTACTACCTCAACAGTAACGATGAGAGAATCTTGGATATCTTCTACTGAGTCTTCATCAGGAAAATCTTTAGGAATCGATTTAACTGGACTAGAGAAGGCCTTTGACTGGATCGGCATCAGCAAAATCTTTAGGAGTCGATTTAACTGAACCAGGTAAGGTCTTGGAATCTTCAACTGGAATAAGAATCAGGGAGATCTTAGGGTCGATCTGACTGAACCAGAGAAGGCCTTTGACTGGATCGGCATCAGAAAAATCTTTAGGAGTCGATTTAACTGAACCAGGCAAGGTCTTGAAATAACTTCAACTGGATCGGCATCAGAAAAATCTTTAGGAATCGATTTAACTGAACCAGAGGAGGTCTTGGACATAGCTGAGAACTTAACTGGATCCTTCCTGAAAGGTAAAGGTCAGTCATATGCAACGCATGATATGGATCAAGCAATGATGTTCTCAACATAAATGAGATTGTATGTTCATGATGCGTATATGCATGCTATAATGTAGGGAAATGCGATGTTTATGAATGTATGTTTTTGTCTAGGAAAGTAAATCCTTGACGGGTGCCGGGAAGTTACATCCTGGGCTGATGTTAGAGAATAGTGCTTTGTTTCCGCTGGGGATGAAGATTGCAAGAATGAACCGGTAGGAGAAGATGACTCCATTGGGGAATAAACTTGATGAAGAGATTACTCTGCGGGGAATAACTACTCTAGCGATCTTGTTGGGGAGCAATACTCTGTGGGAGGAGAGGTACTTTGCTGGGATACTGATGATAACTTTGCTGGGGATACTGTTGTTATGTTGGAAGTTTTGATAGACTCCGCTGGGGATAGGAAGACTTCGCCGAGGATGATCTTTCTGTGGCTTTTGGCTGAGGATAACCCAGTTATATCCTGGTAGGGAAATAATCTTTGAATAAAGCCGGGGGACGCGTTCGTGCTCTGCGGGTGGCAAGCTTCCAGAATCTACTGGGGATAAGCTTCCTGCTGGGGAGATGGATTCAAACTTTCCTGGGGAAATCTTGAACTATATTGGACTCTCCTAGGGAAATTTTGAGATGTACTGGGAGTGATTCCACTGAATGCCTGGTATACCGCCGGGGAACAGTCTTAGGCCAAGACTGCCGGGGATGCTTGTTAAGAATATTCGTATATTGTGCTGGGCAATGTTGAGATCTGCGGGGGATACCCAACTTCCTTAAGGCTGATTGTATAACTTTGCTTGGGGAGAGTGCATTGACTTGCTGACTCACTCTCTGGGGAATTAAGATATACTGGTTATGTTCTTCGGCTGAACTTACCTTGGTACCTTGATGGACATAACCATTAGATCGCTTAGACCACTCATTATTGCCCCTGTTTCTAATGTTACCTGCAATTAATCCTTTATTTCGTATGCAAATATTTATGAGTTAGCAAACATTGTCAAATGCATATATCACAAATTGAACCTTGGACGTTCTTCGCAAAACAAAACAGAAAAGGAAAAACAATTGGCAATTTTAACTGAAAAGTGATTTTTTGTATTGATTTTTGAATTTTCCCGTAAATAGGCGTTTTATGTACAAGAGGTTGACGTCCTAGTAAGAGAACGCCGCCGAACAAAAGAGTTTATACAATTTTTACAAAGGGAAAACAAAACAGCTATGTGAAAAGAATAATCCCACTGGGTTCCAACTCTGCTATCGCCTTTATATCTTCGAGCGTCTCATCACTTGATGACCTAGCTGAAGATGAAGCTGATTGATTGATGTCGTTTGAACTTGATAGTTGATGCCGGATTCTGGATGCAAGGTGATCCAATGAGACATAGTATTACGCTTTATCCCTAACTTTTGCCTGGACCGCCCTTTCGGGTTTTCAGTCCACCGGGATACCCATTTTTGCCCAAGCCGCCTTTTCAGGTTTTCGACTTGTCGGGTGTACAGATTTTTTTTCATTTCATCCCTTCATTTTGCCCGAACCCTTTTGGTTCGCCGGGAAGCCCTAATTTTTGCCTAGGTATGTCAACCTAGCGGGTCTTTATCATGCGTAGTATCTTTTTACTATATCTGCATTGGCGGGGTGAGGAAGGTCGTCACCATCCATGGTAGTTAGAATCATGGCTCCTCCTGAGAATACATGTTTAACCACAAATGGCCCTTCATACGTAGGGGTCCACTTTCCCCTTGGATCATTTTGAGGAAGGATGATGCGTTTGATTACCAGATCCCCAACTTGATATTCTTGTGGTCTAACCTTCTTGTTAAATGCCCTGATCATTCGTTTTTGGTACGTCTGACCATGACAAATAGCAGTGAGTCTCTTTTCGTCGATTAGATTTAGCTGGTCAAGTCGTGTCTGGATCCAATCATCTTCGCTCAGATCTGCGTCCTTCATTATCTGGAGAGAGGGTATTTGCACTTCAATCGGTAAGACTGCCTCCATGTCGTAGACCAAGGAGAAAGGAGTTGCCCCGGTTGACGTCCTGGCTGAGGTACGGTACCCATGTAGAGCAAACGGTAACATCTCGTGCCAATCTTTATAGGTCACTATCATCTTCTGCACGATTTTCTTGATATTTTTATTCGCTGCTTCTACAGCCCCGTTCATCTTCGGCCGGTAAGGAGAAGAGTTGTGGTGCTGTATCTTAAACTGCTCGTAGAGCTCAGTGATCATCTTATTATTGAGATTGGTACCGTTGTCTGTAATGATCCTTTCAGGGACGCCGTATCGACAGATCAGGTTATGCCAAATGAACCGTGCCACAACGTTCTTGGTTACTGTAGCGTAGGAAGCTGCTTCAACCCACTTCGTAAAATAATCAATCGCTACCAGGATGAAGCGATGCCCATTGGACGCTGTAGGTTTAATCTCGCCGATCATATCTATGCCCCACATTGCAAAAGGCCAAGGTGCAGTCAGGACATTTAGAGGAACTGGAGGAACATGCACCTTATCTGCATAAATCTGGCATTTATGACATGTCCGAGAGTGTTGGTAACAGTCGGCTTCCATTGTGGACCCGAAGTATCCTGCCCGAAGGATCTTCTTTGCCATAGTGTGTCCACTGGAATGTGTTCCGAATGTACCTTCGTGTAGCTCCGCCATGATCCTTTCTGCTTCAATCTTATCCACACAACGCAGTAAGGTCGAATCATGGTTTCGCTTGTACAGGATGCCGTTGCTAAGGAAGAACTTCGCTGCGAACCTTCTCAGAAACTTTTTATCGTTTACAGATGCACCTTCAGGATACTCTTGAGCTTCCAAGTATCTCTTCACCTCATGGTACCAGGGCTTCTCAGTCACTCCCTCAGCCTCAAGATCATAACAGTATGCAGGTTCGTCCAGTTTCCAGATAATAACCCGGGGAGCCTCATTGTCCCATTTGACTTTGAACATGGAAGACATCGTAGCTAACGCGTCCGCCAACTGATTCTCCTCTCTCGGAAAGTGTTCAAAAGTTATCTCTGAAATGGGGGATCAAGGTCAACACACATTCCTTGTAAGGAATAAGATTCGGATGTTTCGTATCCCACTCGCCTTTGATCTGATTGATCACGAGAGAGGAATCTCCGAAGACACTCAGAAACTTGATCCTTAAGTCGATCGCAGCTTGAAGACCCATGATGCATGCCTCATACTCCGCCATGTTGTTGGTGCAGTTGAAACATAGCCGGGAAGTGAGTGGAGTATGAGTGCCTTGAGGTGATATGATCACAGCGCCAATACCGTTACCCAAAGCGTTGGAAGCTCCGTCAAAGTGCATAGACCATCGGGATCCTTCCTCAGGTCCTTCATCCGGTCCAGGTACTTCATAATCAATCACTATCATGATACTCTCGTCTGGAAACTCGAAGTTCATTGACTGATAGTCGTCTACTGCCTGATGTGCCAAGTGGTCTGCCAATACACTTCCTTTGATGGCTTTCTGAGTCGTGTACTGGATGTCGTATTCCGTCAAGATCATCTGCCATCTTGCTATTCTCCCGGACAGAGCAGGCTTTTCAAATATGTACTTTATTGGATCCATCTTTGAAATCAACAAGGTAGTGTGAGTCAGCATATACTGTCTCAGCCGGCGAGCAGCCCATACCAAAGTGCAACAAGTTTTCTCGAGCAGTGAGTATCGGGTCTCACAGTCGGTAAACTTTTTGCAAAGGTAATAAATGGCATGCTCTTTTCGGCCAGACTCGTCATGCTGCCCCAGCACACACCCCATTGAGTTATCAAGTACTGTCAGGTATAATATTAGAGGTCTCCCTTCAACCGGTGGCATAAGAATGGGTGGTTCTTGGAGATACTCTTTGATTCTGTCAAAAGCAGCCTGACATTCATCATTCCAACGTACTACCTGATCTTTCTTCAGCAGCTTGAAGATTGGTTCACAGGTGGCAGTTAGATGGGAGATTAATCGAGCAATGTAATTCAGACGTCCTAGAAAGCCTCTGACTTCTTTCTCTGTCTTAGGAACTGGCATCTCTTGAATGGCTTTGACCTTGGCAGGGTCCACTTGAATACCCTTATCACTTACAACGAAGCCTAGCAACTTTCCAGATCTAACCCCGAAGGTGCATTTGTTCGGGTTCAACCTTAGCTTGTACAGTTTCAGACGGTCAAACAGTTTCTGCAGATGATCAAGATGTTCCTCCTCAGTTTGGGACCTTGCAATCATATCTTCAACATACACTTCAATCTCATGATGGATCATGTCATGAAATAAAGCAACCATGGCACGTTGGTAGGTTGCCCCAGCATTTTTCAACCCGAATGGCATGACCTTGTAGCAGAAGGTGCCCCATTGAGTAACAAAGGTAGTCTTTTCCATGTCTTCAGGTGCCATCTTAATCTGATTATAACCTGAAAAACCGTCCATGAAGGAGAACACCTTGTGCTGAGCAGTATTATCAACCAGAACATCAATGTGAGGTAGGGGGAGTCATCTTTGGGGCTGGCCCTGTTCAAATCCCTGTAATCGACACACATTCTGACCTTACCATCTTTCTTTGGTACCGGCACCACTTTGGCAACCCACTGAGGGTAAGAGGTCACTGCAAGAAACCCGGCATCGAACTGTTTCATAACCTCAGCTTTGATCTTCTCAGACATCTCTGGACGCATACGGCGGACCTTTTGCTTAACCGGAGGGCAGTCTTCCTTGGTAGGCAAATGATGGACCACAATGTCGGTATCCAACCCCGGCATGTCTTCGTAGGACCAGGCAAAGATCTCCACATAATCATGTAACATCTGAGTCAACCGTTGTTTCACGCTGAGCTCTAGGTTGGCACCAATCTTGACTTCCTTCCTATTTGTCTCAGTACCCAGATTTATTGTTTCCACTGGCTCTTCATGTGGTTGAATTGCCCTCTCTTCCTGGAGTAACAGTCTTGCAAGCTCACCAGGAACTTCGCAATCATCTTCAGCTTCGTCTTCGGCTAAGTTGATCGGATTTTCGAAGTCATAACTGGCAGTAGCAGAGTCGTTACCAGTGAGATCCAGAGTGGATTGAAACCTGTATGAGTGAGTGTGTGTAAATACAGTTGTTTTGCAATATATAAAGAAAGGAAAGAAAGAAAAGGAGCATAAGATTTGAAGTGTGAGAAAACGTCCAAGGTCTTTATTCATGATATATGAAATGACAATTAATATGCCCTCACAAATGAAGCCACGGTGGCCCGGGTAAGACACCGGGCCATAGAGTTTCAATACATTGTTTATTACAAATAACAAAAACAAAGGAATTCATTATTGCGTAACGAAAGTAACAGGCGTATGATCTTTAGCAGTCCAATTGGTCAATCCACCATCAATCGTCGGGTAGATCCAGCTATCAAACTCTGATTCTTCCATTTCATCTTCATCCCCAATAGCATTCACCCTTGGATTGGTGATGAGCACAGGAGGTCTTCCAGTCTTAGCTTTGCGCACAGCCCTCTGAGCCTCTGCAGTAAAACCCAGTCCAAACTTGTCAATTTTAAGAGTGAAATCAGGGAGCCTGCCCCAGTTAGCACATTCACCTTTCTCGATTAGAGCCCGGGCGTCCTTCAAGGAGGCCATCTTCAAAGGAGAGCTCTCTTCAGTTACTGCTTCTGCCGCTGCCAATACTGGAGGTACCTCTTCAAACTGCTGAAAGGGGGTTTCAATAAACTCCCCGCCCATCTCAATATACCGGAAGGAATTCAAATGACTAACCATATACTCCTCCTCTCCCCACACAGTGACAATCTTCCCTCTGACGGGGTATTTGAGCTTCTGGTGTATGGTAGAGGTCACAGCCCCAGCTTTGTGAATCCAAGGTCGACCCAGTAAACAGGAATAAGATGGACGAATATCCATCACATAGAAAGTTGAGTCGAATACTTGAGAACCCACACGAATAGGAATGTCTACCTCTCCATGAACCATCCTCTTAGAACCGTCAAAGGCTCTGACAATGATGTTGCTAGGTTTCAGCTCCAGGCCCTCACAATCCAACCGGTCTAAGGCCTTTTTGGGCAACACATTCAGGGAAGAACCGGTGTCCACCAACACGTGAGCGAGAGTAGTGCCCCTGCATTCAATAGAGACATGCAGGGCATCATTGTGGTTCTTTCCCTTGGCGGTAAGGTCAGCATCTGAGAAACCCAAACCATTGTCAGCTGTCAAATTGGCTACGCAATCAGTAAACTGGTTTGCAGATGTCTCTTGTGGCACCTGGGCCGGCTTTAGAAATGAAATTAGGGCCTTAGCATGGGCCTCTGAGCACAGCAGCAAGGAGAGCATAGAGATCTTGGAGGGTGTATGCCCCAGCTGTTCAACGACATTGAAGTCGCTCTTCTTGATTATTTTAAGAATTTCCTCCACCTCTTGCTGGGAGGCTTCAACATTCACATATTTTGGTGCCTCCATCCGGGCAGGCTCATCATCAATCCCTTTGCCCCGAGCATTAGATGACTCGGTAGCAGGGGAAACAACTTGATCAGAAATGGAGACAGGTGCACTTGCAGGCGTTATTATGAGAGGTCTTCGAATAGTTGGTGGCGCAATGTCAGGCGAGAAGAGCCTGCCACTGCGGGTTACTTTGGATGGACCAGTGATATTGCTGATGCTGGTACCAGTGTTGAACTCTTGCTTTATACCATGTACATATACATCTGCCCCATAGTGCCATGGGACAGCCTTATCAGATTCATAGGGGAGAGGCCCCGGAACAGTAATAACAATGGGTGCGACAGTCATGATTTTAACTGGCTTCCTCGGGGGAGCCTTGATTGGATTGTTGAAAATTGTAACGACGGATACTTCTTCCACAGGAACAAAAGGAACAACGGTCTTTTTAAACAAAATCTCTTTGTTGTCCATCAGGCTTTGGATGCCTAACTTCAGCAACGGACAACCAGTAAGGGAAACAGCACACAAAAGGCAACCTTCGCTACAACCCGGAAATAAACCGGCCAGCAGTAGGTTCCTCTTAACAGTCATCAGAGGGGTAGCTACATCATTTACAGAAACGGCATACAAGTCTTCATCAACGGCATTTACTCTGTGCTGGGGCATAGGAGCATTCACCATATTTGGCCTCTTAGGCGCTTCAAATTGTATTTCCTTCGCGTCAATAAGGTCCTGCACCTTATTCCTCAAGGCCCAGCAGTCATCAGTAGAATGCCCCGGGCTATCGGAGTGATAAGCACAACGGGCATTTGGATTATACTTGGGAGATGCAGTATTCACAACCTTTGGAGCCTCTCTGACAGTCACTAGGTTGGTTGATAGCAATTGCGGCAAGATTTATGATAGGGTCATACTCATCCGGGTAAATTCTCTTCTGGGTCTCTCAGCCCTTTGTTGATTGGTTTACCGAGGAGCGGCAGCAGGTTTAGCAATCACCACCGCGTTGACAGATTAGCGGCGCTCTGGTTTATCTTGCCTCCTAGGCCCATACACAGCACTGGCCTCCTTCTTAAAAGGTTTCTTCTCAGAACTTGAAGATACACCTTTCTGAATTTTTCCGGACTTCATTCCAGCCTCTATCCTCTCCCCAGTCAGAATAAGATCAGTGAACCCTGCAGATGAGTTGCCAATAAGATGATTGAAAAACGGCCCGGATAGGGTCCCCAAGAACATATCTACCAGCTCACGGTCAGTTAACGGAGGCTGCACCCTGCCAGCCAGGTCCCTCCACTTCTGTGCATACTCTTTAAAACCTTCGCCTGATCCTAGCGACATACCCTGGAGTTGGGTACGTGTAGGATCAAGGTCGGCATTATATTGATACTGCTTGTAAAAAGCAGTAGCCAACTCCTCCCAGTTACGAACCTTGGTCCCATCCAGCTGATAGAACCATTCGAGATGAGTCCCTGAAAGACTCTCCTGGAAGAAATGGATCCACAAGTTCTTGTCTACTGTGTACGGTTGAATCTTCCGCACATAAGATCTGAGGTGTAGCTTAGGGCAAGACGCCCCATCATACTTGGTGAAAGATGGTGCTTTAAACTTGTGAGGGATGATCACACCAGTAGATAAACCCAAGTCTCCGAAATCCAGCCCAGGCACTTGTTGAATTTCCATGGCGTTCAGTCTGTCTTCCAACTGCTTGTACCGGTCTTCAGCCGGAGGATACTGTTCCTCATTAAAATCAGTCTCGTTGTCAGAGGCTACCGGACTTGGAGCCCTTCCCCCCTGGGGACTGTCTTTGCCTACAGAAGAACCAGCTTCCTCATTCTGCAGAGTGTTACCAAATCTCCGGCTCGAGTTGAAAAGAACAGTTCTCTTCTTCTTCTTCTCCTTCTTCAGGAGCAAAGCCTTCAACTCTTCTTGACCTTGAGCCAAACCCATGATCAGCTCCTGAAATTGTGCGTTCTGCGCCTGAAGGGCCTTGATAGACATCTCGGTAGACGATTCAGGGTTCATGATACTGAAATAAATAGCGAAGAACAGTAAGCAACCTAAAAAGAAGAGTACCTGCTATGCACATGATGAATGGAATGCATATGATTTATGTTTTCAAAGACAATCGGGAATCAACTTTGTAAACAAAAAGAAACACACTTCATTAGATTCAACTTTGAAACTTAAATTGTTCAACAGATTGCCCTTAGGCGTTACATGGAAATACTGAAAAGGGAAATAAAACTATAAAAGAAAATCCAAATCTCCTCATTGATCCCAGGGTCTCCTCTTCTCAGTACGGATGTAGTCATTCAGGGCCCGCTCATTCTCCAACTGCTTTGTCAGCTTCTGGATCTTCAATTCCTGCTCGTTGAACTTTTCCCGATAAGAATCCCGTTCTTCTCGCAGTTGCGACCAAGACCTCTTTAATGTCTCATAATCAGTAGGTATCTGAGGAGGGAGAACAGTTGGGGGAACCCCATCTTTGTCAGGATACTCAAGAATGATGGGTCTGATAGCTTCGTACGGCATACCTAACTTCTGAGCACGGATGCGAACCCATTTGTAGTAGGCTTCCATAGGTAGAGAAGTCTTTGGCCCCAACTCTTGTGGGTCAGCTTTATGAACTCTGTCCCAAGCCTTGATGAACCTACGACGCAGCTCGTCACTATCCACCTGAAACTCAAAATTGATGTGAGGCACCAGCATCTCATGAGGTCCTGCTCTTCTGGCTCTTCCAGACTGACGGAGAGCTAGACATGGATTATAAGAGATTCCTCCTTGGGTACCAATCAGAGGAACATTAGGGTATTCTCCGCAACGATCAATAACAGCTACCTCATCCAAACCTCTGAGAGTCCAAATGATGTCCTTATCAGTGAGAGACATTAACCTATGAGCCCAACCTCTTCCTTCTTGGTTCTTCAGCACGAACTTAGGGAGGTGCAAAATAAACCACCTCACCAATAGAGGGATGCAACACCACAGAGTTCCTCGTCTTCGGGAAGTACGAGCATAAAGTTGTTGCAGGATGTCACCCAAGAGAGTGGGCACAGGATTCCGAGACATGAAGATCCTTATGGCAGTGACATTGACGAAGTTGTCAGGATTAGGAAACAAGACTAGACCATAGATTAAGAGAGTTAAGATGTCTTCATATGCCCTAAAGTCCAAGTCATTCCAGAAACTGTTAGCTTTACCAATCAGAAACTTGGCCAGGAAACCCTTAACTCCGCTTCTAGTCACCCAGTTGTCCATTACTTCTTGATGGGTCAAGGGAAGAGCTGCAGCAACCTCCTCAAGCCTGAGGGTCTTTTCCAAACCAGTGTAAGGAGTCTGATCCAAGATACGGATACCAAGCAAATCAGAGAACTCTTCCAGGGTAGGGACCAGCTGGAAGTCTTGAAAGGTGAAGCACTGGTACAGAGGGTCATAGAACTGGGTCAGGACACTCATCAACTGTTGATCCCGCTTTGCAGTGACTAAACTGAGAAGAGAACCATGCCTCTGGATGAAGGATGTGGTGTTTGGAATTCTGCTAACCAACTCTTCAAGCAACTCAGGTGGGTGAACAAAGTTAAACCGGATAGTATTCCTTCGCATAGGCATCATGATGTCCTACAAAACAGAGCAAAGGTGAAACCCTCTTGTCTCTGAAATAGTCAGTCCTTATGCAGGATGCATGCAATGTTATGATGGCATGATGTTATGATAAAACACACCACAAATATTTACAAGGGCAAACATGATAAGGCACACAAGTCACACAAGACAAACCCTTAGAGTTTAGGCCAGCATGAGGTCTAGGTATTACCCTCTTTCAGTTTGTTGGTTCATACCTGTCCTATCAAAAGTAACCGGGTTCTTAGAGGATCCCAATATCATTGACTACCCTCAATCGGTCATAACTCCAGCATCACAATCTTTTCTTGCGGCCAGAACCATCACGAGAGTTTAGCCGAAATGGGCGTAGCATACTGCTACTGTTCTATTGGCCAAGTTGGGTCATTTAAGGTTCTAAGGTCTGTTGGTGCTTAATGACTCCTCAGAAGACCCACATTCTCCTCGTTGCAACACAAGGGATATCGGTACAGACCAAGGTACCACACCAATGTAGCCACTGCTTCACCCATGCCGGTCTACGCCGGACAGGTCCCTCACAGCTTATGCTACCTAAACAGGGTATCCCCAGATCCGGGTTAGGATCTATGTAACTCCGATGCAACCCACAATTTAAAGCAAACAAGTCAAAACAATTGAAAACACAGTTATGAATTATCCTAAGGTACACCTCACTTTATAAGTCTCCCCAACAGAGTCGCCAGTTCTGTGATCGGTGGATCTGGAACTGACTGTTTAAAGCTGGTTCGCGAAATGTCGCGGAAGCAAGAGTCGCCACCGTTTTTTATTTTCTCCAACATGGACAGGACAAAAGCACAGCAAAATTCCTTATGAGATAGTTTCTCGGTTCGGGAGGTAGATTTATAGAAAGGGAAGGTGTTAGCACCCTTTCTATCCATGGTTATCCATGGGCTCTTAGATACTTGCTCATTTGTGTTTTCAAAATGTGTTTGCTTTTCAAAGTGTGAGTGGGTTTGAAAAAGTTTCGTTTAAAGATTTCAGTTCGACTCTTGTATCAGTCCTCAAGAGTGTTTGAAAAATTGTTTTGAAAGCTTTTTGAAAAGTGTCGGTGTGAAAAGAGTTTTCTTTGTTTTGAATAGAGAAAGTATCTACGAGTCATCTACCTACCCTAAGGAATTAAGCTGTGTAAATGTCCTTAAGGTAGTGCCATCCCACCATTGAGAGGTAGGTAGCACCACCGTTGGAGGTATTCAGGTCAATTCGTTTGTAGGGACAGTGTGGTCACCAGAGCAACAGTAGGACACCTTAGAAGCTACCCTTATGCCATTGATCCTTTTTAATTCCTAGGCAACCATTCCGAGGCAACTGGATCATGTCATGGACATAAGGACTTACTAAAATGTCCTCTACTCGACGACCACGTTTCGAGGGCAAGGCAATAGTGAGGCGTACCCTAGGAGTGGTGTGTGAATTGTGTGTCATTTTCAGATAATATTTGTCTTGTCATGCATTTGGTGAGCTACGCCTTGATTTTATTTGGGCATACATTCTTTCATGTGATAGTTAGCAATTAAAAGGTGCGGAAATTAAAATGCGGAAAAATAAAGGTTCTACGCTATTACAAGGTGCGGGTCTATACATCGCCAAATTAACAAAGACCCGATTTTAAATAAAAGTGCGGAATGTAAATGTCCTAATTACTATTACAAGGCTTTGGGGAAATTACATTATATTCACAAAAGAAATAAAAATAAATGCGCGAAAAGGAACTATAATCGAAGGTGCGAGGGCGTTGGACCCTTTAAAGAAATTAAATTGAAATTAAAAAATTAATTAATGATTAAATAAAGAAAGGGACTTATTTTTTGATGTTTTTGTATTTAATGGAAATAAAGAAAATTAATTGGAATTGAAACCTTAATTCTAAGCATTTTTAATTATTAAAGAAAAAGATTCAAGTTTGACCTAATTTACTAATTATTTAATATACATATTTACTTACAAAATAATTAATGGTTAATAATAATAAGAATAAAAATTATTTATTGATAAAAAAAAAAAGAATGAAAATGCTAAACCTAATTTTTATGTATTTTATTTATTTAAGAAAAAAAACATTAAAAATTAAACCTAAAATTAAACTAATTTGGTTATTAGAATTTATTTACAAAATTAATAGAAATTAATATTAATAAAACATATTTTTTTGTTTTATGATTTTCTGGTTTTTTGTGTTATAAAATTTATTTTATGAATTAAATAAAACAATTAACATAATTAAAATAAATAAAAGAAAAGAATATAAAGAGAGAAAGAAAATGCAAACATGGGGGGTGGTTGACCCAATTATGGAGGTTTGTTTGGAGCATTCTTGGCCCACTGAATCAGGGCCCCTTTGACTTTTCCAGCGCGTCTGCATATGGTTGACTGAGGGTGTATGGTGGAGTGCATGACCTGGCCATTGGATGGAGGCTTCTAGGCGCGTGGCAAGCAAGTACGCATGCGTGTATGGTGGACTTCAGGTGAGGCGCTGCATGGAAACGTATTAAGAAAAATAATATTGAGGAAGTGGGGGACCTGGGAATCGAACCCAGGTCCCAATGCTTGCATGACAACACACTTTCCACCAAGCCAAACGCGTTTATTTGTTAAATTAATGGACACTGATCAATATATGCAAAAAGTGCAATTATTCTGGAACAAACGAAAAAACGCGCCAATGATTTGAATGCACCACTCACGTTCCTCCACGCATCATCTTCTTCAATTGTTATTTGTTTTGCCTGAAAAAATAAGACTAGATAGCGGGGGTTTTAAACCCCCACTAAATAGTACCTACAAAAATAGCGAATAGAGCATAGTAAAAAAGAAAAATGGCGCGAGGTATGGGTTCTACTCGTTTGGAGCTTCTGAACTCAGTGGTACAAGTTTCGTGGCCTAATTTTTCCAGATGAGGAAAGCCCCAAATTCAAACTCCTGAAACCCTAGAATGCTTTCATGGTGGATTTCTATACAGGCCTTATTAACTCAATTAAAGCATGCCTTAAGCTTCAGAACACTCATATTAGTCCAAATCAATGATTAAAAATTACAAATAACGCATGGATAATGAAACACGATTATGCAAATTTTCAACAAAAGTAGGACTTTGTTATACCGATTCCTTGTGTATAGAGAGTGGAAAAGGGTTGAGACACGATCAAGAAAGTCCCAGCAAGCCTTTGGAATGGATTGTAGGCTTTGAATCACACTGGAACTATGTTTTCAGTTTCAACTTTTTTGTGAAAGATGCAAGTTTGGTTCTTATGCTTGAGCGCAGCTTTCTTGTCCTTAGCCTTAGGGTTCTGTTTGCATATGTATGAGGAATCATTCTAGGTCAAAAACAAAGCCCATGATCCATGTTTTAATGCCTTTCAATATTTGATTTTCAAGCATCTTTTTTCAATCTTTTCCATACCAATCTTATGCCAATCATTGAAGATTCTTTCCTTTTGAGGGGCGCACGAATATTGAGTACATAAAGAGTGCATATGCTGCATAAAAAGATTTGGAAAACATGATTTGCTATTTTTGTCATATTTTATTTTAATTAAATGAATTAATAATAATAATAATTCAAATAATTAATCAAAAATGATAAAATAACTCCCTTGGATGTCAATGGGTCGTGCATAGCCTTTGGGTGATGATTCATGGAAGAAATTGAGGCCCATTAGCAATTTTGAGGCATTTGAAGCAAAGTTGACCTTTCAAAATTCCCAAATATTTCCCAACTTCCACAAGGCATATCCTGCTCAATTTTTAAGCTTTGATCATGTTCTTTGACATTTTGGAAAGGTCTTGAAGTCCTCTAACCAATGCCTTTGGTCCCATGTCATTTTGATTTACCAATCTCAAGTTATGGTCTTTGACTTAAAGTGCCTTTTTGTTGACTTTTGAAAATGACCTATAATGTTGAGATTGATAACTTTTTGTGAGAGCATTTCTTGGACTTGAAGTGTGAAGATGAGTTATAGGAAATTTCATTCTCTTCAAAATGAGCTTTTGATGGAATTTTTCTGATAAACCATGTGGAAGTTATGCCTTGGTCAATTTGCAGTTGACTTTTCCAAATGTCCAAGAATAGAAACTTTTGCATCTTGAGACTTTTCGAGCCATGCTTTGAGAATCATGATCAAGAATTGATCAAATGATGTTTGTGGCTTCAAAATAAGATGTTGACCAAAAATTTTGACTTTTGACTGTCAAATGACCATTTTGCCCCTGCAGTTGACTGTTGAGCAATTAGGGTTTTTGACTGTGCACTTTTGTGCTGTGAGTCTTGAAACTTGGCATGTGGATGCTTGACAATGTTTGTAGGCATGTGGGACTTGTTTGGACCCTTGGAAACTTCAATTTCTTTGCCAGAACCAAAACCCTAATTTTTGACTGTTAGGAGGCCATTGGACTGTGCAACCTTTGGGGAGATTTTAAAGCATGCTCTTTGCAAATCTTGAAGAATATGGGAGGGCAAATTTTGGGGTACAACACCTGTGACAAAAAAGTTTTGGCTGAGTTGCTACCCCTGTACTATCACTTCTTCCAAATAAATAATAGGCTAAGCACGTCTGCATGTAACTGAAACAAGGGTTTTTGATATGATATGCCTTAGCACCCTTAGCAACATACCCACCACAACTTGTGATATCCCCCCAGAATCGGCTGGTGCTAAAGGTTTCTGGAATAGCGCCAGTTCCATAAAATGGTAGTCGTAGGATCCCAACCAATTCCTCCACGATTAACTGATGGTCATCATTGTATAACCGGAATGTCATTGTACCTGTATGACCTCTTTCGGTCCCTTCCCACATCGGCTTCAATTTAAAATCAACAGAGCTTAAAAATTCAAGTGTTATGAGCTCAAAAGTTAGCGCTTCGTACTGCATAAATTCTAACACTCCTAATACATTCAACATTCTATTTATTTTTTTAGATAAGGCCAAAGAAAATATAGTTTCTAAACACATATACCTCGTGGGCGTCATCTTACAACGAATATGACACGAGTAGCGCACTTCGTGTGCCGGATTTTCAAAAATAATGCCATGGACATTAGGTTAGATAACAATAGTGAGATCTCTCCTAGATCTTGACCTTGATGGTTCGCCTTTTGGTTGCTTTCCTCTCACAGTACGCTTTGGGGGAATTTTGGGTACCTGGAAAATTACACAAAATTGAAAATGGGAATTAGTGGGAAACATTTTCGTAGGGAGGTGGAGGCTGGAAAATAGAGCACTTTTTATGAATGCAGTATGTGGAACGAAGTGGTGTGGTGGTGAAAGGAGGTAGCTTTGTAAGATGGTGGCTATAGAGTTTTTAGTGGAAGGGTTTGGAAGAAAGAGAATTAGGTTTAGAAGTAAGAGAAAAGTGAAGAAAGAGTGTGTGATACAGTGGCAGAACCGACTGTTTTTACTGGTTTGCGTTTTGCGCTTTTTGTTTGCAAAATGTTGCGGTAAGCAAGAGTCGCCACCGACTTTTATTTCATCCAATCATGGAAAAGGAAAAAGAACAGAAAAAATTTTTTTCGAGATATTCTGAGTACGGGGGGTAGATTATAGAAAGGGAAGGTGTTAGCACCCTTTCTATCCGTAGTTATCTACGGGCTCTTAGGTACTTGCTCATTTTTCAAATTTATTGTGTGTGTTTGTCTTGAAAATGTTTTAATTCATGATAACCCTTGTATCAAACCTCAAGAGTGTGACGAAGTTATTTTAAAAATTTGTTTTGAAAGGGGTTTGTGTGAAATGTTTTTATTGAGCAAGTACTTAAGATTCTACCTACTCGAAAAAAGGATTGTTCATTCTCATTTCCTTTAGACAGTGCTATCCTACTATTAAGGAGCAGGTAGCACCGTCGTTGGAGTTGTAAGGGACATTTGAAAGGGACAAGTACAATCATTAAAGCAATAGCTAGAAAACTTTAGTAGTAACCCTAGAGTCTTAAGATCTTTCTGAGGCAACATTTCCGAGGCAACATTCGAACGGGACATTTTGATCTTTTAGACTAGAGGGGGACCACTAAAATCTCCTATGCTTAATGACTGTTTACCGAAGGCAAGCGAAGTGAGGTAAACCCTAGGAGTGAAATATGTGCATATGATTGGTTTAAGTTATTTACTCTTTGCATATTAGGTGATCTACCGTTTAAATTTCAAGTAATTCTTTCCATACAATCCCATTAGCATACATCTAGACAATTAAATATTCGCAGGAATTTAAAAGTGCGAAAAAATAAACCTAGCTATTACAAGGCTTCGGGGATGGGGATTAATTACATAACCAAAAAATCGGGGAATAAAGCAGTAAATAAAACCCTAATTTAACTATTACAAACCATTGGCAGTTACAAAAATAATGGAAAAGAAATAATTAAATGCGCGGCGAATTAAATACGAGGGATGTTGAAAAATAACCTAAACCCTAATTTGGAAGAAAAACGATTTTTGTACAAATAAAACCCTAATTTCTAATTTCTTTTTAATTATGAAAAATAGTATTTAAGTTAACCTAATTAACCTAATTAATTAAAATAAATATTCTAATAAAAAAAAGATTTTTGGTGTATTTTTAAAGAAAATTAATTAAATTATGTACAATTCAAATCCTAGGTCTAGTTATTTTTAATTATATAAAGAGATTAAATTTCCTTAAATTAATTAAAATAAATTAAATAAGAAATAAAATAATTTTATTAAAAAAAGATTTTATGTATTTGGTGATTTTTGATTTTATAGAAAAATAATAATTATGGGTTAATTAATTAAAACAAATAATTAAAAAAATTAATTGAAGAAATTAAAAAGAAAATAGAAAAGAAAATGCAAACTGTGTTGAATAGCAAATCTGGGGGTGTCAATCTGAAAATTTTGAGGCCCAAAACGCTCTCAGCCCAGTCAATATTGGATTATGTGTGATGTTGGCCTGAACGTGCATCATGGTCCCTCATGAATGGAGCGTTAAATCTGATGGCATGCTTGATCAAACGGTTGGATGCAAGGGTGTATGGTGGTCACCAGGAAGGATGATGCGTTGGATCTGTAACAAGAAAGTGAAATAAAGAAAATTTGTTGGGACCTGGGATCGAACCCAGGTCCTTATACTCCCCACTAATGCGCCCAACCACTAGGCTATCCTGTTTAGTTGTAACTATAACGAAAACACAATATAATATATAAAATAAAGTGGTTATTGGGAAAAAACAAAAAAACACGCGCGCTGGTTCGAATGGGCGAATGACTGGCTGACACCTAACCTTCTTTTTCCTCTCTCCGTCATCTTAGGTTCTGATACTTTTACCTACGGACAAAGGTCTGTAGCCATAGCCCTTGCAAATTTCCAATATGCACAAGACACATGATAAATGATTTCTAACTATATAGATCCATTCCCTTTGATCTCGTGAACCTCATGGCACCCTTCTTTTTGGCTAATTTCACCTGTGTAAGAAAGCCCTAAATTGGACACGAAACCCTAACAATGCCAAATTCATGTACAGGCTTCAAAAATGCAATTAAATCATCCAGTTAGCTTGCAAACACGACGAGGATCATAAATATATAACTTAAACATGCTAATGATGCAAGAAATACAGTAATCGATTTTGAAAATATGAGCAAACCATGAGAGTAATTATGCGCGTGTCTGGGTGTTTCAAGCCTTACAAATGATCCAATTGGCTTCTGGGAAGGTCCAAGAAACGATTGGAATCATTGGAATGGCTTGAATTGACCTCTAATTTCAAAAATGATCCAGCACTTCTTGTCACTTTTTTTTGAATTTTGTTTGGTGTTTTCACGACTGCTAACCCCTATGCCATGCTTTGTTCTTGTCCAATATATACCTAGGGATGAATTAGGGTTGCAAACTTGGATTGAATCTTGAAGTTTGATGAGATTTGATTTGATTCTTTAGCCATGTGCAAACTTTCTATGTACCAATTATGCTTGATTCTTTTTGGCCTTGATAATTCAGCATATTTGGATTGCCAACCTGTCCAAAAACCAAATCAAATCATATCTTTGCTATTATTCATCAATTATTTGATTTAATTCAATTTTTAATTAATAAAAAATCAAAATAAATTGAAAAATGAAGAAAATAATGTGTGGGTGAATATTTGAGTCGTGGACCACATTATAAGTGAGGTGCAAGCATAAAAAGTTAGGCCCATTTAGCAAAAAATGCATTTTTGAGCACATTAGACTTTTGGCAATTTTGCAAAAAGGGTCAACTTTAACAAGGCATATCTCCTCCAATTTTAACCCTAGACAGGTGTTCTTTGACTTTTTATAAATCTTAGGATGTCCCCTAAGCAACCCGTTTATTATCATCTCAATTGAGTCTTCCATGTTCATGTAAGGAGCTTTGACCCAAAATGTGTTTTTGTTAACTTTTCAAAAGGACCCATAATATAGAAATTCATATCTTTTTATGAGTGCATATTTTGAACTTGTGAGATGAAGATGAATTGTAGGTAATTGCATCCTATTTAAAATGAGCTTTGGATGGAAAATTTCTGATAAAGAATGTGGAAGTTATGCTTGGTCAAAGTTGGGTTGACTTTTACTAAGAAACCCTAATTTAGCAACTTTTGGATTTTGATGAATTTGGAGCATTCCTTGGGTAATCATGATCAACCCTTGATCAAATGATGAATATAACTTCATAATGTTGATGTTGACCAAAAATATTGAAGTTTTATTGTATGTGGGCCATAGTTGACTTTTGACCTAGTACAATCGATTCTCAAGCATCTGAGCAGTTGACTGGGCAAACTTCTTGTGGAAGGCATGAAAATTGGCATGGATGATCTTGAGGACATATTAGGACAATGGAAATCGCTTAGGACCCTTGTAAAATCAAACATCATGATGAGGAGTGAAACCCTAGTTTAAGGCTTATTGTCTTAGGAGGAAGATTTGACTGGTCAATCCTTAAACATCCTTGGGCAAGTTGAGGACCTCTAGGAGTATGTTTTGAGTAAAATGAGAGAGAAAATTTTGGGGTACAACAGAGTGAAAAGATACTAATATCTCATAAGTCAGCGTGTGACCCACAAATTTTAAAAACGATTTCATTGCCCAATGTACCAGACACGGGCTGTGTCCCGTGACACGGGCAACCGTGTCTGTTTCCATGTTCTCAGCTGACTTGCCTCTTCTGGTTACAACTGCATTAGCAGTATGATTATCTCTAGGATTTGTAACCGTTCCACCAGGAAGAGTCCCCGGTGCTTGAGCATTGGCCAGTTGTTGTGCTATTTGGCCCATTTACACCTCCAATTTTTTAATGGAGGCGGATGTGTTCTTCTGATTATCTCTTATCTCTTCTTGAAACTAAATATTGCGAGTTGCCATCTTTTCAATAGCCAATTCCCAATATGCCTTCTTAGGGACCTATTGTTGTTATTGCTGATATTGGTTTTGATATTGGCTTTGTCCTTGTTGCTGAACATTCACTTTTTGATCTCTCCATCCAAAATTTGGATGATTCTTCCACCCCGTATTGTAGGTGTACGAATAAGGATTATTTTGCTTCAAGAACTTTATGTCTTCAATTTTTTGAGGAGAAGCTAAATAGTGCATCATATTGTGAGGCCCATTACAAATTTCACAAACAAAATTTTGTGCTTGCTGAACTTGGGCAACTTAATGAGTTCCTAAATTCAGTGCTTTAAGCTTCTTATCCACCTCTTCAGCAATTGTTTCTTCAATTTTTAATTGTCTGTTTAAATCTAACTTTAAATTAATCACTCCTTCAGACTTGCTGGAAACCCTGTCATATAACTCCAAATGCTCATTTGCAGCAATTGCTTTTATTATCTTCTTCACACTTGTGGATGTTGAGAAATTTGATGAGCCACCAGCTGTTGTGTCTATCAGTTTCTTTGTCTTGATTCTCAGACCATTTACAAACGGTTTCATCTCATCAGGTTGGTCTAGATTATGAGTGGGGAAGGCCACTAGGAGTCTTTTGAACCTTTTATAGGCATCCCTCAGCGATTCTCCCTCTTTTTTCTTGAAATTCATTATATCGTACCTTTTTCTTATGAACACTAAGGCTGGATAATACTCCTTTAGAAAAGATGTTTCCATCTCTTCCCAAGTTGTGATACTATTTGTTGGCAAGGAAAAGAACCAGTCTTCAGCTTCGTCATCTAAAGTAAAAGGGAACATTCTCAACTTTTTCTGTTCCTCGGTATGCCCATCTATCTTCAGAGTTGTGCTCATGGTAAAAAATCTTTGCAAGTGCTTGTTAGTATCTTCATTTAATCTTCCCGAGAAAGATCTCCTCTCGAGCTGAGTGATAGTATTGGGATGCATCTGAAAATGTGGTACATTCACTGGGTGATTCACAATTGCCAATCTACCAGTTGGTGCATTTGTCCCTCCATAATCACCAAGGAGTCTCTCAGGTCAAGGTTGATTTTCACCCATGATTTATGGCTAAAAAATCTGTCTCTTTATGCTCAAAATGGTGTTCTGAATCAAAATAAGAATTATCTGAATAGTGTTTGGATGCCAGTCTAGCTAATCTTACCTCTCTTCGTCTTAAATGAAAAGTTATTTCAATTTCTGCGTCAAAAGGAAATTCAGTTGAGACCTTACCTCGTATAAAAAAATTAGACATAAATTAGTAATGTAATATAAAATAGTAAAAATTATATAACAGAAGAATAAAATTTTAATTGAAGAGTAATAAAATTTTAATTGAATAACAATGAACTCTGTATTTTGGTAGTCCCCGGCAACAGCGCCAAAAACTTGATCGGATAAATAGTAAGTGTACTATTTTCACTGATGTAGTAATAGTGGGATTTACCCAAAGATCGATCTCGAGGACTACGTAGGAAATACTGAGTTTTATTGTTAATTCAATTAAACAAAAATAATAGTTTTGGGTTTGATTGGAATAAATCCTTGCAAAAGCTTAAATGGCTGAATGTAAAATGTGACTTTTTTCTGTTTGATAAAAAGATGCTAGGGGTGAGTGTATGATCTACCATAAAATAACCTCCACTCTTTGATATTTTCAACAAGTTCATCTACCTCAATTACCGATTCTTAAGATTATCTTTCCCTAATTCCTTAGTGAAAAATCTTTAACCTTCTACCCTAATCTCAATCTCCATTCAAATTAGTATTGAGGTTAAGCATGTAATTATCAAGAACTATTCTGGTTATCATAGGATTCCCCTAGTCCTAGGTGAAATAATCTACAATATCATTATTTAGAAAACCTTAACGCGACTTTCCGGTTATAATGTGTTAAAAAGAGTGAAACCCTATGGTCCCATAGGATAAAATTAATCACCCTTCTAAACAATCAAATCGATGCATAAAAACTATTATGTTGAATAAAACAAAGAGATCAATATTTTAACATTGAAAATCAGGGACAACCCCTAGCATTGGGGGGTTTAGCCTCTCATAAAATTCAAAAGTAAAATAACACAGATATTAGATGTAGAAATTACAATAACTTAGGAATCTTCGATCTTCAATTTCTATCACGCATGAAGAGTTCTCTGTTCCCAAATCTCCTCTTGATCTCCAGTCTTCTATAATGAAATTCTTAAATTGTTTCCAAAAGTCCCTTTTCCCTTCTACAGAATAGGTTTAAGTAGTCTCGTTTCTCTTAGGTGATGCCAAAAGTCCAAAGTAGCCTCCAGGGTCCAAAAACACTAAAAATTCCCAACTTAAGAATTTTCAGCGGCTGAGCTGACACGGGTCGTGTCAGTGGACACGCGCACCCGTGTCAGCTTCTGTGAATCTTCCTTCAAACTTGTCTGCTTCAACTGGCTTGACACGGGCCGTGTCGTGTGACACGATCGCCCGTGTCGCATTTTATCCCAACCTATTTCCCTTCTTCTCCTGACACGGCTCGTGTCAGGTGACATGGGTGACCATGTCAGGGGTGACCCTACAACTTCATTTTTTGCTTCGTGTTGCACCAATCTTATAGATATTTTACCTGCACCTGCGATTACCAAAACCTACCAAACTCAACCATTAAAAGCATCAAAAAGACATGAAATTCCCATAACGCAACATAAAAATACATTTGCGAAAAGTAACATAACTTAAACAAAATGATTAAAAGATAAACCAAATTGTTATAGATTTGATGAACTTATACTGAATGAGTGACATAAACAAAGTATAAATGGTGACTGATCAAGTACAAAGAAAAATATAGAAAAGTTACTATGTGGAAACGATCTCATCGAGTTTTAACACTGCTATTGCCCCTATATCTTCGAGCATCTTATCCCTTGTCATTGGAAGAAGTTTATTGAATTGATATGTACCATTTGAACTTGATGTTGATAACAAAGCTTGATGTAAGTAGATGATTCAACGAGACGTAGTCGTATGTTTTAATCCCTAAATTTTGCCTGGACCTCCCTTTCGGGTTTTCAGTCCACTAGGATACCCTTTTTTGCCCAAGCCGCCTTTTTAGGTTTTCGACTTGTCGGATGTACAATTTTTTTATATATATCCCTAATTTTTTCCAGAACCCTTTTGGTTCGCCGGGATGCCCTTATTTTTTCCTAGGCCTGTCAACCTGACATGTCTCTTTTATGCGTAGTATTTTTTTTTACTATGTCCGCGTTCATAGGGTCTGGAAAATCTTCACCGTCCATGGTGGTAAGTATCACAGCACGGCCAGAAAATATCTTGTTGATCACAAATGGCCCTTCGTATGTGGGATTCCATTTGCCCCTAGGATCACCTTGTGGTAGGATGATGCGCTTTATTACCAAATCATCATCCTGTTATACCCGATGTTTGACTTTCTTGTTAAAGGCTTTGATCATGCGTTTCTGATACATCTGACCATGACAAACAGTTGTAAGCCTTTTCTCATTGATCAAATTTATCTAGTCCAGCCTAGTCTAAATCCACTCGTCTTCATCTAAACATGCGTCTTTCATAATCCTTAGGGAAGGAATCTGGACTTCAATAGGTAAGACGACCTCCATGCTGTAGACTAGAGAGAATAGGGTGGCCCTAGTTGATGTACGTACTGAAGTGTGATATCCATCAAGATAAAATGGTAACATCTCATGCAATACTTTTACGTCATTGTCATCTTCTACAAGATCTTCTTGATATTCTTGTTGGCAGCTTCCACTGTGCCATTCATCTTTGGTCGATATGGAGAAGAATTGTGGTGTTTAACCTTGAAATGCATGCAGAGTTACATAATCATAGTATTTTTGAGATTGGTACCATTGTCTGTGATGATCCTTTCGAGGATGCCATACCGATAGATGAGATTATGCTTAATGAACCGGGCCACAACATTCTTGGTAACAGAAGAAAACGAAGCCGCTTCAACCCACTTCATGAAGTAATCAATAGCGACCAGGATAAAATGATGCCCATT
Organism: Vicia faba; assembly: GCA_948472305.1. NCBI lineage: Eukaryota > Viridiplantae > Streptophyta > Magnoliopsida > Fabales > Fabaceae > Vicia > Vicia faba. The sequence continues at coordinate 1,475,317,671 of OX451735.1, read as the reverse complement.
GGTAGCAGTAGATTTAATCTCCAATCATATCAATGCCCCACATTGCAAACGACCAAGGAGCAGTCAAGACATTTAGAGGAAGTAGAGGCATATGTACTTTGTTAACATAAATCTGGCATTTGTGGCAAGTCCTGGAATGATGATGGCAATTAGTTTCCATGGTCGACCAATAATAACCCGCTCTCAAAATTTTCTTAGCCATCATATGCCCACTAGAGTGAGTACCAAAGACTCATTTGTGCATATCTTCCATAATTTTCTCAGCTTCCTTCTTGTCTACACAATGAAGCAAAGTCGAATCATGGTTGTGCTTATACAAAATTATGCTGCTCATAAAGAACTTGGCAGAGAACCTCCATAGAAATTTCTTGTCATTGATAGACGCTCCATCAGGATACTTCTGAGTTTGGAGGTATCTTTTTGTTTCGTGGTACCAAGGCTTTTCCTCCACTCCATCAGTATCAACTTTGCAGCAATGTCTCGGCTCGTCTAGTCTCTCAATAGTAAGTCTAGGAGCTTCATTGTCCCATCTGATTTTGAACATAAATGACACGGTAGCTAATGCATCTTCCAATTAATTCTATGCTCGTGGAATATGTTCAAAATTAATTTTCTCGAAGTATAGATTTAATGTTAATACATGCTCCTGATAAGGAATGAGATTTAGATGCTTCATATCTCGTTATCCATTAATCTGACTGATCACTAGGGTTGAGTCCCCATAAACATCCAAGAACTTGATTCTCATATCAATAGCATCCTTGATACCCATGATACATACTTCGTACTTGGCCATGTTGTTGGTACATTCAAAACATAATCTGGTGGTGAAGGGCGTACGGCAACCTTTGGGAGAGACAATTGTAGCGGTAGAAATGTTCAAGACTAAGCCATTGGATTGACTAGACTTTATACAAATCAAAATAAAAATCTCCACAGCGCTTTATTGTTTCCAATGGAATGGGAAAAGAGCGAATAACCCAAAAAGAGAGGGAAAGATTCAAGGTAAGGGGGTTGGTTATGCAAAGGGAAGGTATTAGCACCCTAAACATCTACGGTACTCCGCAGGAACCTCTTTGAAAAATCTGTATATTTTGGCTATAAAAATGTGTTGTATAGAAAATGGATGATGGCGGTGAGAAGAGAAATATTTTTTATGATTTTTGCACCCGCCGCGGTTGTGAACCTTTAGTGCCTACGTACCACCTTTCGTGCAATAGGGGATCAGGGTATACGTAGTTCATCTTTTAAAAATTTGAAACACAAGTGTGTTGATTAATTTTAAGAGATAAGACATCATCGTCATTGTCCGTGAGGAAAACACAATTACTACCCACAATCATGAGAAAGGAGAATTTGCATCATCTCAAAGTGGAGGATATGACTTGGGTCTTAAAATCAACAATGCCTCACTCAACACCCAAGTGGAAAATATCTCACTTCACTACATATTATAGAAGTATAGTTGTTTGCATCACTGCAAGGATTGACAAGATTCTAATCTTTTGAGAAAAGTTTAAAGATAAAAGCCAAAGTGGAAAAATGGTTTGAAATGAGATTGATTGGCTTTTAGTCTTCTCACAAAAAATGTCAAGGTATTATTAAGTTGATTGAATTTTAATGATGAAAATATTTTGAAAATGCATGGACCTAAGTCCAAGTTTATTATGAAAGTATTTCAAGTTTCAAAATAAGAAGGGTTTTCAAAAGGAGGGAGAAAATTATTGAAATTAAAGAAAATGGGAGGAGAAGAAGAGACTATCCTAAAGCATAAGGTAAAAGCTAAGGATAAGGACCATCTAACCAACAAGAAGCCAAAGCTTGACATTATGAGCCAAGATAGAATTCCCATTCTTTGGATTGAAACCAAACAAGCAAATATACTAGACCTCTTCAAGTGTATTAAGTCTTCACAAAAATTGGGCAGAGTAACGACTGTATACGGGTGAATTCCAGATTTCAAATAGAGAATGTAATCACAAAATCCTGCACACAAAAACAAATAAGAAACCCAATGTCTTGAGGTAAACCTCAAGAACTCCAGACAAAATAATCAGATAAGATCACAAGGTCTCCAAGATAGGCCAAGGTTTCTAATCCTAAGTCCAAGAAATAGTACCATGCTCCATAATGCCAAGGATAGTAACCAAATAGTCCAAGTACCATTAAGAGTTTTTTAGGGTTTATGTTGATTATTAAGTATCTTAAGAAAATAAAATAAAAGCTCAAGTGAGCAAAGTAAAAATGATAATAAAATAAATGCTCAAATGAGCAAAGATGAAAATGGCATGAAATGTAAATGCTGAAAAATAAATAGTACATAAAGCATAAAAAGAATAAAAGCATAAGGTAAAACAAGTCAATAATTAGTGGTTAGTTGGATGACCATCTTGAAACTTGCATTTGTAACTCATTATAGGATTGGTAGAACCAAAGCCTCCACACAACAAGTTGCATTTTCTTTTTGTCAAGTATATCATCCATTTGGAATTCTCACAAGTACCATTTAATGATCAACAATGTTTAAGTGATCCGCATTGACCAAAGGTGTTGTAGATCCATTAGAGGATTGGTAGAACCAAAGCCTCCACACAATGAATCTCAAGGTTATTGGATCAAAGAGATCAAATTAACATACTTGGGCTTGCAATCATAAGTTTGGGCCACGAATGATCATTTATTCGAATCAGGACAAAATTTAGCGCTATGTTAAGCAATCGTAAGTGGACTTATATAGAAGTCACACCTATTTTGAAGTCGTTCAATAGCAATCTATGCACCATTTGTTTTGAGACATGATATAGAGATCATGCTCCAACAATATTTAGTGCAATAAGAAGGGGGTGAGATGAAGAAGATTAGGGTAAAAAGATGAATAAACCACTTTTGAATTAAAAATTTAATCAAACTATTATTAAAATCATTCATCCGTTTTTGTGGAGTTGAACTCAACACCCAAGATCCAATGATGTTAATAAATTCATATAAAATAATCAACTCAAGACAGCCAGAAAATAATCACAAAATAAAAATATATTTAATATATACATTAAAAGGGTTAAAAAATGTTTTAAAAAATAGAAAATGATGAGGAAAATATCAATTATGTTCAAATTAATCAAGAAACGAAAAATAAGGCCATAGAAAAATCAGAAATGGATCCAAATATTTTTATAAAAATTTTGGTAATTTTTAAAAGTCAGAAACTATTTTTAAACTATTTAAAATTGCTAAAACAAACATAAAATAGATCAAAAATAGTAAACCTCAACATAAAATTCCATAAAATTTTCAGAAAGTCAAAAATATGCAAAATAATATTTATGAATTTTTCCAGAATTAAAAAATGTCATAAAGTATTTTTTAAGTAATTAAAAGAAAGAAAATAATACAAAAAAAGTATAAAAAATATCAAATTTTAAAATAAAAATGTGAAATAATATTCATGAGATCAAAAATAATTCAAAGTATTTTTGTGAATTTTTTCATAATTGTGGATAAAAAATAAAAGATTTATGAATTTTTGAAAACTTAATCAAATAAAATATAAAATTAGAAAATAAAATAAAACCAAAAAAGATGTGGACCATCAGATCATAGTCAAAACGCATTAGTAAGCTAATCCAATGGACCAGACGCGTTGTGCTTGATATGGACCTTAGTGAAATACACATGTGATCAGAAAAAGGGCAACCAATGAAATTAAAATGCTTGGCACGCTATCATTGACGAAGACGAGACATGTCATCGTCTTCAACATCTAGACACCCTGCAATGGGGATTTTGTGAGATCCTTCAAATGGAAATATTAGGATCTCAGGCTAGCATCATTGAACTCGTCTCTTCAAGACGATTCTAACATAACCATCGCATCAAATTTATATAAGGTATGGAGAGAGATATGAATCAAAAACTCAGAAAATAGCGAGCACCTTCAGTTTGAGATTTCTCTCTCAATTCTCAATGGATTTAAAAATTGTAAGCAGCATTAGAATCAGACAAAGGAGTAGAATAGATTAGTGCTTGATTTGGACCCAAATGGTGGAGAATTCTACCTTTTCAAAGTTCAAGTAAGAAGCTCTGAAACTGGACTTTTGTAGCTTGAATTATGGGTCATTTTGATTGGTTTAAGTGCTGGAGAGTTTGTACGAAGTTCAAGACTGATGAATGCACAAATAATTTTGGAAAAGGAAGCTTAAATTTCAAAAACTGAATTCAACAAAAGTGGGTTCATGTGAGGTTTTGGCAGGGTGTTCTTGGCACTCTAAGCTTGGGAGAATGGATGAGGGATGACCCTCTATTTATAGGGAAGCAAATGGGATCAAAAGAAAGAGTGAATGATGCGTTTTGGATGGAATTCGTGTGGGTCTGCATCAAGAAGAAAGTGTGACTCAATTTTGATCAAAACTCAGCTAAATCGCGCCTTTCATGATGCTAAACACTTCTGGAAAGTTGCTAATCATGTTTAGAAACAAAAACGCATGGAAAAATTGTGATTAGAAGCCAAAACAAAGATTTCAAAATCCTGACTTTGTGAAAAATTCAGTTTCAAGTTACCAAATTCAAATCCATGGCATTTCAAACTAAAGGGGTCTTAGGGCATAATTCTTGATGCTTTGTGTGGTACGGTGGGAGAACTGACTGGAGGTTTTGCGTTTATTTTCGCAAATGTTTCGGTTGAGCAAGAGCTGCCACCGACTTTTTATTTTATCCCAAAGGACAGGTTAAAAAGCACAGGAAAAACCTTTTGAGATGTTTCGTGGGTTCGTGGGGTAGATTATAGAAAGGGAAGGTATTAGCACCCTTTCTATTCATGGTTATCCATGGGCTCTTAGTTACTTGCTTAGATCAACTTGCCTTGATTTTCAATTGTTTGAAATGGTGCTTTGTGTGTGGGTTTGAAATTTTTTTTGGAAAGAGGCCAATGTGGTGGCAACCTTTGTGATGATCCATGTTGGGATGTATACAAAGGTGTATATCTTTTGAAAAGTTTTCAATGTTTTTGGGAATTGTTTTGAAAGTGTTGTGATGTGTGGTTTTGAAAAATAGGCAAGTGTTTTTGTTTTGCAAGTTGGCAAGTAACCAAGAGCTATCTACCCTAAATTTCTCAAAGATCTTTGCTATGTTTTAACCCTTTTAACAATTTTGTTCCACCATTGTATTTGGTGGACAATCTTGCGTTAGGATTTTTAACGGGACAGGCGCGGGTCATCGTATGGACCATGCATGCAATGGTGCCAAGTGTCTTTGGCAATTTTGCTTGAAGGGACTATGATCATTTTGATAGGCAACTTTCGAAAGCGTCATCGAGGGACTATGATCATTTTGATTCGTCTTGCCAAAGAAACTTAACGTGCCAGCATGGCCCACTTTGGAAGGCAATAAGCGGGATTACCCTAGGGGTGAAAGTGTGAATTGTGTATTGATTTCATGCATTTAATTTTTGATTAGGGGTTGTCTACTTGTTGTTTTCATTTTTTCATACACGCTAGTTACTATCATTTGTACAAAATAAATAAAATGCAGAAAGATAAAATCCTACGCTATTACAACCATATCGAAAGGCATAAAAATATAAAGGCAAAAATAAAATAAAATCAAGAAAAATGAAGGTTTTTCGATTGGGGCAGAAAACCCTTCGATTCTGCACATTCCGGCTCCCTTCGATTTGGCCTGAAAAGGGTGAAGGCATGACTTACGACTGAGGCCTCACGGTCAGCATGTTGTACCTTTCGATTGGGACCAGGGGGACAGCATGTTGTGCCTTTCGATTGGGACCAGGGGACAACATGTAGTGCCTTTCGATTGGGCCTAGAATCTGTGCAAGATGTAATATTCTTTTCTGCCTCCTTCGAACGGGCCTAGAGTCAGTGAGGAAGCGTGAGGCTTCGTTTCATATTCCTGTTTCCTGTTTACTTCGTTTGAGACATTAAATAGCAACATGGCCTAAGGCCATGCTAGTAAACAGTTTAATAACTAAAGCTAATTCAGGAAAACAACAAGCAAAATGAAACATGTTAACAGGGTGGAAACGAAAGGAACAGTAGTATGTACATGCTTGGAACGAAAGTGAGTTTATTTACATGTTATTTCATGAAATGAAAAGCTCAAGGGTAAGAGTGACTTACCTTGACGGAGGCGTTGAATGGATGTGGGGCCTTGAGTGGTGGCCCTTGAATGCTTCTGGATTCAGAGGGGGAAACCAGGGGTCACGTCCTTGATACTGGATTCAACAGAGAAGAACAAGTGTGAGGTTCTTCCTACTGGATTCGAAAAGGTAACAAGGTGTATGGACGTTTCAGATTCCAAGGGGATAAGTGTTTGGATTCTGGATATGTGTTTGAGAGCTGTTAGAGAATTTTCTGCAGATTCGTTCGACTGGCCAAAAAAGGTCCCCTGAACATGTGTGGTGGAGGCTCATATTTATAGATGGCTTAGGTTGACGCTTTGGGAGGGAAAACAAAAAATTCAAACAAAAAGAGTATGATGTATTTGTAGCTTTTGAGGGACAGTGTTTTATTGCCATTTTGGTGCAAGGAATTGGACAGTGTAGGACTGCTGTGCAGCAGTTTTGGAGTTTTATGGCCAGTGAATCGGGCCCGAGCCAGACAGTGCATGAGACTTGGTCAACAAATGCCTTTGGCCTCTCATCCTTTTATCTTGACTCCCTAGCCTCACCTTTCGACCAGACTTTCAGAAACCATCTTCTTTTTTTTCAATCGAAGTGACGTTCGAATGACTCCCCTAGACAATCCTTCGAATGGGCCAAATTAATGCTCTTGGGATGGAAGGCTCAACCGAAGCTTGCAACGCTGGAGAAGTCACTCCCCCAAACGGAAAAAAAAACGTGCAAGGGCAGGATGTGTGATCAAAAGAGGGCAAAAGAGAGGCTTTTTCCTCCTGGATCGAAGGACACCATCAAGAGGGTTTTTGCCTTGTAGATTACAAGAGGCTCTTTTCCTTGTGAATCCGAACCAAACTGTGTCAGAGGCCCATGCCCAGTCGAAGGATGCAAGCCAAACTTGTGCCGAAAGAGGTCAAAAGGCCAATCGAAGGATGCAAACCAAGCTTGTGTCGAAAGAGGCCAAAAAGCCAATCGAAAGAGCTGAAACGAAGGACACTTGTTTTTATCCAAATTTGCCAAAATATTAATTTTATCTATTTTCCCCCTTTTTGACAGTTTCCTTTTGGTATTGGAAAATCCAACTGCACTTGTTCAAGCTTGAACCTTTGAAAATCCTTGTGAGAAAGGCCTTGAGAATTGAGAGGGCAAATTTTAGGGTACAACAGCTGCCCCTGTTCAATCTTCTTACACCTGAAGAGTTAGATTGGCGAATCTGCCATTTGTGATTTGAAGGTGGAAGATGATTGAACACTAGAGTACCCAGAAATTTGCACTCGGTGATGTGATGGTAGAGGGAATGGGCTTAAAGATGCCATTTGGAGAGGTAATGGATAGGAGGATGGTCTTATAGATGCCATCTGGGGACGTGACAGAACTTTGTCGGGAATGGGCTTTTAGATGCCATTTGGAAGTGTCGATCGCGTAAGAGATTCCTTAGCGAGAACTTGCGTACTTGAGAAAGAAAGATGGTTTCCTGGCTTGCTACAGGTGTTGATCTTTAGTCTCTTCATGCAGATGTGCCCTGGATGGATACAGGTATTGAATCTACAATCAATTGCTCACAGATATGCCCTGGATAGATACAGGAATCGAATCCGGAACTTCAAAAGGTTGCTTACAGACTTGTCCTGGATGGATACAGGTATCGAATCTCTAAACCATTCATGCAGATATGCCCTGGCTAGATACAGGTGTCGAATCCACAATCAAATAATCACAGATATGCCCTGGCTGGGTACAGGAATCATATTTGGAAATTATCGTCTACAGATATGCCCTGGCTGGATACAGGAATCGAATCCGGAATTAGTTGCTCACAGATGTGCACTGGCTGGATACATGTATCGAATCTAGAATTGCAAAAGGTTGGTGGAGATAGCTTTCCTGGATGGATACAGGTGTAGACCTCTGACCTGAGAATGAAAGATAATTTCCTGGCCTGTTACAGGGGTTGATCATCAAACTCTTCATGCAGATATGCCCTGGCTAGATAACGGAATCGAATATACAATCCATCACTCACAGATGTGCCCTGGCTAGATACAGGTATCGAATCTGGAATTGCGATAGTTAATGGTAATCATCTTTGGATTGACCTTTTTCCTGAAAAGGCAAAACATCAGTTGTATGCGAAGTCATGATGTATGAGATGCATGATGTCATGATGCTCAAAATGAGATAGTGTTGTATCCACTTTGTCATGTATGTAAGCAGGATGTATCAAATGTGAAAAGTCTATGAATGTATTTTCGTCTAGGAAAATAAATCCTTGACGACTGGCCGGGGAATCAAATCCTGGGCTGATGTTGAAGAGTAGAGTTCTTCGCTTCCGCTGGGGATGATGGTTGCAAAAATAAACCGGTAGGAGAAGATGACTCAGTTGGGGAATAAACTTGTTGGAGAAATTACTCTGCGGGGAATTACTCAGTGGGAAGAGATACTTCGCTGAGGTTTTGATGAGAGCTCCGCTGGGGGTTCCACTGATAAGTTATGTTGGGGAACTTGATGAACTCCGCTGGGGATAGGAAAAACTTCGCCGAGGATGATCTTTCCGTGGTCAATAGCTGAGGATAACCCAGTTATACCCTGGTGGGGAAATAACCTTTGAGTAAAGTCGGGGAGAGACATACGTACTTCACAGGTGATAAGCTTCCAGAATCTACTGGGAATAAACTTCAAGACCTGCTGGGGATAAGCTTTCAGACCTGCTGGGGGTATGGATTCCACTCTCCTGGGGAAACTTTGTACTGTACTGGGGAATGGCTCCACTGGGGTGTCTGGTATTCCGCCGGGGAACAATCTTATATTAAGACTGTCGGGGATGCTTGTCGAGGAATGTCTATACTCCGCTGGGGAATGTTGAGATCTTCTGGGGATACCCAACTTCCTTAAGGCTGACAGTAGACTAACTCGGCTTGGGGAGAGTACCACTGACTTTCTAGGGGAACATTGTACCTTTTTAGGGCTAATGGGAGACCAACTCTGCCTGGGGAGAGTATTACTGAAATCTGGTCTTACTATGTGGGGAGTTGAGGTAACTTGGTTATGTTCTTCGGCCGAACCTATCTTGGTACCTTGGTGGACAGAGCAACTAGATCGCTTAGACAATTCTTTATTGTCCCTGTTTCTGATGTCACCTGTAATTAGTCTTTTGTTTCACATGCAACTATTCCTGTTTAACAACTAATGTCAAATGCATATATCAAAAATGAACATTGGACGTTCTTCGCAAAACAAAACAGAAAAAGGAAAATCAATGGATAATTTGTCTGAAAAAATTGAACTTGTATTGATTTCGAGATTCGCCTGTAAATAGGCGTTTTATGTACAAGAGGCTGACGTCCTAGTAAGAGAACACCGCCGAGCAACATAGAGTTTGTACAATTTTGTGAAAAGAAAACAAAACAGCTATGTGAAAAATAATCCCACCAGGTTCCAACTCTACTATCGCCTTTATGTCTTCAAGCGTCTCATCATTCTGCTGCTTAGTTGAAGATGAAGCTGATTGATTGGCGCCGAAGTCTGATAGTTGATTCCAGTGTCTCAGATGCAAGGTGATCCAATGAGACATAGTATTACACTGTATCCCTAACTTTTGCCTGGACCGCCCTTTCGGGTTTTCAGTCCACCGGGATACCCATTTTTGCCCAAGCCGCCTTTTCAGGTTTTCGACTTGCCGGGTGTACAGATTTTTTTCATTTCATCCCTTATTTTTGCCCGAACCCTTTTGGTTCGCCGGGAAGCCCTTATTTTTGCCTAGGTGTGTCAACCTAGCGGGTCTTTAATCATGCGTAGTATCTTTTTACTATGTCTGCATTGGCGGGGTGAGGAAGGTCGTCACCATCCATGGTGGTTAGAATCATCGCTCCTCCTGAAAAGATGTTCTTAACCACGAATGGCCCTTCGTACGTAGGGGTCCATTTTCCCCTGGGATCACCTTGAGGAAGAATGATGCGCTTGATTACCAGGTCTCCGACTCGATACTCTTATCGTCTGACTTTCTTGTTAAATGCCCTGATCATCCATTTTTGGTACGTCTGACCATGCCAAATAGCAGTGACTCTCTTTTCGTCAATTAGGTTTAATTGATCAAGCCGAGTCTGGATCCAGTCGTCTTCGCTCAAATATGCATCTTTCATTATCCGGAGAGAGGGTATCTGGACTTTAATAGGCAAGACTGCCTCCATGCCATAGACCAAGGAAAAGGGAGTTGCCCCCGTTGACGTCCGTGCTGAGGTACGGTACCCATGAAGAGAAAACGGTAACATTTCGTGCCAATCTTTGTAGGTCACTGTCATCTTCTGCACAATCTTCTTGATGTTCTTATTCGCTTCTTCTACAACCCCATTCATCTTCGGCCGGTAGGGAGAAGAGTTGTGGTGTTGTATCTTGAATTGCTCGCAGAGTTCAGTGATCATCTTGTTGTTAAGATTGGGACCATTGTTCGTAATGATCCTCTCAGGTACACCGTATCGACAGATCAGGTTGTGCCGAATGAACTGTGCCATGACGTTCTTGGTAACGGTAGCGTAGGAAGCTGCTTCAACCCATTTTGTGAAGTAATCAATCGCTACCAAGATGAAGCGGTGCCCGTTAGTTGCAGTAGGTATGATTTCGTCGATCATATCAATGCCCCACATTGCAAAAGGCCAAGGTGCTGTCAAAATTTTCAGAGGAACCAGAGGAATATGCACCTTATCAGCATAGATCTGGCATTTATGATAAGTTCGAGAATGCTGATAACAGTCGGCTTCCATTGTGGACCAGAAATATCCTGACCGAAGGATTTTCTTTGCCATGGTATGTCCACTGGAATGTGTTCCGAAGGTACCTTCGTGTAGCTCTGCCATGATCCTTTCTGCTTCAGTCTTATCCACACAACGCAGTAAGGTTGAATCATGGTTTCGCTTGTAGAGAGTGTCGTTGCTGAGGAAGAACTTTGCCGCAAACCTTCTCAGAAACTTCTTGTCATTAACAGATGCGCCTTCGGGGTATTCTTGAGCTTCAAGGTACCTCTTTACTTCATGATACCACGGTTTTTCTGTTACCTCTTCAGTCTCATGGTCGCAGCAATGTGCAGGTTCATCCAATTTCCAAATGATGATCCGGGGAGCTTCGTTGTCCCATTTGACTTTGAACATAGAAGACATTGTAGCTAACGCGTCCACCAACTAATTCTCCTCTCTTGGGAAGTGTTCAAAAGTTATCTCCTCGAAGTGGGGGAGCAACGTCAACACATACTCTTTGTAAGGAATAAGATTTGGGTGTTTCGTATCCCACTCGCCTTTGATCTGATTGATCACGAGAGTGAAATCTCCGAAGACACTCAGAAACTTGATCCTTAAGTCAATTGCAGCTTAAAGACCCATGATACATGCTTCATACTCCGCCATGTTGTTGGTGCAGTTGAAACATAGTCGGGCGGTGAGTGGAGTATGAGTGCCTTTAGGGGATATGATCACGGCGCTGACACCATTACCCAAAGCATTCGAATCTCCGTCAAAGTGCATAGACCATCGGGATCCTTCCTCAGGTCCTTCATCCGGTCCAGGTGCTTCACAATCAGTTACTACCATGATATCCTCGTCTAGAAATTCAAAGTTCATTGACTGGTAGTCGTCCACTGCCTGGTGCGCCAAATGGTCTGCCAATACATTTCCCTTGATTGCTTTCTGAGTCGTGTACTGGATTTCGTATTCCGTCAAGATCATTTTCCATCTTGCTATTCTTCCAGACAGAGCAGGCTTTTCGAATATGTACTTGATTGGATCCAATTTTGAAATCAATAGAGTAGTGTGAGTCAACATATACTGTCTCAGCCGGCGAGCAGCCCATACCAGAGCGCAGCAAGTTTTCTCGAGCAGTGAGTACCGGGTCTCACAGTCGGTAAACTTTTTGCTAAGGTAATAAATGGCGTGTTCTTTTTGGCCAGACTCGTCATGCTGCCCCAGCACACACCCCATTGAATTGTCAAGTATTGTCAAGTATAGGATTAGAGGTCTCCCTTCAACCGGCTACATAAGAATGGGTGGTTCTTGGAGATACTCTTTGATCTTTTCGAAAGTGGCCTGACATTCATCGTTCCAACGTACTGCTTGATCCTTCTTCAGCAGCTTGAAGATTGGTTCACAGGTAGCAGTTATATGTGAGATGAAACGGGCAATGTAGTTCAATCTTCCTAGAAAGCCTCTGACTTCTTTCTCTGTCTTAGGAGTTGGCATCTCTTGTATGGCTTTCACTTTGGCAGGGTCCACTTGAATGCCTTTGTCGCTTACGACGAAGCCTAGCAATTTTCCAGATCTTACCCCGAAGGTGCACTTGTTCGGGTTCAACCTCAGCTTGTATAATTTCAGACGGTCAAACAGCTTCCGTAGATGGTCAAGGTGTTCCTCCTCAGTTTGAGACCTTGCAATTATATCGTCGACATATACTTCTATTTCATGATGGATCATGTCATGAAATAAAGCAACCATGGCACGTTGGTAGGTTGCCCCAACATTTTTCAACCCAAAAGGCATGACCTTGTAGCAAAAGGTGCCCCACTGAGTAACAAAAGTGGTCTTCTCCGTGTCTTCAGGAGCCATCTTGATCTGATTATAACCGGAGAAGCCGTCCATGAAGGAGAAAACTTTATGCTGAGCAGTATTGTCAACCAGAACGTCGATATGAGGCAGAGGGAAATCATCCTTGGGGCTGGCCCTGTTCAAATCCCTGTAATCAACACACATTCTGACCTTACCGTCTTTCTTCGGCACTGGAACCACATTAGCAACCCACCGAGGGTAGGAAGTAACTGCTAGAAACCCGACATCAAATTGTTTCATAACCTCAGCTTTGATTTTCTCGGACATTTCTGGACGCATACAGCGGACCTTCTGTTTTACCGGAGGGCAATCTTCCTTGGTAGGCAGGTGATGAACCACAATGTCAGTATCCAACCCAGGCATGTCTTCGTAAGACCAAGCAAAGATTTACACATAGTCATGTAGCATCTGAATTAACCGTTGTTTCACACTGAGCTCTAGATTGGCACCAATCTTGACTTCCTTTCTGTCTGTCTCAGTACCCAGATTTACCGTTTCCACTGGCTCTTCATGTGGCTGAATGGCACTCTCTTCCTGGAGTAACAGTCTTGCGAGCTCGCCAGGCACTTCGCAATCATCTTCACCTTCGTCTTCGGCTAAGTTGATCGGATTTTCGAAGTCATAACTGGCAGTAGCAGAGTCGTTACCAGTGAGATCCAGAGTGGATTGGAACCTGTATAAGTGAGTGTGTGTAAATATAGTTGTTTTGCAATATATGATAAAGAAAGAAAAGGAGCACAAGATTTGAAATGCAACAAACGTCCAATGTTTTGATTAATGATATATGAAAATGTCATACAAAAGCCCTCACGAATGGAGCCACGGTGCCCCGGGTAGGACACCGAGCCATAAAAGCTTCAACATATTGTTTGTTACAAATTGAAAACAAAAGAGTTCATTACTGAGTGACAAAAGTAATAGGTGTGAAGTCTTTGGCAGTCCAGTTTCTTGGTCCACTGTCGGTTGTTGGGTAGATCCAGCTGTCGAATTCAGATTCCTCCACTTCGTCTTCAACAGCATTCACCCCTGGGTTGGTGATGAACACCGGAGGTCTTCCAATCCTCGCCTTATGAACAGCCTTCTGAGCCTCCGCAGTGAAGCCCAAACCAAACTTTTCAGTCTTCGGAGTGAAGTCAGGAAGTCGGCCCCAGTTTGTGCACTCGCCCTTCTCAATCACAGCCCGGGCATCCTTTAAGGAAGCCATCTTCAAAGGGGGGTCTTCAATCACAGTTTCAGCTGATGCCAACGTCTGAGGCACCTCTTCAAAGTGTTGAAAGGGGGTTTCAATGAATTCCCCATCCATTTCTATGTACCGGAATGAGTTAAGGTGGCTGACCATATACTCTTCTTCCCCTTGAACTGTAACAATTTTCCCTCTGACTAGGTACTTAAGCTTTTGATGTAGTGTGGAGGTCACAGCCCCATCCTTGTGGATCCATGGACGACCCAGCAAACAAGAGTATGATGGACAGATGTCCATCACATAGAAAGTAGAATCAAAAACTTGAGAACCAACCCTGATTGGAATGTCAACTTCACCACGTACCATCCTTTTCGAACCGTCAAAGGCTCGGACAACAATGTTACTGGGCTTGAGCTCCAGACCCTCACAATCCAATCTGTCTAGGGCCTTCTTGGGTAATACGTTCAGTGAAGAACCGGTGTATACCAACACATGGGCAAGAGTAGTGCCCCTGCATTCAATGGAGACATGCAGGGCGTTGTTATGGTTCTTTCCTTTGGCAGTCAGATCGACGTCAGAGAAGCCCAAACCATTATCAGCAGTCAAGTTGGCCACACAATCGGTAAATTGATTAGCAGATGTTTCTTGCGGCACATGAGCCGTATTTAGGAAGGAAATCAGGGCCTTGGCATGGGCCTCTGAACACAACAACAGTGATAGCATAAAAATCTTAGAGGGGGTGTGCCCCAGCTGCTCAACTACGTTGAAATCACTTTTCTTAATGATCTTGAGAATCTCTTTCATCTCTTGTTGGGAAGCTTCAACATTAGTTGTCTTTGGTGCCTCCGTCAGGGCAGGCAAATCAGTAGCAATCCCTTTGCCCCGAGCGTCAGATGACTCGACAGCAGGGGTAGAAACAAGAACTTGATCAGGAAGGGAAGCAGGCACACTTGCAGGTGTGATGACAAGAGGTTTCTGAATAGCTGGTGGCGCAATATCTGGTGAGAATAGCCTACCACTGCAAGTGATTTTGGCAGGCCCGGTGATGTTACTGACGCCGGTACTAGTATCAAACTCTTGCTTTATTCCAAGAACATAAACATCTGCCCCATAGTGCCATGGGACAGCTTTGTCGGACGTATAAGGGAGAGGCCCCGGAACAGTGATAATGATAGGAGCAATCTTCTGAGTGGACATGATTTTGACAGGCTTCTTCGAAGGATCCTTGGGAGGTTTGTTGAAAATAGTGACAATAGAAACCTCTCCGGTAGGGGTAGCAGGAACAACAATCTTCTCGAACAAGATCTCTTTGCTATCCATCAGGCTTTGGATACCTGATTTCAGCAAAGGACAACTAACAGATGAAACAACACATAGAAGGTAACCTTTACCACATCCCGGAAATAAACTGGCTAGCAACAGGTTCCTTTTGACGGTCAACAACGGAGTGACAATATCATCCACGGAGGCCACATACAGGTCTTCTTCCACAGCATTCACTCCATGCTGGGGCATGGGAGCAGTCACAACATTGGGTCTTTCAGGCGCCTCAAACTGTATTTCTTTAGCATCAATAAGGTCCTGAACCTTATTCCTCAGAGCCCAGCAATCATCCGTAGTATGCCCCGGGCTATCAGAGTGATAAGTGCAACGGGCGTTGGGGTTGTACTTTGGAGAAGCTGTGTTCAATACCTTCGGAGCTTCTTTGACAGTTACCAAATTGGTTGTCAGCAGTTGCGGCAATATCTGAGACAGGGTCATGCTGAGTCGAGTGTACTGTCTTTTGGGTCTCTCGCCCCTTGGTTGGTTGTATTGCTGAGGAGCAGCAGCAGGCTTTGAAATTACCAACGCATTGATAGCTTGACGGCGTTCCGGTTTATTCTGTCTCCTTGGACCATAAACAACACTAGCTTCCTTCTTGAAGGGCTTCTTTTTAGTACTCGAGGAGGCACCCCTTTGTATCTTCCCCGACTTGATACCAGCTTCTATCCTCTCACTGGTTAAGATCAAATCTGTAAACCCAGCAGAAGAATTGACAATCAGGTGGTTGAAGAACAGACCAGACAGGGTCCCTAGGAACATGTCAACAAGTTCACGGTCAGTCAAAGGAGGCTGCACCTTGCCAGCATGGTCTCTCCACTTTTGCGCATACTCCTTGAATCCTTCGCCCGTCCCCAGTGACATACCCTGGAGTTGGGTACGCGTGGGAGCGAGGTCAGAATTGTACTGATACTGTTTATAAAATGCAGTAGCCAAATCCTCCCAGTTTCAAATACTGGCTCCATCCAGCTGATAGAACCATTCGAGTTGACCCCCTGAAAGGCTATCCTGGAAGAAATGGATCCACAGGTTCTTGTCTGCGGTGTAAGGTTGGATCTTCCTTACATATGATCTGAGGTGCAATTTAGGGCAGGAAGCCCCGTCGTACTTCGTAAAGGCAGGCGCCTTGAACTTGTGTGGGATCACCACCCCAGAAGATAAACCTAGATCTCCAAAATCCAGCCCCGGCACGTTTTGAATCTCCATGGCACTTAAACGGTCTTCTATTTGCTTGTACATGTCTTCAGCAGGAGGGTACTGTTCATTATTGTAATCCGTCTCGTTGTCGGAGACCGTAGGACTAGGAGCCCTTCCCCCTTGGGGACTGTCTTTCTCTGCAGAGGAAGTAGCCTGATCAGCCTCATTATGTAGTGTATTCCCAAACCTGCGTCCAGTGTTGAACAACGCAGTCCTCTTCTTCTTCTTCTTCTTCTTCAAGAGCAGAGTCTTCAACTCCTGTTGACCCTGGGCCAAGCTCATGATCAACTCTTGAAACTGGGCGTTTTGGGCCTGGAGGGCCTTGATAGCTTGTTCGGTAGTAGGCTCGGAAGACATGATGATTGAGTGCTGAAATAAACAGCGAAGAAGATTAAGCAACCTGTAGAAGAAGGGTACCTGTTATGCATATGATGCAATGAGATGCTTATGATTTATGTTTTCAAAGACAATCGAGATTCAACTTTGTAGACAAAAAGGAAACACACTTCATTAGATTCAAACTTTTAAATTGTTCAACAATTTGCCCTTAGGCATTACAAGAATGAAAATACTGAAAAGGAAATAAAAATTGTAAAAGAAACATCCAAAGCCCATCAGTGCTCCCATGGCCTCCTCTTCTCAGTACGGATATAGTCGTTCAGGATCCGCTCCTCCTCCAATTGCTTAGTCAGCCTCTGGATCTTTTGTTCCTGTTCGTTGAACTTTTCCCGATAATAATCCCGTTCTTCCTGTAGCTGCGCCCAAGATCTCTTTAGTGTATCAACATCAGTGGGTATCTGAGGAGGGAGGATAGTTGGAGGAACCCCGTCTTCATCAGGAACTTCAAGAATGATAGGCCTGACAGCTTCGTACGGAATACCTAATTTCTGAGCACGGATGCAGACCCATCTGCAGTAGGGCTCCATTGGTAGAGAAGTCTTCGATCCTAACTCATGTGGGTTAGCTTTGTGAATTCTGTCCCAAGCTTTGATGAATCTACGACGCAGCTCGTCACTATCTGCCTGAAACTCAAAACTGATGTGAGGAACCAACATCTCATGAGGCCCTGCTCTTCTGGCTCTTCCAAACTGACGGAGAGCTAAACATGGATTATAAGAGATTCCTCCCTGGGTACCGATCAATGGGACATTAGGATATTCTCCGCAACGATCAATAATGGTTACCTCATCCAAACCTCTGAGAGCCCAAATGACGTCTTTATCAGTGAGAGACATTAACCTATGAGCCCAGCCCTTTCCTTCTTCATTCTTCAGCACGAACTTAGAGAGGTGCGAAATAAACCACCTCACTAACAAAGGAGCACAACACCACTGAGTTCCCCGTCTTCGGGCAGTACGAGCATAGAGTTGTTGCAGGATATCACCCAAGAGAGTGGGTACAGGGTTCCGAGAGATGAAGATCCTTATGGAGTTGACATTAATAAAGGTATCAGGATTTGGAAACAATACTAGACCATAGATTAAAAGAGCCAGAATGTCTTCGTACGCCTTAAAGTCTAAGTCATTCCAGAGATTATTAGCTTTGCCAACCAGAAACTTAACCAAAAAGCCCTTAACTCCACTTCTAGTTTCCCAGTTAGCCATTACCTCTTCTTTGGTCAAGGGAAGGGCTGCAGCAATCTCTTCAGGCCTAACAGTCTTCTCCCAACCAGTGAATGGAATCTGCTCCAAAACAGGGATACCAAGCAAATCAGAGAATTCTTCCAGGGTAGGGACCAGCTGGAAGTCTTGAAAGGTGAAGCAATGATACAGGGGATCATAAAACTGGGTCAGGACACTCATCAGTTGTTGGTCCCACTTTGAAGTGACTAAACCAAGGAGAGAACCATGCCTCTTGATGAAGGAGGTAGTGTTTGGAATCCTACCAACCAAATCCTTGAGCAAAGTAGGTGGTTGAACAAAGTTGAGCCGGATAGTATTCCTACACACGGGCATCATGATGTCCTACAAAACAGAGCAAAGATGAAACCCTCTTGTCTTTGAAATGGGTCAGTCCTTATGCAGGATGCATGCAATGGTATGATGGTATGATGTTTATGATAAAGCACACCACAAATATTCACAAAGGCAAGCATGATAAGGCACACAAGTCACACAAGACAGCCCTTAGGGTTTAGGCCAGCATGAAGTTTAGGTGTTACCCTCTTTTAGTTTTGTTGGTTAAGACCTGTCCTATCAAAAGTAACCGGGTTCTAGAGGATCTCAACATCATCGACTACCCTCAATCGGTCATAACTCCAGCGTCGCAATCTTTTCTTGCAGCCGGAACCATCGCGAGAGTTTAGCCTCAATGAGTGTAGCATACTGCTACTATTCTATGGCCAAGTTGGGTCAATTTAGGGTTCTAAGGTCGGTTGGTGCTTAATGACTCCTCAGAAGACCCATATTCTCCTCGTTACAACACAAGGGATATCGGTACAGACCAAGGTGTCACACCAACGTAGCCACTGCTTCACCCATGTCGGTCTACGCCGGACAGGTCCCTCACAGCTTATGCTACCTAAAAGGGTATTCCCCATATCCGGGTTAGGATCTATGAAACTCCGATGCAAAAGCCCACAAATATAAAAGCAAACAATTGAAAACAAGTAAATGATCTAACCCTAAGGTAACCCCACTTTTAAGTATTTTCCCCAGCAGAGTCGCCAGTTCTGTGGTACGGTGGGAGAACTGACTGGAGGTTTTGCGTTTGTTTCCGCAAATGTTTCGGTTGAGCAAGAGTCGCCATCGACTTTTTATTTTATCCCAAAGGACAGGTTAAAAAGCACAGGAAAAAGCTTTTGAGATGTTTCGTGGGTTCGGGGGGTAGATTATAGAAAGGGAAGGTATTAGCACCCTTTCTATCCATGGTTATCCATGGGCTCTTAGTTACTTTCTTAGATCAACTTGCCTTGATTTTCAATTGTTTGAAATGGTGCTTTGTGTGTGGGTTTGAAAAATGTTTTGAAAAGAGGCCAATGTGGTGGCAACCTTTGTAATGATCCATGTTGGAATGTATACAAAGGTGTATATCTTTTGAAAAGTTTCCAATGTTTTTGGGAATTGTTTTGAAAGTGTTGTGATGTGTGGTTTTGAAAAATAGGCAAGTGTTTTTGTTTTTCAAGTTGGCAAGTAACCAAGAGCTATCTACCCTAAATTTATCAAAGATCTTTGCTATGTTTTAACCCTTTTAACAATTTTGTTCCACCATTGTATTTGGTGGACAATATTGCGTTAGGATTTTTAACGGGACAGGCGCGGGTCATCGTATGGACCATGCATGCAATGGTGCCAAGTGTCTTTGGAAAATTTTTCTTGAAGGGACTATGATCATTTTGATAGGAAACTTTCGAAAGCGTCATCGAGGGACTATGATCATTTTGATTCGTCTTGCCAAAGAAACTTAACGTGCCAGCATGACCCACTTTGGAAGGCAATAAGCGGGATTACCCTAGGGGTGCAAGTGTGAATTGTGTATTGATTTCATGCATTTAATTTTTGATTAGGGGTTGTGTGATCGGTGGATCTGGAACTGACTGTTTAACGCTGGTTCGCGAAATGTCGCGGTAAGCAAGAGTCGCCACCGTCTTTTATTTTCTCCAAATGGAAAGGACAAAAGCACAGAAAAATTCCTTAAAGAGATTGCTCTCGGTTCGGGAGGTAGGTTATAGAAAGGGAAGGTGTTAGCACCCTTTCTATCCATGGTTATCCATGGGCTCTTAGATACTTGCTCATTGTGTTTTCAAAATTGTTTGCTTGCTTTTCAATGTGGGTTTAAAAAAGTTTCTTTGAAAAGTTTCAGTTCGACTCGTACGTCAGAGTGTTTGAAAAGTTTGTTTTGAAAGCTTTTGAAAAGTGTCGGTGTGAAAAGTCTTTTGAGTTTGTTTTGAGATTAGAGCAAGTATCTAGAGTCATCTACCTACCCTAAGGAATTCGTCTGTGTAGATGTCCTTTAAAGTAGTGCCATCCCACCATTGAGAGGTAGGTAGCACCACCGTTGGAGGTGTTCGGGTCAATTCGAGTTTAGGGACATGGTGATCACCAGAGCAATGGGAAGACACCTTAGAAGCTACCCTCACGCCAGGTTCCCGGATCATGAGGACTTACTAAGACGTCCTCTACTCGACGACCACCTTTCGAAAGGCAACAGTGAGGCGTACCCTAGGGGTGGTGTGTGCGAATCGTGTGTCATGTTTCAGTTATTTGTCTTGTCATGTTTGTTGTGATCTACGCTTGATTTTATTTTAAGCCATTCATTCTTGCATGCATATTTAACAGTTAAGTATTTTGCGAGGAAATAAATCTAAGACTATTACAAATGGCGCGGGTCCACATCGCCAAAATTAAACCGGACCCGATTTAGCGGAAAATAAATAAAGCAATGAAATAAAAGTACGAGAAATTTAAATTACAATGCTTTGGGACAATTACATAATTATATTAAGCAATAAAGTAAATGCGCAAATTAAATAATTAAAACGAAACTAGGGCGTTGGACCCTTTTGCAAAAAAATAAAATTAATAAGGACTTAAAAATATTAAATGAGAATGATATTTTTGTGTTTTTTAGATTTAATGAGAAAAAGGAATTAATTCAATTAAATTAAACGGCAAACCCTAATTCTAATATTTTTTATTTATTATGAAAGAATTAAAATATGATCTAAATTAAAACCTAATTTATTTATGTACAATTTTTAATTTATGAAAATAACTAAATAATATTATTCTAAAAAAAAGGGGAAAATTAAAAGAAAAATCAAAAAAAGATATTAAACCTAAATTCTATTTTTGGTGTTTTTTATTAAAAAGATTAAAACTATAACCTAATTAAACTAAATATTTACATATATTAATTTATTGATGAAAATAATTAAAATTAAAAATTATATTTTTATTTGGACATTTTTTATTTTTATGATGTTTTTTTGTATTTTTTGTAAAAAAGGATGTTTAATTAAATCAAAAAATAAATAAACAAATAAGCAATTAAAAATAATAAAAGATAAAAGAAAATTTAGAAAAAGAGAGAACCAGGGGGGTTTCTGTCCCATTATGGAGGTGTTGATGTGCAAAGCCTGGCCCATTAAGCTGGACATTGGTTGACTTTTTGAATCCCATACAACGCGTTAGACTATGGTACATGATGCTCCTCCAATCTTTGCCCTTGGCTTGATCTCATGGGACGCGTGGCTGCCTAATGGTGAGAGAATATGGTGTACATCACAATGAGCGCTGCATAGGAAATTGGTTTGAAAAACAATATGGAATTTTTGCCAGACCTGGGACTTGAACCCAGGTCTTGAAGGTTACAAGCGTAGCGTGTTACCACTGAGCCATCACGTTCACATTTAACATATAATATAACACAAATAATATAAAAGGAACACGTTAGTGCTTTTAGAAATTCGCGCGAAATTCAAAAGAGCCAATGGCTGATGGACACGCACTCGTCTTCTTCCCCTACCTGTAAAACAAAACAAAAGAGCAACGGTTTTTACAGCGTTGCGTTAGGGGTGATTCAAGAAAATAGCGAATAGCTCCCTATGGACCATAAATTCACCGCGAGGGTTCAGACATCTTCGTCTTGAGGTGCTGAATCCAACCATGGTGTTCAGGGGTCCTGATTTTTCTTCTATGCAAAATCCCTAATTTAGAAAACCTGCAACCCTAATTTTTGATAATGGCGAAAACACATACATGGCACAAAAACATAATTGAACCTATTGGTTAGCATAAAAACATCATTATAAACAAGAATCCATGAAGAAAAATGCAAAAGAATGCTTGATTTATGCTATGCGTTTTCAGAATTTTCTTGGTGCAGTTTGACTTAGAGGTACCGATTCAAGGGGTTTTTGTTGATGTTAAAGATTGAGAGACGTTCCAGGATGCCTCAGGATGCTTATGGAATAAAAATTGGAGCTTGAATCGACCTTAAAGCTAGTTTTCAGTCTTGAGTTTTTTGTGAAAAATTTCAATATGCAATGCTTGTTTTGGGCGCAGCTTGCAGTCTAAGATCATTAGGGTTGTGATGCTGAGTATGTATAGAGCATGTTAGGTCAAAAAGATTGAATAAAATCCATTGAATTCATTGTTTGAAGATTTGATTTGCTTAAGGATCTTTCCTAATCTTTTTTCATGGTTTTTTTGTGTCAATTAGTTCCAATCAAGCCAAAACCTTCTATATTAGCATGTGCACGAAATCTCAAGTTCAAATCATGCATAAAAAGATTTGTTTAGGTCAAACTTATATTTTTCACATATTAAAATAACTTAAATGAATTAATATTGATATAAATTCAAATAAATAATTAAAAAATATGAAAATACTTCCCTTTGGGCCTAATGGTCGTGCATAGGCTTGGCATGAAGAAACTTGGAAGAAAAATGGGCCCATTTGCATTTTTAGGCCTTTTGCATCAATGTTGACTTTCAAAAATTCCTAAACTTTTCCCAACTTCCACAAGGCATAACTTGGTCAATTTTTAAGCTTTTCACATGTTCTTGGACATTTTGGAAAGGTCTTTGAGTCCTTTAACCAATGCCTTTGGTCCCATGTCATTTTGATTTACCAATCTCAAGTTATGGCCTTTGACTCAAAGTCACTTTTTGTTGACTTTTGAAAATGACCTATAATGTTGAAATTGATAACTTTTTGTGAGAGCATTTCTTGGACTTGGAACATGAAGATGAATTGTAGGAAATGTCTTTCTCTTCAAAATGAGCTTTGGATGGAATTTTTCTGATAATCCATGTGAAAGTTATGCCCTGGTCAATTTCAGTTGACTTTTTCAGCTGTCCAAATATAGTAACTTTTGTATCTTTGATGATTTCTGAGCCAAATTTTGAGAATCATGATCAAGCATTGATCAAATGATGTTTGTGGCTTCAAAATGATATGTTGACCAAAAATTTGAACTTTTGACTGTCAAATGACCATTTTGCCCCTACAGTTGACTGTAGTGCAATCTAGGGTTTTGACTGTGCAATCTTGAGCTGAATGCCTTGAAACTTGACATGAGGATGCTTGACCATCTTTGTAAGCATATGAGACTTGATTGGGCCTTTGAAAAGTTCATTTGCTTGACCAGAACTCAAACCCTAGTTTTGACTGTATAGGAGACAGTTGAGCTGCACAACCCTTGGGGAATTTTGTGACCTTGACTTGGCATTTTCTTGATGAATATGGGAGGGCAAATTTTGGGGTACAACAGTTGCCCCTGTTCAATCTTCTTAGACCTGAGGATGCAGATTGGCTGTCGTGCCTTTCGTAATCCGAGGGTAGAAGATGATTGGACACTAGAGTGCCCAGAAATTTGCGCTCACATAGTAGCAGTGATGATGAGGGAATGGGCTTATAGATGCCATTTGGATGTTGCTTGGATAGGATGATGGGCTTATAGATGCCATCTGGATGTTGATTGCGTAGGAGATTCCTTAGCGAGAACCTGCATACCTGCAAAACAGAAAAATGAGTACCTGACACGTCGCAGGAGTTGATTTTAGATGCTTGATATAGATATGTCCTGACTGGTTACAGGAGCTGAGTCTGGAGCTTCAAACGCTGATGAATGAACCAGGGATGGTTACTGCCTTAGCGTGGATGGTAAGAGAATCCTGAATGATTTCAACCTCAACAACGCTCGTTGAGAAAATCTTGGTGAAAATTACCATCTTCGTAGTGTCAGGAAGAGAACCAAAGGACATTATAATCTCAAAGGGAGTCACCTTACTCACCGTTGGAGAGGGAACTACAGGAAATTTCAATCTGAAAGGGAATATCACCTCACGCTCCGTTGGAGAGGGAACATCTGAAGAAGGAATTACCACCTCACACGCCGTTGGAGAGGGGACCATAAGAGAATATCACCTCACGCTCATGCCGGAGAGGGAAACATCTGAAGAAGGAATTACCACCTCACACGCCGTTGGAGAGGGGACCATAAGAGAATATCACCTCACGCTCATGCCGGAGAGGGAAACATCTGAAGAAGGAATTACCACCTCACACGCCGTTGGAGAGGGGACCATAAGAGAATATCACCTCACGCTCATGCCGGAGAGGGGAACATCTGAAGAAGGAATTACCACCTCACACGCCGTTGGAGAGGGGACCATAAGAGAATATCACCTCACGCTCATGCCGGAGAGGGGAACATCTGAAGAAGGAATTACCACCTCACACGCCGTTGGAGAGGGGACCATAAGAGAATATCACCTCACGCTCATGCCGGAGAGGGGAACATCTGAAGAAGGAATTACCACCTCACACGCCGTTGGAGAGGGGACCATAAGAGAATATCACCTCAAGCTCATGCCGGAGAGGGAAACATCTGAAGAAGGAATTACCACCTCACACGCCGTTGGAGAGGGGACCATAAGAGAATATCACCTCACGCTCATGCCGGAGAGGGGAACATCTGAAGAAGGAATTACCACCTCACACGCCGTTGGAGAGGGGACCATAAGAGAACTTCTACTGAGTCTTTATCAGAAAAATCTGTTTGGAGTCGATTTCACTGGACTAGAGAAGTCTTTGAAATATGTTTGAGAATTTCAACTGCACCCTTCCTGAAAGGTAGAGGTCAGTTATATGCGATGCATGATATGGATCAAGCAAACATGGATACGATTTATATGATATGATGTGTACATGCATGCTATAATGATGTATGTGATGATTCATGTATGTTTTCGTCTAGGAAAATAAATCCTTGACGGGTGCCGGGAAGTCATATCCTGGGCTGATGTTGAGGAAGAGATTTTGCTTCCGCTGTGGATGACTGTTGCAAGAATACCGGTAGGAGAAGATAACTCCGTTGAGGAATAAACTTGGCAAATGAAATAATTCTGCGGGAGAAAAGATACCCTAGCGATCATGCTGGGGAGTGCTACTCTGTGGGGATAGCGATGCTTTGCTGAGTTGATGAAGATAACTCCGCTGGGGATACCGTTGATGAGTTATGCCGGGGATATCCTTGTTGTGCTGGAAGTGTTGATAGACTTCGCTGGGGGTAGGAAGATACTTTGCCGAGGACGCTCTTTCCGTGGCTTTTGGCTGAGGATAACCCAGTTATATCCTGTTACGGAAATAACTCTTTAAATCAAGCCGGACGACGCGTTCGTGCTTTGTGAGGGGATAAGCTTCCAGAATCTACTGGGGATAAGCTTATTGCTTGGGGGTATGAGTTCCAACTTTGTTGGTGAAGCTGGATTGGACTCTTCTGGGGAGTTTGATATGCTGGAGAAGTGATTCCATTGAATATTGAGATACCGCCGGGGAACAATCTTTAGATCAAGACTGCCGGGGATGCTTGTTAAGAATGCGTGCTGCTGGAGAGGTATTGAGATCTACAGGAGGATACTCAATTTCCTTGATATTTGATGATTTGCTTGGAGAGACATGTATTGTTTTACTGAACTACTCTCTGGGGAACTTAGGATACTTGGTCATGTTCTTTGGCTGAACCTACCTTGGTACCTTGGAGGATAGAACAATTAGACTGCTCAGACAACTCTTTATTGCCCCTGTTTCTAGTGTCACCTGCAATTAATTCCTTTGTTTCGTATGCAAATATTTATGAGTTAGCAAATTATTGTCAATGCATACATCACAAATTGAACCTTGGACGTTCTTCGCAAAACAAAACAGAAAAAGAAAAACACTTGGGCACGTTTAACTGGAAATATATTTTTATTGATTTTTGAATGGCCTGAATAGGCGTTTTGTATACAAGAGGCTGACGTCCTAGTAAGAGGTACGCCGCCGATCAAAAGAGTTTATACAAGTTTTGTACAAAATAAAACAGCTGTGTGAAAGATGAATGATCCACTGGGTTTCAACTCTGCTATTGCCTTTATAACTCCGAGCGTCTCATCACTTGATGACCTTGGTTGAAGGTGAAGCTGACTGATCGATGTCGTTTGAGCTTGATGTAGATACCGGATTCTGGATGCAAAGTGATCAATGAGACATAGTTTTACGCTTTTATCCCTAACTTTTGCCTGGACCGCCCTTTCGGGTTTTCAGTCCACCGGGATACCCATTTTTGCCCAAGCCGCCTTTTCAGGTTTTCGACTTGCCGGGTGTACAATTTTTTCATTTTCATCCCTACATTTTGCCCGAACCCTTTTGGTTCGACGGGAAGCCCTAATTTTTGCCTAGGCATGTCAGCCTAGCGGGTCATTTTTCATGCGTAGTATTTTTTAACTATGTCTGCATTGGCGGGGTGAGGAAGGTCGTCACCATCCATGTTGGTTAAGATCATTGCTCCTCCTGAGAACACATGCTTAACCACAAATGGCCCTTCATACGTAGGGGTCCATTTGCCCCTTGGATCACTCTGAGGAAGGATGATTCTTTTGATAACCAGATCCCCAACTTGATATTCCTGTGGCCTGACCTTTTTGTTAAATGCCCTGATCATCCGTTTCTGATACGTCTGACCATGACAGATAGCAGCAAGTCTCTTTTCGTCAATGAGATTGAGTTGGTCAAGTCGTGTCTGGATCCAATCATCTTCGTTCAGGTTTGCATCCTTCATTATCCGGAGAGAGGGAATTTGCACTTCAATTGGCAAAACTGCCTCCATACCATAAACCAGAGAGAAAGGAGTTGCCCCGGTTGACGTCCTGGCTGAGGTACGGTACCCATGCAGAGCGAATGGTAACATCTCGTGCCAATCTTTGTAAGTTACTGTCATTTTTTGCACGATCTTCTTGATGTTTTTATTTGCTGCTTCTACAGCCCCATTCATCTTCGGCCGGTAGGGAGAAGAGTTGTGGTGCTGTATCTTGAACTGTTCGCAGAGCTCAGCAATCATCTTATTGTTCAGATTGGTACCGTTATCTGTAATAATTCGCTCAGGGATGCCGTATCGACAGATCAGATTGTGCCGAATAAACCGTGCTACAACAGTCTTGGTTACTGTAGCGTAGGATGCTGCTTCAACCCACTTTGTGAAATAATCAATCGCCACTAGGATGAAGCGATGTCCATTGGATGCCGTAGGTTTTATCTCGCCGATCATGTCTATGCCCCACATTGCAAATGGCCAAGGCGCAGTCAGAACATTCAGGGGAACCGGAGGAACATGCACCTTATCTGCATAGATCTGGCACTTGTGGCATGTCCTGGAGTGTTGGTAGCAGTCAGCTTCCATTGTGGACCAGTAATATCCTGCCCGTAGGATTTTCTTAGCCATAGTATGCCCACTGGAATGCGTACCAAAGGTCCCTTCATGTAGCTCTTCCATGATTCTCTCCGCTTCAATCTTGTCTACACAACGCAGTAAGGTTGAATCATGGTTTCGCTTGTATAAGATGTCGTTGCTCAGGAAGAACTTGGATGCGAACCTCCTCAGGAATTTCTTATCGTTGACGGATGCACCTTCAGGGTATTCCTGAGCTTCCAGATATCTCTTCACTTCGTGGTACCAAGGCTTCTCAGTCACCAATTCAGTTTCGAGATCACAACAGTATGCCGGTTCGTCCAATTTCCAGATGATGATCCGGGGAGCTTCGTTATCCCATTTAACCTTGAACATTGAAGACATTGTAGCTAACGCGTCCGCTAACTGATTCTCTTCTCTCGGAAAGTGCTCAAAGGTTATCTCTGTGAAGTGGGGAATCAGGGTCAACACACATTCTCTGTAAGGGATCAAGTTTGGATGTTTCGTATCCCACTCTCCTTTGATCTGATTGATCACAAGAGCGGAATCTCCGAAAACACTTAGAAATTTGATCCTTAGGTCGATCGCAGCTTGAAGACCCATGATGCACGCCTCATACTCCGCCATGTTGTTGGTACAGTTGAAACATAGCCGGGCAGTGAGTGGAGTATGAGTACCTTGTGGAGATATGATGATGGCGCCGATACCATTTCCCAAAGCATTGGAAGCTCCGTCAAAGTGCATAGACCATCGGGATCCTGGTTCAGGTCCTTCATCCGGTCCAGGTACTTCACAGTCAGTTACAATCATGATGCTTTCATCCGGAAACTCGAAGTTCATTGATTGGTAGTCATCTACAGCTTGATGAGCTAAGTGGTCTGCCAATACACTCCCTTTGATGGCTTTCTGGGTTGTGTACTGAATGTCGTATTCCGTCAAGATCATTTGCCATCTTGCAATTCTCCCAGACAGAGCAGGCTTTTCGAATATGTACTTTATAGGATCCATTTTTGAGATCAACAAAGTAGTGTGAGTCAGCATATACTGTCTCAGCCGGCGAGCAGCCCATACCAAAGCGCAGCAAGTTTTCTCAAGCAGTGAGTATCGGGTCTCACAGTCGGTAAACTTTTTGCTAAGGTAATAAATGGCATGCTCTTTTCGGCCAGACTCGTCATGCTGCCCCAGCACACACCCCATTGAGTTGTCTAGCACTGTCAGGTATAGTATCAGAGGTCTCCCTTCAACCGGTGGCATAAGGATGGGTGGTTCTTGGAGATACTCTTTGATTTTGTCGAAGGCAGCCTGACATTCATCGTTCCAGCGTACTACCTGATCTTTCTTCAACAGCTTGAAGATTGGCTCACAGGTAGCAGTCAGATGAGAGATGAATCGAGCGATGTAATTCAGACGTCCTAAAAAGCCTCTGACTTCCTTCTCTGTCTTAGGAACTGGCATCTCTTGAATAGCTTTGACCTTAGCAGGGTCCACTTGAATACCTTTATCACTGACCACGAAGCCTAGCAACTTCCCAGATCTTACCCCGAAGGTGCACTTGTTCGGGTTCAATCTCAGCTTGTATAATTTCAACCGGTCAAACAACTTCTGTAGATGATCTAGATGCTCTTCCTCAGTCTGGGACCTAGCAATCATGTCGTCCACATACACTTCGATCTCATGATGGATCATGTCATGAAATAAGGCAACCATGGCACGCTGGTAGGTTGCCCCAGCATTCTTTAATCCGAACGGCATGACCTTGTAACAGAAGGTGCCCCACTGAGTAACAAATGTAGTCTTTTCCATGTCTTCAGGTGCCATCTTGATCTTATTGTAGCCTGAAAAGCCATCCATGAAAGAGAATACCTTGTGCTGAGTTGTATTATCCACAAGGACATCAATGTGAGGTAAGGGGAAGTCATCCTTGGGGCTGGCCCTGTTCAGATCCCTGTAATCTACACACATTCTGACCTTACCGTCCTTTTTAGGTACCGGCACCACATTAGCAACCCACTGAGGGTAAGAAGTCACTGCAAGGAACCCGGCATCAAACTGTTTCATGACCTCGGCTTTAATCTTCTCTGACATCTCTGGACGCATCCGACGAACCTTTTGTTTAACTGGAGGACAGTCTTCCCTAGTCGGCAAATGATGGACAACAATATCGGTATCTAACCCTGGCATGTCTTCGTAGGACCAGGCAAAGATCTCCATATAGTCATGTAACATCTTGGTTAACCGTTGCTTCACGCTGAGCTCTAGGTTGGCACCAATCTTTACCTCTTTTCTGTCTGCCTCGGTACCCAGGTTTATAGCTTCCACTGGCTCTTCATGGGGTTGAATTGCCCTCTCTTCCTGAAGCAACAGTCTTGCAAGCTCGCCAGGCACTTCGCAATCATCTTCACCTTCGTCTTCGGCTAAGTTGATCGGATTTTCGAAGTCATAATTGGCATTAGCAGAGTTGTTGTCAGTAAGATCCAGAGTGGATTGGAACCTGTATGAGTGAGTGTGTGTGTAAATACAGCTGTTTTTTTGAAAATTATGTAAAGGAAATGAAAGATAGAAAAGGAACCCAATATTTGCAATGCGAAAAATACGTCCAAGATTTTCATTCATGATGTATAAGATGACAGTTCATATGCCCTCACAAATAGAACCACGGTGCCTCGGGTAAGACACCGGGCCATAGAGTTTATTATTGTTTATTACAAAATAACAAAACATGGGAATTCATTACTGTGTCACAAAGGTAACAGGGGTATGATCCTTTGCACTCCAATTGTTCAATCCTTCTTCGGCCGTCGGATAAATCCAGCTGTTGAATTCGGCTTCGTCCACTTCAAGGTCTTCCCCGACAGCATTCGCTTCTGAACCTTTAATAAATACCGGAGGCTTTCCGATCTTCTCTTTCCTCATAGCTCTCTGCCCTTCTGAGGTGAAACCCAGCCCAAGTTTATCAGTCTTCTGGGTGAAGTCTGGCAGTCTGCCCCAATTGGCACCTTCACCCTTTTGCACTACAGCCCTGGCATCCTTTAGGGAAGCCATCTTCAGAGGACCACCTGCTTCTGCTGTTTCTGCTGCGATTGGAAACACCTCCTCGAAATGCTGAAAGGGGGTCTCAATGAACTCCCCATCCATCTCAATGTATCTGAACGAGTTTAGGTGGCTCACCATGTATTCTTCCTCACCTTGCACGGTGACGATCTTCCCTCTGACGGGGTACTTCAGTTTTTGATGCAAGGTAGAGGTCACTGCCCCAGCCTTATGTATCCAGGGTCGACCCAGCAGACAAGAGTAAGATGGACGGATGTCCATCACATAAAAAGTGGAGTCGAACACCTGGGAGCCTACACAAATCGGAATGTCCACCTCCCCATAGACCATCCTCTTCGAACCGTCAAAGGCCCTGACGATAATGTTGCTGGGTTTCAAATCCAGGCCTTCACAATCTAGACGATCCAGAGCCTTCTTGGGTAGCACATTTAAAGATGACCCAGTATCAACCAACACATGTGCCAAGGTGGTGCCCCTGCATTCGATTGAGACATGCAGAGCATCATTATGATCTTTCCCCTTTGTGGTTAAATCAGCATCTGAGAAACCCAAGCCATTATCTGCCGTTAGACTTGCCACGCAATCAGTGAATTGGACTGCAGAGGTTTCATGTGGCACATGGGCCTTCTTGAGGAATGAGATGAGGGCCTTTGCATGGGCCTCAGAGCACAACAGTAAAGAGAGCATGGATATCTTGGAGGGCGTATGCCCCAACTGTTCCACAACATTAAAATCGCTCTTCTTTATAATCTTCAAAATCTCCTCCATCTCTTGTGGGGAGGCCTCAGCAGCTATAGGTATGGGTGCCTCCATTTGGGCAGGCTCAGCTTCAACTCCCTTGCCCCGAGCACTGGATGACTCGGCAGCAGGAGAAACAATCGGATCAGCAGCAGGAATAACAACTTGATCAGCAACGGGAGTAGGTGTACTTGCAGGAATTATCAGGAGTGGTCTTCGAACAGCCGGTGGCGCAATGTCAGGCGAGAAGAGCCTGCCACTGCGGGTAACTTTGGCCGGGCCAGTGATGTCACAGATGCTGGCGCCAGCGTTGAGCTCTTGTTTAACTCCATTTATATATACATCTGCCCCATAGTGCCAAGGGACAGCTTTATTGGATACATAGGGCAGGGGCCCAGGAACCGTGATAGTAATAGGTGCGACGGTCAGAATTTGAACGGGCTTCTTCTGGAGAGCCGGGATCGGATTGTTGAAGATAGTCACCACAGAGACCTCTTCTATTGGAACCATGCGAACAGCAGACTTCTTGAATAGAATCTCCTTGCTATCCATCAAGCTTTGAATGCCTGACTTTAGCAAGGGACAACCGGATGGGGACACAACACAGAACAGGCAACCCTCACTACAACCCGGAAATAAACCGGCCTGCAGTAGGTTCTTCTTAATGATCTTTAAAGGAGTGGCTAGATCATCCACAGAAACAGCATAAACATCTTCATCAATAGCATTTACCCCGTGCTGAGGCATAGGGGCAGTAACTACATTCGGTTTTGCGGGTGCTTCGAATTGTATCTCTTTAGCATCGATAAGGTCTTGCACCTTATTCTTTAACGCCCAACAGTCATCAGTGGCATGCCCCGGGCTGTCTGAATGGTAAGCACAACGGGCATTCGGGTTGTACTTAGGAGAGGTAGTGTTTGAGAACTTTGGCGCCTCCTTAACAGTCACCAAATTGGTGGATAGTAACTGTGGCAGGATTTGCGATAGGGTCATGCTTAACCTGGTAAACTCTCTCCGGGGTCTATCAGCCCTTTGAGGATTATTTGGCCGGGGAGCGGCAGCAGGCGTAGCGATCATGACCGCACTGACAGATTGGCGGCGATCAGGTCTTTCGGATTTCCTGGAGCCATACACAACACTAGACTCCTTTTTAAACGGCTTCTTTTCTGAACTAGAGGATGACGCCCCCTTTGCAATCTTCCCAGATTTCAGCCCAGCTTCGATTCTCTCTCCAGTCAAGATTAAATCAGTGAAACCAGCCGAAGAATTCCCAATGAGATGGTTAAAAAACGGCCCAGATAGGGTCCCCAAGAACATGTCCACTAACTCTCGATCAGTCAAAGGTGGCTGCACCCTGCCAGCCAGATCCCTCCACTTCTGCGCATACTCTTTAAAACCTTCACTTGCACCTAACGACATACCCTGGAGTTGGGTACGTGTGGGGGCAAGGTCGGCATTATACTGATACTGCTTGTAGAAAGCAGTAGCCAGCTCCTCCCAGTTACGAACTTTGGTCCCATCCAGCTGATAGAACCATTCGAGATGAGTCCCTGAAAGACTCTCCTGGAAGAAGTGGATCCATAGATTCTTGTCCGCAGAGTACGGCTGAATCTTCCGAACATAGGACCTCAAATGCAGCTTGGGACAGGATGCCCTGTCATAATTAGAAAAGGTTGGAGCTTTGAACTTGTGCGGGATAATTACACCAGTCGACAAGCCCAGATCTCCAAAATCCAGCCCAGGTACCTGTTGAACTTCCATGGCCTTCAACCTGTCTTCCAGTTGTTTGTACCTGTCATCTGCAGGAGGATACTGTTCCTCATCAAAATCT
Source organism: Vicia faba (assembly GCA_948472305.1). Taxonomy (NCBI): domain Eukaryota; kingdom Viridiplantae; phylum Streptophyta; class Magnoliopsida; order Fabales; family Fabaceae; genus Vicia; species Vicia faba. The sequence continues at coordinate 1,475,284,470 of OX451735.1, read as the reverse complement.
GTCTCGTTGTCGGAGACTTCTGGAGTAGGAAGCTTTACTTCTGCCTGAGAAGGACTCTTGCCAACAGAAGAAACAGCCTCTTCTTGGTGCAGAGTATTACCCAACCTTCGGCCCGAGTTGAATAGGACAGTTCTTCTTTTCTTCTTCTTCTCCTTCTTCAGGAGCATAGTCTTCAATTCCTCTTGGCCCTTAGCTAGACCCAGGATTAGTTCTTGAAACTGCGCGTTCTGCGCCTGGAGAGCCTTGATTGAAGTCTCTGTTGATTCAGATCCGGGATTCATGATGCTGAAATAAACAGCGAAGAACTGTAAGCAACCTGAAAAAGGGGAAAAACCTGCTATGCACATGATGTATGAAATGCGTATGAATTATGTTTTCAAAGACAATCGGGAATCAACTTTGTAAACAAAAAAAGGAACACACTTCATTAGATTCAACTTTGCAACTGAAATTATTCAACAAGTTGCCCTTAGGCGTTTACATGAAATGAAACAACTGGAAAGGAAATAAAAACTATAAAGGCACATTCAACATTCCTCATTGATCCCATGGTCTCCTCTTCTCAGTACGGAGGTAGGCATTCAGGGCTCTCTCACTCTCCAACTGCTTTGTCAGCTTCTGGATCTTTGATTCCTGCTCGTTGACCTTTTCCCGGTAAGAATCCCGCTCTTCTTGCAGTTGCGACCAAGATCTCTTCAATGTCTCATAATCAGTAGGTATCTGAGGAGGAAGGACAGTTGGAGGAACACCATCTTTATCAGGACACTCAAGAATGACGGGTCTGACAGCTTCATATGGCATACCTAACTTCTGAGCACGGATGCGGACCCATTTGTAGTAGGCTTCCATAGGTAAAGAAGTCTTTGGCCCTAGCTCTTGTGGGTCAGCTTTATGAACCTTCTCCCAAGCCTTGATGAACCTACGACGTAGCTCGTCACTATCCACCTGAAACTCGAAACTGATGTGAGGCACCAACATCTCATGGGGGCCTGCTCTTCTTGCTCTTCCAAACTGACGGAGTGCTAGACATGGATTGTACGAGATCCCTCCTTGAGTACCAATCAGAGGGACATTAAGATACTCCCCGCATCGATCAATAATAGCTATCTCATCCAAACCTCTGCAAGTCCAAATGATGTCTTTATCGGTGAGAGACATTAACCTGTGAGCCCAACCTCTTCCTTCTTGGTTCTTCAGTACGAACTTAGGGAGGTGCGAAATAAACCACCTCACCAACAAAGGGATACAACACCATAGGGTTCCTCGTCTTCGGGTAGTACGGGCATGAAGTTGTTGCAAGATGTCACCCAAGAGAGTGGGCACAGGGTTCTGAGACATAAAGATCCTAATGGAAGTGACATTGATGAAGTTGTCAGGATTAGGAAACAGGACTAACCCATAGATTAGGAGAGCCAAGATGTCTTCATATGCCCTAAAGTCCAAGTCATTCCAGAAGCTGTTAGCTTTACCAATCAGAAACTTGGCCAAGAAACCCTTAACTCCACTTCTAGTTACCCAGTTGTCTGTTACCTCTTGATGGGTCAAAGGAAGAGCTGCAGCAATGTCCTCAAGCCTGAGGGTCTTTTCCCAACCAGTAAAGGGAGTCTGATCCAAGATAGGGATACCAAGCAGATTAGAGAACTCTTCCAGGGTAGGGACCAGCTGGAAGTCTTGAAAGGTGAAGCACTGGTACTGAGGGTCATAGAATTGGGTCAGAACACTCATCAACTGTTGATCCCGCTTTGCAGTGACTAAACTGAGAAGAGAACCATGCCTCTGAATGAAGGAAGTGGTGTTTGGGATTCTGCTAACCAACTCATCAATCAACTCAGGTGAACGAACAAAGTTGAACCGGATAGTATTCCTTCGCACAGGCATCATAATGTCCTACAAAACAGAGCAAAGATGAAACCCTCTTGTCTTTGAAATGGTCAGTCCTTATGCAGGATGCATGCAATGCTCATGATGCTATGATGTTATGATAAAGCACACCACATACAGATACAAAGGCAAACATAGTAAGGCACACAAGTCACACAAGGCAAGCCCCTAAAGTTTAGGCCAGCATGAGGTCTAGGTACTACCCTCTTTCAGTTTGTTGGTTCATACCTGTCCTAATCAAAAGTAACCGGGTTCTTAGAGGATCCCAATATCATTGACTACCCTCAATCGGTCATAACTCCAGCATCGCAATCTTTTCTTGCGGCCAGAACCATCACGAGAGTTTAGCCTCAATGGGCGTAGCATACTGCTACTGTTCTAAAGGCCAAGTTGTGTCAATTAAGGTTCTAAGGTTGTTGGTGCTTAATGACTCCTTAGAAGACCCATATTCTCCTCGTTGCAACACAAGGGATATCGGTACAGACTAAGGTGTCACACCAACGTAGCCACTGCTTCACCTGTGTCGGTCTACGCCGGACAGGTCCCTCACAGCTTATGCTACCTAAACAGGGTATCCCCAGATCCGGGTTAGGATCTATGTAACTCCCATGCAACCCACAATAGTAAAGCAAGCAAAACAATACAAGTGAAAACACAGTTATGACTTAGCCCTAAGGTACACCTCACTTTATAAAGGGTCCCCAGCAGAGTCGCCAGTTCTGTGATCGGTGGATCTGGAACTGACTGTTTAACGCTGGTTCGCGAAATGTCGCGGTAAGCAAGAGTCGCCACCGTCTTTTATTTTCTCCAAATGGAAAGGACAAAAGCACAGAAAAATTCCTTAAAGAGATTGCTCTCGGTTCGGGAGGTAGGTTATAGAAAGGGAAGGTGTTAGCACCCTTTCTATCCATGGTTATCCATGGGCTCTTAGATACTTGCTCATTGTGTTTTCAAAATTGTTTGCTTGCTTTTCAATGTGGGTTTAAAAAAGTTTCTTTGAAAAGTTTCAGTTCGACTCGTACGTCAGAGTGTTTGAAAAGTTTGTTTTGAAAGCTTTTGAAAAGTGTCGGTGTGAAAAGTCTTTTGAGTTTGTTTTGAGATTAGAGCAAGTATCTAGAGTCATCTACCTACCCTAAGGAATTCGTCTGTGTAGATGTCCTTTAAAGTAGTGCCATCCCACCATTGAGAGGTAGGTAGCACCACCGTTGGAGGTGTTCGGGTCAATTCGAGTTTAGGGACATGGTGATCACCAGAGCAATGGGAAGACACCTTAGAAGCTACCCTCACGCCAGGTTCCCGGATCATGAGGACTTACTAAGACGTCCTCTACTCGACGACCACCTTTCGAAAGGCAACAGTGAGGCGTACCCTAGGGGTGGTGTGTGCGAATCGTGTGTCATGTTTCAGTTATTTGTCTTGTCATGTTTGTTGTGATCTACGCTTGATTTTATTTTAAGCCATTCATTCTTGCATGCATATTTAACAGTTAAGTATTTTGCGAGGAAATAAATCTAAGACTATTACAAATGGCGCGGGTCCACATCGCCAAAATTAAACCGGACCCGATTTAGCGGAAAATAAATAAAGCAATGAAATAAAAGTACGAGAAATTTAAATTACAATGCTTTGGGACAATTACATAATTATATTAAGCAATAAAGTAAATGCGCAAATTAAATAATTAAAACGAAACTAGGGCGTTGGACCCTTTTGCAAAAAATTAAAATTAATAAGGACTTAAAAATATTAAATGAGAATGATATTTTTGTGTTTTTTAGATTTAATGAGAAAAAGGAATTAATTCAATTAAATTAAACGGCAAACCCTAATTCTAATATTTTTTATTTATTATGAAAGAATTAAAATATGATCTAAATTAAAACCTAATTTATTTATGTACAATTTTTAATTTATGAAAATAACTAAATAATATTATTCTAAAAAAAAGGGGAAAATTAAAAGAAAAATCAAAAAAAGATATTAAACCTAAATTCTATTTTTGGTGTTTTTTATTAAAAAGATTAAAACTATAACCTAATTAAACTAAATATTTACATATATTAATTTATTGATGAAAATAATTAAAATTAAAAATTATATTTTTATTTGGACATTTTTTATTTTTATGATGTTTTTTTGTATTTTTTGTAAAAAAGGATGTTTAATTAAATCAAAAAATAAATAAACAAATAAGCAATTAAAAATAATAAAAGATAAAAGAAAATTTAGAAAAAGAGAGAACCAGGGGGGTTTCTGTCCCATTATGGAGGTGTTGATGTGCAAAGCCTGGCCCAATAAGCTGGACATTGGTTGACTTTTTGAATCCCATACAACGCGTTAGACTATGGTACATGATGCTCCTCCAATCTTTGCCCTTGGCTTGATCTCATGGGACGCGTGGCTGCCTAATGGTGAGAGAATATGGTGTACATCACAATGAGCGCTGCATAGGAAATTGGTTTGAAAAACAATATGGAATTTTTGCCAGACCTGGGACTTGAACCCAGGTCTTGAAGGTTACAAGCGTAGCGTGTTACCACTGAGCCATCACGTTCACATTTAACATATAATATAACACAAATAATATAAAAGGAACACGTTAGTGCTTTTAGAAATTCGCGCGAAATTCAAAAGAGCCAATGGCTGATGGACACACACTCGTCTTCTTCCCCTACCTGTAAAACAAAACAAAAGAGCAACGGTTTTTACAGCGTTGCGTTAGGGGTGATTCAAGAAAATAGCGAATAGCTCCCTATGGACCATAAATTCACCGCGAGGGTTCAGACATCTTCGTCTTGAGGTGCTGAATCCAACCATGGTGTTCAGGGGTCCTGATTTTTCTTCTATGCAAAATCCCTAATTTAGAAAACCTGCAACCCTAATTTTTGATAATGGCGAAAACACATACATGGCACAAAAACATAATTGAACCTATTGGTTAGCATAAAAACATCATTATAAACAAGAATCCATGAAGAAAAATGCAAAAGAATGCTTGATTTATGCTATGCGTTTTCAGAATTTTCTTGGTGCAGTTTGACTTAGAGGTACCGATTCAAGGGGTTTTTGTTGATGTTAAAGATTGAGAGACGTTCCAGGATGCCTCAGGATGCTTATGGAATAAAAATTGGAGCTTGAATCGACCTTAAAGCTAGTTTTCAGTCTTGAGTTTTTTGTGAAAAATTTCAATATGCAATGCTTGTTTTGGGCGCAGCTTGCAGTCTAAGATCATTAGGGTTGTGATGCTGAGTATGTATAGAGCATGTTAGGTCAAAAAGATTGAATAAAATCCATTGAATTCATTGTTTGAAGATTTGATTTGCTTAAGGATCTTTCCTAATCTTTTTTCATGGTTTTTTTGTGTCAATTAGTTCCAATCAAGCCAAAACCTTCTATATTAGCATGTGCACGAAATCTCAAGTTCAAATCATGCATAAAAAGATTTGTTTAGGTCAAACTTATATTTTTCACATATTAAAATAACTTAAATGAATTAATATTGATATAAATTCAAATAAATAATTAAAAAATATGAAAATACTTCCCTTTGGGCCTAATGGTCGTGCATAGGCTTGGCATGAAGAAACTTGGAAGAAAAATGGGCCCATTTGCATTTTTAGGCCTTTTGCATCAATGTTGACTTTCAAAAATTCCTAAAATTTTCCCAACTTCCGCAAGGCATAACTTGGTCAATTTTTAAGCTTTTCACATGTTCTTGGACATTTTGGAAAGGTCTTTGAGTCCTTTAACCAATGCCTTTGGTCCCATGTCATTTTGATTTACCAATCTCAAGTTATGGCCTTTGACTCAAAGTCACTTTTTGTTGACTTTTGAAAATGACCTATAATGTTGAAATTGATAACTTTTTGTGAGAGCATTTCTTGGACTTGGAACATGAAGATGAATTGTAGGAAATGTCTTTCTCTTCAAAATGAGCTTTGGATGGAATTTTTCTGATAATCCATGTGAAAGTTATGCCCTGGTCAATTTCAGTTGACTTTTTCAGCTGTCCAAATATAGTAACTTTTGTATCTTTGATGATTTCTGAGCCAAATTTTGAGAATCATGATCAAGCATTGATCAAATGATGTTTGTGGCTTCAAAATGATATGTTGACCAAAAATTTGAACTTTTGACTGTCAAATGACCATTTTGCCCCTACAGTTGACTGTAGTGCAATCTAGGGTTTTGACTGTGCAATCTTGAGCTGAATGCCTTGAAACTTGACATGAGGATGCTTGACCATCTTTGTAAGCATATGAGACTTGATTGGGCCTTTGAAAAGTTCATTTGCTTGACCAGAACTCAAACCCTAGTTTTGACTGTATAGGAGACAGTTGAGCTGCACAACCCTTGGGGAATTTTGTGACCTTGACTTGGCATTTTCTTGATGAATATGGGAGGGCAAATTTTGGGGTACAACAGGTTGTCTACTTGTTGTTTTCATTTTTTCATACATCCTAGTTACTATCATTTGTACAAAATAAATAAAATGCAGAAAGATAAAATCCTACGCTATTACAACCATATCGAAAGGCATAAAAATATAAAGGCAAAAATAAAATAAAAGCAAGAAAAATGAAGGTTTTTTGATTGGGGCATAAAACCCTTCGATTCTGCACATTCCGGCTCCCTTCGATTTGGCCTGAAAAGGGTGAAGGTATGACTTTCGACTGAGGCCTCACGGTCAGCATGTTGTACCTTTCGATTGGGACCAGGGGGACAGCATGTTGTGCCTTTCGATGGGGCCTAGAATCTGTGCAAGATGTAATCTTCTTTTCTGCCTTCTTCGACCGGGCCTGGAGTCAGTGAGGAAGCCCGAGGCTTTGTTTCATATTCCTGTTTCCTGTTTACTTTGTTTGAGACATTAAATAGCAACATGGCCTAAGGCCATGCTAGTAAACAGTTTAATAACTAAAGCTAATTCAGGCAAACAACAAGCAAAACGAAACATGTTAACAGGGTGGAAACGAAAGGAACAGCAGTATGTACATGCTTGGAACGAAAGTGAGTTTATTTACATGTTATGTCATGAAATGAAAAGCTCAAGGGTAAGAGTGACTTACCTTGACGGAGGCGTTGAATGGATGTGGGGCCTTGAGTGGTGGCCCTTGAATGCTTCTGGATTCGGAGGGGGAAACCAGGGGTCACGTCCTTGATACTGGATTCAACAGAGAAGAACAAGTGTAAGGTTCTTCCTACTGGATTCGAAAAGGTAAGAAGGTGTATGGAAGTTTTCAGATTCCAAGGGGATAAGTGTTTGGATTCTGGATATGTGTTTGAGAGCTGTTAGAGAATTTTCTGCAGATTCGTTCGACTGGCCAAAAAAGGTCCCCTGAACATGTGTGGTGGAGGCTCATATTTATAGATGGCTTAGGTTGACGCTTTGGGAGGGAAAACAAAAAATTCAAACAAAAAGAGTATGCTGTATTTGTAGCTTTCGAGGGACAGTGTTTTATTGCCATTTTGGTGCAAGGAATTGGACAGTGTAGGACTGTTGTGCAGCAATTTTGGAGTTTTATGGCCAGTGAATCGGGCCCGAGCCTGACAGTGCATGAGACTTGGTCAACAAATGCCTTTGGCCTCTCATCCTTTTGTCTTTACTCCCTAGCCTCACCTTTCGACCAGACTTTCAGAAACCATCTTCTTCTTTTTCAATCGAAGTGACGTTCGAATGACTCCCCTAGACAATCCTTCGAATGGGCCAAATTAATGCTCTTGGGATGGAAGGCTCAATCGAAGCTTGCAACGCTGGAGAAGTCACTCCCCCAAACGGAAAAAAACGTGCAAGGGCAGGATGTGTGATCGAAAGAGGGCAAAAGAGAGGCTTTTTCCTCCTGGATCGAAGGACACCATCAAGAGGGTTTTTGCCTTGTAGATTACAAGAGGCTCTTTTCCTTGTGAATCCGAACCAAACTGTGTCAGAGGCCCATGCCCAGTCGAAGGATGCAAGCCAAACTTTTGTCGAAAGAGGTCAAAAGGCCAATCGAAGGATGCAAACCAAGCTTGTGTCGAAAGAGGCCAAAAAGCCAATCGAAAGAGCTGAAACAAAGGACACTTGTTTTTATCCAAATTTGCCAAAATATTAATTTTATCTGTTTTCCCCCTTTTTGACAGTTTCCTTTTGGTATTGGAAAATCCAATTGCACTTGTTCAAGCTTGAACCTTTGAAAATCCTTGTGAGAAAGGCCTTGAGAATTGAGAGGGAAAATTTTGGGGTACAACACTTTGGAAAGATGAGGTTACAAGTTTGCAATGGAAAAAGAATGGAATCAAATGGATGCTTGAGCTAAAAGTTACATGGAGTCAAAGTTGAAGAAAAAGTGTTAACTTTCCATAATTAGAAATATTTCAAATTCTTCTTCAAAAATGACTTATAATCTATTGAATCCAAACATGGCCTTCCACTTAGAATTTTCTCTTGACCAAAAAGGATTAACTAAAGTAGACCTCTTGAATGACACTTTGAAATTTGAACCACTTAAAATGTCCAAAAATTGAGCAAGTTATGACTTATTGAATTTGGCCAAAAATCATGAAATGACCTATAATATTTTGCATTCTTAAGGAAACTTCCATCCATTTTCTCACTTTGCATATAAAAGAAGGCAAAAAGTACACATCTTCAATATCATCATGGAAAAGAATGGACTCAAGGTGATTAAAATTTACCAAGTTATGACCATTTGAAATCACATATGGAAAATTGGGGATTTATCTGGATGACCTGTAATCTTTCTTCTTCACCAAGTTCTTTCCACATGAAAACTCCTTGGAAATTTTGAAGTGATTTGTTGGTAAATCTTTGAAGAGAAAGATGTATTTGGAATCACTCAAAAATACCAAAAGGTGAGCAAGATATTCTCCTTTGAAGTTCAAAACCCTAGCCTCTAGATCAAGAGAATGCTTTGAGGAACTTTGACAAGTTTAAACAAACTTCTTGTGCCAAGATTCTTTCTTTGAGAATAGAAGTTATTTAAGATGATGATGAGGACTCATAGCCACCAAAACCACTTCCATATTTTGAAATTTGAGAGAAATGTGCTCTTGTGACCAATAGGAACAAGACCTTGTCCAATCATGGCAACTTCTTCACTCAACCCCTTGTACTTTTTAATCAATTTTGATAACTTTGAAATATGTTGAACCAATGTAAGCCTTGTCATGCCATTTCTTCCAAAACCATTCCAATAGTGAAGTTTGAACTCCTCAAGCTATATTGACTAGGGCATGGAAATAAACTCATGAACCCATGAAGCAACTTGCTAAACCTCATAGCCTTTACCTACATTATTAACAAGTAAGGCAAACCAACATTGCATTTTATTAATAAAAGAAAAATATAAGCAAAATATTCATGATCACAAAAGAAAACAAGTCAAGGTGCTTGGTAACTCCTCAAAAAGAGCAAAGCTAAATGATAGGGAGAAGAACCAAAAGTCTTAATGTGATCTTGTTGTGATTGAATCAACATGGTATGATGAAGGGATCTTAGGGGAAAAATTGGGGTACAACAACTACCCTTATTTAAGTTTCTTCTATCCGGAGATACGAAGGTTCAAAATCTTCGTGTCGACGTGATCAAAGATACTTAAATATAAAATAAACCCTATTTTTGGCCCTAAGATGCCATGCAAATGCTTATGCATATGAACTCATATGAACAATACCAAAGAGACGCAAAGTATCACTGGGGATGCCACAAAAATGAAGAAACAAAGGAGAAACCCCACTAGGAAAATAAATCACTGGTTGACCAAAAGAATTGAATCAGAGAGGAAGATTACAAACATCGACGTTCACTGCCGATGGTCCTACCAACATTCACTGAAGGTAGAAAGAGAAAATATATCATATCACCGCCGTTCACTGATGATGAACTATCAATGTTCACTGATGACAGAAAAAAGATAATAAGCACCGACGTTCATTGCCGATGGTCTACCAATGTTCATTGAAGGTAGAAAGAGAAAATATATCATATCACCGCCGTTCACTGATGATGAACTATGAACGTTCACTGATATAGCAAAAAGATAATAAGCACCAACGTTCACTGCCGATGGTCTATCAATGTTACTGAAGGTAGAAAGAGAAAATATCATATCATTTCCGTTCACTGACGATGAACTATCAACGTTTACTAAAGATAGCAAAAAGATAATAAACACCAACGTTCACTGTCGATGGTCTACCAACGTTTACTAATGATAGAAAGAGAAAATATATCATATCATCGCTGTACACTGACGATGAACTATCAACATTCACTGAAGATAGAAAAAAGATAATAAACACCGACGTTCACTGCCGATGGTCTACCAACATTCATTGAAGGTAGAAAGAAAAAATATCATATCACCGCCGTTCACTGACGATGAACTATCAACGATCACTGATGATTGCAAAAAGATAATAAGCACCGACGTTCATTGCCGATGGTCTACCAACGTTCACTGAAGGTAGAAAGAGAAAATATCATATCATCGCCGTTCACTGACGATGAACTATCAATGTTCACCAAAGATAGAAAAAAGATAATAAACACCGACATTCACTGCCGATGGTCTACCAACGTTCACTAAAGGTAGAAAGAGAAAATATAATATCATCGCCATTCACTGACGATGAACTATCAACGTTCATTGATGATAGCAAAAAGATAATAAGCACCTACGTTCATTGTCGATGGTCTACCAACATTCACTGAAGGTAGAAAGAGAAAATATATCATATCATCATCGTTCAACGACGATGAACTATCAACATTCACTGAAGATAGCAAAAAGATAATAAGCATCGACATTCACTGCCGATGGTCTACCAACGTTCACTGAAGGTAGAAAGAGAAAATATATCAGGTTTTCCCCAAAATTCTAGTGTTTCGCCTAGAAAGGGTCTCAACTTTTTCTTTAACCAAGGGAATCTGCCTGGAAAGGGTCAAACATAAGATGTCTCAAATAAAGAGACTTGTTACTTGTTGTAATGGAGAATTGCAAAAAGAAATGACTTTCTAGGGATAGAAATATGACTTCCCGGGTAAATGCCATGATATTCCTGCTGAGGAGATAAAGTCTTCTTGTGCAAAATAAATGCACAAACTAAAACTCAAAGTTTTCAGAAATCCAAAGTAAATAATATATTCATGCAACCACATACCCAAATAAGAAATAAACTGGAGCAAGACAGCCAACGAAGATACATCCTTCGAAAAATAAACTCAAGAGGGAAAACCAAATCCACCTAAGCAAAGAGCGTTGCAGGAAGGTCAGAACACAATGTCAATGAACAATGATTTGTCAATTTTAGCCATGCATGATGTATGTATGAATGTATGAGTGTTATCGTGCATATGTCGGTAAAACAGATACACAAACAGTAGGAAGAAACAAATAAAACCGCCTCAGGTACTAACAACACTTGGCTAAACTTCAACCAGAAATATCATTCCAAGAAAGGTAAAAGCCAACTGCAGAAACCAAACCTATTGCATGCCTTTAACTTTACTAAAGAGAAACATAATTTGGAAGTAGAAAAATTAAACATATACCAAGATAGAACATCCTCCTTCCGGCTTCATCAGAGAAACCAATTTTTCTTCAAAAGTAACACACCTACTGGAGATTGCAAGACCAGCCTCAAATAAAGCAGACTGACGCTGAAACAAACAGACCTCACTGGGGAATGCAAGCCTACCTCCCTGGAGAAAGATACGGATTGAAACTTTACATCATGAACACTTATTCCAACAAAAGATGCCCTGGGATAGCCTTCCCGGGGAATCAGAAAGTCATCAATATAGAAAGAGGTCAAACCCATGGGGATTTTAAATCCAACCCAGCACTTGGTGGGTGAAAACCCAAAGGTTGATAATCATTTCAACACTTCTCAGAAAAGATACAGCCCTGGTCTAGTTGCCTGGGAAAAAAATACCAACGATAATGCCAATACTGCAAAAAGAGCGACATCTCAGCACACCAAGGGAATAAAACCTTTCATCATATGATGGAAGACTTTGTTGGGGAATCTGGGACAGAGGCCTCTGACCATGCAAACCCAAAATCAAAAGTGAACCAAGACTTGACTAGAGCCAATGGGATCACGAACCCAATACTGCACCTTACACTGATTGTTATCGTCTTCAACTATCTGAGAAACATATAAAGATCGTGCACATACCAACAAAATGACCTAAGAGAACCTTCAAGAAGGAAGTAAATCTTCTCAAAACAACCAGAGTTTGTTCATTCCTGGGATCACCATTTTTTCTTGTCATTGTGTCATCACAAATCTCAAAGTAAATTGAATTGTAAAAATATCTCCTTTTTTTTTGAAAAGTCAATTTTGCTTTTTAATCTTTTTTCTTTGAAAGTTATTATTAGTAATAAGTGGAGTCTTTGTAAGCTAAATAAAATAAGAACACAAAGAATTGGGTAAAAGCTCGAATTTCATTAATAGAATAGTAGTCCGCGAATGGAGAGACTCCATGGATGATTACAAAGTTTGGGAAATGGTAATACATAATGGAAAAGATACATTGAGATACAATGACCACTATTCCCCCTAACAAATTTTGAAATCCCGAGCAGCGGCTTTTGTTGAAGTATGGTGAGGATCTGAGAAGATTGTTACTTCAACGATCAAGTCTTGTCTGACATAGTTACTTGCCAAGAGAATCCCTAACTTTTGCCTAAGTTGCCCTTGCGGGTTTTCAATTTAGCGGGAAATTTATTCTGTTTATGTCTCTAATTTTTGCCTAGACCGCCCTTTCGGGTTTTCAGCCTACCGAGATGCTCCTTTTTGCCTAAGCTGCCCTTTCGGGTTTTCAACTTAGCGAGCTATTCTTTTATTTCTTTAGACGAACTATTTCTTGACTGCATCAACATTCATGGGACGTGGGAACTCCTCTCCATCCATAGTTTCAATAATTAATGCACCACCAGAGAAGGCTTTCTTGACAACATACGGGCCTTCAAAATTGGGAGTCCACTTGCCCCTAGAATCAATGTTGAAAGACATGATCTTCCTGAGCACGAGGTTGCCTTCTCTGAATTCACGAGGTTTGATCTTTTTATCAAATGCTTTCTTCATTCTTCTCTGATATAACTGCCCATGACATAAAGCTTTCATTCTCTTATCTTCAATCAAGTTCAATTGGTCAAACTTATTCTGGACCTATTCAGCCTCTGTCAACTTGGTTTCCATTATTACACGCAACGAGGGAATCTCTACCTCGACAGGGAGTACAACTTCCATTCCATACACCAGGGAGAACGGGGTTGCTCCTGTTGAAGTGCGAACAGATGTTCGATATCCATGTAGAGCAAAAGGGAGCATTGCATGCCAATCCTTATAAGTAACAACCATTTTTTGGATAATTATCTCGATATTCTTATTAGCAGCTTCAACAACCCCATTCATCTTTGGCCTGTATGGAGACGAATTGTGATGGACAATCTTGAATTCTTCACACAGTTCTGTCATCATCTTGTTGTTCAAATCCGAGCCATTGTCGGTGATGATTCTGCTCGGCACACCATACCAGCATATACGATTATTTTTGATGAAACGCACAACCACCTATTTGGTAACATTGGCATATGAAGCAGCCTCTACCCATTTGGTGAAGTAGTCAATTGCTAACAAGATAAAATGGCGCCCATTTGAAGCTTTAGGTTCTATCATCCCAATCATGTCAATACCCCACATAGAGAAAGGCCATGGGAAGGAAATCACATTGAGAAGTGTCGGAGGCACATGGACCTTATCTGCATAAACTTGGCATTTATGGCACTTCTTTGCAAATTTGTAACAGTCAGATTCCATTTTCAACCAATAATAACCTGCCCTTAGCATCTTTTTAGCTATCGAATGTCCGCTGGCATGAGTGCCAAATGAACCTTCATGAATCTCATGCATCAATATGTCTGCTTCGTGTCTATCCATGCATCTGAGCAAGTCCATGTCATAATTTCTCTTGTATAACACATTTTCACTGAGGAAGAAACTGCCTGCCAATCTTTTCAGTGTCTTTCTATCTTTCCTCGACGCACCAATCGGGTATTCCTGAGTCTGAAGAAAATGCTTGATATCATAGTACCAAGGTTTTTCATCTGCTACCTCCTTCGTCATAAACACATGAGCGGGCCTATCCAGCCGTCGAATTGTAATTCGGGGTATATCATTCCAAGTATTCATTTGGTACATGGAAGCCAGAGTTGCCATAGCATCCGCCATTTAATTTTCATCTCTAGGGATGTGATGGAATTCGACTTTATTGAAGAGGGGTAATAATATTCTTGCATAGTCTTTGTAAGGGATTAAGCCAGGGTAACGAGTGTCCCACTCTCCTTTGATCTGATTTATTACCAAAGCTAAATCACCATACACATCTAGAATTTTGATTCTGAGATCAATAGCTTCCACAAGACCCATGATGCAATCCTCATATTCTGCCATATTATTAGTGCAATCAAATGTTAACCTTGCATTAAAAGGAATGTGCGATCCATGATGAGTGACAATCACATCACCAATTCCTTTACCATAAGCATTCACTACTCCACCAAAAATCATACTCCAACGAGATTCAAGGTCAGGGCCTTCCTCAGGCAATGGTTCATCACAATCTTTCACTTTCTGGAACATCACATCCTCATCGGGGAATTCATATTCTGCAGACTGATGATCTTCCAACAGTTGGTGAGCAAGGTAATCTGCCAACACACTACTTTTAATAGCCTTTTGAGTGCGGTACTCGATATCATATTCAGATAACAATATCTGCCAGCAGGCAATTCTCCCAGTAAGAGCAGGCTTTTCAAAAATATACTTGATTGGATCCATTTTGGAGATCAACCAAGTGGTATGATTCAACATATACTGCTGCAAATGCTTTTCCGCCCAGGCCAAAGCACAACATGTCTTTTCTAGCATGGAATACCGCGACTCACAATCAGTGAACTTTTTGCTGAGATAATAAATGGAGAACTCCTTCTTCCCTGTTTCATCCTGTTGTCCCAGAATACAACCCATGGATTTATCTAACACTGTTAGATACATAATCAACAGTCTTCCTTCTACGGGAGGGAGCAAGATAGGAGGTTCAAGCAGATATTCTTTAATACTCTCAAATGCATTTTGACAGTCATCCGTCCATACACAACCTTGATATTTTTTTAACAACTTAAAGATCGGTTCACACGTTACAGTCATGTGGGAAATAAATCTGGAAATATAATTCAAGCGCCCGAGGAAACCTCTGACTTGCTTTTCAGTTCTTGGTGCTGGCGTTTCTTGAATTGCTTTGACTTTATCAGGGTCAACTTCAATTCCTTTCTGGCTAACAATGAAATCCAACAATTTCCCCGATCTAACACTGAAGGTGCATTTATTTGGATTCAAGCGGAGACGATACTTCCTCAAACGCTGAAACAACTTCAACAAATCTTTTATATGCCCTTCTTCAGTTTGGGATTTGGAAATCATATCATCAACATATAATTCGATTTCTTTGTGCATCAGATCATGGAATAGGGTTGTCATAGCCCTCTGGTACGTTGCACCAGCGTTCTTCAACCCGAAGGGCATCACTCTGTAACAGAATGTTCCCTAGGGTGTGATAAACGTTGTTTTTTCCATGTCCTCTGGATCCATTCTTATTTGATTATACCCGGAAAATCCGTCCATGAACGAGAATACCTTGAATTTTGTTGTGTTGTCCACTAACATGTCGATGTGAGGCAATGGAAAATCATCTGTTGTACTAGCTTTATTTAGATCTTTGTAATCTACACACATGCGGACTTTTCCGTCTTTTTTAGGTATTGGGACAATATTGGCAATCCATTGAGGATACACTGACGTCACAAGAAAACCAACATTAATCTGTTTTAGGACCTCCTCTTTGATCTTTACTGTCATATCTGGGTGGGCTCTTCTCAAGTTTTGTTTAACTGGAGGACACTCTGGCTTCAACGGCAAACGATGCTCCACAATATCTGTATCTAGACCAGACATATCTTGATAGGACCAGGAAAAAATATCCACATACTCTTTCAACAACTCAATCAACCCGCTCTTCACATTAGGATGTAACGATGCTCCAATCTTGACTTCCTTCGGATCATCTTCTGAACCCAAATTAATCACTTCCAAAGGCTCTTTATATGGTTGAATGGTATTTCCCTCGTGCTTAAGCAACCGTGAGACCTCTTCTGGAATCTCATCATAATCTTCTTCTTTAGCCCCAAACACAGGATATTCAATGTTGGGAGAGGGTGCAGGGTCATTGTATTCAACGGGTTTTTTAATTAATCTGCACATATGATTTATGATTGCTTTTAGAAAATGACACATATAACAAGTGATCATGCAGATTAATTTTCAGTTATTATTTATTTTGAAAGGTTTTTTTTCTTCTAATTACCATTTCCCAAGAAAAAGCAGAAAATAAAGACATAATTTGGGGAGAAAAGATAACTTTTATTAACGGTCTTAAAAGTCACAGCAAACAGATAAGCCCTACAACATTAATACTTCGACCTTGGGCAGAGTGAAAGCTTTACAAAAGAAAGAAACAGATTAACCAAACAAATTACTTTGAAACATGTATGCAAGAAGGAACATCAATGGTGACCCAGTTCTGAACTCGGACTCCATGCGTCACATAATTCGGTACTTCCTGCTCTGCTTCATCCTCTTCAACAACATTAAGTCTAGAATCAATGGGATGGAGGTAGCCTCCGCTGTGGAAAACATCCTGATAACTGTTCACAGTAGACTTTGACTTCAAAACTTCGTCTTTGCCAATCTTCGAAGAGAAACCCAAACTAGCTTTGTTCTTGTTCACGGGTGGATCCACAAGTCGTCCCCAAACTGTATTATGACCATTGCGCACAACCTGCTGCGCGTTCTTCAGCGAAACCACAGAATTATCATTTCTCTATATGTTGTCAATGGATAGGGCTTGGAATTGGGTTCCAACAGCAGCCTCATCCACTTCTACAATACTGAAAGAGGATAAATGGGATATCAACAGCATGCTCCCTATTTATGATCACTACCTTCCCTTCACGCACAAACTTTAGCTTCTGATGCAGAGTTGAAGTGACAGCCCCTGCTTCGTGTATCCATGGCCGTCCTAGCAAACAACTATATGCGGGAATAATGTCCAGGACCTGGAAGGTTATCAGGAACAAATATGGTCCTATATGAATAGGTAAGTCCACTTCACCGATGACAAATTTCCTCGACCCATCAAATTCCTTCACAATGATGCCACTCGGGCGCATAGGTGCTCCTTGATACTTTAAATTCATGAGAGTACTCCTCGGTATAACATTCAACGCGGATCCATTATTAATTAGCACATTGGAAAGCGAATCATTCTTGCAGTTCATAGATATGTGGAGGGCCAGGTTGTGATTCCTCCCTTCATCTGGTAACTCATCATCGCAGAAACTCAAGTTATTGCATGATGTAATGTTTCCAATTGCACTGTTGAATTGATCTAATGGCTTGTCACTCTCCACAAAAGCTTGGTCTAGTACTCTCATCAATGATTCTCTATGAGCGGAGGAGTTCATCAATAACGCTAGGATGGATATTTTAGAAGGAGTCTGTAGTAGCTGATCTATAATTCTGTAGTCGCTCATCTTAATTATCTTCAAAATATCATCCACTTCTTTCTCTAATGTAGCTCCATTAGTATCTCCTGTAGCCTTCTTAGGATCATCATTCTCAGCTATTTTCTTTCCAGCAACAACATCTCTTCGAACCACCGACGCAAATACACGACCGCTACGGGTCACCCTACTATTTTCAGCTATATTTCCGATATCAGGCATTGGCTGGATGGGAACTTCCACCCCATCTTCTAAGATCGTAGCGTTGTATTTGTAAGGCACGACCTTATCTGATTTATAGGGAATAGGACCTGGCAGACTAATTACCAATGGGGTAACAGCTGGTTTGTTATGGTACTCCACTTCAATATGAGCGAGTGCACCAAAACAATGTACAATAACGTTTACCCGTTCCTCAACACAATCAGGCATCACAAAGTCATTTTTGGAAAACAAATCTTCGTCTGAAGAGAAATACTCATCCGTGAAGGCATACTCTTCCTCTGACTCTTCTTCCATTAAACAAACTTCAACCATATCAACCTCATGATAATCATCTCTCTGACCTGTGATCTTGATAGTCCCATTGTCTAACAGCAACTGAACACCTTCCCTCACAATAGAACATCCTCAGGGGGTTTCGATAGCAAACTATGCAAGATCCATATTGGTGTTCCACCTGACCAGCAGTACGACAGAAGGTAGCATTCAACTGCACGAGATCCACATTTAAATATTCTACATCAAAAATTTTGAATTCACCAGGACATACAGAAACCATATTCACTTCCTCTTCATACTCTGCCCTAGGCCTGATTATATGGATTAAACCCTCATCCATCATCTCGTATAAATCAGCCTTTATCTTCTCGCAACCCTGTATGTCTGTACTACAAACAACACAACCGGCATGGTCATGCGTATAATAGCTGAATTCACAGAGGTCTGCGTGCATTTTCACCAAATATCCTCTAACCAGATTAATGTCAAAAATATGAAATTCACCTAGACAACCGGCTACCATATTCACAGCCTTCACTCCCCCGTTCTTGGGTAGAGGATTATCTTTCACATTAGGTCCCATGTCTTTGAAAGATAGAATTCCAGACTTCACCAACCTTTTCACTTCAGTCCTCAAAGGATAACAATTCTCAACATTATGCCCTGGTGCTCCCTGATGAAAAGCACACGTTTGATCTGCTTTGTAATACCAAGAAAATGGTGATGGTACGGCGGGAGGTGGTCGTGTCTAGACCAACTTCTTCTGAATCAATGCTGGTAGTAGTTCTGAGTAGCTCATGGGAATATGTTCATATTTCTCCCTTCTCTAATTATTCCCTTGGTTCCCCTGCTGGGACGGTCTTTGATAAGTAATGGTAGTCGGAGCGGCATTCATATCAGGAGTAACCGAGGAGAATTGCTGGTGACGCTGATAATTCCTTCTAGGAGCATTTACCCTCCTCTCTTGTATAATAATATTTGTATCCCCTTCTTTATTCTTGGTAAACCCATAAGATAGCTTCTTCACAACTCCGGATCCTTCACTTTTCATCAAATGACCTTCTCTTACAGCCTCTTCTAGGCGGACACCCATTCCTACCATCTTTGTAAAATCACTTGGTGCGCTTGCTACCATCCTTTCGTAGTAGAAAGCACCCAGCATCTTCAGAAAAATCTTAGTCATTTCTTTCTCTTCCATGGGAGGAATCACTTGGGCAGCTACCTCGCGCCATCTCTGTGCATACTCTTTAAATGATTCCCTGTCTTTCTGAACCATGGCCCTAAGTTGGTCACGGTCGGGCGCCATGTCCATATTGTACTTGTATTTTTTGATGAATGCTTCTCCCAAATCATTAAAAGTATGGATGTTGGTGATGTCCAAGCTCATATACCATTTCAACGCTGCACCGGTCAAACTATCTTGAAAAAAGTGAATCAGCAGCCGCTGATCATCAGTGTGGGTAGACATTCTTCTTATGTACATCACCAAGTAAGCACGAGGGCAAGTGTTTCCCTTGTACTTCTCAAATTCTAGGACCTTGAACTTAGCAGGTATCTTTATATTCGGGACCAAACACAGCTCATTCACATTCTGCCCAAACAACTCTTTTCCCCTAAGATCCTTCATCTCTCTTTGCATTCTATCAAACTGCTCTTGAAAATCATCCATTCTGTCATAAAGACCCAAGTCTTCACTTGGAAGATGGAAAAGATGACACACATCTTCATTAACAAACGGAACCAAATTCACCGAAGGAGGTGCAGCAGGAACAGTATGCACCACAGGAGGTGCAACAGGAACAATATGCACCATAGGAGGTGTAGGAGTAACAACAGTCTGAACCACTGGAGCATCTTGAGGGCCAAGATTGAAATCTTCATGTGTAAAATTCTCTGGAATTCCCCATGGATAACCTTGAGGCATATGGTTTTGAACAATAGCCAGAGTAGCGGATACAGGAACAGTCGGAACTTCGGTACTTGCCCTTGTGTGTTGAGGTTGAACACTCGGTGGCTGATTCTGAGCAGCCACCAGAGCTTCCATCAGAGCAGTTAGATTGGCCATGCCGGCCTTCAAAGCGGAAACTTCTTCGCGCAGCTCGCGATTCTCCTGTTCTAAGTTGTCCATCTTCTTTTTTAAATTAGCCCGAGTGTTGTAGTGATGAGTCAGCTTGCTGAATGAAGTAAAGAAGCTGGGTAAGACACCTGGGTATGCATAAAAAATGCAAGAAATATGTGCAATATGATGCATGATATGCAATGCACATGATTTTTTACTTCATTATTTAATATTTCAAGGGATTTAAGATTTATAGACATATTGCAAACATCAAAGTAATAAAGCTTTTGAAATACTGAAATTTTTTATTATAATAACTTAAAAATGCATTACAAGTTTCAATGATCCCGAGTACAAGATGAACATACAATCTAAAATCCTGAGAAAAAGAACTGATGGAGATCAATCTGTACGCTGGCGCTTCCCTGTGAGCCTGGCAATCTGAGCCCTCAGCCTCTAGTTTTTTGCCACATGTCTGATGGCAACATCCCTCCAATCATCTGGATCAGAAAGTGAGTAATCAACACCTGTTTGAGGCTTAGGGGTAAATAAATCCCCTTTCCTCTTCATAGACTCCACCGCTCGACTCTCAAGGATCTCGATCAAATCGTCTTTCTCCTTTAGGTCTGCTCTGTAGGAACTCTCTAAAGTTTGGAACTTGTTCTTCCAAGCATCCTTTTCCTGTTGCATCCTAACCAAAGCGAGTTGCAGCTCTTCTAGATCATCTAATAAGGGAGGGGTGGTCTTCACAAATAGGTCAGGCATGGGTGTCTCCCGAGTATATGATATCTTCTACTGAATGGCTCTCGATCGGACCCACTGAAGATATGGCTCCAAAGAAACAGCACCCCTAGGTCCCAAATCCTTCCTACTCTTCTTATGAATGTGACGCCAGGCCTTCTCAATCTGCTCCCTAGCTTCCCTGTGGTCTTCTCCTTCCTTCAGAAATAAACTACTCAAATGAATATTGTTCGGTTTATCCCTCATCGGATAACCAAGTTGTCGCCGTGCAAGAACAGGGTTATAGTTAACTCCTCCCTTTGTACCAAGAAGAGGCACATTGGGGAAACTACCACAACTGTCAATAATATCCACATCCTGATAAGCTTGATGGTACCAATCAATATCCGAGTAAGTAAGTGCCATGATCTTAGGAGCCCAACGGGGTTCCTTCTTGACATCCCAAAAAGCATCAGACTGGGGCATATGAGAGATGAACCACCGGTACAACAAAGGTGTGCAACAGATAATCATTCCCCCATGATAAGAACTCCAAAGATGAACAGAGTAATAAGCATCACCCAACAGTGTAGGAACTGGGTTTCCAATCATGAAAATCCTGATAGCGTTAATGTCGACAAACTTGTCCATATTAGGAAATAAGAACAATCTGTAAGCAAGTAGAGCAAGGATGGCCTCAAAAGCAACTGTACTCTTCATTCTGGCAAAGTAACGAGCTTTATCTAATAAGAACTGAGCTGGTAATCCTCTAATCCCTCCTTTAGTAGTCATATGGGCTTTCACCTCAGACTTCCCCAGATGAATCAAAGCAGCAATCTCATGTGGTTTTGGATCGCCCTCCAAACCAGTAAAAGGAACACGATCGGTAACAGGTAAATCCAATAGATAAGAATAATCCTCCAGTGTAGGCATCAAATGATAATCGGGAAAAGTAAAGCAGTGATAAACTAGATCATAGAACTGGACCAAGGTCGAGAGAATACCCTCCTTCATCTTCAGCTTCATGAGAGGAATAATGGATCCATACTTCTTCCGAAAGTCTACAGAATATTCGATCTCTGGAATTAGACTGACCAACTCATCTATCTTGGGATCCTTGAAACTGTATTTCCCGGTATTTCTCTTTCCAGAATCCATGGTTAAAAGTACCTTAGATATTTACAAATAGTCAACCTTTAAATCCCTTGAAATATTGTTTCTTCAAAAGATGCTTATGAGTGCATGGATACATGATGCAACAATCACACACAAGATCACACATATAGGGTTCATAGGTTCAACGTCACGAGCATGAAGTCGAAGGTACTACCCATAAGGTGTCGGTCTAAAAATTTATCACCTGCCGAACAAGGTTCTAAAGGTTCCCAGAGTCTACATCCTTCCTTCGAATATTTCCAACTTCCCGATTAACTCGGTAATTAGTAATATTATCAAGAAAGACTCGTCTGAGCGTAGTATCGCGTGACAACTATTTCCGGATTTCTCCGTCATAGCTTCCGCACTACACCTAAAAGTACAAGATGGGTTTGGTATTCTACGGTCCTCAGTTTCAGCAGGCTCCCAGGTCGAAAGCAATACATCTTCCCGATTACTCGGTAAACGACACTACAGTCAAAGGGGCTTCCACTGAGTGGGGGATCTCATGCCTCCTTTTTTGGGATTACTCCCTCAAAGTTAACATGACTATATCGCCCATCCTATCTTAAGGTTTACCCAAGTCCGGGTATAGGACTTATGAGTAATCACCAAGCACCCTGAAAACCAGGAAAATCCAAACAAACATATATACAAAATATAACACATAAACAACAATAGCACATATACAAATATAAACAAAGATAGGCTCAACCCACTTAGGGATGGAACAGCAAGAGGTCAATCTTTCCCTAGTGAAGTCGCTATTTTTTTGTAGCAGCAGCGGTAGTAATGTTCAAGACTAAGCCATTAGATTAACTAGACTTTATACAAATCAAAATAAAAATTGCCACGAGCTTTATTGTTTCCAATGGAATGGGAAAAAAGCGAATAACCCAAAAAGAGGGGGAAAGATTCAAGGTAAGGGGGTTGGTTATTCAAAGGGAAGGTATTAGCACCCTAAACATCTACGGTACTCCGTAGGAACCTCTTTGAAAAATCTGTATATTTTGGCTATAAATATGTGTTGTATAGAAAATGGATGGTGGAGGTGAGAAGAGAAATATTTTTTATGATTTTTGCACCCGCTACCATTGCGAACCTTTAGTGCCTACGTACCACCTTTCGTGCAATAGGGGATCAGGGTATACATAGTTCCTCTTTTAAAAATTTGAAACACAAGTGTGTTGATTAATTTTAAGAGATAAGACATCATCGTCATTGTCCATGTGGAAAACATACTTACTACCCACAATCATGAGAAAGGAGAATTTGCATCATCTCAAAGTGGAGGATATGGCTTGGATCTTAAAATCAATAATTTCTCACTCAACACCCAAGTGGAAAGTATCTCACTTCACTACATATTGTAGAAGTATAGTTGTTTTCATCACTACAAGGATTGACAAGAGTTTAATCTTTTGAGAAAAGTTTAAAGATAAAAGCCAAAGTGGCAAAATGGTTTGAAATGAGATTGATTGACTTTTAGTCATCTCACAAAAAATGTCAAGGTATTATTAAGTTGATTGAAGTTTAATGATGAAATTTTTTTGAAAATGCATGGACCTAAGTCCAAGTTTATTATGAAAGTATTTCAAGTTTCAAAACAAGAAGGGTTTCCAAAAGGAGGGAGAATATTTTTGAAATTAAAGAAAATGGGAGGAGAAGAAGAGACTATCCTAAAGAATAAGGTAAAAGCTAAGGATAAGGACCATCTAACCAACAAGAAGCCAAAGCTTGACATTATGAGCCAAGATAGAATTCCCATTCTTTGGATTGAAACCAAGCAAGCAAAGATAATAGACCTCTTCAAGTGTATTAAGTCTTCACAAAAATTGGGCAGAGTAACGACTGTATACGGGTGAATTCCAGATTACAAACAGAGAATGTAATCATAAAAACCTGCACACAAAAACAAACAAGCAACCCAATGTCTTAAGGTAAACCTCAAGAACTCCAGATAAAATAGTCAGATAAGATCACAAGGTCTCAAAGATAGGCCAAGGTTTCTAATCCTAAGTCCAAGAAATAGTCCCATGCTCCATAATGCTAAGGATAGTAACCAAATAGTCCAAGTATCATTAAGAGTTTTTTAGGGTTTATGTTGATTATTAAGTATCTTAAGAAAAGAAAAGAAAAGCTCAAGTGAGCAAAGTAAAAATGACAAGAAAATAAATGCTCAAATGAACAAAGATGAAAATGGCATGAAATGTAAATGTTGAAAAATAAATAGTACATAAAGCATAAAAAGAATAAAAGCATAAGGTAAAACAAGTCAATAATTAGTGGTTAGTTGGATGACCATATTGAAACTTGCATTTGGAACTCATTAGAGGATTGGTAGAACCAAAGCCTCCACACAACAAGTTGCATTTTCTTTTTGTCAAGTATATCATCCATTTGGAATTTTGACAAGCACCATTTAATGATCAACGATGTTTAAGTGATCCGCGTTGACCAAAGGTGTTATAGATCCATTAGAGGATTGGTAGAACCAAAGCCTCCACACAATGAATCTCAAGGTTATTGGATTAAAGAGGTCAAATTAACATACTTGGGCTTGCAATCATAAGTTTGGGCCACGAATGATCATTTATTTGAATCGGGACAAAATTTAGTGTTATGTTAAGCAATCGTAAATGGACTTATATATAAGTCGCACCTATTTTGAGGCCGGTCAACAGCAATCTATGCACCATTTGTTTTGAGACATGATATAGAGATCATGCTCCAACAACATTTAGTGCAATAAGAAGGGGATGAGATGAAGAGGATTAGGGCAAAAAGATGAATAAACCACTTTTGAATTAAAAATTTAATCAAACTATTGTTAAAATTATTCATCCATTTTTGTGGAGTTGAACTCAACACCCAAGATCCAATAATGTTAATAAAGTCTGATCAAAAAATCAACTCAAGACAACCAGAAAATAATCACAAAATAATAATATATTTAATATATATATATTAAAAGGGTTAAAAATGTTTAAAAAATAGAAAATAATGAGGAAAATATCAATTATGTTCAAATTAATCAAGAAATGAAAAATAAGGCCTTAGAAAAATCAGAAATGGATCCAAATATTTTTATAAAAAAATTGGTAATTTTTAAAAGTCAGAAACTATTTTTAAACTATTTAAAATTGCTAAAACAAACATAAAATAGATCAAAAATAGTTAACCTCAACATAAAATTCCATAAAATTTTCATAAAGTCAAAAATATGCAAAATAATATTTTTGAATTTTTCCAGAATTAAAAAATGTCAGAAAGTATTTTTTTAAGTAATTAAAAGAAAGCAAATAATACAAAAAAATATAAAAAATATCAAATGTTAAAATAAAAATGTGAAAAAATATTCATGAGATCATAAATAATTCAAAGTATTTTTGTGAATTTTTTCATAATTTTTGGATAAAAAATAAAAGAGTTATGAATTTTTGAAAATTTAAGCAAATAAAATATAAAATCAGAAAATAAAATAAAACCAAAAAAGATGTGGATCATCAGATCATAGTCAAGACGCGTTAGTAAGCTAATACAATGGACCAGACGCGCTGTGCTTGATATGGACCTTAGTGAAATACACATGTGATCTGAAAAAGGGCAACCAATTAAATTAAAACGCTTGGCACACTATCATTGGTTGAGACGAGACATGTCATCGTCTTCAACCTCCAGACACCCTGCAATGGGAATTTTGTGAGATCCTTCAAATGGAAAAATTAGGATCTTAGGCTAGCATCATTGAACTCGTCTCTTCAAGATGATTCTAACACAACCATCGCGCCAAATTTATATAAGGTATGGAGAGAGATACGAATCAAAAACTCAGAAAATAATGAGCACCTTCAATTTGAGATTTCTCTCTCAATTCTCTATGGATTTAAAAATTGTAAGCAGCATTAGAGTCAGACAAAGGAGTAGAATAGATTAGTGCTTGATTTGGATCCAAATGGTGGAGAATTCTTCCTTTTCGAAGTTCAAGTAAGAAGCTCTGAAACTAGACTTCTGTAGCTTGAATTATGGGCCGTTTTGATTGGTTTAAGTGCTGGAGAGATTGTATGAAGTTCAAGGATGATGAATACACAAAGAATTTTTGAAAATGAATCTTAAATTTCAAAAACTGAAATCAACAAAAGTAGGTTCATATGAGGTTTTGGCAGGGTGTTCTTGGCTCTCTAAGCTTGGGAAAATGGATGGGGGATGACCCTCTATTTATAGGGAAGCAAATGGGATCAAAAGAAAGAGTGAATGATGCGTTTTGGAGGGAATTCGTGTGGGTCTGCATCATGAATAAAGTGTGACTCAATTTTGATCAAAACTCAGCTAAATCGCGCCTTTCATGATGCTAAACACTTCTGGAAAGTTGCTAATCATGTTTAGAAACAAAAACGCGTGGAAAACTTGTGATTAGAAGCCAAAACAAAGATTTCAAAATCCTGACTTTGTGAAAAATTCAGTTTCAAGTTACCAAATTCAAATCCATGGCATTTCCAACTCAAGGGGTCTTAGGGCATAATTCTTGATGCTTTGGAAAGATGAGGTCAAAAGATTTGCAATAGAAAAAGAATGGAATCAAATGGATGCTTGAGCTGAAAGTTACATGGAGTCAAAGTTGAAGAAAAAGAGTTGACTTTCCATACTTAGAAATCTTTCAAATTCTTCTTCAAAAATTACCTATAATCTTTTGTATCCAAACATGGCCTTCCACTTAGAATTTGCTCTTGACCAAAAAAGATGAACTGAAGTAGACTATTGAGTGACATTTTGAAATTTGAATCACTCAAAATCTCCAAAAATTGAGCAAGTTATGACTTGTTGAAGTTGGCCAAAAATCATGAAATGACCTATAATCTTTTGCATTCTTAAGGCAACTTCCATCAATTTTCTCACTTTGCATATAAAAGAAGGAAAAAATTACACATATTCAAGATCATCATGGAAAAATAATGGACTCAAGGTGATAAAAATTGACCAAGGTATGACCATTTGAAGTCACATATGGAAAATTGGGGATTTATCTGGATGACTTGTAATCTTTCTTCTTCACCAAGTTCTTTCCTCATGAAAACTCCTTGGAACTTTTGAAGTGATTTGTTGGTAACTCTTTGAAGAGAAAGATTTCTTTGAAATCACTCAAAAATACCAAAAGGTGAGCAAGATATGATCATTTGAAGTTCAAAACCGTAGCCTCTAGATCAAGAGAATGCTTTGAGGAACTTTGACAAGTTTGAACAAACTTATTGTGCCAAGGTTCTTTCTTTTTGAATAGAAGTTATTGAAGATGATGATGAGGACTCATAGCCACCAAAACCACTTCCATATTTTGAAATTTGAGAGAAATGTGCTCTTGTGACCAATAGGAACAAGACCTTGTCCAATCATGACAACTTCTTCACTCAACCCTTTGTACTTTTGAATTAATTTTGATAACTTTGAAATATGTTGAACCAAAGTAAGCCTTGTCATGCCATTTCTTCCAAAACCATTCCAATAGTGAAGTTTAAACTCCTCAAGCTATGTTGACTAGGGCATGGAAATAAACTCATGAACCCATGAAGCAACTTGCTAAACCTCATATCCTTTACCTACATTATTAACAAGTAAGGCAAACCAACATTGCATTTTATTAATAAAAGAAAAATCATAGCAAAATATTCATGATCACAAAAGAAAACAAGTCAAGGTGCTTGGTAACTCCTCAAAAACAGCAAAGCTAAATGATAGGGAGAAGAACCAAAAGTCCTAATGTGATCTTGTTGTGGTTGAATCAACATGGTATGATGAAGGGATCTTAGGGGCAAAATTTGGGATACAACAACAATCATAACACCAATGCCATTTCCAAGTGTGTTGGAAACTCCATCAAAAACCAAAGTCCATCGGGATCATGGCTCAAGTCCTTCATACAGTCTAGGTTCTTCATAATCTGTAACTAGTATAGCATTCTCATCAGGGAACTCGAAATTCATAGATTGATAGCCGTCTACATCCTGATGAGACAAATGATTTGCCAATACACTTCCTTTAATTTCCTTCTGAGTGGTGTACTGAATGTTGTATTCTGTCAAGACCATTTTCCATCTGGCTATTCTTCCGGAGAGAGTGGGTTTCTCGAATATGTATTTTATTGGATCCATTGTTAGATATTAACAAAGTAGTATGAGTCAACATATATTGTCTTAGTCGACGAGCGGGCCATGCCAAAACGCAAAAAAATTTCTCGAGAAGTGAGTATCTTATTTCACAGTCGGTAAACTTTTTGCTAAGGTAGTATATTGCATGTTCTTTTCGACCAGACTCGTCATGTTACCCAAGTGCACACCCCATTGAGTTCTCTAACACTGTTAGGTACATGATCAAAGGTCTTCCTTCAAGTGATGGAATCAAAATTGGAGGTTATTGAAGATATTCTTTGATTTTGTCGAAGGATATCTGACAATCGTTGTTCCACTTCATTACTTGATCTTTCTTCAGCAACTTGAAGATTGGCTCACAAGTAGCGGTCAAATAGGAAATGAATCTAGCAATGTAATTCAATCATCCCAAGAAACCTATAACTTCCTTCTCAGTATGGGGAGATGACATTTCTTGAATGGATTTAACCTTGGGAGGATCAACTTTAATACCTTTACCAATAACGAAGAAACCTAGGAGTTTACCAAATTTTACCCCAAAGTTACACTTGTTTGGATTCAACCTCAACTTGTATTTCTTCAACCTCTCAAACAACTTGTGCAGATGGTCGAGATGTTCTTCTTCTATTTGAGATCTAGCTATTATGTCATCCACATAGACCTTTATCTTATGATGGATCATGTCATGGAATAAGCTAATAGCAAGCTGATATGTTGTGTCAGTGTTCTTCAAACCAAAAGGCATAACTTTGTAACAGAAAGGTCCCCACTGTGTGACAAAAGGTAGTCTTCTCCATGTCTTAAGATGCCATCTTGATTTGATTATAACCATAGAAACCATCCATGAAAGAAAATACTTTGTGTTGAGCAGTGTTGTCAACAAAAACATCAATATGTGGAAGCAGAAAGTCATCTTTGGGGCTTGCCCTGTTCAGATCCCTGTAGTCTACACACATATGAACTTTACCATTTTCTTAGGTACTGGCACCATATTTGCAACCCACAGAGGATAGGACGTAACAGTTAATAAACATGCATTGAACTGCTTCATAACCTCAGCTTTAATCTTTTCAGACATCTTGGGACGTATACAGCAAACCTTCTGCTTTATAGGAGGACAACCTTCCTTCGTCGGTAGACGGTGAACCAAAATGTCAGTATCAAGCCCTGGCATGTCTTCGTACGACCAAGCAAAGATCTCAACATAGTCACGCAATATCTAGATTAATCTCTTTTTGACATTGTCTTCTAGGTTGGCCCCAATTTTGATTTCTTTCTTGTCCTCTTCAGTACCCAAGTTCTCAATCTCGACTGGCTCTTCATGCAGTTGTATGGCTATTTCTTCCTGTATTAACAACCTAGAAAGCTCTCCAGGTACTTCACAATCTTCCTTACATTTGTCCTCGGCTTGGTAGATCGAATTTTTGAAGTCATAATTGGAAATAGAAGAATTATTATCAATGGGATCCAGGATGGATATGGGTATGCAATTTGTTTTGTGGGTGTGTATAAGAACACATAGCTATTTTGAAAGCAATAAAGTAAAAGAAAGAGAAAGAGCACAAAATTTAAATGCAAACTTCCAATGATTTATTAATTGAAAATATGCAGATGAAAAATGACAACCTTAACAAATGGATCGTTGTGCCTCGGGTAAGGCACAAGGTTTAAATTTATTGTTCAAAAATTACATAACCAAAACTTAAAAGAAAGAAAATAGAAAATAGAATTTACTCCTGACTAAAGGAGATTGGTATAACGTCTTCAGTCTTCCAATTGCTGAGCCTGTTATCGGTGGTAGGAAAAATCCAATTGTCTAGGTCATAGTCACTATCAGGATCTTCTACCATGTTGACTCCATTGTTGCTGACACGAAATGGTGGTATTCCAGCATGAGCACGATGAACAGCCCTCTGAGCCTCTACAATGAAACCCAAACCTAATTTATCAGACTTGTAAGGAATGTCGGGAAGCTGACCCCAAGTAGTGCAACCACCTTCTTCTACCATAGCTCTAGTGTCCTTCAGAGAAGCCATTCATGGTGGAACCCTGGTAACTTTAGGAATAGCAGAAACGTCTTCAGTAATGGTAGTTGTCTGAGGAATAACTTCAAATTTCTGTCAGGGAGTCTCGATGAATTCACCGTCTATTTCAACATACTTGAAGGAGTTCAAGTATCTCACCATGTATTCTTATTCACCATAAACTGTAACAATCTTTCTTTTCATGGGATATTTCAACTTCTGGTGTAAACAGGAAGTAACAACTCCCGCCCCATGAATCCAAGGTCATCCAAGTAAACAGGAATAGGTCGGACGAATGTCCATCACATAGAAGGCAAAGTCGAAGACCTGCGAACCTACTTTGATCGGAATATCCACCTCTCCGTGCATCATCCTCTTTGAACCATCAAAGGCTCTGACAATAATGTCACTAGGTTTCAGCATAACCCCTTCACAGTCAAGCCTATCTAGCGCACACTTCGTAAAACATTCAACGAGGAACCTGTGTCAACCAACACATGAGCTAAGGTAGTGCCCCTGCACTCAATAGAGACATGAAGGGTGTGATATGGTGGCAGAATCGGAACTGTCTTAGGAAAATGCGGGTTCACATTTTGAGTTTGTGTTCGCAAAATGTCGCGGTAAGCAAGAGTCGCCACCAACTTTTATTTTATCCAACTGGAAAGGAAAAAAGCACAGAAAAATTCCTTTTTCGAGATATTCTGAGTACGGGGGTAGATTATAGAAAGGGAAGGTATTATCACCCTTTCTATCCGTGGTTTTCCACGGGCTCTTAGGTACTTGCTCATCATTTTAAAATTTCTTTTGTGTTTGTGTGATTTGAAAAGTTTTTTTTTGCTTCGATTTAACCCTTGCTTCTGTCTTCAAGAGTGTTACAAATTTGTTTTGAAAACTTTGTTTGAAAGAGAGTGTAAGTGTGGAAAAGTTTATTTTGAGCAAGTACCTACTAGCATCTACCTACTCGAAAAAAGAATGTTTTTGTTCTTGTTTCCTTTAGACAACGCTATCCCACTATTAGTGAGTAGGTAGAACCGTCGTTGGAGTTGTAAGGGTCAATTCGAAAAGGGGCGTACGATCACTAAAGCAATGTTAGGACGTCTTAGTAATAACTCTAATGTCTTAAGATCATATTCGAGGCAACAATTCCGAGGCAACCTTTCCGAACGGGACATTTGATCTTTTAGACAAGAGAGCGACCACTGAAATATCCTATACTCAATGATCGTTTACCGAAGGCAACCGAAGTGAGAGTATACCCTAGGAGTGCGCATGTGCGAGTGATTCAATTTCAAGTTTATTATCTTTGCACATTTATGGTATGCTAACTGTTTTAATTTTAACATACATTCTTGTCATGCAACCCTATTATCATACATCTAACAGTTAATATTTGGCGGAAATTAAAATGCGAAAAATAAAGCTAAGCTATTACAAGGCTTCGGGTATTAATTACATAGCCAAAAAAACCCGCTAAAACGATAAATAAATGAAAAATGTCCTAATTAATCTATTACATCCCAGGAGCAATTACATCAATATTGTAAAACAAAATAAACGCGCGCGACGAATCGAGGATGAGAGAAAATTAGGGTTTTGACCCCGTCTAACCTAATTAAAAGAAAAATCGTTTCTGGTTGTTTTTGATTATTTTAAGGAAATAAAGGTTTGAATTAAATATGTACAAACTTAATTACTAATTAAAATTAAATTAAGAAGATAATTTACATTTGACCTATTTTTGTGCTTTGGTTATTTTTTAAGAAAAGAGAAATAAAAATTAAATTAGACAAAAACCCTAGTTTCTAATTTATTTTAATTTATTTACAAAAAGAATTGAAGTTATCTAATAAATTAAATTAAATTTTTTAAAAAAACAAAACCTAAATCTAATTTTGATGAAAAATTATTTTTATGATTTATTTGATAATAAAAAAATTAAATTTGTGTTAGTAAAATAAATTAAATGAATTAATAAAGAAAATATAAAAAGAAAAGCAAAAGAAAATGGGCCTGTGAAATAGCAACTGGAGGGTGTTGATAGCAAGCTTTTGGGCCCAAGGATTCTGATCCATATTGACTTCCAAGATCCCATGTTGTGCATTGACTAGGGTGCATCATGGTCCTCCAAATGATGGGCGCTAGATTTGGCCTGTGGACATCTGGTTGGTTGTGCATTGAGGATGTATGGTGGACTTCACACCTGTGCATACGTCTGATCATATAAATGAAAATAATATGAAATATGGGGGACCTGGGATTCGAACCCAGATCCTATGGCCTTTTCCACTGCCTCATTACCAACTGAGCTGCGTGCACGTGTTGTATGTCAAATAACAATTAAAAAATATATAAAAAAACAAACAAAATATGAATTATCCGCGCGAAAGTTTGAATGGGCTAATGGGATGGTGCCACACCATCGTCCCCAACCTCTCTCTGTTGGAAAAAGTCAGAGACTTTTACCTACGGACAAATGTCCGTCACTAGACCTCCTGCACATTGCAAAATTACACACAAGCATGATAAATGAAATCTAAGGTTGTGAATCAAGTCGCCTTAGCCTGCTGAGCATCATGGTGCCCTTCTTGTGGACCAATTTCACTTGTATAAAAAGATCCTAAATCGAGACCAAGAACCCTAGCAATGGTGGATTCTGATATAGCCAACAAAAATGCAATTAATTGCCCCCATATGCTTGCAAACATGTTAGGGATTCAGAATATGCTATTGAAACATGATAAAGATGCAAGAATCAGGGAATACGATTTAAAAAAAAGAACCAAACTGTGAGGGTCGTGGAGATGAATTTTGGGCACGAGGATGCTTGCTTCTGATTGGTATAGCTTCCTTGTATGCCTAGGAAGCGAAAGAGATGGCTTGGGAGTCTTGAAAACGCCTGGAAGTGTCAAGTCAGATCAACACTTTCTTTGAATTTTTTCAATTTTGGTTCTGCCTCTCCACGCCTCAAAAACCTTGTCTTTTTTATCTGCTTTTGTCCACTATATACCAAGGAACGAATTAGGGTTACAAATGTGTTCTCAATCTTTGGCAATTATAGTTTTTGATCTTGATTTGATCTTCATGAAAAACTTTCCAAAATAGGCCACAATCAATCTTTTTTAGCACACCTATGCCTTGCATGATTTGATTCACTTGCTAGCTGTATATGGGACCTCAAATATGCACAAAATCTTGAGGTTTGAATGGTTTGGATATTTTCATGATTTATTTTGATTTAAATTGATTTAATTGAAATAAAAAATCAAAATAAATAGCAAAAATAAGATAAAGGCAAGTGGAAATAGCTAGGGCTCTTGGACCATGCTACCAACTCAAAACAAGTGCAAAACGTTAGGCCCATTTGACAAAAATTTCAATTTGAGGCACTTTTGACTTTTGACAATTTTGCAAAAAAGGTCAACTTCACCAATGCATAACTTCCTCAATTTTGACTCTATGAGGGTGTTCTTGGACTTTTTAGAAAGCTTGAGATGTCCTATAAGCAACCATTTTTGTCTCATCTCAATTGAGTCTTCCATGTTCATGTATGAAGCTTTGATAAAAAGGTGTTTTTGTTGACTTTTCAAAATAACCTATAATGTCCAAATTCATAACTTCTTGTGAGTGCATATTTTGAACTTGGGAGATGAAGATGGATTGTAGGGAATTAAATACTATTCAAAATGAGATTTGGATGGGTCATTTCTCATAAAGTATGAGAAAGTTATGCTTGGTCAAAGTTGAGTTGACTTTTCCTACAAAACCCTAATTTAGCAACTTTTGGGTTTTGATGAATTGTGAGCAATCCTTGATGAATCATGATCAATACTTGATCAAATAATGAATAACACTTCAAAATGAGGATGTTGACCAAAAATCTTGAACTTTGACTGTATGTGGGCCACAATTGACTTTTTCCCTAGCACAATCGATTTTCAGGCTTTTGAGCAATTGACTGAGCAAACTTCCTCTGCAAGGCTTGAAACTTGACATGGATGATCTTGAGAACATATTGGGACAATGGTGAGAATTTGGGATCCCTTGGACTCAAGTATCTTGGTGCAAACTGAAACCCTAATTTGAGGTAGACTGCCTTAGGAGAGAGTTTGTCTGGTCAACTCTTGGACTTCCTTGAGAAATTTGAGGATCTCATTTGAAATGTATTGAGAAATATGGGAGGGAAAATTTTGGGGTACAACAACTGCCCCTGTTCAATCTTCTTAAACCTGAGGATGTAGATTGGCTTGCCTGCCTTTCGTGATCTGAAGGTTGAAGATGATTGAACACTAGAGTGCCCAGAAATTTGCACTCGCATGAAGTGGTATTTGTCTTGTGATGTCGGGAATGGGCTTAAAGATTCCATTTGGAGATTGATGACGGAAGATGGGCTTAAAGATGCCATCAGAAGAAGTGTCAATCGCATAAGAGATTCCTTAGCGAGAGCTTGTATACCCATTGTTGAGGGGGATTCCACTGGGGAATGTTATTCTCTGTCTTGAGAAAAGTTGAATTTTAGGAGCTTCAATCGTCTGTTATTCTACTGGGGAATCATCTCTTGGTCGAAGAGGTGAAAATGTAACTACTATCTGGTCGTGACTCAGGCTTCATAGTGATAAGATCTACTTCTATTTGGTTGTAATCCAGGCTTTACAGTGACTTACTGGGGAGATGAGATTAAACTTGCTATCCGGTCGTAATCCAGGCTTTGCAGTTTCTCAATTCTTATCTAGTTGTAATCCAGGCTTCAGAAGGAATTCAGTTGTTATCCGGTCGCATCTGGGCTTTAACTTGAATTTAGGGCACACTAATATCCGGTCGACTCCGGGCTTCTTAGTAATTGTCCAGGTAAAATTGCTATTTCATCGAAATCCAAGCTTCACAATGTCTTGTACTATTATCTGGTCGTAATCCAGGCTTCAGTCCTTTTATCGTTATCTGGTCGTAATCCAGGCTTCACGATGCTTTATACCATTATCTGGTCGAATCCAGGCTTCATGGTGTCCTGTACTACTATCTGGTCGTGATCTAGGCTTCACAATACCTTACTTCTTATTTGGTCGAAATCCAGGCTTCAGAAGAAATCAAGTGGTTATCCAGTCGTATCCAGGCTTCCATTTGATTTTAAGGCCTACTAATATCCGGTCGATTCCGGGCTTTATAGTAACTGGCTAGATGAACTGCTATTTAGTTAAAATCCAAGCTTCACAGTGTCCCTTACTGTTATCTGGTCATAATCCCAGGATTCAGTGCTCTTTACCGCTATCTGGTCGTAATCCAGGCTTCGCGATGTATTATACCGCTATCTGGTCGTAATCCAGGGTTCACGATGTCTTATACCATTATCCAGTCGAATCCAGGCTTCATGGTGTTCGGGGAGAACAAGATATTATCCGGTCGAATTCGGGATACATAACTTGTATTAAAGATATACCACTATCTGGTCGACTCCAGGCTTCGTAGTATTCTTGGCTGCTATCTGGTCGTAATCTAGGCTTCACAATGTCTTATACCATTATCTGGTCGATTCCAGGCTTCATGGTGTCTTGTATTGTTATCTGGTCGTAATCCAGGCTTCACAATAACTTGTTAAGCTGCTATCCAGTCGACTCCAGGCTTCATGGCTTGTGTTTATGATATACCACTATCTGGTCGAATCCAGGCTTCATGGTGTCTTTTGTATTTCTATCTGGTCGTTATCCAGGCTTCACAATAACTTGTTGGGGATTAAACTATTATCCGGTCGAATCCGGGCTTCATAGCTTGTTTAAAAGATACCACTATCTAGTCGAGTCCAGGCTTCGCGGTATTCTGATATTGTTATCCGGTCGTTCTCCGGGCTTCACAATATGGTGGAGGAATCAAGATATTATCCGGTCGTACCCGGGCTTCATAGCTCGAACTTTGTGAGAATTTGATTGTATCTTTTCCTGAAATGTAAAGAGTTAGTCATATGTAATGCCATGATGCATGACAAGTATCAAGCAATGATGTTCTCAAAATAAATGAGATTGTGTTGTATGATGCATATGTGTATGCCATGATGTATGGAAATGCAATGTTTTTATGATGTTCTCTAATTGGGGAAAATAAATCCCGGACTGCTACTGGAGTGTATAAAGAGTTTCGCTCGCTGGGGATGACGATCAAAGATGATTGGGGAATAACTTGACAGGAGAATAATTCTGCTGGAGAATAAACTGGTGAGAGGATGACTCTTGTGGGGAAAAGATACTCTTCCAGAAGGTCTGCTGATTTGGAGAGATAACCTCGGTTGTGGATGAATTGCCGTTGCTGGCGGTGATGAACTCTGTCGGGGATAAAATTTCTGTTTGTGGAAAAATTAACTCCACTAGGGATAATCTTCTAGTGCTGGTGATAGATGAACTCTGCTTGGGTAGAATCTTACCGACTCACTCGCGATTGTGAACCTCAGCTGGGGAGAGTTGTGTCCTGTTCGGGAAAGCTAACATCACTGTCTTTGGATACCTTTTACTCTGCGGGGAGTGTATGCATTTTTAGTCATATTCTTCAGCTGGGTCTATCCCTGTACCTGGCGAATAGAGCAACTGTAAGGTTTGGACATTTCTTGTTTGCCCCTGTTTTTGGAATAACGAGTAATCGTCTTTTGTTTTGCATGTAAGTATTCATGAGCAACAATTATTTTCAAATGCATATATCAAAAATGAACCATTGGACGTTCTTGCAAAACAAAACAGAAAAAAAAAAGAAAAACAATTTGAAATTTCTTTGCAAAATGAATTGTATTGATTTTTGAAGTTGGCCTGTAATAGGCGTTTTGTACAAGGGGCTGATGTTCTAGTAAGAGAACTCCGCCGAAAGATAGAAATTATAAAATTTGTGAAAAACAAAGAAAAACAACTATGTGAACGATCCCACTGGGTTCTAACTTTGCTATTGCCTTTATATCTTCGAGCGTCTCATCACTTTGCTACTTGGTTGATGGTAGATCAGATTGACTGGCGTCGTCTGAGCTTGATAGTCGATACCGAAGTCTGGTTGCAAGATGATCCAACGAGACATAATGTTACGCTTTAATCCCTAATTTTTTCCTGGACCGCCCTTTCGGGTTTTCAGTCCACCGGGATACCCTTTTTTGCCCAAGCTGCCTTTTTAGGTTTTCGACTTACCAGGTGTACAATTTTTTATTTTCATCCTTACTTTTGCCCGAACCCTTTTGGTTCGTCGAGAAGCCCTTATTTTTGCCTAGGCCAGTCAACCTAGCGGGTCTTTGATTATGCGTAGTATTTTTCACTATGTCTACATTAACGGGGTGAGGAAGGTCGTCACCATCCATGGTGGTTAGAATCATAGCTCCTCCTGAGAAAATGTTCTTAACCATAAATGGCCCTTCGTACGTAGGGGTCCATTTTCCCCTGGGATCACCTTGCGGCAGTATGATGCGTTTGATCACCAGATTCCCGACTTGATACTCTTGTCGTCTGACTTTCTTGTTAAATGCCTTGATCATTCGCTTTTGATACGTCTGACCATGAAAAATAACAGTAAGTCTCTTTTCATCGATTAAATTCAGCTGATCAAGCCGGGTCTGGATCCAGTCGTCCTTGCTCAAACCTGCATCCTTCATAATTCAGAGAGAGGGTACCTGGACTTCAATGGGTAGGACTTCTTCCATGCCATACACCAGAGAGTAGGGTGTTGCCCCTGTCAATGTCCATACTGAGGTGCGGTACCCATGAAGAGCGAATGGTAACATCTCATGCCGGTCTTTGTATGTCACCGTCATCTTCTACACAATCTTCTTGATGTTCTTATTAGCCGCTTCAACAGCCCCATTCATCTTCGTCTGGTAGGGAGAAGAGTCGTGATGCTGAATTTTAAACTATTTGCAGAGCTTGGTGATTATTGTATTGTTGAGATCTGTACCATTCTCCGTAATGATCCTCTCTGGTACACCGTATCGACTTATCAGATTGTGTTGGATAAACTGCGCCACGACATTCTTAGTTACTGTAGAAAAAGAAGCTGCCTCAACCAACTTTGTAAAGTAATCAATAGCCACCAGAATGAAACTATACATGTTGGATGCAGTAGGTCTGATCTCGCCAATCATATCGATGCCCCATATTGCAAAGGGCCAAGGAGCTATCAAGACATTCAGAGGAACTGGAGGTACATGCACCTTATCAGCATAAACTTGGCATTTATGTATCACAATATCAGTGTCTAAACCAGGCATATCATCCTAAGACCAAGCAAAGATCTCAACATAGTCGCGTAACATCTGTATCAACCGCTGCTTGACACTAGGCTCCAGATTTGCACCTATCTTGACCTCTTTCTTATCTTCCTCTGTACCCAAATGTACTGATTCCACCGGCTCTTCATGAGGTTGTATGACCCTCTCTTCCTGAAGTAACAGTCTAGCAAGTTCCCCAGGCACCTCACAATCATCCTCACCTTCGTCCTCGGCTTGGTTGATCGAATTTTCGAAGTCATAACTGGCAGTAGCATAGTCGTTATCAATGGGATCCATAGTGGATGTGGATCTGCATTATGATATGTGAGTGTGTGTAAGACAATAGTTGTTTTGATAAAGTGTGATATAGAAAGGAAAAACAAGGAGCGCAAAATTTGTAATGCAAGAAAACGTCCAATGCTTTATTGATGATATATGGAAATGACAGATAATAATTCCTGACAAACAAAGCCAAGGTTCCTCGGGCAAGGTGCCTCGGGCAAGGCACCGGGCCGTAAATTTTCAAATTGTTTATTACAAATCTCAAAACAAAAGTCTATTACTGTGTAATAAAAGAAACGGGCACGAAGTCCTTCGCCGTCCAGTTTTTCAAGCCACCGCTGGTAGTCGGGTAGATCCAGTTGTCGATATCTGACTCTTCTTCATCATCTTCAATTGCATTGACTCCAGAGTCATGCTTTGGCATATGAGCAGTTATGACGTTGGGCTTTTCCGGGGCGTCAAACTCAATCTCTTTAGCTTCAATCAAATCTTGCACCTTATTCTTCAGAGCCCAGTAGTTGTTCATATCATGACCCAGGCTATCAGAGTGATAGGCACAGTGGGCGTTCAGATTATACAGCGGAGATGTGGTGTTGGGATTCTTCGGGGCTTCCCTCAGAGTTACCAGGTTGGTCTTCAACAATTGCGGTAGAATTTGTGACAAGGTCATATTAAGCCGAGTGTACTGTCTCTGCAACCTCTCCATTCTTTGCTGATTGTTGCATTGTGGGGAAAATGTAGGTCTTGATATTACCACCACATTCACTTCTTGACGGCGTTCAGGTCGATTTTGGCTCCTCGAACTGTAAACTGCACTAGCTTCTTTCTTTCCAGTGAAAGGTCTCTTTTCTGTACTTGACGAAGCACCCTTCTGTATCTTGCCACTTCTGATACCAGCTTCTACTCTCTCCCCAGTCATAATTAATTCAGTAAACCCAGATGATGAACTACCGATCAGATGATTGAAAAATGGACCAGACAAGGTCCCTAGAAACATATCAACCAACTCCCTATCAGACAGAGGGGGTTGGACTCTTCCAGCCAAATCTCTCCACTTCTGAGAATAGTCCTTAAAACCTTCACTTGCACCCATAGACATACTCTGAAGCTGAGTACGAGTGGGAGCAAGGTCGGCGTTATACTGGTACTGCTTGTAGAAAGCAGCAGCAAGGTCCTCCCAGTTGCGGACATTAGCTCCTTCCAATTTATAAAACCATTCAAGCTGAGTCCCTGACAAACGATCTTGAAAGAAATGTACCCACAGATTCCTATCAGCAGTGTAAGGTTGGATCTTTCTGACGTACGAGCGGAGGTGGAGCTTTGGACAGGACACTCCATCGTACTTAGCAAAAACCGGAGCTTTAAACTTGTGAGGGATCACCACCCTCGATGCTAGTCCCAGATCTCCAAAATCCAAACCAGGGACCTTCTGAATCTCCATAGCACTCAGACGGTCTTCAAGTTGTTTGTACCTATCCTCAGCAGGAGGGTACTGTTCATCATCAAAATCAGTATGATTATCGGAGACCACAGGACTAGGACCCTTTTCTTCCTCTTGATTTTCTCCTCCTTTAGATGAATGAGACAGATCAGCTTCTTGTCGCAACCTATTCCCGAATCTGTGACCCATATTCATAAGAACCACTTTCTTCTTCTTCTTCTTCTTCTTCTCCTTCAGGATGAGAGTCTTCAAGTCTTCTTGTCCTTTAGCCAAGTTCAAGAACATCTCGTTGAATTGAGCATTCTATGCTTGAAGAGCTTTGATATCCTGATCGGTAGGTATTTCAGAAGACATTTTGCGCTGAAATAAACAACGAAGAAGATGAGAAACCTGTAATGGTACCTGTAATGATGTGCATGATAATGGAATGCGTATGAAATGATTTCAAAGACTTTGGGAGATTCAAATTTGTAAAACAAAATAAAATACACTTTATTAGATTAACTTGTAAAAATGTTTAGCAATGCCTTCAAGGCGTTACAAAAGAAATAACTGAAAAGAAAATCTAAACTAGGAACAATAAAAGATATCAGAAATCCCATAGTCTTTTCCCCTTCGTACTGAGATAATCATTGATTGTCCTCTCATTCTCAAGTTGCCTCGTGAGCTTCAAGATCTTCCTTTCCTGCTCATGATACTTCTCCGGATAGGTATCCCTTTCCTCTTTCAACTGGATCCAGGATCTCTTCAATGCCCCAAGATCAGTAGGCATGTAGGGATAAAGGACCGTATAAGGAACTCCTTCTTCATTAGTATGCTCCTCAATCATTGGTAGCACAGCTTCATAAGGCATCCCAAGCTTCTGGGCTCGAGCTCGGACCCACTAGAGATAAGGTTGCATAGGGAGAGAAGTCTTCGATCCTAGCTCGTGAGGGTCAGACCTGTTCACCATGCCCCAAGCCCGTATAAACCTTCAGCGATGCTCATCAATGTCCCCTTTGTAGTCAAAGACAATATCTGTAAGAAGTAGCTCATGAGGACCGTCTCTCTGAGCGCGGCCAAACTGTCGTAGAGCCAAGCAAGGGCTGTAGGTTATTCCTCCTCTAATTCCACACAATGGGACATTAGGGTATCCCCCACATTGATCAATGACAGCAGTGTCCTCCATAGCCTTAAAACTCCAAAGAATGTCCATATGGGCAAGTGACATTATCCTGTAAGCCCAACCTAAACCTTTCTTATTCTTTAACATGGACTTGGGGAGGTGTGAAATAAACCACCTCGCCAGCAGCGACATGCAACACATGAGGGTCCCCCTTTTTTGCACAGTACAAGTATAGAGGGCATGTAAAGTATCACCCAGAAGAGTAGGCACTGGATTGCGGGACATGAAGATCTTAATCGCATTCACGTCTATGAAGGAATCTGGATTCGGGAAAAGAACCATGCCGTAGATGAGGAGAGCCAAGATGTCTTCAAAAGCTTGAAAGTCCAAATTATCCCAGAACATTTGAGCTTTATCAATCAGAAATTTAGCCAAGAAACCTTTAACCCTGCTCCGTGTCTCCTAGTTGGATACTACATTAGCCCTTTTTAGATGTAAGGCTGAAGCAATGTCCTTTAGCCTAGGGGTCTCCTCCAAACCTGTGAAGGGTGTCTGCTCGAGGATGGATATGCCCAGTAAATAAGAAAACTCCTCCAAAGTGGGAACCAGCTGATAATCCGTGAAGGTGAAACAATGATGCACCGGATCAAAGAATTGGAAAAGCACACTCATCATCTGCTCATCCAACTTGGAAGTGACCAAACTAAGGAGCTGACCATGTCTTCTAACGAATGAAGAAGTATCAGGAACTTTTGAGACTAACTCTCTGAGTTGAGCAGGTATTTGCACGAAGTTAACTCGAATGGTATTTCTGCGCATAGAAGCCATAATCTGCAAAACAGAACAAAGATGAATCCCCTCGGTCTTTGAAATGGTTAGCGTAAGGAAGTATGCATGCTATGTTATGATGCATGATATCATGGTAAAACACATAGCAGGTATAGCAAATAACAGACATGGTAAAGGCAAACAAGTCACACAAGATCCCTTAAGTTTCAGGCTTGCATGGGGTCTAGGCA
Source organism: Vicia faba (assembly GCA_948472305.1). Taxonomy (NCBI): domain Eukaryota; kingdom Viridiplantae; phylum Streptophyta; class Magnoliopsida; order Fabales; family Fabaceae; genus Vicia; species Vicia faba. The sequence goes on along the minus strand of OX451735.1, from coordinate 1,475,242,299 downwards.
CTACCCTCTTGAAGTTCAGTTGGTTCAACATGTCCTAATAATAGTAACCGGGTTCTAGAGGTTCTCAATATCATTGACCATCCTCCATCGGTCATGGTTTCAGCTCACGCAATCTTTTCTTGCGGTCGAAACTATCTCGAGAGTATGGTCTCAATGAGTGTAGTATCGAGTATCAACCAGTTCCCAGCTTTACACCGAGACTGGCTATCTCACTACTTCCTATGGCCAAGTTGGTTAATTATAGGTTCTAAGGTTAGTTGATGCTTAACGACACACACAGCGGCCCCGTATTATCCTTGTTTCTCCAAAAGGGATACCGGTACCAACCAATGTGCCAAATCAATATAGCTACTGCTTCAACCGTATCGGTCTACATCGTACAGTTCCCTCACAGTTTATTGCTACTTACCTAAAAGGTGTTCCCCAGATCCAGGTTAGGATCTATAGTAACTCCGATACAAAGCCCACAAAGATAAAGCAATCAAATCAAACAATAGAAGAAAATATAATGAACTAATCATAAGGTATACCCCACTTATTTACTCCCCATATTTCTTAATACATTTCAAGTGAAGTCCTCAAATTGCTCAAGGAAGTCCAAGAGTTGATCAGACAAATCCTCTCCTAAGGTAGACTACCTCAAATTAGGGTTTCAGTTTGCACCAAGATGTTTGAGTCCAAAGGATCCCAAATTCTCACTATTGTCCTAATATGTTCTCAAGATCATCCATGTCAAGTTTCAAGCCTTGCAGAGAAAGTTTGCTCAGTTAATTGCTCAAAGGCCTGAAAATCGACTTTGCTAGGGCAAAAGTCAACTGTGACTCACATGCAGTCAAACTTCAATATTTTTAGTCAACATTCTAATTTTTGAATTATTATTCATCATTTGATCAAGGTTTAATCATGATTCCTCAAGGATTGCTCACAATTCATCAAAACCCAAAAGTTGCTAAATTAGGGTTTTGTAGAAAAAGTCAACTCAACTTTGACCATGCATAACTTTCTCATACTTTATCAGAAATGACCCATCCAAAGCTCATTTTTAAGAGGATGCAATTCCCTACAATTCATCTTCATCTCCAAAGTGCAAAATATGCACTCACAAGAAGATATAAATTTGGACATTATAGGTGATTTTGAAAAGTCAACAAAAACACCTTTTGGGTCAAAGCTTCTTACATGAACATGGAAGATACAATTGAGATGAAACCAAAGAGGTTGCTTAAGGGACATCCTAAGCTTTCTAAAAATACCAAGAACACCCTCATAAGGTTAAAATTGAGAGAGATATGCATTGTCAAAGTTGGACAATTTTTGAAAAAAATGCATGAAGCAAATATTGACCAAACTTGGATTTTTTTTCCAAATGGGCCTATCTTTTCAAATTTGAAACTCATTCCTAACATGGTCCACGAACTCTAAGCCCACCCATACATTTTTCTACTATTTATGCTATTTATTTTGATATTTTATTCATTAAAATTTAGAATTAAATAAATAAATAATATAAATAATGTAAATTTTGATGTGAATCTATTTTGGGCAAGTTTTATGCTGGTTTATGTCAATTGATTTCGTGCAATAACCTTTCAAATATGTCAAGGTTCATCCACATGTGAAAATGGCATAAAATCATCAAATATGGCATTTTTTTCAAATTTTGATCATGGTCTTAAAACACAACATTATGAGGGAGATTCTTTCCATGCTTTCTTATCTCCTCATTCTCCTCTATAAATATAGAGCCATACAAGCTTGAGAGATACAAAATTCCTCTCTAAAAAGCTCTCAAAAATCTCTTCAAAAAACTCTCCAAAAGCTCTTCAAAAAGCTCTCCAGAAATCAAAGAATTTGTGAAAGTCATGTCTCGAGGTTCCGGTCTCTCTCAATTGACATCAAGCTTCAAACCATCCTCTTGAAGTCCTTAGGAGTCTTACAAGGCCCAAGAGCAATCCATCACATGCCTAGCACGCCCCCATTTGACAATACCGGTTTGGTAAAATTTTAAACTTTGAATCTCTAATTTTAATCATATTTTATGGTATGTCAATGTTTGTTTGAGTTTATATAGAACTGTTATGGATGGTTGAATCACAGGTTCCACGCAAGAATAAAAAAACACCATAGTTAGAGCATGAAGCTTTCGAAGATTCGGACCTAGGGATTTCTGATGATTGCACCCCCTGTTTACTTTTGCTACTAGTCCCTTCTTTATTTTCTTGTTTTATTCATTTCATTTATCTTTTTTAATCCCTTTTTTTTATCAATAAACAAATATAAAAATCACATAAAAATAGATTTAGGATTTTTTTTCTTAATTAAATTTTAATTTTGGTAAATTAATTAACTAAACACTTTAACCTTTTTTTTTAAAATTAAAATTAATAGAACTTAGGTTTAATTTCATTTTAATTCATTTTCCTTTTCGTAACAAAAATACCAAAAAATCATAGAATTAATTTCTTTTATTTAAATTTCATGTTTCTTTAATAATTATCTTTTTTTAAATATAGATCTAGATCAATTATTTTTTAACTTAAAGCATTTTTATAAATTAAAACAAAAAACAACAAAAAGATTTTTTTATATCTTAGGATTTTTAGACGTCTTTTCAAATTTGCGCGTTATTATTCTTTCGCATTTCATTTTATTATTGTAACTGTATATTGGGATATAATAGATGATTAATAGGACCTTTACCGCTTTTATTTATTTTTCCCCCAGTTTTGGATATGTACATAATCCCCCTCCCCGAAGCCTTGTAATAGCTAGGTTTTATATTTCTGCACTTTTAAATTACTGCAATTATTAATTGCTAGATGTATGACTAATAGGATTGTATGGCAAGAATAATCAAATATTAGAAAACATAACACAAGACTAAAATAACTGAACATAACACACCTGGCACATATGCACCCTTAGGGTATACCTCACTTGGTTACCTCGAAAAATAATGGTCATGTCCCTCCAACATAGGGATACCCTTAGCAAAGGCCCTCAGTTAAAATCATCATAAAGATCATGGTCCCTCGATGTCCCTCGAAGTTGCCTATGGTATATGATCTTGTCCCTCGATGTTGCCTATGAATATATGATGACAGTCCCTTCGAAATGCTAAGGTATCCCTACAAGTTGCCTTCAATGACCATTACGTCCCTTTCGAATTGACCCTTACAACTCCAACGATGCTGCTACCTACTCTTTAATAGTGGGATAGCGCTGTCTAAAGGAAAAAAGAACAGAAACATTCTTTTTTCGAGTAGGTAGATTCTAGTAAGTACTTGCTCAAAATCAAACTTTTTCACACTTACACCTTTTTTAACAAAGTTTTCAAAAACAACTTCGTAACACTCTTGAGGACAGAAACAAGGGTTAAAACTAAGTAAAAAAACTTTTCAAAACAAACACACACAAGTAATTTCAAAATGAACAAGTACCTAAGAGCCCATGGAAAACCATGGATAGAAAGGGTGCTAACAGCTTCCCTTTCTATAATCTACCCCCCGTACTCAAAATCTAGAAAAAGGATTTTTTTGTGCTTTTTTCCTTTCCAGTTGGATAAAATAAAAGTCGGTGGAGACTCTTGCTTACCGCGACATTTTGCAAACAAAAAACGCAAAACACAAACCAGTATTAAACAGTCGGTTTTTCCACTGTATCACAGAACTGGTGACTCTGCTGGGGAATAAATAAGTGGGGTATATCTTAGGATTTAGTCATCATATTTGCTTCTCTTGTTTAATTTGGTTTCTTTACTTTTGAGGGTTTTTTTATTGGGATTTACTATAGATCCTAACCCAGATTTGGGGAATACCTTTTAGGTAAGTAGCAATAAACCATGAGGGAACTGTACGGCGTAGACCGATACGGTTGAAGCAGTAGCTACGTTGATGTGGCACATTGGTTGGTACCGGTATCCCTTATGGAGACACGAGGAGAATACGGGGCTGCTATGTGTGTCGTTAAACATCAACTGACCTTAGAACCCTTAATAGACCAACTTGGCCATTAGGAAGTAGTGAGATAGCCGGTCTCGGTGTAAAGTTGGGAACTGGTTGATACTCGATGCTACACTCATTGAGACCATACTCTCGAGATAGTTCCGGCCGCAAGAAAAGATTGCGTGAGCTGAAACCATGACCGATGGAGGATGGTCAGTGATATTGAGAACCTCTAGAACCCGGTTACTACTGCTAGGAAAGGTTGAAACCAACTAAACTTCAAGAGGGTAATACCTTTGACTCCATGCAAGCCTTAAACTTAAGGGCTTTTGTGTGACTTGTTTGCCTTTGCCATGTCTGTTATCTGCTATACCTGTGTTGTTTTTACAATGACATCATGCATCATAACATAGCATGCATACTTCATTATACTAACCATTTCAAAGACCGAGGGGATTTATCTTTGTTCTGTTTTGCAGATTATGGCTTCCATGCGCAGAAACACCATCTGAGTTAACTTTGTGCAAATACCTGCTCAACTCAAAGAGTTGGTCTCAAGAGTTTTTGAGACTTCTTCCTTCATTAAGAGACATGGTCAGATTCTTAGTTTGGTTACCTCAAATTTTGATGAGAAGATGATGAGTGTTCTTTTACAGTTCTTCGATCCCGTGCATCATTGTTTCACCTTCTCGGATTATCAACTAGTTCCCACTTTGGAAGAGTTTTCTCACTTATTGGGCATATCCATCCTTAAGCAGATGCCCTTCACAGGTTTGGAAGAGACTCCTAGACCAGAAGACATTGCTTCAGCTCTTCATCTGACACGGGCTGATGTAATATCCAATTGGGAGACGCGAAGCGGGGTTGAAGGTTTCTTAGCTAAGTTTCTGATAGATCAAGCTCAGCTATTCTGGGACAGTTTGGACTTTCAGGCTTTTGAAGATATCTCGGCTCTCCTTATCTACAGTTTGGTTCTTTTCCTGAATCCATATTCCTTCATAGATGTGAATGCGGTTAAGATCTTCCTGTCTCGCAATCCTGTGCCTACTCTTCTGGGTGATATTTTTCATGCCCTCTATACTCGTACTGTGTGAAGAAGAGGGACTCTCATATGTTGCATGTTGCTGCTGGCGAGGTGGTTTATTTCGCACCTCCCGAAGTCCGTGTTGAAGAATGAGGAAGGTTTAGGATGGTCTTACAGGATAATGTCCATTGCCCGTACAGACATTCTTTGGAGTTCTAAGGCTATGGAAAGCATTTTTGTCATTGATCGATGTGGGGGATACCCTAATGTCCTATTTCTCGAAATCAGAGGAGGGATAACCTACAGTCTTTGTTTAGCTTTACGACAATTTAGTCGGGCTCGAAGAGACGGTCCTCATGAGCTACTTTTTACAAATATTGCATTTAACTACAAGGAGGACGTTGACGAGCATCGTCGGAGGTTTATATGAGCTTGGGGCATGGTGAACAGATTTGACCCCCAAGAGCTAGGACCAAAGACTTCTCTCCCTATGCAGCCTTATCTCCAGTGGGTCCGAGCTCGAGCCCAGAAGCTTGGGATGCCTTATGAAGCTATATTGCCAGTGATTGTGGAGCCTACCAATAAAGTGGGCATTCCTTACACAGTCATTTATCCCTACATGCCCACTAATCTTGGGGCATTGAAGAGATCTTGGATTCAGCTGAAAGAGGAGAGGGATACCTACCGAGAAAAGTACCATGAGCAAGAAAGGAAGATCTTGAAGCTCACCAGGCAACTTGAGAATGAAAGAACGATCAATGACTACGTCAGCACCAAGGGGAAGCATCCATGGGATTTTTGATTTTGCTTTTTTTAGTTTAGATTTGTTTTTCATTTGCTTCTTTGTAAACGCCTTAAAGGCATTGTTGAACCTTTTTACAAGTTTAATCTAATAAAGTTTGTTTATTTCTTGGTTTTCAAATTTAAATCTCCCAAAGTCTTTGAAATCATTACATACGCATCCCATTATCATGCACACAATTACAGGTACCATAACAGGTTTCTCATCTTCTTCGCTGTTTATTTCAGCAGAAATGTCTTCCGATCAAGCTATCAAAGATCTTTAGGCACAAAATGCCCAATTCCAAGAGATGTTCTTGAGCTTGGCTAAAGGGCAAGAGGACTTGAAAGCTCTCATTCTGAAAGAGAAAGAGAATAAGAAGAGGAAGAAGAAGAAGAAGAAGAAGAAAAAGGTTGTTCTTTTGAGTATGGGCAAAAAGGTTTGGGGATAGGTTGAAACAACAAGCTGATATGTCCTTTTCATCCAAGGGAGGGGAGGACCAAGAAGAAGAAAAGGGCCCCAGTCCTGCAGTTTCTGATAATGATATAGATTATAATGAGGAACATTATCCTCCTGCTGAGGATAGGTACAAACAACTTGAAGACCGTCTGAGTGCTATGGAAATTCAGAAGATCCCTGGTTTGGATTTCGGAGATTTGGGACTGGTATCTGGAGTGGTGATCCCTCAGAAGTTCAAAGCTCCAGTTTTTGCTAAGTATAATGGGGTGTCCTTCCCAAAACTCCATCTCCGTTCTTATGTCAGGAAGATCCAGCCCCACACAGCTGATAGAAATCTATGGGTTCACTTCTTTCAAGATAGTCTGTTAGGGACTCTACCAGCTAGAGGGAGCAAATATCCGAAACTGGGAAGATCAGGCTGCTGCTTTCTACAAGCAGTATCAGTATAATGCCGACCTTGCTCCTACTCGTACTCAACTTCAGAGTATGTCCATGGGTGCAAGTGAAGGATTTAAAGACTATGCCCAAAAGTGGAGAGACTTGGATGGAAGAGTCCAATCCCCGTTGTCTGATAGGGAGTTGGTTGATATGTTTCTGGGGACGCTATCTGAACCATTCTTTAATAATTTGATAGGCAGCCTGTCATCGGGTTTCACCGAGCTGATTCTGACTGGAGAAAGAGTAGAAGCTGGGATCCTGAGTGGTAAAATCTAGAAAAATACCTCTTCGAGTACAGAGAAGAAGTCATTTAGTGGCAAGAGGGAAGCCAATGTTGTGCACGACCAGAAAAGGCGTAGCAAGGCAGACTACCACCAATCTGTGGGGGCAGTGTTGATATCTAATTCGGCACGCACACAACGACCACAACAACGAAACAATCAGCCAAGGGTGGAAAGACCTCAAAGGCAGTTCACCCAAATCAACATGCCATTGTCACAAGCATTACAACACATGTTGAAGATGAATCTGATTACGGTGATAAACCCTCATCTGAACCCTAAGACTTCTTCTCCTAACTACAACCCGAATGCAATGTGTGCTTATCATTCTGGTAGCCCAGGGCACGATACTAACGATTGTTGGGAGCTGAAATACAAGATTCAGAATATGATTGGCGCCAAGGAGATCAAATTCGACCCTCCTGAGACTCCCAATGTGATCACTGCTCCCTTGCCAAAACATGGCTAGGATTGAAAGCATTTTTGTTCATTTGAATTCTGAAGTTGTATTTTCTTTGCTTATTCAAATAATTATTGTCATGTCAAACTTTTTTATTTCATTAATGCATTACACGTGTCTGTCTTGAATTAATTTTTTTTCATTATGCTTAAATTGCTTTTATATTTCCTTTTCGTGATATTCAACTCTCGACTAAAAAACTGTAAGCCTTTAGAGGGAGGATGACGAAAATGATACCACAATCTCTACAATATGCTTTTGAACAAACCCCGCTGACGATGTACAGGGGTTGTTTCAAATCCTAAACAGTGGAGTTATAAGGAAGATAATCCCTAGTCAACCCCTTTGAGCCAAAGAAGTAGGAGTTTTTCTTTTCACACAAATTAAAACCCTTAATCACAACCTGGGGTAGGGTAGTTTTCTCAGTTAATCCAGGTGCACAATGAATGGCATCAAAGACTTCCTTCCAAAACAAAAGACGATGATGGTTCCCTATAATCGTCAAGACAGACAGTCATTATCTCTCAAAATAAAAGCCCATTAAGTCAAAACCTATGAAGGAGACTTAAGAAAAAACATTGGGGCATCCCGCTCTCTGTAATCACAAAAAGAAATAGTTCAGGAAAAGACAGGGATAATAAAATGAAAAAGAAAGAGGTCCTACAAACCCTCAACAAAAAAGAAATGACTGCCTATTCAAAATAAATTTTCAGTATCCAAACCATCACCGGAACATCAAGGGCAATATTCCAGAACTCAACTGGGATCTAAATTCACAATTAACTGAGTATAGGATTGAAGAACATCACGAAGAACGGGTGGGTACAAATAAATTTTGAGCCTTTATCCTTTGTTTCTTGAACCGTGAACCAGGCCCCGTTATAACCCTTAAAAGTCCTAGCTGAAGCATGGGTTAGTTCGAACGTATGTTGTTACAAAAGGTATCTTGACTCCTATAAGGTTTGCTATAAATCCTGAGTTGGCATCACACTTTTACAAAAAAAAAATTGGTTTACTAAAAAATGAATTTTCAAACTTCAAGACAGACATAAGCTTTGCATTCTTAAAATAACATTGTTTGCATATGACTATTTGTTCAACAGCAGAGAAATTCGCATGACGAATATCTAGTGAACAAAAACCTTCTCAATAAAAAGGATCACCTCAAGTGGAAAAAACACTTCCAACCAAGGGGCACGGCATGATCATTGTCCATCATCTGGGGTAGTCAAGTCAAGATTCAAGGAATCTCTCAAAGATACCAGATAGCCAGGGGCAAATCTCCATCTGAATCACTTGGGGCATTGGACATGAATTCCAGAAACGAATCTTGTATGATCTTCAGGCACTTTCTCCAGCAGGTACAGGGGCAGAAAAGTATTGATACGAAGTCATTATCATATCCTCAGCATGCGTCCTAGTAACATCTACACTCCCCACAGAGTAGAGGAAACCAAAGTTTTGATCTCTGCCTCCCCAAACAGGAGTTACTTTCCCCAGCCAAGCTCTTTCGGAGAGCCGACGTCTATATTCCCCAACCGAATTTTGTAATCACAAGTGGTTCATAAAGTTTTCTCCCGAACAAAGTTTATTTCTCTGATTACAGAAGCTCAATCCCCAACAGAGTTTATCCGTTCATCTATGGAAGCTTCTCTCTCCAACGGAATTATTCCCCCGCATAGTTGTTCTCGAGCAAAGTTTCTCCTCGGTAGAATATCCGTAAACAAGGGGCAAATCCCCAACATAGTCATCTCCGGTTCACCATCCCCAGCGGAAGTAGAAGAACCACTTTTTCTATGACGGTCAGGAACTCAATTTCCGTTACTCTTCAGCAGCGGTCAGGGATTTATTTTCCCACTCAGATATGTCACAATAGCATTTCATGTTCATATATCATGACGTGCGCATACATATTGCATACAAAATAATCTCATTTATTTTGAGAATGTCATCATACAATGCATTTCATGCATCATATACGATTAATCATGTACCTTTTCAGGAAAGATGGTTATCATCAACAACTTCCAGCAAGTTCAAGATTAGCTCCTGAAACTAAACAAAGTAATTATCTGCATGATCAAATGCAGCTTTACACGGGTTCGTTATGAAGAAATCTTACACGGGTTTCTCCTAAATGCAGCTTCACACGGGTTTATCCTTAAAAATCTTACACGGGTCCTTTCTCATACATTTCCTTATGAAATTTCACACGAACTTATCACAAAGTAACCTTACCCAGGTTCCTCCTGAAGTTTTACATGAACTTATCACAAAGTAACCTTATCCAGGTTCCTCCTGAAGTTTCGCACGAACTTATCACAAAGTAACCTTACCCAGGTTCCTCCTGAAGTTTTACACAAACTTATCACAAAGTAACCTTACCCAGGTTTCTCCTGCAGTTTTACACAAACTTATCACAAAGTAACCTTACCCAGGTTCCTCCTGAAGTTTTACACGAACTTATCACAAAGTAACCTTACCCAGGTTCCTCCTGAAGTTTTACATGAACTTATCCCAAAGTAACCTCACCCAGGTTCCTTCTGAAGTTTTACATGAACCTATCACAAAGTAACCTTACCCAGGTTCCTCTGGAAGTTTTACACGAACTTATCACAAAGTAACCTTACCCAGGTTCCTCCTGAAGTTTTACACGAACTTATCCCAAAGTAACCTTACCCAGGTTCCTCCTGAAGTTTTACACGAACTTATCACAAAGTAACCTTACCCAGGTTCCTCTTGAAGTTTTACGCAGACTTAGCCCAAAGTAACCTTACCCAGGTTCCTGTCGAATTTTTACACGGACTTATCCCAAAGTAACCTTACCCAGGTTCCTCCTGAAGTTTTACACGAACTTATCACAAAGTAACCTTACCCAGGTTCCTCTTGAAGTTTTACACAGACTTAGCCCAAAGTAACCATACCCAGTTTCCTGCTGAAGTTTTACACGGATTTATCTCGAAGTAACCCTACCCAGGTTTCTCATAAAGCCCTACACAGACTCCTCACAAAGCAACCTTACCTAGGTTCCTTCTCAGTTCTGATGCAGTTTTACCCAAACTCCTCACAAAGAAACCTTACCCAGGTTCCTTCTCGGTTCAGATGCAGTTTTACCCAAACTCCTCACAAAGCAACCTTACCCATGTTCCTTCTCGGTTCAGATGCAGTTTTATCCAAACTCCTCACGAAGCAACCTTACCCAGGTTCCTTCCCATAAGCCCTACTATCCAGGTTCCTTCTCATAACCTTACCATCCAGGTTTCTTTTCTCTTATCTCCAGACAGCAGTTCACAACACTAAGACCTGGACCTGATCAAACACGATTGGTTTCACCTTTCCCCATCAGAGTCGCCAGTTCTGTGATATGGTGGCAGAACCGGAACTATTTTAGGAAAATGCTGGTTCGCGTTTTGTGTTTGTGTTTGCAAAATGTCACGGTAAGCAAGAGTCGCCACTGACTTTTATTTTATCCAACTGGAAAGGAAAAAAGCACAGAAAAATTCCTTTTTCGAGATATTCTGAGTATGGGGGGTAGATTATAGAAAGGGAAGGTATTAGCACCCTTTCTATCTGTGGTTTTCCACAGGCTCTTAGGTACTTGCTCATTATTTTATAATTGCTTCTGTGTTTGTGTGATTTGAAAAGTTTTTGTTTTACTTCGATTTAACCCTTTCTTCTGTCTTCAAGAGTGTTACGAAGTCGTTTTGAAAACTTTGTTTGAAAGAGAGTGTAAGTGTGGGAAAGATTGTGTTGAGCAAGTACCTACTAGCATCTACCAGCTCGAAAAAAGAATGTTTTTCTTCTTGTTTCCTTTAGACAGCGATATCTCACTATTAGTGAGTAGGTAGCATCGTCGTTGGAGTTGTAAGGGTCAAATCGAAAAGGGACATACGATCACTAAAGAAATGTTAGGACGTCTTAGTAATAACTCTAATGTCTTAAGATCATATTTGAGGCAACAATTCTGAGGCAACCTTTCCGAACGGGACATTTTATCTTTTAGACAAGAGAGCGACCACTGAAATATCTTATACTCAATGATCGTTTACCGAAGGCAACCGGAGTTAGAGTATACCCTAGGAGTGCACATGTGCGAGTGATTCAATTTCAAGTTTATTATCTTTGCACTTTTAGGGTTTACTAATTGTTTTAATTTTAACATACATTCTTGTCATGCAACCCTATTATCATGCATCTAACAGTTAATATTTGGCGGAAATTAAAATGCGGAAAATAAAGCTAAGCTATTACAAGGCTTCGGGTATTAATTACATAGCCAAAAAACCCGCTAAAATGATAAATAAATGAAAAATGTCCTAATTAATCTATTACATCCCAGGAGCAATTACATCAATATTGTAAAACAAAATAAACGCACGCGATGAATTGAGGATGAGTGAAAATTAGGGTTTTAACCCCGTCTAACCTAATTAAAAGAAAATTCGTTTTTGGTTGTTTTTTTATTATTTTAAGGAAATAAAGGTTTGAATTAAATATGTACAAACTTAATTACTAATTAAAATTAAATTAAGAAGATAATTTACATTTGACCTATTTTTGTGCTTTGGTTATTTTTTAAGAAAAGAGAAATAAAAATTAAATTAGACAAAAACCCTAGTTTCTAATTTATTTTAATTTATTTACAAAAAGAATTGAATTTATCTAATAAATTAAATTAATTTTATAAAAAAACAAATCCTAAATCTAATTTTGATGAAAAATTATTTTTATGATTTTTTTGATAAAAAAAATAATTAATTTTGTGTTAGTAAAATAAATTAAATGAATTAATAAAGAAAATATAAAAAGAAAAGCAAAAGAAAATGGGCCTGTGAAATAGCAACTGGAGGGTGTTGATAGCAAGCTTTTAGGCCCAAGGATTCTGATCCATATTGACTTCCAAGATCCCATGTTCTGCATTGACTAGGGTGCATCATGGTCCTCCAAATGATGGGCGCTAGATCTGGCCTGTGGACATCTGGTTGGTTGTGCATTGAGGATGTATGGTGGACTTCACACCTGTGCATACGTCTGATCATATAAATGAAAATAATATGAAATATGGGGGACCTGGGATTCGAACCCATGTCCTATGGCCTTTTCCACTGCCTTGTTACCAACTAAGATGCGTGTGTGTGTTATATGTCAAATAACAATTAAACAATATATAAAAAAACAAACAAAATATGAATTATCCACGCGAAAGTTTGAATGGGCTAATGGCATGGTGTCACGCCATCGTCCCCAACCTCTCTCCGTTGGCAAAAGTCAGAGACTTTTACCTACGGACAAATGTCCGACACTAGAGCTCCTGCACATTGCAAAATCACACACAAGCATGATAAATGAAATCTAAGGTTGTGAATCAAGTCGCCTTGGCCTGCTGAGCATCATGGTGCCCTTCTTGTGGACCAATTTCACCTGTATAAAAAGATCCTAAATCGAGACCAAGAACCCTAGCAATGGTGGATTCTGATATAGCCAACAAAAATGAAATTAATTGCCACCATAAGCTTGCAAACATGTTAGGGATTCAGAATATGCAATTGAAACATGATAAATATGCAAGAATAAGGGAATACGATTTTAAAAAAAGAACCAAACCATGAGGGTCATGGAGATGAATTCTGGGCACGAGGATGCTTTCTTCTAATTGGTATAGCTTCCTTGTATGCCCAGGAAGCGAAAGAGATGGCATGGGAGTCTTGAAAACGCCTGGAAGTATCAAGCCAAATCACCACTTTCTTTGAATTTTTTCAAGTTTGGTTCTACCTCTCCACGCCTCAAAAACCTTGTCTTTTTGATCTACTTTTGTCCACTATATACCAAGGAACGAATTAGGGTTGCAAATGTGTTCTCAATCTTTGGCAATTATAGTTTTTGATCTTGATTTGATCTTCATGAAAACCTTTCCAAAATAGGCCACAATCAATCTTTTTATGCACACCTATGCCTTTCACGATTTGATTCACTTGCCAGCTGTATATGGGACCTGAAATGTGCACAAAATCTTGAGGTTTGAATGGTTTGGATATTTTCATGATTTATTTTGATTTAAATTGATTTAATTGAAATAAAAAATCAAAATAAATAGAAAAAATAAGATAAAGACAAATGGAAATAGCTAGGGCTCGTGTAAAATTCTACCAACTCAGAACAAGTGCAAAAAGTTAGGCCCATTTGACAAAAATTGCAATTTGAGGGACTTTTGACTTTTGACAATTTTGCAACAAAGCTCAACTTCACCAATGCATAACTTCCTTAATTTTGACTCTATGAGGATGTTCTTGGACTTTTTAGAAATATTGAGATGTCCTCTAAGCAACCCTTTTGGTCTCATCTCAATTTAGTGTTCCATGTTCATGTATGAAGCTTTGACAAAAAAGGTGTTTTTGTTGACTTTTCAAAATAACCTATAATGTCCAAATTCATAACTTCTTGTGAGTGCATATTTTGAACTTGGGAGATGAAGATGGATTGTAGGGAATTTCATCCTCTTCAAAATGAGATTTCGATGGGTCATTTCTCTTAAAGTATGAGAAAGTTATGCTTGGTCAAAGTTGAGTTGACTTTTCCTACAAAACCCTAATTTAGCAACTTTTGGGTTTTGATGAATTGTGAGCAATCCTTGATGAATCATGATAAATACTTGATCAAATGATGAATAACACTTAAAAATGAGGATGTTGACCAAAAATCTTGAAGTTTGACTGTATGTAGGCCACAATTGACTTTTGCCCTAGCACAATCGATTTTCAGGCTTTTGAGCAATTAACTGAGAAAACTTCCCATGCAAGGCTTGAAACTTGACATGGATGATCTTGAGAAAATATTTGGACAATTGTGAGCATTTGGGATCCCTTGTACTCAAGTATCTTGATGCAACATGAAACCCTAATTTGAGTTAGACTGCCTTAGGAGAGAGTTTGTCTGGTCACCTCTTGGACTTCCTTAAGCAATTTGAGGATCTCACTTGAAATGTATTGAGAAATATGGGAGGGAAAATTTTGGGGTACAACAAAGGGATTTGATATGGTTTTTTCCTACAGCAGTCAAGTGAGCATCAGAAAATCCTATCCCATTATCAGTGTTCAGGCTAGCAACATAGTTTTCAAATTGATCAGCAGACATTTCTTGCGGTACATGCGCATATTTCAAGAACTTCACCAAATCCTGAGCATGGGCTTCAGATCACAACAACAGGAATAACATGGATATCTTGGAGGGAGTCTGTCCCAAATGTTCAAAAATCTTATAGTCACTTTTCCGGATAATTTTTAGTACTTCCTTCATCTCCTGCCTGCAGGTATCTTCAGCGGTAACTTCTTTAGGTGCCCCAGTCTAGGTAGACTCAATGATTTGTTATTTTCCCCGAGTCTTAGTAGTTGACACAGTAGCAGTAACACGAACCAATGTACTAATAGTCTTCGAAGAGATCTCTGGAGAGAAGATCCTTCCACTTCTAGTAACTTTACTGGTCCCAGAAATATTGTCAACATTGGGATCAATAACTTCAGTATCTTCACTTTTTACAATCAATGGTTCTTGCTTGACATCATGGTAGTAAACATCATCTCCATAATTCATAAGGATAGCCTTGTTAGAGTAATACGGAATTGATCCCGGTGCGGTAATGATCATAATAGCAACTCTAGGTTCGGCAATAATCTTCACAGGACCCTTGGAAGTGATCCTTACAGAAGTTCCGGAAATTATAGATACATTTTCCAGCTCCAAGTCTTGAAATAAATTCTCCATAGATGGAGTCTTATCAACTATAATTATATGGTTATCCATTAGACGCTGGATACCTTCTTTCAGCAGTTTGCAGCCATTGGGTTGGGTTGCACAGCAGTAGCACCTTTCAATGTAACCCGGAAATAAACTAGCTTGCAACAGATTTTTCTTAATAATTAGGAGGGGAGTAGTTAAGCTACTTACAGCAGAAACATAAGAAACATCATCGATAGCATTAATACCTTTGTCATGGTTAGGAATACGAGAGGTAATCACATTTGAAGTCTCAGGAGGATCGAAATCGATCTCTTTGGAGTCAATCATATCTTGGATCTAATTTTTCAGAGCCCAACAGTTATTAGTGTCATGTCCAGGACTATTGGAATGATAGGCACATATTACATTAGGATTGTACCGAGGAGAGGAGGTGTTGGTATTCTGAGGAGGATCTCTTAACGTTATTAGCTCCGCCTTCAATAGATGTTGAAATGCCCGAGACAACGGCATGTTGATCTTGGTAAATTTTCTCCTGGGTGCGTCCTACCTACGATGATTGCCTTGTTGATGTTGAGTTGGTGCGGGATTATAGATTAGTACTGCCTCCATAGATTGGTGCGATCACCTCTAGAACGACCCTTCTTGCCATACACATCATTAGTTTTTTTTCCCGTTGAACGTCTTTTTTATAGTACTTGAAGACGCTGCCACCTGAATTTTTCTGCTTCTGATTCTACCTTCAACATGTTCCCTTGTTAATATCAACTTGGTGAACCCGACTGAAGAGCTTTCAATCAGATGATTGAAGAAAGGACATGTCAAAGTTCCCATAAACATATAAACCAACTCCCTATCAGACAAAGGAGGTTGAAATCTTCCTGCTAGATCTCTCCATTTCTGGGCATACTCTTTAAAGCCTTCATTTGAGCCCATAGTCATACTTTGTAATTGCGTACGGGTTGGTGCAAGATCAGCATTATATTGGTATTGTTTGTAGAAAGCAGCAGCCAAATGTTCCCCGGTATGGATATTGGCCCCTTCTAGTTGATGGAACCATTCCAATTATGTTCTGGACAAGCTCACTTGAAAGAAATGCACCCATAACTTTCTGACAGTAGTGTGTGGTTGAATCTTCCGGACGTATGATTTCAAATGAAGTTTTGGGTAAGAAACTTTATCATACTTTGAAAAAGTGGGGACCTTGAATTTATGAGGAATGATAATTCCCGAGACTAAACCCAACTCTCCAAAATCAAACCCAGACACTCTCTGGATCTCCATATCATTTAGACGATCTTCGATTTGTTTGTATTTTTCATCAGCAGGGGGATATTGTTCATCTGAATAGTCTTCTTCCTCCTCATCAGGAATCTTATCATAACCAATGTTGCTTCTTTTCTCAGCTTTGACACTTTTACCGTCTTCCTCTTGATTGTCATACTCATCTGATGGGATGTCAAAAGTTTTAACCTGCTTGGCTAGACCTCTGAATCTTCTTCCCATGTTGAAGATGCCGACTGGTTTTCTTGTCTTTTTCTTCTTCTCTTTGGCGATGAGCGCCTTCAGTTTGTCATGTCCCTTGGCTAAGTTCAGGAGCGTCTCTTGGAATTGAGCATTTTGATCCTGGATATCTTTGACTGTATGTTCAAGAGCCATCTTTTTACTGAAATAAACAGAAAGAAGATGAGAAAACTTGTCTCGGGAATAACTGTTATGTAATGGTATGTATGGTATGTAGATGCATATGCAATGTTTTCAAGGATCTCACGGGATAAAAACATGAAATGTTAGAAATTGAATCTGGCTGCAGCTTCGTCTAAAGAACTTTGTGTCTCCATATTTAAATGTCCTTATATAAGAATCAAGCTCACCGTGTCAATAGGGTCCTACCCTCTGACTCAAGAAAATGTATTTCGATCTTTGATGGCATCTTGTTAGAGGAAAATAAATCCTCTTGGCCTTTTTTATAGCAATTCAGCTTATGATAACCATGCGCCAAAGGTCCCTAAAATCCTTGAAATGGTTAGTAAATTCCATGTTATGATGATATGATATTGTGATGTCATGTTTAAACAAGTAGAAAACACAAATAAATCATACAAAGGCCTTAGTTTTAAAGGCTTGCATGAGGTATGTAGGTAAGTACCCTTCTCTATTGAAGATAAGTTGGCTCAACCTGTCCTAAGATAGTAACCGGGTTCTTGGAATCTCATATCACCGATCTTTCTCGCAGGTTTTATTTTAGAACGGAAACTGAATTTCCACCAAAATATTCCGAAAGTCGAATCTCAATGAGCGTAGCTTTGAGTATCAACCAAACATTAAGTATATCACTACCTTCTAATGGCCAAGATGGGTCAATTAAGGTTCTAAAAGTCAGTTAGTGCTTGATGACACCATCTGGAAGCCTAATTTTATCCTTGACTGACTCAAGGAATACCAGTATAAACCAAACTGTCACACTAACGTAGCCATCACTTCAACCATATCAGTCTACGCCGTACAGTTTCCATGATCTATTGCTTATTACCTAAGGCATCCCTAGATTCGGGTGTAGGATCTTGTAAGAAAATAAACCCAAAAAAGCCCTTAAACTTAAAGCAAACAAATCAGATAGATAAATCAAGTAAAAGTGATCTAAGACTCTAAGGTAACCCCTATTTTTAAGTTTCCCCGACAAAGTCGCCGGTTCTGTAATACGGTGGGAGAACTGACTTGTTTAGCATTTTATCGCAAATGTTGGGGATAGCAAGAGTCTCCACCAACTTTTCTTTTATCCAATAAGAAAAGGGTGAAAAGAACAGGAAAGACCTTGATAGATTTTGAGTTCGGGGGGTAAGATATGAAAAGGGAAGGTGTTAGCACCCTTTTCATCCGTAATTATCTACAGGCTCTTAAACGCTTAGCTCACTTTTGAAAATTTTCTTTTTGTGTGTGTTTTGAAAATATTTTGAAATTTGCCAATGTAAGGTGAACTTTGTAATAATTCTTGTATCAGTCCTCAAGAACGTATACAAAGTGTTTGAAAACATTTTGAGAAATGTGATGTGAGAAATGTTTTTTTTTAGAAGAAGCTTGTGAGAAAGTGATTAAAAGTATCCTACCCACTCAAGGTTGTTCTTATTATTTTCCTTCTCCTTTAGAGATAGTGCTATCCGTTTCATTAGTTAGTAGGTAGCCCTATCTATTGGATGTCAAGGGACAAGCGAAGGGTTATCGTATGGTCATTGAAGGCAACTGGTAAGGAAGCTTTAGCAATTTCGTAAGGGACTAGATCATATTATTCATAAGCAACATCGAAGGGTCATCGAGGGACTATGACTTTTTGTATTGAGGTTCTTTTGTTAAAGCATCATGTAATACGGTGGGAAAACTTACTAGGGTGTTTTGGTTTTATTGCAATTGTGGCGGATAGCAACAGTCGCCATCGAATTTTGTTTTATCCAAAAAAGGAAACGATGAAAAGAACAGGAAAGACCTTTTGAGAATTTTCTTGAGTTTGGGGGGTAGGTTATGAAAAGGGAAGGTATTAGCACCCTTTTCATCTGTAGTTATCTATTGGCTCTTAGTTTCTAGCTCACTTTGAAAATGCTTTGTGAAATGTGTGTGTGTTTGTTTGAAAGTATTTTTGAAAAGTTCCTTCGTTTAGGCGAACTTTGTAATGTTTTTCGTTTCGGAAAAAACATATACAAAGCGTTGACTTTAGAAATATTTCATGAAGGTGTTGGTGTGTTTTGAAAAGATGTTTTGTTTGAAATATTTGTGAGCAAGAAACTACGAGCGTTCTACCTACTCAAACGAAAGTCTTTGTTCTTTTCCTCTTCCTTTAGATAGTGTTATCTTACCATTAGTTAGTAAGAAACTTTATCATTGGATGTGAAGGGATAAGCGTGAGTCGTCGTACAGACATAGAAGGCAACATTGTAGGATACTTTAGTAATTTTTGTAACATCGAAGGGTCATCGAGGGACCATGATCTTGTAATCGAGGGTCTTTTGCTAAAGTATCTCACGTTCGAGGGACATGACTGTTTTTTATCTAAGACAACAAGTGTAGGTTAATCCTAGAGGTGTAAGTGTGCAAAGTATTTTTATTTTCATGCATTTGTCTTGAATTAGGATTGTCTATTGTTTGATTTTAAGTTTTGTCATACAAAACCTAATTACTACCAATAATATGGAAAGCGATAAATTGTGAAAATTAAAAGTCATATGCTATTACATCATTTTAGGGGATGAGGGTACAAATTACAAATGGCGATGAAAGCAATTTAAGCCTAATTACTATTAAAACCAAATTGAATAATACAAAATAGGATGTACAAGAATATAAAGATGATAAAAGAAAAGAAAATTGTTTTTTTGGTTTTTTGTATGAAAAAGGTTTTAACCTAATTAATTAAATTGAAAAGAAATTAATAATAATTCTAATGTCTAAATTAAATTAATCAAGAGAAAGTTAAAACCTAAGTCTAAATTAATTAAGAAAAAAAAATAATTTATTAAAAAAATACTTTTTGTCTTTTTATTTAAAGGAAATAAAACTAAAGTGAAAATAAAAAATAACAATTTTTAGTCTATGTATTTAATAAAAAAATATATTTTTGTATTTTTTGATTAGAAATAATAATAATAAAATAAAATAATAAAAGAAAATAAAATAAAATAAAAATATAAATTTAGGAGTCAGGGGGTTAGAAAAGAAATTAGGAGGTTAGAAAGTAAAATTGTTTTCAATTTAGGCCCAAGGCCTGTTTTGTTGGAAATCAGAAAAATAAAACAAAAACAAAATAAAATGATTGGGCCTGTGTTGTCTTTAGTAGAGGGGGTGAGAAGAATTAAAAAAAGAAAAGCCCAGTCAGTGGAGGCCCAACGCGCTACCAAACAAAAAAGAACAAGGAAAATGTTAGAAAATTAACAAAAGGTCTCGCTAGGGCTCGAACCCAGAACCTTCTATAGTAATGCCTTTAGCGTGTACTTCCTGCCACTAGGGTGGATGTTTCATCCGGTATTATGACAAGTTGTAATAAACTTAAAATAAACTAAGTCCATGAATGTACTTCATCTTCTTCCTCGCACCATAACCAGAGCTATGTAACTTTCTCGTCTCTCAACCATTTCAGAAATTATAAACATCAAAATTGTTAGAAATTTCACCATGATTTCAAATATGTAACTAACTTAAGCAATGGATCAAAGATGAGCACAAATTTTAAATGGTACAAATTCTAACCTAATTTTTCAGGAAGTTCAAAATCAAAATTCACACTACTAAGGTGACATAAATGAATTCTAGGGACATGGTTAGTTTCAGGGCTATTATGTCTACATTTTATCTTTGAAAATGGAAGCCAAATGATGCTTGTATGAAGAGATAAAAGTTCATAAAACTCACCTTGCAGATGGAGATCGTGTTTCGAGTTTGAGCAACCTTTAAGGTGTTGTAATGATCTGGTTAGCTTCCTTGAACCTCCAGGAAGCTATTGCAATGCTTAATTTAGATTGAGGTTGGCTGAATCGTGCTGGAGAAGTCAACATGTAAGCAATTATTTTTGAAAATGGAGGATGGGGAAAATGGTGTTACAGTTGGGTTGTAGGTGTTTGGATTGTCTCTATATTTGTATTAGAAGCTTGGTGATTGATGAAAATGTAAAGCACACGAGGGGATTGTGAGATGGATGTTCAAAGGCAAAAATGATACAACAATGGTGTTTTTAGAGCAATTTCTGGTTTGAGGGAGTTTCAAGGCTTGTAGTTTCGTTTCCTTGTCTTGTAGATGATGGCTCAGTTTATAGAGAAAGGTTTAAGGGCTTGAAGTGGTCAGAAAACAAGGATCACATGTTTTGGTATTTGTTGTACCCCAAAATTTGCCCTCGCATTTTTCCACAAGAAATCACAGCTTCAGGCGTTTCCTGATTTTTCAGATTGGCTCAAGAATCGGACAAACAGACTTTTCTCGTCAGTCAAACAAAAATTAGGGTTTTATTGATTTTTCAGGACTCTGGATTTCTTCACACAGTTGGCTTAGGGTTTTGGTTGATTCTGGCTCAACTTTGATCAGGCGAATGCTCTTTGGCATTTAATCAGGAATTAGGGTTTGTGCGCGCATTCTCAGAAGGGTTTAAATTCCACAACACTTTGCAAGTTATTCCGAGATTCGGGTTGAATTCGCATTGTTTTGATTTAATCAGTAAAAGAAGGCAGTTGGTTTGAATTCACCAGTCAAAAGATATACGCAGTTTGGAAGTACAGTGTTTGTTAAGAATCAGTGAAAAGGGGGGAATGCGTCTGATCAATTGTTGTGATTAACTGTTTATTTTGCCTTGAACATTGGAAGCATCAAGTTTTATTAATTGATCAGTACTGAAATATTGTTTAGTTAATTATTTATTATTCTAAAGATTAAATAAGTTGGAATTTATTTTCAATTTATTTTAATTTAAAGAACTATAAATAATAAAAGAACAATTGAAGAAGAGAAGAATTAATTAAATGAAAGGACTTTTATTTATCTTTAAGTCATTTGTATAAATTGTTTTTGTTTACAAATGTTGACAAAAATAATGTTACATTTATTTAAAGCTAAATAAAAGACTATCCTAATTATTTTTCTAATCTTCAAATCTTCATCCGCTATCCCTCGCTCCAGTGCTCCATTTTTTTTATCTGCAAAAGAAAAGAGAAAAGTCAAATAACAGTCAAAAAGACAGATAAAATTACAGTCATCATTAAGGGCCACTGATTGGGATCAGTTAACCCTCTCTGCAAATCACGGGATTTCTCCCGGTTCACAAAGAGGGAAGAATTTTATTTGTTAATCATGAATGCAAAGTTGAGAAAAAATGCAAAGTGTCAAAACTGCATAAGTTCAAAATCTCAAACTCCAAGTTCAAACCAAACTGAAAATCCAAATTACAACTTTCTGTCATAATCCAAAAAGTGCAATTTACTGTCAAAATGCCAAGAAGTCTACTCAAAGCTGTCAAGAAGAGGATTTGGCAAAGATATCAAAGAAGATAAAAGTACAAAAGCTGTCAAAGAAAAGATAAAATATGCAGAGGAAAACCATTATGCAAGCATACATTTCTTTTCATCATTTCCCAACAAGGGTGGCCCTTTCAGAAAGTACAGAAAAAAGCATAGTTTAATATTCAACTGTACTGAGAGAGAAGAGTGGAGAGATAAAAGAATGCAGGTTTTTAGGCTTTTAGGCAGGAAGAAAGATATACAAAGGGACTGAATACAGTAAAGAAAGGGGGGCCATACCAACAGATGCAAAAGAAGCAGAATTTTCACCAAGATAAAAAGAAATATACAAACTGATATACAAAAAACCTGCTACTGCATTTCAACCTAGGCCTTCAGACTTCACAAAACCTGCATTTGCTCAAACCGGCCTCAACATACAAACCAGCTGAAGCAAGTCAAAAGCCTAACCTGCATATGCAAAACCTAAGCCAAAAAGCAATAACCAGCATAACCTCAAACACCACAACCTGCAATGGCCTAAAAACCATTACCTACTGTTAAACAATAACCTGCATTGGCTCAAACCTGCAGAAGAACCTCACCACAAGATATACCAACATGTACACCCAAACCAAGTCCTGACCTGAAGCAAAAAACCAGTCCAGAACCTCAAGCCTGAAACCAGTTCAAGCCTCACCTGAATAAGTCCAAACCTAAAGCCTAAATTCACAAAAACCTCATAACCTGTCAACAAGTTCAGATACCAGTCCATAAACACCTCCAAACACATAACTATAAAACCCCAAGCATCATACTTGCCTAAGCTGTAAAAAACCAACAACTCAAGAACCAGTATGAACCTGCTAAGGCACCAACCTGCTGAAACCTCAAAAGGCCAAAAACCAGTATGAACCTGCTAAGGTATCAACCTGCAGAAGCCTAAATCCTTCAAACCATGTCCAATACCAAAACCCAAGAATATCAAAGCCTCAGCATAGCATCATTGGCCCTAACAAAGCAACAGTAGCAAGTTGAGATAGAAGGAAGCTTCAGGAATCAGAGGCAACATCAAAGCATACTAATCTCCAAACCCACGAGCCCTCAGAAAGATATCATCACAGGGCAATCAAAATAAGCAACCTAAGCAAGCGTACAACAAATACGTTCAAGGCAACAAGCACCAGAGGCGAAGAAGAGAGAAAATCAAAGGCAAATCGTCCAAAAGCGTACAGAGGCACATAAACAAAAGGCGTCTCAAAGCAACAAGCATTAAAGGCAAAGGAGAAGAAGAAAGAGGTGGATTCAAAAGAGGTTTTCAGTTCATAATCATCATAAAACCAATAGAAGCATACAAGATACCAGATAAAGCCCTCATCGCGCAATCTTCCTTCACCGCTGAGCCTCCTAAGCACCTCCATCTTCCTCCTTCCCCTCTCCTGTAAAGGTAAGACTTTTTATTTCATCCCTTCTCACGTACCTCCAATAAAGTCAATAACGAACAGCATAAGAAATCTAATCAAGCAGTTAAATCAAGAAGAAGACAGTAACCCATAACATGTAAAAGAAATCAAAACCTAAAACGCGAAATCAAAGAGAAAAGGGTTACCCTTTTGTGCGCTTCCCTACATCAAGGAAGAGGGAAGAAGAGTTGAAGGTCGCTGGTGGCTGAGGAAAAAGGTTCACGCTGGGCACTCAAGAAAGGACGAAGAAGATGAGGCAAGAACGATGAACGAACGGCGCCGCTGCCGTCCCAAAACCCTAAGCGTAATCCCAACTAAACACAAAATGCATTAACCCTAAGAAACGTTGTTTGCAATTTTGGGCCTTGCCTGTTCTATTCACCAAAGGCCCATTCAATTAACACAAACCCCTTTTCATAAAACAAACGTTATCTTCTCTTTTTTTTAATTAATTAGCTTAGCCACTTTTTATATAAAACCAGTTTATTTTTTTTTGTATAATAAATTAACACAAACCTTTTTATATAACATTTTTAATTACAATAGTTTGCCTCTAAACTAAATTTTGTTACTTTGTATATCATTTCATTAATACTAAAGTACATGAAAACACATTTTTTTTTAATTATTATTTAAAACATTTAATTTAAATTTTCTTTGTACATATATAACAAAAATACATTTTTTACATCATAATTGAAAATACCTTTTTTTTTAATTCAAATATTCTTACTAATAATACAAAGATACCTTTTTTATATATCAAATGAAAAATAATACTTTCAAACTTAGAATATTTTTCTTTTCATTAAAACATTCTTTTCATACATATCAAAATACAAGATTACAAGACTAATTAATTAAATGAACATTTAATTTTTCTTTAGGTTAAAATAATACTTAATACACATTTAATTTCACATTGTCGTACCTGTAAATAATCACATATACATATACACATACACGTACACTTACACAATACACTGCTCCTATACCATTTGCTTACATTTGTATATTAGTTACATTTAAATTTGATCGATTCGATTTGGTTGTAACTTATTGGATACTATAAGTCTCATCCCCATTTGTGAATATTGTACCCCCACTCCCGGATACTTATTTTGTAATAGCGTAGATTTTACATTTCGCAATTTACCGCTTTCAATTATACCATGGTTAGACCTAGGGTTTGCATGCACATAAAATCAAACGCTAGATAACCTAATACAAGACAAATACATGAAATTAATACACATTCACACTTGCACCCTCTAGGGTAATCCCACATGTTGCCTTCCAAAATGGGCCATGCTTGCACGTCGAGTTTCTTTGGCAAAACAAATTCAAATGATCATAAGTCCCTCGATGACGCTTTCGAATGCTGCCTAAAAAGAATGATCATAGTCCCTTCAAAGAAAATTGCCAAAGACACTTGGCATCATTGCATTCATGGTCCATACGATGACCCGCGCCCGTCCCGAATAAACTTCCTAAAGGCAAGATTGTCCACCAAATTCAATGGTGGAACAAAATTGTTAAAAGGGTTGAAAACATAGAGAAAACCTTTGAGTACAATAGAGGTAGACAAAACTCTTAGTTACTTGAGATCAACTTGCAAAAACACTTGCCTTCTTTTCAAAAACCACAATCCACAACACTTTCAAACAAACTCTCAAAAACATTTGAAACATCTTTTCGAAAAGATCCACACTTTTGTAAAACACTCAAACACGAGTCAAATACATTGGTCGCCTAAGACAAGGCATATCTTCAAAAACATTTCCAAAACACACACACACACCACAATTTCAAGCAATCGAAAATCAAGGCAAGTGATCTAAAAAACCAAGTAACTAAGAGCCCATGGATAACCATGGATGAAAAGGGTGCTAATACCTTCCCTTTTCATAATCTACCCCCCGAACCCACGAAATATCTCAAAAGGTTTTTGCTGTGCTTTTTCAACCTTTCCTTTAGGATAAAATAAAAAGTCGGTGGCGACTCTTGCTCAACCGCACAAGTGCGAATACAAACGCAAAACCACAGTCAGTTCTCCCACCGTATCACAGAACTGGCGACTCTGCTGGGGATAGGAAGAATGTGGGGTTACCTTAGGGTTTAGATCACTTTTACTTTCTTGCTTTGATTGACTTGATTGATTTATCTTTTTGGGTCCTTGTTTGGGTTTGTTATAAATCCTCTACCCGGATTTGGGGCACCTTTTTAGGTAAATAGCAAAAAACTGCGAGGGAACTGTGCGGAGTATACCGACATGGTTGAAGCAGTAAGCTATGTTAGTGTGACATATTTGTGAGTACCGGTAAGCCTTGAGTAGTCAAGGAGAGTACGGGGCCGCCGTGTGATGTCGTGAAGCACTAACGAACTCTTAGAACCTTAATTGACCATCTTAGCCTTTTTAGGGGTAGTGAGATGACCGACTTTGGTGCAGTCCGAAGTTGGTAGATCCTCGATACTACACTCATTTGAGGATTGTTTTCTTGGAATATTTTGGTCGCCAGTAAGTGGCTAAACCGAAACAATGAACACAGAAAACAATCCAATGATATTGAGCTCCTTAGAACCCGATTACTTTTGATAGGACAGGTTTTAACCAACGAACTGAAAGAGGGTAGTACCTGAACCCCATGCAAGCCTAAACCTAAGGACTTGTTTGCTTTGTGTGAATATGTTTGCATGTATATACACTCACTTGCTTGTGCATACATGTACATAACATCATGACATCATACCATAGCATTTTCAATAACCATTTCGAGGATCTCGAGGGTTCTTTTGATGCAGGGTTACGTTGAACCAGACATCTACCAAGGGGCAAGATGTTCCTCCTCTAAACAAAGTTCTCCAGTCAAAGTTCAAGTACAACAACTTGAATCAGTGGCTATGACCCACTCGACATGGTGAGCTTGATTCTCGTGGAAAGACATCCACTGATACAAAGCTCTCCAATAAAAGTTCAAGTACAACAACTTGAATTAGTGGCTATGACCCACTCGACATGGTGAGCTTGACTCTCGTGGAAAGACATCCACCGATACAAAGCTCTCCAATCAAAGTTCAAGTACAACAACTTGAATCAGTGGCTATGACCCACTCGACATGGTGAGCTTGATTCTCGTGGAAGGACGTCCATCGGTGCAGAGATCTCCAATCCAAGAGCAAAGTTCAACCTCTAACATTTTCTTGTGTTTACCCCAAGAGATCCTTGAAAGCATGCATCCACATACCATGCATTGCATTTTGACAGTCTTTCCTTTTTCAGGTTTCCTTACTCTCCTGCTGTTTATTTCAGCAAGAGATGGCTCTAGAAAGGTATGTCAAAGACATCCAAGACCAGACTGCTCAGCTGCAGGAGATGTTCCTGAACTTGTCTCTGGGGCAAGAAGAGATGAAAGCTCTCCTCACAAAGGGCTTGGAGAATTCCAACAATGCCAGGAGTGATCAGCTTGCGGAGCTACAGTTCGATCTGACGACTTTGAGAACCCAAATGATGGGGAAGTTGGTGGGCCAGATGGCTCTCATCCAAGACCTATCTCAAAGACAAGAGGAACTCAGAGTTCTTGTCCGCCAACTGCTTCCAAACAACCAACTGGGGCAAACATCTGAGGTTGAAGGGCAAGTCACCGCT
The DNA here is from genome assembly GCA_948472305.1 of Vicia faba. Taxonomy (NCBI): domain Eukaryota; kingdom Viridiplantae; phylum Streptophyta; class Magnoliopsida; order Fabales; family Fabaceae; genus Vicia; species Vicia faba. The sequence goes on along the minus strand of OX451735.1, from coordinate 1,475,215,104 downwards.
CAGCCTCCAGCCACTCAAGAAGACAAGGGGAAAGCTCCTTTGCTTGCTTCAGGGTCACAAGCCCATCAACAACCTCGCCAGCGTCAACGGGGTAATCGGCGTAAGCAAGAAACGTCGGGAAGACAATTCACGGAGACTGAAATACCATCTTTCTTCATACTGAAGCGCCTGTTGGAGGTCAACTTGCTTACCGTAAAGGACCCTCCTCAGAAGCTCAATACCTCCTCTCCTAACTATCATCCCGACGCATTCTGTGTTTACCACTCCTACAACCCGGGACACGACACCAACGACTGTTGGGCCTTGAAGAACAAGATTCAAGATCTGATTGACATTGGGGTGCTGGAATTCATGCCGGACGGCGAGATGAAAATCTTCCGTTAAAGGGTTCTCCACTTGAAGTGACGAAGCTCAAGCTGAAAGACTTTTGCTTCTTTTTGAATTTTCAAAGTTGTAATTTCTTTTGCTGTCAAACAATTATCTGTTGATGTTAAACTCTATTTTCATTAATGCATTGCATATGTTTGTCTTGAAGTAATCCATTCGTTTCACTACTCTTATGCTTTTCTTTATGATATTTAAACTCTTGATAAAAAGTTGTAAGCCTTTAGAGGGAGGATGATGAAACAATACCATGATCTTATACAGTATGCTTTTGAACAGACCTTGCTGATGATGTACATGCATTTCTTTCAATCCCCAAACACTAGAGTTATAAGGAAGTTAATCCCTAGTCAACCCCTTCGAGCCAAAGAAGTATGAGTTTTCTGTTCTAAACGATCAAAACCTTTGATATAAACCTGGGGCAGGGTAGTATCTCAGTTAATCCAAAAGAAAATGCGCACTGCTGTCGCAAACTCTCAGTTCGTAACACAACGAACGACGTCGGAAAAAAAAAGAGAAAGCATTCCTTTGGAATCAAAAGACAAGGGTGGTTCCCTATCACATAGACAGTCAATCTCTCAAAAAGAGAAAAAGCCCACCAAGCCAAAATCTGTAAAGGAGGCTTAAGAAAGCTGGGGCATCCCGCTGACTGTAATCCCAAAAAATGGGAACAGTCAGGCAAAAGTTAGGGATAACAAATCAAAATCAAAATAGTAAGGTAATTACAAAATCCTCAACAACATGAAAAATGTTGAAAAAAGAAAAGAAGAGATGATGACTGTCTCCCCAAATTCAACTGGTGAACCATCGCCCAAAAGTCGTTCCCAAACTCAAATCAGAGTGCGACTCACAATTAACTGAACTTAGGTTGAAGGACATCACGAAGAGCGGGTGGGTACAAATATACTTTGAGCCTTTATCCTTTGTTTCTTAAACCGTGAACCAAGCCACGTTAAAACCCTTCAAAAGTCCTAATTGAAGCGTGGGTTAGTTCGAAAGCATACTGTTACAAAAGGTATTCTGACTCCTGTAAGGCTTTACTCTAAATCTTGTGTTGACTAGTCTTACGAAAAGTTTTCTGCTAAAAACGCATTTTTCAAAACTTCGAGACAAACATAAACTTTGCATTGCTTGAATATCACTGTCTGCATTTGGCTTTTTGTTTAACAGCGAAGAAATTCATACAGCGAATGTTCGGAGGAACGAAAACTCTCTTAGTGAGCAAAATCACTTCAAAGGGACGACACTTCCTTTATAAATCTCCTATCCGCAAGGGGCATGACATGTCACAATTCGATTAACCTGGGGCAGTCCAGTCAAGGTCCAACAGATCTTTCAAAAGTTCAATTAACCTGGGGCGGTCCAGTCAAGATTTCAAGAAATCTCTCAATATGCAGAGTAATATGATTCAAGACTCCTTCATCACCACTTGGGGAATTCGAATGTCAAAAGTGTTCAACAAATCAACTATTACATTTCCAGACTCGATTCCTGTATCTAGCCAGGGCACGTCTGAAGAGTTCGAAGATTCGATTCCTGTATCCAGCCAGGGCACATCTATCAACTACAACATTTCCAGATTCGATTCCTGTATCCAGCTAGGGCATATCTGTTGACCACATTTCCAGACTCGATTCCTGTATCTAGCCAGGGCACGTCTGAAGAGTTCGAAGATTCGATTCCTGTATCCAGCCAGGGCACATCTATCAACTACAACATTTCCAGATTCGATTCCTGTATCCAACCAGGGCATATTTGTTAACCACATTTCCAGACTCGATTCCTGTACCTAGCCAGGGCACGTCTGAAGAGTTCGAAGATTCGATTCCTGTATCCAGCCAGGGCATGTCTATCAACTATCACAATTCCAGATTCGATTCCTGTATCCAGCCAGGGCATATCTGTTAACCACATTTCCAGATTCGATTCCTGTATCCAGCCAGGGCATATCTGTTAACCACATTTCCAGACTCGATTCCTGTACCTAGCCAGGGCACGTCTGAAGAGTTCGAAGATTCGATTCCTGTATCCAGCCAGGGCATGTCTATCAACTATCACAATTCCAGATTCGATTCCTGTATCCAGCCAGGGCATATCTGTTAACCACATTTCCAGATTCGATTCCTGTATCCAGCCAGGGCATATCTGTTGACGACTATTTCCAGACTCGACTCCTGTATCCAGCCAGGGCACGTCTGAAGAGTTCCAGATCAACACCTGTAACAAGCCAGGAAAGCATCTGTGAACGACCGATTGTAGACTAACACCTATAACAAGCCAGGAATTTATCTACGTCACCGCTTAGGGCATTCGAATGTCAAAAGGTGTTCAAAACCCGATGCAGTTTTACACTGACTCATCGTCAGGAAATCCTACACAGATCTCCTCAAAACAGGAAGACCCCAGTAGTTTGGCATACAACCCAAGCTTCTGATTCTCCCAACAGTGGTCCCAAGACCTCTCATTTTCAACAATTGAAGACTCCTGCCCTCCACAACAGCAGCCAAGGATTTATTTTCCCCGGCAGCAATCAAGATTCTTTTATCTTCAGCTATCCAGGATTCATTTATCCTCAGCATTAGCTCATCAGCTTACATGCGCATTCATCCCATTCATGTCATAAACATTGATGTCACATACATTGCATCATGCATCATGACATTGCATACAATTAACCCTTTACCTTTTCAGGTAAGATCTGTCGGCAGACAAAGATCATCTTCCAAGTTTACTCAGATGTGACCCGGACACGGCGACATTCTGATACTTATTCCAGATTCATCCAAATGCAGCTTTACACGAGCTCATCATCGGGAAACCCTACACCGGTTCCTCTTCAAGACGTCTGAAAACAGTTTACGGATTCTTCCCAACAACGGATGTTAATCTACCAACTTATTCAGGTGCAATTTTGAAAACAGTTTACGGACGCGTCCCAACAATGGATGCTGCTCTATTGCTTATTCAACCTCTTCAAGACGTCTGAAAACAGTTTACGGATTCTTCCCAACAACGGATGTTAATCTACCAACTTATTCAGGTGCAATTTTGAAAACAGTTTACGGACGCGTCCCAACAACGGATGCTGCTCTATTGCTTATTCAACCTCTTCAAGACGTCTGAAAACAATTTACGGATTCTTCCCAACAACGGATGTTAATCTACCAACTTATTCAGGTGCAATTTTGAAAACAGTTTACGGACGCTTCCCAACAACGGATGCTGCTCTATTCCTTATTCAATCTCAACTCCTGAAAATAGTTTACGGATTCTCCGAAACATGGATGTCAATCTATTGCTTGCTCAGACCCCCGATTCAGAGATGTTCCAAAACATGGGTGGCTTTCTGATACTTGTCCACTCACCATTGACATACAGTTCAACATAACCAGATGGCATCTATAAGCCCATCCTCCTACCAGCAGTCACCAAATGGCATCTCTAAGCCCATTCCCCGACAAGATTCTATCGCACCCGATGGCATCTTTAAGCCGATCACCAAATGGCATCTTTAAGCCCATCACCAAATGTCATCTTTAAGCCCATTCACCTCTACCATCACATCGCCGAGTGCAAATTTTCAGGGTACTTTAGTGTCCAATCTTCTTTTACCTTCAAGTCGCGAAAGGCAAACTTGCCAATCTAACTCTTCAGGTTCAAGAAGATTGAACAGGGGCAACTGTTGTACCCCAAAATTTGCCCTCGCATTTTTCCACAAGAAATCACAGCTTCAGGCGTTTCCTGATTTTTCAGATTGGCTCAAGAATCGGACAAACGGACTTTTCTCGTCAGTCAAACAAAAATTAGGGTTTTATTGATTTTTCAGGACTCTGGATTGCTTCACACAGTTGGCTTAGGGTTTTGGTTGATTCTGGCTCAACTTTGATCAGGCGAATGCTCTTTGGCATTTAATCAGGAATTAGGGTTTGTGCGCGCATTCTCAGAAGGGTTTAAATTCCACAGCACTTTGCAAGTTATTCCGAGATTCGGGTTGAATTCGCATTGTTTTGATTTAATCAGTAAAAGAAGGCAGTTGGTTTGAATTCCCCAGTCAAAAGATATACGCAGTTTGGAAGTACAGTGTTTGTTAAGAATCAGTGAAAAGGGGGGAATGCGTCTGATCAATTGTTGTGATTAACTGTTTATTTTGCCTTGAACATTGGAAGCATCAAGTTTTATTAATTGATCAGTACTGAAATATTGTTTAGTTAATTATTTATTATTCTAAAGATTAAATAAGTTGGAATTTATTTTCAATTTATTTTAATTTAAATAACTATAAATAATAAACGAACAATTGAAGAAGAGAAGAATTAATTAAATGAAAGGACTTTTATTTATCTTTAAGTCATTTGTATAAATTGTTTTTGTTTACAAATGTTGACAAAAATAATGTTACATTTATTTAAAGCTAAATAAAAGACTATCCTAATTATTTTTCTAATCTTCAAATCTTCATCCGCTATCCCTCGCTCCAGTGCTCCATTTTTTTTATCTGCAAAAGAAAAGAGAAAAGTCAAATAACAGTCAAAAAGACAGATAAAATTACAGTCATCATTAAGGGCCACTGATTGGGATCAGTTAACCCTCTATGCAAATCACGGGATTTCTCCCGGTTCACAAAGAGGGAAGAATTTTATTTGTTAATCATGAATGCAAAGTTGAGAAAAAATGCAAAGTGTCAAAACTGCATAAGTTCAAAATCTCAAACTCCAAGTTCAAACCAAACTGAAAATCCAAATTACAACTTTCTGTCATAATCCAAAAAGTGCAATTTACTGTCAAAATGCCAAGAAGTCTACTCAAAGCTGTCAAGAAGAGGATTTGGCAAAGATATCAAAGAAGATAAAAGTACAAAAGCTGTCAAAGAAAAGATAAAATATGCAGAGGAAAACCATTATGCAAGCATACATTTCTTTTCATCATTTCCCAACAAGGGTGGCCCTTTCAGAAAGTACAGAAAAAAGCATAGTTTAATATTCAACTGTACTGAGAGAGAAGAGTGGAGAGATAAAAGAATGCAGGTTTTTAGGCTTTTAGGCAGGAAGAAAGATATACAAAGGGACTGAATACAGTAAAGAAAGGGGGGCCATACCAACAGATGCAAAAGAAGCAGAATTTTCACCAAGATAAAAAGAAATATACAAACTGATATACAAAAAACCTGCTACTGCATTTCAACCTAGGCCTTCAGACTTCACAATACCTGCATTTGCTCAAACCGGCCTCAACATACAAACCAGCTGAAGCAAGTCAAAAGCCTAACCTGCATATGCAAAACCTAAGCCAAAAAGCAATAACCAGCATAACCTCAGACACCACAACCTGCAATGGCCTAAAAACCATTACCTACTGTTAAACAATAACCTGCATTGGCTCAAACCTGCAGAAGAACCTCACCACAAGATATACCAACATGTACACCCAAACCAAGTCCTGACCTGAAGCAAAAAACCAGTCCAGAACCTCAAGCCTGAAACCAGTTCAAGCCTCACCTGAATCAGTCCAAACCTAAAGCCTAAATTCACAAAAACCTCATAACCTGTCAACAAGTTCAGAGACCAGTCCATAAACACCTCCAAACACATAACTATAAAACCCCAAGCATCATACCTGCCTAAGCTGTAAAAAACCAACAACTCAAGAACCAGTATGAACCTGCTAAGGCACCAACCTGCTGAAACCTCAAAAGGCCAAAAACCAGTATGAACCTGCTAAGGTATCAACCTGCAGAAGCCTAAATCCTCCAAACCATGTCCAATACCAAAACCCAAGAATATCAAAGCCTCAGCATAGCATCATTGGCCCTAACAAAGCAACAGTAGCAAGTTGAGATAGAAGGAAGCTTCGGGAATCAGAGGCAACATCAAAGCATACTAATCTCCAAACCCACGAGCCCTCAGAAAGATATCATCACAGGGCAATCAAAATAAGCAACCTAAGCAAGTGTACAACAAATACGTTCAAGGCAACAAGCACCAGAGGCGAAGAAGAGAGAAAATCAAAGGCAAATCGTCCAAAAGCGTACAGAGGCACATAAACAAAAGGCGTCTCAAAGAAACAAGCATTAAAGGCAAAGGAGAAGAAGAAAGAGGTGGATTCAAAAGAGGTTTTCAGTTCATAATCATCATAAAACCAATAGAAGCATACAAGATACCAGATAAAGCCCTCATCGCGCAATCTTCCTTCACCGCTGAGCCTCCTAAGCACCTCCATCTTCCTCCTTCCCCTCTCCTGTAAAGGTAAGACTTTTTCTTTCATCCCTTCTCACGTACCTCCAATAAAGTCAATAACGAACAGCATAAGAAATCTAATCAAGCAGTTAAATCAAGAAGAAGACAGTAACCCATAACATGTAAAAGAAATCAAAACCTAAAACGCGAAATCAAAGAGAAAAGGGTTACCCTTTTGTGCGCTTCCCTGCATCAAGGAAGAGGGAAGAAGAGTTGAAGGTCGCTGGTGGCTGAGGCAAAAGGTTCACGCTGGGCACTCAAGAACGGACGAAGAAGATGAGGCAAGAACGATGAACGAACGGCGCCGCTGCCGTCTCAAAACCCTAAGCGTAATCCCAACTAAACACAAAATGCATTAACCCTAAGAAACGTTGTTTGCAATTTTGGGCCTTGCCTGTTCTATTCACCAAAGGCCCATTCAATTAACACAAACCCCTTTTCATAAAACAAACGTTATCTTCTCTTTTTTTTAATTAATTAGCTTAGCCACTTTTTATATAAAACCAGTTTTTTTTTTATATAATAAATTAACACAAACCTTTTTATATAACATTTTTAATTACAATAGTTTGCCTCTAAACTAAATTTTGTTACTTTGTATATCATTTCGTTAATACTAAAGTACATGAAAACACATTTTTTTTTAATTATTATTTAAAACATTTAATTTAAATTTTCTTTGTACATAAATAACAAAAATACATTTTTTACATCATAATTGAAAATACCTTTTTTTTTAATTCAAATATTCTTACTAATAATACAAAGATACCTTTTTTATATATCAAATGAAAAATAATACTTTCAAACTTAGAATATTTTTCTTTTCATTAAAACATTTTTTTCATACATATCAAAATACAAGATTACAAGACTAATTAATTAAATGAACATTTAATTTTTCTTTAGGTTAAAATAATACTTAATACACATTTAATTTCACATTGTCGTACCTGTAAATAATCACATATACATATACACATACACGTACACTTACACAATACACTGCTCCTATACCATTTGCTTACATTTGTATATTCGTTACATTTACATTTGATCGATTCGATTTGGTTGTAACTTATTGGATACTATAAGTCTCATCCCCATTTGTGAATATTGTACCCCCACTCCCGGATAATTATTTTGTAATAGCGTAGATTTTACATTTCGCAATTTACCGCTTTCAATTATACCATGGTTAGACCTAGGGTTTGCATGCACATAAAATCAAACGCTAGATAACCTAATACAAGACAAATACATGAAATTAATACACATTCACACTTGCACCCTCTAGGATAATCCCACATGTTGCCTTCCAAAATGGGCCATGCTTGCACGTCGAGTTTCTTTGGCAAAACAAATTCAAATGATCATAAGTCCCTCGATGACGCTTTCGAATGCTGCCTAAAAAGAATGATCATAGTCCCTTCAAAGCAAATTGCCAAAGACACTTGGCATCATTGCATTCATGGTCCATACGATGACCCGCGCCCGTCCCGAATAAACTTCCTAAACGCAAGATTGTCCACCAAATTCAATGGTGGAACAAAATTGTTAAAAGGGTTGAAAACATAGAGAAAACCTTTGAGTACAATAGAGGTAGACAAAACTCTTAGTTACTTGAGATCAACTTGCAAAAACACTTGCCTTCTTTTCAAAAACCACAATCCACAACACTTTCAAACAAACTCTCAAAAACATTTGAAACATCTTTTCGAAAAGATCCACACTTTTGTAAAACACTCAAACACGAGTCAAATACATTGGTCGCCTAAGACAAGGCATCTCTTCAAAAACATTTCCAAAACACACAAACACACCACAATTTCAAGCAATCGAAAATCAAGGCAAGTGATCTAAAAAACCAAGTAACTAAGAGCCCATGGATAACCATGGATGAAAAGGGTGCTAATACCTTCCCTTTTCATAATCTACCCCCCGAACCCACGAAATATCTCAAAAGGTTTTTGCTGTGCTTTTTCAACCTTTCCTTTAGGATAAAATAAAAAGTCGGTGGAGACTCTTGCTCAACCGCACAAGTGCGACTATGAACGCAAAACCACAGTCAGTTCTCTCACCGTATCACAGTATTGAAACTTGTCTTTGAAGCAAAGTTGAAATTCATGGTTTCAATGTGAAGTACAAGAGCTTGTAGGGTGGTTAACAGGTTATAGATATGTTGTTTCTTGCTTTGAAATGTTTTGGAGTCAGAAGCAACAACGTATGGGCTCAAGAAGAGTTGACATTGTGATTAAAGTCACTTTTCCAAAATGGATGTGGTGACTTTGTGCCAAAAATGGATGAATCTCTTGGAAAATGGCTCTAGTGCTTGGATCATAGCTCTAACAATTGTGTAAACCTTTAACTATGGAGTGAATTGAAAGTTAGAATCCAGCAAAGCAAGATAATGCAGCATAACATTGAGATTGGATTATGTGTTCATCAAGAAAATGACTTGTAATTCAAGAATTAATGCCCAACTTCTTCCCTTCGATTCTCTTAGCTCAAAAATGATCTCTTCAAGTTCTTGGACATTTCGGAAAGCTTCAAATATTTTCTACAACTTTCATGTTTTCAATTTTGACTAAATCAAATTGTAACTATGTGAAAATTGTCCAAGAAGTTAGGTCAAAAATCTACCTAAACTTGTCAAAATTTACACTAAGTGTTTTATGAAAATGTCATGACTTCATGGACTTATATCTTCAAATTTAAGCATTTTTTGGACATAAAACCCCTAATAGAAAATTGTATAATTGATCAAGATCTACAACTTTCATGTTGAAAGTTTTCTTTGAATCAACTTGCATCTTGGTGAACAAATGTCATGAAGTTGTGAAATTATCAAGTATATAAAACACTTAGAAAATTTCTAAGTTTTGAAAAGTTTGACTTATTATAGATTTTTCTTGACTTTTTGATTCTTTATGATTAAGCTTCATATTTTTTCATATCTTGATGGATTTTGATCTTTGAAATTCAATATTGATTAAAAAGTCATAGTTCGACTTTTGGTGTATCAATTGACTTTTCATCAGTTAACTAAATTTCAAATATCAACTGTTTGATCTTGAGAAATGAATTGAGTCATGCAATTAGGTCAAATTGATGTATTTGTGTCCTTGAGATTATGCTTCAAACCATTAGGTCATGTACTAGGTCAAAAGTTAAAGATCAGTCATTCTTAGTACAAACCCTAATTTTAACCATTTTTCCCTTTTGATGATTGGAACACTTTTCTTGAGGAATTGTGATCCAAAATTGATCATTTGATAAATATGACTTCAAAATGTTGATATTGGCCAAAAATCTTGAAGTTTGACTGTGGGTTGATCACAGTTGACTTTTTACCCAAACAACTGATTTTCACACATCTGATCAATTGACTTAGCAAAATTGTGATCTAAGACTTGAAACTTGTAATGAGTATTCTTGGAGACCTATAATGAACCCTGAAAGTCACTTGAGGCATCAAAAGTCCAATTGTCCTTGAGAAAACCAAAACCCTAATTTAGAGGCTCAGTGCTTAGAAGGTGAGCTTGTCTGATCAAACTCTTGAGAACCCTTGAGCATTTGAGATCTTTGGTGAGAAATGTATTGAGAGAATAGAGGGAAAATTTTGGGGTACAACAGATTCCCCTATTAAATCTTCTTAAACCTAAAGAGTTAGATTGGCTTGTCCGCCATTCGTTACTTGAAGGTAGAAGGGGGTTGAACACTTAAGTGCCTAGTAATATGCACTCACCTGTGCATACATTAACTATTCGCTGATTGTGTAGGGAATGGGCTTAAAGATGCCATTAGGATGGTTGACGGAGAATCGTAAGAGATGGGCTTTTAGAAGCCATTCAGAGGTAATTGTTGATAGAATTATCAGAATGAGTCTACACTCGACTGTATATGAGGAAGTATCATAATAAATCTTTTGCCGATTTAATCTGAGCTAAAAATGTCTACTGAATAAGTATCAAAATAAATCTTTGGTTGATTTAATCCAAGCCAACAGATGTCTTGAAGTTTTTAACTGAGAGAAGTATAAGAATAAATCTTTGGTCGATTTAATCTAAGCCAACAAATGTCTATGTCGGAAAGCAATATCGGAAATTAATCTGAGCCAGAGGAGGTCTTTAAATCTTTAACATAATGAAGCATCAAAACTTAATTTGAGTCAGAGAAAGGTCTAATGAGAGATGTATCAGAATAAATCTTTGGTTGATTTAATCTGAGCCAACATATGTCTTGAAATTTTTAACTGAGAGAAGTGTCAGATATATCTTTGGTCGATTTAATCTAAGCCAGCAGATGTCTATGTCTGAAAGCAATATCAAAAATTAATCTGAGCCATAGGAAGTCTTTAAATCTTTAACCGAATGAAGCATCAGAACTTAATCTGAGTTGGAGAAAGGTCTAATAAGAGAAGCACGAGAATAAATCTTTGGTCGATTTAATCTGAGCCAGCAGATGTCTTGAAATCTTTAACTGGGAGAATTATCAGAATAAATCTTTGGTCGACATAATCTGAGCCAAAAAAAGTTCTACCGAGAGAAGTATCAGAATAAATATTTGGTCAATTTAATCTGAGCCAGCAGATGTCTTGAAATCTTTAACTAGGAGAAGTATCAGAATAAATCTTTGGTCAATTTAATCTGAGCCAGCAAATGTCTATGTCTGAAAGCCGTATCAGAAATTAATCTGAGCCAAAGGATGTCTTTAAATCTTTAACTGAATGAAGCATCCGAACTTAATTTGAGTTGTAGAAAGGTCTATTGAGAGAAGTATGAGAATAAATCTTTGGTTGGTTTACTCCGAGCCAACAGATGTCTTGAAATTTTTAACTGAGAGAAGTATCAGAATAAATCTTTGGTCGATTTAATCTGAGCCAGCAAATGTCTATGTCTGAAAGCAGTATCATAAATCAATTTGAGCCAGAGGAGGTCTTTAAATCTTTAACTGAATGAAGCATCAGAACTTAATATGAGCCCTAGAAAGGTCTACTGAGAGAAGTATTAGAATAAATCTTTGGTCGATTTAATCTGAGCCAGCAGATGTCTTGAAATCTTTAATTGAGAGAAGTATCAAAATAAATGTTTGGTCAATTTAATCTGAGCCAGCATATGTTTATGTCTGAAAGCAGCATATAAATTAATCTGAGCCAGAGGAGGTCTTTAAATCTTTAAATGAATGAAGCATCAGAACTTAATCTAAGCTGGAGAAAGGTCTACTGAGAGAAGTATCAGAATAAATCTTTGATCAATTTAATCTGAGCCAGCACATGTCTTGAAATCTTTAACTGGGAGAAGTATCATAATAAATCTTTGGTCGATTTACTCTGAGCTAGAAAAAGGTCTACTAAGAGAAGTTTCAAAATAAATTTTTTGTTGATTTAATCTAAGCCAGCAGATGTCTTGAAATCTTTAACTGGGAGAAGTATCAGAATAAATCTTTGGTCAATTTACTCTGAGCCAAAAAAAGGTCTACTGGGAGAAGTATCAGAACTTAATCTGAGCCAGAGAAAGGTCTACTGAGAGAAGTATCAGAATAAATCTTTGGTCGATTTAATCTGAGCCAGCAGATGTCTTGAAATCTTTAACTGAGAGAAGTATCAGAATAAATCTTTGGTCGATATACTCTGAGCTAGAAAAAGGTCTACTGAGAGAATTATCAGAACTTAATCTGAGCCAGCAGAAAATCTTGATGTCTTTAACCTAACAAAGTATCAGAACTTAATTTGAGCCAGAAAAAGGTCTACTAAAAGAGGTATCAGAACTTAATCCGAGCCAGCAGAAAATCTGTGTTTGTCTTTTGATTGATCTTTCCTAAAAAAGATAAAGAATTAGTTGCATGCAAATGTATGCATTGCGTAATGATGTACTCAAAATAAGTGAGATTATACTATATGCATTTTTTCATGTATATGTGTTGTACCCCAAAAGTTTCCCTCCTACTTATCAAGAATTTTCTCACAAGATCTCCTTTGGATCAAGACTGCATTTGGTTTATCATCTCAAGGCACCTCCTTAAGCACTGATGACTGAAAATTAGGGTTTGAGATTGCACAAGGATTTTTTAACTTCCAATGCCCCATATAACTTTCATGGATCATTATGGACCCCCAAGATTACTCATGTCAAGTTTCAAGCCTTGGATCACACTTTTGATCAGTCAATTGAATAGTTGACCTAAAAATCAGATGCATTGGGGGAAAAGTCAACCATAGCCAATTTACAGTCAAACTTCATAATTTTTTATCCACATCAACATTTTAAACCCCTATGTATCATTTGATCAAGTTTGGACCATAATTCCTCAAGAAATTTGATCAAATCTCCAAAAGGGCAAAATGGTCAAAATTAGGGTTTTGATTGAGAAAGGGCAATTTCTGATTTTTGACCTAGCAAATGATCAATTGGTTTAAGGCATGGTCTCAAGAATCCAATTGAATCATTTTGGAATAGTGACATGATTCAAAACATTGCAAATCCATTTGATTGACAGATAAATTTTGCAATCAACTGATCAAAAGTCAACTGTATACTGAAAAAGTCAAACTTTGACTTTTTGGTCAAATTCAAGTGCCAAAGGTCATAATTCATCAAAAAATGTCAAAATATGAAACTTATTCATCAAGAAATCAAGAATTCAAGATTTTATTTTGAAAAGATGAAATTTCTTAACTTCGAAATTTTTCTAAGTATAGAAAATTTCTTTTTTTTTTCTACAACTTTGAGCTAAATTTCCATCATGATGCAAAATGATTCAAGAGAAACTTCCAACATGAAAGTTGTATATCTCCATGAAATCTACAAATTTTCTTCACATAACTTCTCCTAAAAATGCTTGGATCTCAAGTTATAATTTTGTGAATACATGCTCATGAACTAAAAATAACTTAGTGAAATTTTTCCCTAGTTAGGAAGATTTTTGACCTAACTTCATGGCAATTTTTCACATAGTTACAAGGGGAATATTCAAAAGAAATTCAAAGATGAGTTGTAGAGTATATTTCAAGCTTTCTAAAATGTCAAATAAATCCTTGAGATCATTCTTGAGCAAGGAGAAATGAAGAGATGAAATTACGGTTTTATCACTTGAATTTAGGTCATTTTCATGATGAACACAAATGCAAATCCATGCTAGGCAGCATAATCTTTGCTTTGAAGGCATCAAACTTGTTTATAACTCCTTAATTAAATTCTTACACAGCTTTTAAGTCTTTGATCCAAGCAAATGAGCTATTATCCAAGTTGCATTTCCATTAATGGCACAAAATGAACACTTCCATGCTTGTAAAGCAAGCTTTTTGCATAAAGTCATTCTTGAGCCTCTAACTTGTTCTCTCTGATCACACTCCATCCACAAAGTCAGAAACAATCTTGTTTAAAGCATGAACTACTCTATCTTAGCAAGTACACAAGCATTGAAACTTGTTTTCTCAAAAATCACATGTTTGGCTTAAGGATGCAAATTCAAATTCTGAGTTGTTACAAGCCTCAAAACCTCTTGCTTATAAGTATACACACTATTTGCAAGTTGACACACGAGCAAGAAGCCCCTAAAACTCACTCAAACTCCCTCTAGCCAAAAATTGTCCCAAAACACCATTATTGTGCAAGTTCTGACTTTTCATACCAAACTCACATTTCCCTCGTGCGTTTCTTGGCCTTTTAGTTTCTAAAGCTTCCTTGCATCAAGACTAGCTCATCCTTGTACCTGTTTCATTTCTGTAACACCATTTTCCCTATCTTCCATAACCAAAAATAGAGCATCACAGTTGGACTTCTCCAGGCTATTCCAGCCATCCTCAGCTCAAGCCAACAATTGCACTAGCTTCCTAGAGGTCCAAGGAAGCTAACCTGATCATCAGCACTGACTGAAACAAGCTCAATTGTATTTCATGATTTCCAGTTTTGAGGTATTTTTCTTGAACTTCTATCTCATTACTTAGGAACTGTTAGGCTTGCATTTGTGAAGATAAAATGTAGACCTCATTGCCACGAAGTTGTACATATCCATAGTTTGCATTTATATGGCTTGAGCTTAGAGAATTTTAGAGTTGAAGTTTCTGAAATTTTTAGGGTTTAAATTAGGGCCAGAGAAATTCTCACTTATCTTTGACTTTCAGCCTTAGTTATTTACATGGTTAGAATCGCGAGGAAGAATGCAACAACTTTCATTTTGTCACTTTCCACTTTTTGTTGAGAAATGAAGAAGTTACAGGTACATCGGCTAGAGGTTGAAGATGAAGTCATCAGGATTGGATTTTCCTTATATATTTATAGTTTTGCCTATATAAACTGATGTATAGCCACCCCAGTGGTAAAACGCGTGCCTGTTCATCCTATGGTCCTGGGTTCAAGCCCCAGCGAGACCATTTTTCTTTTTCCAAATTTTTGACATTTTTTTATGTTTGTTTGCAGGCGCTGGGCCCTTTGGGCCTGACATTCTTTTTTTTGTTTTTACTAAGCATACACCTTGTTTACTTGTGACACCACCCTGGCCCACTTTATTTTTATTTATTTATTTATTTATTTTTTCTTTTAAATATATTTTCTAAAATACCAAAAAAAATCATAAAATGTATAAAAAATAATAGATTTATATTTTGACTTAATTTAAATATTTTTCCACATAAAAAAAATATTATTTTTATTCATTATACTTTATTTACTTTTACTAATTTCCTTGTAAATTAAATTAAAACTAGATTATTATTTATTTAAACACACTTATTTCAATATAAAAAAGACCAAAAATATTTCATAGCACCACATATTATTTTCAAAGACAAAAATATAAAAATACAAAAAATATCTTTTTCTTTAAACTTATTTTCTTTTAATAAATTAAAATAGATTTAGGGTTTTATTCAAAACAATCTCTTCTTAATTAAAATCTTTTCTTAATTAATTTCTTTTCTTAATTAACTTAAGTTAATTTAATTTAATTACTTTTTTCTCTAGTTAGGTTAAAATCAAAACCCTTTTCCTTAAGAAACCAAACAAAAATATTTTTCTTTGCATTTATAATTCTTGCATATTTGATTCATCTTGTATGTTATTTATTCCAATTATTGTACATATTCAATTTGGTTGTAATAGATTAATTAGGTTTATATTACTGTAATCCCCATTCACAAATTGTATACCCCCTCCCATAAATGTTGTAATAGCGTAGTAACTTTAAATTTCGCAATTTATTGCTTTTACATAACATGCTAGTAATTAGGGTTTGTATGGCAAGATAAAACCAATCAAATAGAAAACCCTAATCCAAGACAAAAAACAAGCATGAAAATAACACACTTGCACACAAGCACCCCTAGGGTTATCCCACTTGGTTGCCTTACAAAAATGCCCATATTACGCATGTAAGGTTTCTTAGCAAAAAACAAGCAAATACAAGATCATAGTCTCTCGATGACGCTATTCAAAGTTGCCTTACAAAATGATCTTAGTCGCTCAAAAAGAATGCTAAGATGCCTTGCAACATTGCTAATCATGGTTATACGATGACCCACGCCCGTCCCGTTAACATCTAAAGATAGGGTTGCTTACCAAATCAATGGTAAGACAACAATGTCAAAGGAAAATAAAATGAACAAGAAAGATATTTGATTACGTAGATTGCTCCTAATTACTTGCTCCATTTCAAAACAAACTGAAGATGTGAAAAACACAAGAAGGGGGGGTTGAATTGAAAACTTGACATCAAAAGCGCAATGACACAGTATTTTTATCCTGGTTCGTTTGATCTCAAACTACTCCAGTCCATCCGTCAAGGTGATTTCGCCTCTCTCCAACGAGGTCTTAATTCACTAATCTCAAAATGATTACAATCACTACTTTAACAATTGTTAAAGTCTTCTTGAGTACAACCACAATCTGGTTAATCTCAAGGAACACTGTTTCAAAATAATTATACAAGATGTGTGTTGTTGTTTTTCTTTTCAAAAACTGTTTATCACAACTGTGATAATTCACACAAGATTATAGCTTGGAAATGTAAAGAATATTGCTTGCAGCTTTGAATATGCGTGAGTGGTATGTAGCAAATCATCAACGATTTTGAATACTGACTTTGTTTATATAGGCAATGGAATAATGTTGATCATCAAGCATGTTTAATGTCATTAACACACTTTCCATTTGGAGAAGATCATGTCTGAAAGAAGCTGTTGGAAATGATGCTGTCTTGAATGATCAGTAACACTTCAGAATCTAATCTCCTTGCCTGTTGCTGACGCTTCAGAATATTGATGACTTGGATTAACATGTTCTTGTTCAGAATCAGAGTTTACTTTGCTTAAGTGCAGGTTCTGGTCATCAATCTTCAACACATGTTCTGATTGCTTCAGCGTGTAGATCTTATGGCTTATCTTCTGATGCTGATTTGGTCATAACTTCTGCATACACACAACATAAGTTTTAGGGTGCATATTTGTTCTTTGTATTTGTCATTAGTTATTTTTATTTGTTATCATCAAAACTCTAACTAAGGGTTGTAAAATCAAACTATGTTCTAACAATCTCCCCCTTTTTGATGATGACAAAAACTAGATTTTTCAATTAAAAATAAAGAACAAAAGTTTAAGAAAAACTCCCCCCGAGTTGATTACTTCCCTTAAGTTCCTTGAGCATCAGATTTTAGCTGCATCTTTCGTCAGAGTTATCAGAGTTCAGCTGCATCTTTCGTTAGAATTTGTACCTGTTCAAACTTCTCAGAAAGTAAAGGTTAAGAAATTTAGAATGTTTGAGACTTTTGTCTCAGTAAACCATTATTGAAAATATCTTACTTTCTCCCCCTTTTTGTCAGTTATCAAAAAGGCAATATAATCAGAACCAAAAGATAAGAATTATATTAAAAGCATGAATCAAAGATAAGTTCCAGAATAGAAGAGGTAAAAATTAAGCGTTACAAATAAACAAATTTAAAGCAGAAATATAAGAAGGAGGGGGAAGTCGTGTGAACAACGCTTCCAACAAGCTCTTGATCTGAGTATTAGACTCTTCTTGCTTGCCCAAAATGCTTTTAATCTCTTTGTTAGTATCCTCCTACTTATCCAACCTTGCATGGATTAGAGCATTTTCTTTCTTCAATTATTCCAGAGTTTGAATAACTAAGGAAGGTGCTGGAGTTTCTTCAGGAGTTTGATGTTGCTCAGAGTATTCTGTAGCTTATTCAGAGTGAACCATTTCTTCTGCTGTAATCATGTCTTCTGGAGCAGCAGTCATGGAGAGACTTTCTGATTCTGGTTGAACTTCTTCTAAGGGATGATGCTCTTTCCAAGGAGCATTATCCAGCGAGAGGATATCTTTCTTGAGCAGTTGGCTCAGAACTTGGTCTTGAAAAGCCTTCAGCTTAGTACTAAAGTTCTGCTGAACCCGTTCATAACTCTGTTCCTTCAGCTTCAGTGTTTTAGAACTAAGTCAGTTTTTGAATTTTGTCCACATATAATCAGAAGCAGCAGGATTAGTAATCTCTTGACTAGCGTGCTTCAACGAATTTATCCATTCCTGCATTCCTGTTTCAAAAATCAACAAACTTGTACCAACATCTGATGTGGTTTCAGTTGGTTTAGGTTTTGGAATGGCAGTTTTGTGTGAGATGGAAGCTAGTCTTTCCAGCACAATTGGATCAATGACAAGTCTTACATTGTCAGCTGGACTATTAGTGGGTGAAGGAGTGGGAGAGTCAGGTATGATGATTGGTCTAGTGGGGTGTTTGGAGGAGTGGATTTCAGAGATGAAGGGATTTCTGGAATGTCGTGGATGGTGAGAGGCATGCGAATAGCAAGTAGTTTTGTGATTCCAGGTATTGGGATTGTATCAGAATCTGAATGAGGTTCTTCAGATTGGTTTGTTGAAACATGGTGAGGTTCTGGTTCATGGATATCAGAAGATTGATTCCTAGAAGGTTAAGCTTCTGGTTGTTGTATTTCAGATTGAGTAATTTCTTGTTGTGGAGAGTGTGGTTGTGGAATTTCTGGTGTGTTATCAGAGTTTGGATTTTCAGGGAGTTGAGAATTTGGATTTTGTGGTACGGGAGCGAAAAAGTCTTGGTCAAATAAATCAATGTCACACAGAACTTTGGCAAGTTCTGGTTGGTTTTGTTAAGGATTTGGATTTTGAGAAAGGGAGTGAGTTTCATTCAGACCTAGAGTTTCTGATGGATCAAACCCTATGTCAAAGTCTTCAAATGTTTGTGGTGATGGGTTTTCTGGTTGAGAAGGCGTGGCTTCAGATGTTGATACATTTATTGATTCTATAACAGTAACAGAGGAAGGGTTACCTTTCTTTTTGGCAGCTTTTGGAGTCCTCTGAGATGGTCCTTCTGCTGCAACTTTCCTCTTCTTGGTCTTCTTCAAAACAACTTCTGGAGAAGCCTTATGCAAATCCTGGATGTTGATTTCTGGTGCAGTAACATCTGCCTTACAAGTGTCCATATATCTGACTATTATTTCTGGCTTGGAGTCAATCTCAGAAAATAGAGGAAAATTATCCAGAGGTATCCTTCTCGAAGTGATGGTTTCATAAGAAGTAACATTAGGTTCCTTCTTGATATTCACAATGATTTTCATCATCTTCAAATTTTTAGCGTTCAGGGGCTTCCCAGCGGTTGCTTCCAATGTGATGATTTATTGGGATTCAGTCAAATGTTCTATCAGCCTATTCTCTGTCAGAACATATGATATGAGTCTTCCTAAGGGTATCTAGTCCCTCTTAGTCCGTTCATCTTCTCTTGTTTCCTTCACACTAGTTCTAAGATGATTAAACAGCAAGTGTGGAAGGTTTACCTTAGTCCTCTTGGCAATGAACTAGATCAGAAACTGCTGATCAATGTTGATATAATTAGGAGAGCTAGTTGGCTTCCTGTGGTTGATACACCCCAGAATAATTCTTGCCCAAATTTTGTGGTGATCCTTCAGATCTCTGATTTTGCTGGAGGGTAGTCCATGAGTAAATATTTCCTTTGCAATAGAACTTACGTCAGAGCATCTCTCAGCCATGTCAATGCATCTGAAACCTCCACCATTGTATCCAAGAAGCTTTGCAATTAGGTCTTCATTAATAACAATTTTCTTCCCCATGACATAAGAAGTAACCTGATGATTTGAAGAAGAAGCATGTACCCAGAATTCTTTGACAAGAATGGGAAATGTTGGACCAACCAGACGGTCAAAGTACCTGTTCCATCCTTGAGCAGTAATGTCTTCATACAGATTGAAGCCATTTTCTTGAAGACTCCCAAAATCAACAATCAGTTCAGAGAGAACTTCCAGATTATTAATAGGAGTGAGGAGTATTCTGTAGGGTTCTTCATACTGTTCCATTGAAGTAGATTCCTGAGTACTGACAATTTTGACACTTGAAGAAGCCATTGTTCACACGGGATTTTGAGGAAGAAGAAGGGGTTTTTTGAAAACAAGAGCTTGAAACGATAGAAAATATTGAGAGAGTAAAAGGAAGTGAATGAAAAAAGTGAAATTTGAGTTTAAATAGTTTTTCTTGAAAGCGTAAACAATAAGAGAGAGAAATAATTAGTCATGATTATAAGCATTAATGACAGTTGAAATTAGGGGATTCAGAAAGATATTGGAACGGTTACCCATGGCATGTGTCTCAATGCACCCAATCAGCGCTTTTGACCTTTTAGAAAAGTGAATGTGTGTTCAGCCTCAGAAAGTAGTTGATGAATGGATGACAACAATTTGATTATGTGAACTGCACGCTTCTATCCTTGAAATGAAACGCTCATATCTTCATGGATAGATTCTGATGCAATCTGTACTTTCTAAACTCTGAAGACAGGTTGATCAGTAGTTCACAGAAAATAATAAAGTTCTGAAGGTTAAGATATGTAAATAAAACAATTTATTCTGGGCATAGCTTCATGCTGAGATGTTTTAGAATGAAGTTAAACCTATCTTCAGAAAGAGGTTTTGTAAAGACATCAGCCCATTGATGGTTTGTGTCAATAAATTTTAAGCTAAGAATTCCTTTCTGAATATAGTCCCTAATAAAATTATATTTTATTTCTATATGTTTAGCCCTAGAATGCAAAATTTGATTTTTACTGAGACAAATAGCAGACGTATTGTCACAGAGGATAAGAATATTACTCTCAAATATGTTGAAGTCTTCAAGTTGACTTTTCATCAAGAGCATTTGTGTGCTACATCCAGCAGCTGCTATGTATTCAGCTTCTTCTGTTGATAGTGCTATTGTGGATTGTCTCTTGGTGGTCCATGAGATCAGATTTTCTCCCAGAAACTGGCAGCTTCCAGAAGTGCTTTTACATTCCACTGTCTCCAGAGAAGTTAGCGTCATAATATCCTACTAAGCTGTAATCATTTGATTTTCTATAAAATAAACCCAGATTAGTAGTACCTTTCAGATGCTTGAAAATTTTCTTAACTGTTGTTAAGTGAGGTTCTCTAGGATCTGATTGGAATCTAGCTCATAAGAAAACACTAAATAAAATGTCAGGCCTTGAAGTCGTCAGATAGAGAAGAGAACCAATCATACCTCTGTAGACCTTCTGTTCTACCTTTTTACTTACCTCTTCCTTTTCCAGAATACACGTGGGGTGCATTGGAATCTTTGAGGGCTTACATTCTGAGAGATCAAATTTCTTCAAAAGTTCTCTGACGTATTTGCTCTGATGAATGTAAGTTCCTTCAGGAGTTTGGTTTATTTGAATGCCCAGAAAGAATTTGAGTTCCCCCATTAAACTCATCTCAAACTCTTCCTGCATACATTTAGAAAACTCTCTTCCCAGAGAGGGTTTAGTAGATCCAAAGATGATGTCATCAACATAAATCTGACATACTAACATGTCATTCTTAACTGTCTTACAGAATAAGGTTGTGTCCACTTTCCCTCTGGTGAATTCCTTTTCTAATAGGAAGTTACTTAGTCTTTCATACCAAGCTCTGGGAGCTTGTTTCAGACCATAGAGTGACTTCTTTAGTTTGAAAACATATTCTGGATTTTTGGAATTCTCAAGCCCAGGGGGTTAGTGCACATATACCTCTTCATCTATATAGCCATTTAAGAATGCACTTTTGACATCCATCTGATACAGAGTGATGTCGTTGTTTACAACAAATGATATTAAAAGTCTGATAGATTCTAACCTGGCGACTGGAGCAAAGGTTAATGTATAGTCTATCCCCTCTTGCTGACTATAACCTTGTGCTACCAATCGTGCTTTGTTTCTGATGACTTCTCCTTGCTCATTTAGTTTGTTTCAGAACACCCACTTTGTTCCAATGACGTTGAATCCTTTTGGTTTGGGAACCAGATCCCATACGTCATTTCTGGTGAATTGATTCAGTTCCTCTTGCATTGCCATAATCCAGTCATTGTCCAGAAGTGCTTCATCAATAGTTTTTGGTTCAATCAGAGAGACCAGTCCCATGAGGGATTCTTTAGAGTTTCTGAATGTTGATTTGGTTCTGATTGGATCATCTTTCTTTCCCAGTATTGTATCTTCTGGGTGATCAATGCTGCTTCTGGATAGCCTTTTCTGAAGTTGATCAACAGAATGTGCTGGATTGCTTGCAGTAGCTCTTTCTGATGATGAGGGGGCATCTCTGTTGAGAACTTTTGATGAGTTGTCTTTAGTACCTATGAGTTTGACATCCATACCTGCAAGGAATTCATTCTGCTTTGACTCTTGAAAGTCAAGCTTATCATCAAACCAAACACTGATTGACTCTTCAACAATCTGTGTTTCCGTATTGTATACTTTGTACCCTCTTGAGCGTTCAGAGTATCCTAACATAATAAACTTTTGTGCTTTAGAGTCAAACTTGTTCAGATAATTTTTTGTATTCAGAATAAAGCAAGTGCATCCAAATGGATGAAAATAAGAAATGTTGGGTTGTCTGTTCTTCCACAATTCATATGGAGTCTTTTCTAGAATAGGTCTTATGGAGATTCTATTTTGAATGTAACACACTGTGTTAATTTCCTCTGCCCAGAAGATCATAGCAATGTTAGTCTCATTGATCATGGTTCTGGCCATTTCTTGCAATGTTCTGTTCTTTCGTTCTACAACTCCATTTTGTTGGGGAGTTCTAGGACAAGAGAAGTCATGCAAGATGCCTTTTCCATTAACAAATAATTCAAAATTTTTATTTTCAAATTCTCCACCATGATCACTTCTGACTTTGATAATTCTAAGATCCTTTTCATTCTGAACTTGGTTGCAGAATGTAACAAACACAGAGTGTGACTCGTCCTTGTGTCTTAAGAACATTACCCATGTCCATCTGCTATAGTCATCTATGATAACTAACCCATACTTCTTGCCACTGACTGAAGCAGTTTTTACTGGTCCAAATAAGTCAATGTGCAGAAGTTCTAATGGCTTAGAGGTGGAAACAACATTTTTGGATTTGAAAGCAGGTTTTGCAAATTTTCCTTTCTGACATGCTTCACACATAGCATCTGAGCTGAACTTCAAATTAGGAAGTCCTCTGACCAGATTGAGTTTGTTAATCTGAGATATTCTTCTCATACTAACATGCCCCAATCTTCTGTGCCAGACCCATTGCTCGTTGTTAACAGAAAGTAGGCATTTTACATTCTGACTCTTTAGTTCAGAAAGTTTTATTTTATAAATGTTGTTTTTCCTCTTTCCGTTAAATAGGATAGTCCCATCTTTCTGACTAACAGCTTTGCATGAATTTTGATTGAAGATTATATCATAACCATTATCACTTAATTGACTTATGGATAATAGGTTATGCATTAATCCATCAACTAATAATACATTATTTATAGAGGGAAGATTTCCATTACCTACTGTTCCAGAGCCAATGATTTTTCCTCTCTGATTGCTTTAAAAGCCCACGTAGCCTCTAGGCTTAAGTTCCGGGCTTTGGAACATATGCCTTCTTCCCGTCATGTATCGCGAGCAGCCAGAGTCTAGGTACCATGATTGGTGTCTTAGCCTTGCTGCTAAAGATATCTGCTACATGTATAATTTTATCCTTAGGTACCCACATTTTCTTGGGTCCTGATTTGTTAGTTTTACCAAAATTCTGATTGAATTTTAATTTGACAGAATAATCACTACTTGTGTATTTTATATCATGTGTGTGCCCATATATAAAATGTGAATTGAGTGCTGTGTGTTTTATAACTAAGTCCATGGCATTTTTTGGTGTAGATACCTTACCTTGATATCCTATCCCTTTTCTGCCATTTCTGCTAACTCCATAGATCATTGAAGCCATCTTGCTTCTGTCTATGTTTTTAGCTAGAAACTTCTGAAAGTTGTGATCATACTCTTTGATGATCTCATCAGCATTACTGGGAGTCTCAGAGATTGTTTCCTTCTGAGAGTTTTGCAAATCATTTTCTAATTTTGAAAATTTTCTTTTAACTCAGAATTCTCTAATCTGAGACTCTCAGACTTTTCAGAGTCAGAGGCAAGATTCCTTTTCAGATTCTTGAATTTGACTGTGATTTGCTGATACCTTTCCAGAATTTCATTTAGACTTTCTGCAAGTTCAGCCTTAGTAAAGTTTATGGTAAAATCAGAAAATACCTCTTCAGTGTCTGATTATGAGTCTGAACCAGAAGCTTCACTATCTTCTGATACATTTGCCATGAGAGCTATGTTAGATCTTTCATCATCTGATTCTGATTCAGCTCCAGAGGTGTCAGAATCATCCCGTGTAGCCATGAGGTTTTTCTTCTTTTCTTTGAAGAACTTATTTTTGGGCTTCTCCTTTTGAAGCTTTGGGCAATCACTCTTGTAGTGCCCTTGCTCGTTACACTCATAGTGGATGATATCCTTGTTATTTGGCTTTTTGTATACCGAAGAACCTTCAGATCTTCTGTGTCCAGATGAAGACTCAGACTTTCTGTATCTGGAGGAGGATTCATTCTGATTTTATGATCTTCTAGGAGTTCTGAATTTCCTTTGTCTTTGCTTCCACAGTTGTTTCACCCTTCTGTAGAGGAGAGGCAGTTCATCTTCTTCTGATGAGGATCCATCAGAAGTTTCTTCCACAGCCTACAGAACCTTAGAGTCATATTTTCTGTTAGATTTTAAAGCTAATGGCTTACCTTGCTTTTGAGGCTCATCTTCTTCTAGCTCTATCTTGTGACTTCTGAGGGAGCTGACAAGATCCTCCAGAGATATTTTGTTGAGATCTTTGGCTAGCTTAAGTGCTGTGACCATTGGCCTCCATTGCTTGGGCATTCTTCTAATGATCTTCTTAACATGATCAGCAGTAGAATACCCTTTGTCAAGAACCTTCAGTCCAGTAACAAGGATTTGCAATCTTGAAAACATAGTTTCTATTGATTCAATATCTTCCATCTTGAATGCTTCATACGTTAGAATGAGCGCAAGGGCCTTGATTTATTTGACTTGAATGTTGCCTTCATGCGTCATTCTCAGAGAGTCAAACATGTTCTAGGCAGTCTCTTTGTTTGAAATTTTCTCATATTCTGAGTATGAGATGGCGTTGAGGAGTATTGTTCTGGCCTTGTGGTGGTTTCTGAATTCACACTTTTACTGATCAGACATCATTTTTCTGTCTATCCTCTGACCACGTCCATCCACTGGGTGCGTGTATCCATCAGTCACCATGTCCCACAGATCAGCATCATGGGCCAAAAAGAAACTCTCAATTCTGTCTTTCCAGTAGTCAAAGTTTTCTCCATCAAAGATTGGAGGTTTGACACTGAATCTGTCCTTGTCTTCATGGTTGTCATTGTTGATGTTTTGGCTTGGTCCCACCATAGTGTTTTTCTGAAGCTTGGATCTTGTACTGACACAGTTAAGTGTTTAAGCTCAGAACCAGGCGCTCTGATGCCAATTGAAGATGTGAAAAACACAAGAGGGGGGGCGGGGGGTTGAATTGAAAACTTGAAATCAAAAGCGCAATGACACAATATTTTTATCCTGGTTCATTTGATCTCAAACTAATCCAGTCCACCCGTCAAGGTGATTTCTCCTCTCTCCAACGAGGTCTTAATTCACTAATCTCAAAATGATTACAATCACTACTTTAACAACTATTAAAGTCTTCTTGAGTAAAACCACAATCCGGTTAATCTCAAGGAACACTGTTTCAAAACAATTATAAAAGATGTGTGTTTTTGTTTTTCTTTTCAAAAACTGTTTATCACAACTGTGATAATTTACACAAGATTATAGCTTGGAAATGTAAAGAATATTGCTTGCAGCTTTGAATATGCGTGAGTGGTATGTAGCAAATCGTCAATTATTTTGAATACTGACTTTGTTTATATAGGCAGTGGAATAATGTTGATCATCAAGCATGTTTAATGTCATTAACACACTTTCCATTTGGAGAAGATCCTATCTGAAAGAAGTCGTTGGAAATGATGCTGTCTTGAATGATCAGTAACGCTTCAGAATCTAATCTCCTTGCCTGTTGCTGACGCTTCAGAATATTGATGACTTGGATTAACATGTTCTTGTTTAAAATCAGAGTTTACTTTACTTAAGCACAGGTTCTGGTCATCAATCTTCAACGCATGTTCTGATTGCTTCAGCGTGTAGCTCTTATGGCTTATCTTCTGATGTTGCTTTGGTCAGAACTTCTGTATACACACAACATACTTTTTAGGGTGCATATTTGTTCTTTGTATTTGTCATTAGTTTTTTTTATTTGTTATCATCAAAACTCTAACTAAGGGTTGTAGAATCAAACTATGTTCTAACACAAACATCCTTGCTATTTTCAAAACAATCACATACACTTTCAAACATCTTACAAAATTGAAAACATTTTCAAAAGATCAACATCTTTGTATACATTCTTACGAACGAGAATCATTACAAAGATTGCCTAAACAATGGCCTCTTTACAAAATACTTTCAAAAACCACATCAAGCACAATTTCAAACAAAAAAAGCAAGTGATCTAGCAAGTAACTAAGAGCCCATGGAAAACCATGGATGAAAAGGGTGCTAATACCTTCCCTTTTCATAATCTACCTCCCAAACTCAAGAAAGAATCTCAAAGGTCTTTCCTGTGCTTTTTCACCTTTCCTTTTGGATAAAATAAAAGTCGGCGGCGACTCTTGCTAACCTCAACATTTGCGATAAAACACAAACACCTCAAGTCAGTTCTCCCATCGCATCACAGAACTGGCGACTCTGCTGGGGAATAATTTTTAAAAAGTGGGGTTACCTTAGGTATAGATCACATTTATTTGCTTACATTGTTTGACTTGTATGCTTTACATTATGGTTCTTTGTTTGGGTTTGAATCCTCTACCCATATTTGAGATACATTATAGGTAAGTAGAAAAACATTGTGGAAATTGTGCGGGATATACCGACATGGTCTAAGAAATATCTACGTTAGTGCGACATATTTATGGGTACCGGTAGCCTTTGAGTTAATCAAAGAGAATACGGGGCCGCTGAGTGATGTCATGAAGCACTAATGAACTTTTAGAACCTTTACTTGACCAACTTGGCCTTTAGGATGTAGTTAGATGACCGACTTTCGTGCAGTCCGAAGTTGGTAGATACTCGATACTACACTCATTGAGGTTTGGTTTCTTGGGATATTTTGGTTGCCATTAAATAGGCTTATGCTGAAACAATGACCAAGAAAACAAACCAGTGATATTGAGCTCCTTAGAACCCGGTTACTACTACTAGGATAGGTTTGAGCCAACTAAACTTCAAGAGGGTACTTACCTATAAAACTCCATGCAAACCTAAACCAAAGGACTTGTTTGCTTTTCTTGTATATGCATACTTGTACATAACATCATGAACATCATGAACATCAGATACATCCACTAACCATTTCAAGGATTTTGGGATTCATCTTTGTTCTTGTTTTGTAGGATATGGATTCACTTCACAGGAAAACTATTCAAGTCAACCTTGTGAGAATCCCACCACAACTTAAGGAGCTAGTTTCAAGGATTCCTGAAAACTCTCCATTCACCGAGAGACATGGTCGCCTACTCAACTTAGTCCCCTCCAACACAGATGAGGACATGATGAAAGTTCTTTTTCAGTTCTTTGATCCTTTACACCATTGCTTCACATTTCCCGACTATCAACTTGTGCCTACTTTGGAAGAATTCTCCCAACTCTTGAGGATTCCCATTCTCAATCAACTACCTTTCAACAGTACGGAAAGAGACCCAAAGCCAGAAGAGATTGCTCAAGCTCTACACTTGCACTCATCTGATGTCACAACTCATTGGGAAACAAGGAGTGGTGTCAAAGGTTTCCTAGCAAAGTTCCTGTTTGAGAAAGCCCAAAGCTGTTGGAATTCCTTAGACTTGCAAGCCTTTGAGGAAATTATAGCTCTCCTTATCTATGGGATGGTTTTGTTTCCAAATCCTGACCAACTCATAGGTGTGAACACCGTCAAAATCTTCATATCACGCAACCCAGTGCCTACATTTCTAGGAGATATCCTAAACTCTTTTCACACTCGCACAATGAGGAAAAGAGATGTTCTTATGTGTTGCATTCCTCTCTTGGCAAGATGGTTTATTTCTCATCTTCCCCAATCTGTATTAAAAAATGAGCAAGGTTCAAGGTGGTCACAAAAGTTGATGACGCTCAAACATTTAGACATTCATTGGTTCTCCCGATCCAAAGAGAAAGTTATCATTGTCGACCATTGTAGATAATTTCCTAATGTCCCTTTACTTGGAATTAGGGGAGGTATCACCTACAACCCTTGTTTGGCCTTAAGACATTTTGGTTATGCCCGAAGGTTTTGGAACTCACTAGGCTACTTCATGAGGAGCAGACTCTCAATGCCTACTGTTGTACCCCAAAATTTTCCCTCTCATTTTATCAACATTTCTCATCACAAGGCTCTTGGAACTCAAGATCGAGCTAGGGTTTGCTCTGCTCAAGACACCTCCTTACATTGTTGACCTAAATTAGGGTTTGAGTTTGCACATGGATATTTTGACCTACAATGCCCAAAGTGATTTTTATACTTCATGTTGGACTCATAAGTTTGCCCATACCAAGTTTCAAGCCTTGAATCAAATTTTTGCCCAGTCAATTGGACAGTTAACCTAGAAATCAGCTGTATTGGGGAAAAAGTCAATTGTGGCCAATTGACAGTCAAACCTCATGAATTTTGACCTACATCAACATTATGAACTCATGTAAACCATTTGATCAAGTTTGGATCACAATTCCACAAGAAATTTGATCAGATCACCAAAAGGGCAAAATGGTCATTTTTAGGGTTTTGACTGTACAAGGGTAATTTTTGACTGATTGACCTAGCCAATGGAAAATCAAGCTCAACCATGGACTCAAGGACTCAATGACATAATCTTTACCCATTCAACAAGTTCAAAAGATCTCAAATGCATAGAATTGACAGATGAATTTTTCAGTCAACTAATTAAAATCTGATTGTACACTGAAAAGTCAAACTTTGACTTTTTGGTCAAAATCAAGTGCCAAGGGTCATTTTTCATCAAGACATGTCAAATTATGAAACTTGTTCATCAAGAAACCTAAAATTGCAAATTAGGGTTTAAAATGGAAAATTTTCATAACTTCAAAATTTTCTAAGTTACAAAATTTTCTTAATTTTTCCTAACTTTGCCTCACATTTTCACCAAGATGCAAATGGATTCAAACAAAACTTACAACATGAAATTTGTAGCCCATCACAATGTATACAACTTTTATTCACAAAGTTTTCTCAAAAGAAGCTTGGATCTCAAGTTATGATGCTTGAAACAAGGGTCCCTAAAACTTTTAACTTAGAGAAATGTTGCCCTAGTTTAGGCAGGATTTTGACCCATCTTCTTGTCCATTTTTAACATAGTTCCACTTGGAGTCTCAAGTTTCGTTTCTAAGATGGATTATAGAGCATGTTTCAAGCTTTCCAAATTGTCCAAGAACTCCTCAAACACATTTGTGGTTAGGGAGAATCGAATGCTTGAAGTTGGAAAAAACTCACTTTGTAACCATGGCCAATACATGTTCATACCAAGTTGCAAATATGACCAAACTAGCTTAGTACATAATTACAGGCCTCTAAACCAATTTAAACTCAAAAGTTGAATGCAAATACATTGGACATTGGCATGATTCTGATCAAGGGAGCATTGTACATTGAACATTTCCATTTTAAGCATAAAGATGGCACTTCCATTTTCATAAAGGCAACTTTATGTCAACTTGCATTTTCTTGAGCCTTGGACTTCTTTCCTTGCAGCAAACAAGTTCCCTAATCTCAGGCATAGTACACCAACTTAAGCATGCTTGAAGCTAGCCTGTACAGGCCATAGCTTGGTCACTTCACATCTTTGCTTCAAAAACAAGCCATTGTGCAAAAAGTCAATAACTCACATATTTGATATATTGAACTCAAGCAAAGTTTTCAACCAAGTTTTCACACATCCTAGTAAGCCAAAAACACAAGCCCTTCATCCCTGAAACACCCTTAAGCATAAAATCTTCATTTCTGCCCAAAACAGGGCCAGTTCTGCAAATCACAAGCCACAATCAAATCCCCTCGTGCGTTTTGTCCCAAATCACTTCAAACACATTCCAAATAATATACCTAAGTTGTCCAGACCATTCACAAGCTACTGTAACTCCATTTACACACATCACCATTTTTGATTTGAAGCTTTGCAGGTTGAGTTCTGTGGAGAGATTTAGGCCAGTTTAAAACAAACCAAGCATTGGGAAAGGTTCAGGGAACATCAAGCAAGCTCAAAAGAACCTCAGGCCTCATTGAAAGTTGTTGCATTGTCCAACTCGAACTCAACTGAAACAGGTATTTCATGAACTTCTATCTCTCTATTTAGGAACATTTAGCCTTAGGTTTGTGAATAAAAGATGTTATACTCATTGCCCTGAAACCATACATATGCTCAGTTTTCATTTATATTAATCGTGCTAGGAGAATTTCATCCATGAACTTTCTGAAAAATCTAGGTTAGAAATTAGGGCCAGAGAAATTCTCTCTGGTCTTTAAGAGTTAGATTTAATGTTTTATATGGTTGAAATCGTTGTTTGATGCTCTACAAGTTTCATGTTTTGAGTTTTTTCAAAAAAGCACTGAAACAGGAGATACATGTTTGAACTAGCCACGCGCGTTTTTCTGTTTGTCACAAGGAAGAAGATGAAGTCTGGGCTGAGCCTGGATTTCTTGCTTCCAACACCTCCCAGCTTACTTTCAGCATCCCCTGGCCCATTTCTTTGTATTTTTATTATTTTTGCGTTTTAATTTCTTTTCTGACTTTGATATTTTATTTTTAAATATAAAAAATACTCTAAAAATATTTTCACATTTTTTTCATTTATTAGATATTTATTTGATTTTTTTCTAATATAAAAAACAATTTAAATACTTATATTGTTTTGTTTAAACTTAAAAATAATGCAAATAATACTTCTATTTTTCATTTCTATTTTTTATTCACACCTAAAATATTTTCTTGAATATGGTGTATTTTTGTAAATATTTTATTTTATTTTTTTAACATATTTAATATATATATATATATATATATATATATATATATATATATATATATATATATATATATATATATATATATATATATATATATATATATATATATATATATATATATATATATATATATATATATATATATATATATATATATATATATATATATATATATATATATATATATATATATATATATATATATATATATATATATATATATATATATATATATATATATATATATATATATATATATATACTTTTATTTTATTAAATACTTAGAAATAAAAATACCAAAATATTACCTTTTTATTTTTATTATTATTTATACTAAAAAACACCTTTTTAGATATATTTCACTTTCATACATATTTTTGTACATAAATAATATATCATATTTATTTTCTTAAGAAATTAGGGTTTTTGCCCTAGAAACAAACAAAATTAATCTCTTATTTATTTCTTTATACCTTTTATATTAAAAAACACATTTACATACATGAACAAATAAAAACTTTTTTTTACATAATACATTTTTATCTAAATATTTGTTCATTTTGTTTAAATATTGTACATTTAAATTTTGATTGCATTTGATATTCAATTTGGATGTAATAGTAATTAGAGTTTTATATTTCTTGTCAAATACCCCCTATTCAAAATTGTACCCCCTCCCTATATCAAAGTTGTAATAGCTTAGATTTATTTTTACGCACTTAAATGCTTTCAATTATGTCATGATTAGAATTAGGGTTTGTATGCAAAAATTCAAAACCAACAAATAGTTTGACCTAATCGAAGACAAAAATGCATGAAAAAACAAACATAATGCACACTTACACCACTAGGGTTACAATCCACTTGTTGCCTTCAAAAAAAGGGCCATGGTATGCATGTCAAGTACTTTGGCAAAACAAAAACAAAACAAAAGATCATAGTCCCTCGATGACGCTATCTAGGTTTCCTGAACAAAATGATCAAGTCCCTTAAGAAAATTTCCAAAAATACTTGACACAATTGCTATCATGGTCTATACGATGACCCGTGCCTGTCCCGTTTAACATTGTTGTACCCCAAAATTTGCCCTCCCTTTTTCACAAGAAATCACAACTTCGGGTTTTCCCTGATTTTTTCAGATTGGTTCAAGAATCGGTTAAACAGACTTTTCTTTATTAGTCAATCCAAAATTAGGGTTTCCATTGATTTTGAATCAGTCAAATAGATTTTTCTTATCAGTCCATCCAGAATTAGGGTTTCTATTGATTTGGTTGAGTTTGGCTCAGGGTTTGATCAAGCGGACTTTTCTTTGACGGTAAATCTGGAATTAGGATTTTTCACTCGTATTTCTCAGAAGAATTTGAATCCACAGTATTTCAATTAACTGTTACATTGTTTTACGCTTGTTCAAGATTGTTGTTTGTTTCTCAAAACCTAAACATCTGGGCTAGGAGCTGAGGCTTTTGATTGAAAGTTTGGAGCATTGGTTTGATCAGTGAAGTGAAAGGTGTATGGATGTTTGTTTAACTGTACAAAGCATATGATTAACTGGAATGCCGGGCGTATGGTGGTTAATGCAAGGTTGTGAGACTGCAACGTTTGTTGATTATTTATTTTATCTGAGTTAAAATAATTGGGATGCATTTCCAGTCATTTTAATTCAAGAGATTTAAATAGTTAAATAAATAGTGCAAAAGAAAGAATGAAATATTTGACAGTAAAGAACTCTTAGCTGACAAAGACTTTTTATTTATTTTAATTGTTGTTACAAATGTTATTTGAATACTGCAAATTTATTTACAGTGTTTACAATAATGTTTATTACAATAATTGAAAAGAAAAGAAATCTAAAATCTAAGTCTCTTGAAGTCTTCTATCTTCTACTGCTGCTTCCATTATCTAACTGGTATTTACCTGCATAGACAGAAAAAAATAAATCAGTACAGTTAAATTGAAAAGCAGTTTTAAGCAGATAAATAAAAGCTCATCATTAAAGATTGTTGGCCGGAATCAGATCGTTTTGGTTTCATCATGTTTTACTCGTCCTCTTTGTAAATCACAAGAAGATTTCTCTTCTTGGTTCACAAAGAGGAAAGTAAAACTAATTTTGCAAGCATATAATCAATCAAATACGAGGCACAAGGCTGCATACAAGGCACAAGGCTGTATACAAAGTACACAAGGCTGCACACCATGTCAAACTGAAATGCCAAACTAAGTTTCACAAACTGTCAAACTGAAATGCCAAACCAAGTACACAAAACTGTCAACCAAGTACATAAGCTGTCAAGAAACTGTCAATGCAGAAAATATGGAAGTACAATGCAGAGATAAACTAAGATACAAGCAAGCAAGCTTGTCAAAACATCTCATCATGTTCTGGCCAACAAAAACTTTTCAAAATAAAAGTATATTAAGCAATTAAATATGCTTTTTATGGAGAGAGAAAGAGAGAGTAAAGTAAAAGGTTTGCAGTTTTGGCAGGCTAAAGAGATATAAAAATAGAACAGGAAAAACAGTTCAAAGGGAAGGCTAGAACCAAAAAACTACAAGTTATCATAACCTGCAAAACTGCTTGTAACAGAAGTACAACCAGTTACAAACAAAACTCAGCAAACCTTCCTGTACCAAACTTATTAAAACACCAAACCTGCCTCAAAGCCAAAAAACTGGTTCAAACACAAACCTACAGCAGCAAGTTTGTTTTAAAACCCCACAAATCTTCCAGCCTGCATAAAAGGCTCCAACCCACAAAACTGCAAATTATCAAGAACCAGTAGAAAACCTGCTAAAACCTTTAACAAACAAACTCAGACCTGCAAGTTATCAAACTTGCAAAACCAAAAACAAGAACTCAATAGATTGCCTTCCTTACCAAACAAACAAGAACTCAGTAGCCTACCTTCCTTACCAAACAAGCAAGTCTCAAACCTGCCTCAAAACCACAAACAAGAACTCAACAGCCTGCCATACCAAGCAAACTCAGACCTGCCTGTATCAAACCAAAGATCCAAGCCTGCCTAAAACTGCACAAGTCTGCCTTACCAAACAAGCACTCAAACATGTCCAAGAACATAACCAACCTGTAAGAACTGCAGTTCAATCAAAACTCCACAAAGACAAGCAAAACAATCAAGCATCCTCAGAAACAGGGTCCATCATCAAATACCAAACATCAAAACAACAATAAAAATCCTCAGAACAGGGTTCATCATTGGAATATCAACTCAAGCCAACAAAAAAATACATCAAATAGGAAACAAGTTCATCATTGGCAAAACCATCAGCTTAAATCATAAACATCAAAACAACAATAAGCAGCATCTCAGAAATATATCCAACATTCGAAGAGGAGGAAGAACTCAGCAGCAAACATTTTCAGAAATAATATCATCATCAAAAGCCAACGTAGCAAAGAAGAGAAAGAAACAAACTTCAAAGTTCATCATCATCAGAATATCAATGGCCAACAGAGAGGAAGAAGTCAGAAGTGAAAAGAATAAACAACAATCTTCAGAATAAAACTCATCATCAGAATCAAAGAAACCCACAAAGAGGAAGAATCAGAAACAAGCATTCTAGGGTTTTTAGATTGAAGTTCATCACAAAACAATTCAAGAAAAGCTAAAGATACAAAGTACCAGAAAACAACGCAAGCATCATCATCCCGCTCCCTCCTCCGGCCACCTGAGAGTACCGTCGTTCCACCCTCCATCCATTCCCCAAAGACGAAACCCCAAAGGTATCATTTTCCTTTCCCTCTTTCTTTTTGAACCTCACACAAACACAAATATCAATGATCAAAATTCTGTGAAACAATAACATGCAAAGAGTAAAAATCTAAACCCTAATACGCGTCATAAACAAAAAGCAGTACCTTTTAATCGCCGCCTTATACAAACACGGGGAGGAGAGGGTGGAGGTGGTATTCTGGCAACTGGAAGCGATGGAGGGGACATCAGTGGCTCTGTTTGAAAACGGTGAAGAGGACGAAGACGAGAGAGGAGCGGCGTCGTTCACAAATCTGCAAAAGTAACTTCTGAGTTCCCATAACCAAACCCTAAAATTTTGTTGTACAAACATGGCCATTGGGCTTTTGCCCCATAAACCACTAAGGCCCAATCTTGCAGCGCCTACACCCCCATCCTTTTAACCAAATTCTTATTTTATTTGGGCCAAATGTTAACCCTTAGGCCCATCACCTTCACCCCTTTTCATTATTTTACTTTTCTTTTTTAATCTTTTTTATTATTTTAATAGTAATTACCTTAATTTGTCTTAACATATTTTTTAATTACTAATCAATTTGTCATACAACAGTAATAGAGTTTTCTTTAAAACATGCATAAATAATAAAATTTTAACCTAAAAACAATTCTTTCTTTAAAACTTTTGTTTAATTAATCTTTTATACAAGTTTCTAAAAAACATTAACCAAAATACATAAATAATAGAATTTATTAAGTTAAATAATTTTTTCTTTAAAACCCCTTTGTTTATATAAAACTAACAAAAACACCCATAATAATAAACACTTAATTTTCATTAGGATATTATTTTTATTTAATCATTTTTAAATAACCACATACATCTCACAATATTTTTGATTCTCTTTGATTCTTATACCTTGTTATATTTTTACATTGAGAATGCGACGATTCGATTTGGTTGTAAATAATATTTGGGCATTACTATTCTGATAAGACTCATCCCCATTTGTAAACATTTGTACCCCCATCCCCGGATAATTATTTGTAATAACTTAGACTTTAAATTCCCGCAATTTATCGCTTTCCATATACTGTATAGTAATTAGGGTTTGTATGCGAAGATTCAAAATCAACCGCTAGATAACCTAATATAAGATAAATGCATGAAAATCAATACACCATTCACACTTGCACCTCTAGGGTAACCTCGCTTGTTGTCTCGGAAAATGCAATCATGTCCCTCGAGTATGAGACACTATAACAAATGTCCCTTCGATAAACAAAGATCGTAGTCCCTCGATGACCCTCGATGTTGCCTTCGATAAAACGATCTCGTCCCTTACAAAATTGCTAGAGCGTCTCACAAGTTGCCTTCAATGATTGTATATGATGACCCGCGCCCGTCCCGTTTAACATCCTAACGCAAGGTTGTTCATCAAACATAATGGTGAAACAACATTGTTAAAAGGGTTAAAACACAAGAAAATCTTTGAGTAAAATAGGGTAGACAACTCTTAGTTACTTGATCAAAAATCTTGCAAAACATCTTTGACATTTTTCAAACACACTTCACAACACACTCCACAACACAATTTCAAAACCCTACTTTCAAACATTGAAAACCTTTCAAAAGACAAAAACACCTTTGTATACATTCAAATAAGAATCATTACAAAGGTTGCCACAACGATGGCCTCTTTTCAAAACATTTTCCAAAATCACACACAAAGCACCATTTCAAACAATTGAAAAGCAAAGGCAAGTTATCTAAAGCAAGTAACTAAGAGCCCATGTGTAACCATGGATGAAAAGGGTGATAGCACCTTCCCTTTTCATAATCTACCCCCTGAACCCACGAAAACATCTCAAAGGTCTTTCCTGTGCTTTTTGACCTTTCCTTAGGATAAAATAAAAAGTCGGTGGCGACTCTTGCTAAACCGAACAAGTGCGAAAACAAACGCAAATCCCAAGTCAGTTCTCCCACCGTTTCATAGAACTGGCGACTCTGTTGGGGATGTTTCTAAAAGTGGGGTTACCTTAGGGTTTTAGATCACCTATACATGCTTACTTTGATTGCTTTGATTGCTTTACTTTTTGGGTTCCTTGTTTGGGTTTGTTTTAAATCCTACACCCGGATTTGGGGGCACCTTTTTAGGTAAGTAGCAATAAACTGTGAGGGAACTGTGCGGGGTATACCGACATGGTTGAAACAATAGCTACATTGATGTGGCACTTTGGTTGGTACCGGTAACCCTTGAGTTGAATCAAGGAGAGTACGGGGCCTCCGCGTGGTGTCATGAAGCATCAACGGACTTTAGAACCTTACTTGACCATCTTGGCCTTTTTAGGGGTAGTGAGGTGACCGACTTTGGTGCAGTCCGAAGTTGGTAGATACTCGATACTACACCCATTGAGGATTGTTTTCTTGGAATATTTTGGTCGCCAGTTAAGTGGCTAAACTAAAACAATGAACACAGAAAATAATCCAGTGATATTGAGCTCCTTAGAACCCGATTTCTATTTTAGGACAGGTTTGAGCCAACTAACTTCAAGAGGGTACTTACCTACAAACCCCATGCAAGCCTAAACCTAAGGACTTGTCTTCTTTGTGTGAATATGATTACCTGTATACACTTGCTTACTTTTGCATACATGTACATAACATCATAACATCATATCATAGCATTTTCAGTAACCATTTCAAGGATCTCAAGGGTCTTTTGATGCAGGGTCACATTGAACCAGACCTCTACCAAAAGGCAAGAGGGTTTTCCTCTGAACAAACGCCGTCAAAGATCAAGTGCAACAACTTGAATCAGGGGATATGACCCACTTGACATGGTGAGCTTGACTCTCGTGGAAAGACATCCACCGATACAAAGTTCTCCAATCAAATATGTTGATCAAAATTCGACCTCTAACATCTTCTTGTGTTTACCCCGAAAGACCCTTGAAGACATTGTATCCACATATCATGCATTGCATCGTAACAGGTTTTCCTTTCCAGGTCTCCTTATTTCTCCTACTGTTTATTTCAGTAGAGATGGCTCTAGAAAGGACTGTCAAAGATATCCAGGATCAAAATGCCCAACTTCAAGAAATGTTCTTGAACTTGTCCCAGGGGCAAGAGGAAGTGAAAGCTCTCCTCACAAGGGGCATGGTCCTAGGGAATCCAAGAGTGTCAGGAATGATCAATTGGAAGAACTTCAGATTGAGCTGGCAACAATCAAGATCCAGATGATGGGACAACTGGTGGGCCAGATGGATCTCATTCAAGACCTAGCTCAAAGACAAGAAGAGCCCAGGGTTCTCGTCAACAAGCTGCTTCGGGACAACCAAGTGGGGCAAACACCTAAGGTTGAAGATCAAGTCATCGTTCAACCCCCTTTGAGACAAGAAGACAAGGGAAAAGCTCCTCAATTTTCTTCAGGGTCACAAGCCCAGCAACAACCTCGTCAGCGTCAACAGGGTAATCGGCGTAAGAAAAATACGTCTGAAAGACATTTCTCTGAGACTGAAATACCATCATCCCTAATACTGAAACGCTTGTTGGAGGTCAACTTGCTTGCTTTAAAGGATCCTATTTGGAAGCCCAATACCTCTACTCCTAACTATCGTCCCGACGCGTTTTGTGTATACCACTCCCATAGTCCTGGACATGACACCGATGACTGTTGGGCTTTGAAAAATAAGATCCAAGACTTGATTGACGAAGGAGTACTGGAATTCATGCCGGATGGCGAGATGAAAATCTTCCGCTAAGGGTTCTCCACCTGAAATGACAAAGTCCGAACCAAGAGACTTTTGTTCCATTTGAATTTCCAAGTTGTAATTTCTTTTGTTATTCAAACAATTATCTGTTGATGTCAAACTATGTTTCATTAATGCATTGCATATGTTTGTCTTGAATTCATCCATTCGTTTTCACTATTATTAAACTATGATTTCTACTTTCTTTATGATATTTAACTCTTGATAAAAGGCTACAAGCCTTTAGAGGGAGGATGACGAAACAATGTCATAATCTCATACAGTATGCTTTTGAACAGACCTTGCTGACGATGTACATGCGTTTCTTTCAAATCCTAAACACTGGAGTTATAAGGAAGATAATCCCTAGTCAACCTTCGAGCCAAAGAAGTAGGAGTTTTCTATTTTAAACACAAATTGAAACCTTTAATTTAAACCTGGGGCAGGGTAGTCTCTCAGTTAATTCAAAAGATGCGCATTGAAATCGCAAACTCTCAATTCGTAATACAACGAATAATATCAAAAACATTCCTTTGGAACCAAAAGACAGTGATGGTTCCTTATCTCATAGGCAGTCAATCTTTCAAAAGAGAAAAGTCCACTGAGCCAAAACCTATAAAAGAGGCTTAAGAAAGCTGGGGCATCCCGCTGACTGTAATCTCGAAAACAGGAGCAGTCAGGCAAAAATTAGGGATAACGAATCGAAAGAAAAAGGTCATTATAAGTCCTCAACAATATGAAAAATGTTGCAAAATTGATGACTGCCTTCCAATAAATTCAACTGGTGTGGACCATCACCAAAATGTCGTTCCAAACTCGAATGGAGTTTGACGCGCAATTAACCGAGTTTAGGATGGAAGAATATCACGAAGAGCGGGTGGGTACAAATATACTTTGAGCTTTTATCCTTTGTTTCTTAAACCGTGAACCAAGCCACGTTACAACCCTTCGAAAGTACTAATTGAAGCATGGGTTAGTTCGAAAGCATACTGTTAAAAAAGGTATCCTGACTCCTGTAAGGCTTTGCCTTAAATCTTGTGTTGAATTTGTCTTATAAAAAGTTTTCTGTTAAAAACTCATTTTTTTCAAAACTTTGAGACAAGCATAAACTTTGCATTATTTGAATATCATTGTTTGCACCTGTTTATTTGTTTGACAGCAAATAAATTCACAACAGTGAATGTTCGGAGGAATGAAAACTCTCTCGGGGAATAAAATCACTTCAAGTGGGATGACACTTCCGTTACAAAAATCTCCTATCAACAAAAGGGGATTTAATATAGTATTGTCCAGTGAACTTGGGGCAGTCCAGTCAAGATTTCAACAAATCTTTCAAAGTTCAGTGAACCTGGGGCAGTCCAGTCAAGATTTCAAGAAATCTCTCAATTACAGGTTAACCTGGGGCAAATCTCCGTCACCATCGCTTAGGGCATTTAAACGTCAATCTCATCAAAGGGTTACGAACAGTCCAAGTTTCCTGACAATGCCACAAGCATCTAATACTAGGGGCAGTGATGAAACCTCTCCGAAATCTTTCTGAAAAGAAATTCAAGCGTCCTCGAGAAGTTTATCATGTCTCTAAACAGACCAGCAGTCATGGGTTTATTTCCCCAACCTTTGTCAAGGATTTATTCTCCAAAACAAATTACATTTCAAGTTGAACGGTCGTTCAAAATTTCCTTCATCACCTGCTGGAAGTTACGATCATCATAAAAAAATTCCTTCATCACCTGTTGGAATTCACGGTCGTTCAAAATTTCCTTCATCACCTGTTGGAAGTTACGATCATCATCAAAAAATTCCTTCATCACCTGTTGGAATTCATGGTCGTTCAAAATTTCCTTCATCACCTGCTGGAAGTTACGATCATCATCAAAAAATTCCCTCATCACCTGTTGGAATTCACGGCCGTTAAAAATTTCCTTCATCACCTTCTGGAAATTACGGTCGTCGTCAAAATTTCCTTCATCACCTGTTACAGCCACCAACAGAATAACAGACAATTGAAGCTCCTAAAAAATTTGTTTCTCTCAAAGAACGAAGACTCTCATTCTCAGTACCTCACAAAGTATTCAGATATTCCCCAGTGAAGATCTCCTCAAGACAGGAATCCCCAGTAGATTGGCATACAACCCAAACTCCTAATTCCCCAACAGTGGTCCCAGGATTTCTCATTTTTACAATCAAAGGATTTTCAATCCCCTGCAGCAGTCAAGGATTCACTTTCCCCGGCAGCAGTCAAAGATTTCACTGTCCAGGATTCATCTTCCTCAGCAAGACAGCTACTTAGCTTACATGCGCATCCATTACATTCATATCATAAACATTGATGAAGTACAATTCACTGCATCATACATGTCATGCAACATGACTTTATGTTATAGCTAACACTTTACCCTTTTCAGGATAAGATTAAAAGGCTATCGTTAACAATTATTCAGATACAGTCCAGATACGCTCCAGACACGGTTGCCATTTTGTCACTTATTCAGATCCCAGTTACAGTTTCAGATACACTCCAGACACGGAAGTCACTCTGCTACTCATACAGATCTCAACTTCAGATACAGTCCAGATACGCTGCAGACACGGTTGCCATTTTGTCACTTATTTAGATCCCAGTTACAGTTTCAGATACACTCCAGACACGGAAGTCATTCTGCTACTCATACAGATCTCAACTTCAGATACAATCCAGATACGCTCCAGACACGGTTGCCATTCTGTCACTTATTCAGATCCCAGTTACAGTTTCAGATACACTCCAAACACGGAAGTCACTCTACTACTGATACAGATCTCAACTTCAGATACAGTCCAGATACGCTCCAAACACGGTTGCCATTCTGTCACTTATTCAGATCCCAGTTACAGTTTCAGATACACTCCAGACACAAGTCATTCTGCAACTCATACAGATCTCAACTTCAGATACAGTCCAGATACGCTCCAGACACGGTTTCAATTCTATCACTTATTCTGATCCAAGTTACAGTTTCAGATACACTCTAGACACGGAAGTCATTCTGCTACTCATACAGATCTCAACTTCAGATACAGTCTAGATATGCTCCAGACACGGTTGCCATTCTGTCACTTATTCAGATCCCAGTTACAGTTTCAGATACACTCCAAACACGGAAGTCACTCTGCTACTCATACAGATCTCAACTTCAGATACAGTCCAGATACGCTCCAGACACGGTTGCCATTCTGTCACTTATTCAGATCCCAGTTACAGTTTCAGATACACTCCAAACACGGAAGTCATTCTGCTACTCATACAGATCTCAACTTCAGATACAGTCCAGATACGCTCCAGACACGGTTTCCATTCTGTCACTTATTCAGATCCCAGTTACAGTTTCAGATACACCCCAGACACGGAAGTCACTCTGCTACTCATACAAATCTCAACTTCAGATACAGTCCAGATACGCTACAGACACGGTTGCCATTCTGTCACTTATTCAGATCCTAGTTACAGTTTCAGATACACTCCAGACACGAAAGTCATTCTGCTACTCATACAGATCTCAACTTCAGATACAATCCAGATACGCTCCAAACACGGTTTCCATTCTGTCACTTATTCAGATCACATTTACAGTTTGAGATACACTCTAGACACGGAAGTCGTTCTGCTACTCATACAGATCTCAACTTCAGATACAGTCCAGATACGCTCCAGACACGGTTGCCATTTTGTCACTTATTCAGATCCCAGTTACAGTTTCATATACACTCTAGACACGGAAGTCACTTTGCTACTCATACAGATCTCAACTTCAGATACAGTCCAGACACGGTTGCCATTCTGTCACTTATTCAGATCCTAGTTAAAGTTTCAGATACACTC
The DNA here is from genome assembly GCA_948472305.1 of Vicia faba. NCBI lineage: Eukaryota > Viridiplantae > Streptophyta > Magnoliopsida > Fabales > Fabaceae > Vicia > Vicia faba. The sequence goes on along the minus strand of OX451735.1, from coordinate 1,475,172,675 downwards.
CAGAAACGGAAGTCATTCTGCTACTCGTACAGATCTCAACTACAGATACAGTCCAGATATGCTCCAGACACGGTTTCCATTCTGTCACTTATTCATATCCCAGTTACAATTTCAGATACACTCCATACACGGAAGTCACTCTGCTACTCATACAGATCTCAACTTCAGATACAGTCCAGATACGCTCTAGACACGGTTTCCATTCTGTCACTTATTTAGATCCCGGTTACATTTTCAGACACACTTCAGACACGAAAGTCACTCTGCTACTCATACAGATCTCAACTTCAGATACAGTCCAGATACACTCCAGACATGTTTTCCATTCTGTCACTTATTCAGATCCCAGTTACAGTTTCAGATACACTCCAGACACGGAAGTCATTCTGCTACTCATACAGATCTCAACTTCAGATACAGTCCAGATACGCTTCAGACACGGTTGCCATTCTGTCACTTATTCAGATCCCAGTTACAGTTTCAGATACACTCCAGACACGGAAGACACTATGCTACTCATACAGATCTCAACTTCAGATACAATCCAGATACGCTCCAGACACGGTTGCCATTCTGTCACTTATTCAATACAGTTACAGTCTCAGATACACTCCAGACACGGAAGTCATTCTGCTACTCATATAGATCTCAAATTCAGATACAATACAGATACACTCAATACACGGCAGTCATTCTGATATTTATTCAAAATTCCAAATACAGTTACAGTACGGATACACCCCAAACACGGTGGTCATTCTACTACTCATACAGACCTCAACTTCTGAAAACAGTTTACGGATTCTCCAAACACGGATGCTGATCTATTGCTTATTCAACTTCAAGACTTCTGAAAACAGTTTACGGATTCTCCAAACATGGATGTCAATCTATGGCTTATTCAGACCCCTAGTTCAGAGATGTTCCAAACATGGATACCTTTCTGATACTCACCCACTCATCTACAACAAACATTCTCCAGATGGTATCTTTAAGCCCATCTCCGACAAGATTCTGTCACATCTCCAGATGGCATCTTTAAGCCCATCTCCGACAAGTTTCTGTCACATCTCCAGATGGCATCTTTAAGCCCATCTCCGACAAGTTTCTGTCACATCTCGAAATGGCATCTTTAAAGCCCATTCCCTCAACTAGGCTTTGACGAGTGCAAATTTTTTGGGCACTCTAGTGTCCAATCATTCTTTTACCTTCAAGTCGCGAACGGAAAAATTGCCAATCTAACTCTTCAGGTTCAAGAAGATTGAACAGAGGCAACTGTTGTACCCCAAAATTTGCCCTCTCTTTTTCACAAGAAATCACAACTTCGGGTTTTCCCTGATTTTTTCAGATTCATTCAAGAATCGGTCAAACAGACTTTTCTTTATCAGTCAATCCAAAATTAGGGTTTCCATTGATTTTGAATCAGTCAAACAGATTTTTCTTATCAGTCCATCCAGAATTAGGGTTTCTATTGATTTGGTTGAGTTTGGCTCAGGGTTTGATCAAGCGGACTTTTCTTTGACGGCAAATCTGGAATTAGGGTTTTTCACTCGTATTTCTCAGAAGAATTTGAATCACAGTATTTCAATTAACTGTTACATTGTTTTACGCTTGTTCAAGATTGTTGTTTGTTTCTCAAAACCTAAACATCTGGGCTAGGAGCTGAGGCTTTTGATTGAAAGTTTGGAGCATTGGTTTGGTCAGTGAAGTGAAAGGTGTATGGATGTTTGTTTAACTGTACAAAGCATATGATTAACTGGAATGCCGGGCGTATGGTGGTTAATGCAAGGTTGTGAGACTGCAACGTTTGTTGATTATTTATTTTATATGAGTTAAAATAATTGGGATGCATTTCCAGTCATTTTAATTCAAGAGATTTAAATAGTTAAATAAACAGTGCAAAAGAAAGAATGAAATATTTGACAGTAAAGAACTCTTAGCTGACAAAGACTTTTTATTTATTTTAATTGTTGTTACAAATGTTATTTGAATACTGTAAATTTATTTACAGTGTTTACAATAATGTTTATTACAATAATTGAAAAGAAAATAAATCTAAAATCTAAGTCTCTTGAAGTCTTCTATCTTCTACTGCTGCTTCCATTATCTAACTGGTATTTACCTACAAAGACAGAAAAAAAGAAATCAGTACAGTTAAATTGAAAAGCAGTTTTAAGCAGATAAATAAAAGCTCATCATTAAAGATTGTTGGACGGAATCAGTTCATTTTGGTTTCATCATGTTTTACTCGTCCTCTTTGCAAATCATAAGAAGATTTATCTTCTTGGTTCACAAAGAGGAAAGTAAAACTAATTTTGCAAGCATATAATTAATCAAATACAAGGCACAAGGCTGCATACAAGGCACAAGGCTGCATACAAAGTACACAAGGCTGCACACAATGTCAAACTGAAATGCCAAACTAAGTTTCACAAACTGTCAAACTGAAATGCCAAACTAAGTTTCACAAACTGTCAAACTGAAATGCCAAACCAAGTACACAAAACTGTCAACCAAGTACACAAGCTGTCAAGAAACTTTCAATGTAGAAAATATGGAAGTACAATGCCGAGATAAACCAAGATACAAGCAAGCAAGCTTGTCAAAACATCTCATCATCTTCTGGCCAACAAAAGCTTTTCAGAATAAAAGTATATTAAGCAATTAAATATGTTTTTTATGGAGAGAGAAAGAGAGAGTAAAGTAAAAGGTTTGCAGTTTTGGCAGGCTAAAGAGATATAAGAATAGAACAGGAAAAATAGTTCAAAGGGAAGGATAGAACCAAAAAACTACAAGTTATCATAACCTGTAAAACTGCTTGTAACAGAAGTATAACCAGTTACAAACAAAACTCACCAAACCTGCCTGTACCAAACTTATTAAAACACCAAATCTTCCTCAAAGCCAAAAAACTGGTTCAAACACAAACCTACAGCAGCAAGTTTGTTTTAAAACCCCACAAACCTTCCAGTCTGCATAAAAGGCTCCAACCCACAAAACTGCAAATTATCAAGAACCAGTAGAAAACCTACTAAAACCTTTAACAAACAAACTTAGACCTACAAGTTATCAAACTTGCAAAACCACAAACAAGAACTCAGTAGCCTGCCTTCCTTACCAAACAAACAAGAACTCAGTAGCCTGCCTTCCTTACCAAACAAGCAAGTCTCAAACCTGCCTCAAAACTACAAACAAGAACTCAACAGCCTGCCATACCAAGCAAACTCAGACCTGCCTGTATCAAACCAAAGATCCAAGCCTGCCTAAAACTGCACAAGCCTGCCTTACCAAACAAGCCCTCAAACATGTCCAAGAACATAACCAACCTGTAAGAACTGCAGTTCAATCAAAACTCCATAAAGACAAGCAAAACAACCAAGCATCCTCAGAAACAGGGTCCATCATCAAATACCAAACATCAAAACAACAATAACAATCCTCAGAACAGGGTTCGTCATTGGAATATCAACTTGTGATCGGTGGATCTGGAACTGACTGTTTAACGCTGGTTCACGAAATGTCGCGGAAGCAAGAGTCACCACCGTCTTTTATTTTCTCCAATTGGAAAGGACAAAAGCACAGAAAAATTCCTTAAAGAGATTGCTCTCGGTTCGAGAGGTAGGTTATAGAAAGGGAAGGTGTTAGCACCCTTTCTATCCATGGTTATCCATGGGCTCTTAGATACTTGCTCACTTGTGTTTTCAAAAATGGTTTGTTTGCTTTTCAATTGTGGATTTTAAAAAAAGTTTCTTTGAAAATTCCAGTTCGACTCTTGTATCGGTCCTCAAGAGTGTTTGAAAAATGCTTTCGAAAGCTTTTTGAAAATGTGTTGGTGTGAAAAGTATTTTTGATTTGTTTTGAAATTAGAGCAAGTATCTAGAGAACCTACCTACCCTAAGGAATTCGTCTGTGTAAGTGTCCTTTAAAGTAGTGTCATTCCACCATTGAGAGGTAGGTAGCACCACCGTTGGAGGTGTTCGGGTCAATTCGAGGTTCGGGACATGGTGATCACCAGAGCAATGGGAAGATACCTTAGAAGCTACCCTCATGCCAGGTTCCCGGATCATGAGGACTTACTAAGACATCCTCTACTCGACGATCACCTTTCGAGGCAAGGCAACAGTGAGGCGTACCCTAGGGGTGGTGTGTGATTCGTGTGTCAGATTCATTTATTTTATCTTGTCATGTTATTGGTGATCTACACGTTTGTTTTTATTTTTTGGTCATTCATTCTTGCATGCCATTATTAACAGTTAAAAATTGCGAGAAATTAAAAGTTCTAAACTATTACAAAAGGCGCGGGTCCACATCGCCAAAATTTCCAGGACCCGATTTGACAGAAAGTAAATAATTAAAGTAAAAGTACGAGAGATAAATATTTACATGGCTTTGGGAGAGATACATAAAAATTATACGAAACGAAATAAAACGCGCGAATTGAAATAATATTGGAAACGAGGGTGTTGGACCCTTTTTAATGATATTAAATTAAATGATTAAATTGATTAAATAAGGATGACAAAAGAAATTGTTTTTGGTATTTTTTGATTTTTTATGAAATTGAATTAAATTGAGAAATTAACCCTAATTCTAAATTTTTTATTTATTGATAAGAATATTAAAGTTTAAACCTAAATTAACCTAATTAATTACATGCCATTTAATTACAAAAATAATATTTAATAATTAATTATTGTGAAAGAAAAGAAAAAAGGATAAAGATTATTACAAACCCTAATTCTACCAAATTTTAAATTTATTGAAAAATGTTAAGATTAAGTCCTAAATTAAAAACTAAGTTAATTAATGAATTTTATTTACAAAAAAATATTAATTAAATAAATATATTTTAATTTTGTCCTTTCTGATTTTTGTGTTTTTTTTATATTATTGTGAAAATCTTAAATTAATTAAAAAAACAATAATTGAAATAAACAAAAAGAAATAAAAAAAATGTAAAAGCTTGCAAACCTAGGGGGGTCTGTCCCCAAATGTGAGGTGAAGTCCAGCAATTTTAGGCCCAATAAGTTCTGACCTGATTGACTTTTCTATTAGCATGCATGGGCGTTGACTGAGGTTCACCATGTTCCTTCAATCGTGACCCTTTGATCCATCCTAGCAGGCGCGTGTATGGCTTGATTTTGAGGATGTATGATACATCTTAGCGCTGAAACTGCATATGAGCGTTATATGAAAAATAATATGAAAGGGGGTGGGGACCTGGGGCTCGAACCCAGGTCCTGATGATTACCAATGCTTATGCTTGCCAAATGCGCTGCTTTGTTTCTTTGTCCATCATATAGCTAATAAACATAATAAAATAAAACAAAGGTTAGTGCTTCTTTTTCGCGCGAATATTTGAATCAACCAACCAACGCTGGACACTTCATCATCTTCCTCCTTGTTTTGTTTTTTTTCCTGAAACACAAAAAAGAACTGGCAACGGTTTTGAACCGTTCCAGAAAGTCACTTTTGCAAAAATAACGAATAGATCAGGGCAGCTCATAAATTGAGCGCGAGGGTCGTTTTCTTTTCGTCCAAGCACGCTTGTTTCAATGGTCCAGGTCTAGAGTGCTAATTTTTCCTTAAATGGGAAACCCCAATTCACAGCTTGGAAAACCCTAATATCCAACAATGGTGAAATCGCGTATAGTGCACAAAAACACAATTAAATTATACAGTTAGCATCAGAATCCACCAATTAGTCAGAATCCATAAGAAGAATGCAATGAATGTGCTTGAAAATCAAAATACGATTATGCATATTATATGAAAAAGTTTGATTTCTGGATACCGATTCAAGGGGCTATGCGCGTGGAAAACTATCCAGTCTGACTCAGTGATGTCCTAGGAAGGTAATGGAATGAATTTCTTGGCTTGAATCGACCTAGAAGATGGTTTTCAGATTTGAGTTTTTCTTGAAAAATTCCAAGTTTGTTTTGGGATTTCTGGCGCAGCTTGGGGTCTTTTATCACTAGGGTTGCGTTTTGTATTTATGTGTGAAGGTTTTAGGGTTGAGAACTTGATCAAAAATCCATGCATTGATGTGAAAAATATTTGATTTGCAAACCATAATTTTCCAATCTTTTTCAAGCCTATTTGGTCTCAATCATATCCAATCATCATAATTCCTTCCATATTTGATTGTACACGAAATATTGATCCTATTCTATGCATAAAAAGATTCAAAACATTAGGTTTGGTATTTTTCATGTATTTTATTTAATTAAATGAATTATTAATAATAAAAAATCCAAATAAATAAATAAAAATGATAAAAAACTTCCCTTTGGGCCAAATGGTCGTGCACATGTCTTGGGTGATGAATTGTGGAAGAAAAAGAGGCCCATTAGCATTTTTAGGTCATTTGAAGCAATGTTGACTTTTCAAAATATCCAAAAATTTCCCAACCTCAACAAGGCATAACTTGCTCAATTTTTAAGCTTTGCTCATGTTCTTGGACATTTTGGAAAGGTCTTTGAGTCCTCTAACCAATGTCTTTGGTCCCATGTCATTTGGATTTACCAATCTCAAGTTATGGCCTTTGACTTAAAGTCCCTTTTTGTTGACTTTTGAAAATGACCTATAATGTTGAGATTGATAACTTTTTGTGAGAGCATTGCTTGGGCTTGAAGTGTGAAGAGGAGTTGTAGGAAATGTCTTTATCTTCAAAATGAGCTTTGGATGGAATTTTTCTGATAATCCATGTGGAAGTTATGCCCTGGTCAATTTACAGTTGACTTTTTTAACTGTCCAAATAAGGAAACTTTTGCATCTTGATGATTTTTGAGTCAAGCTTTGAGAATCATGATCAAGCTTTGATCAAATGATGTTTGTGGCTTCAAAATGAGATGTTGACCAAAAATTTGAACTTTTGACTGTCAAATGACCATTTTTCCCCTACAGTTGACTGTAATGCAATTAGGGTTTTTGACTGTGCAATTTTGTACTGAAAGTATTAAAACTTGGTATGAGGATGCTTGACCATATTTGTAGGCATATGGGACTTGATTGGACCCTTGGAAACTTCATTTTCTTTGTCAGAACCAAAACCCTAATTTTGACTGTTAGGAGGCCCTTGCACTGTGCAACCCTTGGGGAATTTTGAAGCATGCTTTTGACAAATCTTGAAGAATATGGGAGGGAAAATTTTGGGGTACAACAGTTGCCCCTGTTCAATCTTCTTAGACCTGAGGATGCAGATTGGCTGACGCGCCTTTTGTAATCCGAAGGTGGAAGATGATTGAACACTAGAGTGCCCAGAAATTTGCGCTCACATAGTAGTGTGATCATGGGGAATGGGCTTACAGATGCCATTTGGAGATTGATGGATAGGACGATGGGCTTATAGATGCCATGCTAAGAGATGATGGAAGGTGGATGGGCTTATAGATGCCATCTGGATGTTGATCGCGTAAGAGATTCCTTAGCGAGAACTTGCGTACCTGCAAAAGAGAAAAATGATTACCTGACCTGTTACAGGAGCTGGTCTTCAAATGCTTTGTATAGATGTGCCCTGACTGGTTACAGGAGCTGAATCTGGAGCTTCAAACAGTGATGAATGAACCAGGGATGGTTACTACCTCAACAGGAACGGTGAGAGAACCTTGGATGACTTTAACCTCAACAACAATCGTTGAGCGAATCTTGGGATTACCACCTTCGCAGTATCGGGGAGAGAACCATAGGCGACTACAACCTCAACAGCAATCAATGAGAGAATCTTGGATAACTTCAACTTCAACAGCAATCGTTGAGCGAATCTTGGGATTACCACCTCCGCAGGATCGAGGAGAGAACCATAGGCGACTACAACCTCAATAGCAAACATTGAGAGAATCTTGGATAACTTCAACTTCAACAGCAATCGTTGAGAGAATCTTGGGATTACCACCTCCGCAGGATCGGGGAGAGAACCATAGGCGACTACAACCTCAATAGCAAACATTGAGAGAATCTTGGATAACTTCAACTTCAACAGCAATCGTTGAGCGAATCTTGGGATTACCACCTCCGCAGGATCGAGGAGAGAACCATAGGCGACTACAACCTCAATAGCAAACATTGAGAGAATCTTGGATATCTTCTACTGAGTCTTCAAAAGAAAAACCTTTAGGGGTCGGTTTAACTAGACCAGAGAAAGCCTTTGACTGGATAATAACCAGGAAAATCTTTGGGAGTCGATTTAACTGAACCAGACAAGGTCTTGGAGTATTCAACTGAGTCTTCAAAAGAAAAACCTTTAGGAGTTGGTTTGACTAGACCAGAGAAGGCCTTTGACTGGATAATAACCAGGAAAATCTTTGGGAGTCGATTTAACTGAACCAGACAAGGTCTTGGAGTCTTCAACTGAGTCTTCAAAAGAAAAACCTTTAGGAGTTGGTTTAACTAGACCAGAGAAGGCCTTTGACTGGATAATAACCAGGAAAATCTTTGGGAGTCGATTTAACTGAACCAGACAAGGTCTTGGAGTCTTCAACTGAGTCTTCAAAAGAAAAACCTTTAGGAGTTGGTTTAACTAGACCAGAGAAGGCCTTTGACTGGATAATAACCAGGAAAATCTTTGGGAGTCGATTTAACTGAACCAGACAAGGTCTTGGAGTCTTCAACTGAGTCTTCAAAAGAAAAACCTTTAGGAGTTGGTTTAACTAGACCAGAGAAGGCCTTTGACTGGATAATAACCAGGAAAATCTTTGGGAGTCGATTTAACTGAACCAGACAAGGTCTTGGAGTCTTCAACTGAGTCTTCAAAAGAAAAACCTTTAGGAGTCGGTTTAACTAGACCAGAGAAGGCCTTTGACTGGATAAGAAACAGAGAAATCTTTGGAGTCGATTTAACTGAACCAGACAAGGTCTTGGAGTCTTCAACTGAGTCTTCAAAAGAAAAACCTTTAGGAGTTGGTTTAACTAGACCAGAGAAGGCCCTTGACTGGATAATAACCAGGAAAATCTTTGGGAGTCGATTTAACTGAACCAGACAAGGTCTTGGAGTCTTCAACTGAGTCTTCAAAAGAAAAACCTTTAGGAGTTGCTTTAACTAGACCAGAGAAGGCCTTTGACTGGATAATAACCAGGAAAATCTTTGGGAGTCGATTTAACTGAACCAGACAAGGTCTTGGAGTCTTCAACTGAGTCTTCAAAAGAAAAACCTTTAGGAGTCGGTTTGACTAGACCAGAGAAGGCCTTTGACTGGATAATAACCAGGAAAATCTTTGGGAGTCGATTTAACTGAACCAGACAAGGTCTTGGAGTCTTCAACTGAGTCTTCAAAAGAAAAACCTTTAGGAGTCGGTTTAACTAGACCAGAGAAGGCCTTTGACTAGATAAGAAACAGAGAAATCTTTGGAGTCGATTTAACTGAACCGGTCTAGGTCTTGGATATAGCTGAGAGCTTAACTGGATCTTTCCTGAAAGGTAAATGTCAGTCATATGCAATGCGTGATATGGATCAAGGAATGATGTTCTCAACATAAATGAGATTTGTAAGATATGATGCGTATATGCATGCTATGATGATGCGGTGTTTATGAATATGTGTTTGTCATCTAGGAAAGTAAATCTTTGACGGGTGCCGGGAAGTCACTCCTGGGCTGGTGTTGGAGAATAGATCTTTGCTTCTGCTGGGGATGATAGTTGCAAGAATACCGGTAGGAGAAGATAACTCCGTTGGGGAATAAACTTGGCGAATGGATTACTCTGCGGGGAGAAAAATACTCTAGTGATCTTGCTGGGAAGCAATACTCTGTGGGGAGAGAGGTACTTTGTTGAGTTGTTGATAATAACTTGCTGGGGATACCCTTGTTGTGTTGGAAGTGTTAATAGACTTCGCTGGGGAAAAGAAGACTCCGTCGAGGATGCTCTTTCCATGGCTTTTGGCTGAGGATAACCCAGTTATATCCTAGTAAGGAAATAACTCTTTGAATAAAGCCGGGAGACGCGTTCGTGCTCTGCGAGTGGTAAGCTTCCAGAATCTACTGGGGATAAGCTTACTGCTTGGGGAGATGGATTCCAACTTTCTTGGGGAAACTGGATTGGACTCTCCTGGGGAAGTATTGAACTGTATTGGTTATGTTCTTCAACGGAACCTACCTTGATACCCTGGAGGACAGAACAGTCAGATTGCTTAGACCACCCATTATTGCCCCTGTTTCTATGGGAGAGGCATATGTGGGATGCTGATAATTGTTGAGGGTCAAACCTTCTTCTGGTAGGCAGGTGACAAGATGACAGGACATAGTCGTACGCTTTGATCCCTAACTTTTGCCTGGACCGCCCTTTCGGGTTTTCAGTCCACCGGGATACCCATTTTTGCCCAAGCCGCCTTTTTAGGTTTTCGACTTGCCGGGTGTACAGATTTTTTCATTTCATCCCTTCATTTTGCCCGAACCCTTTTGGTTCGCCGGGAAGCCCTTATTTTTGCCTAGGTGTGTCAACCTAGCGGGTCTTTGATTATGCGCAATATTTTTTCGACTATGTCCACGCTCTCAGGATGTAGGGAGTTGCCCCTGTTAGAAGTGTTTTGTCATGCCCCAGAAGATGTTTAATCAGGCAAGATTCGTTGTTGGAACACTCCAAGTGACTCAGGCGGAGATTTGCCCCAGGCTATTTGACCTTTGATAGATTCTCTGAATCTTGATTGGATTACCCCAGATGATGGACCATGCTCATGCCATGCCCCTTGATTGGAAGTACTTCTGTTCATTAGGCATTCGTCGTGCGAACTTCTATGCTGTTCAAACAAAAAGTCATATGCGAACAAAGTTATGTTAAAAATGCAAAGCCTATGTCTATCTTGAAGATTTTGAAAATGCATTCTTTTTTCATAAAACAAATGAATGTTTGTAAAATGTGATGTCAACTCCTTCTTTATAGTAAGCTTTAAGGAGTCAGGATACCTTTCGTCACAGTATGCTTTCAAACTAACCCATGCTTCAGCTAGGACTTTTAAGGGTTATAACGTGGCCTGGTTCACGGTTTAAGAAACAAAGGATAAAGGCTCAAATTATTTGTACCCACCCACTCTTCGTGATGTTCTCCAAACCTAAACTCAGTTGATCATACGTTAGACCTTGTTTGAGTCTTTGCTTTGATATACTAGTGATGATTCGGATATTGAACGTTTATTTGAATAGGCAGTCAGTTTTGTTTTTGTTGAGGGTTTGTAAGACCTCTTTCTTTTTTGATTTTTGTTATCCCTTTCTTTTTTTGCCTGAACTGTTTCCTTTTTTGGAATTACAGTTAGCGGGATGCCCCAGTTTTGTAAGTCTCCTTCATGGGTTTTGACTTAATGGGTTTTTTTATTTTATTTTGAAAGATAATGACTGCCTTTCTTTATTGATTATTCGGACCCATCACTGTCTTTCTTTGTTTTGTAAGGATCTTTTTAGTGCCATTCGTTATGCACTTGGATCAACTGAGAGAACTACCCTGCCCCAGGTTATGATGAAGGGTTTTGAATTTCAAAAAGAAAAACTCCTACTTCTTTGGCTCAGAGGGGTTGACAAGGGATTATTATCCTTATAACTCCAGTGTTTAGGGATTGAAACAATGCCTGTACCTCATCAGCGGGGTTTATTCAAAAGCGTACTGTAGATTATGGTATCGTTTTCGTCATCCTCCCTCGAGAGGCTTAGAATTTTAGATCAAGAGCTGACATCAGAAAAAATATGAAAATAATTTGCATTTAGTGAATACGAATATATTGTTTCAGAACAGACATATGCGACGCATTAATGAAATAACAATGTTTAACATGAGTAAATGTTTGAACAAAAGAAAATTTCAACTTGAACATTCGAATGAACAAAAATTGCTTTCTATCCTAGCCATGTTTTGGCATGGGAGCAGTGATCATGTTGGGAGCCTCGGGCGCCTCGAACTCAATCTCCTTTGCATCAATCAAGTCTTGGATCTTATTTTTCAAGCTCCAACAATCATCTGTAGTATGCCCCGGGTTGTCAGAGTGATAAGCGCAGCGGGCGTTGGGGTTATACTTCGGTGACATTGTATTTTGATTCTTCGGAGCTTCTTTTAGAGTTACCAGCTTGGTCTCCAGCAACTGTGGCAATATCTGGGATAAGGTCATGCTGAGCCGAGTGAACTGCCTTCTCTCACTCTTTTGTTGGTTGTGATGTTGAAGAGCACCAGCAGGTTTTGAGATCACCACTGCATTGGCAGCTTGGCGGCGTTCTGGTTTACTCTGACTCCTTGAACCATAGACGGCATTGGATTCCTTCTTAAAAGGTTTTTTATCGGTGCTCGATGAAGCATCCTTCTGTATCTTCCCAGCCTTGATACCAGCTTCGATCCTCTCCCCAGTCAAGATCAGATCTGTAAACCCAGCAGAAGAGTTCCCAATCAGATGGTTGAAGAGTGGACTAGACAGGGTCCCTAAGAACATGTCGACGAGCTCGCGGTCAGTCAGAGGTGGTTGTACCCTTCCAGCAAGGTCCCTCCACTTCTGCGCATATTCTTTAAAACCTTCTCCCGATCCTAACGATATACCCTGGAGTTGGGTACGCGTAGGAGCGAGGTCGGCATTATACTGATACTACTTATAGAAAGCAGTAGCCAACTCCTCCCAGTTACGAACCTTGGTCCCATCCAGCTGATAGAACCATTCGAGATGAGTCCCTGAAAGAATCTCCTGGAAGAAGTGGATCCACAAGTTCTTGTCCACAGTATACGGTTAAATCTTCCGCACATAAGACCTGAGATGCAGCCTGGGACAGGAGGCCCCATCGTACTTAGCAAAAGAGGGTGCTTTGAATTTGTGTGGGATCACCACACCAGAAGTTAGACCCAAGTCTCCGAAATCCAAACCAGGCACTTGTTGAATTTCCATTGCATTCAGGCGGTCTTCCAACTGTTTGTACTTGTCCTCGGCCGGAGGGTATTGTTCGTCGTTGAAATCTGTCTCGTTGTCAGAGACCACTGGACTAGGCACCCCTCTCTCATGGTGACTGCCTTCCCTCACAGATGGAGTTGTCCTTTCAGTTTCAATCTGCAGTGTATTCCCAGATCTGCGTCTAGGGCTGAACAAAACAGTCCTCTTCTTCTTCTTTTTCAGGAGCAGAGTCTTCAGATCTTGTTGCCCCTGGGCCAAATTCATGATCAGCTCTTGGAACTGGGCATTCTGAGCCTGGAGGGCCTTGATAGACATCTCGGTTGACGATGAGTCAGGATTCATGATGCTGAAATAAACAGCGCAGAGGGTGAGCAACCTGTAAAAGGGGTACCTGGAATGCAATGATATGTATGACATGCATGTAATGTTTTCAAGGACCTCGCGGGGTAAACAAGAAAATTTGTTAGCATTTGGGTCCGGTAGCTTGATTGAAGGAAACCCATGTTATTGATGATTCTTCTTCAAGGGTCAAAGGCTCACCATATCCAATGGGTCATAGCCCCTGACAACTTCGGCTAGAGGAAAATAAATCCTCTTTGCCCCTTGCTAGATGTTTGATTTATCCTGACCTGCATCACAAGCCCTTGAGATCCTTGAAATGGGTTAGGATGTATGCAATGGTATGATGTTATGGTATGCATGGGGTGATGTAAGTAACCCTATTTTGAGTCCCTATTAAGGACTATAGGTAAAACCTGCAAGAAACTCAGTACACCCTGTTATAAGTCCCAATTAAGGACTACAAACAAAACCTGCAAGAATTTAGTAACCCTGTTATGAGTCCCATTTAAGGACTATAAACAAAACCTGCAAGGAACTCAAGTGTCAGATAACAAACATGCAAGTAGTCAAATACGAAGGCACACAAGTCACACAAGAGAGCTCTTAGAGTTTAGGCCAGCATGGGGTCTGGGTATTACCCTCTTGAAGTTGGTGGGTTCAAACCTGTCCTATCAAAGTAATCGGGTTCTAAGGGTCCCAATATCACGGGATTGTTTTCATTGTTCATCGTTTCGATTTAGCCACTGAACTGGCGACCGAAATATTCCAGGAAAGAAACCCTCAATTGAGTGTAGTATCGAGTATCAACCAACCTCGGACTGCACCAAAGTCAGTTATCTCACTACCCTAAAGAGGCCAAGATAGTTCAATTAAGGTTCCTAAGGTCTGTTGATGCTTCACGACACCACGCGGAGGCCCCGTACTCTCCTTGACTGAACTCAAGGGTTACCGGTACACACCAAAGTGCCACATCAACGTAGCAGACTGCTTCAACCATGTCGGTATACCCCGCACAGTTCCCTCACAGCCTTGTTGCTACTTTCTAAGAAAAGGTATCCCCCAGATCCGGGTTAAGATCTATAGAACTCCCAAGACAGTCCCACAATAATAAAGCAAGCAAATCATTACAATTGAAAACACAGTTATGAACTAACCCTAAGGTACACCTCACTTTAAGTTTATATCCCCAGCAGAGTCGCCAGTTCTGTGATCGGTGGATCTGGAACTAACTGTTTAACGCTGGTTCGCGAAATGTCGCGGAAGCAAGAGTCGCCACCGTCTTTTATTTTCTCCAATTGGAAAGGACAAAAGCACAGAAAAATTCCTTAAAGAGATTGCTCTCGGTTCGGGAGGTAGGTTATAGAAAGGGAAGGTGTTAGCACCCTTTCTATCCATGGTTATCCATGGGCTCTTAGATACTTGCTCACTTGTGTTTTCAAAAATGGTTTGTTTGCTTTTCAATTGTGGATTTTAAAAAAAGTTTCTTTGAAAATTCCAGTTCGACTCTTGTATCGATCCTCAAGAGTGTTTGAAAAATGCTTTCGAAAGCTTTTTGAAAATGTGTTGGTGTGAAAAGTATTTTTGATTTGTTTTGAAATTAGAGCAAGTATCTAGAGAACCTACCTACCCTAAGGAATTCGTCTGTGTAAGTGTCCTTTAAAGTAGTGCCATCCCACCATTGAGAGGTAGGTAGCACCACCGTTGGAGGTGTTCGGGTCAATTCGAGGTTCGGGACATGATGATCACCAGAGCAATGGGAAGACACCTTAGAAGCTACCCTCATGCCAGGTTCCCGGATCATGAGGACTTACTAAGACATCCTCTACTCGACGATCACCTTTCGAGGCAAGGCAACAATGAGGCGTACCCTAGGGGTGGTGTGTGATTCGTGTGTCAGATTCATTTATTTTATCTTGTCATGTTATTGGTGATCTACACGTTTGTTTTTATTTTTTGGTCATTCATTCTTGCATGCCATTATTAACAGTTAAAAATTGCGAGAAATTAAAAGTTCTAAACTATTACAAAAGGCGCGGGTCCATATCGCCAAAATTTCCAGGACCCGATTTGACAGAAAGTAAATAATTAAAGTAAAAGTACGAGAGATAAATATTTACATGGCTTTGGGAGAGATACATAAAAATTATACGAAACGAAATAAAACGCGCGAATTGAAATAATATTGGAAACGAGGGCGTTGGACCCTTTTTAATGATATTAAATTAAATGATTAAATTGATTAAATAAGGATGACAAAAGAAATTGTTTTTGGTATTTTTTGATTTTTTATGAAATTGAATTAAATTGAGAAATTAACCCTAATTCTAAATTTTTTATTTATTGATAAGAATATTAAAGTTTAAACCTAAATTAACCTAATTAATTACATGCCATTTAATTACAAAAATAATATTTAATAATTAATTATTGTGAAAGAAAAGAAAAAAGGATAAAGATTATTACAAACCCTAATTCTACCAAATTTTAAATTTATTGAAAAATGTTAAGATTAAGTCCTAAATTAAAAACTAAGTTAATTAATGAATTTTATTTACAAAAAAATATTAATTAAATAAATATATTTTAATTTTGTCCTTTCTGATTTTTTTGTGTTTTTTTATATTATTGTGAAAATCTTAAATTAATTAAAAAAACAATAATTGAAATAAACAAAAAGAAATAAAAAAAATGTAAAAGCTTGCAAACCTAGGGGGGTCTGTCCCCAAATGTGAGGTGAAGTCCAGCAATTTTAGGCCCAATAAGTTCTGGCCTGATTGACTTTTCTATTAGCATGCATGGGCGTTGACTGAGGTTCACCATGTTCCTTCAATCGTGACCCTTTGATCCATCCTAGCAGGCGCGTGTATGGCTTGATTTTGAGGATGTATGATACATCTTAGCGCTGAAACTGCATATGAGCGTTATATGAAAAATAATATGAAAGGGGGTGGGGACCTGGGGCTCGAACCCAGGTCCTGATGATTACCAATGCTTATGCTTGCCAAATGCGCTGCTTTGTTTCTTTGTCCATCATATAGCTAATAAACATAATAAAATAAAACAAAGGTTAGTGCTTCTTTTTCGCGCGAATATTTGAATCAACCAACCAACGCTGGACACTTCATCATCTTCCTCCTTGTTTTGTTTTTTTTCCTGAAACACAAAAAAGAACTGGCAACGGTTTTGAACCGTTCCAGAAAGTCACTTTTGCAAAAATAACGAATAGATCAGGGCAGCTCATAAATTGAGCGCAAGGGTCGTTTTCTTTTCGTCCAAGCACGCTTGTTTCAATGGTCTAGGTCTAGAGTGCTAATTTTTCCTTAAATGGGAAACCCCAATTCACAGCTTGGAAAACCCTAATATCCAACAATGGTGAAATCGCGTATAGTGCATAAAAACACAATTAAATTATACAGTTAGCATCAGAATCCACCAATTAGTCAGAATCCATAAGAAGAATGCAATGAATGTGCTTGAAAATCAAAATACGATTATGCATATTATATGAAAAAGTTTGATTTCTGGATACCGATTCAAGGGGCTATGCGCGTGGAAAACTATCCAGTCTGACTCAGTGATTTCCTAGGAAGGTAATGGAATGAATTTCTTGGCTTGAATCGACCTAGAAGATGGTTTTCAGATTTGAGTTTTTCTTGAAAAATTCCAAGTTTGTTTTGGGATTTCTGGCGCAGCTTGGGGTCTTTTATCACTAGGGTTGCGTTTTGTATTTATGTGTGAAGGTTTTAGGGTTGAGAACTTGATCAAAAATCCATGCATTGATGTGAAAAATATTTGATTTGCAAACCATAATTTTCCAATCTTTTTCAAGCCTATTTGGTCTCAATCATATCCAATCATCATAATTCCTTCCATATTTGATTGTACACGAAATATTGATCATATTCTATGCATAAAAAGATTCAAAACATTAGGTTTGGTATTTTTCATGTATTTTATTTAATTAAATGAATTATTAATAATAAAAAATCCAAATAAATAAATAAAAATGATAAAAAAACTTCCCTTTGGGCCAAATGGTCGTGCACATGTCTTGGGTGATGAATTGTGGAAGAAAAAGAGGCCCATTAGCATTTTTAGGTCATTTGAAGCAATGTTGATTTTTCAAAATATCCAAAAATTTCCCAACTTCCACAAGGCATAACGTGCTCAATTTTTAAGCTTTGCTCATGTTCTTGGACATTTTGGAAAGGTCTTTGAGTCCTATAACCAATGTCTTTGGTCCCATGTCATTTTGATTTACCAATCTCAAGTTATGGCCTTTGACTTAAAGTCCCTTTTTGTTGACTTTTGAAAATGACCTATAATGTTGAGATTGATAACTTTTTGTGAGAGCATTTCTTGGGCTTGAAGTGTGAAGAGGAGTTGTAGGAAATGTCTTTATCTTAAAAATGAGCTTTGGATGGAATTTTTCTGATAATCCATGTGGAAGTTATGCCCTGGTCAATTTACAGTTGACTTTTTTAACTGTCCAAATAAGGAAACTTTTGCATCTTGATGATTTTTGAGTCAAGCTTTGAGAATCATGATCAAGCTTTGATCAAATGATGTTTGTGGCTTCAAAATGAGATGTTGACCAAAAATTTGAACTTTTGACTGTCAAATGACTATTTTGCCCCTACAGTTGACTGTAATGCAATTAGGGTTTTTGACTGTGCAATTTTGTACTGAAAGTCTTGAAACTTGGTATGAGGATGCTTGACCATATTTGTAGGCATATGGGACTTGATTGGACCCTTGGAAACTTCATTTTCTTTGTCAGAACCAAAACCCTAATTTTGACTGTTAGGAGGCCCTTGCACTGTGCAACCCTTGGGGAATTTTGAAGCATGCTTTTGACAAATCTTGAAGAATATGGGAGGGCAAATTTTGGGGTACAACACAACTCAAGCCAACAAAAAAATACATCAAATAGGCAACAAGTTCATCATTGGCAAAACCATCAGCTTAAATCATAAACATCAAAACAACAATAAGCAGCATCTCAGAAATATATCCAACATTCAAAGAGGAGGAAGAACTCAGCAGCAAACATTTTCAGAAATAATATCATCATCAAAAGCCAACGTATCAAAGAAGAGAAAGAAACAAACTTCAAAGTTCATCATCATCAGAATATCAATGGCCAACAGAGAGGAAGAAGTCGGAAGTGAAAAGAATAAACAACAATCTTCAGAATAAAACTCATCATCAGAATCAACGAAGCCCACAAAGAGGAAGAATAAAAAACAAGCATTCTAAGGTTTTCAGAACGAAGTTCATCACAAAACAATTCAAGAAAAGATAAAGATACAAAGTACTAGAAAACAACGCAAGCATCATCATCCCGCTCCCTCCTCCGGCCACCTGAGAGTACCGCCGTTCCACCCTCCGTCCATTCCCCAAAGACGAAACCCCAAAGGTATCATTTTCCTTTCCCTCTTTCTTTTTGTACCTCACACAAACACAAATATCAATGATCAAAATTCTGTGAAACAATAACATGCAAAGAGTAAAAATCTAAACCCTAATATGCGTCATGAACAAAAAGCAGTGCCTTTTAATCGCCGCCTTGTACAAACACGGGGAGGAGAGGGTGGAGGTGGTATTCTGGCAACTGGAAGCGATGGAGGGGGCATCAGTGGCTCTGTTTGAAAACGGTGAAGAGGACGAAGACGAGAGAGGAGCGGCGTCGTTCACAAAACTGCAAAAGTAACTTCTGAGTTCCCATAACCAAACCCTAAAATTTTGTTGTACAAACATGGCCATTGGGCTTTTGCCCCATAAACCACTAAGGCCCAATCTTGCAACGCCTACACCCCCCTCCTTTTAACCAAATTCTTGTTTTATTTGGGCCAAATGCTAACCCTTAGGCCCATCACCTTCACCCCTTTTCATTCTTTTACTTTTCTTTGTTAATCTTTTTTTTATTATTTTAATAGTAATTACTTTAATTTGTCCTAACATATTTTCTAATTACTAATCAATTTGTCATACAACAGTAATAGAGTTTTCTTTAAAACATGCATAAATAATAAAATTTTAACCTAAAAATAATTCTTTCTTTAAAACTTTTGTTTAATTAATCTTTTATACAAGTTTCTAAAAAACATTAACCAAAATACATAAATAATAGAATTTATTAAGTTAAATAATTTTTTTCTTTAAAACCCCTTTGTTTATATAAAACTAACAAAAACACCCATAATAATAAACGCTTAATTTTCATTAGGATATTATTTTTATATAATCATTTGTAAATAACCACATACATCTCACAATACTTTTGATTCTCTTTGATTCTTATACTTTGTTATATTTTTACATTGAGAATGCGACGATTCGATTTGGTTGTAAATAATATTTGGGCATTACTATTCTGATAAGACTCGTCCCCATTTGTAAACATTTGTACCCCCATCCCCGGATACTTATTTGTAATAACTTAGACTTTAAATTCCCGCAATTTATCGCTTTCTATATACTGTATAGTAATTAGGGTTTGTATGCGAAGATTCAAAATCAACCACTAGATAACCTAATATAAGATAAATGCATGAAAATCAATACACCATTCACACTTGCACCTCTAGGGTAACCTCGCTTGTTGCCTCGGAAAATGCAATCATGTCCCTCGAGTATGAGACACTCTAGCAAATGTCCCTTCAATAAAAAAAGATCGTAGTACCTCGATGACCCTCGATGTTGCCTTCGATAAAACGATCTCGTCCCTTACAAAATTGCTAGAACGTCTCACAAGTTGCCTTCAATGATTGTATACGATGACCCGCGCCCGTCCCGTTTAACATACTAACGCAAGGTTGTTCATCAAACACAATGGTGAAACAACACTGTTAAAAGGGTTAAAACACAAGAAAATCTTTGAGTAAAATAGGGTAGACAACTCTTAGTTACTTGATCAAAAATTCTTGCAAAACATCCTTGACATTTTTCAAACACACTTCACAATACACTCCACAACACAATTTCAAAACCCTACTTTCAAACATTGAAAACCTTTCAAAAGACAAAAACACCTTTGTATACATTCAAACAAGAATCATTACAAAGGTTGCCCACAATGATGGCCTCTTTTCAAAACATTTTCCAAAATCACACACAAAGCACCATTTCAAACAATTGAAAAGCAAAGGCAAGTGATCTAAAGCAAGTAACTAAGAGCCCATGGATAACCATGGATGAAAAGGGTGCTAGCACCTTCCCTTTTCATAATCTACCCCCCGAACCCACAAAAACATCTCAAAGGTCTTTCCTGTGCTTTTTGACCTTTCCTTAGGATAAAATAAAAAGTCGGTGGCGACTCTTGCTAAGCTGAACAAGT
Source organism: Vicia faba (assembly GCA_948472305.1). Lineage (NCBI taxonomy): Eukaryota > Viridiplantae > Streptophyta > Magnoliopsida > Fabales > Fabaceae > Vicia > Vicia faba. The sequence continues at coordinate 1,475,152,147 of OX451735.1, read as the reverse complement.
GAGAAAACAAACGCAAATCCCAAGTCAGTTCTCCCACCGTATCACAAACATCCTAACACAAGGTTGTTCACCAAATACAATGGTGAAACAACATTGTTAAAAGGGTTAAAAATATAAGAAAGATCTTTGAGTAGATAGGGTAGATAACTCTTAGTTACTTGATCAAAGCTTGCAAAAACATCCTTGCTATTTTCAAAACACACTTCACAACACAATTTCAAAACCCCTACTTTCAAACATTGAAAACTTTTCAAAAGACAAAAAACACCTTTGTATACATTCAAACAAGAATCATTACAAAGGTTACCACAACGATGGCCTCTTTTCAAAACATCTTTCCAAATCACACACAAAGCACCATTTCAAACAATTGAAGAGCACCATTTCAAACAATTGAAAAGCAAAGCAAGTGATCTAAACAAGTAACTAAGAGCCCATGGATAACCATGGATAGAAAGGGTGCTAATACCTCCCCTTTCTATAATCTACTCCCCGAACCCAAGAAAACATCTCAAAGGTCTTTCCTGTGCTTTTTGACCTTTCCTTAGGATAAAATAAAAAGTCGGTGGTGACTCTTGCTAAACTGAAATATTTGCGAACACAAACGCAAAACCTCAAGTCAGTTATCCCACCGTATCACACCTACATTGCACAAAAGAGGATGGGTACAACCTTTTTATCTTAGAGTTTTTGTATTATTTTGCCCAAGGGGAATTGATGTACTCAAACTTTATCTTATTAATATAACGTGTGTTTCCTTTTTGTCTAAAACAAATTTGAATCTTTGAAATCCTTGAAAACATTGCATATGCATATACCATTCATCATAACATAAGCAGGTCTTTTGCAACAAGTCTCCTCATCTCTCTACTGTTTATTTCTGTAAGATGCATCTCGAGCAAACAATGAAGGATCTCCAAGCTCAGAATACACAGTTTCAACTGTTGCTTTGACCCTAGCTAAGGGACAAGAAGAATTGAAGACTTTGCTGGCTGAAGAGAGGAAAAAGAAAACCAAGAAGGTAACCAGAGTCTTAAACATGGGAAGAAGATTTCATGGACAGACAAGAAGGACTTTGGACTTTGCAAAAAAATCCGGTGAAAGAGACAACCAAGATGTGAAAGGCAAATAAACCGTTGTCCCGTCAGAATCAGAAGAGGAAGAGGAAGAAGAAGACTACTCTGAAGAACAATACCCTCTAGCTGATGACAAGTATAAACATCTCAAAGAGAGGTTGGGTGCAATGGAAATCCAAAAAGTGCCTGGTTTGGACTTTGAGGAATTGGGGCTAGTATCGGTGATTGTCATTCCTCTGAAATTCAAAGCACCTATGTTAGCCAAGTATGACGAAATCTCATGCCCTAAAATTTATCTCCGTTCATATGTAAGGAAATTCCAGCCCCATACCGCTGATAAAGACTTATGGGTGCATTTCTTCAAAGATAGTATGTCTGGAACTATACTTGATTGGTTTTACCAACTAGAAAGAGCTAACATTCACAATTGGGAAGATCTTGCTGCAACTTTCTACAAACAATATCAGTACAATGCTGATCTGACGCCTACACGTACTCAACTCCAGAGTATGGCCATGGCTTCCAATGAGGGTTTCAAAGACTATGCACAAAAATGGAGAGATTTGGCTGGAAGAGTTCAACCCCCTCTATCTGAGAGAGAATTGGTAGACATGTTCTTAGGCACCTTATCTGGTCCCTTCTTCAATCATTTAATCAGAAGTTCATTTGCAGGCTTTACTGAACTAATATTGACCGGAGAGAGGATAGAAGCCGGTATAAATAATGGAAAGATTCAGAAAGATACATCTTCTTCTACAGCTGTAAGGAAGCCCTTCATCAGAAAGAAAGAGGTGGATGTTGTATATACATAAAGAAACCAAGATAGGGCCGAACACCGACCAATGGTGGGGGTTGTTATGATTCCTAAGCCTGCATCTGATCAACAAAGAAATAATCAACCAAGGATGGAAAGGCCAGTCAGGCAGTTCACTAGAATCAACATGACTCAGTCTCAAGTATTACCGCATCTAATAAGATCCAACTCGATAACCTTGAAAGAAGCTCCGAAAAAACCCAATACAACATCTCCTCATTATCATCCCAATGCCCGTTGCGCATATCACTCTGAAAGTTCTGGTCATGATACTAATAATTGTTGGGCTCTAAAGAACAAAATACAAGACCTCATTGAAGCAAAAGAAATTGAGTTTGATGCGCCTGAAAAGCCAAATGTCATTTCTGCCCCTATGCCCAGACATGGCCACGATACCAATTCCATTGAAGAAGGATTGTTTGTTACTTCAATTGATGAACTCATAACCCCACTTCTGACTATTAAAATGAATTTTTTGAATGCCGGTGTGTTCCCGGGCTGTGGTGAAGTTTTTCATCTTTGTCTGTCCTCCCCAACCGGTTGTCCTTTGTTCAAAATAGGCGTTCAGTGCCAAATAGATAACAAAGAAATTTTGTACGAAAAGACTCATGTTTCACCTATCCCTTTTGAAGATGTTTCTATCATTACCATTTCCTCCAATTCTTCCAGGGTCTCCACCAAAAGACTCGTTAGAATTACATCAGTTCCGAAAGCAGCTCCTCTAATAATCATAATGCCTGGACCAGTCCCATATGCGTCAGACAAAACCGTGCCATGGAATTATGGGGGGGATGTCTACTACCATGGTATTAAGCAAGACTGGCCAGCCTCCGAGGATTCAAGCTCCGAGAAAGTCAACTCTGACATCAGTAATATTGCAGGAACTAGCAAAATTACCCGAAGTGGTAGGATCTTTTCTCTAGAAATTGCTCCCCCAAAAGAAGTTTCTGCACCTGTAATGATTCCTGTTGTTGCTCGCCCAAAAGCCTTTCCCGGTCCTACAATTATCTCCAAAAATAATCCAATTGACAAAGCCGTTACAACCCCTGTAATCATTCCTACTGACACTCCTGCTGCCGAGTTAACCGAGACTCGAGGAAAAGGTGTTTTGATTAAGCTTGTCCAGACAAAGGCTCAGTCATTGACTATCCCTGAGACTTCCAAGAAAGAAATGGAGGAGATCCTAAAAATTATAAAGAGAAGCGACTACGATGTAGTTGAACAACTGGGACAAACTCCCTCTAAAATATCCATGTTGGCATTACTATTATGTTCCGAGGCACATGCAAAAGCCTTGGTGAAGTTCTTAAAAACCGCCCATGTACCTCAAGAGACATCTGCCGATCATTTTCAAGACTGCGTAGCTAGCCTAACTACGGACAATGGTTTAGGTTTTTCAGATGCTGATCTGACGCCGAGGGGAAGGAAGCATAATGAGGCATTGCATGTATCAGTGGAACGTAGGGGCACAACTCTGGCTCATGTTTTGGTGGACACTGGCTCATCTCTAAATGTATTACCTAAAAAATCTCTTGATAGGCTTGACTGTGAGGGGTTAACTTTGAAGCCAAGCAACATAGTAGTAAGGGCTTTTGAAGGCTCGAAGAGGATGGTGCACGGGGAAGTGGATATCCCCATAAAAGTTGGAACCCAAACTTTCAATTCAACTTTTTTTGTAATGGACATCCGCCCTTCATACTCCTGATTGCTAGGACGACTATGGATCCACAATGCTGGCGTTGTTACTTCTATGTTGCACCAAATGCTGAAGTATCCAGTTCAAGGGAAGATTATCACCGTTCATGGAGAGGAAGAATACATGATCATCCATCTCAATTCCTTCAGATATGTGGCATTAGATGGTGAATTCGTTGAAACTCCATTTCAACACTTTGAAGAGGTCCCCCAAGAGGTGGCAGTAACCAAGGCTGTGTCTCAGGTTCCCAAGATTACAAGGCCTCCACTCCGGATGTCATCTCTGAAGGATGCCAAAGCAGTGGTAGAAGAAGGAGGGTGCACTATTTGGGGAAAACTCCCAGATATCCCATATAAGCCTGACAAGTTTGGCCTAGGTTTCACTTCAAGTGCTCAAAATGCTGTACGCCGTGCTCGTGCTGGAGGACCACCCTTGAAGATCAGCAACCGTGAAGTCAACGCAGTAGAAGATGGTGAAGATGGCTGCAACCTAGAGGATTGGATCTTCCCGACTGTCAATGGAGGGCTCAGCAATTGGGAGGCTAGAGACTTTGTCCCAATCACCTTTATCCCACAGTAATTTGTCTTTACATTTTGTTGGATCTGTAATATTGAAACAATTCACACTCTTAAAACCTTGTGTCTTACCCGAGGCACAATGGTCCATTTGTAAGGGTTATCATCTCATTTTCATATGACATCAATGAATCATGGACGTTTTCGCATACAAACTTTTGTGCTCATTATTTTTCTTTTACATTTTTATTCTCTTTCAAAGATAGTTATACCCTTACACACACACACACTCACAATGCATGTATACATCCATTCGGGATCCCATGGTTAACGATACTGCTATGGCCTTTTGTGACTCTGAGAATCTAATTTACCAAGCCGAAGACGAAGGTGAGGATGATTGTGAAGTACCAGGGGAACTTACTTGACTACTACAACAAGAAGAGAAAACCATTCAGCCTCACGAGGAACCCGTGGATACCATCAACCTAGGTACTGAAGAAGACAAAAAAGAGGTCAAGGTGGGTGCCAATCTGGGACCCAGCGTCAGGGAGCGCCTGATTCGGTTATTACATGATTATGTTGAAGTCTTTGCTTAGTCATACGAAGACATATCGGGGCTCGATGCAGATATTGTGGTACATCATTTGCCTATAAGAGAATATTTCCTGCCAATAAAGAAAAAGGTTCGTCGCATGAGACCTGATATGTCAAAAAAGATTAAAGCAGAGGTCTTGAAGCAATTCAATGCTGGATTCTTGGTCGTCACCTCCTATCCTCAATGGGTTGCCAATGTTGTTCCCGTACCCAAAAAACATGGCAAAGTGCGAACGTGTGTGGACTACAGAGATTTGAATAGGGCGATCCCTAAGGATGATTTTCCACTCCCCCATATTGATAACCTAGTTGAAAATACGGCATAACACAAAGTGTTCTCCTTCATGGACGGATTCTCAGGTTACAACCAAATCAAAATGGCTACTGAGGACATGGAGAAAACAACATTTGTCACACAATGGGGCACATTCTACTACAAGGTAATGCCATTCGGACTAAATAATGCTGAGGTAACCTATCAGAACGCCATGGTAGCTCTATTTCACGACATGATACATCACGAAATAGAGGTCTACGTGGACGATATGATAGCCAGATCTCAAACAGAGGAAGAGCATCTTGATCACTTACAAAAACTGTTTGAGAGACTGAAGAAGTACAAGCTGAGGTTGAATCCAAACAAATGCACATTTAGGGTACGGTCTGGTAAACTCCTAGGCTTTATCATCAGCAACAAAGGTATCGAGGTCTATCCTGCCAAAGTTAAAGCAATACAAGAGATGCCTGCTCCTCGTACTGAGAAGGAAGTCAGAGGATTCTTGGGGCGTTTGAACTACATTGCCAGATTCGTCTCTCACCTGACAGCTACTTGTGAACTAATCTTCAAATTGTTGAAGAAAGATCAGGTAGTCAAATGGAATGACGACTGCCAAGTTGCTTTTGAAAAAACAAAAGAATACTTACAAGAGCCTCCTGTGTTGATGCCACCAGTCGAGGGAAGACCATTGATCATGTATCTGACTGTTTTAGAAAACTCAATGGGGTGTGTATTGGGGCAGCATGACGAGTCTGGCCGAAAAGAGCATGTTATTTACTACCTGAGAAAAAAGTTTACCGACTGTGGAACCAGATATTCACTGCTCGAGAAAACTTGTTGCGCTCTGGCATAGGCTGCTCGCCGGCTAAGACAGTATATGTTGACTCATACTACCATCTTGATATCTAAAATGGATTCGATAAAATACATCTTCGAGAAGCCTGCTCTTTCTGGGAGAATAGCGAGATGGCAGATGATCCTAACAGAATATGACATACAATATACTACCCAGAAAGCTATAAAGGGCAGTGTACTAGCTGATCACCTTGCTCACCAAGTTGTAGAAGACTACCAGTCCATGAAATTCTAATTTTTGAATAAGGACATCATGATATTAGACAACTGTGAAGAATTCAGGCCATACGACGGACCTGAACAAGGATCCCGATGGACCCTGTTCTTTGATGGAGCATCCAATGCACTCAGCAATGGTATTGGTGTTGTACTCATATCTCCGGAAGGGTGTCACACTCCCTTTACTGCCAGACTTTGCTTCAATTATACAAACAACACAGCGGAATACGAAGCTTGCATCTTCAGTCTCAAAGCTGCCATAGACTTGGGGATCAAATCCTTGGATGTATTCGGAGAATCTGCTTTGGTTATCAGCCAGATCAAAGGGGAATAGGACACCAAACACCCTAACCTTATCCCTTATAAAGAACATGTTTTGACATTGTTACCACATTTTGAAAAGATTACCTTCGAGCATTTCCCGCGAGAAGAAAATCAGCTAACAGACGCTCTAGCAACAATGTCATCTATGTTTAAACTTAATTGGGATAACGAGGCTCCCCAGATCACCATCGAGCGAATGGAGGAACCAACACACTGTCACGAGATTAATACTGAAGAAGTAGTGAACCAACCTTGGTTTCACGAAGTAAAGAAGTATCTCGAGGCTCAAGAATATCCAGAAGGAGCTTCAATCAATGATAATAAGTTCTTAAGGAGATTCTCTGCTAAACTCTTCCTTACTAATGGCATTCTGTACAAACGAAATTATGACTCTGTGTTACTTCGGTGCGTAGATAAGGTCGAAGCTGAAAGGATCATGGTTGAATTACATGAAGGCACTTTTGGCACCCATTCCAGTGGGCATACGATGGAAAAAAAATCCTACGGGAAGGCTATTACTGGTCTACCATGGAAGCATATTGCTATCAACACTCTTGAACCTGCCATAAGTGTCAGATTTATGCCGACAAGGTGCACGTACCTCCGGTTCCTCTGAATGTATTGACGGCTCCTTGGCCCTTTGCTATGTGGGGGATTGACATGATTAGGGAAATCAAGCCGACAGCCTCCAATGGACACCGCTTCATCCTAGTGGCCATTGACTATTTTACAAAATGGGTGGAGGCAGCTTCTTTCGCTTCCGTTACTAAGAATGTTGTTGCCCGTTTCATCAAGCAAAATCTCATTTACCGATACAATATCCCGGAAAGGATCATCACCGACAATGGTATAAATCTCAACAACACTATGATCACCGCATTATGCGAGCAATTTAAGATTCAGCATCATAATTCTTCTCCCTACCGACCGAAGATGAATGTTATTGTCGAAGCTGCAAATAAAAACCTTAAAAAGATCATACAGAAAATGACAGTCACATACAAAGACTGGCATGAGATGTTACCATTTTCTCTCCACGGGTATCATACCACGGCTCGTACATCAACTGGGGTAACACCCTATTCTCTGGTTTACGGCATGGAAGTTGTCTTGCCTATCGAGGTCCAGATCCCTTCTCTGAGGATTATGAAGGATGCAGGGTTGAATGAAGACGATTGGATCCAAACTCAACTTGATCAACTGAACTTGATTGATGAGAAGAGACTTACTGTTGTTTGCCATGGTCAAATGTATCAAAAACGGATGATCAAGGCTTTCAACAAAAAGGTCAGACGCCAAGTGTATCAAGTTGGAGATTTAGTGATCAAACGTATCATACTGCCACAAGGTGATCCTAGGGGAAAATGGACTCCTACCTATGAAGGACCATTTGTAATCAAAAACATTTTCTTAGGTGGTGCAATGATCTTCACCACCATGGATGGTGACGACCTACCACATCCTGCGAACGCGGACATAGTCAAAAGATACTACGCATAAGAGACCCTCTAGGTTGACACACCTAGGCAAAACAAGGGCATCCCGGCGAACCAAAAGGGTTCAGGCAAAAATTAGGGATAACGCAAAAAAAATCTGTACAACCGGAAATTTGAAAACCCGAAAGGTCGACTTGGGCAAAAAAGGGTTTCCCGGTGGACTGAAAACCCGAAAGGGCGGTCCAGGCAAAAGTTAGGGAATTAAAGCATATGACTATGTCCTATTGGATCACTTTACGGACAATATTTGGCTTCCACTGACAAACTCATAGTTACTGATCAATTAAATTATCTTCGGACAAGGCAACAAATAGACAAGATGCTCAGAGATACGAAGGCTATAGCAGAATGGAAACCCCATGGAATTTTTACACATAGCTATCTTTTCTTTGTATCAAAATTTTCTTTTTACGACGGAATTCTCTTACTAGAATGTTTGTCTCCTTGTACAAAAATACTTACTCAAAGTCAATACAAGATATCTCTTTGAAAGTGCAAAAACTATCTGTTTTTCTTTGCGCTTGTGTTTTGTCTACAAAAGCGTCGAATGATTCATTGTTGAACATATGTATTTGAATATAATTACTGTTTACAAATAAACAAATGTGAAAAAAGGCAATTACTGATGGCTTTAAGGGATAGGGAAATCCATCTAGGATATTACCTAAGAAATCCCCACATTACATCGTTTAATCCCCAGCGGAACAAAACTCCCAGTTATCACTCCCCAGTAGAAGTCGTCAAATTTCTCAGGATTCCCCAATGGAATTTTACAAGCAGTATACGGAATTTCCCTTACAGCAGAGTTTGTTTCTCTAAACAGAAATTCATCAACACTTAGACTTCACAACATGAAGACTTATACTCCATATCCTCAGCAGCAGTCAGGGATTCATTTGCCCCAATCCAACAGCAGTACAGCAAACTAGCTCATATACGCATGCATTGCATCCATATATCATAAACGTTGATAACACGAATGCCTTATACTATGCATTTCATACAACATAAACATTATATTTTAGCTAACATTTTACCCTTTTCAGGATAAGATTAACAGCTACCATTCACAAATATTCAAAATCTTTTGATACAGTACATATACGCTCCAGAAACGGATGCCATTCTGATACTCATTCAGGCTCAACTTTCAGATATAGTACAGATACGCTCCAGACACATATGCCATTTTGATACTCATTCAGACTCAACTTTCAGATACAGTACAGATACGCTCCAGACATGGATGCCATTCTAATACTCATTCAGATTCAGTCTTCAGATACAGTACATATACACTCTAGACACGGATGCCGTTCTGATACTCATTCAGATTCAGTCTTCAGATACAGTTTAGATACGTTCTAGACACAGATGCCATTCTGATACTCATTCAGACTCAACTTTCAGATATAGTACAGATACGCTCTAGAAACGGATGCCATTCTAACACTCATTCATATCTAGATCTCAGATACAATTCATATATGCTCCAGACAAGGATGTTCTGATATTCATTCAAAATCACCTTTTGTTACAGTTCAGATACGCTCCAGACACAAGCCATTCTGATTCAATTTTCAGCTCACAAATTATAATTCAACAATCACTCTTAGATGGCATCTACAAGCCCATCTCCAAAATATTTCTACCACCTCTCCAAATGGCATATTTAAGCCTATTCCCTCGACTCTCACATTGCCAAGTGCAAATTTCTGGGCACTCTAGTGTCCAATCATCTTCCACCTTTGAGTCACGACTGGAAAAACATGACAATCTAACTCTTCAGGCTTAATAAGATTGAACAGGGGAAGCTGTTGTACCCCAAAATTTTCCCTCCTACTTATTAATAATTTTCTCACAAGATCTCCTTTGGATCAAGACTGCATTTGGGTTGATCAGCTCAAGGCACCTCCTTAAGCATTGATGACTAAAAATTAGGGTTTGAGATTGCACAAGGATTTTTGAACTTCCAATTCCCCATATTACTTTCATGGATCATTATGGACCCTCAATATTACTCATGTCAAGTTTCAAGCCTTGGATCACACTTTTGATCAATCAATTGAACAATTGACCTAAAAATCAGCTGCATTGGGGAAAAAGTCAACCATAGCCAATTTACAGTGAAAATTCATAATTTTTTATCCACATCAACATTTTAAACCCCTATGTATCATTTGATCAAGTTTGGACCACAATTCCTCAAGAAATTTGATCAAATCTCCAAAAGGGCAAAATGGTCAAAATTAGGGTTTTGATTGAGAAAGGGCAATTTCTGATTTTTGACCTAGAAAATGATAAATTGGTTTAAGGCATGGTATCAAGAGTCTAATTGCATCATTTTGACCTAGTTACATGATTCAAAACATTGCAAATCCATTTGATTGACAGATGAATTTTGCAATCAACTGATCAAAAGTCAATTGCATATTAAAAAAGTCAAACTTTGACTTTTTGGTCAAATTCAAGTGTCAAAGGTCATAATTCATCAAAACATGTCAAAATATGAAACTTGTTCATCAAGAAATCAAGAATTCAAGATTTTATTTTGAAAAGATGAAATTTCTTAACTTAGAAATTTTTCTAAGTATAGAAAATTTCTTATTTTTTTCACAACTTTGAGCTAAATTTCCACCATAATGCAAAATGATTTAAGAGAAACTTCCAACATGAAAGTTGTAGATATACATGAAATCTACAACTTTTCTTCACACAACTTCTCCTAAAAATTCTTGGATCTCAAGTTATAATTTTGTGAATACATGCTCATGAACTAAAAATAACTTAGTGAAATTTTGCCCTAGTTAGGCAGATTTTTGTCCTAACTTCATGGCGATTTTTCACATAGTTCCAAGGGGAATATTCAAAATAAATTCAAAGATGATTTGTAGATCACATTGTAAGATTTCCAAAATGTCCAAGAACTCCTTGATATCATTCTTGAGCAAGGAGAATCGAAGAGATGAAAATAGGGTTTTATCACTTGAATTTAGGTCATTTTCATGATGAACACAAATGAAAATCCATGCTAGGCTGCATAATATTTGCTTTTCAGGTCTCAAACTTGTTTGTCACTTCTTAATTAAATGCTTACACAGCTGTTAAGGCTTTGATCCAAGCAAATGAGCTATTATCCAAGTTGCATTTCCATTAATGGCACAAAGTGAACACTTTCATGCTTGTAAAGCAAGCTTTTTGCATAAAGTCATTCTTGAGCCTCTAACTTATTCCCTCTGATCACACTTCATCCACAAAGTCAGAAACAAACTTGTTTAAAGCATGAACTACTCTATCTTAGAAAGTACACAAGCATTGAAACTTGTTTTCTCAAAAATCACATGTTTGGCTTAAGGATGCAAATTCAAATTTTGAGTTGTTACAAGCCTCAAAACCTCTTGCTTATAAGTATAAACACTATTTGCAAGTTGAAACACGAGCAAGAAGCCCCAAAAACTCACTCAAACCCCCTCTATCCAGAAATTGTCCCAAAACACCATTGTTGTGCAAGTTCTGACTTTTCATACCAAACTCACATTTCCCTCGTGTGTTTCTTGGCCTTTTAGTTTCTAAAGCTTCCTTGCATCAAGACTAGCTCATCCTTGTACCTGTTTCATTTCTGTAACACCATTTTCCCTATCTTCCATAACCAAAAATAGAGCATCACAGTTGGACTTGTCCAGGCCATTCCAGCCATCCTCAGCTCAAGCCAGCCATTGCACTAGCTTCCTAGAGGTCCAAGGAAGCTAACCTGATCATCAACACTGACTGAAACAAGCTCATTTTCATTTCAAGATTTCCAGTTTTGAGGCATTTTTCTTGAACTTCTATCTCATTACTTAGGCATTATTAGGCTTGCATTTGTGAAGATAAAATGTAGACCTCATTGCCACGAAGTTGTACATATCCGTAGTTTGCATTTATATTGCTTGAGCTTAGAGAATTTTAGAGTTGAAGTTTCTGAAATTTTTAGGGTTTAAATTAGGGCCAGAGAAATTCTCACTTATCTTTGACTTTCAGCCTTAGTTATTTACATGGTTAGAATTGTGAGGAAGAATGCAACAACTTTCATTTTGTCACTTTCCATTTTTGTTGAGAAATGAAGAAGTTACAGGTACACCGGCTGGAGGTTGAAGATGAAGTCATCAGGACTGGATTTGCCTTATATATTTATGGTTTTGCCTATATAAACGGATGTATAGCCACAACAGTGGTAAATCACGCGCTTGTTCACCCTATGGTTCTGAGTTCAAGCCCCAACGAGACCATTTTGCTTTTTCAAAATTTTTGACATTTTTTTTATGTTTGTTTGCAGGCGCTGGGTCCTTTGGGCCTGGCATTCTTTTTTTTTTTTACTAAGCACACGCCCTGTTTACTTGTGATACCACCCTAGCCCACTTTATTTTTATTTATTTATTTATTTATTTTTTCTTTTAAATATATTTTCTAAAATACCAAAAAAAATCATAAACTGTATAAAAATAATAGATTTATATTTTGACATAATTTAAATATTTTTCCACATAAAATAAATTATTATTTTTATTCATTATACTTTATTTACTTTTACTAATTTCCTTGTAAATTAAATTAAAACTAGATTATTATTTATTTAAATACACTTATTTCAATATAAAAAAGACCAAAAATATTTTATAGCACCACATATTATTTTCAAAGACAAAAATATAAAAATACAAAAAATATCTTTTTCTTTAAACTTATTTTCTTTTAATCAATTAAAATAGATTTAGGGTTTTATTCAAAAAAATCTCTTCTTAATTAAAATATTTTCTTAATTAATTTATTTTCTTAATTAACTTAAGTTAATTTAATTTAATTAGTTCTTTCTCTAGTTAGGTTAAAATCAAAACCCTTTTCCTTAAGAAACCAAACAAAAATCTTTTTCTTTGCATTTACAATTCTTGCATATTTGATTCATCTTGTATGTTATTTATTTCAATTCTTGTACATATTCAATTTGGTTGTAATAGATTAATTAGGTTTATATTATTGAAATCCCCATTCACAAATTGTATAACTTTTGCATAAATGTTGTAATAGCGTAGTAACTTTAAATTTCGCAATTTATCGCTTTTACATAACATGCTAGTAATTAGGGTTTGTATGGCAAGATAAAACCAATCAAATAGAAAACCCTAATCCAAGACAAAAAAACAAGCATGAAAATAACACACTTGCACACAAGCACCCCTAGGGTTATCCCACTTGGTTGCCTTAAAAAAATGGTCATATTACGCATGTAAGGTGTCTTAGCAAAAAAACAAGAAAATACAAGATCATAGTCCTTCGATGACGCTATTCAAAGTTGCCTTACAAAATGATATTAGTCCCTTAAAAAGAATGCTAAGATGCCTTGCAAAATTGATAATCATGGCTATACGATGACCCACGCCCGTCCCGTTAACATCCAAATATAGGTTTGCTTACCAAATCAATGGTAAGACAACAATGTCAAAGGAAATGAAAATGAACAACAAAGACATTTGAGTAGGTAGATTGCTCCTAATTACTTGCTGCATTTCAAAACAAATATCCTTGCTATTTTCAAAATAATCACATACACTTTCAAACATCTTACAAAATTGAAAACATTTTCAAAAGATCAACATCTTTGTATACATTCTTACGAATGAGAATCATTACAAAGATTGCCTAAACAATGGCCTCTTTACAAAATACTTTCAAAAACCACATCAAGCACAATTTCAAACAAAAAAAAGTAAGTGACCTAGCAAGTAACTAAGAGTCCATGGAAAACCATGGATGAAAAGGGTGTTAATACCTTCCCTTTTCATAATCTACCCCTCGAACTCAAGAAACAATCTCAAAGGTCTTTCCCGTGCCTTTTCTCCTTTCCTTTTGGATAAAATAAAATTCAGTGACGACTCTTGCTAACCGCAACATTTACGATAAAACGCAAACACCTCAAGTCAGTTCTCCCACCGCATCACAATATGCTAGGATGTATGAATGTGAAATGTTAATGCAATGTATCTTTATCTGGGAAAATAAATCCCTGGATATTGTTGTGGATGAAGAGTATGTGTATCTCCAAGTTTGTCTAGAATACTTCCGTTGGGAATTCATGTTTGTTGTTTGAGGAAACTCTGCAGGGGACGTTGATTTCTGCTTGGGGATTAGAGTTTTAGAAACCTTGGTTGTCTATTGCTCTACTGGGGAATTTAATTCTTATATACCCTGACTAGCGATAAAAGAGATGATTAAACTTCTGATTTGTCTGGAGAGGATGAAATTAATTGTTATCTAGTTGGATTCCAGTTTTTACAGTAACTCTTTAGGGGTAGTATCAACTCTACCGGGGAAGAAGAGTTTTGTCAGTGATTTATAGTAGTCTGAAGAGTAGACTTAAGCTGGGGGATTGTAGTCTGTTGGGGAAATAAACATTGTTGAGCAAAGTATTATGGTGACCTTACTGGGGAAATGAATTCTTCTGGGGAAGAACTTTTTATTCAAGGTTTCTTTTCCCGTTTTTTTTTTGGAAGACCAAACTCGGCTGGGGAAGAGAATTTCCAAGAGATATGTTGATTGGAACTTCGAAAAAGAATTTGTGAGTGTTATCCTGGTTCCTTGAGTAAGTACTTATTCCTATTCGCATACGTATATTTGTTAACAATTAATCATGTTCGTATGCATATGTTCATTCAATTTTTGTCATTGGAAGTTTTTTAAATCAAAACAGAAAAACAAAAAGTTTGCACTTCAAAGTATGTTTGTATTGATAATTTTCCTATAAACAGACGAAATTGTACAAAGATACATAAATCCTAGTAAGAGGAAGTCTTCGTGAAATGAAAAGAATACAAGGTGAAAACAAAAATGTATAGCCATGTGGAAGTGATCTCATGTGGTTCCAACTCTGCTATTGCCCTTATGTCTTCGAACATCATCCCTTGCTGTCGGAAGAAGTTGATTGAACTGATCTTGTATCATTTGAACTTTTGATCTTGATAATAAAGCTGACTGTAATGATCCAAGGGGACATAGTCGTACACTTTTAATCCTTAACTTTTACTTGGACCACCCTTTCGGGTTTTCAGTCCACCGGGATACCCTTTTTTCCCAAGCCGCCCTTATGGGTTTTCGACTTGCCAGGTGTACAATCTTTTGTATATTTCCCTAATTTTTGCCCAAAACCCTTTTGGTTCGCCGGGATGCCCTTATTTTTTCTTAGGTATGTCAACCTAGCGGGTCATTTTTATACGTAGTATTTTTTTACTATGTCTGCATTTACAGGGTGTGGGAAATCTTCATCGTCCATAGTGGTTAGCATCATAACACCTCCAGAGAATACTTTCTTGACAGCAAATGGCCCTTCGTAAGTGGGAGTCCATTTTCCCCTGGGATCGCCTTGGGGTAAAATGATGCCTTGATCATACGCTTTTGATATATTTGACCATGACAGATAGTAGCCAGTATTTTTTCATCGATCAATTTCAACTGATCCAGCCTAGTCTGAATCCATTCGTCCTCGCCTAAGTCTGCTTCCTTCATAATCCTTAAGGAAGAAATCCGAACTTCGACAGGCAAGACAACTTTCATGCCATAGACTAAATAGAATGGGGTTTCCTCAATTGATGTTCGTGCCGAGGTACGGTAGCCATGAAGAGAAAATGGTAGCATCTCATGCCAATCTTTATAGGTCACCACCATCTTTTGCACAATCTTCTTTATACTTTTGTTGGCAGCTTCCACTGTGCCATTCATCTTAGGCCTGTATGGAGAAGGGTTGTGATGCTTGATCTTGAACTGCATGTAGAGTTCAGTGATCGCGGCATTGTTGAGGTTGGTACCGTTGTCAGTGATGATCCTTTCAAGGATTCTGTATCGACAGATGAGGTTATGCTTGATGAACCGGGCTACAACATTCTTGGTAACTGAGGCAAATGAAGCAGCTTGGACCCATTTGGTGAAGTAGTCAATGGCGACGAGGATGAAACGATGTCCATTAGATGCAGTGGGTTTAATTTCTTCTATCATGTCAATGCCCCACATTGCAAATGGCCACGGAGCAGTCATGACATTTAAAGGTATTGGAGGCAAATGAACCTTGTCAGAATAAATCTGGCACTTATGGCAAGTCCTCAAGTGATGGTGACAATCAGTTTTAATAGTCGACCAATAGTAACCAGCTCTTAGAATCTTCTTGGCCATAGTATGTCCACTAGAGTGAGTACCAAATAGGCCTTCATGCATGTCCTCCAAGATTTTATTTGCTTCCTTCTTGTCCACACAGCAGAGCAAAGTTGAATCGTGGTTGCATTTGTACATAATCACATTTCTTAGGAAGAACTATGTTGATAACCTCCGTAGGAATTTCTTTTCATTCATTGAAGATCCTTCAGGATAATCTCGTGCTTCAAGGTACCTTTTCACCTTATGGAACCAAGGCTTTTCCTCATTAGTGTCAATCTCAAAACCGTGCGTCGGCTCTTCAAATCTTTCGATAGTAATTTTAGGATCTTCTTTATCCCAATTGACCTTGAACATAGACGACATAGTTACTAAGGCATCTGCCAACTGGTGTTCTTCCCTCGGAAAGTGTTCAAAGGTGACCTCTTCGAAGTAAAGGATCAAGGTGAGTACAAGTTCTTTGTAAGGGATCAGATTTGGATGTTTTATATCCCACTCTCCTTTAACTTGACTGATTACTAAAGCTGAGTCTCCATACATGCTCAAGAATTTGATTCTTAGGTCAATGGCAGCCTTAAGACCCAAGATGCATGCTTCATACTCAGCCATATTGTTGGTACAATCAAAGTAGAGTTTGGCAGTGAAAGTTGTATGGTAACCTTCGGGAAAATGATCACAACGCCAATTTTGTTGCCAAGAGAGTTGGAAGCTCCATCAAATACCATAGTCCATCAGGATCCTTTTAGGTCCTTCATACAGTCCAGGCTTTTCATAGTCGGTTATAAGCATGATATTCTCGTTTGGGAATTCAAAGTTCGTGGATTGGTAATCATCAACAACTTGATGTGCCAAATGATCCACCAATATACTTCCTTTGATTGCTTTTTGTGTAGTATACTGGATGTTATATTAAGTAAAGATCATTTACCATCTGGATATTCATCCGGAGAGGGTTGGCTTCTCGAATCTATACTTGATGAGATCCATCTTAGAGATCAATAAATTTGTGTGAGTCAACATATACTGTCTCAGTCGGCGAGCAGCCCATGCCAAAGCGCAACAAGTTTTGTCGAGCAGTGAATATCTTGCTTCACAGATGGTAAACTTTTTTCTAAGGTAGTATATCACATGCTCTTTTCGACCAGACTCTTCATATTGGCCCAGCACACAGCCCATTGAATTTTCTAATATGCTTAAGCACATAATCAGAGGTCTTCCTTCAACTGGAGGCATTAGGATTAGAGGTTCTTGTAAGTACTCCTTGATCTTGCCAAAAGCTATTTGGCAGTCGTCATTCCACCTAACTACTTGATCTTTCTTTAGTAGTTTGAATATTGGCTCATCAGTAGCAGTTAAGTGAGAGATGAATTGGGAATTATAGTTGAGTCGACCTAAGAAACCTATGAACTTCTTCTCAGTACAGGGAGGTGGAATTTCTTGTATGGCTTTGACTTTTGCAGGATTGAATTCAATACCTTTCCCACTGACAAGAAATCCTAGGAGTTTTCCAGACCTCACCCTGAAGGTGCATTTGTTGGGATTCAGTCTCAGTTTGTATTTCTTCAGCCTTTCAAACAGCTTGTGTAAATGATCTAGGTGCTCTCCTTCAGTTTGTCATCTTGCTATCATGTCATCAACATAGACTTCTATCTCATGATGGATCATGTCATGAAATAGAGCTACCATAGCCCGTTGATAAGTTGCGCCTGCATTCTTCAAACCGAAAGGCATGACCTTATAGCAGAAGGTGCCCCACTGCGTGACAAAAGTGGTTTTCTCCATATCTTTAGGCGCCATTTTGATCTGGTTATAACAGGAGAATCCATCCATGAAGGAGAACACTTTATGTTGATCCATATTGTCAACCAAGACGTTAATATATGGTAGTGGGAAATCATCTTTGGGGCTTTCCCTATTCAAATCCATGTAGTCTACACACATGCGGACCTTTCTGTCTTTCTTCGGAATTGGGATCACATTTGCGACCCATTGGGGATATGATGTCACTTCCAGAAAACATGCATTGAGTTGTTTCATTACCTCAGCCTTGATTCTCTCAGACATGTTTGTCCTTATGCGTTGAACCTTTTGTTTGATTGGAGTACAACCTTCCTTCATCGGAAAATGGTGAACCAGGATGTCAGTATCAAGTCCCGGCATATCTTTATATGACCAAGCAAATACCTCAACATAGTCGTGCAACATTTGAACCAATCTGCTCTTGACACTGCCTTTCAGGTTAGCGCCAATCTTAACTTATTTTTTATCTTCCTCGGTACCTAGGTTTATCACTTCAACAGGTTCTTCGTGCGGTTGAATGGACTTTTCCTCTTGGCTCAGGAGTCTGGCGAGTTCCCCAGGTATCTCATAATTTTCTTCACCTTCGTCTTTGTCTTGATAGATTGGATTTTCAAAGTCATAGATGGCAATAGAAAAATCGTTGTCAATGAGATCCGGAGTGGATGTGGACCTGTAAATGTGTGTGTGTGCATGTAAGGTCACATGGCTATTTGAAAATGCAGTAAAGTAAAAGAAAGACAAAGAGTGCAACATTTGAATGAAAAATAGTCCAATGTTTTCATTAAAATGAGCATATGGCATATGGAAATTACAAACCCTTAACAAATGGACCATTGTGCCCCGGGCAAGGCACATGGTTTAAAGTCGTTGTTTTAACGGAAATTACAGACAAATTTCTCGATGTAATAAAATAGGAAATGGAAATTACTCCTGGATAAAAGAGATTGAGATGAATTCCTTGGTCTTCCAGTTGTTGAGCCCTCCATCAGTAGTTGGGTAGATCTATTCGTCCCAGTTATCGTCACTATCAGAATCTAATATGGAGATGTGGTTTCCCAACACAAGCACGTCGAACTTCTTTTTGAGCCTTGGAAGTGAAACCCAAACTGAACTTGTCTGACTTGTATGGGATATCAGGAAGTTGTCCCTAACTGGTGCAACCTCCATCTTCAACTACAACATGAGCATCTTTGAGAGAGGCCATCCTTGGTATATCTTTAGCAGCTTTGGGAGTGACAGGAGTGGCCTTAGCAACAACAAGCATGGGAGGGACCACTTCAAATGCTTGACAAGGGGTCTCGTTGAACTAACCATACATTTCAACGTACTTGAATGAATATAGATGACTGGTCATAAACTCTTCTTCCCCACAGACGGTGACAATTTTCCCTTTGAACGGGTACTTTATCTTTTGGTGTAATATGGAGGTAACCGCACCTGCCCCATGTATCCATGGGCGTCCAAGCAGGAAAGAATAAGTCGGGAGGATATCCATCACATTGAATGTTGAGTTGAAGACCTGAGACCCAACCTTGATATGGAGATCAACCTCTTTATGGACCATTCTCTTTGATCCGTCAAAAGCCCTCACCATAATGTTACTAGGTTTTAGTATTAAACCTTCACAGTCTAATCTGCCCAAAGCACCTTTTGGTAAAACGTTGAGGGGTGACCATGTGTCTACTAGCACATGTGCTAAAGTGGTGCATATACACTCGATGGAAACATATAAAGCTTTATTGTGATTCTTCCCCGCTAGAGTCAAATCTGTGTCTGAAAATCCAAAACCATTGTCAACAGTCAAGCTGGCTACACAGTTTTCAAATTGGTAGGCCATAGTTTCTTGTGGTACATGTGCCTTTTTCAGTAATTTTAACAGGGCTTAGGCATGTGTCTCAGAGCATAGCAACAAAGACAACATAGAAATCTTCGAGGGTGTCTTCCCCAACTATTCCACTATCTTATAGTCACTTTTTATAATAATTTTTAAAATCTCCTCTATCACTTGGGTAGATGGGTCCTTAACTGCAATATCTTTTGTGGGCACCTCCGTTCGGGAAGGCTCAGTCATTTTTTCCTTTCCTCGAGTATCAGCAACAGGTTTAATAGCGGCAATACAAGTGGGTGTAGTAGTGGTTGTTGGAGGTGAAATATCTGGAGAGAAGATCCTCACCGTCCTAGTAACTTTACTTGATCCAGCGATGTTTCTAATGTCAGCAGTTTCATCTTTGGTGATCCATGAATCTTGTTTGATACCATGATAATACACTTCTGCCCTATAATTCCAGGGAATAGCCTTATCAGAAGAGTAGAGGACTGGCCCCGGTGTGGTGATAATTAATGGAGCTATTTTTGGTTCAGCAGGAATCCTAGTAGGACCTTTGGAGGTGATCCTAATAGGAGTGTTTGAGATAGTAATGATGGACACGTCTTCAAACTCTTGAGATACACTTTGGGTCAATCTTTTCACAGATGGAGTTTTCTCAAATAGAATCTCATGGCTATCCATCAGGTGTTGAACACCTTTCTTCATCCATTCACAACCATTAACTTGTATAGCACAGTGGTAACAGTCTTCAAGGAAGTCTGGGAATACACCAGCTTTCAACAAATTCTTTTTAATATTCTTCAAAGGAGTGGTTAAATCATTAATGGAGGAAACAAAAGACGCATATTCAATAGCATTAACACCTTTACCATGATTGGGCATGGGTGTGGTGATCACGTTGGGAGTTGGCGGAGGGTCGAATTCAATTGTCTTATTATCAATCAGATCTTGGATTTTATTCTTTAATGCCCAATAATTGTTGGTGTCATGTCCGGGACTGTTTGAATGGTAGGCGCATCTTGCATTGTGATTGTATATTGGTGAGGATGTATTGGGATTTTGTGGAGGATCTCATAGTGAAATGAGCTCGGCTTTCAATAAATGTTGTAGCACTTGTGGCAAGGACATACCAATCTTGGTGTACTGTCTTGGTGGAGAATTCGGCCTTTGTTGATTAACTTGTTGTTATGGTTGTTGAGTAGAAGTTGGATTAGAAATTAATACCACACATACCGACTGATGATGATCCTTCTTAGCATGGCTCCTTGATCCATACACGGCATTAGTTTCTTTTTGCTAGTAAATGTTTTTTTCACAACATTAGAGGTGGAGGCCATGGGTATCTTCCCTCTTTTAATCCCGCTTTCTACCCTCTCACCGATCAAGATTAATTCAGTAAATCCATATGATGAACTTTCAATCAGCAAGTTGAACAACGGACCAATCAATGTTTCCATAAACATGTCTACCAATTCTCTATCAGTCAGAGGTGGTTGCACCCTGCCTTCCAGATCTCTCCATTTTTGGGTGTATTCCTTGAAGCCCTCATTTGAACCCATGGTCATACCTTGTAATTTAACCTGAGTTGGTGCAAGGTCGGTGTTATATTGATATTGACGGTAAAAGGCAGAAGCCAGATCCTCTCATGTATGGGTGTTTGTCCCCTCCAGTTGGTAAAACTACTCCAAATGCGTTCCAGATAGACTCTCTTGAAAAAAGTGCACCCATAGTTTCCTATCGGCGGTGTGCGGCTGGATCTTATGGACATAGGATCTTATATGAAGCTTTGGACAGGAGATCCCATCACACTTGGAAAAAAAAGGGATCTTGAATTTATGGGGGATGACTACCCTAGGTACCAAACCCAAATCTCCAAAATCTAAGCCAGACATAGCTTCGATCTCTACAACCTTTAGTCTGTCTTTTAGCTGCTTATATTTGTCATCGGCGGGCGGGTATTTCTCATTAGAATAATCTTCCTCTTCGGAAATTTTGGTAATCTCACCCCCAGCACGGGTGCTTCTAGCATCTTCATCTTGATTATCATCCTCCTCGGAGGTAACCTCTTCAATTTGAACTTGTTGGGAAGGGCCTTTGAACCTCTTCTCTGTGTTGATAAAAACTTTCTTCCTCGTCTTTTTCTTCGTGACTAGAAGCGCCATCATTTCTTGTTGACCCTTTTCTAAGTTAAGCAGAGTCTCTTGAAACTGAGAGTGTTGAGTCTACAAGTCCTTGACGGTTTGCTCGAGATCCATCTTATACTGAAATAAACAGTAAAAAAATGAGGAAACCTATGTTGGAAGACCTTCTTATGATATGATGCATGTTATGCGGATGCAATGTTTTCAAGGAATTTTAAGATTTGAATTTGCTAGACAAAGAGAAGACAAAAAACATCAATTTCATTAATAAGTTCTAGAATTACAAATACCTCTTGGGCTTACAAAAGTAATAGGGTCTTTAAAGATACGAAAAAGTAAACTCCTAAAACAAAGAGACTCAAGTCTCCCATGAACACATCCTCTTTGGTGCAATGTAGGCATTCAGGCTTCGCTCCTCGTGAAGTCTCCTTGTGAGCTCCAACACTTTCTTCTCGCTTTCGTAAAATTGAGCTTCAAAGGTGTCCCGTTCCCCCTTGAGTTGAATCCACAATCTTTGCAACTCCTCAAGATTAGTAAGCATGTCAGGATGAAGAATGGTATAAGGAACATCTCCCTCGGTAATAAGATCCACAATCACATGCAGGATGGATGGATACGGAATCATGAGACTTTGAGCACGATTTCTCACCCGCTTGAGATAAGGCTCCAAAGGAATATAGTTCTTATTCCCCAAGGACTTGCTATCAAACTTGTTTACCATTCCTCAAGCTCGTACAAACCTTTGACAATAACTTTGGACATCATTCTCATAGTCGAACATAATACCTTGGACAAGTGCGTCATGAGGACCATCCCTCCAAGCATAACCAAATTTTCATAGATCCAAGGAAGGTTTATAAGTGATACCTCCCCTAATGCCAAGCAGTGGGACATTAGGGAATTACCCACAGTGGTCAACGATGGTAATATCCTTCAAAGATCGAGAACACCAATGAATATCTGAATGTGAGAGTGACATCATCCTTTGAGACCAACCTAAGCCTTGTTCGTTCTTTAAAATAGATCGAGGAAGGTGCGAAATAAAACACCTAGACAGTAATGGTATGTAACACATAAGAATCCCTCTTCTCTTCATGGTACGAGTGTGAAGAGAGTGCAAAATGTCTCGGAGCAAAGTAGGCACGGGGTTACGAGAGAGGAAAATTTTGACTGCATTCACATCTATAAGTTGGTCTAGATTAGGGTACAGTACCAACCCATAGATTATAAGAGCCAAGACTTCTTCAAAAGCTTTCAAATCCAGAGAATTCCAAAACAGTTGAGCCTTCTCAAACATAAACTTGTCTAGAAAACCTTTGACACCACTCCTTGTTTCCCAATTGGATATAATTTAAGACTATTGCAAATGTAAGGTTGATGAAATCTCCTCAGGTCGTGG
Organism: Vicia faba; assembly: GCA_948472305.1. NCBI lineage: Eukaryota > Viridiplantae > Streptophyta > Magnoliopsida > Fabales > Fabaceae > Vicia > Vicia faba. The sequence goes on along the minus strand of OX451735.1, from coordinate 1,475,128,935 downwards.
CTCTTTCTCTAGACCATTCAAAGGAATTTGGTCAAGAATAGGCACTCCCAATAGTTGAGAAAACTCTTCCATTGTAGGCACCAATTTAGTAATCAGGAAATGTGAAACAATGATGTTTAGAGTCAAATAATTGAAAGAGCACACCCATCATTTTTTCTTCAAAGCTTGAGGTAGCCAAGTTGAGAAGTCGACCATATCTCTTGGTGAACGGAGAATTCTCAAGAACCCTTAATTCTAACTCTTTGAGTTGAGGACTTTACAAAGCCGATTCGGATGGTATTTCTGCAAGTGGAAGAAATATCCTAAAAAATAGAACAAAGATATATCCCAAGGTCCTTGAAATGGTTATTGAAAATGCTATGGCATGATGTCATGATGTCATGAGCAAATAATCAAACACAAGCAAAGCAAACAAGTCCTTAAGTTTAGGCTTGCATGGGGTTTATAGGTAAGTACCCTCTTGAAGTTTAGTTGGTTCAACCTATCCTAAGAAGTAACAAGGTTCTAGGGAATCTCAATATCATTGATCTTTCTTCATCAGGCATTGTCTCAACATAATCAATCTTTTCTTGCGGCCGAAACATCCCGAAAGTCCGATCTCAATGAGTGTAGTATCGAGTATCAACCAATCTTCAATTTTCCACCGAAGCCGGCTATCTCACTACTTCCTACTGACCAAGTTGTTCAACTAAAGTTTCTACAGTCAGTGAGTGCTTAATGACACCACACAGCGGCCCCGTATTCTCTTTGATTCAACACAAAGGATACTGGTCCTAATAAATGTGTCACACTAACATAGCCATCATTTTAACAATATTGGTCTACGCCATACAGTCTCCAAAATCTATTGCTACTTACCTAATAATGCTCCCAGATCCAGGTAGAGGATCTATTCAAAACCCAAACAACCCTTTTAAGATTAAAGCAAGCAAGTCATACAACGAAAGAATTTAAATGTGAACTAATCCCTAAGGTAACCCCACTTTTAAGTCTTCCACAACAGAATCGCCAGTTCTGTAATACAGTGGGAGAACTGACTAGGGTGTTTTTCATTTTATCATAATTGTTGTGGATAGCAAGAGTCACCATTGACTTTTCTTTTATCCAATAAAGGAAAGGGTGAAAAGAACAAGAAAGACCTTTTGATATTTTATTGAGTTCGGGGGGTAAGTTATGAAAAGGGAAGGTATTAACACCCTTTTCATCCTTAGTTATCTACGGGCTCTTAGTTGCAATCTTGCTTTGAAAATGCTTTGTGAAATGTGTTTGTGTTTGTTTGAAAGTATTTTTGAAAAGTGTCTTAGTTTAGGCGAACTTTGTAATGTTTTTCGTTTTGGCGAAAACGTATACAAAGCGTTGACTTTTGAAAATATTTCATGAAGGTGTTGGTGTGTTTTAAAAAGATGTTTTATTTTGAAATGTTTATGAGTAAGCAACTACGAGCATTCTACCTACTCAAAAGAAAGTCTTTGTTCTTTTCCTCTTCCTTTAGATAGTGTTATCTTACCATTAGTTAGTAAGAAACCTTATCATTGGATGTGAAGAGAAAAGTGTCGGTCGTCATACAGTCATAGAAGGCAACATTATAGGATACCTTAGCAATTTTTTGTGAGGGACTTAGATCATTTATCGAAGGCAACATCGAAGGATCATCGAGGGACTATGATCTTGTAATCGAGGGTCTTTTGCTAAAGCATCCCACGTTCGAGGAACATGACTGCTTTTTATCTAAGGAAACAAGTGTGGGTTAACCATAGAAGTGTAAGTGTGCAAAGTGTTTTTGTTTTCATGCATTTGTCTTGAATTAGGATTGTCTATTGGTTGATTTTAAGTCTTGCCATACAAACCCTAATTACTAGTAATAATATGGAAAGCGATAAATTGGGGAAACTAAAAGTCCTACACTATTACATTATTTTAGGGGATGGGGGTACAAATTACAAATGGGGATGAGAGCAATTAAAGCCTAATTACTATCACAACTAAATTGAATGATACAAAAATAGGATGTACAAGAATATAAATATAATAAAAGAAAAGAAAATTGTTTTTATGGTTTTTTGTATGAAAAAGGTTTTAACCTAATTAATTAAATTGAAAAGAAATTAATAATTATTCTAATGTCTAAATTAAATTAATCAAGAGAAAGTTAAAACCTAAGTCTAAATTAATTAAGAAAAGAAATTAATTTATTAAAAAATATTTTTTGTCTTTTTATTTAAAGGATACAAAACTAAAGTGAAAATAAAAAAATAACAATTTTTAGTCTAAGTATTTAATAAAAAAAATTATTTTTTATTTTTTGATTAGAAATAATAATAATAAAATAAAATAAGAAAATAAAATAAAATAAAATAAAATATAAATATAAATTTAGGAGTTAGGGGGTTAGAAAAGAAATTAGGAGGTTAGAAAGTAAAATAGTTTTCAGTTTAGGCCCAAGGCCTATTTTGTTGGAAATCATAAAAATAAAACAAAAACAAAATAAAATGATTGGGCATGCGTTGTCTTTAGTAGAGATGGTGAGAAGAATTAAAAAAAAATACAGGCCCAGTCAGGGGAGGCCCAGCGCGCTACCAAACAAAAAAGAACAAGGAAAATGTTAGAAAAATAACAAAAGGTCTCGTTGGGGCTCGAACCCAGGACCTTCTATAGTAATGCCTTTAGTGCACGCTTCCTGCCACTGGAGTGGCTATTTCATCCGGTATTATGACAAGTTGTAATAAACTTAAAATAAACTAAGTCTATGCTTTTACTTCATCTTCTTCCTCGCGTCATAACCAGAGCTCTGTAACTTTCTCGTCTCTCAAGCATTTCAGAAATTATAAACATCAAACTTGTTATAAATTTCACCACGATTTCAAATATGCAACTAACTTAAGCAATGGATCAAAGATGAGAACAAATTTTAAATGGTACCAAATTCTAACCTAATTTTTTAGGAAGTTCAAACTCAAAATTCACACTACTTAGGAAACATATATGAATTCTAAGGACATGGTTAGTTTCAGGGCTATGATGTCTACATTTTATCTTTGAAAATGAAAGCTAAATGATGCTTGTATGAACAGATAGAAGTTCAAAAAACTCACCTTGCAGATGGAGATCGTGTTTAGAGTTTAAGCAACCTTCAAGGTGTTGTAATGATCTGGTTAGCTTCCTTGAACCTCCAGGAAGCTATTGTAATGCTTACTTTGGATTGAGGATTGTTGAATCGTGCTGGAGAAGTCAACCTGCAAGAAACTGTATTTGAAAATGGAATATGAGGAAAATGGTGTTACAGCTGTGTTGCAGATGTTTGGATTATCTCTATATATGTATTAGAATCTTGGTGATTGATAAAAATTGAAAACGCGTGAGGGGATTGTGAGATGGATGTTCAAAGGTAGAAATGACACAACAATGGTATTTTTAGAGCAATTTCTAGTTTGATGGAGTTTAAAGGAGTTCCAAGGCTTGTAATTACATGTCATTGGCTTGTAGATGATGGATCAATTTATAGGGAAAGGTTTAAGGGCTTGAAGTGATCAGAAAACAAAAATCACATATTTTGGTATTGAAACATGTTTTTGAAGCAAAGTTGAAATTCATGGTTTCAATGTGAAGTACAAGAACTTGTAGGGTGGTTAACAAGTTGTAGATATGTTGCTTGTTTCTTTGCAATGTTGTGGAGTCAGAAGCAACAATGTATGGGCTCAAGAAGAATTAACATTGTGATTAAAGTCACTTTTCCAAAATGGAAGTGGTGACTTTGTGCCAAAAATGGATGAATCTCTTGGATAATGGCTCTAATGCTTGGATCATATCTATAACAATTGTGAAAAGCATTAATTATGGAGTGAATTCGAAGTTATAAGCCTGCAAAGCAAGATTATGCAGTAAAGCAGTGAGATTGGATTATGTGTTCATCAAGAAAATGACATGAAATTCAAGAATTGATGCCCAACTTCTTGCCTCCGATTCTCTTAGATCAAAAATGATCTCTTCAAGTTATTTGAAATTTTGGAAAGTTTGAAACATTTTATACAACTTTCATGTTTTCCATTTTGACTAAATCAAATTGGAACTATGTGAAAATTGGCCAAGAAGTTACGTCAAAAATTTGCCTAAACTTGTCAAAATTTCTACTAAGTGTTTTATGAAAATGTCATGACTCCATGGGCTTATATATTTAAATTTAAGCATTTTTTTGACATCAACCCTCTAATACAAAATTTTAGAATTCATCATGATCTACAACTTTCATGTTGAAAGTTTTCCTTGATTCCACTTGCATCTTGGTGAAAAATCAAACAAATAAGGGTTATACAATCAAAAAAATAAAACAAATGCCAGGGGTGGGTGTTGAACACACGCCCTTTTTCTTATGAGTAGCATAGCTTGCCACCAGGCCAAACGTTGGTTTGTGTTTGAGGAATAAGCGCCACTCAAAATGTAATAAACCTGCAAAGATTGAAAAAAATATGAGAAAAACAACAAAAGATAGGGATCGAACCCACGCCTTGATAGACTAATGACTTAACGTGCGCTTCCTTGCTATTGGGGTGGCTGTTTCATCCGGTAACATTAGGAAAGAAAACAAATATAAAATAAACACAAATGACTGGGCTGGAGAGGCATCGGAGCCCTAGCTCCGGTCGTCTTCTCCAGTAACTTCGATTTTTGTTCCGGCAAAATAACAAACGTTAGTAATTCAAAGGGACCCTATCCCCCGAATTTGACCCTTGCGAGTTCATTGGTAGCCTTGGTTTTGTATAATTCCCCCTGTATGATGAGATACGAAGCAAACAAGATCAATCGGTGTAAAAATGGCAACGCATGATTCTGGCATCATAGGGGCCATGCGATGGTTCAAACCTGTATATCTATATCTCAGAAGCTTGTTAGTAATGTTAGTTTTGATCAAAGCACTATAAAAACAAAAAAATGAATTTCATGCAAGAATAGAAACCGGTGATGCATGTATGTGATTTTAAGGTTCTTTGGATCGTCAAGATCGATCCATACTTACTTTGTACTGTCTCGGGGATTGGTTGGAACAGGTATTTTGCATTGAGGAAGGATGGAAAGAAGGGTTTTAATTTGCCCTAGTTTTGACAAAATTTTGAAGTTTTTGGAAGGTGGTTTCTTGCAAGGTTTCGTGTGATCTTTTCTTGTTATAACATGTGGAATATATAGGCCATGAATTAGGTTTAAAAAGTGGGCTTGGACCTTGTCATGAAAGCCTTCGATTTTATTTAGTTTAATTTTGAATTCAAATAAATAAAATAAAAAATAAATGGAATAAAAATCAAAGGGGTGTATGAATAGACTCAGAGGTTCACTATGAGGTCTAGACCATGTTTGGACCTTGAAAGATAAGCCCATTAGACCAAAAAATAAAATTTGATCAATTTGGGTTTCATATATTTTCTCAAAATTTCCCAACTTGCATCAATCATAACTCTCTCAATTTTTGTCATATGAAGGTTATCTTGGACTTTTTGGAAATCTCAAGATGTCCCCTAAAATCTCTATGTTAATAATTATTTCGTTTGAAGAAGTTATCTTGATGTAAATTAGTTTGACAAAAAGTGTCTTTTTGTTGACTTTTGAATTGTCCTATAATGTTTTGGCCCATATCTCTCAAATGAAGTATTTTTTGGACTTGAGCTTAGAGAGACCAAGCTGTAGAGAATTTAATTTCCTATAAACTAAGCTTTGGTTGAGAAAAATATTATGAATCATGTGAAAGTTATGTTTGGTCGAATTTCAGTTGACTTCTCCTTAAGAAAACACTAATTTAGTAACTTTTGACTTTTGATGAGCTGGGAGTTTTCTTGATGAATCATGATCAAACCTTGATCAAATGATGAATATGACTTCAAAATCATGATGTTGACCAAAAATATTGAAGTTTGACTGTATGTTGACCACATTTGAATTTTTGTCCAATATAGTTGATTTTCAATCATCTGAAGAATTGATTGAGCAAACTTGTGATGCAAGGCTTGAAATTTGGCATGACAATTCTTAAAGACATATGAGAAACCATGGAATCAATTTGAGATATTAGAAGTCCAATTTTCCTTGAGAAGAGTAAAACCCTAGTTCAAGGTCAACTCTTAGGAGGAGAATTTTTCTGATCAATTCTTGAGCAATTGAGAACCCTAGGAGATGTCTTGAATAATGAAAGGGAAAAATTTAGAGTAAAACATACATTATTCAGCAAACAACAATGGAAAAATCCATTGGGGACAAGCAGCAAGGTAAGACATGCTGACTCTCTGGGGAGTACACCTTCAATAGTCAAAAAGAAAAAGGAATTATTACCAACTCATGGTTAAAGGCAGTAAATAGGATCAATTCATACTACCAACTCATAGTTGAAGGTAATAAGCAGGATAATATTGACTCATAGATGAAGGTAGACTACAAACTCATAGATGGAGGTAGAGAGACTGGATAAAATTGACTCATAGATGACGGTTAAGAAACAATTAATATCGACTCATAGATGACGATATACTACCAACTCATAGATGAAGATAGTGATAAGATTTGAATTGATAATAAGCCTTCTAAAATATCTCGTATTCCACCTTTTTAGTTCCATGTTTTTAAGTATGGCTAAATTTTGGCTAAGCATGGTTCTAAAATAGTTCTATGTTGATGTTGGTAAGATGGTGCAGCATCTTCATCAATTGTCATAGCAGTTCCAGTTGTTATTAGTTTTACTACTAGATGTTAAATATGATGTCATAACATTTGGGCAAGCGGGTTCTGCAGATGTCTTATTTGACAAATGTTCCAGCACATGTTGTAACATGTTACAACAGAACATCTTGACAATGTGTTGGATATTTTATCCTTGAAGATTTAATTTTAATATATGAGTATCTGGAATATTCTGTATGCATTATAGGTGGGGGTCAATCAAGGATTTTATTAGAAACAAGTGCATATTTGATTGGTTACTAAAAAGTATCAATTGAGACTTTTTAGGAAACTTTTTATGAAGATTGTTTCTATTTTTATGGAGAAATATTCTGAAGGATTTTGGGATTTGTTGATTGGATTTGATTGGAGAGTCCAAACCCAAATGTAGAAGACTATATAAGGAGTTGTCTAAGACCTAATTTTTAAGCATATTTTTAATTTGTAAAACCTTGTAAAAAATAAAGGTTTAGGGTTGGTAGTTCCTTAGGTTCTCTGTGTGTTTTGTTTGTACGTCCTCATGTATCTTTGATACATTTGAGTTTACTGATTATTACTTGCTTGTCAAGTTATTGTTCCCCTCGAAGTTGTGAAGCAAGAGTGAATATTATTCTTGGTCGAAGATTTTAAGCAAGACTAAGAATTTGTAATTTGGAAGTGTGTCCTTCCTATTTTGGTATCAAGTTATTGTGACTTTTTATATATAGCCTTTGTGATTGGGTTAGGTCTTTCATCACTACAGTGATTGGAATGGGGTGGATATTTCTCATATCTAGTGAGGACCTAGGTAGAAGTTGCACTGGGTAGGGATTAGGCGAGAAGTTGTAAACGATGGAGTTTAGCTTCAAACTAGTACTACTGGTAGTGGATTTCCTTCCTAGCTTGGTAGCCCTCAGAATAGGTGTGTTAGAACCGAACTGGGTTAACATATCATGGTGTTCTTTACTTTTTTCAAGTTATTTTTCAATGTTGTTATTATTGTTGATGTTCTGTCAGCAAATGTTATAACATTTGTCTCATTATTGTGTGTTGTTCAGACATCAGTCTTGACTTCTGATATATTATGCGTGTCAGAATTTCAATTGGCATTAAGAGCAGGCACCCGATTTGATTACTGGGTGAGATTCAGGGATATATATATATATATATACTGGCACTATGAAGAAAGAAGGAGGTTATAACAACAGACCACCCATGTTGCATGGTTCTAACTATGATTGTGGAAAGTTCAAATGATAGCTTTCCTAAAAGTTATGGACAACAAAGCTTGGAAGGTTGTCTTGAAAGGATGGAAGCATCATGTTATGAAGATCACTGTCAAAGATTGAAAAGAGGTTGAAACTTCCACAATAAAACCTGAAGAGTAGTGGAATGAAGATGATGAAAAAGAAGATATTGGAAATTCCAAGGCTTTAAATGATATATTCAACGGAGTAGACAAAAATGTTTTCAGACTGATTAATATGTGTAATATGGCCAGGGAGGCTTGGGAAATTCTCAAGACAACATATGAAGGTACCTCTAAGGTGAAGATCTCAAGACATTAGCTTCTCACTTCCAAATTTTAAAACTTAAAGATGAATGATGATGAGATAATTCAAGAATATCAAATGAAGATTCTTGAAATTGCTAGTGATTCAAGTGCATTGGGAGATAAAATGTCAAAAACCAAACTGGTCAGAAAGATTCTAATGTCCTTTCTTGGGATATTTGACATTGAGGTCGCAGCAATTGAAGAAGATTAGTACATCAACAACATGAGAGTTGGTGAACTTATTGGGTCACTTCTAACTTTTGAATTGGCTATTGGTGATAAGGCTGAGAAAAAGAACAAAAACATAGGTTTTGTATCCAATGCTAAAGATGATAAAGGTCAAGTTGAGCTGGACACTAATGATGATTTCTCTAATACCATTATTCTTATTGGAAAGAGATTCAACGGGGTATTAAAAAGATTGGACATAAGAGGAAGACCAGATGTCAAGAACATCTCATATGACATCAATAAGAGTCTTGATTCTCAGAAGAAAACAAGATCGTAAGATAAGCGATGTCCAAATAGAAACATTCAATGTTTTGAAGGTGAGGGACATGGTCACATTAGACTTGAATGTTCCAACTTCGTCAAGAAACATCAGAAGGTTTTCACTAAATCTTGGTATGATTATGAGACTGCCACACTTGTGTTGGCTCTATCTGGAAGATGGGAAGATGAAGTTGAAGCTTGTGATGAGTATGACGAGAATGATCTTTTTGAAGATCTGGATGTGTCTTACAAGGATACTTGTGACAGGTGTGAAGAAAGCCTCAAGGAAGATGAAGAGCACAAGTAGATCATTTCTTATTTGGAGAATAAGAGGAAGCAACTCCTTAGTTTTGTTTCTCCTTTACAAACTGAGGTAACACGTCTAAATTCCATGTTTGATAGCTTGAATGATACTATAAATATGGTGAAAGATAATGAAGATACCAAAGTTCATTAACAATCTGATAATAAATTGAGGAGAACGTTAGAGGATAAGGTTTAACCTACTAAGAAGAAGAAAAAGATCATCATGCTGAAACTCATGTTATAACATCCTGACAAATGTGATAAATCTTCAAACCAACCTCAGTCGACTTGGAAGTGTCACTATTGTGGTGAGTCTGGTCATATAAAGCCTTCTTATTTCAAATTGTATGGAGATCAAAGAACTTCAGTTCGTTCTAAGGATAACACATGAGAAAAAAGAAAAGTGTTGAAAATATGGATGTTAACCTTATAACACATACTTCTTTGAGAGACTCAGCAAGTGAAGACTGGTACTTTGAAAGTGGATGCTCTAGACATATGACAGGGGTAAAGAAGATGTTGGTGTATGTCAAGCCCCGTCCCACGGGATCTGTTAGATTTGGTGATGGTTTTAATGGAGAAATCAAAGGTGTTATGAAGTTGGTGTGTGATGGTTGTCCCAGGTTAGACAATGTGATATATGTCAAAGGATTGACTGCTAATCTCATTAGCATTAGTCAATTGTGTGACCAAGGTTTGTTAGTCAACTTCTCAAAATCAGAATATTTGGCCAAAATGAGAAAGAAGTTGTTCTAATGAAAGGTGTCAGGTCTAAAGACAACTGCTACTTGTGGGAATCTCAAATAGTTGCTTAATCTTCCACATGTTCAACAATTAAGGAGCATGAAGTAAAGCTATGACACAAAGAATTTGGACATCTTCATTTTAACAGAATAAAGGAAATTATATATGTAGAATCCATTAGAGATTTTCTTGAGCTCAAGATTGAAGAAGGAGAAGTTTGTAATAAGTGTGAAAGAAAAAAGCAAATCATAATGTCACACCCAATGTTGCAACATCAAACTACTTCTAAAGTTTTGGAACTTCTTCACAAGAATGTAATGGGACTGTTACAGATAGACGGGCTAGGAGGAAAAAGGTATGTCTTTATGGTTATGGATGATTACTCTGGCTATACTTGGATGAATTTTATTAGAGAAAAATTAGATACCTTTGAAGTCTTCAAAGATATGTGTCAAAGTACTCGAGAGGAGAAGATGAGTATGATTGTCAAGATCAAAAATGACAATGACAAGGAGTTTATGGATGCAAAATTTTCTGAATTTTGTAATTCTGAAGGAATAAGTCATGAGTTCTCTTATTCTTGGAAAACCCAGGGAGATGGAATTGTTGAACAAAATATTAGAGCAATATAAGAACTAGCTAGAGTGAAGCTCAATGCTAAGAAATTTCCATTTGAGTTTTGGGCTGAAGCTATGAATACTGCTTTCTATATTCATAACAGAGTCACTTTGAGGGGAGGTACTATCTCTAATCCTTATGAGATATGGAAAGGAAGGAAACCTAAAGTCAAATACTTTCATATTTTTGGAAGCAAATGTCAGATCCTTGCTACTAAAGATCAAGTGGATAAGGTGAGTTCCATAGGAGATAAAGGGATATTTCTGGGTTACTCTTCAAGCAGAAGAGCATATAGGATCTATACCTCCAGAACTGGTATGGCTATGGAATCCATCAATGTGAGAATTTATAATTTAATTACTGAAAGAAAGGAGGATGTCATTGATAATATTGAAACATTCTATGTGCAAATTGATGAAGCACTAGGAAAGGAGACTTGTGAATGCACAAACTCTAAACAGGTGAATTCTTAATCCAGCACAAGTCTGACTACTAAGGAGCAGTTAGAATAAACCAGGGATTTGATTGCAAGTCACCCTGATAAAGGTAACATCACTGAAATTAAATAGACTATATCAAATACATATGAATGTGTTGCCTTGAGGGAAACAGGTGGAAGGTACTCTGAATTGATGTTGAAGAGGTATGATGTCAAGAGAGATGTCATAACATTTCATAATGAAGATCTGAATTCTTTCAGATATCTTATTCAACATGATTGGTACAAATATCTTGGTAATTTCTTTGACTAAAAAGGACTGCAAGAATGATATTCTACAAAATAGCGGGGCTGACTATAGCCCCAAGGAACGCAGAAGTCTCTTTTTCATGGGGGCAGTAGGCTCTTTTTCATGGGAAAAAGGTGGAAAACCACCTAAATCTGGCCAAGCTATTGTGTGTTTCCATGTGTGGTATTGCTAGAATGCAATATGTTCTAAAGTAATATGTGTGTTTCCATTGTGTACATTTTTATTCTGGTTCCTTTTTTGTCAATATTTTGGCTAAAAAGGGGGAATAAAGTGTTGTGTCCTGATGTTATATCACATGTCTTGGCATGTTGACATGTTGATTTAGCATTGTGATAAGTTTGTGTGCTACTGCTTCTATAACATGTAGTTGTGTGTATGGTTGCTCATGCAATCATTGAGGGGGAGCATGTGCGTCCATACTTTTATGTGCTGAAGTTATTGTTGCTACATCTTCTATTCCACTGCAGATGCCCTAGTGTGGGTCTTACCCTTGAGGGGGAGAACCTATTATGTTTGACACGAGGAGTTCTAAACCTGTTTGTGTGTACAAGCTTCTGAGTTGTGTTTTTACAGAGTGTACATGATAAGTATGTAGCTTGTGTTATGGTTTTATTCCTCTCTCCCATTGAATTTGGTATTTGGTTGTTTTAGCCAAAATTCGCCAAAGGGTAAGATTGTTAGTTCCATGTTTTTATGGTTGGCTAAATTTTTGCTAAGCATGGTTCTAAACATGGTTCTATGTTGATATTAGTAAGATGCTGCACCATCTTCATCAACTGTAAAAGCAGTTCCAACTGTTATGAGTTTTACTACCAGATGTTGAAGATGATGTCTGCAGGTACAAACAGGTTTTGCAGGTGCCTTATTTGACAGATATTCCAGTAAATTTTGTAACATGTTACAACAGAACATCTTGATAGTGTGATGGATATTTTATCCTTGAAGATTTAATTTGAAGATATGAGTATATGGAATATTCTGTACTCATTACAAGCACAATCCAGTCAAGGATTTTATTAGAAACAAATGCAGATTTGATTGGTTACTAAAAAGGATCGATTGATACTTTTTAGGAAACTTTTTTATGAAGATTGTTTCTATTTTTGTGGAGAAAGATTCTGCAAGATTTTGGAAGTTGTTGATTGGATTTGATTGAAGAGTCTGAGCCCAACTGTAGAAGACTATATAAGGAGTTGTTCAAGACCTAGTTTTCAAGCATAGTTTTTATTTGTAAAACCTTATAAACAAATGAGGTTTTAGGGTTGGTAGTTCCTTAGGTTCTCAGTGTGTTTTGTTTGTATGTCCTCATGTATCTCTGATACATTTGGTTTGACTGATTGTTACTTGATTTTCAAGTTATTGTTCTTCTCGAAGTTGTGAAGCAATAGTGAGTATTGTTCTTGGTCGAAGCTTTTAAGCAAGACTAAGTATTTGTAATTTGGAAGTGTGTCCTTCCTATTTTGGTATCAAGTTGTTGTGATTGTGACTTGTTTATAGACATCCCCCGTGATTTGGATAGGTCTCTTATCACTGCGGTGATTGGATGTGGGATGGTGATTTATCATATCTAGGAAGGACCTAGGTAGAAGTTGCACTGGGTAGGGATTAGGCAAGAAGTTGTAAATGGTGGAGTTTAGCTTCGAGCTAGTAGTATTGATAGTGGATTTCCTTTCTGGCTTGGTAGCCCCCAGAGTAGGAGAGTTAGCACCGAACTGGGTTAACATGTCATTGTGTTTTTTACTTTCTGCAAGTTATTTTTCTGCGTTGTTATTATTGTTGATGTTCTGTTAACAGATGTTATAACATCTGTCTCGACATTGTGTGTTGTTGAGACATCAATCTTGACTTCTGATATACTGTGTTTGCTAGAATTTCACACCTAAAATGGGTCTCAGCTTCTTCTTTGACCAAGTATTCCACCTGGAAAGGGTAACAAACCTCCCAAAACATCTGGTATATCAACCTGGAAAGGGTCTCAGTTTCTTCTTTGACAAAGGATTCCCCCTGGGAATGGTAACCAACCTCCCAAAACTTCTCTACTAGGGAATGGAGAGATAGCCATCTGATGCAGAAAGGGATTGATATGCCAAGAACATGCAAGCTTCTCAAATAAAGAGACAGACACTTGTCGTTGAGATAAAGTTTTATTACTGGGAATAGACAAGCTTCTCAAATAAATAGATTGCCACTTTATTTTGAAAAAAATTTCAAGAGACATCGTAGCGACAACTACTGGGGAAAAATAAATTCCACAAACTACAAAATAAATCTTCTCATATGAGGAAAGCAAGATCCAAAAGGATACAAAACGCAAGCCTTCTTCGTCATTTATAAGTCAAACTTGAGAGATTGAAGGCTGCAAGGGGACCTGTGATCGGTGGATCTGGAACTGACTGTTTAATGGTGGTTCGCGAAATGTCGCGGTAAGCAAGAATCGCCACCGTCTTTTATTTTCTCCAACATGGACAGGACAAAAGCACAGCAAAATTCCTTATGAGATAGTTTCTCGGTTCGGGAGGTAGATTTATAGAAAGGGAAGGTGTTAGCACCCTTTCTATCCATGGTTATCCATGGGCTCTTAGATACTTGCTCATTGTGTTTTCAAAAGTGTTTGCTTATTAATTATTAGTGAGTTTGAAAAAGTTTCATTTAAAAATTTCAGATCGACTCTTGTATCAGTCCTCAAGAGTGTTTGAAAAATTGTTTTGAAAGCTTTTTTGAAAGTGTCGGTGTGAAAAGAGTTTTGATTTGTTTTTTTTTTTAGAGCAAGTATCTATGAGTCATCTACCTACCCTAAGGAATTAGGCTGTGTAAATGTCCTTAAGGTAGTGCCATCCCACCATTGAGAGGTAGGTAGCACCACCGTTGGAGGTGTTCGGGTCAATTCGTTTGTAGGGACAGTGTGGTCACCAGAGCAACAGTAGGACACCTTAGAAGCTACCCTTATGCCATTGATCCTTTTTAATTCTGAGGCAACTTTTCCGAGGCAACTTGTTTTGAGGCATATGGATCAACGGACATAAGGACATACTAAGACGTCCTATACTCGACGACCACGTTTCGAGGGCAAGGCAACAGTGAGGCGTACCCTAAGAGTGGTGCGTGAATTTGTGTGTTATTTTCATGTTATGTTTTTTCTTGTACATGCATCAGGGTGATCTACGCTTGTTTTTAATTTAGGTCATTCATTCTTTCATGCCAAGTTTAGCAGTTTAAAAGTGCGGAAATTAAAGTGCGGAAAGTAAAATCCTACGCTATTACAAGGCGCGGGTCTATACATCGCCAAATTAACAAAGACCCGTTTGGAATAAAAAATGCGGAAAATAAATAAATTTCTAATTACTATTACAAGGCTTGAGCAATTACATAATATTCACAAAGGAAAATAAGAATAAATGCGCGAAAAAATTAAAGTTGAACGTCCGAGGGCGTTGGACCCTTTTGAAATTAAATTGAAATAAGAAAGTTAATTATTTATTTTATTAAAGAAAAGAAATGTTTTTTAGGTTTTTTGTATTTATGAAAATAAAGAAAAGAATTTAAAATTAGAAGGAAACCCTAGTTCTAAATATTTTTAATTATTAAAAAAAAGTTAAAGTTTAAAACCTAATTTACATAATATTTAATGTACATGTTTATTTACAAAATTAATGATAATTAATAATAATGATAAATAATGATGATTAATAATTTATTTAAGAAAAAGATGAAAATGTCAAAAAAACCTAATTCTAGATACTTTTTACTTATTAAGAAAAAGATTAAAGTTTAAAAACCTAAATTAAACTAAGTTAATTGTTAGAGTTTATTTATAAAAAATAGGTTAGTGATGAAATTAATAATAATTAAATATATTTGTATTTTTGATTTTTCTGTTTTTATTATAGAAAATTATTTTATGGTGAAAAAAAAAACAATTAAAACAATTTAAAAAAAAATTAGAAAAGAAAATAAAATTAAAAAGGATGCAAACCAATGGGGGTTTTAGGCCCAAGGGGAGGTTTTTTTTGAACGGTCTGCATTCTTTGGCCATTGGATTGGGTTTCATGGCCATTTGTGTTCTGGCTGTGGGCCATTTGTGTTCTGGCCTCAACGTTCCTTAATCTTCTCAGGATGTCTGTCTCGCCATGTATTGGTGTCATGCATAAGTTGTTCTTTTGGCCATTTGGCTTTTGGCTTTTGGCTTTTGGCTTTTGGCTTTTGGCTTTTGGTCATTTGGCTTTTGGCTTTTGGCTTTTGGCCTCAATGTTCCTTAATGAACCTGCATGGGATCCTGTCTAAATCTGCAGTGTTGAATCTCATGAACACATTAAATAAAATCATAAAATGCAAATAAAGCCAATATATGAAGAAATTTAATGTTTAGGCACAATATGGCATGTATGAATGATTATACCCTCTTGATCATGGAGATCAAATCAATCTTACCCTTACTGGAAAATTAGTGACCTGAATGCTTTTATGCCTTTTGGATCATAGAGATCAAGCCAGCCTTACCCTTACTGAAGAAGTAGTGAGGTGTTGGTTTGTAACTGCGATGGCTTGTTTGTAGTGAGAGAGGGATTTGTAATAAGGATTTCAAGGTTTTAGGGTTCTTGAAAGAATTTGATATTCTAACAGTGTTGTGGCAATATTTTTTTCTCTCTCTTTCTCCTCCTTTTGGTTTGTGTGAAAAGAAGGTGATTATATAATGGAAATTAGGGTAAAGAAAATGGGCTTTGAATGTGCAATTGGGCCTCCAATGTTCACTTGAGTTCGTCACTTTCCAGGCTAAATCGCAGGGACTTAAGTGCAATTTTTGAAGTTGAAATGTGAAAACAAAATGTAGCCGACATCAATAACTAACTCCTGTCCGAAAATCGGCTCAATCGGATAAACGGTGAATTAGTTATGAATTTTTGAAGTTTCAGCTCACACGAACTTATTTTGGGCTCCAGTGTCGACTCTGACACGTTCTTCAATAAAAAACTGGTATTGATTGGAGCATAATACGGTCTCGACTTTTGAAGCAAAGTTGTAGATCTATGAGTCAGGGACCTTGTGTAAAAATATGAGTCCAATCCGATAAAAATTGACCGAGTTATGAATTTTCGAAGTTTCGGCCCAGATGAAATAATATTCAGCATTCAGGATTTTCAGCGTGTCACGCACTCTGAGCAAAAAACGAAGGCCTTTTGAGTACCGTTTGAACTCAATACCTTCTGTGAAAATGTAGCCAACTCAATTTGTGAAATTTTGGCGCCGGAACCAGCTCGATACGATGAAAATCGACCAAGTTATGATTTTCTGAACATGACGCAAATAAACTTATGTCACAAATTTTCTGTATGAAAATACTTGATAAATCCACATTTTTGAAGACCTTCTGATCGAAATTGGCTTCCAGCCGTGAGAGATGAAAACGTAGATAATGTCAAGACGGAATTTTGGCCACCGGAACGGGTTCAAAACGAGCCACGATCTTCAAGTTATGAATTTTTTAGCGCGTAAAAACTGCACTTTCAGCATACTTTTTCACCATATTTCTTCGAGAAAACTCACACATTCGGATACCTTCTTTAAAGAATTATCTCTTGAGCCGAACCTGAATTTGAGAATATGTTATCAGAGATATCTTGGGGAAAGAACACCTGAATATGACGCTCCGGGTTGGACTTGTGAATTTTTCTTGAGATGTTTTGAAAAATATGGGAGGGCAAATTTTGGGGTACAACAGTTGCCCCTGTTCAATCTTCTTAAACCTGAGGATATAGATTGGCTTTCGGGCCTTTCGTGATCCGAAGGTGGAAGATGATTGAACACTAGAGTGCCTAGAAATTTGTGCTCACATAGAGTGTGTTAGCAGTATGATGTAGGGAATAGGCTTACAGATGCCATGTTGAGAGATGATGGATAGGAGGATGGGCTTATGGATGCCATCTAGAGACTGTTGGTAAGTGGAGAGATGGGCTTATAGATGCCATCGGGAGGTTGTCGATCGCGTAAGAGATTCCTTAGCGAGAACTTGCGTACCTGAGAAAGAAAAATAATTACCTGGCCTGTTACAGGAGTTGTTCTTCAAACTCTTTATGTAGATGTGCCCTGGCTGGATATAGGAATCGAATCTTTAAACTCTTCAGACGTGCCCTGGCAAGATACAGGAATCGAGTCCGGAGAATATAGTCGTCAACAGATACACCCTGGCGAGATACAGGAATCGGATCTTCGAACTCTTCAGACGTGCCCTGGCGAGATACAGGAATCGAGTCTAGTAATGTTAGTCGTCAACAGATACACCCTGGCGAGATACAGGAATCGGATCTTCAAACTCTTCAGACGTGCCCTGGCAGGATACAGGAATTGAGTCTGGAGAATATAGTAAGGTTGGTGAGTTGTCTCTACTGACAGGTTATCCTCATGGACGAGTGGTCTTTAACGACGAGTGTCTATAACGACGAGTGTCTATGACGACGAGTGTCTATAACGACGAGTGTCTATGACGACGAGTGTCTATAACGACGAGTGTCTATGACGACGAGTGTCTATAATGACGAGTGTCTATGACGACGAGTGTCTATAACGACGAGTGTCTATAACGACGAGTGTCTATGACGACGAGTGTCTATAACGACGAGTGTCTATAACGACGAGTGTCTATAACGACGAATGTCTATAACGACGAGTGTCTATAACGACGAGTGTCTATAACGACGAGTTTCTATAACGACGAGTGTCTATCACGACGAGTGTCTATAACGACGAGTGTCTATAACGACGAGTGTCTATAACGACGAGTGTCTATAACGACGAGTCTCTATAACGACGAGTCTCTATAACGACGAGTGTCTATAACGACGGGTGTCTATAACGACGAGTGTCTATAACGACGGGTGTCTATAACGACGAGTGTCTATAACGACGGGTGTCTATAACGACGAGTGTCTATAACGACGAATGTCTATAACGACGAGTGTCTATAACGACGAGTGTCTATAACGACGAGTATCTATAACGACGAGTGTCTATCACGACGGGTGTCTATAACGACGAGTGTCTATAACGACGAGTGTCTATAACGACGAGTGTCTATAACGACGAGTCTCTATAACGATGAGTGTCTATAACGACGAGTGTCTATAACGACGGGTGTCTATAACGACGAGTGTCTATAACAACGGGTGTCTATAACGACGAGTGTCTATAACGACGGGTGTCTATAACGACGGGTGTCTATAACGATGGGTGTCTATAACGACGAGTGTCTATAACGACGAGTGTCTATAACGACGAGTGTCTATGACGACGAGTGTCTATGACGACGAGTGTCTATGACGACGGGTGTCTATAACGACGAGTGTCTATAACGACGAGTGTCTATAACGACGAGTGTCTATAACGACGGGTGTCTATGACGACGAGTGCCTATAACGACGAGTGTCTATAACGACGAGTGTCTATAACGACGAGTGTCTATAACGACGAGTGTCTATAACGACGAGTGTCTATAACGACGAGTGTCTATAACGACGAGTGTCTATAACGACGGGTTGTATCAGAGAAATCTTTAGGCATTGATTTAACTAGATTTGTATTCTTTGACTAGGTTGGTCTCTTTTGACTGTATTCATCTACATAGCTGATCATTTAACTCTATCCTTCCTGAAAGGTAAAGGTCAGTCATATGCAATGCATGATATGAATCAAGCAACGATGTTCTCAACACATGAGATTGTATGATATGATGCGTATATGCATGTATCATGATGTATAACAATGTGATGTTATGAATGTATCTTCGTCTGGGAAAATAGATCCTTGACGGATGCCGAGAAGTCAAATCCTGGGCTGATGTTGAAGAGTGAGATTCTTCGTTTCCGTTGGGAATGATGATTGCAAGAATACCTGTAGGAGAAGATGACTCCGTTGGGGAATAAACTTGGCGAATAGATTACTCTGCGGGGAAAGAGAGGTACTTTGCTGAGGTTGATGAGGATAACTCCGCTGGGGATACCGTTGTTGTGCTCTGTTGGAAGTTTTGATGAACTCCGTTGGGGAATAAGAAGAACTTTGCCGAGGACGATCTTTCCGTGGCTTTTAGCTGAGGATAATCCAGTTATAAGCTCTGGTGGAGAAATAACCTTTGAATAAAACCGGGGAGACGTGTTCGCTCTGTAGGGAGTGAAGGTATCTTGGTCGCATTCTTCAGCTGAACTTACCTTGGCACCTCGGTGGACAGGGCAACCGGATCATTTAGACAACTCATTATTGCCCCAGTTTCTGTTGGAGAAGAAGGTACCTGTGAAGGTGTTTGATGACTGTCGTTTGACAAATCTTCTTCTTGTAGGCAAGTGACGAGATACCGGGACATAGTCGTCCGCTTTGATCCCTAATTTTTGCCTGGACCGCCCTTTCGGGTTTTCAGTCCACCGGGATACCCATTTTTGCCCAAGCCGCCTTTTCAGGTTTTCGACTTGCCGGGTGTACAGATTTTTTTATTTCATCCCTCATTTTGCCCGAATATTTTTGGTTCGCCGGGAAGCCCTTATTTTTGCCTAGGTGTGTCAACCTAGCGGGTCTTTGATTATGCGCAATATTTTTTCGACTATGTCCATACTCTCAGAATGTAGGGAGGTGCCCCTGTCAGTAGTGTTGCGTTGCCATACTAGAAGATCTTCGTTTGATCGTCCAATGCCCCAAGTGATCCAGATGGAGATTTGCCCCAAGTTGGTTGGCCTTTTGAGAGATTCTCTGAATCTTAACTTAACTGCCCCAGATGACGGACAATGATCATGTCATGCCCCTTGTTTGGGAGTGCTTTTGTCCATCCGATATTCGTCGTGCGAGCTTCTATGCTATTCAAACAAATAGTCGTATGCAAACAAAGTTATGTTAAAATGCAAAGCTTATGTCTGTCTTGACGTTTTTTGAAAATGCATTTTTTCCAGTAAAACCAGTGAATTTTGTAAAATGTGATGTCAACTCATTATTTTATCGCAAGCCTTAAGGAGTCAGGATACCTTTGTAACAGTATGCTTTCGAACTAACCCATGCTTCAGCTAGGACTTTTTAAGGGTTATAACGTGGCCTGGTTCACGGTTTAAGAAACAAAGGATAAAGGCTCAAATTATATTTGTACCCACCCGCTCTTCGTGATGTTCTTCGAACCTAAACTCAATTGATTGTGCGTTAGACCTTGTTTGAGTCTTTGCTCTGATTTTCTGGTGATGGTTCGGATGTTGACAATTTATTTTGAATAGGCAGTCATTCCTTTTTGTCGAGAGTTTTGTAAGACCTCTTTCTTTTTTTTTTGATTTTGTTATCCCTGTTTTTTGCCTGAACTGTTTCTTTTTGTATTTACAGTCAGCGGGATGCCCCAATTTTGTAAGTCTCCTTCATAGTTTTTTGACTTATTGGGCTTTAGTTTTTTGAGAGATGACGACCTGTCTTTATGATTGTTCGGAACCATCACTGTCTTTCTTTGTTTTGTAAGGACCTCTTTGGTGTCATTCGTTATGCACTTGGATCAACTGAGAGAACTACCCTGCCCCAGGTTATGATTAAGGGTTTTAAATTTCGAAAAGAAAAACTCCTACTTCTTTGGCTCAAAGGGGTTGACGAGGGATTATCTTCCTTATAACTCCAGTGTTTAGGAATTGAAACAATGCCTGTACCTCATCAGCGGGGTCTGTTCAAAAGCATACTATAAAGATAGCGGTATCGTTTTCGTCATCCTCCCTCAAGAGGCTTAGAATTTTCAATCAAGAGTTGATCATCACAAAAATATGAAAACAGTTTGCATATAGTGAACGAAATAATTACTTCAAAACAGACATGTGTAATGCATTAATGAAATAACCAAGTTTGACATGAAATAAAATGTTTGAACAATCAAAGAAAATTACGATCTGAACATTCAAATGAACAAAAGTTTCCAATCCTAGCCATGTTTGGGCAGGGGAGCAATGGTCACATTGGGAGCCTCTGGAGAGTCGAGCTGGACTTCCTTTGCGTCAATCAGATCCTGAACCTTGTTTCTCAAAGTCCAACAATCATCTGTAGCATGCCCCGGGCTGTCAGAATGATAAGCGCAGCGAACGTTGGGGTTATACCTTGAAGGCGTCCTGTTGGGATTCTTTGGAGGGTCCATGAGAGTTACCAACTTGGTTTCCAGCAACTGTGGCAATATCTGTGACAAGGTCATGCCGAGGGGAGTGAATTGCCTTTTGGGTCTCTCTTCCCTTTGCTGATTGTGACGCTGAGGAGCACCGGCCGGCTTTGCAATAGTTACCATATTGACAACACCAGATTCTCTCCTGGATGGTTTCTTCTCAATGTTTGAGGAGTCACCACTATGTATTTTCCCCGACTTGATGCCAACTTCTATTCTTTCCCCGGTCAAGATCAGATCTGTAAACCCAGCAGCAGAATTCCCAATCAGGTGGTTGAAGAATGGACCAGACAGGGTCCCCAAGAACATGTCGACGAGCTCGCGGTCAGTCAGAGGTTGTTGTACCCTTCCAACAAGGTCCCTCCATTTTTGAGCATATTCTTTAAAACCTCCGCCTGCACTCATAGACATTCCCTGAAGCTGAGTGCGCGTGGGAGCAAGGTCGGCATTATACTGGTACTGTTTGTAGAATGCAGTGGCCAGGTCCTCCCAGCTGCGGATGTTAGCTCCATTCAGTTGATAAAACCAGTCGAGTTGAGTTCCCGACAGACTATCCTGAAAAAAGTGAATCCACAAATTCTTGTCAGCCGTTTAGGGCTGGATCCTCCTTGTGTAAGACCTGAGATGCAGCTTAGGACAAGATGCCCCGTCATATTTTGCAAAAGCAGGTTCCTTGAATTTATGAGGGATCACCACCCCAGAAGACAGACCTAGATCTTCAAAGTCCAGGCCGGGCACCTTTTGTATTTCCATAGCACTTAGCCTGTCTTCTAACTGCTTGTACCTGTCCTCAGCTGGAGGGTATTGTTCATCATTGTAATCGGTCTCGTTGTCGGAGACTACTGGACTAGGCACCTCTCTCTCATGGGGACTGTCTTTCCCAACAGATGGGGTAGTCTGCTCAGCTTCGTTTAGTGATCCATTCCCATATTTGCGTCTAGGGTTGAACAACACCGTCCTCTTCTTCTTCTTTTTCAAAAGCAGGGTCTTCAGATCTTGTTGCCCTTGGGCCAAACTCATGATCAACTCTTGGAACTGGGCGTTCTGAGCCTGGAGGGCCTTGATGGACTGCTCAGCAGATGATTCCGGATTCATGATGAGACTGCTGAAATAAACAGCAAAGAAGGTAAGCAACCTGTAGAAAAAGGGATACCTGTAATGCAATGATATGTATGTATGCATGCAATGTTTTCAAGGATCTCGCGGGGTAAACAAGAAATTTGTTAGAGCTGGGATCCGGTAGCTTGATTGAAGGAACTTCCTGTTGTTGAGAGTCCCTCTTCAAGGGTCAAAAGGCTCACCATATCCAGTGGGTCATAGCCCCTGACAACCTTGGCTAGAGGAAAATAAATCCCCTTTGCCCCTTGCCAGACATGTTGGTTCATCATGACCTACATCACAAGCCCTTGAGATCCTTGAAATGGGTTAGTCCTTATGCGGGATGCATGCAATGGTATGATGTTATGCTATGCATGGGGTAATGTAGGTAAACCCTGTTATGAGTCCCAATTAAGGACTATAAACAAAACCTGCAAGAAACTCAAGTGTCAGATAACAAGCATGCAAATAGCCAAGTTGGAAGGCACACAAGTCACACAAGAGAAGCCCTTAGAGTTTAGGCCAGCATGGGGTCTAGGTATTACCCTCTTTCAGTTTGTTGGTTAAGACCTGTCCTATCAGAAGTAACCGGGTTCTAGAGGATCCCAATATCACTGACTACCCTCAATCGGTCATAACTCCAGCATCGCAATCTTTTCTTGCAGCCAGAACCATCACGAGAGTTTAGCCTCAATGGGCATAGCATACTGCTACTGTTCTATTGGCCAAGTTGGGTCATTTAAGGTTCTAAGATCGATTGGTGCTTAATGACTCCTCAGAAGACCCATATTCTCCTCGTTGCAACACAAGGGATATCGGTACAGACAAAGGCGCCACACCAACGTAGCCACTGCTTCACCCATGTCGGTCTACGCCGGACAAGTCCCTCACAGCTTATGCTACCTAACAGGGTATCCCCAGATCCGGGTTAGGATCTATGTAACTCCGATGCAGCCCGCAATAATAAAGCAAACAGGCACAACAATTGAAAACACAAGTATGAGTTATCCTAAGGTACACCTCACTTTATAAGAGTAATTCCCCAGCAGAGTCGCCAGTTCTGTGATCGGTGGATCTGGAACTGACTGTTTAATGGTGGTTCGCGAAATGTCGCGGTAAGCAAGAGTCGCCACCGTCTTTTATTTTCTCCAACATGGACAGGACAAAAGCACAGCAAAATTCCTTATGAGATAGTTTCTCGGTTCGGGAGGTAGATTTATAGAAAGGGAAGGTGTTAGCACCCTTTCTATCCATGGTTATCCATGGGCTCTTAGATACTTTCTCATTGTGTTTTCAAAAGTGTTTGCTTATTAATTGTGAGTGAGTTTGAAAAAGTTTCGTTTAAAAATTTCAGATCGACTCTTGTATCAGTCCTCAAGAGTGTTTGAAAAATTGTTTTGAAAGCTTTTTTGAAAGTGTCGGTGTGAAAAGAGTTTTGATTTGTTTTTTTTTTAGAGCAAGTATCTATGAGTCATCTACCTACCCTAAGGAATTAGGCTGTGTAAATGTCCTTAAGGTAGTGCCATCCCACCATTGAGAGGTAGGTAGCACCACCATTGGAGGTGTTCGGGTCAATTCGTTTGTAGGGACAGTGTGGTCACCAGAGCAACAGTAGGACACCTTAGAAGCTACCCTTATGCCATTGATCCTTTTTAATTCCGAGGCAACTTTTCCGAGGCAACTTGTTTTGAGGCATATGGATCAACGGACATAAGGACATACTAAGACGTCCTATACTCGACGACCACGTTTCGAGGGCAAGGCAACAGTGAGGCGTACCCTAAGAGTGGTGTGTGAATTTGTGTGTTATTTTCATGTTATGTTTTTTCTTGTACATGCATCAGGGTGATCTACGCTTGTTTTTAATTTAGGTCATTCATTCTTTCATGCAAAGTTTAGCAGTTTAAAAGTGCGGAAATTAAAGTGCGGAAAGTAAAATCCTACGCTATTACAAGGCGCGGGTCTATACATCGCCAAATTAACAAAGACTCGTTTGGAATAAAAAATGCGGAAAATAAATAAATTTCTAATTACTATTACAAGGCTTGAGCAATTACATAATATTCACAAAGGAAAATAAGAATAAATGCGCGAAAAAATTAAAGTTGAACGTTCGAGGGCGTTGGACCCTTTTGAAATTAAATTGAAATAAGAAAGTTAATTATTTATTTTATTAAAGAAAAGAAATGTTTTTTAGGTTTTTTGTATTTATGAAAATAAAGAAAAGAATTTAAAATTAGAAGGAAACCCTAGTTCTAAATATTTTTAATTATTAAAAAAAAGTTAAAGTTTAAACCTAATTTACATAATATTTAATGTACATGTTTATTTACAAAATTAATGATAATTAATAATAATGATAAATAATGATGATTAATAATTTATTTAAGAAAAAGATGAAAATGTCAAAAAAACCTAATTCTAGATACTTTTTACTTATTAAGAAAAAGATTAAAGTTTAAAAACCTAAATTAAACTAAGTTAATTGTTAGAGTTTATTTACAAAAAATAGGTTAGTGATGAAATTAATAATAATTAAATATATTTGTATTTTTGATTTTTCTGTTTTTATTATAGAAAATTATTTTATGGTGAAAAAAAAAACAATTAAAACAATTTTAAAAAAAATTAGAAAAGAAAATAAAATTAAAAAGGATGCAAACCAATGGGGGTTTTAGGCCCAAGGGGAGGTTTTTTTGAACGGTCTGCATTCTTTGGCCATTGGATTGGGTTTCATGGCCATTTGTGTTCTGGCTGTGGGCCATTTGTGTTCTGGCCTCAACGTTCCTTAATCTTCTCAGGATGTCTGTCTCGCCATGTATTGGTGTCATGCATAAGTTGTTCTTTTGGCCATTTGGCTTTTGGCTTTTGGCTTTTGGCTTTTGGCCATTTGGCTTTTGGCTTTTGGCCTCAATGTTCCTTAATGAACCTGCATGGGATCCTGTCTAAATCTGCAGTGTTGAATCTCATGAACACATTAAATAAAATCATAAAATACAAATAAAGCCAATATATGAAGAAATTTAATGTTTAGGCACAATATGGCATGTATGAATGATTATACCCTCTTGATCATGGAGATCAAATCAATCTTACCCTTACTGGAAAATTAGTGACCTGAATGCTTTTATGCCTTTTGGATCATAGAGATCAAGTCAGCCTTACCCTTACTGAAGAAGTAGTGAGGTGTTGGTTTGTAACTGCGATGGCTTGTTTGTAGTGAGAGAGGGATTTGTAATAAGGATTTCAAGGTTTTAGGGTTCTTGAAAGAATTTGATATTCTAACAGTGTTGTGGCAATATTTTTTTTCTCTCTCTTTCTCCTCCTTTTGGTTTGTGTGAAAAGAAGGTGATTATATAATGGAAATTAGGGTAAAGAAAATGGGCTTTGAATGTGCAATTGGGCCTCCAATGTTCACTTGAGTTCGTCACTTTCCAGGCTAAATCGCAGGGACTTAAGTGCAATTTTTGAAGTTGAAATGTGAAAACAAAATGTAGCCGACATCAATAACTAACTCCTGTCCGAAAATCGGCTCAATCGGATAAACGGTGAATTAGTTATGAATTTTTGAAGTTTCAGCTCACACGAACTTATTTTTGGCTCCAGTGTCGACTCTGACACGTTCTTCAATAAAAAACTGGTATTGATTGGAGCATAATCCGGTCTCGACTTTTGAAGCAAAGTTGTAGATCTATGAGTCAGGGACCTTGTGTAAAAATATGAGTCCAATCCGATAAAAATTGACCGAGTTATGAATTTTTGAAGTTTCGGCCCAGATGAAATAATATTCAGCATTCAGGATTTTCAGCGTGTCACGCACTCTGAGCAAAAAACGAAGGCCTTTTGAATACCGTTTGAACTCAATACCTTCTGTGAAAATGTAGCCAACTCAATTTGTGAAATTTTGGTGCTGGAACCAGCTCGATACGATGAAAATCGACCAAGTTATGATTTTCTGAACATGACGCAAATAAACTTATGTCACAAATTTTCTGTATGAAAATACTTGATAAATCCACATTTTTGAAGACCTTCTGATCGAAATTGGCTTCCAGCCGTGAGAGATGAAAACGTAGATAATGTCAAGACGGAATTTTGGCCACCGGAACGGGTTCAAAACGAGCCACGATCTTCAAGTTATGAATTTTTTAGCGCGTAAAAACTGCACTTTCAGCATACTTTTTCACCATATTTCTTCGAGAAAACTCACACATTCGGATACCTTCTTTAAAGAATTATCTCTTGAGCCGAACCTGAATTTGAGAATATGTTATCAGAGATATCTTGGGGAAAGAACACCTGAATATGACGCGCCGGGTTGGACTTGTGAATTTTTCTTGAGATGTTTTGAAAAATATGGGAGGGCAAATTTTGGGGTACAACAGTTGCCCCTGTTCAATCTTCTTAAACCTGAGGATATAGATTGGCTTTCGGGCCTTTCGTGATCCGAAGGTGGAAGATGATTGAACACTAGAGTGCCTAGAAATTTGTGCTCACATAGAGTGTGTTAGCAGTATGATGTAGGGAATAGGCTTACAGATGCCATGTTGAGAGATGATGGATAGGAGGATGGGCTTATGGATGCCATCTAGAGACTGTTGGTAAGTGGAGAGATGGGCTTATAGATGCCATCGGGAGGTTGTCGATCGCGTAAGAGATTCCATAGCGAGAACTTGCGTACCTGAGAAAGAAAAATAATTACCTGGCCTGTTACAGGAGTTGTTCTTCAAACTCTTTATGTAGATGTGCCCTGGCTGGATATAGGAATCGAATCTTTAAACTCTTCAGACGTGCCCTGGCAAGATACAGGAATCGAGTCCGGAGAATATAGTCGTCAACAGATACACCCTGGCGAGATACAGGAATCGGATCTTCGAACTCTTCAGACGTGCCCTGGCGAGATATAGGAATCGAGTCTAGTAATGTTAGTCGTCAACAGATACACCCTGGCGAGATACAGGAAGCGGATCTTCAAACTCTTCAGACGTGCCCTGGCAGGATACAGGAATTGAGTCTGGAGAATATAGTAAGGTTGGTGAGTTGTCTCTACTGACAGGTTATCCTCATGGACGAGTGGTCTTTAACGACGAGTGTCTATAACGACGAGTGTCTATGACGACGAGTGTCTATAACGACGAGTGTCTATGACGACGAGTGTCAATAACGACGAGTGTCTATGACGACGAGTGTCTATAATGACGAGTGTCTATGACGACGAGTGTCTATAACGACGAGTGTCTATAACGACGAGTGTCTATGACGACGAGTGTCTATAACGACGAGTGTCTATAACGACGAGTGTCTATAACGACGAATGTCTATAACGACGAGTGTCTATAACGACGAGTGTCTATAACGACGAGTATCTATAACGACGAGTGTCTATCACGACGAGTGTCTATAACGACGAGTGTCTATAACGACGAGTGTCTATAACGACGAGTGTCTATAACGACGAGTCTCTATAACGACGAGTGTCTATAACGACGAGTGTCTATAACGACGGGTGTCTATAACGACGAGTGTCTATAATGACGGGTGTCTATAACGACGAGTGTCTATAACGACGGGTGTCTATAACGACGAGTGTCTATAACGACGAATGTCTATAACGACGAGTGTCTATAACGACGAGTGTCTATAACGACGAGTATCTATAACGACGAGTGTCTATCACGACGGGTGTCTATAACGACGAGTGTCTATAACGACGAGTGTCTATAACGACGGGTGTCTATAACGACGAGTCTCTATAACGACGAGTGTCTATAACTACGAGTGTCTATAACGACGGGTGTCTATAACGACGAGTGTCTATAACGACGGGTGTCTATAACGACGAGTGTCTATAACGACGGGTGTCTATAACGACGGGTGTCTATAACGATGGGTGTCTATAACGACGAGTGTCTATAACGACGAGTGTCTATGACGACGAGTGTCTATGACGACGAGTGTCTATGACGACGGGTGTCTATAACGACGGGTGTCTATAACGACGGGTGTCTATAACGACGAGTGTCTATAACGACGAGTGTCTATAACGACGGGTGTCTATGACGACGAGTGTCTATAATGACGAGTGTCTATAACGACGAGTGTCTATAACGACGAGTGTCTATAACGACGAGTGTCTATAACGACGAGTGTCTATAACGACGAGTGTCTATAACGACGGGTTGTATCAGAGAAATCTTTAGGCATTGATTTAACTAGATTTGTATTCTTTGACTAGGTTGGTCTCTTTTGACTGTATTCATCTACATAGCTGATCATTTAACTCTATCCTTCCTGAAAGGTAAAGGTCAGTCATATGCAATGCATGATATGAATCAAGCAACGATGTTCTCAACACATGAGATTGTATGATATGATGCGTATATGCATGTATCATGATGTATAACAATGTGATGTTATGAATGTATCTTCGTCTGGGAAAATAGATCCTTGACGGATGCCGGGAAGTCAAATCCTGGGCTGATGTTGAAGAGTGAGATTCTTCGTTTCCGTTGGGAATGATGATTGCAAGAATACCTGTAGGAGAAGATGACTCCGTTGGGGAATAAACTTGGCGAATAGATTACTCTACGGGGAAAGAGAGGTACTTTGCTGAGGTTGATGAGGATAACTCCGCTGGGGATACCGTTGTTGTGCTCTGTTGGAAGTTTTGATGAACTCCGTTGGGGAATAAGAAGAACTTTGCCGAGGACGATCTTTCCGTGGCTTTTAGCTGAGGATAATCCAGTTATAAGCTCTGGTGGAGAAATAACCTTTGAATAAAACCGGGGAGACGTGTTCGCTCTGTAGGGAGTGAAGGTATCTTGGTCGCATTCTTCAGCTGAACTTACCTTGGCACCTCAGTGGACAGGGCAACCGGATCATTTAGACAACTCATTATTGCCCCAGTTTCTGTTGGAGAAGAAGGTACCTGTGAAGGTGTTTGATGACTGTCGTTTGACAAATCTTCTTCTTGTAGGCAAGTGACGAGATACCGGGACATAGTCGTCCGCTTTGATCCCTAATTTTTGCCTGGACCGCCCTTTCGGGTTTTCAGTCCACCGGGATACCCATTTTTGCCCAAGCCGCCTTTTCAGGTTTTCGACTTGCCGGGTGTACAGATTTTTTTATTTCATCCCTCATTTTGCCCGAATATTTTTGGTTCGCCGGGAAGCCCTTATTTTTGCCTAGGTGTGTCAACCTAGCGGGTCTTTGATTATGCGCAGTATTTTTTCGACTATGTCCATACTCTCAGAATGTAGGGAGGTGCCCCTGTCAGTAGTGTTGCGTTGCCATACTAGAAGATCTTCGTTTGATCGTCCAATGCCCCAAGTGATCCAGATGGAGATTTGCCCCAAGTTGGTTGGCCTTTTGAGAGATTCTCTGAATCTTAACTTAACTGCCCCAGATGACGGACAATGATCATGTCATGCCCCTTGTTTGGGAGTGCTTTTGTCCATCCGATATTCGTCGTGCGAGCTTCTATGCTATTCAAACAAATAGTCGTATGCAAACAAAGTTATGTTAAAATGCAAAGCTTATGTCTGTCTTGACGTTTTTTGAAAATGCATTTTTTCCAGTAAAACCAGTGAATTTTGTAAAATGTGATGTCAACTCATTATTTTATCGCAAGCCTTAAGGAGTCAGGATACCTTTGTAACAGTATGCTTTCGAACTAACCCATGCTTCAGCTAGGACTTTTTAAGGGTTATAACGTGGCCTGGTTCACGGTTTAAGAAACAAAGGATAAAGGCTCAAATTATATTTGTACCCACCCGCTCTTCGTGATGTTCTTCGAACCTAAACTCAATTGATTGTGCGTTAGACCTTGTTTGAGTCTTTGCTCTGATTTTCTGGTGATGGTTCGGATGTTGACAATTTATTTTGAATAGGCAGTCATTCCTTTTTGTCGAGAGTTTTGTAAGACCTCTTTCTTTTTTTTTTGATTTTGTTATCCCTGTTTTTTGCCTGAACTGTTTCTTTTTGTATTTACAGTCAGCGGGATGCCCCAATTTTGTAAGTCTCCTTCATAGTTTTTTGACTTATTGGGCTTTAGTTTTTTGAGAGATGACGACCTGTCTTTATGATTGTTCGAAACCATCACTGTCTTTCTTTGTTTTGTAAGGACCTCTTTGGTGTCATTCGTTATGCACTTGGATCAACTGAGAGAACTACCCTGCCCCAGGTTATGATTAAGGGTTTTAAATTTCGAAAAGAAAAACTCCTACTTCTTTGGCTCAAAGGGGTTGACGAGGGATTATCTTCCTTATAACTCCAGTGTTTAGGAATTGAAACAATGCCTGTACCTCATCAGCGGGGTCTGTTCAAAAGCATACTATAAAGATAGCGGTATCGTTTTCGTCATCCTCCCTCAAGAGGCTTAGAATTTTCAATCAAGAGTTGATCATCACAAAAATATGAAAACAGTTTGCATATAGTGAACGAAATAATTACTTCAAAACAGACATGTGTAATGCATTAATGAAATAACCAAGTTTGACATGAAATAAAATGTTTGAACAATCAAAGAAAATTACGATCTGAACATTCAAATGAACAAAAGTTTCCAATCCTAGCCATGTTTGGGCAGGGGAGCAATGGTCACATTGGGAGCCTCTGGAGAGTCGAGCTGGACTTCCTTTGCGTCAATCAGATCCTGAACCTTGTTTCTCAAAGTCCAACAATCATCTGTAGCATGCCCCGGGCTGTCAGAATGATAAGCGCAGCGAACGTTGGGGTTATACCTTGAAGGCGTCCTGTTGGGATTCTTTGGAGGGTCCATGAGAGTTACCAACTTGGTTTCCAGCAACTGTGGCAATATCTGTGACAAGGTCATGCCGAGGGGAGTGAATTGCCTTTTGGGTCTCTCTTCCCTTTGCTGATTGTGACGCTGAGGAGCACCGGCCGGCTTTGCAATAGTTACCATATTGACAACACCAGATTCTCTCCTGGATGGTTTCTTCTCAATGTTTGAGGAGTCACCACTATGTATTTTCCCCGACTTGATGCCAACTTCTATTCTTTCCCCGGTCAAGATCAGATCTGTAAACCCAGCAGTAGAATTCCCAATCAGGTGGTTGAAGAATGGACCAGACAGGGTCCCCAAGAACATGTCGACGAGCTCGCGGTCAGTCAGAGGTTGTTGTACCCTTCCAACAAGGTCCCTCCATTTTTGAGCATATTCTTTAAAACCTCCGCCTGCACTCATAGACATTCCCTGAAGCTGAGTGCGCGTGGGAGCAAGGTCGGCATTATACTGGTACTGTTTGTAGAATGCAGTGGCCAGGTCCTCCCAGCTGCGGATGTTAGCTCCATTCAGTTGATAAAACCAGTCGAGTTGAGTTCCCGACAGACTATCCTGAAAAAAGTGAATCCACAAATTCTTGTCAGCCGTTTAGGGCTGGATCCTCCTTGTGTAAGACCTGAGATGCAGCTTAGGACAAGATGCCCCGTCATATTTTGCAAAAGCAGGTTCCTTGAATTTATGAGGGATCACCACCCTAGAAGACAGACCTAGATCTTCAAAGTCCAGGCCGGGCACCTTTTGTATTTCCATAGCACTTAGCCTGTCTTCTAACTGCTTGTACCTGTCCTCAGCTGGAGGGTATTGTTCATCATTGTAATCGGTCTCGTTGTCGGAGACTACTGGACTAGGCACCTCTCTCTCATGGGGACTGTCTTTCCCAACAGATGGGGTAGTCTGCTCAGCTTCGTTTAGTGATCCATTCCCATATTTGCGTCTAGGGTTGAACAACACCGTCCTCTTCTTCTTCTTTTTCAAAAGCAGGGTCTTCAGATCTTGTTGCCCCTGGGCCAAACTCATGATCAACTCTTGGAACTGGGCGTTCTGAGCCTGGAGGGCCTTGATGGACTGCTCAGCAGATGATTCCGGATTCATGATGAGACTGCTGAAATAAACAGCAAAGAAGGTAAGCAACCTGTAGAAAAAGGGATACCTGTAATGCAATGATATGTATGTATGCATGCAATGTTTTCAAGGATCTCGCGGGGTAAACAAGAAATTTGTTAGAGCTGGGATCCGGTAGCTTGATTGAAGGAACTTCCTGTTGTTGAGAGTCCCTCTTCAAGGGTCAAAAGGCTCACCATATCCAGTGGGTCATAGCCCCTGACAACCTTGGCTAGAGGAAAATAAATCCCCTTTGCCCCTTGCCAGACATGTTGGTTCATCATGACCTACATCACAAGCCCTTGAGATCCTTGAAATGGGTTAGTCCTTATGCGGGATGCATGCAATGGTATGATGTTATGCTATGCATGGGGTAATGTAGGTAAACCCTGTTATGAGTCCCAATTAAGGACTATAAACAAAACCTGCAAGAAACTCAAGTGTCAGATAACAAGCATGCAAATAGCCAAGTTGGAAGGCACACAAGTCACACAAGAGAAGCCCTTAGAGTTTAGGCCAGCATGGGGTCTAGGTATTACCCTCTTTCAGTTTGTTGGTTAAGACCTGTCCTATCAGAAGTAACCGGGTTCTAGAGGATCCCAATATCACTGACTACCCTCAATCGGTCATAACTCCAGCATCACAATCTTTTCTTGCGGCCAGAACCATCACGAGAGTTTAGCCTCAATGGGCATAGCATACTGCTACTGTTCTATTGGCCAAGTTGGGTCATTTAAGGTTCTAAGGTCGGTTGGTGCTTAATGACTCCTCAGAAGACCCATATTCTCCTCGTTGCAACACAAGGGATATCGGTACAGACAAAGGCGCCACACCAACGTAGCCACTGCTTCACCCATGTCGGTCTACGCCGGACAAGTCCCTCACAGCTTATGCTACCTAACAGGGTATCCCCAGATCCGGGTTAGGATCTATGTAACTCCGATGCAGCCCGCAATAATAAAGCAAACAGGCACAACAATTGAAAACACAAGTATGAGCTATCCTAAGGTACACCTCACTTTATAAGAGTAATTCCCCAGCAGAGTCGCCAGTTCTGTGATCGGTGGATCTGGAACTGACTGTTTAATGGTGGTTCGCGAAATGTCGCGGTAAGCAAGAGTCGCCACCGTCTTTTATTTTCTCCAACATGGACAGGACAAAAGCACAGCAAAATTCCTTATGAGATAGTTTCTCGGTTCGGGAGGTAGATTTATAGAAAGGGAAGGTGTTAGCACCCTTTCTATCCATGGTTATCCATGGGCTCTTAGATACTTTCTCATTGTGTTTTCAAAAGTGTTTGCTTATTAATTGTGAGTGAGTTTGAAAAAGTTTCGTTTAAAAATTTCAGATCGACTCTTGTATCAGTCCTCAAGAGTGTTTGAAAAATTGTTTTGAAAGCTTTTTTGAAAGTGTCGGTGTGAAAAGAGTTTTGATTTGTTTTTTTTAGAGCAAGTATCTATGAGTCATCTACCTACCCTAAGGAATTAGGCTGTGTAAATGTCCTTAAGGTAGTGCCATCCCACCATTGAGAGGTAGGTAGCACCACCATTGGAGGTGTTCGGGTCAATTCGTTTGTAGGGACAGTGTGGTCACCAGAACAACAGTAGGACACCTTAGAAGCTACCCTTATGCCATTGATCCTTTTTAATTCCGAGGCAACTTTTCCGAGGCAACTTGTTTTGAGGCATATGGATCAACGGACATAAGGACATACTAAGACGTCCTATACTCGACGACCACGTTTCGAGGGCAAGGCAACAGTGAGGCGTACCCTAAGAGTGGTGTGTGAATTTGTGTGTTATTTTCATGTTATGTTTTTTCTTGTACATGCATCAGGGTGATCTACGCCTATTTTTAATTTAGGTCATTCATTCTTTCATGCAAAGTTTAGCAGTTTAAAAGTGCGGAAATTAAAGTGCGGAAAGTAAAATCCTACGCTATTACAAGGCGCGGGTCTATACATCGCCAAATTAACAAAGACCCGTTTGGAATAAAAAATGCGGAAAATAAATAAATTTCTAATTACTATTACAAGGCTTGAGCAATTACATAATATTCACAAAGGAAAATAAGAATAAATGCGCGAAAAAATTAAAGTTGAACGTTCGAGGGCGTTGGACCCTTTTGAAATTAAATTGAAATAAGAAAGTTAATTATTTATTTTATTAAAGAAAAGAAATGTTTTTTAGGTTTTTTGTATTTATGAAAATAAAGAAAAGAATTTAAAATTAGAAGGAAACCCTAGTTCTAAATATTTTTAATTATTAAAAAAAAGTTAAAGTTTAAACCTAATTTACATAATATTTAATGTACATGTTTATTTACAAAATTAATGATAATTAATAATAATGATAAATAATGATGATTAATAATTTATTTAAGAAAAAGATGAAAATGTCAAAAAAACCTAATTCTAGATACTTTTTACTTATTAAGAAAAAGATTAAAGTTTAAAAACCTAAATTAAACTAAGTTAATTGTTAGAGTTTATTTACAAAAAATAGGTTAGTGATGAAATTAATAATAATTAAATATATTTGTATTTTTGATTTTTCTGTTTTTATTATAGAAAATTATTTTATGGTGAAAAAAAAACAATTAAAACAATTAAAAAAAGAATTAGAAAAGAAAATAAAATTAAAAAGGATGCAAACCAATGAGGGTTTCAGGCCCAAGGGGAGATTTTTTTGAACGGTCTGCATTCTTTGGCCATTGGATTGGGTTTCATGGTCATTTGTGTTCTGGCTGTTGGCCATTTGTCTTCTGGCCTCAACGTTCCTTAATCTTCTCAGGATGTCTGTCTCTCCATGTATTGGTGTCATGCATAAGTTGTTCTTTTGGCCATTTGGCTTTTGGCTTTTGGCTTTTGGCTTTTGGCCATTTGGCTTTTGGCTTTTGGCCATTTGGCTTTTGGCCTCAACGTTCGTTAATGAACCTGCATGGGATCCTGTCTAAATCTGCAGTGTTGAATCTCATGAACACATTAAATAAAATCATAAAATGCAAATAAAGCCAATATATGAAGAAATTTAATGTTTAGGCACAATATGGCATGTATGAATGATTATACCCTCTTGATCATGGAGATCAAATCAATCTTACCCTTACTGGAAAATTAGTGACCTGAATGCTTTTATGCCTTTTGGATCATAGAGATCAAGCCAGCCTTACCCTTACTGAAGAAGTAGTGAGGTGTTGGTTTGTAACTGTGATGGCTTGTTTGTAGTGAGAGAGGGATTTGTAATAAGGATTTCAAGGTTTTAGGGTTCTTGAAAGAATTTGATATTCTAACAGTGTTGTGGCAAGATTTTTTTCTCTATCTTTCTCCTCCTTTTGGTTTGTGTGAAAAGAAGGTGATTATATAATGGAAATTAGGGTAAAGAAAATGGGCTTCGAATGTGCAATTGGGCCTCCAATGTTCACTTGAGTTCGTCACTTTCCAGGCTAAATCGTAGGGACTTAAGTGCAATTTTTGAAGTTGAAATGTGAAAACAAAATGTAGCCGACATCAATAACTAACTCATGTCCGAAAATCGGCTCAATCGGATAAAAGGTGAATTAGTTATGAATTTTTGAAGTTTCAGCTCACACGAACTTATTTTGGGCTCCAGTGTCACCTCTGACACGTTCTTCAATAAAAAACTGGTATTGATCGGAGCATAATCCGGTCTCGACTTTTGAAGAAAAGTTGTAGATCTATGAGTCAGGGACCTTGTGTAAAAATATGAGTCCAATCCGATAAAAATTGACCGAGTTATGAATTTTCGAAGTTTCGGCCCAGATGAAATAATATTCAGCATTCAGGATTTTCAGCGTGTCACGCACTCTGAGCAAAAAACGTAGGCCTTTTGAATACCGTTTGAATTCAATACCTTCTGTGAAAATGTAGCCAACTCAATTTGTGAAATTTTGGCGCCGGAACCAGCTCGATACGATGAAAATCGACCAAGTTATGATTTTCTGAACATGACGCAAATAAACCTATGTCACAAATTTTCTGTATGAAAATACTTGATAAATCCACATTTTTGAAGACCTTCTGATCGAAATTGGCTTCCATCCGTGAGAGATGAAAACGTAGATAATGTCAAGACGGAATTTTGGCCACCGGAACGGGTTCAAAACGAGCCACGATCTTCAAGTTATGAATTTTTTAGCGCGTAAAAACTGCACTTTCAGCACACTTTTTCACCATATTTCTTCGAGAAAACTCACACATTCGGATACCTTCTTTAAAGAATTATCTCTTGAGCCGAACCTGAATTTGAGAATACGTTATCAGAGATATCTTGGGGAAAGAACACCTGAATATGACGCGCCGGGTTGGACTTGTGAATTTTTCTTGAGATGTTTTGAAAAATATGGGAGGGCAAATTTTGGGGTACAACAGGACCAAAGTTCAATCTAGGAACAAACTGGAGAGAAGCGGTCAAAGAAGACTCTACACCCGCAGAATAAACTTGACTGGGGATTTATTCCATCCTGATAATATGCTGGAAGGAAAACTGAAACATACTTTATCGTGAGGTACAATCTCAACAAGGAGATGAGAAATGGACTCTCTTTGGGGAGTATCACCAAGAAGTAGACAACTTCAATAGGGACACACCCCCACGGAGAAAAAACATCCCTAGGAAAGCTAGGAAAATACTTCGCTAGGGAAATACCACTAGGAAGAAGATTTAAAGACACTAAGGAAATGCAAAATGAGCATGAATCTGCCTTAGGCTATTCATGGTAATGGTCCTATGAATGTTAAAAAGTAATGCAATGTTAAGTTATGTTTATGCTGACAAAACAACACTGAAAAGTAGGGGAAACCCAAAGACAAGTGAACCGCGTACTCGGCCAATACTCAACTAAATTGAGATCCTGCCACAAAGCTTGTCTTCTGCAAAAATCTTCCCAAGACGAGGACTCTACTGGGTATGAGAGATTCGTTAGTGAAAAAACCCTGGTGGGGAAAAATAATCTGCTAGGGAAAGCAAGGAAAATCCACCAAAGGGATAAAGATTTATTGAGGTACAAAGTTCAACCGAGGGAGCTCAAATAAATATTCAGAGATCAATACTCTTCTAGGGGTTTAGCAATCAAAATCAAACATCCAAAATATGCTTAGGGAAACCAAAGCAACATACTGAAGACACCCACAGGGGAACATTGAGAACACATCATCAGAATCGACAATCCTATGTGGGGATACAAATAAAATTAACATGCAACCCATAACCTGCACTACCTGAGTAAACAAAACTGCTGGGAGAAATCGAAGACGAAATCCTTAGGGAAAACTAAATGTAATTGTGATACGGTGGCAGAACCGACTGTTTGACGCTGGTTTGCGTTTTGCGTTTTGTGTTTGCAAAATGTCGCGGTAAGCAAGAGTCGCCATCGACTTTTATTTTATCCAATCGGAAAGGAAACAAGTACAGAAAAAATCCTTTTTCGAGGTATTCTGAGTACGGGGGGTAGATTATAGAAAGGGAAGGTGTTAGCATCCTTTCTATCCATGGTTTTCCATGGGCTCTTAGGTACTTGCTCATCTTTTAAAAATTGTTTGTGTTTGTGCTTTGTTTTTGAAAAGTTTGACTTCGTGATAACCCTTGTATCAGTCCTCAAAGGTGTGCCGAAGTTGTTTTGAAAATCGTTTTGAAAAGTGTGAGAGTGAAAAGCTTTGATTTGAGCAAGTACCTACTAGCATCTACCTACTCGAAAAAAGATTGTTTCTATTCTCGTTTCCTTTAGACAGCGCTATCCTACTATTAGTGAGTAGGTAGCACCGTTGTTGGAGTTGTAAGGGTCAATTCGAAAGGGATGTATGATCACTAAAGCAATGTTAGGATAGCTTAGTAATAACCCTAGATTATTAAGATCATATTCGAGGCAACATTTCCGAGACAACATTCGAATGGGACATTTGATCTTCTTCAGACAGGAGGGCAACCACTAAGACACCTTATACCTAATGATCGTTTACTAAAGGCAACCGAATTGAAAGTATACCCTAAGAGTGATATGTGCGAGTTATTTGTTTTCAGTTATTTGTCTTTGCACATTAGGGTTTTCTAACTAGATTAATTTGTCATGCATTCTTGTCATACAATCCTATTAGCATACATCTAAATAGTCAAATATTTGTGGAAATTAAAATGCAAGAAAGTAAATCTACGCTATTACAAGGCTTCAAGGAGGAGAATTAATTACATAGCCAAAACCCAGGGAAAAGCGATAAGTAAAAGCCCTAATTTAACTATTACAAACCATGAACAGTTACAAAAAATGTTGGCAAAAATAATTAACATGCGCGTGATGAATCAAGTACGAGACAACTAGGGTTTTGACCCTTGCCTAAACCTAATTGTGAT
Organism: Vicia faba; assembly: GCA_948472305.1. Taxonomy (NCBI): domain Eukaryota; kingdom Viridiplantae; phylum Streptophyta; class Magnoliopsida; order Fabales; family Fabaceae; genus Vicia; species Vicia faba. The sequence continues at coordinate 1,475,090,282 of OX451735.1, read as the reverse complement.
TGATTAAAAAAAGTTTTTGTTATTTTAGAAAGTAATGAAATAGTTAAATTAAGAAGAAAATCCTACCTTCTAATTAATTTTAAATCAAGAAAAATATATTAATTCAATCTAAAACCTATTTTTGTATTTTTATTTCATTTGAGAAAGAAAGAAAAATTAAATCAAGAATTAACCTAATTTTCTAATTGAATTTTAATTATGAAGGAAATTAAAGTTGCCCTAAATTAATTAAACTACTTAATTAGAAAAACATTTATTAAGAAAATAAGTCCTTTTTCTGTGATTTTTGGTTGGTTAATTTTAGAAAATAATTTTGGTGTTGATAAAAGAAAACAGAATAATTAAAGAAAAGAAATAAAAGAAAAATAATGGAAATAACCGAGTGGGCCTGCTGTCAACAGATCTGGTTCTGGCTGATGGGTCCAGAAGATGGTGACCCTCAGAAGATGGGGGGCGTTGGATCTGATCCTGACTGGTGGATCAGAAGATGTTGCTCTTCAGAAGGTGCATGTGCGCTGGATCTGATTCTGGTTGATAGACCAGAGGATGATGCACTGGATCTGGTCCTGGCTAATGGATCCAGAAGGTGATGGTCCTCAGAAGGTGCACGTGCTGGCTCTGGTGAAAACAATGGAGAAAATGCCAAAAGCTCATGCCTGGGATCGAACCCAGAATAATGAGCTTATGACTTCCTTCTTCTGACCAACTGCGCTGGATGTTAACTTGTTAATATAATAAAAACTAATAATATATCAGAACAACAAGTTTCTGGCCAGAATAACGCGCCAGAATTTGAATCAGCCAATCAGGTTGTGACACGTTGTTGTCTTCTTCCCTGGGACCATCATTTTAGACTTTGAACCTTTACCTACAGACGCAGGTCTATTGCTGAAACCTGTGTCATTCAAGAATCAAGCATATGCAATATAAATTCAATTGGGGACCATGGATCAACTGGTTTTGAAATTCTGATCGTCATGGTACCCATTATCCTGTCTAATTTCTCTTGAAAAATCAAAACCCCAAATTGGAGTACAAAACCCTAACAATGGCAAAAGCTTATTCCTGCACTGTAACTCAAACCAAACTATCCAGAAACATTGAAAACATGATGATGAATACAAATACGCAATTAAAATATGCTGAATATGCAAGAATTACAGCAATTGAAGGTGGATAATTTTGCAAACCGTGAGAATGATAGGAGGAGATTTTGGATGTTCTGACGCCTGCAACTGATTGGGAATGCTTCCTAAACGACAAGGAATTGATTTCTGGCCTTGAATTTCTCTCCAAGGTCCTCTATTCCAGAATTTGGATCTCCCCTTTTTCTTGAAATTTTTTAGTTTTTGCCCCTCCTCTGCACGACTATTCAACCTCCTTTTATGTCCTGCCTTGCTTCTGTATATGTAATACAACCTATTAGGTCAACAAAAACGACCTCAATCTTGCTCATCATGGAGATTTGATTTGGTCTTTCATGGCATATGATTTCTTTCCAATGTTTCTCAAATTCAATCTTTTTCCAACCAAATCAGCCTTGCACGAATTGATTCTCAATTGACAGCATATAAGATCTTCTTTCAATGCAAAAATCATCCCTAAAACACAATATATGATTTATTAGGATTTATTTGACTCTATTTGAATTTTAAATGAATAAAAATCAAAATAAATTAAATAAGTGAATAAATAAAGCATGGAGGGTCCCATAGGTCGTGGACTATGTTATCATTTAAGTGCAAGCATAAAAAGTTGAGCCCATTTAGCAAAAAATGCAAATTTGAGCACATTTGACTTTTGGCAATTCTGCAAAAAAAAGGTAAATTTGGCCAATGCATAACTCTTTCAATTTTGACCCTAGAGAGATGTTCTTGTACATTTTAGAAAGATTAGGATGTCCTCTAAGCAACCCTTTTGGTCTCATCTCAATTGAGTCTTCCATGTTCATGTATGATGCTTTGACCCAAAAGGGGTTTTTGTTGAATTTTCAAAATGACCTATAATGTCAAAATTCATATCTTTTTGTGAGTACATATTTTGAACTTGGGAGATGAACATGAGTTGTAGGGAATTGCATCCTCTTAAAAATGAGCTTTGGATAGGTCACTTCTGATAAAGTATGAGAAAGTTATGCTTGGTCAAAGTTGAGTTGACTTTTCCTACAAAACCCTAATTTAGCAACTTTTGGGTTTTGATGAATTGTGAGCAATCCTTGATATATCATGATCAACCCTTGATCAAATGATGAATTATACTTCAAAATTAGGATGTTGACCAAAAATCTTGAAGTTTTATTGTATGTGGGCCACATTTGACTTTTAACCTATCACAGTTGATTTTCAGGCATTTGAGCAATTGACTGAGCAAACTTTTTCTGCAAGGCTTGAAATTTGACATGGATGATCTTGGGAACATATTAGGACCTTGGAAGGAATTTGGGATCCTTTGGACTCAAGCATCTTGAAAAAATGAAACCCTTATTTTGAGGTAGACTGCCTTAAGAGAGAGTTTGTCTGGTCAACTCTTGAACTTCCTTGAGCAATTTGGGGACCTCACTTTCCATGTGTTGAGAAATATGGGAGGGAAAATTTAGGGGTACAACAGCAATGTATGTATGAAAGACCAAAAATGACGTCTGCAGGGGAAAACTAAGCACTAAATCCTCAACACCACAATTCTTTGATGGTGTAGAAACTCAAATCAACCATGCAACAATGAACTAGCTAAAAGAAGACCCACCAACAATATCCTACTTAGGGAGACAAAGGCATCAACCTAAAGACATCTACGAGGGACAACTTTCAAACAATTATGTTGGGGAAAACTTCCAAAAGACCATGCTAGGGAAAGCTTCTACACAACCATGTAGAATAATACAAGTTTCACACTTCAAGATTGAATCATATTTGAACAAGCACTAACGTTCCTTTTAGTTTTATTCAAAAGTTAAAGGAAAATGTTTTGTAATTTTCAAAAATATGATTATTATTAATTTTGTCTCAAAGATTAATATAAAACATAAGTGACATTTTACGAAAGAAACAAGTATTTAAGAATTGAAATAAATTAGAGATAGATTAAAATTTTATTAATAGAATGGTAGTCCGTAAATGGCGTAACTCCGTAGATCTTTACAAAGTTTGAATAATGGTAAATAGAAAGGCTACATTGAAATACAATGACCACTATTTTTCCTAACAACTTTGAATTCCTGTAATCAAGCTTCTGTTGAGAGAGATTAAACTGAGACATCTTGATGATGATGCTTTTCCTCCAAGCGATCAAGTCTGGCTTGATGCACTTACTTTCCATATCCCTAATCTTTTCCTAGATTTCCCTTTAGGGTTTTCATTCTACCGAGATGATTTATTTCTTTTTATGTCTCTAATTTTTGCCTGGATCGCCCTTTCGAGTTTTCAGCCCACTGAGACGCTCATTGTTTCCTAAGTCACCCTTTGGGTTTTCAACTTAGCGAGATGTTCTTTTGATTATTTAGGCGAAGTATTTCTTGATTGCATCGTCATTCACTGTACGAGGGAGATCTTCGCCATCCATATTTGAAGAATCATTGCACCTCCAGAGAAGGCTTTCTTAATAACATATGGGTCTTTGTAATTAGAAGTTGACTTGCCACGGGAATCATTATGGAAAGACAAGATCTTTTTTAACATTAGGTCACCTTCTCTGAATTCACGAGGTCAGACCTTCTTATCAAACCCTTTCTTCAACCTCCTCTAGTACAACTTACCATGACACAAGGTTATCATTCTCTTCTCTTCAATCAAATTCAATTGATCATATCTATTATGACACCATTCAGCCTCTGACAACTTGGCTTCCATCAAGACTCTGATGGATGGGATCTCAACTAATATGGGGAGAACTGCATACATGCCATAAACAAGAGAGAAATAGGGTGCCCCTATTGAAGTGTGCATGGATGTATGGTACCCATGCAAAGAAAATGGGAGCATCTCATCCCAATCCTTGTAGGTTACAACCATCTTCTGGATAATCTTCTTAATATTCTTATTAGCCACTTCAACAGCCTCATTCATCTTGTGTATGTAAGGTGAAGAATTGTGATATTTAATCTTGAAGCTTTCACAAATTTCTTTCATTATATTTTTATTCAAACTCAAACCATTATCAGTGTGGTCTTGCTTGGAATAACATACTGGTAAATGATTTGATTCTTGATAAACTGAACCACAACATGTTTGGTCACATCAGTATACGATGCCACTTCAACCCACTTGGTGAAGTAATAAATAGGTACCAGGATGAAATGATGTCTATTCGAAGCTTTGGGCTCAATCATGCCAATCATGTCAATTCCCCGCATAGAGAAAGGCCATGGAGATAAAATAACATTGAGTGGAGTCGAAGGCACATGTACCTTGTCCGCATAAATCTGACATTTATGACACTTATTAACAAATTGACAGTAATTAGATTCCATTGTAATCCAATAGTAACCTGCACTGAGCATCTTCTTAGCCATAGAATGTCCCATTGGCATGAGTACCAAATGACCCTTCATGAGCTTCTTGCATTGACATGTTTGTTTCGTGTCTATCCATGCATAAGAGCAAGATTGTGTCGTAATTCTACTTGTATCTAGATATCTGATCGTAATATGAGGTACTTCATTATGAAAATTCACTCGGTACATGAATGACAAAGTAGCCAAAGCGTCTTCCATTTGTTTCTCCTCTTGAGTTATATGATGAAAATTAACATTATCAAAGAAAGGCAACAACCACCTAGCATAGTCTTTCTATGGGATCAAACCCATATGGCAAGTTTCCTATTCACCTTTGATTTGATTGATAACCACTGCTGAATCTCCAAACATATCAAGGATCTTAATCCTGGCATCAATAGCTTCTTCAAGACCAATAATACAAGCTTCATATTTTGCCATATTGTTTTTACAATCTAAGTATAACCTTGCAGTAAAAGGAATATGTGAACCTCGAGGAGTGATTATAATTGCACCGAATCCATGACCATAAGCATTAGAGGCTCCATCAAAAATCAAACCCCAATGAGATCCAGGCTCTAGTCCTTCATTAGGCCCAGGTTCATCACAATCTTTAGCTCTGATGACCATCACATCTTCATTGGGAAAGTCAAATTGGATAGGCTGATAATCTTCAACCGGTTGATGGGCCAAATGGTCTATTAGTATACTTCCTTTAATAGCTTTTTGAGTATGATATTAAATTTCATATTTTGACAACAACATCTACCAATGGGTAATTCTTCCTGTCAACGTAGGCTTATCATATATACTTGATAGGATCCATTTTTGATATCACCCAAGTAGTACAATTCAACATATACTGCCAGAGACGGCGAGCAGCCCATACTAAAGCACAACAAGTTTTCTCAATCAAATAATACTGAGATTCACAATCTATAAACTTCTTACATAGGTACTAGATAGAATGCTATTTTTTACCTATCTCATCCTGTTGACCGCGGACACAACCCATCGATCCTTCTAAGACCGTCAAGTACATAATTAGAGGTTTCCCTTCCATAAGAGGGATCAAAATAGGACGCTCGAGCAAATAATATTTGATACTATCAAAAGCTTTATGAAAATCTTCATTCCACCTGATACTAGGATATTTTTTAAGCAACTTGAAGATTGGCTCACAAGTGTCTGTCATGTGAGAAATGAACCTGGATATATAATTCAAACATCCAAGGAATCCTCTGACTTGCTTTTTTGTTAGAGGTGCAAGAATGTCACAAATAACTCCGACTTTATCTGGATCCACTTTAATACCTATCTAGATGACAGTGAAACCCAAAAGATTCCATTAACAGACACCGAAAGTGCATTTTTTTGGATTCAAGCAGAGTTTATACTTTCTCAAACGCTGAAACAACTTTAACAAGTACTAAACACAATCCTTCTCAGTCTTAGACTTGGAAATCATATCATCAACATAAACCACAATTTCCTTGTGCATCATATCATTTAATAGGGTAGTCATAGCCCTCTGGTATGGAGAACCAATGTTCTTCAAGCCGAAGAGCATCACTCTATAGCATAATGTTCCATAGGGAGTGATAAACATTGTTTTTTCCATGTCCTCGAGCACCACCTTAATCTGATTATAACTAGAGAAACCATACATAAAGGAGAAAATATTTAACTTTATTATGTTATCAACCAACATATCAATATGTGGCAAAGGAAAATCATCTTTTGGACTGGCTTTATTCAAATCTCTATAATTAACACACATTCTTACTTTTCCGTCTTTCTTTGGAACTGGCACAATATTGGCCACCCATTAAGGATAAAGGGATGTCACAAGGAAACCGGCATCAATTTACCTTTGTACTTCCTCTCTGATCTTGACAACCACATCAAGATGAGTTCTTCCTAACTTTTGCTTTACTGGTAGACATTCTGGTAAGCGGCAAATAATGGTCAACAATATCAGTATCCAATCCTGGCATATCTTAATAAGGCCAAGGAAACACATCAACGTAATCCTTTAAAATCTATATCAATATTTTTTTGACATCTTCACCAAGTAGTGCCCCAATCTTGACCTCTCTTCTATTCTCTTTAAAACCCAAGTTGATCAGTTCGATGGACTCTCTGTACAGCTGAATAGTCTTCTCTTTGTGCTCAAGCAGCCGAGAAATTTCCACTAGAATATAACTGTCTTCCCCACTCTATTCTTCCGCCTCAAATAGAGGGAGTTCAAATTTGGGAGAGGGTGCCTTGTCATTATTTCAATGGGTTTAAGATTTATTAATCTTCACAAATGATTTATGCTTTGTTTTAGAAAACAGATATATATGTGAAAGTGATATGTAGTAATTGAAATTGTTTTCATTAGGTTTTTTAGTTACCATTTTTCATAAAAATGAAAAAAGTAAAAATACAATTGGATAACAAAATAATCTTTTATTAATGATCTTAAAACTTGAAACAGAGCCCTGACAAAGTCACTTTCACCTTGGGCAGAGTGAAAGGAATTATTTGAAAAAGAAAAATACAAATTACTTTGACACATGAATAACACTAGGAACTTTGACGACTGTCCAATTCTAAGCGCCAATCTCTCCATGCATTACGAAGTTGGGCCCATCTGAATTTGAATCTTCAACAATGGCAACAACACTTGAATCTCCGGGATAAATGAAGACAACACCATGGAAAACTTCCTAGATTATTCTAATAGCAACTTTAGGCTTGAATGATCTTCCAGGTGCATAGGGTGAGAACCCTAGACCAACTCTATTATTGTTCTTGGGAAGCACGACAACATGTCCCCAATCATCAGCTTGACCACTCTGCACAACCTGCTGAGCATCCTTCAATGAAGAAATAGATGCATCACTTTTTTAAACATTATTAACTATGTCAAGAGCTTGGAACTGAGTTCCAACAGCTTCTGCATCAACATCTATATATCTGAAAGATGAGAGATTACTAACCATCAAGGCTTGTTCACCATACATGATAACCAACTTCTCGTTCTTCATAAACTTCAGCCTTTGATGAAGAGTAGACGTCACTACCCCAGCGTCATGAACCCACGACCATCCCAAAAGACAATTGTATGCAAGATGGGTATCCATCACTTGAAAAGTGACTTGGAAAACACGAGGAAAAATCCATATTGGACCTAATAAAATAGCTTGGACAAAGTAGCTTTTGGCATCACATTGAATGAAAACCCCGTATCAACCAACACATTGGATAAGGAATGTTCCTGACACCTGACGGATATATGCAGCGCATAATTATTCTTACTACCTTCCGGTGGGAATTATTCGTCACTAAAGCTCAAGACATTAAATGCAGTAATATTTCCCACCACATCATCAAACTGGTCTATAGTCACATCATGATCAACATAAGCTTGTTCCAACACTCTCATAAGAGATTTCTGATGAGCTTTAGAACTCAACAACAACACACACACACACACACACACACACACACACACACACACACACACACACACACACACACACACACACACACATATATATATATATATATATATATATATATATATATATATATATATATATATATATATATATATATATATATATATATATATATATATATATATATATATCTTGGAAGGAGTTTGAATTAGTTGATACACCATCTTTGTAGTCACTTATTTTGATAAGATTCAACAATTCTTCATCATCATCATCTTTCCTCGGTTCATTAACTTGACTAACAACCATTGGTTCTTGACTAACCACAACTGGATCTTTTGCATGAACGCTCTTACTTGCAGACCTAGAATTAACCTTTCTAAGAGGCACAGGTACAAATACACTGCCACTTCTAGTCATTCTGATAGCTTCTTCTATATTCTCAACGGGATGAGCTGGCTGAATCACAACTTCCTTCCCGTCTTCACAAAAAATAGCATTGTACTTCCAGAGAACAACTATATTGGATTCATACAGAAATGGCTCTGAAAAACAAATAACCAAAGGACTCTTACTTTGATAAGTGTGTGATATGGTGGTAGAACCAACTGTTTTTTTGTTACTACTGGTTTTACGTTTTTTATTCGCAAATGTACGGTAAGCAAGAGTCACCACTGTCTTTTATTTTATCCAACAAAGGAAAAGGGAAAAAGAACAGAAAAAACCGTTTTCGATATGTTTCTCAGTACAGGGGTAGATTATAGAAAGGGAAGGTGTTAGCACCCTTTCTATCCATGGTTTTCCATGGGCTCTTAGGTACTTGCTCATTTTAAAATTTCTTTTGTGTGTGTTTTTAAAAGCTTTGAAAATGCCTTAGTGTGGCGTTTCAATTTATGGTAACCCTTGTCTCAGTCCTCAAGAGCAGATACAACTTTGGAGCAGATACAATAATTTAAAAAAAAATGGAAAAAGAATACGCGCAACAAAATTAAATACGGGGAATTAACAATTAAATTCAAATACATCTAATTAATGAATAAATAAAAATATTTTTTGGATTTTGAGAAAGTAATTAATTTTTCAAATTAACCTAATTTCTAATTAATTTTAATTATGAAAAAGGAATTTAAATTATCCTAGTTAACCTAATTAATTAATGAAATTAAATATTTTATGAAAAAAACCTAATTCTAATGTTTTTGTATTTTTATGATTTTAAGATTTAATTAAAAAAAGATTTTTTTTAAAACAATTAAAAATAAATGAAACAATAAAAATGTTAAAGAAATTAAAAAAAGCAAAAGAAAATAGAATGGGCCTGATATGAGAAGCAATTTGGGGGGTGCATGGCTGAAATTTTCCAGGCCCAAGCTTGCTGGCCCTTCTGCATGCGCGTGATCCAATGGGGTTCTCATCTGGGGGGTTCACCAAGTTCTTTGCTTTCTAAACGTTGGATCTGGATTGAAAGAAGATCCAATGGCTGGATCTGGAGGCACTTGATGGATGTCTGGTTGTGAGATGCGCTGGATCTGAAACAAGAAATTCATAAAATATAAAAACGTTTGGTTAGTCATTCAAATGCCTTGTCCTTTTCCATCTATGCTGGTTAGTCATTCGTTTATATAATTAAGCAAAAATAAAATAAGGGAAAAATATATCTAGTGCCGAATCAACTTGACACGCGGGCATTGTGGGGCCCTGGTAATTCAAAGATCTAATCAGATGTGGAGAGAGGAATTTCATTATTGGATCCAGCCAATGGAACGCCTCGAAATGGCCACGCATACTTGGACCACCACCTGTAAAAGTCAAGCCACCAGCCACGTTGGTCCCGGTCACCTTCTCCGGTGACACGAGAAATTGAAACCTACGAAACACGCCATATCAAAGCATAAAAAAGACCCTACCCCCTTAAATTTCCTCAAGAATCCAATGGTGGTGTCCGTTTGCCATAAAAGTCCCTGTATCACTAAAATCGAAGCTTGCTTCTCCCTAAGCCCTAACAATAGCAACTTGCGATCCTGGCTTTATTCCTTGCATGAGACACGTTAGAAAATTCACAAATAATGCAAATAGTATGAATATGCAATCAAAATACGTTTATGTTAAGGATTAAACAAGTTTTAAAAAGATTGCCAATATGGGAGGATCGGGCTAACACGATTCAGAGTGGTTTGGCCTTCAACGATGGACTGGTTCACCTCCTGCAGTTCTCATAAAGGTGATGGAACGATTGGATCTCACTGAGGAGGGATGGCTCGAGTGTTTGAGAGTTTCACTCTTCTTGATTTTTTTTGAAACTTTTTCTTTCTCTCTTGAGGCGGGATATGCACTAGTTCTTCTCCCTTTAGGGTTGGAATGGCTTGGCATATACATGTGAATCACATTAGGTCAACTAGTATGGCTAGAATCCAACGATATCAATGCCTTTCAATTTTTCTTCAAATCTTTCCAATTTTAAATATCCTTGCCCATTCATAGCTTGCACGATTTCTTTATCTACTGACAGCACATGCGATCTCCATTCAATGCAAAAATCATCCCTAAAACAAATTATGTGATTTATTTGATTTTATTTGAGTTTTAAATGAAAAAAATAAAAATAAATCAAATAAACAAATAAATAAGGCATGTAGGGTCCCATAGGTCGTGAACCATGCAAGGACTGAGATTCAATCTTGAAAAGATGGGCCCACGGGAAAAAAAATGCAATTTTGGGCATTGTTAACTTTGTGCAAGTTTCCAAAAATGGCCAACTTTGACAATGCATATATCTCTCAATTTTGACCCTAAGAGGGTGTTCTTGGAATTTTTAGAAATCTTAGGATATCCTATAAATAACCTTTTTGGTTTCATCTCCATTAGGTCTTCCATGTTCATGTAAGAAGCTTTGACCCAAAAGGTGTTCTTGTTGACTTTTGAAAAGGACCTATAATGTCTAATTTTACATCTTTTCATGAGTGCATTTATTGAACTTGGGGGATAAATATGAGTTGTAGGTAATTGTATTATCTTCAAAATGAGCCTTGGATGAGAAATATCTGATAAAGTATGAGAAAGTTATGCCTGGTCAAAGTTTGGTTGACTTTTCCTATAGAAACCCTAATTTGCAATTTTTGACTTTTGATGAATTAGGAGCCTTTCTTGAGGAATCATGATCAACCTTTGATCAAATGATGGATATCACTTCAAAATGTTGATGTTGATAAATAATTTTGATGTTTGAATGTATTTAGGCCAAAATTGACTTTTGAACTAGTATAGTTGATTTTCAGGTATTTGAGCAGTTAACTGAGCAAATTTGTTGTGCAAGGCATGAAATTTGGCATGGATGATCTTGGGGACATATTAGGACAATGGAGAATATTTTGGAGCCTTTGTACTCATACATCTTGCTTGAGCCTTGTTGCCTTAGGAAGAGGATTTGTATGATCAATCCTTAGTCAACCTTGAACAATTGAGGACCCTTAAAGGCATATCTTGAGTGAAATGGGAGGGAAAATTTTGGGGTACAACAGCTGCCCCTGTTCAATATTCTTAAATTTGACGATGTAGATTGGCTTGTCCGCCTTTTGTGATCTGAGGGTGGAAGATGATTGAACACTATAGTGCCCAGAAATTTGCACTCGCATGAAGTAATACTGATGGTTGATGATGTCGGGTATGGTCTTACAAATGCCACTTGGAGAAGATGACAGAGGATCATCGGAGATGGGCTTAAAGACGCCATCCGGAGAATGTGACGGGGAGTCATCGGAGATGGGCTTAAAGATCCCATCCAAAATAATGATGATTTCGTGAGATATTCCTTCGTGGGAATTCCTGTTCCTGTTGTTAGGGAGGACTTCGCTAAGGAATGTTGGTCTCTGTCTTGGAACATAGAGTTTTAGGAGCTTCAGTTGTCCGTTATTCTACTGAGAGGTCATCACTTGATCGAAGAGACGGAAGTGAACTTCTATCTGGTCAGGATCCAGGCTTTACGGTGACTTGCTGAGGAAGATAAGGTTGACTGTTATCTGGTCGTATTCCAGACTTCACAATGACTTACTGGGGAACTGAGATTAAACGGTTATTTGGTCAGGATCCAGGCTTCACAGTAATTGTATTCATTGAACTGTTATCTGGACGTATCCAGGCTTCAGCGGTTTGAATAAATTAAGCTGTTATCTGGTCGGTTCCAGGCTTCAACTTGAATTTGAGGTGTATTGTTATTTGGTCGTATCCAGGCTTCGGTGATTAAGCTGTTATCTGGTCGGGTCCATGCTTCAAATTGAATTTGAGGTATACTACTATCCGGTCGAGTCCAGGCTTTATTGTAATTGACATAGTAAACTACTATCTGGTCAGATTCCAGGCTTCGCAGCACCTTATACTGTTATCTAGTCGAAATTCAGGCTTCACAGTGTCTTTGAAGAAGTGAACTACTATCTGGCCGGATTCCATGCTTTGCAGCACCTTATACCGTTATCTGGTCAAAATCCAGGCTTTATAGTGTCTTTGAAGAAGTGAACTATTATCTGGTCGGATTCCAGGCTTCACAACACCTTATACCGTTATCTTATCGAAATCCAGGCTTCACAGTGTCTCAAATTGTTGATTGACTATACCGGTCAGTTTCTGGGCTTCATAACTTCCTTAATTGGAATAGAAATCTTAGTATCGATTTGACTGGACCAGAGAAAGGTCTTGAATTGTCTTCAACTGGGATAGAAATCTTAGTATCGATTTGACTAAACTAGGGGAAGGCCTTGAATTAACTTTGTCTGGCATAGTAATCAGGAGAATCTTAGTAGCAATTCAACTGACCCAGACGAAAATCTTGGAATATCTTCCATTGGCATAATAATCAGAGAGATCTTAGTGTCGATCTGGCTGATCCAGAGAAAATCTTAGGTTAACTTTCACTGGCATAATAATCAGGAGAATCTTAGTAGCGATTTAACTAACCCAGACGAAAGTCTTGGAATATCTTCAACTAGCATAGTAATCAGAGAGATCTTAGTGTCGACCTGTCTGACCCAGACGAAAGTCTTGGTATCTCTTCCACTGGCATAGTGAGTGGAGAGATCTTGGGATGACCTTGACTGGCATAGTAATCAGGAGTATCTTAGTAGCGATTCAACCGACCCAGAAGAAAGTCTTGGTATCTCTTTCACCGGCATAGTGACTTGAGAGATCTTGGGATGACCTTGACTGGCATAGTAATCAGGAGGATCTTAGTAGCGATTCAACCAACCCAGACGAAAATCTTGTTATCTCTTTCACCGGCATAGTGAGCGGAGAGATCTTGTGAGGACATCTTTCTGAGGAAAATCCTGGAATAACCCTTTGTTAGACGTAGTTTGTTGATTTGGCCCTTTCCCTGAAGGTAAAGAGTTAGTCGTATGCAATGTTATGATGTATGAAATGCATTTTGATGATGTTCTCAAAATAAATGAGATTGTATTGTATGAAATATTTATGTGCATGCCGTGATGTATGAACATGGGATGCTGTTGCAGTACTTCTTAGTCGGGGAAAATAAATCTCAGACTGTTGCTGAAAAGTATTAGGAAGCCGAGTTCTTCATTTCCGCGGGGGATGGTGAATGGAGATGACTATGTTGCGGATTTAATCCTTGTTTACGAATATCCTGCTGGGGAGAGACTCTACTTGAGAATAACTCTGCAGGGTAATAGCTCTGCTTGCGAGAGGAGATGCTTTACTGGAATATTTTGCCGATTCGGGGAAATAAACTATGTTGGGGGATGAATTTCTGTAGTTGGAGGAATAAACTCTGTTGGGGATTGAGCTTCTGTATTTAGAGGAATAAACTCTGCTCGGGAGGAGGTTCCGCAGTCAGAGAAATAAACTCTACTCGAGAGGAGGCTTTATAAACCATTTGAGATTATAAAACTCGGTTGGGGAATATAGATATCGGCTCTTTGAAGGAACTTTGCTGGGGAAAGTAACTCCTGTTTGGGGAAGCTGAGATCAAAACTTTTGGTTGCCTCTATTCTGTGGGGAGTCTAGATGGCACGGGGACGTATGTTGAGGACGTAGCGATGACTTTGTATCAAGACGTTTCTACCCCTGTACCTATTGGAGAAAGTACATGTAGAGGCTTTGTGGATGGATCTATGTTTTGAAATGAGTGTCAGAATGACATCCGTCTCTGGATCATATCTGAATTGTATTTGGAATTTATATTGAATGGGTGTCAGAATGACATCCGTATCTGAACTGTATTTGAAACATGTGTTGAATGAGTGTGAGGATGACATCCGGCTTTGGATCATACCTGAACTGTTGCTAGAGGATGATTTGAATAAGTATCAGGACGACATCCTTTTTTGGGTCTTACCCTAACCGTTTCTATATGAGAATCTGTAGTAAGTGTCAGGATAACATCCGTCTTTGGATCGTACCTAAACCATTTCTAGATGAGAATCTGGAGTAAGTGTCAGGATGACATCCGTCTTTGGATTGTACCTGAACCATTTCTATATGAGAATCTGGAGTAAGTGTTAGGATGACATCTGTCTTTGGACCATACCTGAACCATTTCTAGATGAGAATCTGGAGCAAGTTTCAGGATGACATCCGTCCTTGGATCGTACCTGGACCGTTTCTAGATGAGAATCTGGAGGAAGTGTCAGGATGACATCTGTCTTTGGATCGTACCTGAACTGTTTCTAGAGGATAATCCGCTTTATTCAGAATGTTTCCATTGGGGAAGGAAAACTCTGTAATTCGCTTGGGGAATCCTAAGGAGCTTGGCGACTTCATTGGGGAATTTTTGTTGGAGCAATAATTTGTAGATTTTTCTCTGCGGGGGCATGAGAACACCTTACATTAATAGGTTGTAAGCTAAGAATATGGCAGTGACCTTGTAGTAGAATGCCCCTGTCTCGATACTTGTTGTAGAAAATATCAACCGGGGATTTTGTAGATGGTTTGACTATTATCCCAACTCTTGGAGTCCTTTAGTGAATGCAGATTAGGGTAATAAACATTCTACTAATTAGACAAGTGACAAGATGATGGGACATAGTTGTACGCTTTAATCCCTAACTTTTTCCTAGACAACCCTTTCAGATTTTCAGTCCACCGGGATACCCTTTTTTGCTCAAGCCGTCTTTTCAGATTTTCGACTTGCCAGGTGTACAGGTTTTTTGTTTTTATCACTAATTTTTTTCCCGAACCCTTTTGGTTCTCCGGGATGCCCTTATTTTTTCCTAGGCCAGTCAACCTAGCGGGTCTTCGTTCATGCGTAGTATTTTCCGACTATGTCCTTGTTCATCGGGTACGGAGAATTGTCATTGTCCATAGTAGTAAGTGTGGCCACACTGCCAGAAGATGTTTGTTTGATTGTACAGAATTCATTGCTGGAATTCATGCCCAATTCCCCAAGTGATTCATGTGGAGATCTGCCCCTGGCTATTTGGCATCTTTGAGAGATTCCTTGAATCTTGACTTGACTGTCCCAAATGATGGACAATGATCATGTTGTGTCCCTTGGTTGGAAGTTTTTTTTCACTTGAGGTGATCATTTTCATTAAGAAAATTTTTGGTTCACTAGATATTCATCATGCGAATTTCTCTGCTGCGATAAGGTGGGAGAACTGACTTGGGTGTTTTGCGTTTGAATGTAAATGTTGCAGTTAGCAAGATTCGCCACCGACTTTTATTTTATCCAAAAGGAAAGGTGAAAAAGCATAAGAAAGACCTTTGAGATTATTTCTTGAGTTCGGGGGGTAGATTATGAAAAGGGAAGGTATTAGCACCCTTTTCATCCATGGTTTTCCATGGGCTCTTATTTACTTGCTAGATCACTTGCTTTTGTTTGAAATTGTGCTTTGTGTGGTTTTTGAAAGTATTTTGTAAATAGGCCATTGTTTAGGCAATCTTTGTAATGATTCTCGTACGTAAGAATGTATACAAAGATGTTTGATCTTTTGAAAATGTTTTCAAGATCATTAGAGGTTTTGAAAGTGTAATGTTTGTTTTTGAAAATAGCAAGGATGTTTTGAAATTGAGCAAGTAATTAGGAGCATTCTACCTACTCAAAAGTCTTTCTTGTTTATTTCCTTTTTCCTTTGACATTGTTATCTTACCATGGATTTGGTAAGTAACCATATCTTTGGATGTAAACGGGACGGGCGTGGGTCATCGTATAACCATGATTAGCAATGTTGCAAAGTATCTTAGCATTTTTTTAGGGACTAAGATCATTTGAAAGACAACTTAGATAGCGTCATCGAGGGACTATGATCTTATATGTTGCTTTGTTTTGCTAAGATACCTCACATGCGTAATATTTCCATTTTGTAAAGGAAACCCAGTGGATTTACCCTAGGGGTGCTTGTGTGCAAGTGTATTATTTTCTTGCTTAATTTTGTCTTGAATTAGGGTTTTCTAAGTATTGGTTTTAGTCTTTCCATACAAATCTTAATTACTAGCATTTTATATATAAAGCGATAAATTGCGAAATTTAAAGTTACTACATTATTACAATACTTGTGGGAGGGGGTGTACAAATTATAAATGGGGATTGCAAGAAAATAAACCTAATTAATCTATAACAACCATATTGAATTTGTACAAGAATTGAAATAACAATGTACATAATGAATAAATATACAAGAATGCAAATGTGAAGAAAATGGATATTTTTGTTTGGATTTTTTAGAGAAAAGAGATTTTGATTTAACCTAATTAACTAAAGAAAAATAATTTAATTAAAAGTGGAATTTAAATTTACTAGAAAAGAATCTAAATAAAAACCCTAGTTTTTAATTGATTAAAAAGAAATTGAGTTTAAGAAAAGTATTTTTTGTATTTTTGTCTTGAAAATAAATCATAGTATTATAAAATATTTTTGGCCTTTTTTTAATATTAAAATAATATATTTTAATTGGTGTAAAAGAAAATAACTAAAACCTAGTTTTAATTAAATTTACAAAGATAATTAGTGAAATAAATAAAGTATTGATTAAATAAAATAATTTTTGTGAGAAAAAATAAATAAACTATGTCAAAATAAAAATCTTATATTTTTATATTTTTTATGATTTTTAAATATTAGAAAAATATTTAAGTAAATAAATAAATAAATAAAATAAGAAAAAGAAAATGAAACTGGGTCAGGGTGTGAATAGCCTACAAGGGGGTAAGAAATAACAAAAAAATATAAGGCCCAAAGATGAAGCCCAACGCCTGCCAAAAAAGAGTCAGAATGCAAAAATATGAAAAACAATCAAAAGGGTACCACTGTGGCTCGAACCCAGGTCCCAAAGGTTACAGGCACGCGCTTCTACCACTGGGGTGGCTATTCATCCGTTAACATAAGCAAAACAATAAATATATGATACAAAACGCGCCTAGATTTACACTTTATCTTCAACCTCCAGCCAGACCAACTGTAACTTGTTCATTTCTCAACAAAAATTAAAACTGTAAACATGAAACTTGTAGAAAATTTCCTCACGATTTCAGAAATGTAAAACATTAAAGTTATACATCAAAGAAAAACATGAATTTCATTGGCCCAAATCTGAACCCTAAAAATCTCAGAAAATTCAATCTAAAAATTCTCTAAGCTCAGGAAAAATTAATGAAAACTATGAACATGATTAGCTTTAGGGCAATGATATCTACATGTTTCATTCACAAAAAAATCATTGATGATGCCTGTATGAAAAGTTCCAAAGTTAGAAAACTTACCTTGCAAGAGGGTATCGGGTTTGAAGTTTGAGCAGCTTTCAGTGAGTTCCAATGATTGGGTTAGCTTCCTCAAGTTCCAAGGAAGCTAAAGGGATGCTTAGCTTGAGCTAGAAGTGGCTGAGGAGTTCTGGAGAAATCCACTTGCAGACCCCTGTTTTTTAAAATGGAGGATGGTGCAAATGGTGTTACAGTTGTATAGTAAGGGTTTAGATAGCCTTTATATGAGTTATAGAAGCTTTGTGATTGATTAAAAGTGAAAACGCACGAGTGGATTGTGTATTTGAAGTTCAAGGTCAGAAATGACAAGTAATAGAGGTTTTTGGTGCAAGTTATGATTTCAAAGTGTTTGAGGGCTTAAGCATTCTTGTGTTTGTGGCAAAAGGTTTTTGTATGTATAAGAAAAATGTCTTGAGTGCATTGGCAAGTCAAAAGTATAAGTTACAAGCTATTTGCTATGTCACTTGATTTTCAAGAAAAGTGGGAAACCAAGTTTCAATGTGTAGTACAAGTATGGGCTGGGTGATTCTAAGTGTCTAAACCATTTCTCTTGTGTTATGAGACATGTATGATCATAAGAGGACAAGTGCAAGTCTCAAGAATAAGTTTTATGCAAAAAGTCACTTTATCAAAATGGCAATGTGCACTTTTTTCCAAAAATGGATATAAAGCATGGCCTTGCATTGAATCCTTGAAATGAGGCCTATAACAGATGTGCAATCCATTAATTATGGAGTTCCTAACAATTTTGAGGCCTGCAAAGTAGAGGTTATGCAACACAACTTTGAATTTTGAATTTGTTCATCACAAAATGACTTGTAATTCAAATGATAAAGCCCTAACTTCATCTCTTCGATTCTTCCTACTCAAAAATGATCTCAAGGAGTTCTTGGACATTTTGGAAAGATTGCAATGTGCTCTATAAAAAATTTTGAATTTCTTTTGAATATTAACCTTGGAACTATATGAAAAAGTGCCATGAAGTTAGGTCAAAATCCTGACCAAATTAGAGCAAAATTTCACTAAGTGTTTTGTTTCATGACCACATGTTCTTAAAACTATAACTTGAGATCCAAGCACTTTTGGAAGAAGTTGTTTGAAGAAAAGTTGTAGATTTCATGGAGATCTACAACCTCCATGTTGGAAGTTTCTCTTGAATCACCTTGCATCATGATTAAAAATTGGCTTAAAGTTATGGGGAAAAAAAAAGAAATTTCTAACACTTAGAAAAATTTCTATGTTTAGAAATTCTAACTTTTCAAAATGAAATCTTGAATTTTTGATTTCTTGATGAATAAGTTTCATATTTTGACATGCTTTGATGAATTGTGATCTTTGACATTTGAATTTGACCAAAAAGTCAAAGTTTGACTTTTCAGTATACCGTTGACTTTTGATCAGTTGACTGAAATCCATCTGTCAATCCATTGGACTTGAGCAATGTTTTGAGACATATCATTTGGTCAAAATAATTAAATTTGGCCCTTTAGATCATGCCTTAAACCAATTTATCATTTTCTAGGTCAAAAATCAGAAATTGCCCTTTCCCAGTCAAAACCCTAATTTTGACCATTTTGCCCTTTTGAAGATTTGATCAAATTTCTTGAGGAATTGTGGTCAAAACTTTATCAAATGATACATATGAGTTTAAAATGTTGATGTGAATCAAAAATTATAAAGTTTGACTGTAAATTGTCTATAGTTGACTTTTTCCTCAATACAACTGATTTTTAGGTCAACTGCTCAATTGATTGACCAAAAGTGTAATCCAAAGCTTGAAACTTGATAAGAGTAATCATGAGGGTCCATAATGATCCATGAAGGTCATATGGGGCATTGGAAGTTCAAAAATCCTTGTGCAATCTCAAACCCTAATTTTGGTCATTAGTGCTTAAGGAGGTGTCTTGAGCTGATCAACCCTAGTGCAGTCTTGAGCCAAAGGAGATCTTTTGAGCAAAATTATTGATAAGTGAGAGGGAAAATTTTGGGGTACAACAGCTGCCCCTGTTCAATCTTATTAAGCCTGAAGAGTTACATTAGCTAGTTTTGTCATTCGTAACTCAAAGGTGGAAGATGATTGGACATTATAGTGCCCAAAACTTTGCACTCTGTGATGTTGATGGTTGATGGTATAGGGAATGGGATTAAAGATGCCATTTGGAGAGATGATGGAAAGTTGTTGGAGATGGGCTTGTAGATGCCATCCAGAAATGATTGTTGAATCGTATATGTAAGCTAAAACTGAATGAGTACCATAATGGTGTCCGTGTCTGGAGTGTATCTGACCTGTATTTGAAAAACGAATCTGAATGAGTATCAGAATGGCATCCGTGTCTAGAGCGTATCTGAACTGTATCTGAAAGCTGAATCTGAATGAGTATCAAAATGGAATCCGTGTGTGGAGCGTATCTGAACTGTATTTGAAAACTGAATCTGAATGAGTATCAGAATGGCATCTGTGTTTGGAGCGTACCTGAACTGTATCTGAAAGCTGAATCTGAATGAGTATCAGAATGGCATCTGTGTCTAGAGCATATCTGAAATGTATCTGAAAGCTTTAATGTGAATGAGTATCAGAATGGCATCAGTATCTAGAGCGTATCTGAACTGTATCTGAAAACTGAATCTGAATGAGTATCAGAATGGCTTCCGTGTCTGGATCGTACTGAACTGTATCTGAAAGCTTGAATCTGAATGAGTATCAAAATGGCATCCATATCTATAGTGTATCTGAACTTTATCTGAAAACTGAATCTGAATGAGTATCAGAATGGCATCCGGATCTGGAGTGTATTTGAACTGTATTTGAAAAATGAATCTGAATGAGTATCAGAATGGCATCCGTGTCTAGAGCGTATCTGAACTGTATCTGCAAGATGAATCTGAATGAGTATCAAAATTGCATTCGTGTCTGGAGCGTATCTAAACTGTATCTTAAAAATATTTGAACATTATTAATGGTAGCTGTTGATTAACCTTATCCTAAAAAGTGTAAAATGTTAGCTAATATGCAATGTCATGTTGTATGAAATGCATGGTGTATTGAGATTGTGATACATGCATTCATGATATCAATGTTTATGTTATATGGATGCGATGTATGCGTATGTGAGCTAATCTGCTGCACTGCTGTTGGATTAGGGAAAATAAATCCCTGATTGCTGCTAAGGATATGGAGTATGAGTCTTCATGTTTTGAAGTTAAAGTGTTAATGAATTCCCGCTTAGAGAAATAAATTATGTTTTAAGGAACGTCGTGTACTTCTTGTAACATCCTGTTGGGGAATTCTGAGAAATTTGGGCGACTTCTACCGGGGAGTGATAACTGGAAGTTTTATTCTGCTGAGGATTAAACTGCACACTTTGGGGGATTTCATGGAAATAGCTTAGAGAGGTTTCCCTATCTCTTGAAGCCATCGGTGATTTTCTTTCTATTTTGTTTATTTGTAAACAGTAATTATGTTCAAATGCATATGTTCAACAATAAATCATTGGATGTTTTTGTAAACAAAACACAAGAGTAAAGAAAAACATATAGTTTTGCACTTTCAAAGGGATATCTTTGTATTGACTTTGGGTAAGTATTTTTGTACAATGAGACAAACATTCTAGTAAGAGAATGCCGTCGTGAAAAATGAAAATTTGATACAAAGAAAAGATATCTATGTAAAATAATCCCATGGGGTTCCCATTCTGCTATAGCCTTCGTGTCTCTGAGTATCTTGTCCACTTGCTGCCTTGTCTGGAGTTGATTGAATTGATCAGAACCTCTGAGTTTGTCTGTAGAATCCAAGGGCTGTCTGTGAGGTGATCCAACAGGAAATAGTCATATGATTTAATTCCCTAACTTTTGCTTGAACCACCCTTTCGGGTTTTTAGTCCACCAGGATGCCCTTTTTTGCCCAAGTCGCCCTTTCGGGTTTTCAACTTGCCGGGTGTACAATTTTTTTTTTGTTTTATCTCTAACTTTTTCCCAAACCTTTTTGGTTCACCGGGATGCCCTTGTTTTGCCTAGGTGTGTCAACCTAGCGGGTCTCTTATACGTAGTATCTTTTTACTATGTCTGCGTTCACAGGGTGCGGCAGGTCGTCGCCATCCATAATGGTCAAGATCATTGCTCCACCAGAGAATATGCTTTTGATCAAAAGTGGTCCTTCGTATGTAGGAGTCCATTTTCCCCTGGGATCACCCTGCGGCAGTATGTTGCGCTTGATCACCAGATCCCCGACTTGATACACTTGGCGTCTGACCTTTTGTTGAAAGCCTTGATCATCCGTTTTTGATACATTTGACCATGACAAATAGCAATAAGGCTTTTCTCATCAATTAAGTTTAGTTGATCAAGTCGAGTCTAAATCCAATCTTCTTCGTTCAAACCTGCATCCTTCATAATTCTCAGAGAGGGGATCTGGACCTTAATAGGCAAGACAACTTCCATGTCGTATACCAGAGAGTAGGGTGTTTCCCCGGTTGATGTGCGAGTTGTGGTACGATACTTGTGGAGAGCGAATGGTATCATCTCATGCCAGTCTTTGTACGTGACTGTCATTTTCTGTATGATCTTTTTAATGTTCTTATTTGCAGCTTCGACATCACCATTCATCTTGGGCCGGTAAGGGGAAGAATTGTGATGCTGGATCTTGAATTACTCGCACAGGGTGGTGATGATAGTATTGTTTAGGTCCGTACCATTGTCTGTGATGATCCTCTCTGGGATACCATACTAATAGATTAGATTCTGTTTAATGAACCGGGCTACAACAATCATGGTAACGAAAGCGAAAGAGGTTGCCTCAACCCACTTTGTAAAATAGTCAATGCACTAAGATGAAGCGGTGTCCATTAGAGGTTGTTGGTTTGATCTCCCCAATCATATCAATGCCCCACATAGCAAAGGGCCAAGGAGCTGTCAAGACATTCAGAGGAACCAGAGGTACGTGCACCTTGTCAGCATAGATCTGACACTTGTGGCAGGTTCGAGAGTGTTGATAGCAATCTGCTTCCATGGTAGACCAGTAATAGCCTTCCCGTAGGATCTTCTTTTCCATTGTATGCCCACTGGAATGGGTTCCAAAAGTGCCCTCATGTAGATCAGCCATGATCTTTTCCGCTTCAACCTTATCTACGCACCAAAGTAACACCGAGTCATGGTTGGGTTTGTAGAGAATGCCATTACTAAGGAAGAATTTAGCCGAGAATCTCCTTAAGAACTTCTTATCATTGACTGAAGCTCCTTCTGGATATTCTTGAGCCTCGACATACCTCTTGACTTCGTGAAACCAAGGCTGGTCCACTACTTCTTCAGTATTAATCTCGTGACAGTGAGCTGGTTCATCCATTCGTTAAATGGTGATCTGGAAAGCTTCGTTATCCCATTTAAGTTTAAACATGGATGACATTGTGGCTAGTGCATCTGCTAGATGATTTTCTTCTCGCGGGAAATGCTCGAAGGTAATCTTCTCAAAATGTGGGATCAATGTCAACACATGTTCTTTGTAGGGGATAAGGTTAGGGTGTTTAGTGTTCCATTCCCCTTTGATCTGGATGATGACCAAAGTTGAATCTTCGAATACATTTAAGGATTTGATCCCCAAATTTATGGCAGCTTTGAGACCAAAAATGCACGCTTTGTACTCTGCCATGTTATTTGTGTTAGAACATAGTTTGATTCTAGAACCCTTTGTTAGAGTTTTGATGATAACAAATACAAAGAATAAATTATAAAATACAAAGAACAAATATGCACCTTAAAAATCATGTTTTATGTATGCAGAAGTTCTGATCATATCAGCATCAGAAGATAAGCCATAAGTTCTACACGCTGAAGCAATCAGAACATATG
The DNA here is from genome assembly GCA_948472305.1 of Vicia faba. NCBI lineage: Eukaryota > Viridiplantae > Streptophyta > Magnoliopsida > Fabales > Fabaceae > Vicia > Vicia faba. Next base: position 1,475,066,801 of record OX451735.1, on the reverse strand, counting down.
CTGAAGATTGATGACCAGAACCTGCGCTTATTCAAAGTAAACTCTGACTTTGAACAAGAACATATCAAAACAAGTCATAAATATTCTGAAACGTCATCAGCTATAAGGAGAAAAGATTCTGAAGCATTACTGAACATTCAAGACAACATAAATTCCAACGGCTTCCTTCAGACAAGATCTTCTCCAAAAGGAAAGTGTGTTAATGACATTAAACATGCTTTATGATCAATGTCATTACACTGCCTATATAAACGAGCCAGCTTTCAAAATGAAAAAAAAACGCATATACAACGATTTTGCTAGATCACCACTCACGCATATTCAAGCTGCAAGCAATTTCATTCTACTTTTCGAAGCTATAAACCTGTGAAATTTATCACAGTTGTGATAAACCGTTTTTGTTAGAAAAACAACAACACATATTGTATAATTATATTGAAAAAGAGTTCCTTGAGATTAACCGGATTGTGGTTGTACTCAAGAAGACTTTAACAGTTGTTAAAGTAGCTTTTGTAATCTTGTTGAGATTAGTGGATTAAGACCTCGTTGGAGAGAGGCGAAATCACCTTGACGGGTGGACTGGAGTAGTTTGAGATCAAACGAACCAGGATAAAAATATTGTGTCTTTAAGCATTTTAGATTCAAGTTTTCAATTCAACCCCTCCCCCCCCCCCCCCCCCCCCATCTTCTTGTGTTTTTCACATCTTCAATTGCCATCAGAGCGCTTGGTTCTGAGCTTAAACACTTAACCGTGTCAGTACAAGATCCAAGCATCAGAAAAACACTATGGTGGGACCAAGCCAAAACATCAGCAATGACAACAATGAAGACAAGGACAAATTCAGTGGTAAACCTCCAGTTTTTGATGGAGAAAACTTTGACTACTGGAAAGACAGAATTGAGAGTTTCTTTCTGGCCCATGATGCTGATCTGTGGGACATGGTGACTGATGGATACACGCATCCTGTGGATGGACGTCATCAGAAGATAGACAGGAAAATGATGTCTGATCAGCAAAAGCGTGAATTCAGAAATCACCACAAGGCCAGAACAATTCTCCTCAGTGCCATCTCATATTCAGAATATGAGAAAATATCAAACAGAGAAACTGCCAAGGATATGTTTGACTCTCTGAGAATGATGCATGAAGGAAACATTCAAGTCAAAGAAACCAAGGCCCTTACGCTCATTCAGAAGTATGAGGCATTCAAGATGGAAGATAGTGAATCAATAGAAACTATGTTTTCAAGATTTCAAATTCTTGTTGCTAGACTAAAAGTTCTTGACAAAGGGTATTCTACTGTTGATCACCTTAAGAAGATCATCAGAAGCTTTCCCAAACAATGGAGGCCAATGGTCACAACACTTAAGCTATCCAAAGATCTCAACAAAATTTCTCTGGAGGAACTTGTTAGCTCCCTCAGAAGTCACGAGATAGAGCTAGAAGAAGATAAACCTCAAAAGCAAGGTAAGCCATTACCTTTAAAATCTAACAGAAAATATGACTCTAAGGTTTTGCATGCTATGGAAGAAACTTCTGATGGATCCTCATCAGGAGAAGATGAATTGTCTCTCCTCTACAGAAGGGTGAACCAACTGTGGAAGCAGAGACAAAGGAAGTTCATAAATCCCAGAAGATCAAAGAATCAGAATGAATCCTCCTCCAGATACAGAAAGTCTGAGTCCTCCTCTGGACACAGAAGGGCACTACAAAAGTGACTTCCCAAAGCTTCAGAAGGAAAAGCCCAAAAAGAAGTTTCTCAAGGAAAATAAGAAAAGCCTGATGGCTACATGGGATGATTCTGACACATCTGAAGCTGACTCAGAATTAGATGATGAAAGAGCCAAGATAGCTCTCATGGAAAACATATCAGAAGGCAGTGAAGCTTCTGGTTCAGACTCAGAATCAGACACTGAAGAGGTATTCCCTGACTTTACCATAAACTTTACTAAGGCTGAACTTGCTGAAAGTCTAAATCAAATTCTGGAAAGGTATCAGCAAATCAGAGTCAAATTCAGGAACCTGAAAAGGAATCTTGCCTCTGACTCTGAAAAGACTGAGAGTCTCAGATTGGAGAATTATGAGTTAAGAGAAAAAATTTAAAAATTAGAAAATGATTTGCAAAACTCTCAGAAGGAAACAATCTCTGAAACTCCCAGCAATGTTGATGAGATCATCAAAGAGTATGATCACAACTTTCAGAAGTTTCTAGCTAAAAACATAGACAGAAGCAAGATGGCTTCAATGATCTATGGAGTTAGCAGAAATGGTAGAAAAGGGATAGGATATCAAGGTAAAGTATCTACACCAAAAGATGCCATGGACTTAGTTATAAAACGCACACAACTCAATTCACATTTTATATATGAGCACACACATGACATAAAATATACAAGTAGTGATTATTCTGTCAAACCAAAATTCAATCAGAATTTTGGTAAAACTAACAAAACAGGACCCAAGAAAATGTGGGTACCTAAGGATAAAATCATACACGTGGCAGATATCTTTAGCAGCAAGGCTAAGACACCAATCATGGTACCTGGACTCTGGCTGCTCACGACACATGACGGGAAGAAGGCATATGTTCCAAATCCTGGAACTTAAGCCTGGAGGCCACGTGGGCTTTGGAGGCAACCAGAGAGGAAAGATCATTGGCTCTGGAACAGTAGGTAATGGAAATCTTCCCTCTATAAGTAATGTTTTATTAGTTGATGGATTAATGCATAACCTGTTATCCATAAGTCAATTAAGTGATAATGGTTATGATATAATATTCAATCAAAATTCATGCAAAGTTGTTAGTCAGAAAGATGGGACTATCCTATTTAATGAAAAGAGGAAAAACAACATTTATAAAATAAAACTTTTTGAACTAAAAAGTCAGAATGTAAAATGTCTACGGTCTGTTAACAACGAGCAATGGATCTGGCACAGAAGATTGGGACATGTTAGTATGAGAAGAATATCTCAGATTAACAAACTCAATCTGGTCAGAGGACTTCCTAACTTGAAGTTCAACTCAGATGCTCTGTGTGAAGCATGTCAGAAAGGAAAATTTGCAAAACCTGCTTTCAAATCCAAAAATGTTGTTTCCACCTCTAAGCCATTAGAACTTCTGCACATTGACTTATTTGGACCAGTAAAAACTGCTTCAGTCAGTGGCAAGAAGTATGGGTTAGTAATTGTAGATGACTGTAGCAGATGGACATGGGTAAAGTTCTTAAGACACAAGGACGAGTCACACTCTGTGTTTGTTACCTTCTACAACCAAGTTCAGAATGAAAAGGATCTTAGAATTGTCAATGTCGGAAGTGATCATGGTGGAGAATTTGAAAATAAATTTTTTGAATTATTCTTTATTGAAAAAGGCATTTTGCATGACTTCTCTTGTCCTAGAACTCCCCAGCAAAATGGAGTTGTAGAACGAAAGAGCAGAACATTACAAGAAATGGCCAGAACCAAGATCAACGAGACCAACGTTGCTAAGATCTTATGGGCAGAGGAAATTAACACAGCATGTTACATTGAGAATAAAATCTCCATAAGACCTATTCTGGAAAAGACTCCATATGAAATGTGGAAGAACAGAAAGCCCAACATTTCTTATTTTCATCCATTTGGATGTACATGTTTTATTCTGAATACAAAAAATTATTTGAACAAGTTTGAATCTAAAGCACAGAAGTGTATTATGTTAGGATACTCTGAACGCTCAAGAGGGTACAGAGTATACAATACAGAAACACAGATTGTTGAAGAGTCAATCAGTCTTAGGTTTGATGATAAGCTTGACTCTCAAAAGTCAAAGCAGAATGAACTCCTTGCAGGTATGGAAGTTGAACTCACAGGTACTGAAGACAACTCGTCAGAGGTTCTCAACAGAGACACTCCCTCAACAGTAGAAGGAGTCACTGCAAGCAATCCAGCACCGTCTGTTGATCAACTTCAGAAAAGACTATCCAGAAGAAGCATTGATCACCCAGAAGATACAATACTGGGAAATAAGGAAGATCCAATCAGAACAAGATCAACATTCAGAAACTCTGAAGAATCCCTCATGGGAATGGTCTCTCTGATTGAACCAACAACAATTGATGAAGCACTTCTGGAAAATGACTGGATTCTGGCAATGCAAAAGGAACTAAATCAATTTACCAGAAATGACGTATGGGATCTGGTTCCCAAACCAAAAGGATTCAACGTCATTGGTACAAAATGGGTGTTTAGAAACAAACTGAACGAACAAGGTGAAGTCATCAGAAACAAAGCACGACTGGTAGCACAAGGTTATAGTCAACAAGAAGGGATAGACTATACAGAAACCTTTGCTCCAGTCGCCAGGTTAGAATCTATTAGACTTTTAATATCATTTGTTGTTAATAAAGGCATCACTCTATATCAAATGGATGTCAAAAGTGCATTCTTAAATGGCTATATAGATGAAGAGGTATATGTGCACCAACCACCTGGTTTTGAGAATTCCAAAAATCCAGAATATGTTTTCAAACTAAAGAAGTCACTCTATGGTCCGAAACAAGCTCCCAGAGCTTGGTATGAAAGACTTAGTAACTTTCTGTTAGAAAAGGAATTCACCAGAGGGAAAGTGGACACAACCTTGTCCTGTAAGACAGTTAATAATGACATGTTATTATGTCAGATTTATGTTGATGACATCATATTTGGATCTACTAAACCATCTCTGGGAAGAGAGTTTGCTAAATGTATGCAGGCAGAGTTTGAGATGAGCCTAATGGGGGAACTCAAATTCTTTCTGGGCATTCAGATAAATCAAACTCTAGAAGGAACTTACATTCATCAGAGCAAATATGTTAGAGAACTTCTGAAGAAATTTGATCTCTCAGAATGTAAGCCCTAAAAGATTCCAATGCATTCCACGTGCATTCTGGAAAAGGAAGAGGTAAGTAAAAAGGTATAACAGAAGGTCTACAGAGGTATGATTGGTTCTCTTCTCTATCTGACGGCTTCAAGGCCTGACATTCTATTTAATGTTTGCATTTGTGCTAGATTCCAATCAGATCCTAGAGAATCTCACTTAACAGCAGTTAAGCGAATTTTCAAGTATCTGAAAGGTACTGCTAATCTGGGTTTGTTTTAAAGAAAATAAAATGATTACAGATTAATAGGATATTATGATGCTGACTTTGTTGGAGACAGAGTAGAATGTAAAAGCACTTCTGGAAGCTGCTAGTTTCTGGGAGAAAATCTGATCTCATGGTCCAGCAAAAGAAAATCCACAACAACACTATCAACAGCAGAAGCTGAATACATAGCAGTTGCTGGATGTAGTACGCAAATGCTCTAGATGAAAAGTCAACTTGAAGACTACAATATATTTGAGAGTAACATTCCTATCCTCTGTGACAATACTTCTGCTATTTGTCTCAGTAAAAATCCTATTTTGCATTCTAGGGCTAAGCATATAGAAATAAAACATCATTTTATTAGGGACTATATTCAGAAAGGGATTCTTAACCTAAAATTCATTGACACAGACCATCAATGGGCTGATGTCTTTACAAAACCTCTTTCTAAAGATAGGTTTAACTTCATTCTGAAACATCTCAGCATGAAGCTTTGCCCAGAATAAATTGTTTTATTTACATATCTTAACCTTTAGAACTTAGTTTTTTTCTGTGAACTACTGATCAGCCTGCCTTCAGAGTTTTAGAAGTACATATTGCATCAGAATATATCCATGAAGATCTGAACGTTTCATTTCAAGGATAAAAGTGTGTTGTTCACGTAAGCAAACAATTGTCATCCATTCATCAGCTACCTTCTGAGGCTGAACACACGTTCACTTTTCTAAAAGGTCAAAAGCGCTGATTGGGTGCATTGAGACACATGTCATGGGTAACCGTTCCAGTATCTTTCTGAATCCCCTAAAATCAGTTGTCATTAATGCTTATAATCATGACTAATTGTTTCTCTCTCTTACTGTTTATGCCTTCAAAAAAATCTATTTAAACTCAAAATCCACTCTTTACAATTCTTTCACTTTTACTCTCTCAAAATTCCTTCTATTGTATCCAGTTCGTACTTTCAAAAACCCTTTCATCTTTCTCAAAAATTCTTGTGTGAACATGGCTTCTTCGAGCGTCCAAAACATCAGTACTCAGGAAACTGCTTCTATGGAACAGTACGAAGAACCATACAGAACGCTACTCACTCCCATTGATAATCTTGAAGTTCTTTCAGAACTGATTGTTGACTTTGAAAGCTTACAAGAAAACGGCTTCAATCTTTATGAAGACGTTAATGCTCAAGGTTGGAACAAATATTTTGACCGTCTTCTAGGGCCAACATTTCCAATTCTTGTCAAAGAATTCTGGATACATGCTTCCTCCTCAAATCATCAAGTTACCTCTTATGTCATGGGAAAGAAGATTGTCATTACAGAAGACCTAATTTCAAGGCTTATTGGTTACAATGGTGGAGGTGTCAGATGTATTGACATGGCTGAAAGATGTTCTATGTAGCTTCTATTGCAAGGGAAATATTTACTCTTGGTCTTCCCTCCAGCAAGATTAGAGATTTGAAGGATCATCACAGAATTTGGGAGAAAATAATTCTGGGATGCATCAACCACAGGAAGCCAACTAGCTCTCCTGATTACATAAACATTGATCAGCAATTTCTGATCTATTTTATCTCAAAGAAGACTAAGGTAAACCTCCCTCACTTGCTATTTAATCATCTGAGGACCGATGTAAAGGAAACAAGAGAAGATGAACGTACCAAGAGGGATTGGATACCCCTGGGAAGACTCATATCAGATATTCTGACAGAGAATAGGCTGATAGAGCATTTGATTGAAGCTCAGGAAATCAGCTCACTTGAAGCAGCTGCGGGGAAGCCTCTGAATGCAAAAATCTGAAGAAGATGAAAATCATCGAGAATATCAAGAAGGAACCCAGTGTTACTTCTTTTGCAACCATCACTTCAAGAAAAATTCCTCTGGATGATTTTCCTCTTTTCTCTAAGATTGACTCCAAGCCTGAGATAATTGTCAGATATATGGATGTGTGTAAGGCAGATGACACTGCACTAGAAATAAATATCTAGGACTTGCATCAGGCTGCTCCAGAAGTTGTTCTGAAGAAAACCAAGAAAAGGAAAGTTGTAGCAGAAGGATCATCCCAGAGGACTCCAAAAGCTGCCAAAAAGAAAGGTAATTCTTCCTATGTTCCTGTTTTAGAATCAATTATTTTATCAACATCTGAAACCATAACTACTCAACCAGAACATCCAACCCCATAAACTTTTGAAGATTTTGACATAGGGTTAGATCCATTAGAAACTATAGGTCTAAATGAAACTCCCACCCTTTCTCATAATCCAAACCCTGAACAAACTCAACCAGAACTTACTACAATTCTGTCTGATATTGATTCATTTGACCAAGACATTTCAGCTCCCACACCATAAAATCCAAATCCTCAACTCTCTGAAACTCCATCAGATATTCCACAACCTCTCTCTCCACAACAACAACAACCTGAACAACAACAACCAGAAGCTAAACCTTTTGAGAATCAACCCTCTGTTATCCACGAACCAAAACATCACCCTATTTCAACAAACCAATCTGAAGAGCCTCATTCAGATTCTGATACTATTCCAATACCTGGAATCACTGAACCACTTGGTATTCACATGCCTCTCACCATCCACGACATTCCAGAAATTCCTTCTTCTCTGGAATCCACACCACCAAACTCCCCTACCAGTCCAATCATCATACTTGACTCTCCCACTCCTTCACCCAATAGCAATCCAGCTGACAACGTAAGACTTGTCATTGATCCAATTGCGTTGGAAAGATTAGCTACTATCTCTCACAAAACTGCAATTCCCAAACCAAAACCAACTGAAACCACACCAGATGTTGGTACAAATTTGTTGATTTTTGAAATAGGGGTACATGAATGGATAAATTCCTTGAGGCATGCTAGTCTAGAGATGACTAATCCTGCTTCCTCTGATTATCTATGGACAAGATTCAGAAACTGGCTAAGTTCTGAAACGCTAAAGCTAAAAGAACAGAGCTATGAACAGGTTCAACGGAATTTCAGTCCTAAGCTAAAGGTTTTTGAAGACCAAGTTCTGAGCCATCTACTCAAGAAGGATATTCTCCCTTTGGATAATGCTCCCTGGTCGGAACATCGTCCTTCAGATGAAGTTCAACCATAATCAGAAGGTCTCTCCCTGACTGCTGCTCCAGAAGAGATGATCACAGCAGAGGAAATGGTTCACTGTGATCAAGCTGTGGAATGCTCTGAGAAGCGTCCAACTACTGAAGAATCTCCAACATCTTCCTCAGTCATGCAAACTCTGGAAGAGTTGAAAAGAGCAAATGTTATTATCCAGGAAAGGTTGGATAAGCAGGAGGACACCAACAAAGAAATCAAGAGCATCTTGGGCAAATAAGAAGAATCTAATACCCAAATCAAGGGCTTGCTGGAAGCTTTGTTCACACGCCTTCCTCCTCCCTCTTAGATTCTTTTCTGTTTTAAATTTGTTTATCTGTAACGTTTGTTTTACCACTTCTATTCTAAACTACTTATCATTGCTTCTTGTTTTTAATATAAATCAACTATTTTGGCTCTGATTATATTGCCTTTTTGATAACTGACAAAAAGGGGGAGAAAGTAAGATATTTTCAATAACGGCTTACTAAGATAGAAGTCTCAAACATTCTAGATTGTTTAAACATCTATCTTCTGAAAAGCTTGAACAGGTACAAACTCTGATGAAAGATGCAGTTAAACTCTGATGCTCAAGGAACTTAAGGGAAGTAATCAACTCAGGTGGAGTTTTCTTCTTTATTCTAAACTATTTATTCTTTATTCTTTATTGAAAATACTAGTTTTTGTCATCATCAAAAAGGGGGAGATTGTTAGAACATAGTTTGATTCTACAACCATTGGTTATAGTTTTGATGATAACAAATACAAAGAATAAATTATAAAATACAAAGAACAAATATGAACCTTAAAAATCATGTTTTATGTATGCAGAAGTTCTGATCATATCAGCATCAGAAGATAAGCCATATGTGCTACACGCTGAAGCAATCAGAACATACATTGAAGATTGATGACCAGAACTTGCGCTTAATCAACGTAAATTCTGACTATGAACAAGAACATATCAAAACAAGTCATCAATATTCTGAAATGTCATCAGCTATAAGGAGAAAAGATTCTGAAGCGTTACTGAACATTCAAGACAGCATCAATTCCAACGGCTTCCTTCAGACAGGATCTTCTCCAAAAGGAAAGTGTGTTAATGACATTAAACATGTTTTATGATCAACGTCATTACACTGGCTATATAAACGAGTCAGCTTTCAAAATGAAAAAAAACGCATATACAACGATTTTGATAGATCACCACTTACGCATATTCAAGTTGCAAGCAATTTCATTCTACTTTTCGAAGCTATAAACCTATGTAATTTATCACAGTTGTGATAAACCGTTTTTGTTAGAAAAACAACAACACATATTGTATAATTATATTGAAAAAGAGTTCCTTGAGATTAACCGGATTGTGGTTGTACTCAAGAAGACTTTAACCATTGTTAAAGTAGCTTTTGTAATCTTGTTGAGATTTGTGGATTAAGACCTCGTTGGAGAGAGGCGAAATCACCTTGATGGGTGGACTGGAGTAGTTTGAGATCAAACGAACCAGGATAAAAATATTGTGTCTTTAAGCATTTTAGATTCAAGTTTTCAATTCAACCCCCCCCCCCCCCCTTCTTGTGTTTTTCACATCTTCAATTTTTACAATTGAAGCAGAGTCTTGCCGTAAAGGGAGTATGACATCCTTCAGGAGATATGAGTACATCACCAATACCATTTCCGAGTGCGTTGGACGCCCCATCAAAAACCAGGGTCCAACGGGATCCTTTTTCAGGTCCGTCATATGGTCTGAATTCTTCACAGTTGTTTACCATCATGATGTCTTCATCTGGGAATTCAAACTTCCTGGACTGGTAGTCTTTCACAGCTTCGTGAGCAAGGTGATCAGCTAGTACGCTGCCCTTTATTGCTTTCTGGGTAGTATACTGTATGTTATATTCTGTCAGGATCATCTGCCATCTCGCTATTCTCCCAGAAAGGGAAGGTTTCTCGAAGATGTTTTTTATTAGATCCATTTTGGATATCAATAAGGTAGTATGGGTCAACATACACTGTCTTAGTCGGCGAGCAGCCCATGCCAGAGTGCAGCAAGTTTTCTCGAGCAGTGAATATCTTATTTCACAGTCGGTAAACTTTTTGCTTAGGTAATAAATAGCACGCTCTTTTCGACCAGACTCGTCATGTTGCCCCAACACACACACACCCATTGAATTTTCCAAAACAGTTACATACATGATCAATGGTCTTCCCTCGACTGGTGGCATCAAAACAGGAGGCTCTTGTAAGTACTCTTTGATCTTATCGAAAGCAGTTTGGCATTCATCATTCCATTTGACTACTTAATCTTTCTTCAGTAATTTGAAGATTGGTTCACAAGTAGCTGTCAGGTGAGAAATGAATCTGGCAATATAGTTTAAGGGTCCCAAAAATCCTATGACTTCCTTCTCAGTATGAGGAGCAGGCATCTCTTTTATCGCTTTCACCTTGGTAGGATCCACTTCAATACCTTTATTGTTGACAACAAAGCCTAGGAGTTTACCAGACCTCACCCCAAATGTGCAAGTATTTGGGTTTAACCTCAACTTGTATTTCTTTAGCCTCTCAAACAGTTTCTGTAAGTGATCAAGATGCTCTTCTTATGTTTGAGATCTAGCTATCATGTCGTCCACATAGACCTCTATTTTGTGATGTATCATGTCGTGAAATAGAGCTACCATGGCACGTTGATAGGTTTCCCCAACATTCTTCAGTCTGAATGGCATAACCTTGTAGCAGAATATGCCCCATTGTGTGCCAAAGGTTATTTTCTCCATGTCCTCAGGCGGCATTTTGATTTGATTGTAGCCTGAGAAATCGTCCATGAAGGAAAACACTTTGTGTTGTGCCGTATTGTCAACTAGAATATCAATGTGGGGAAGTGGGATCTCATACTTAGGGCTCTCCCGATTCAAATCTATGTAGTCCACACACATTCGTAGCTTGCTGTCCTTTTTAGGAACGGGAACAATATTGGCAACCCATTACGGATAGGAGGTGATGACCAAGAATCCAGCGTTGAATTGTTTCATGACTTCTTCCTTAATCTTCTCTGACATGTCTGGTCGCATGCGACGGACCTTTTGCTTCACCAGTGGACAATCTTCTTTTGTTGGTAGACGATGTACCATAATATCTGCATCAAGTCCCGGCATGTCTTCATACGGCCAAGAAAAGACCTCAACATAATCTTGTAGCAACCGAATCAGATGCTCTTTGACACTGGGTTCTATATTGGCACCCACCTTGACTTCTCTTTTGTCTTCTTCGGTACCTAGGTTGATTGTGTCAATTGGTTCCTCGTGGGGCTGAATGGTCCTCTCTTTTTGTTGTAGTAACCTGGCGAGTTCCCCTGGTACTTCACAATATTCCTCACCTTCGTCTTCGGTTTGGTAGATTAGATTTTCAGAGTCACAGAAGCCCATAGCAGAATCGTTACCCATGGGATCCCGAATGGATGTAGACCTGCATTGTGAGTGTGAGTGTGTGTAAGAGTATAGCTATCTTTGGAAGAAATGAAAAATGTAAAAAAGAAAAATAATGAGCACAGAGTTTGTATGCAAAAACATCCATGATTCATTGATGTCATATGGAAATGAGATAATAACCCTTACAAATGGACCATTTTGCCTCGGGTAAGACACAAGGTTTTAAGAGTCTGAATTGTTTTAATATTACAAATCCGACAAAATGTAAAGACAAATTGCACTTGGATAAACGTGATCGGGACAAAATCTCTAGCCTCCCAGTTGCTGAGCCCTCCACTGATAGTTGGGAAAATCCAATTCTACAGGTTGTAGCTATCTTCATCATCCTCTACTGCGTTGACTTCACGGTTGCTGATCTTCAAGGGTGGTCCTCCGGCACGAGCATGGCGTACAACTTTTTGGGCTCCTGAAGTGAAACCCAAACCGAACTTGTCAGATTTGTATGGGATATCTGAGATTTGACCCCAAATAGTGCATCCACCTTCTTCTATCACTGCCTTGGCATCCTTCAAAGATGATATCTTGAGCGGAGGCCTTGTAACCTTGGGAACTTGAGACACAGCCTTGTTTACTGCCACATCTTGCAGGACTTCTTCAAAGTGATGGAATGGAGTTTCAATAAATTCCCCATCTAGTTCCACATAACTGAAGGAATTTAGATGGCTGACCATATACTCTTCTTCTCCATGAACGGTGACGATTTTCCCTTGAATTGGATATTGCAGCATTTGATGCAACGTACAAGTAATAGCACCAGCATTGTGAATCCACGGTCGGCCTAATAAGAAGGAATATGAAAGGCGAATATCCATTACATAAAAAGTTGAATCAAATGTTTGGGTTCCAACTTTTATGAGGATGTCCACTTCCCCATGCACCATCCTTTTTGAGCCGTCAAAGGCCCTCACTATTATGTTGCTCGGTTTCAATGTCAATCCTTCACAGTCAAGCCTATCAAGAGCCTTTTTAGGTAACACATTCAGAGACGAACCAGTGTCCACCAAAACATGAGCCAAGGTCATGTCCCTGCATTCCACTGAGACATGCAATGCCTCATTATGCTTCCTTCCTCTTGGCGTTAAATCAGCATCCGAAAAACCTAAACCATTATTTGCGGTTAAGCTGGCTACGTAGTCTTGGAACTGATCGGCAGATGTTTCTTGGGGTATATGGGCAGTTTTGAGGAACTTTACCAAGGCTTTTGCATGAGCCTCGCAACATAACAATAAAGCCAGCATGGAAATTTTTGATGGAGTTTGCCCCAGTTGCTCAACTACATTCTAGTCGCTTCTTTTTATGATCTTTAGAATTTCCTCCATCTCTTTGCGGGAGGTCTCAGGGATAGCCACTGATTGTGCCTTCGTCCGGACAGGCTCAACCAAAATACCTTTATCTCGAGTCTCGGTTGACTTGGAAGCAAGAATGTCATTAGGGGTGATAACAGGGATTGTAACAGTTTTTTCAACAGGATTATTAGCAGAGGTGATTGTAGGAATGGGAATAGCCTTTAGAGGAGCAACTGCAACAGGAATGATTACGGGTTCAGAAATAGCATTGGAGGAGCAATTTCTGGAGAGAATACCCTTCCGCTTCAGGTTATCTTGCTAGTCCCTGTGATGTTACTGATATCGAAGTCATCTTTCTCAGAACTTGAATCTTCAGCAACTGGCCAATCTTGCTTAATACCGTGGTAGTAGACATCACCTCCATAATTCCATGGGACGGTTTTAACTGACAAATACAGGATTGGTCCAGGCATTGTAATTATCAACGAAGCTACTTTAGGAACTGATGTAATTCTAACGGGTCTTTTGGTGGAGACCCTGGAAGAATTGTCGGAAATGGTAACGATGGAAACATCATTATAAGAAACAGTTGAAATTGAAGTCTTCTCGAACAAAATATCCTTGTTATCTATTAGGCATTGAACGCCTGCTTTTAACAAAGGACAGTTAGTTGGTGAGGATAAACAGGAATGACAACTTTCATCACAGCCTGGGAATACACCGGCATTCAACAAATTCTTTTTGATAGTTAGGAGTGGGGTCACAAGCTCATCAACCAAAGTAACAAACATATCTTCCTCAATGGCGTTGACATTACGGCCGTTCTTGGGCATAGGGGCAGTTATTACATTGGAAATTTCTGGCGCATCAAATTCAATCTCTTTGGCTTCAAGAAGGTCTTGTACCTTGTTCTTCAGAGCCCAACAATTGTTAGTGTCATGGCCAGGACTCGCAGAATGGTATGCACCGCAGGCATTAGGATTATAGTGAGGAGAGGTTGTGTTAGGGTTCTTTGGAGCTTCTTTAAAAGTCACTAGGCTGGATCTTAACAAATGTGGCAATACTTGAGATAGTGTCATGTTAATTCGGGTAAACTGTCTGACTGGTCTTTTCGTTCTTGGATGGTTGCTTCTTTGTTGAGTCGGCACAGGTTTAGGAATCATTACAGCCCCCACCATTGGACGGTGTTCAGCCCTATCTTGATTTCTCTGAGGATATACAGCAACTACTTCTTTCTTTCTGATGAATGGTATCCTTACAGCAGCAGAGGATGCATCTTTTTGAATTTTCCATTCTTTATCCTGGCTTCTACTCTTTATTCGGTCTGTATCAACTCAGTAAAACCTTCCGATGAACTCCCAATTAAGTGGTTGAAGAAAGGACCGGACAAGGTGCCCAAGAACATGTCTACTAATTCTCTTTATGATAGGGGAGCTGGACTCTTCCTGCTAAGTCCCTCCATTTTTGCGCATAGTCCTTAAAGCCTTCACTTGAAACCATGGCCATACTCTAGAGTTGAGTACGGGTGGGCGCAAGATCAGCGTTGTATTGGTATTGTTTGTAAAAGGCAGCAGCCAGATCTTCCTAGTTATGAACATTGGCTCTTTCTAACTGATAAAACCAATCAAGTTGAGTTCCAGACAGACTGTCTTGGAAGAAGTGTACCAATAAATCCTTATCAACGGTATGAGGCTGGATTTTCCTCACATAGGACCGAAGATGCATTTTGGGACATGAAACTCCGTCATATTTGGCAAACACCGGTGCTTTGAATTTTGGAGGAATGACTATCCCAGATACTAACCCCAACTCCTCAAAGTCCAATCCAGGAACTTTATGGATTTCCATTGCACTTAACTGTTCTTCTAGATGCTTATACTTGTCATCGGTCGAAGGGTATTGTTCTTCATAATAATCTTCTTCTTCCTCTTCCTCTTCTGAATCTGGCTGAACAACTGCTTCCTTGCCTTTCCCGTTTTGATTGTCTTTCTAACCAGATGACGTAGCAAATTCTAAAGTCCTTCTTGCTTGTCCTTGGAATCTTCTTCCCATGTTTAGAACTCCGGTTATTTTATTTTTCTTCTTTTTCTCTTCAACCAGCAAGGTCTTTAACTCTTCTTGTCCTTTGTCTAGAGTTAAGAACATCTGTTGAAACTGGGCATTTTGTGCTTAGAGGTCCTTCATCGTTTGCTCGAGATCCATCTTACTGAAATAAACAGTAGAAAGATGAGGATACTTGTTAAAAGAAACCTGCTTATGTTATGATGAATGGTAGATGCATATGCAATGATTTCAAGGATTTTAAAGATTCAAATTTGTTTTAGACAAAAAGGAAACACACGTTATATTAATAAATTAAAGCTCGAGTACATCAATGCCTCTTTGGGCAAAATAATACAACAAACTCTAAGATAAAAAGGTGGTACGCATCCTTTTTGGTGCGATGTAGGCATTCAGAGTCTGCTCCTCATGAAGTTGTTTAGTGAGCTCCAAAACCTTCTTCTTGCTAGTGTAGAATTGGGCTTCGAAGGTGTCTCGCTCCCCCTTGAGTTGTATCCAATCTCTTTGTAAGTCTTCAAGAGAGGTGGGAATTTCAGGATGTAGGATAGTGTATGGAACATCTCCTTCCATAACAAGCTCAATGATCACCAGGAGAATGGAGGGATAAGGCATCATAAGACTCTGAGCACGAGTTCGTACCCATTTGAGGTAAGGCTCAAGAGGGATGGGATTCTTATGCCCCAATGTCTTGCTATCTACCTTGTTCAACATCCTCAAAGCTTAGATAAACCTCTTGCGAAGACCTTAATCTTCGTTCTCATAGTCAAATACCAAACCTTGAATGAGCATCTCATGAGGGCCATCCTTTCGGGCGTAACCAAACTATATTAAGGCTAAGCAGGGGTTGTAGGTGATACCTCCCCTAACGCCAAGTAAGGGGACATTAGGGAATTCTCCACAATGGTCGACAATAGTAACATTCTCTATAGATCGGGAACACCAAAGGATGTCTGAATGTTTGATCGTCATCAACCTTTGTGATCACCTTGAACCTTGCTCGTTCTTCAATACAGATTGGGGAAGATGTGAAATAAACCATCTTGCCAAGAGAGGAGTTCAACACATAAGGACACCTCTTTTCCTCATAGTGCGAGTGTGAAAAGAATGTAGGATGTCCCCTAGCAAAGTAGGCACTGGGTTACGAGACATAAAGATCTTGACGGTGTTCACATCTATGAGTTGGTCAGGATTTGGGAACAAAACCATCCCATAGATGAGGAGAGCCACAATTTCCTCAAAGGCTTGCATATCCAAGGAGTTCCAACAGTTTCAGGCTTTCTCAAACAAGAACTTTGCTGGGAAACCCTTGACATCAATCCTTGTTTCCCAATTAGTTGTGACATCAGATGACTGCAAGTGTAGAGCTTGAGAAATCTCTTCTGGCTTTGGGTCTCTTTCCGTACCATTGAAAGGTAGTTGATTGAGAATGGGAATCCTCAAGAGTTGGGAGAATTATTCCAAAGTTGGCACAAGTTGATAATCGGGAAATGTGAAGCAACGGTGTAATGGATCAAAGAACTGAAAGAGCACCTTCACCATGTCTTCATCAGTGTTGGAAGTGACCAAGTTGAGTAGGAGACCATGTCTTTCGGTGAAAGCAAAATTTTCAGGAATCCTTGAAGCTAGCTCCTTAAGTTGTAGAGGGATTCTTACAAGATTGACTTGAATGGTTTTCGTGCGAATAGAATCCATGTTCTACAAAATAGAACAAAGATAAATTCCAAGATCCTTGAAATGGTTAGTGAATAAGTATGATGTTATGTACAAGTAAATATACACAAACAAAGAAAACAAGTCCTTAGGTTTTAAGCTTGCATGGAGTCTTATAGGTAAGTACCCTCTTGAAGTTTAGTTGGCTTAACCTGTCCTAGAAATAGTAATTGGGTTCTAAGGAGCTCATATCACGGATTTGTTTCCTTGAGCATTGTCTCAGCACAAGCCTCTTTAATGGTGACCGAAATATCTCAAAAAACCAAACCTCAATGAGTGTAGTATCGAGTATCTACCAACTTCGAACTGCACCAAAGCCGGCCATCACACTACGTCCTAAAGGCCAAGGTTGTCAAGTAAAGGTTCTAAAACTTCATTAGTGCTTCATGACATCACTCAGCGGCCCCGTATTCTCCTTGATTAACTCAAGGGCTACCAGTACCCAAAAATATGTCACACTAATGTAGCTATTGCTTAGACAATGTCGGTAAACCCCACACAGTTTCCAAAACGTATTGCTACTTACTTATAAGGTAACCCAAATTCGGGTAGAGGATTCAAACCCAAACTAAGAACCATAATATAAAGCATACAAGTCAAACAATGAAAGTAAGTAAATGTGATCTAACCCTAAGGTAACCCCACTTTTAAAATTTCCCCAACAGAGTCGCCAGTCTATGATACAGTGAGGGAACTGACTTGGGTGTTTTACATTTGATTGCAAATGTTGCGGTTAGCAAGAGTCTCCACCGACTTTTCTTTTATCCAAAAGGAAAGGTGAAAAAGCACAGGAAAGACCTTTGATATTATTTCTTGAGTTCGGGGGGTAGATTATGAAAAGGGAAGGTATTAGCACCGTTTTCATCCATGGTTTTCCATGGGCTCTTAGTTACTTGCTAGATCACTTGCTTTTGTTTGAACTTGTGCTTTGTGTGGCTTTTGAAAGTATTTTGTAAAGAGGCCATTGTTTAGGCAATCTTTGTAATGATTCTCGTTCGTAAGAATGTGTACAAAGATGTTTGATCTTTTGAAAATATTTTCAAGTTCATAAGAGGTTTTGAAAGTGTAAGTGTTTGTTTTTGAAAATAGCAAGGATGTTTTGAAATTTAGCAAGTTATTAGGAGCATTCTACCTACTCAAAAGTCTTTCATGTTCATTTCCTTTTTTTCTTTGACATTGTTATCTTACCATTGATTTGGTAAGTAAACCTATCTTTGGATGTAAACGGGACGGACGTGCGTCATCGTATAACCATGATTAGCAATGTTGCAAAGTATCTTAGCATTTTTTTAGTGACTAAGATCATTTGAAAGGTGTTGTACCCCAAAATTTTCCCTCCCATATTCTTCAAGATTTGCTAAGAGCATGCTTCAAAATCTCCCAAGGGTTGCACAGTTCAAGGGCCTCATAACACTCAAAAATTAGGGTTTTGGTTCTGGCAAAGAAATTGAAGTTTCCAAGGGTCCAAACAAGTCCCATATGCCTACAAACATTGTCAAGCATCCTCATGTCAAGTTTCAAGACTTACAACACAAAATTGCACAGTCAGAAACCCTAATTGCTCAACAGTCAACTGCAGGGGCAAAATGGTCATTTGACAGTCAAAAGTTCAAAATTTTGGTCAACATCTTATTTTGAAGCCACAAACATCATTTGATCAATTCTTGATCATGATTTTCAAGGCATGGCTCAAAAAGTCTCAAGATGCAAAAGTTTCCATATTTGGACAATTGAAAAAGTCAACTGTAACTTGACCAAGGCATAACTTCCACGTGGTTTATCAGAAAAATTCCATCCAAAGCTCATTTTGAAGAGAATGACATTTCATACAACTTCTCTTCACACTTCAAGTCCAAGAAATGCTCTCACAAAAAGTTATCAATCTCAACATTATAGGTCATTTTCAAAAGTCAACAAAAAGGCATTTTAAGTCAAAGACCATAACTTGAGATTGATAAATCAAAATGACATGGGACCAAAGGCATTGGTTAGAGGACTTCAAGACCTTTCCAAAATTTCCAAGAACATGATCAAAGCTTAAAAATTGAGCAAGATATGCCTTGTGGAAGTTGGGAAATATTTGGGAATTTTGAAAAGTCAACTTTGCTTCAAATGCCTCAAAATTGCTAATGGGCCTCAATTTCTTCCTAGAATCATCACCCAAAAGCTATGCACGACCCATTGACCCAAAGGGGAGTTATTTCATCATTTTTTATTATTTATTTGAATTTTTATCACCATTAATTCATTTAATTAAATAAAATATGACAAAAATAGCAAAGCATGTGTTTTAAATCTTTTTGCAGCATATTCTCTCATTTACTCACTCAAGATTTCGTGCACACCCCAAAAAGGCAAGAATCTCCATTGACTGGCATGAGAAAAGTATGAAAAAGATTGAAAAATCATGGAAGATTATAAAATTCAAAGGCATTAAAAACTTGGATGTTGGGCTTGTTTTGTTGACCTAAAACATTCACATACATATACAGATCACAACCCTAATCACAAAAACCTGGAAGCTGCGCCTCAAACCAAAGCATAACTTTGCATTTTTCACCAAAATTTTCAAATCTGATTCCATAGCTAGAGCACTTTTCCAAGCCAAAGAACGATCCCATTACCTTCCTGACGCATCAAGGAAGCTTTCTGAATCAAAACCATAGCCTCTAACCTCAAGAAACGGTAGCACGAAATTGCCCTGTCCATAAACATTTGCATATTCGTATTTTGATTTGCAGGCATTTTTCATACATTCTAATGATTGTTTTACACTAATATGGACTCACTGAAACTGATGGTACCATTGAATTGAGCTAATATTGCTTGTATAGAAAATTGCCATGGCTATTTTTTAGGGTTTCAGGAACCATGAATTGGGGCTTTACACTTGGGGAAAAATTGGCTAACCTAAATGGCACCATTGAAACCAGAAGCTCACGACGAACAGAACCATACCATTGCGCCTTTTTTATAATTTCTCAAATCCTATTCGCTATTTTTTGTTGTCTCAGATTGTGGGGGTTTAAAACCCCCGCTATCTAGTTTTATTTTTCAGGCAAAATAAAGAACAAGTGGAGAAGACGATGCGTGGAGGAGTGTGATTGGTACGTTCAAATCGTTGGCGCGTTTTTATTTGGGTTCCAGAATAATTGCACGTTTCTCTTATATTATTTGTGTCCCATATTAATTACAAAGAGCATCAACAGCGCAGTTGGCAAAGCCTTGGCACGGTAAACGTTGGGACCTGGGTTCGATTCCCAGGTCCCCTTTGCATCTTTCATATTTTTTTCTCTAACTTGTTCCTACGCAGCATGTCCTTCAATGATCCACCATGTACTCTCATCCACGGCTTGCCAAGTGGCCATGAGCACCCATCCAGTGGCCAGGAACCAAGGTTCAGGGAATACCCCAGTCAACGCATATGCATATGGTCTGAAAAGTCAAAAAGGGCCTCAATCTAATGGGCCAAATCACTTCAGTCATACCTCCTATTGGGCCAGAAAACCTCCCCTGTTTGTATATTTATTTTCCTTCTAATTTTCCTCTTTAATTTTAATTCTTTTAATTCGTTTTAAATTCACAAAAATAATTCTTTATAATATAAAAATACAAAAAAATCAGAAAGTCAAAAAAATAAAAATATATTTTATTATTTAATTCACTAATGTTTTATTTTGTAAATAAATTTAATAATTAACTTAGTTTTAATTTTAGGTTTAATTTTAATGCTTTCTTAATAAACTAAAAAGTTTAGAGATTAGGGTTTTAATATTTTTCTTCTTTTTCTTAATAAATAATTTATTTCCTTATCATCATTATTTTTATTCTTAATTATTTTATAAATAATTTGTAATTAAATAATTAGGTTAAAACTAGGTCAAACTTAAACATTTTTTTTAACAAATTAAAAATAGTTTAGAATTAGGGTTTTAATTCCATTTAATTTTCTCATTAAATTCCATAAATACAAAAACTCCAAAAAAATAAGTTCTTGCTTTTATTTAATTTAATTAATTTACGATTTCGATTTAATTTCTTTAAAAGGGTCCAACGCCCTCGCATTCTCGATTTTATTTCTTTTCGCACATTTACTTTTATCTCTCTTTTTTAAATTTCATGTACTTGCCCCAAAGCCTTGTAATAGATTAATTAGGGTATTTACTTTCCGCATTTTTATTTATTTCAAATCGGGTCTTGGTTTAATTTGGCGATGTAGACCCGCGCCTTTGTAATAGCATAGGACTTTTAAATTCCGCACCTTTTAACTGTTAATAACCACATGAAAGAATGAATGCCAAAAATAAAAACAAAGCGTAGATCACCAATGTATGACAAGATAAACATAATTGAAAATGACACACAATTCACGCACCACTCTTAGGGTACGCCTCGTTGTTGCCTTGCCCCTCGAAACGTGGTCGTCGAGTAGAGGATGTTTTAGTAAGTCCTCATGTCCATGAACATGGCATGGGGGTAGCTTCTAAGGTGTCTTCCTATTGCCCTGGTGACCACACTGTCCCGAACCCTCGAATTGACCCGAATACCTCCAACGGTGGTGCTACCTACCTCTCAATGGTGGGATGGCACTATCTTAAGGACATTTACACAGACGAATTCCTTAGGGTAGGTAGATGACTCGTAGATACTTGCTCTAATTCAAAACAAATCAAAAATATTTTTCACACCGACACTTTGCAAAAGCTTTCAAAAACAACTTTTCAAACACTCTTGAGGACTGATACAAGAGTCAAACTGAAATTTTAAACGAAACTTTTTTAAACCCACAGTTGAAAAGCAAACAAACAATTTGAAAACACAAATGAGCAAGTATCTAAGAGCCTATGGATAACCATGGATAGAAAGGGTGCTAACACCTTCCCTTTCTATAAATCTACCTCCCGAACCGAGAACTAATCTCAAAAGGAATTTTTCTGTGCTTTTGTCCTTTCCTTGTTGGAGAAAATAAAAGACGATGGCGACTCTTGCTTCCGCGACATTTCGCGAACCAGTGTTAAACAGTCAATTCCAGATCCACCGATCACAGAACTGGCGACTCTGTTGGGGACTCTTATAAAGTGAGGTGTACCTTAGGATAGTTCATAACTGTGTTTTCAATTGCTTTGACTTGTTTGCTTTATCATTGTGGGATTGTCTTGGGAGTTACATAGATCCTAACCCGGATCTGGGGATACCCTGTTTAGGCAGCATAAGCTGTGAGGGACCTGTCCGGCATAGACCGACATGGGTGAAGCAGTGGCTACGTTGGTGTGGCACCTTGGTCTGTACCGATATCCCTTGTGTTGCAACGAGGAGAATATGGGTCTTCTGAGGAGTCATTAAGCACCAACAGACCTTAGAACCTTAAATGACACAACTTGGTCATTAGAACAGTAGCAGTATGCTACGCCCATTGAGGTTAAACTCTCGTGATGGTTCTGGCCGCAAGAAAAGATTGCGATGCTAGAGTTATGACTGATTGAGGGTAGTCAATGATATTGGGATCCTCTAAGAACCCGGTTACTTTTGATAGGACAGGTATGAACCAACAAACTGAAAGAGGGTAATACCTAGACCTCATGCTGGCCTAAACTTTAAGGGCTTGTCTTGTGTGACTTGTGTGCCTTACCATGTTTGCCCTTGTAAATATTTGTGGTGTGCTTTATCATAACATCATAACATCATGAGCATTGCATACATCCTGCATAAGGACTGACCATTTCAAAGACAAGAGGGTTTCACCTTTGCTCTGTTTTGTAGGACATCATGATGCCTGTGCGAAGGAATACTATCCGGTTCAACTTTGTTCACCCACCTGAGTTGCTTGAAGAGTTGGTTAGCAGGATTCCAAATACCACTTCCTTCATCCAGAGGCATGGTTCTCTTCTCAGTTTAGTCACTACAAAGAGGGATCAACAGTTGATGAGTGTCCTGACCCAGTTCTATGACCCTCTGTACCAGTGCTTCACCTTTCAAGACTTCCAGCTGGTCCCTACCCTGGAAGAGTTCTCTTATTTGCTTGGCATCCCTATCTTGGATCAGACTCCTTACATTGGTTGGGAAAAGACCCTCAGGCTTGAGGAGGTTGCTGCAGCTCTTCCTTTGACCCATCAAGAAGTAATGGATAACTGGGTGACTAGAAGCGGAGTTAAGGGTTTCTTGGCCAAGTTTCTGATTGGTAAAGCTAACAGTTTCTGGAATGACTTGGACTTTAGGGCATATGAAGATATCTTGGCTCTCTTAATCCATGGGCTAGTCTTATTTCCTAATCCTGACAACTTCATCAACGTCACTGCCATAAGGATCTTTATGTCTCAGAACCCTGTGCCCACTCTCTTGGGTGACATTCTGCAACAACTCTATGCTCGTACTGCCCGAAGACGAGGAACTCTGTGGTGTTGTATCCCTTTGTTGGTGAGGTGGTTTATTTCGCACCTCCCTAAGTTCGTGCTGAAGAACCAAGAAGGAAGAGGTTGGGCTCATAGGTTAATGTCTCTCACTGACAAGGACATCATTTGGACTTTCAGAGGTTTGGATGAGATAGCTGTTATTGATCGTTGCGGAGAATACCCTAATGTTCCCTTGATTGGTACTCAAGGAGGAATCTCTTACAATCCATGTCTAGCGCTCCGTCAGTTTGGAAGGGCCAGAAGAGCAGGGCCTCATGAGATGTTGGCGCCTCCCATCAGTTTTGAGTTTCAGGTGGATAGTGACGAGCTGCGTCATAGGTTCATCAAGGCTTGGGACAAAGTTCATAAGGCTGACCCACAAGAGTTGGGGCCAAAGACTTCTCTACCTATGGAAGCCTACTACAAATGGGTTCGCCTCCGTGCTCAGAAGTTAGGTATGTCATACGAAGCTGTCAGACCCGTCATTCTTGAGTATCCTGACAAAGATGGGGCTCCTCCAGCTGTCCTCCCTCCTCAGATACCTACTGATTATGAGACGTTAAAGAGGTCTTGGTCGCAACTACGAGAAGAACGGGATTCTTACCGGGAAAAGTTCAACGAGCAGGAATTGAAGATCCAGAAGCTGACAAAGCAGTTGGAAAATGAGCGGGCTCTGAACGACTACATCCGTACTGAGAAGAGGAGACCTTGGGATCAATAAGGAGCTCTGGATGTTCTTTTACAGTTTTATTTCCCTTTTCAGTATTTCCCTTTTATGTAACGCCTAAGGGCAATCTGTTGAACAATCTAAATTTCAAAGTTGAATCTAATGAAGTGTGTTCCTTTTGGTTTACAAAGTTGATTCCCGATTGTCTTTGAAAACATAAATCATACGCATTCCATTCATCATGTGCATAACAGGTATTCTTCTTTTCAGGTTGCTTACTGTTCTTCGCTGTTTATTTCAGCATCATGAACCCTGACTCATCATCAACCGAGATGTCTATCAAGGCCCTTCAGGCACAGAACGCACAATTTCAAGAGCTAATCATGGGTTTAGATCAAGGTCAAGAAGAGCTGAAGGCTTTGCTCCTGAAGAAGGAGAAGAAGAAGAAGAAGAAGAGAACTGTTCTTTTCAACTCGGGTCGAAGGTTTGGCAACACTCTGCAGAATTAGGAAGTTGGTTCTTCTGTAGGCAAGAGCAGTCCCCAAGGGGGAAAAGGTCCTAGTCCGGTAGTCTCTAACAACGAGACTGACTTCAATGAGGAACAGTATCCTCCGGCTGAAGACCAGTATAAGCAGTTGGAAGACAGACTGAATGCAATGGAGATCCAACAAGTGCCTGGGCTGGATTTTGGAGACTTGGGCTTATCTACTGGTGTGATTATTCCTCACAAGTTTAAGGCACCATCTTTCACCAAGTATGACGGGGCGTCTTGCCCCAAGCTACACCTCAGATCTTATGTGCGGAAGATTCAACCGTACACAGTGGACAAGAACTTGTGGATCCACTTCTTCCAGGAGAGTCTTTCAGGGACTCATCTCGAATGGTTCTATCAGCTGGATGGGACCAAAGTTCGTAACTGGGAGGAGTTGGCTACTGCTTTTTATAAGCAGTATCAATATAATGCCGACCTTGCTCCTACACGTACCCAACTCCAGGGTATGTCCCTAGGATCAAGCGAAGGTTTCAAAGAGTATGCACAGAAGTGGAGGGACCTGGCTGGCAGGGTGCAGCCTCCGTTGACTGACCGTGAGCTGGTAGATATGTTCTTGGGGACCCTCTCTGGGCCATTCTTCAATCATCTCATCGGTAATTCGTCTGCAGGGTTCACTGATCTTATTCTGACTGGGGAGAGGATAGAGGCTGGAATGAAGTCCGGTAAAATTCAGAAGGGTGCATCTTCAAGTTCTGAGAAGAAACCCTTTAAGAAGGAGGACAGTGCTGTGTATGGGCCTAGGAGGCAAGAGAAACCAGAACGCCGCCAATCTGTCAAAGCGGTGATGATTGCTAAGCCTGTTGCCGCTCCTCGGAAAACCAATCCACCCAGGGCTGAAAGACCCAGAAGAGAGTTTACCCGGTTGAGTATGACCCTATCGCAAATCTTGCCGCAGTTACTATCCACCAACTTGGTGACTGTCAGAGAGGCCCCGAAGGTTGTAAACACTGCCTCTCCCAAGTACAATCCAAATGCCCGCTGTGCTTATCACTCCGATAGCCCGGGGCATTCTACTGATGATTGCTGGGCCTTAAGGAACAAAGTGCAAGACCTTATTGATGCCAAGGAGGTACAGTTTGAGGCACCTGAGAAGCCTAATGTGGTGACAGCTCCCCTGCCTGCTCATGGAGTGAATGCTATTGGGGACGAAGATGAAGTGGAAGAATCTGAGTTCAACAGCTGGATTTATCCGACGGCCGACAGTGGACCTAGCAATTGGATTGCAAAAGACAACCTACCTGTTACTTTTGTTACGCAGTAATAAACTCCTTTGTTTTTGTTATTTGTAATAAACATTGAATTAAAACTCTATAGCCCGGTGTCTTACCCGGGGCACCGTGGCTTCATTTGTGAGGGTATATTAATTGTCATTTCATATATCATGAATAAAGACCTTGGACGTTTTCTCGCATTTCAAATCTTATGCTCCTTTTCTTTCTTTCCTTTCTTTATATATTGCAAAACAGCTGTATTTACACACACTCACTCATACAGGTTTCAATCCACTCTGGATCTCACTGGTAACGACTCTGCTACTGCCAGTTATGACTTCGAAAATCCGATCAACTTAGCCGAAGACGAAGGTGAAGATGATTGCGAAGTGCCTGGCGAGCTTGCAAGACTGTTACTCCAGGAAGAGAGGGCAATTCAACCACATGAAGAGCCGGTGGAAACGATAAATCTAGGTATTGAGGCTGACAGAAAGGAAGTTAAGATTGGTGCCAACCTAGAGCTCAGCGTGAAGCAACGGTTGACTCAGATGTTACATGATTATGTGGAGATCTTCGCCTGGTCCTACGAAGACATGCCTGGGTTAGATACTGATATCGTGGTCCATCATTTGCCTACCAAGGAAGACTGCCCTCCAGTAAAGCAAAAGGTCCGCCGTATGCGTCCGGAGATGTCTAAGAAGATCAAAGCCGAGGTTATGAAACAGTTTGATACCGGGTTCCTTGCAGTGACTTCTTACCCTCAGTGGGTTGCTAATGTGGTGCCAGTACCAAAGAAAGATGGAAAGGTCAGAATGTGTGTTGATTACAGGGATCTGAACAGGGCCAGTCCAAAAGATGACTTCCCTCTACCTCACATTGATGTCCTTGTTGACAATACTGCTCAGCACAAGGTGTTCTCTTTCATGGATGGTTTTTCAGGGTATAATCAGATCAAGATGGCTCCTGAAGACATGGAGAAGACTACCTTTGTTACTCAGTGGGGCACCTTCTTCTACAAGGTCATGCCATTCGGGTTGAAAAATGCTGGGGCAACCTACCAACGTGCCATGGTTTCTTTATTTCATGACATGATCCATCATGAGATAGAAGTGTATGTTGACGACATGATCGCAAGGTCCCAAACTGAGGAAGAACACTTTGATCATCTGCAGAAATTGTTTGACCGTCTGAAACTGTACAAGCTGAGGTTGAACCCGAACAAGTGCACCTTCGGGGTAAGATCTGGAAAGTTGCTAGGCTTCGTTGTAAGTGACAAGGGTATTCAAGTGGACCCTACCAAAGTTAAAGCTATTCAAGAGATGCCAGTTCCTAAGACAGAGAAAGAGGTCAGAGGCTTTTTAGAACGCCTGAATTACATTGCCCGATTCATCTCGCACCTAACTGCTACTTGTGAGCCAATCTTCAAGCTGCTGAAGAAAGATCAGGTAGTACGTTGGAATGATGAATGTCAGGCTACTTTTGACAGAATCAAAGAGTATCTCCAAGAACCACCCATTCTTATGCCACCGGTTGAAGGGAGACCTCTGATACTATACCTAACAGTACTTGACAACTCAATGGGGTGTGTGCTGGGGAAGCATGACGAGTCTGGCCGAAAAGAGCATGCCATTTATTACCTTAGCAAAAAGTTTACCGACTGTGAGACCCGATACTCACTGCTCGAGAAGACTTGCTGCGCTTTGGTATGGGCTGCTCGCCGGCTGAGACAGTATATGCTGACTCACACTACCTTGTTGATCTCAAAGATGGATCCTATAAAGTACATATTTGAAAAGCCTGCTCTGTCTGGAACAATAGCAAGATGGCAAATGATCTTGACAGAATGACATCCAGTACACGACCCAGAAAGCTATCAAAGGAAGTGTATTGGCAAACCACTTGGCACATCAGGCAGTAGACGACTATCAGTCCATGAACTTCGAGTTTCCAGACGAGAGTATCATGATAGTGACTGATTGTGAAGTACCTGGACCGGATGAAGGACCTGAGGAAGGATCCCGATGGTCTATGCACTTTGACGGAGCCTCCAACGCTTTGGGTAACGGTATCGGCGCTGTGATCATATCCCCTCAAGGCACTCATACTCCACTTACTGCCCGACTATGTTTCAACTGCACCAACAACATGGCGGAGTATGAGGCATGCATCATGAGTCTCCAAGCTGCGATCGACTTAAGGATCAAGTTTCTGAGTGTCTTCGGAGATTCCGCTCTCGTGATCAATCAGATCAAAGGGGAGTGGGATATGAAACATCTGAATCGTATTCCTTACAGAGAATGTGTGTTGACATTGATTCCCCACTTCACAGAGATAACCTTCGAACACTTTCCGAGAGAGGAGAATCAGCTGGCGGACGCGTTAGCTACGATGTCTTCCATGTTCAAAGTCAAATGGGATAATGAGGCTCCCCAGGTCACTATCTGGAAACTGGACGAACCGGCATACTGTTGTGATCTCGAGACGGAATTGGTGACTGAGAAACCTTGGTACCATGAGGTGAAAAGATATTTGGAAGCTCAGGAGTATCCTGAAGGTGCATCTGTCAATGATAAGAAGTTTCTGAGAAGGTTCGCAGCGAAGTTCTTCCTTAGCAACGGCATCTTGTATAAACGAAACCATGATTCGACCTTACTGCGTTGTGTGGATAAGACTGAAGCAGAAAGGATCATGGCGGAGCTACACGAAGGTACCTTCGGAACACATTCCAGTGGACACACTATGGCAAAGAAGATCCTTCGGGCAGGGTATTTCTGGTCCACCATGGAAGCTGACTGTTACCGACATTCTCGGACATGTCACAAATGCCAGATTTATGCTGACAAGGTGCATGTTCCTCCAGTTCCTCTGAATGTCTTGACAGCACCTTGGCCGTTTGCAATGTGGGGCATAGATATGATCGGTGAGATTAAGCCTACGGCATCTAACGGGCATCGCTTCATCCTAGTAGCGATCGATTACTTCACGAAATGGGTTGAGGCAGCTTCCTACGCTACGGTAACCAAGAACGTTGTGGCACGGTTCATTCGGCACAACCTGATCTGTCGATACGGCGTCCCAGAAAGAATCATTACAGACAACGGTACCAATCTTAATAACAAGATGATCACTGAGCTCTGCGAGCAGTTTAAGATACATCACCACAACTCTTCTCCCTACCGGCCGAAGATGAATGGAGCTGTAGAAGCAGCAAATAAAAATATTAAGAAAATTGTGCAGAAGATGACAGTGACTTATAAAGATTGGCACGAGATGTTACCGTTCGCTCTACATGGGTACCGTACCTCAGCCAGGACGTCAACCGGGGCAACTCCTTTCTCCTTGGTCTACGGTATGGAGGCAGTCTTACCGATCGAAGTGCAGATACCCTCTCTCCGGATAATGAAGGATGCAGATCTGAGCGAAGATGATTGGATCCAGACACGACTTGATCAACTAAACCTTAATTGACGAAAAGAGACTTGCTGTTATTTGTCATGGTCAGACGTATCAAAAGCGGATGATCAGGGCATTTAACAAAAAGGTCAGACCACAAGAATATCAAGTTGGGGATCTGGTAATCAAGCGCATCATCCTTCCTCAGAGTGATCCAAGGGGCAAATGGACCCCTACGTACGAAGGGCCATTTGTGGTTAAACATGTGTTCTCAGGAGGAGCCATGATTCTAACCAACATGGATGGTGACGACCTTCCTCACCCCGCCAATGCAGACATAGTAAAAAGATACTACGCATAAAAAAGACCCGCTAGGTTGACATACCTAGGCAAAAATTAGGGCTTCCCGGTGAACCAAAAGGGTTCGGGCAAAATGAAGGGATGAAATGAAAAAAATCTGTACACCCGGCAAGTCGAAAACCTGAAAAGGCGGCTTGGGCAAAAATGGGTATCCCGGTGGACTGAATACCCGAAAGGGCGGTCCAGGCAAAAGTTAGGGATAAAGCGTAATACTATGTCTCATTGGATCACTTTGCATCCAGAATCCGGTATCTGCATCAAGTTCAGACGACATCGATCAATCAGCTTCATCTTCAACTAGGTCATCAAGTGATGAGACGCTCGAAGATATAAGGGCGATAGCAGAGTTGGAACCCAGTGGGATTATTCTTTCACACAATTGTTTTATTTTCCCTTTGTACAAATTGTATAAACTCTTTTATTCAGCGGCGTTCTCTTACTAGGACGTCAGCCTCTTGTATATAAACGCCTATTTACAGGCAATTCAAAAATCAATATAAATACACTTTTCAGTTAAAATTGCCTTTTGTTCTTCTTTTCTGTTTTGTTTTGCGAAGAACGTCCAAGGTTCAATTTGTGATATATGCATTTGACACTAATTGCTAAACTCGTAAATATTTGCATACGAAACAAAGGATTAATTACAGGTGACGTTAGAAACAGGGGCAATAATGAGTTGTCTAAGCGATCTAATTGCTTTGTCCATCAAGGTATCAAGGTAGGTTCGGCTGAAGAACATAACCAGTATGTCTTAATTCCCCAGAGAGTGAGTCAGCAAGTCAGTGCGCTCTCCCCAAGCGAAGCTATTATCAGCCTTAAGAAAGTTGGGTACCCCCGCAGATCTCAACATTCCCCAGCACAATATACGAACATTCCTAACAAGCATCCCCGGTGGTCAACCAGACATTCAGTGGAGTTACTTCCAGTACATCTCAAAGTTTCCCCAGGAGAGTCCAATCCAGTTTCCCCAGGAAAGTTGGAATCCATCTCTCCAGGAAGTAAGCTTACCCCCAGTAGTCTGGAAGCTTATCCCCTACAGAGCACAAACGCGTCCCCCGGCTTTATTCAAAGGATATTTCCTTACCAGGATATAACTGGGTTATCCTCAGCCAAAAGCCATGAGAAGATCGTCCTCGGCGAAGTCTTCTTATCCCCAGCGGAATCTACTAAAACTTCCAACACATCAATGGTATCCCCAGCGAAGTTATCATCAACATCCCAGCAAGTACCTCTCTCCCCACAGAGTATGGTTCCCCAGCAAGATCGCTAGAGTACTTTTCTCCCCGCAGAGTAATCCATTCGCCAAGTTTATCCCCCAACGGAGTTATCTTCTCCTACTGGTTTTCTTGCAACTATCATCCCCAGCGGAAATAACAAAGCATTATTCTCCAACATTAGCCCAGGATATGACTTCCCGGCACCCGTCAAAGATTTATTTTCCTAAGACGAAAACATACATTCATAAACATCGCATTTCCATACATTATAGCATGCATATACGCATCATATCTTACAAATCTCATTTATGTTGAGAACATCATTGCTTGATCCATATCATGCATTGCATATGACTGACCTTTACCTTTCAGGAAATATCTAGTTAAGTTCTCAGCTATGTCCAAGACCTTCTCTGG
This sequence comes from Vicia faba, assembly GCA_948472305.1. NCBI lineage: Eukaryota > Viridiplantae > Streptophyta > Magnoliopsida > Fabales > Fabaceae > Vicia > Vicia faba. Next base: position 1,475,035,841 of record OX451735.1, on the reverse strand, counting down.
TTCAGTCAGATCGACCCTAAGATCTCCCTGATTCCTATCCAGTTGAAGATATTCCAAGACCTTGTCCGGTTCAGTTAAGTCGACCCTAAGATTTTTCTGATTCTTATCCAGTCAAAGGCCTTCTCTGGTTCAGTCAGATCGACCCTAAGATCTCCCTGATTCCTATCCAGTTGAAGATATTACAAGACCTTGTCCGGTTCAGTTAAGTCGACCCTAAGATTTTTCTGATTCTTATCCAGTCAAAGGCCTTCTCTGGTTCAGTCAGATCGACCCTAAGATCTCCCTGATTCTTATCCAGTTGAAGATATTCCAAGACCTTGCCCGGTTCAGTTAAATCGACCCTAAGATTTTCCTGATTCTTATCCAGTCAAAGGCCTTCTCCGGTTCAGTCAGATCGACCCTAAGATCTCCCTGATTCTTATCCCAGTAGAAGACATCCAAGATTCTCTCAGCGTCCCTGTTGAGGTAGTAATCGTCCAAGGTTCTCTCAGCGTTCCTGCTGAGGTAGTAATCGCCCAAGGTTCTCTCATCATCCCGTTGAGGTAGTAACCATCCCTGATTCATTCATCACCATTTGAAGCTCCAGACTCGATACTTGTATCCAGCCAGAATGCATCTACATAAATAGTTTGAAGACCATCTCCTGTAATAGGCCAGGTAATCATCTTCTTTTTCAGGTACGCGAGTTCTCGCTAAGGAATCTCTTACGCGATCGACACCCAGATGGCATCTATAAGCCCATCCAGCTGTCCATCACCTCTCAGCATGGCATCTATAAGCCCATCCTCCTATCCATCAGTATCCAAATGGCATTTGTAAGCCCATTCCCATCATCACACTACTATGTGAGCGCAAATTTCTGGGCACTCTAGTGTTCAATCATCTTCCACCTTCGGATTACGAAAGGCACGTCAGCCAATCTGCATCCTCAGGTCTAAGAAGATTGAACAGGGGCAACTGTTGTACCCCAAAATTTGCCCTCCCATATTCTTCAAGATTTACTAAGAGCATGCTTCAAAATCTCCCAAGGGTTGCACAGTTCAAGGGCCTCCTAACAGTCAAAAATTAGGGTTTTGGTTCTGGCAAAGAAATTGAAGTTTCCAAGGGTCCAAACAAGTCCCATATGCCTACAAACATTGTCAAGCATCCTCATGTCAAGTTTCAAGACTTACAGCATAAAATTGCACAGTCAGAAACCCTAATTGCTCAACAGTCAACTGCAGGGGCAAAATGGTCATTTGACAGTCAAAAGTTCAAAATTTTGGTCAACATCTTATTTTGAAGCCACAAACATCATTTGATCAATTCTTGATCATGATTTTCAAGGCATGTCTCAAAAAGTCTCAAGATGCAAAAGTTTCCATATTTGGACAGTTGAAAAAGTCAACTGTAACTTGACCAAGGCATAACTTCCACGTGGTTTATCAGAAAAATTCCATCCAAAGCTCATTTTGAAGAGAATGACATTTCCTAAAACTCCTCTTCACACTTCAAGTCCAAGAAATGCTCTCACAAAAAGTTATCAATCTCAACATTATAGGTCATTTTCAAAAGTCAACAAAAAGGCACTTTAAGTCAAAGACATAACTTGAGATTGGTAAATAAAAATGACATGGGACCAAAGGCATTGGTTAGATGACTTCTAGACCTTTCCAAAATGTAGCTCTGAATCAAAACCATAGCCTCTAACCTCAAGAAACGGTAGCACGAAATCGCTCTGTCCATAAACATTTGCATATTCGTATTTTGATTTGCAGGCATTTTTCATACATTCTAATGATTGTTTTACACTAATATGGACTCACTGAAACTGATGGTACCATTGAATTGAGCTAATATTGCTTGTATAGAAAATTTCCATGGCTATTTTTTAGGGTTTCAGGAACCATGAATTGGGGCTTTACACTTGGGGAAAAATTGGCTAACCTAAATGGCACCATTGAAACCAGAAGCTCACGACGAACAGAACCATACCATTGCGCCTTTTTTATAATTGCTCAAATCCTATTCGCTATTTTTTGTTGTCTCAGATTGTGGGGGTTTAAAACCCCCGCTATCTAGTTTTATTTTTCAGGCAAAATAAAGAATAAATGGAGAAGACGATGTGTGGAGGAGTGTGATTGGTACGTTCAAATCGTTGGCGCGTTTTTATTTGGGTTCCAGAATAATTGCACGTTTCTCTTATATTATTTGTGTCCCATATTAATTACAAAGAGCATCAACAGCGCAGCTGGCAAAGCCTTGGCACGGTAAACGTTGGGACCTGGGTTCGATTCCCAGGTCCCCTTTGTATCTTTCATATTTTTTTCTCTAACTTGTTCCTACGCAGCATGTCCTTCAATGATCCACCATGTACTCTCATCCACGGCTTGCCAAGTGGCCATGAGCGCCCATCCAGTGGCCAGGAACCAAGGTTCAGAGAATACCCCAGTCAACGCATATGCATATGGTCTGAAAAGTCAAAAAGGGCCTCAATCTAATGGGCCAAATCACTTCAGTCATACCTCCTACTGGGCCAGAAAACCCCCCTGTTTGTATATTTATTTTCCTTCTAATTTTCCTCTTTAATTTTAATTCTTTTAATTCGTTTTAAATTCACAAAAATAATTCTTTATAATATAAAAATACAAAAAAATCAGAAAGTCAAAAAAATAAAAATATATTTTATTATTTAATTCACTAATGTTTTATTTTGTAAATAAATTTAATAATTAACTTAGTTTTAATTTTAGGTTTAATTTTAATGCTTTCTTAATAAACTAAAAAGTTTAGAGATTAGGGTTTTAATATTTTTCTTCTTTTTCTTAATAAATAATTTATTTCCTTATCATCATTATTTTTATTCTTAATTATTTTATAAATAATTTGTAATTAAATAATTAGGTTAAAACTAGGTCAAACTTAAACATTTTTTTTAACAAATTAAAAATAGTTTAGAATTAGGGTTTTAATTCCATTTAATTTTCTCATTAAATTCCATAAATACAAAAACTCCAAAAAAATAAGTTCTTGCTTTTATTTAATTTAATTAATTTACGATTTCGATTTAATTTCTTTAAAAGGGTCCAACGCCCTCGCATTCTCGATTTTATTTCTTTTCGCACATTTACTTTTATCTCTCTTTTTTAAATTTCATGTACTTGCCCCAAAGCCTTGTAATAGATTAATTAGGGTATTTACTTTCCGCATTTTTATTTATTTCAAATCGGGTCTTGGTTTAATTTGGCGATGTAGACCCGCGCCTTTGTAATAGCATAGGACTTTTAAATTCCGCACCTTTTAACTGTTAATAACCACATGAAAGAATGAATGCCAAAAATAAAAACAAAGCGTAGATCACCAATGTATGACAAGATAAACATAATTGAAAATGACACACAATTCACGCACCACTCTTAGGGTACGCCTCGCTGTTGCCTTGCCCCTCGAAACATGGTTGTCGAGTAGAGGATGTTTTAGTAAGTCCTCATGACCATGAACATGGCATGGGGGTAGCTTCTAAGGTGTCTTCCTATTGCTCTGGTGACCACACTGTCCCGAACCCTCGAATTGACCCGAATACCTCCAACGGTGGTGCTACCTACCTCTCAATGGTGGGATGGCACTATCTTAAGGACATTTACACAGACGAATTCCTTAGGGTAGGTAGATGACTCGTAGATACTTGCTCTAATTCAAAACAAATCAAAAATATTTTTCACACCGACACTTTGCAAAAGCTTTCAAAAACAACTTTTCAAACACTCTTGAGGACTGATACAAGAGTCGAACTGAAATTTTAAACGAAACTTTTTTAAACCCACAGTTGAAAACAAACAAACAATTTGAAAACACAAATGAGCAAGTATCTAAGAGCCCATGGATAACCATGGATAGAAAGGGTGCTAACATCTTCCCTTTCTATAAATCTACCTCCCGAACCGAGAACTAATCTCAAAAGGAATTTTTATGTGCTTTTGTCCTTTCCTTGTTGGAGAAAATAAAAGACGGTGGCGACTCTTGCTTCCGCGACATTTCGCGAACCAGCGTTAAACAGTCAGTTCCAGATCCACCGATCACAAAAGGCAACTTAGATATCGTCATCGAGGGACTATGATCTTATACTTTGCTTTGTTTTGCTAAGATACCTCACATGCGTAATATGACCATTTTGTAAAGGAAACCAAGTGGATTTACCCTAGGGGTGCTTGTGTGCAAGTGTATTGTTTTCATCCTTGATTTTGTCTTGAATTAGGGTTTTCTAAGTATTGGTTTTAGTCTTTCCATACAAATCCTAATTACTAACATGTTATATATAAAGCGATAAATTGCGGAATTTAAAGTTACTACGTGATTACAATACTTGTGGGAGGGGGGGTGTACAAATTATAAATGGGGATTGCAAGAAAATAAACCTAATTAATCTATTACAACCATATTGAATTTGTACAATAATTGAAATAAATAATGTACATAATGAATAAATATACAAGAATGCAAATGTGAAGAAAATAGATATTTTTGTTTGGATTTTTTAGAGAAAGGGGATTTTGATTTAACCTAATTAACTAAAGAAAAATAATTTAATTAAAAGTGGAATTTAAATTTACTAGAAAATAATCTAAATAAAAACCCTAGTTTTTAATTGATTAAAAAGAAATTGAGTTAAATAAAAGTATTTTTTGTATTTTTGTCTTGAAAATAAATTATAGTATTATAAAATATTTTTGGCCTTTTTTCAATATTAAAATAATATATTTTAATTAGTGTAAAAGAAAATAACTAAAACCTATTTTTAATTAAATTTACAAAGATAATTAGTGAAATAAATAAAGTATTGTTAAATAAAATATTTTTTGTGTGAAAAAATAAATAAACCATGTCAAAATAAAAATCTAATATTTTTATATTTCTTATGATTTTTTAATATTAAAAAAATATTTAAGAAAATAAATAAATAAATAAAATAAGAAAAATAAAATAAAATTGGGCTAAGGTCTGAATAGCCTGCAAGTGGGTGAGAAATAACAAAAAAAATATAAGGCCCAAAGATGAAGCCCAACGCCTGCCAAAAAAGAGTCAGAATGCAAAAATATGAAGAAAAAAAATCAAAAGGGTACCACTGGGGCTCGAACCCAGGTCCCAAAGGATACCGACACGCGCTTCTACCACTGGGGTGGTTATACATCCGTTAACATAAGCAAAACAATAAATATATGATACAAAATGCGCCCAGATTTACACTTCATCTTCAACTTCCAGTCAGACCAACTTAACTTATTCATTTGTCGACAAAAATGAAAACTGTAAACATGAAAATTGTAGTAAATTTCCTCAAGATTTCAGAAATGTAAAGCATTAAAGTTATAGATCAAAGACAAACATTAATTTCATTATCCCAAATCTGAACCCTAAAAATCTCAAAAAATTCAATCTTAAAATTCTCTAAGCTCAGGCAAAATTAATGAAAACTATGAACATGGTTAGCTTTAGGGCGATGATATCTACATGTTTCATTCACAAATAAATCATCGATGATGCTTGTATGAAAAGTTCCAAAGTTAGAAAACTTACCTTCCAAGAGGGTATTGGGTTTGAAGTTTGAGCAGCTTTCAGTGAATTCCAATGATTGGGTTAGCTTCCTCAAGTTCCAAGGAAGCTAAAGGGATGCTTAGCTTGAGCTGGAAGTGGCTGAGGAGTTCTGGAGAAGTCCACTTCCAGGCCCCTATTTTTGAAAATGGAGGATGGTGAAAATGGTGTTACAGTTTTATAGTAAGGGTTTGGATAGCCTCTATATGAGTTATAGAAGCTTTGTGATTGATTAAAATTGAAAACGCACGAGTGGATTGTGTATTTGAAGTTCAAGGTCAGAAATGAAAAGTAATGAAGGTTTTTGGTGCAAGTTCTGATTTCAAAGTGTTTGAGGGCTTAAGCATTCCTGTCTTTGTGGCAAAAGGTTTGTGTATGTATAATCAAAAGGTCTTGAGTGCATTGGCAAGTCAGAAGTACAAGTTACAAGCTATTTGTTATGTTACTTTATTTTCAAGAAAAGTGGGAAACCAAGTTTCAATGTGTAGTACAAGCATGGGTTGGGTGATTGTAAGTGTCTAAACCATTTATCTTGTGTTATGAGACATGTATGATCATAAGAGAACAAGTGCAAGGCTCAAGAACAAGTTTTGTGCAAAAAGTCACTTTATCAAAATGACAATGTGCACTTTCTTCCAAAAATGGATATAAAGCATGGCCTTGCATTGAATGCTTGAAATGAGACCTCTAACAGCTGTGCAAACCATTAATTATGGAGTTCCTAACAAGTTTGAGGCCTACAAAGTAGAGGTTATGCAGCACAACTTTGAATTTTGAATTTGTTCATCACAAAATGACTTGTAATTCAAATGATAAAACCCTAACTTCATCTCTTTGATTCTCCCTACTCAAAAATGATATCAATGAGTTCTTGGACATTTTGGAAATCTTGAAATTTTATATACAACCCATATTTGAATTGCTTTTGAATATTCCCCTTGGAAATTTATGAAAAAGTTCCATGAAGTTGGATCAAAATCCTGACCAAATTAGGGCAAAATTTCACTAAGTGTTTTGTTTCATAACCACATGTTCTTAAAATTATAACTTGATATCCAAGCACTTTTGGAAGAAGTTGTGTGAATAAAAGTTGTATATTTCATGGAGATATACAACATTCATGTTGGAAGTTTCTTTTGAATCACCTTGCATCATGGTGAAAAATTGGCTTAAAGTTATGAAAAAATAAGAAATTTCCAACACTTAGAAAAAATTTTAAGTTTAGAAATTTTAACTTTCAAAATGAAATCTTGAATTTTTTATTTCTTGATGAATAAGTTTCATATTTTTACATTCTTTGATGAATTGTAATCTTTTACATTTGAATTTGACCAAAAATTCAAAGTTAGACTTTTCAGTATACAGTTGACTTTTGATCAGTTGACTGAAAATTCATCTGTCAATCCATTGGACTTGAGCAATGTTTTGAGCCATATCATTTGGTAAAAATTATGCAATTTGGCTCTTGAGATCATGTGTTAAACCAATTAATCATTTGCTAGGTCAAAAATCAGAAATTTCCCTTTTCCAGTCAAAACCCTAATTTTGACCATTTTGCCCTTTTGAAGATTTGATCAAATTTCTTGAGGAATTGTGGTCCAAACTAGATCAAATGATACATATGAGTTTAAAATGTTTATGTGGATACAAAATTATGAAGTTTGACTGTAAATTGGCCATAGTTGACTTTTTCCCCAATACAGCTGATTTTTAGGTCAATTGCTCAATTGACTGACCAAAAGTGTGATCCAAAGCTTGAAACTTGACAAGAGTAATTTTAAGGGTCCATAATGATCCATGAAGTTCATATGGGGCATTGTAAGTTCAAAAATCCTTGTGAAATCTCAAACCCTAATTTTGGTCATTAGTGCTTAAGGAGGTGTCTTGAGCTGATCAACCATAGTGCAGTCTTGAGCCAAAGGAGATCTTGTGAGCAAAATTCTTGATAAGTGAGAGGGAAAATTTTGGGGTACAACATCTGCTGTTGAACAAATAGTCATATGCAAACAATGGTATTTTAAGAATGCAAAGCTTATGTTTGTCTTGAAGAAAAAAATTGAAAATTCATTTTTTAGTAAAACAAACAAATATTGTAAAAGTGTGATATCAACTCGGGATTTATAGCAAACCCTACAGGAGTCGGGATAAATTTTGTAACAATATGCTTTCGAACTAACCCATGCTTCAGCTAGGACTTTTAAGGGTTATAACGTGGCCATGTTCACGGTTTAAGAAACAAAGGATAAAGGCTCAAAATTTATTTGTACCCACCCAATCTTCGTGATGTTCTTCAATCCTATGCTCAGTTAATTATGCATTTAAGTCCCGATTGAGTCTGGTATCTTGTCCTTGACGTTTCGATGATGGTTCGGATACTGAAAGTTTCTTTTGACGAGGCAGTCATTTTTGTATTCTTTTTTGTCGAGGATTTGTAGTAACCTTTTTTTTTTCATTATCCCTTATTTTGCCTGAACTATTTCTTTATGTGATTACAGTCAGCGGGATGCCCCAGTTCTTAAGTCTCCTTCATAGGTTTTGACTTAGCGGGCTTTTATTTTGAGAGATAATGACTGCCTGTCTTGACGATTATACGAAACCATCACTGTCTTTTGATTTGGAAGAACGTCTTCGATGCCATTTATTGTGTACGAAGCACAAGATTACGACTGAATGCGGGTCTGAATTGACTGAGAAACTACCCTTCCCCAGGTTATGATTAAAGGGTTTTAATTTGTGTGAAAATAAAAACTCCTACTTCTTTGGCTCAAAGGGGTTGACTAGGGATTATCTTCCTTATAACTCCACTGTTTAGGATTTGAAACAATTTATGTACATCGTTAGCGGGGTCTGTTCCAAAGCATATTGTAGAGATCATGGTATCATTTTTGTTATCCTCCCTATAAAGGCTCAAAGATTTTGATCAAGAGTCGAATATCACAAAAATGGAGTCAAGCTCACCATATCAAGTGGGTCATTGCCCCTGAGTCAAGTTTTGTGTTTTGATCTTTTGACGACATTAGCTAGAGGAAAATAAATCCTCTTGCCCCTTGCTAGACGTCTGGTTCATCATAACCTGTATCACACACCCTTGAGCTTGAAATGGTTAATGAGATGCTATGGGATGATGTTATGATGTGTATGTTATGCGTAAGCAAAAGTTTAAGGTTATGTAGGCAAGTAAACCCTACAAAGAAATCAAGTGGTTAGACAATGAAGGCAAACAAGTCACACAAGCAGCCTTAGGTTTAGGCTTGCATGGGGTTTATAGGTAAGTACCCTCTTGAAGTTTAGTTGGCTCAACCTATCTTAGAAATAGTAATCGGGTTCTAAGGAGCCTCAATATCACTGACCTTCCCTTCAGAAATTGTTTCAGCTCCGCACCGAAGTATTGCGGCCAAAAAATCCTTAAAGTCCAGCCTCAATGAGTGTAGTATCAAGTATCAACCAATCTTCGGTTGGAACTAAAGTCGGTTATCTTACTACTTCCTAATGGCTAGATGAGTCAATTAAAGGTTCTAAAGGTCAGTTAGCGCTTAGTGACACTATGAGGAAGCCTAATGTTATCCTTAACTTACTCAAGTAACATTAGTACAATCCAAAGTATCGCGCTAACTTAGCCACCACTTTGTCTGTATCGGTCTATGCCGTACAACCTCCATGATTTATTGCTACTTAACTAATAAGGTGCCCCAGATCTGGGCATAGGATCTTTACAAGAATACCCCAATAAACCCTCAAATATAAAGAAGTCATAGCAAACAAAGAAAGCAATTTTAAAATGATGTAGACCGTAAGGTAAACCCCACTTTATATTTATTCGCCAGCAGAGTCGACAGTTCTGTGATACAGTGGCAGAACTGACTGCTTTTTTGTTATTACTAGTTTTGCATTTTTTGTTCGCAAATGTACAGTAAGCAAGAGTCGCCACCGTCTTTTAGTTTATCCAACAAAGGAAAAGGGAAAAAGAACAGAAAAAACCTTTTTCGAGATGTTTCTGAGTACGGGGGTAGATTCTAGAAAGGGAAGGTGTTAGCACCCTTTCTATCCATGGTTTTCCATTGGATCTTAGGTACTTGCTCATTTTGAAATTGATTTTGTGTGTGTTTTGAAAAGATTTGAAAATTCCTTAGAGTGGCGTTTCACTTTATGGTAACCCTTCTATCATTCCTCAAGAGTGTGATAAAGCATTTTTGAAAACTTTGTTCGAAAAGTATAAGTGTGAAACAACTGGTTGTTTTGAGCAAGTACTTTAGAGTTTCTACCTACTCGAAAAAGACTGTTCGTTTTCTTATTTCCTTTAGATAGTGATATCCTACTATTAAGGAGTAGGTAGCTCCATCGTTGGAGTTTGAGGGATAATCGAAAGGGACGATTACGGACACTTAAGGCAACAGGGAAAGATCTCTTAGTAATTGTCCTAAAGTTCTAAGATCGCATTTTGTTTTACCAAGCATTCTTTGAAAGGGACTTACGATCTCTGAATTAGAGGACAGTCACTAAGAATTCTCACATTCGAGAATAGTGACTGTATTTCCGAGGCAACCGAAGTGGAAGATACCCTAGGGGTGACCATGTGCAAGTGTTTGATTTCAGTTTGTTTATCTTTGCACATTTAGGGTGATCTATCGTTTTAATCATTTAATCTTTCCATTCAATCCTATGATCATTCATTTAACAGTTAATAGTAGCGAAAAAATAAAATACGAGAATCTTAAACCTAGCTATTACAAGGCTTTGGGGGATGGGGATTACATAACCAAAAATGGGGAATTAAAACAGTAAATGGAAAACAGTAAAATAAACCTAGTTAAAACTATTACAACTTTGGAGCAGATACAATAATTTAAAAAAATAATGGAAAAAGAATACGCGCGACAACATTAAATACGGGGAATTGACAATTAAATTCAAAGACATCTAATTAGTGAATAAAGAAAAAAAAATTGGATTTTGAGAAAGTAATTAATTTTGCAAATTAACCTAATTTCTAATTAATTTTAATTATGAAAAGGAATTTAAATTATCCTAATTAACCTAATTAATTAATGAAATTAAATATTTTATGAAAAAAACCTAATTCTAATGTTTTTTTTGTTTTTATGATTTTAAGATTGAATTAAAAAAAATATTTTTTTAAAACAATTAAAAATAAAAGTAACAATAAAAATGTTAAAGAAATTAAAAGCAAAAGAAAATAGAATGGGCCTGATATGAGAAGCAATTTGGGGGGTGCATGGCTGAAATTTTCCAGGCCCAAGTTTGCTGGCCCTTCTGCCTGCGCGTGATCCAATGGGGCTCTCATCTGGGGGGTTCACCAAGTTCTTTGCTTTCTGAATGTTGGATCTGGATTGAAAGAAGATCCAATGGCTGGATCAGGAGGCGCATGATGGTTGCATGGTTGTGAGATGTGCTGGATCTGAAACAAGAAATTCAGAACATATGAAAATATATTGACCTGGGATCGAGCCCAAGTCCCTCCCTTCAAATGCCTTGTCCTTTGCCGTCTGTGATGGTTAGTCATTCATTTATATAATTAAGCAAAAATAAAATAAGCGAAAAATAGATCCAGTGTTGAATCAACTTTACACGCAGGCATTGTGGGGCCCTGGTAATTCAAAGAACCAATCAGATGTGGAGAGAGGAATTTTATTATTAGATCCAGCCAATGGAACACCTGGAAATGCCCACGCATGCTTGGACCACCACCTGTAAAATTCAAGCCACCGGCCACGGTGGTCCCGGTCACCTTCTTCGGTGACACGAGAAATTGAATCCTGCGAAACACGCCATATCAAAGCATAAAAAAGACCCTACCACCCTTAAAATTTCCCTGAGAATCCAATGGTGGTGTCCGTTTGCCCTAAAAGTCCTTGTATCACTTAAATCGAAGCTTGCTTCTCCCTAAGCCCTAACAGTGGTAACTTGCGATCCTGGCTTTATTCCTTGCATGAGACACGTTAGAAAATCACAAATAATGCAAATAGTATGAATATGCAATCAAAATGTGTTTATGTTAAAGATTAAATTGGTTTTAAAAAGATTGCCAATATGGGAGGATCGGGCTAGCGCAATTCAGAGTGGTTTGGCCTTTAACGATGGACTGATTCACCTCCTGGAGTCCTCAGAAGGGTGATGGAATGATTGGATCTCATTGAGGAGGGATGGCTCAAGTGTTTGAGAGTTTCACTCTTGTTGGTTTTTTTAAAACATTTTCTTTATCTCTTGAGGCAGGCTGCACACTTGTTCTTCTCCCTTTAGGCTTGGAATGGCTTGGCATATATATGTGAATCACATTAGGTCAACTATTATGGCTAGAACCCAAAGATATCAATGCCTATCAATTTTGCTTCAAATCTTTCCAATTTTGGATATCCTTGCCCATTTATAGCTTGCACGATTTCTTTGTCTATTGACAGCAAATGAGATCTCCATTCAATGCAAAAATCATCCCTAAAACAAATTATGTGATTTATTTGGATTTATTTAATTTTATTTGATTTTATTTGAGTTTTAAATGAAATAAAATAAAAATAAATTAAATAAACAAATAAATAAGGCATGAAGGGTCCCATAGGTCGTGGATCATGCTAGGACTGAGATTCAATCTTGAAAAGATGGGCCCATGTGGCGAAAAATGAAATTTTGGGCATTGTTAACTTTGTGCAAATTTCCAAATATGGCTAACTTTGACAATGCATATCTCTCTCGATTTTGACCCTAAAAGGATGTTCTCTGACTTTTTAGAAAGCTTAGGATGTCCTATAAACAACCCTTTTGGTTTCATCTCCATTGGGTCTTCCATGTTCATGTAAGAAGCTTTGACCCAAAAGGTGTTTTTTGTTGACTTTTGAAAAGGACCTATAATGTCTGATTTTACATCTTTTCATGAGTGCATTTCTTGAACTTGAGGGCTGAATATGAGTTTTAGGTAATTGGATTCTCTTAAAAATGAGCCTTAGATGAGAAATTTATGATAAAGTATAAGAAAGTTATACCTGGTCAAAGTTTGGTTGACTTTTCCTATAGAAACCCTAATTTGCAATTTTTGACTTTTGATGAATTAGGATCCTTTCTTGAGGAATCATGATCAACCTTTGATCAAATGATGGATATCACTTAAAAATGTTGATGTTGACCAAAAATCTTGAAGATTGATTGCATTTAGGCCACAATTGACTTTTAACCTATTATAGTTGATTTTCATGTATTTGAGCAGTTGACTGAGAAAATTTGTTGTGCAAGGCATGAAATTTGGTGTGGATGATATTGGGTGCATATTAGGACAATGGATAACATTTAAGATCCTTTGGACTCATACATCTTGCTTGCAATTGAAACCCTAGTTTGAGTCTTATTGCCTTAGGAAGAGGATTTGTCTGATCAATCCTTAGTCAATCTTGAGCAATTGAGGACCCTTAGAGGCATATCTTGAGTGAAATGGGAGGGAAAATTTTAGGGTACAACAGCTGCCCCTGTTCAATCTTCTTAAATTCGAGGATGTAGATTGGCTTGTCCGACTTTCGTGATCTGAGGGTGGAAGATGATTGAACATTAGAGTGCCCAGAAATTTGCACTTGCATGAAGTAATACGGATGGTTGATGACGTCGGGAATGGGCTTACAGATGCCATTTGGAGAAGATGACGGAAGATCGTCGGAGATGGGCTTAAAGATGCCATTTGGAGAATGTGACGGGGAGTCGTCGGAGATGGGCTTAAAGACGCCATCCAGAATAATGATAATTTCGTGAGATATTTCTTCGTGGGAATTCCTGTTCCTGTTGTTTGGGAGGACTTATCTAAGGAATGTTGGTTTATGCCTTGGAACATAGATGTTTAGGAGCTTCAGTTGTCCGTTACTCTACTGAGGGGTCATCACTTGACCGAAGAGACGGAAGTGAACTGCTATCTGGTCAGGATCCAGGCTTTGCAGTGACTTGCTGAGGAAGATAAGCTTAACTACTATCTAGTCGTATTCCAGGCTTCACAGTGACTTGTTAGGGAACTGAGATTAAACTGTTATCTGGTCGGGATCCAGGCTTCACAGTAATTTTATTCATTGAACTGTTATCTGGTCGTATCCAGGCTTCAGCGGTTTGAATAAATTAAGTTGTTATCTGGTCGGGTCCAGGCTTCAACTTGAATCTGAGGTGTACCGTTATCTGGTCATATTCAGGCTCCGGTGATTAAGATATTATCTGTTTGGTTCCAGGCTTCAACTTGAATCTGAGGTATACTACTATTCGATCGAGTCCAGGCTTAATAGTAACTGACATAGTAAAATGCTATCTGGTCGGATTCCAGGCTTTACAGCACCTTATACTGTTATCTGGTCAAAATCCAGGCTTCATAGTGTCTTTGAAAAAGTGAACTACTATCTGGTCGGATTCCAGACTTCACAATACCTTATACCGTTATCTGGTAGAGATCAAGGCTTCACAGTGTCTTTGAAGAAGTGAACTACTATCTGGTCGGATTCCAGGCTTCACATTACCTTATACCGTTATCTAGCCGAAATCCAGGCTTCACATTGTCTTAAATTGTTGATTGACTATTATTCGGGCAGTTTCCAGGCTTCATAGCTTCCTTAATTGGAATATATATCTTAGTATCGATTTGACTAGACCAGAGAAAGGTCTTGAATTGTCTTCAACTGGGATAGAACTCTTAGTATCGATTTGACTGAACTAGGGGAAGGCCTTGAATTAACTTTGACTGGTATAGTAATCAGGAGAATCTTAGTGTCGATTTGGCTGATCTAGAGAAAATCTTAGGCTAACTTTGACTGGCATAGTAATCAGGAGAATCTTAGTAGCAATTCAACAGACCCATACGAAAGTCTTGGAATATCTTCAACTGGCATAGTAATCATAGAGATCTTAGTGTCGACCTGTCTGACCCAGACGAAAGTCTTGGTATCTCTTCCACTGGCATAGTGAGTGGAGAGATATTGGGATGACCTTGACTGGCATAGTAATCAGGAGGATCTTAGTAGCGAATTAACCAACCCAGACGAAAGTCTTGGTATCTCTTCCACCGGCATAGTGAGTGGAGAGATCTTGGGATGACCTTGATTGGCATAGTAATCAGTAGGATCTTAGTAGCGATTCAACCAACCTAGACGAAAGTCTTGGCATCTCTTCCTCCGTCATAGTGAGCGGAGAGACCTTGTGAGGACATCTTTCTGAGGAAAATCCTTGAATAACCCTTTGTTACACGTAGTTTGTTAATTTGTCCCTTTCCTGAAAGGTAAAGAGTTAGTCGTATACAATGTCATGATGTATGAAATGCATTGTGATGATGTTCTCAAAATAAATGAGATTGTATTGTATGCAATATGTATGTGCATGTCGTGATGTGTGAACATGGGATGCTATTGCAGTACTTCTTAGTCGGGGAAAATAAATCCCAGACTGCTGATGAAAAGTTTTAGGAAGCTGAGTTCTTCATTTCCGCTAGGGATGGTGAATGGAGATGACAATGTTGCGGATTTACTCCTTGTTTACGAATATCCTTCCGGGGAGAGACTCTTCTTGAGAATAACTCTGTTGGGTAATAGCTCTGCTTGTGAGAGCAGATGCTTTACTGGAATATTTTTCTGATTCGGGGAAATAAACTCTGTCGGGGGATGAATTTCTCTAGATAGAGGAATAAACTTTGTTGGGGATTGAGCTTCTGTATTTAGAGGAATAAACTCTGCTCGGGAGGAGGTTCCGCAATCAGAGAAATAAACTCTTCTCGAGAGGAGGCTTTATAAACCGTTTGAGATTATAAAACTCGGTTGGGGAATATAGATATCGGCTCTCTGAAGGAAATTTGCTAGGGAAAGTAACTCCTGTTTAGGGAAGCTGAGATCAAAACTTTTGGTTGCCTCTACTCTGTGGGGAGTGTAGATGGCACGGGTGTTGTACCCCAATTTTTGCCCCTAAGATTCCTCTATCATATCATAACAACTTGATCATAACAAGATCACATTAGGGTTAGTTCTTCCTCTTTATCTATCTCTTATCTTTAAGTTTGCTCTTGAGGAATCTCCAAGCACCTTAGTTGTGTATTTTGTATATGTGTTGTTGATTAACTTCTAATCAAAATACAAAAAATATTTGTCTTTGTATTTGTATTTTTTTTTATAGGTACCAAGTCGAAGCATCTGGCAAATAAGGATTTCTGGTATTATTTTCCTAAAATCTCTATTTGCAAAAGAAAAATTAACAAAAATTCATTTTTTTTCACTGATGCAATCGATTGCTCTTAGAGTGCAATCGATTGCACATAGTGCATTTTGCGCCATTTTTGAAAAAAGACACTGTGCAAATCGATTTGCACTATAGTGCAATCGATTGCACAGCCTGAAAATTTGAAAAAAATCAGCAATTTTAAACTTGTCAAATTTTGGCTCCAATTTTTCTTCATTTTTGAAAGATGTATCATTAATTCAAATTTTAGTTCCAATCTTTGATTTTTAAGAAGAATTATCATTAATTCAAATTTTGGCTCTAATATTTGAAAGAATTATCATTAATTTAAATTTTGGCTCCAAGAATCAATTACCAAATTACCACTAATCCCAATCCTAAACTCTATAAATAGAGCCCTCACTTCTTTCAAATTCCAAGCTTTGGATAGCCAAATCCAGCTTGCTAAAAAATCTCTCTATTCTCTCCATCTACCAAATTCACTCAAAGCTCCATTTCCAAAAAGTTAGTAAGCTTTGCATTGAAGCTTACTAATCTTTGAGCTAAACCTTCATCCAAACACTTTTTCTTCATCAATTCTCTATATCCAAGCTTGGCAATTGATTCTTTTGGTTGAACTGAAGTAAATTCTTGAAGTTGTTTTGATAATTCTCTAGATCTACCTTTGGTAAGTTGGATAATCATCTTTCACAATGTGATCTCTTGTTGATCTTTGGGTTTGATTCATTGAGCATTATTTTGTGATTCCAATGGTGTTATTTTCTCATAATTTGATGGAATTTTCGTGCTCAATTGGATTCATGATTATAAGGTATTTGATGGAAAGTTTGAACAAGAATTTTGCCTTTTAAAATGTTGTTTAGCTGTCTGTAACAGCGTGCAATCGATTGCAGTAACAGTGCAATCGATTGCACAGAAGCAATTTCGCGCAGATTTTTTAAAATTGTACTGTGTAAATTGATTTACACAGTAGTGCAATCGATTTACACAGGGACAGAAAGCTTTTTTTTTGCCTTGTTTTGGGGCAGCTTTGATCCAAAATTCTTTTTCTACTCACTCCTTTTGATTGTTGGTTTGGATTGCAATTTTAAATGTCCAATTTCTCTTTAAACTCAATGGACTTTGTGATGTAGATGAAGTTGGATAAATGTTCATAAATTCAAATCTACCTAAGAGTGAATTATTTAATTCATTTTTGGTGCTTTGGATTAATGATATGTTTAGTGCTTTAATCCATCTAGAGGAGTGGTTGAATTTAAAGATGAAACAATTTTGAGATGGTGATCCAAATTAGCTTATCATTCCCCTCCCTCTTCATCTTATCCCTTTCTTTTTTTAATTGCGCTACATGTTAAGGGATGATAATCTATATATCCTTTATCCAAACATTAAGTACATAGATTGCTATTGACCGGCCTCAAAATAGGTGCGACTTCTACATAAGTTCACTTCCGTTTTCTTAACATAGCGCTAAATTTTGTCCCGAGTATGTTAATTTGATCTCTTTGATCCAATAACCTTGAGATTCATTGTGTGGAGGCTTTGGTTCTACCAATCCTCTAATGGATCTACAACACCTTTGGTCAACGCGGATCACTTAAACATTATTGATCATTAAATGTTACTTTTTGAGGATTCCAAAATGGATGATATACTTGACAAAAAGAAAATGCAACTTGTTGTGTGGAGGATTTGGTTCTACCAATCCTCTAATGAGTTCCAAATGCAAGTTTCAAGATGGTCATCCAACTAACCACTAATTTCTAACAATTGACTTTACTGTATGCTTTTATTTTTTATGTTTTATGTACCATTTACTTTTAGCATTTTACATTTCATGTTATTTTCATCTTTTCTCACTTGAGCATTTACTTTTATGTCATTTTTATTTTGCTCACTTGAGCTTTTCTTTTCTTTTTGAAGACACCTAATAATCAACATGAACCATAAAAAACTTTAATGGTACTTGGACTATTTGGTTACTATCCTTGGCATTATGGAGCATTGGACTTCTTGTACTTAGGATTAGAAACCTTGGCCTATCTTGGAGACCTTGTGATCTTATCTGATTATTTTGTCTGGGGTTCTTGAGGTTTACCTCAAGACATTGGGTTGTTTGTTTATTTTGTGTGCAGGTAATTGTGATTACATACTTTGTTTGTAATCTAGAATTCACCCGTATACAGCCGTTACTCTGCCCAATTTTTTGAAGACTTAATACACTTGAAGTTTGATTCTCTCAAGAGGTCTAGTATCTTTGCTTGCTTGTTTTTAATTCGAAGAATGAGAATTCTATATTAACTCATAATGTCAAGTATTGGCTTCTTGTTGGTTAGATGATTCTTCTCCTTAGCTTTTATCTTATGCTTTAGGATAGCCTCTTCTTCTCCTCCCATCTTCTTTAATTTCAAAAATCTTCTCCCTCCTTTTGAAAACTCTTCTTGTTTTGAAACTTGAACCATTTTAATAATAAACTTGGACTTATGTCCATGCATTTTCAAAACATTTTCATGAATAAATTTCAATCAACTTAATAATACCTTGACATTTTTTGTGAGAAGACTAAAAGTCAATCAATCTCATTTCAAACCATTTTGCCACTTTGGCTTTTATCTTTAAACTTTTCTCAAAAGATTAGACTCTTGTCAATCCTTGTAGTGATGCAAACAACTATACTTCTACAATATATAGTGAAGTGAGATATTTTCCACTTGGGTTTTGAGTGAGATATTTTCCACTTGGGTTTTGAGTGAGGCATTGTTGATTTTGAAATCCAAGCCATATCCTCCACTTTGAGATGATGAAAATTCTCCTTTCTCATGATTGTGGGTAGTAAGTATGTTTTCCACACGGACAATAACGATGATGTCTTATCTCATAAAATTAACCAACATAGTTGTGTTTTAAATTTTTAAAAGAGGAACTACGTGTACCTTGATCCCCTATTGCATGAAAGGTGGTACGTAGGCACTAAAGGTTCACAACTGCGGCGGGTACAAAAATCATAAAAATATTTCTTTTCTCACCTCCACCATACATTTTATATACAACACATTTTATAGCCAAAATATACAGATTTTACAAAGAAGTTCCTGTGGAGTACCATAGATGTTTAGGGTGCTAATACCTTCCTGTGATCGGTGGGAATGAGAAATGACTGTTTTGGAATGCTGGTTCGTGTTTTGCGTTTGTTTTTGCAAAATGTCACGGTGAGCAAGATTCGCCACCGTCTTTTATTTTATCCAACAAGGAAAGGACAAAAGCACAGAAAAATTCCTTTTTGAGATTGTTTCTCGGGTTCGGGAGGTAGATTATAGAAAGGGAAGGTGTTAGCACCCTTTCTATCCGTGGTTATCCACGGGCTCTTAGGTACTTGCTCATTGTGTTTTCAAAAGTTTGTTTTCTTTGTGTTTATGGGTTTGAAAAGGGTTTTTGTTTTGAAGAGAGTGTAAGTGCGAAAAGTTTTATTTTTGTTTACAAAAGAGTAATACTTAAAAGCATCTACCTACTCAAAAAGGAATTAAACTGTGAAAATGTCCTTTAGACAGTGCTATCCCACTATTGAGGAGTAGGTAGCACCATCGTTGGAGTTTTTTTTCCGGGTCAATTCGATTAAGGGACGTGTGGTCACTAAAGCAATGTTAGGACGCCTTAGCGGTAACCCTAATGTCTTAGATCATTTTATCCGAGGCAACCGTTTCGAGGCAACTTATGATCTTTGGACAAGAGGGTGACCTCTAAAACACCCTATACTCCATGACCAATATTCGAGGCAACCAAGTGAGACGTACCCTAAGAGTGGCATGTGCAAGTGTATTGTTTTTCAGTGATATTATCTTTGTACATATTATGGTGAGCTACAGTTGATTTCAAATTAAAGGTTAATCTTGTCATGCATCACCTATTTACTAACAAGCATATAAAAGTAATAAAGTGTAAAAATATAAGATCCTACACTATTACAACCATATCGAATTGCATGAAAATATAAAGGCAAAAATAAAATAAAACAAGAAAAATGAGGGTCTTTCGACCCAGGCAGCAGCACTCTTCGATTCTGCACTTTCTGGCTCTCTTCGATTTGGCCTGAGAAGGGTGAAGGCGTGACTTTCGACTGAGGCCTCACGGTCAGCATATTGTGCCTTTCGATTGGGACCAGCAGGACAGCATGTTGTGCATTTCGACTGGGACCAGTAAGACAACATGTTGTGCCTTTCGATTGGGACCAGCAGGACAGCATGTTGTGCCTTTCAACTGGGCCTGGAATCAGTATAAGATGCAAGCTGCCTTTCTGCCTCCTTCGATTGGGCCTGGAGTCAGTGAAGAAGCCTGAGGCTTCGTTTCATGTTCCTGTTTCCTGTTTACTTCGTTTGAAATATTAAATAGCAACGTGGCCTAAGGCCACGCTATCATTACCTCAGGGCCAGGTTAATTCTTAAAGCATCTGTAACCAAACAAAGAACCAAACCAAAAAAAGGGCAGCAATAAAAACAAACTAAATGGTGGAAACGAAAAAAGTAACAAACACTACGTATATATTTGAAACGAAAAGGAAGCTTATTCACATGTTATGCTAGAAATGAAAGGTTCAAGGTTAGGAATGAGTTACCTTGCTTGAGGCTGGAACGTGTGTTGGGCCTTTACGTGGTTTCCTTGAATGTTTCTGGATTCGAAGAGAGGAACCAGGGGCTGTGTCTTTGATACTGGATTCGAAAGAGAAGAACAAATGTGAGGTTCTTCCTACTGGATTCGAAGGGTAGCAAGGTATATGGACGTTTCAGATCCTAAGGGGATAAGTGTTTAGATTCTGGATATGTGTTTTGATTTTGGATATGTGTTTGGAGTGTTTAAGTGTTTGAGAAAATTTGGTGTTCTTGAGAATTTTCTGAAGATTCTGGATATGTGTTTGGAGTGTTTAAGTGTTTGAGAGTTTTAGAGAATTTTCTGCAAATTCTTTCGACTGGCTAAAAGGTCCTCCCGAAACATGTATTGAAGCCTTGTATTTATAGGCAAAGTGGGCTGAAGCTTTTGGAGGGAAAACAAAATGTTTTGAACAAATTGGGTAAACTACTCTTTGCAGCCTCTGAGGAACAGTGCTTTATGCTATTTCGGTGCAAGAACGGAGCTGTGTCTCAGGACTGTTGTGCAGCAGTTCTGGCCAGTGTACCATGCCTGAACTGGGCAGCAAGCATCTTTGACTATTTCATCCTTTCATTTTGATCCTCCTTCGACCAGATTCTTCTTCCAACATATTGTTTGTCTTTCGAACAAATCACCTTTGTGCATCTTTTGAAGGGGCCAAATGTGTGCTTCGAATGGACTTGCATGAAGGGAGCCATATGCCCATTCGAAAGAGGCATCCAAGAGGCAAGATGTCCAGATTCGAAAGAGGCATATAGGCAGCACGCTTGGTGAATCGAAATAGGCTTGCAGGCAGCACACTTGTCCAGTCGAAGCAGGCTTGCAGGCATCACTTGTCTAGGTCGAAGTAGGCTTGCAGGAAGCACTCTTTTCCAGTCGAAGCAGGCTTGCAGGCAGCACTTGTCCAGGTCGAAGTAGGCTTGCAAGCAGCAAACTTGTTGAATCGAAGTAGGCTTCTTTGCAGGGGCATGTGTGGAATTCTGCCTTGTAAATCTTGGCTAACACGCAGGAAAGAGGCTATATGGCCAAGTGAAATATTTGCACTAAGAGAATACAACATTCAAACGAAATCCAATATCCCAAGAAATGAACTCTCCCAAAAGGAGTCCAGCGCCCAATCGAAGGATGCAAGCCAAGCTTGTGTCGAAAGAGGTCAAAAGGCCAATCGAAGGATGCAAGCCAAGCTTGTGTCGAAAGAGGTCAAAAGGCCAATCGAAGGATACAGGCCAAGCTTGTGTCGAAAGAGGTCAAAAGGCCAATCGAAAGAGCTGAAACGAAAGACACTTATATTTCCCCAAATTTTGTCAAAATCATATTTTTATCTGTTTTCTTTTAACTTTGGTAATGGAAAATTCCAAAGTACTTGTGCAAGCTTGAACCTTGATAATCCTTGTGAGAAAGGCCTTGAAGAATGAGAGGGAAAATTTTGGGGTACAACACTTCCCTTTGCATAACCAACCCCCTTACCTTGAATCTTTCCCCCTCTTTTTGGGTTATTCGCTCTTTTCCCATTCCTTTGGAAACAATAAAGCGCGGTGGCGATTTTCATTTTGATTTGTATAAAGTCTAGTCAATCAAATGGATTAGTCTTTAACATTTCTACCGCTACAACGGGGACGTGTGCTGAGGACGTAGCAGTGACTTTGTATCAAGACGTTTCTACCCCTGTACCTGTTGGAGAAAGTATATGCGGAGGCTTTGTGGATGGATCTATATGTTGAAATGAGTGTCAGAATGACACCCGTCTCTGGATCATATCTGAACTGTATTTGGAATTTGTATTAAATGGGTGTCGGAATGACATATGTGTCTGAACTGTATTTGAAGCATGTGTTGAATGAGTGTCAGGATGACATCCGGCTCTAGATCATACCTGAACTATTGCAGAGAATGATCTGAATAAGTATCAAGATGACATCTGTTTCTGGATCATACCTGAATCGTTTCTAGATGAGAATCTGGAGTAAGTGTCAGGATGACATCCGTCTTTGGATCATAACTGAACCGTTTCTAGATGAGAATCTGGAGTAAGTGTCAGGATGACATCCGTCTTTGTACCGTACCTGAACTGTTTCTAGATGAGAATCAGGAGTAAGTGTCAGGATGACATCCGTCTTTGGACCGTACCTGAACCGTGAACCATTTCTAGATGAGAATCTGGAGTAAGTGTCAGGATGACATCCATCCTTGGATCGTACCTGAACCATTTCTAGATGAGAATCTGGAGGAAGTGTCAGGATGACATCCGTCTTTGGATCGTACCTGAACTATTTCTAGAGGATAATCCGCTATATTCATAATGTTTCTGTTGGGGAAGGGAAACTTTGTAATCCGCTTGGGGAATCTCGAGGAGCTTGGAGACTTTATTGGGGAATTTTTGTTGGAGCAATAATTTATAGATTTTGCTCTGCCGGGGGTATGAGAACACCTGACATCAATAGGTTGTAAGCTGAGAATATGGCGATGACCTTGTAGTAGAATGCCCCTGTCTCGATACCTGTTGTAGAAAAGATCAACCGGGGATTTTGTAGATGGTTTGACTATTATCCCAACTCTTGGAGTCCTTAGGTGAATGCAGATCAGGGTAATAAACCTTCTACTGATTATACAAGTGACAAGATGATGGGACATAGTCGTACGCTTTAATCCCTAACTTTTTCCTGGACATCCCTTTCAGGTTTTCAGTCCACCGGGATACCCTTTTTTTCTCAAGCCGCCTTTTAAGGTTTTCGACTTGCCAGGTGTACAAATTTTTTGTTTTTATCCCTAATTTTTCCCGAACCCTTTTGGTTCGCCGGGATGCCCTTATTTTTTCCTAGGCCATCCAACCTAGCGGGTCTTCGTTCATGCGTAGTATTTTCCAACTATGTCCTCTTTCATAGGATACGGAGAATTGTCACTGTCCATAGTAGTAAGTGTTGCCACACTGCCAAAAGATGTTTGTTTAATCGTATAAGATTCGTTGCTGGAATTCATGCCCAATGCCCCAAGTGATTCAGGTGGAGATATGTCCCTGGCTATTTGGCATCTTTGAGAGATTCCTTGAATCTTGAATTGACTGCCCCAAATGATGGACAATGATCATGTTGTGCCCCTTGGTTATAAGTGTTTTTCCACTTGAGGTGATCTTTTTCATTAAGAAGGTTTTTGGTTCACTAGATATTCGTCATGCGAAATTCTCTGTTGTTCAACAAATAGTCATATGCAAACAATGGTATTTTAAGAATGCAAAGCTTATGTCTGTCTTGAAAAAAAATTGAAAATTCATTTTTTAGTAAAACAAACAAATTTTGTAAAAGTGTGATATCAACTCGGGATTTATAGAGAATCCTATAGGAGCCAGGATACCTTTTGTATTTATATGCTTTCGAACTAACCCATGCTTCAGCTAGGACTTTTAAGGGTTATAATGTGGCCTGGTTCATGGTTTAAGAAACAAAGGATGAAGGCTCAAAATTTATTTGTACCCACTCGTTCTTCGTGATGTTCTTCAGTCCTATGCTCAGTTAATTGTGCATTTAAGTCCCGATTGAGTTTGATATCTTGTCCTTGACGTTCTAATGATGGTTCGGATACTGAAAGTTTCTTTTGACGAGGCAGTCATTTTTGTAATCTTTTTTGTCGAGGATTTATAGTAACCTCTTTTTTTTGGTTTTCGTTATCCCTTCATTTGCTCGAACTATTTCTTTTTGTGATTACACTCAGCGGGATGCCCCGGTTCTTAAGTCTCCTTCATAGGTTTTGACTTAGCGGGCTTTTATTTTGAGAGATAATGACTGCCTGTCTTGATGATTATACAGAACCATCACCGTTTTTTGATTTAGAAGAACGTCTTTGATGCCATTCATTGTGTACGAAGCGGAAGATTGCGACTAAATGTGCGTCTGAATTGACTGAGAAACTACCCTGCCCCAGGTTATGATTAAAGGGTTTTAATTTGTATGAAAAGAAAACTCCTACTTCTTTGGCTCAAAGGGGTTGACTAGGGATTATATTCCTTATAACTCCACTGTTTAGGATTCGAAATAATGCATGTACATCGTTAGCGGGGTCTATTCAAAAGCATATTGTAGAGATCATGGTATCATTTTCGTTATCCTCCCTCTAAAGGCTCATAGCTTTCGATCGAGAGTCGAATATCACAAAAAGAGAAGTAAGAATGCAGTTTTGAAATAGTGAATACAAATGAATTGATTCAAAACAAACATATGCAATGCATTGATAAAGTAACAAAGTTTGACATGAATAAATGTTCGAACAATCAAAAGAAAGTTACAAATTGAAAATTCTAATGAACGAAAAGCCTTCTGGTCAGAACTTCTCACTTTAAATGGTAGGTCGTGGAGGAATGACAGAAAAATTCCAGTTGACCATCTTGTGTGACCTCCAATACTCCTTCATTAATCAAGTTTTGAATTTTATATTTCAACCTCCAACAATCATTAGTATCATTCCTCGGACTATTGGAATGATATGCACACCTTACATCAGGATTGTAGTTAGGGGAAGAAGTCTTGGGATTCGGATGAGGCCCTATCAACGTAACCAGATTCATACTCAACATGTGTTGTAAAGCTTTAGACAGCGGCATGTTGAGTTTGGTAAACTGCCTCTTGGGTGTATCTGGGTTACTCTGATTAACCCGTTATTTTTGGTGAGGTTGATGTTGGACCCGTGAGGTAGTAGCAATTTGGAAAGGCCTACTATTCACCAATCAAACCTCTTGTCTTCTTGGAGGTTGATCAATTACTTGGTCCCCAACCTCGACTGCTTGCTTCATACAGTTGTATCCATCTTGATGAAGTTTGTTGATAATGGCTCTCATCTCTTCTTGTCCCCGATCTAGACCTTAGATAAGAGCCATCTTTCCCAGCAGCTGGGTTCTCATTGATTCTACCTCAGCTTGCAGTTGTTCCAACCGTTCGTCCTTTTTGTCTTTAGGAATTTTCTTGGCCAGGTCCCGAGCGAGGAGTGATTTCAACTCTTCCTTCCCCTTAGATAGGTTTAGGAATATTTCCATGAACTGAGCCTCTTGAATTTGAAGATCTTTGTTGTCTTGTTGGAGAGCCATTGCTGAAATAAACTGCGGGAACATGAGAGACTTGTACTGGAGACTACCTGTTATGCAATGACATGTATGATATGCAAATGTTTTCAAGGATCTCGCAGGGTAAACAAGAGAATTCCAGAAGTTGATATTTGTAGATTTGATTAAAGAACTTCGTATCGTTGAGTGTCCTTCTATGGGAGTCAAGCTCACCATATCAAGTGGGTCATAGCCCCTGAGTCAAGTTGTTGTATTTTGATCTTTTGATGGTATTAGCTAGAGGAAAATAAATCATCTTGCCCCTTTCTAGACGTCTAGTTCATCATAACCTGCATCACAAACCCTTGAGATCCTTAAAATGGTTAATGAGATGATATGGGATGATGTTATGATGTGTATGTTATGCATAAGAAAAAGTTTAAGGTTATGTAGGCAAGTAAACCCTGCAAAGAATTCAAGTGGTTAGACAATGAAGGAAAACCAGTCACATAAGCAGCCTTAGGTTTAGGCTTGCATGGGGTTTATAGATAAGTACCCTCTTGAAATTTAGTTGGCTCAACCTGTCTTAGAAATAGTAACCGGGTTCTAAGGAGCCTCAATATCACTGACCTTCCCTTCAAAAATTGTTTCAGCTCCGCACCTAAGTATTGTGGCAAAAAAAATCCTGAAAGTCCAACCTCAATGAGTGTAGTATCAAGTATCAACCAATCTTCGGTCGGAACCGAAGCTGATTATCTTACTACTTCCTAATGGCTAGGATGAGTCAATTAAAGGTTTTAAAGTTCAGTTAGCGCTTAGTGACACTATAAGGAAGCCTAATGTATTCCTAAACTTACTCAAGTAACATTAGTACAATCCAAAGTACCATGCTAACGTAGCCACCACTTTGTCTGTATCGGTCTATGCCGTACAACCTCCATGACTTATTGCTACTTACCTAATAAGGTGCCCCAGATCCAGGTATAGGATCTTTACAAGAATACCCCAAAAAACCCTCAAAGATAAAGCAGTCATAGCAAACAAAGAAAGCAATTTTAAAATGATCTAGACCCTAAGCTAAACACCACTTTATATTTATTCCCCAGCAGAGGTGCCAGTTCTTTGATACGGTGGCAGAACTGACTATTTTTTTGTTACTACTAGTTTTGCTTTTTTTGTTTGCAAATGTACAATAAGCAAGAGTCGCCACCGTCTTTTATTTCATCCAACAAAGGAAAAGGGAAAAAGAATAGAAAAAACCTTTTTCGAGATGTTTCTGAGTACGGGGAGTAGAATATAGAAAGGGAAGGTGTTAGCACCCTTTCTATCCATGGTTTTCCATGGGCTCTTAGGTACTTGCTCATTTTGAAATTGCTTTTGTGTGTGTTTTGAAAAGCTTTGAAAATGCCTTAGTGTGGCGTTTCACTTTATGGTAACCCTTGTGTCAGTCCTCAAGAGTATGATAAAGCGTTTTTGAAAACTTTGTTCGAAAAGTGAAAGTGTGAAACAACTGGTTGTTTTGAGCAAGTACTTAAGAGTTTCTACCTACTCGAAAAAGACTGTTCGTTTTCTTATTTCCTTTAGATAGTGTTATCCTACTATTAAGGAGTAGGTAGCTCCATCGTTGGAGTTTGAGGGACAATTCAAAGGGACGATTACGGTCACTTAAGGCAACAGGGCAGGATCTCGTAGTAACCGTCCTAAAGTTCTAAGATCGCATTTTGTTTTACTGAGGCAACCTTCGAAAGGGACTTACGATCTCTGAATTAGAGGACAGTCACTAAGAATTTTCACGTTCGAGAATAGTGACCGTATTTTGAGGAAACCGAAGTGGAAGTTACCCTAGAGGTGAGCATGTGTGAGTGTTTTATTTAAGTTTATTTATCTTTGCATATTTAGGGTGATCTACCGTTTGTATCATTTAATCTTTCCGTTCAATCCTATGATCATTCATCTAACAGTTAATAGTTGCGAAAAAATAAAATTCGAGAATCTTAAACCTAGCTATTACCAGGCTTTGGGGGATGGGGATTACATAACCAAAAATGGGGAATTAAAACAGTAAATGAAAAACTGTAAAATACACCTAGTTATATCTATTACAACTTTGGAGCAGATACAATAATTTAAAAAAAATAATGGAAAAAGAATACGCGCAACAAAATTAAATACGGGGAATTAACAATTAAATTCAAATACATCTAATTAGTGAATAAAGAAAAATATTATTTGGATTTTGAGAAAGTAATTAATTTTGCAAATTAACCTAATTTCTAATTAATTTTCATTATGAATAAGGAATTTAAATTAACCTAATTAACCTAATTAATTAATGAAATTAAATATTTTATGAAAAAAACCTAATTCTAATGTTTTTGTGTTTTTATGATTTTAAGATTATTAAAAATAAATGAAACAATAAAAATGTTAAAGAAATTAAAAGCAAAAGAAAATAGAATGGGTCTGACATGAGAAGCAATTTGGGGAGTGTATGACTGAAATTTTCCAGCCCCAAGCTTGCTGGACCTTCTGCCTGCGCGTGATCCAATGGGGCTCTCATCTGGGGGGGTTCACCAAGTTCTTTGCTTTCTGAACGTTGGATCTGGATTGAAAGAAGATCCAATGGCTGGATATGGAGGCACGTGATGGATGCCTGGTTGTGAGATGCGCTGGATCTGAAATAAGAAATTCAGAAAATATGAAAATGTTTGGACCAGGGATCGAACCAAGGTCCCTCCCTTCAAATTCCTTGTCCTTTTCCATCTGTGCTGGTTAGTCATTCGTTTATATAATTAAGCAAAAATAAAATAAGGGAAAAATAGATCTAGTGCTAAATCAACTTTACATGCAGGCATTGTGGGGCACTGGTAATTCAAAGAACCAATCAGATGTGGAGAGAGGAATTTCATTATTGGATCTAGCCAATGGAACGCCTGGAAATGGCAACACATGCTTGGACCACTGCTTGTAAAAGTCAAGCCACCGGCCACGGTAGTCCCGGTCACCTTCTCCGGTGACACGAGAAATTGAAACCTGCGAAACACACCATATAAAAGCATAAAAAATACCCTACCCCCCTTAAAATTTCCCCAGGAATCCAATAGTGGTGTTCGTTTGCCCTAAAAGTCCCTGTATCACTAAAACCGAAGCTTGCTTCACCCTAAGCCCTAACAATGGTAACTTGCAATCCTGGCTTTATTCCTTGCATGAGACACGTTAGAAAATTCACAAATAATGCAAATAGTATGAATATGCAATCAAAATGCGTTTATGTTAAGGATTAAACAGGGTTTAAAAAGATTGCCAATATGGGAGGATCGGGCTAGCGCGATTCAGAGTGGTTTGGCCTTCAACGATGGATTGGTTCACCTCCTGGAGTCCTCAGAAGGGTGATGGAATGATTGGATCTCATTGAGGAGGGATGGCTCGAGTGTTTGAGAGTTGCACTCTTTTTGATTTTTTTTAAACATTATCTTTCTCTCTTGAGGCGGGCTACGCACTTGTTCTTCTCCCTTTAGGGTTGGAATGGCTTGGCATATATATGTGAATCACATTAGGTCAACTATTGTGGCTAGAATCCAAAGATATCAATGCCTTTCAGTTTTGCTTCAAATCTTTCCAATTTTGAATATCCTTGCCCATTTATAGCTTTCACGATTTCTTTTTCTATTGACAGCACATGAGATCTCCATTCAATGCAAAAATCATCCCTAAAACAAATTATGTGTTTTATTTGGATTTATTTGATTTTATATGAGTTTTAAATGAATAAAAATAAAAAAAAATTGAATAAACAAATAAATAAGGCATGGAGGGTCCCATAGGTCATGGACCATGCTAGGACTGAGATTCAATCTTGAAAAGATGGGGCCATGTGGAAAAAAATGAAATTTTGGGCATTGTTAACTTTGTGCAAATTTCCAAATATGGCTAACTTTGACAATGCATATCTCTGTCAATTTTGACCCTAAGTGGGTGTTCTTGGAATTTTTAGAAAGCTTAGGATGTCCTATAAACAACCCTTTTGGTTTCATATTCATTGGATCTTCCATGTTAATGTAAGAAGCTTTGACCCAAAAGGTGTTTTTGTTGACTTTTGAAAAGGACCTATAATGTCTTATTTTACATATTTTCATGAGTGCATTTCTTGAACTTGAGGGATGAATATGAGTTATAGTAATTGGATTATCTTCAAAATGAGCCTTGGATGATAAATTTCTGATAAAGTATAACAAAGTTATGCCTGGTAAAAGTTTGGTTAATTTTTCCTATAGAAACCCTAATTTGCAATTTTTGACTTTTGATGAATTAGGAGCCTTTCTTGAGGAATCATGATCAACCTTTAATAAAATGATGGATATCACTTCAAAATGTTGAGGTTGACCAAGAATATTGAAGTTTGACTGCATTTAGGCTACAATTGACTTATGACCTAGTATAGGTGATTTTCATGTATTTGAGCAGTTGACTGAGCAAATTTGTTGTGCAAGGCATGAAATTTGGTGTGGATGATATTGGGGACATATTAGGATAATGGATAACATTTGGGATCCTTTGGACTCATACATCCTGATGGCAATTGAAACCCTAGCTTGAGTCTTGTTGCCTTAGGAAGAGGATTTGTTTGATCAATCCTTAGTCTACCTTGAGCAATTGAGGACCCTTAGAGGCATATCTTTAGTGAAATGGGAGGGAAAATATTTTGGGGTACAACAGTTGCCCCTGTTCAATCTTCTTAAATTAGAGGATGTAGATTGGCTTGTCCGACTTTCGTGATCTGAGGGTGGAAGATGATTGAACACTAGAGTGCCCAGAAATTTGCACTCGCATGAAGTAATATTAATGGTTGATGACATCGGGAATGGATTTACAAATTCCATTTGGATAAGATGACAGAGGATCGTCAGAGATGGGCTTAAAGATGCCATTTGGAGAATGTGATGGGGAGTCAACAGAGATGGGCTTAAAGATTCCATCTAGTATAATGATGATTTGTGAGATATTCCTTCGTGGGAATTCCTGTTCCTGTTGTTAGGGAGGACTTGTTTAAGGAATGTTGGTCTCTGTCTTAGAACATATAGTTTTAGGAGCTTCAGTTGTCCGTTACTCTACTGAGGAGTCATCACTTGATCGAAGAGACGGAAGTGAACTGCTATCTGGTCAGGATCCAGGCTTTGCAGTGACTTGCTGAGGAAGATAAGGTTGACTGCTATCTAGTCATATTCCAGGCTTCACAGTGACTTGTTGGGGAACTGAGATTAAACTATTATCTGGTCGGGATCCAGGCTTCGTAGTAATTTTATTCATTGAACTGTTATCCGGTCGTATCCAGGCTTCAGCGATTTGAATAAATTAAGCTATTATCTGGTCGGGTCCAAGCTTCAACTTGAATCCGAGGTGAAACGTTATCTGGTCGTATCCAGGCTTCGGTGATTAAGCTGTTATCTGGTCGGGTCCAGGCTTCAACTTGAATCTGAGGTATACTACTATTCGGTAGAGTTCAGGCTTAATAGTAACTGACATAGTAAACTACTATCTGGTCAGATTCCAGGCTTCGCAGCACCTTATACTGTTATCTGGTTGAAATCCAGGCTTCACAATGTCTTTGAAAAAGTGAACTACTATATGGTCAGATTCTAGGCTTCACAGCACCTTATACCGTTATCTGGTCGAAATCCAGGCTTCACAGTGTTTTAAAGAAGTGTACTACTATCTGGTCAAATTCCAGGCTTCACAACACCTTATACCATTATCTGGTTGAAATCCAGGCTTCCTAGTGTATTAAATTGTTGATTGACTATTATCCGATCAGTTTTCGGGCTTCATAGCTTCCTTAATTGGATAGGAATCTTAGTATCGATTTGACTGGACCAGAGAAAGGTCTCAAATTGTCTTCAACTGGGATAGAAATCTTAGTATTGATTTGACTAAACCAGGGGAAGGCCTTGAATTAACTTTGACTAGCATAGTAATCATGAGAATCTTAATGTCGATCTGGCTGATCTAGAGAAAATCTTAGGTTAACTTTGACTGGCATAGTAATCAGGAGATCTTAGTAGCGATTTAACTGACCCAGACGAAATTCTTGGAATATCTTCAACTGGCATAATAATCAAAGAGATCTCAGTGTCGACTTGTCTGACCCAGACTGAAGTCTTGGTATCTCTTCCACTGGCATAGTGAGTGGAGATATCTTGGGATAACCTTGGTTGGCATAGTAATCAGGAGGATCTTAGTAGCAATTCAACCGACCTAGACGAAAGTCTTGGTATCTCTTCCACCGGCATAGTGAGTGGAGAGATCTTGGGATGACCTTGATTGGCATAGTAATCAGGAGGATCTTAGTAGCAATTCAACCGACCCAGACGAAAGTCTTGGCATCTCTTCCACCGGCATAGTGAGCGGAGAGATGTTGTGAGGACATCTTTCTAAGGAAAATTCTGGAATAGCCCTTTGTTAGACGCAGTTTGTTAATTTGGCCCTTTCCTAAAAGGTAAAGAGTTAGTCGTATGCAATTTCATGATGTACGAAATTCATTGTGATGATGTTCTCAAAATAAATGAGATTGTATTGTATGCAATATGTATGCGCATGTCGTGATGTATGAACATGGGATGCTATTGCAGTACTTCTTAGTCGGGGAAAATAAATCCCAGACTGTTGTTGAAAAGTATTAGGAAGCCGAGTTCTTCATTTCCGCTGGGAATGGTGAGTGAAGATGACTATGCTGCGGATTTACTCCTTGTTTACGAATATCCTACCGGGGATAGACTCTGCTTGAGAATAACTCTGCAGGGTAATAGCTCTTCTTGCGAGAGGAGATGCTTTATTGGAATATTTTTCCGATTCGGGGAAATAAACTCCGCCCAGGGATGAATTTCTCTAGCTGTAGGAATAAACTCTATTGGGGATTGAGCTTCTGTATTTAGAGGAATAAACTCTACTCGGGAGAAGGTTCCACAATCAGAGAAATAAACTCTTCTCGAGAGGAGGCTTTATAAACCGTTTGAGATTATAAAACACGATTAGAAAATATAGATATCGGCTCTCTGAAGGAACTTTACTGGGGAAAGTAACTCCTGTTTGGGGAAGCTGAGATCAAAACTTTTGGATCGTACCTGAACTGTTTCTAGAGGATAATCCGCTTTATTTATAATGTTTCCGTTGGGGAAGGGAAAATCTGTAATCCGCTTGGGGAATCCCGAGGAGCTTGGAGACTTCATTGGGGAGATTTTGTTGGAGCAATAATTTGGAGATTTTGCTCTGTCGGGGGTATGAGAACACCTGACATAAATAGGTTGTAAGCTGAGAATATGGCGGTGACCTTGTAGTAGAATGCCCCTGTCTCGATACCTGTTGTAGAAAATATCAACCGGGGATTTTGTAGATGGTTTGACTATTATCCCAACTCTTGGAGTCCTTTGGTGAATGCAGATCAGGGTAATAAACCTTCTACTTATTATACAAGTGACAAGATGATGAGACATAGTCGTACGCTTTAATCCCTAACTTTTGCCTGGACAGCCCTTTCAGGTTTTCAGTCCACCGGGATACCCTTTTTTGCTCAAGCCGCCTTTTCAGGTTTTTGACTTGCCAGGTGTACAAATTTTTTGTTTTTATCCCTAATTTTTTCCCGAACCCTTTTGGTTCGCTGGGATGCCCTTATTTTTTCCTAGGCCAATCAACCTAGCGGGTATTCGTTCATGCGTAGTATTTTTCAACTATGTCCTCGTTCATCGGGTACGGAGAATTGTCACTGTCCATAGTAGTAAGTGTTGCCACACTGCCAGAAGATGTTTGTTTGATCGTACAAGATTCGTTGCTGGAATTCATGCCCAATTCCCCAAGTGATTCAGGTGGAGATCTGCCCCTGGCTATTTGGCATCTTTGAGAGATTCCTTGAATCTTGACTTGACTGCCCCCAATGATGGACAATGATCATGTTGTGCCTCTTGGTTGGAAGTGTTTTTCCACTTGAGGTGATCCTTTTCATTAAGAAGGTTTTTGGTTCACTAGATATTCGTCATGCGAAATTCTCTGTTGTTGAACAAATAGTCTTATGCAAACAATGATATTTTAAGAATGCAAAGCTTATGTCTGTCATGAAAAAAAAAATTGAAATTTCATTTTTTAGTAAAACGAACAAATTTTGTAAAAGTGTGATATCAACTCGGGATTTATAGCGAATCCTACAGGAGTCAAGATACCTTTTGTAACAATATGCTTTCGAACTAACCCATGCTTCAGCTAGGACTTTTAAGGGTTATAACATGGCCTGGTTCATGGTTTAAGAAACCAAGGATAAAGGCTCAAATTTTATTTGTACCCACCCATTCTTCGTGATGTTCTTCAGTCCTATGCTCAGTTAATTGTGCATTTAAGTCCCGATTGAGTCTGGCATCTTGTCCTTGACGTTCTGATGATGGTTCGGATACTGAAAGTTTCTTTTGACGAGGCCGTCATTTTTGTAATCTTTTTTGTCGAGGATTTGTAGTAACCTCTTTTTTTTTGTTTTCGTTATCCCTTCTTTTGCCTGAACTATTTCTTTTTGTGATTACAGTCAGCGGGATGCCCCAGTTCTTAAGTCTCCTTCATAGGTTTTGACTTAGCGGGCTTTTATTTTGAGAGATAATGACTTCCTGTCTTGACGATTATACAGAACCATCACCATTTTTTGATTTGGAAGAACGTCTTCGATGCCATTCATTGTGCACGAAGCGGAAGATTTCGACTAAATGTGCGTCTGAATTGACTGAGAAACTACCCTGCCCCAGGTTATGATTAAAGGTTTTAATTTGTGTGAAAAGAAAAACTCCTACTTATTTGGCTCAAAGGGGTTGACTAGGGATTATCTTCCTTATAACTCCACTGTTTAGGATTTGAAATAATGCATGTACATCGTTAGCGGGGTCTGTTCAAAAGCATATTGTAGAGATCGTGGTATCATTTTCATTATCCTCCCTCTAGAGGCTCAGAGCTTTTGATCGAGAGTTGAATATCACAAAAAGGGAAGTAAGATCGCAGTTTTGAAATAGTGAATATGAATGAATTGATTAAAAACAGACATATGCAATGCATTGATAAAGTAACAAAGTTTGACATGAATAAATGTTCAAACAATCAAAAGAAAGTTACAAATTGAAAATTCTAATGACCGAAAAGCCTTCTGGTCAGAACTTTTCACTTTAGATGGTGGGTCATGGAGGAATGACAGAAAAATTCCAGTTGACCATCTTGTGTGACCTCCAATGCTCCTTCATCAATCAAGTTTCGAATTTTATATTTCAACCTCCAAAAATCATTAGTACCATGCCCCGAACTATTGGAATGATATGCACACCTTGCATCAGGATTGTAGTTAGGGGAAGAAGTCGTGGCATTTGGATGAGGCCCTATCAACATAACCAGATTCATCCTCAACATTTGTTGTAAAGCTTGAGACAACAACATGTTGAGTTTGGTAAACTGCCTCTTGGGTGTATCCGGGTTACTCTGATTAACCCATTGTTTTTGGAGAGGTTGTTGTTGGACCCGTGAGGTAGTAGCAATTTGGAAAGGCCTACTTTTCACCAAACAAACCTCTTGTCTTCTTGGAGGTTGATCAATTACTTGGTCCCCAGCCTCGACTGCTTGCTTCATACAGTTGTATCTGTCTTGGTGAAGTTTGTTGATAATGGCTCTCATCTCTTCTTGTCACCGGTATAGACCTTGGATAAGAGCCATCTTCCCCAGCATCTGGGTTCTTATTGCTTCTACCTCAGCTTGCAGTTGTTCCAACCGTTCGTCCTTATTGTCTTTAGGACTTTTCTTGTCCAGGTCCCTAGCGAGGAGTTCTTTCAACTCTTCCTGCCCCTTGGATAGGTTTAGGAATATTTCCATGAACTGAGCCTCTTGAATTTGAAGATCTCAGTTGTCTTGTTGGAGAGCCATTGCTGAAATAAACAGCGAGAACATGAGAGACCTGTACTGGAGATTACCTGTTGTGCAATGACATGTATGATATGCAAATGCTTTCAAGGATCTCGCGGGATAAACAAGAAAATTCCAAAAGTGGATATTTGCAGATTTGATTGAAGAACTTTGTATCATTGAGTGTCCTTCTACGAGAGTCAAGCTCACCATATCAAGTGGGTCATAGCCCCTGAGTCAAGTTGTTGTGTTTTGATCTTTTGATGGCATTAGCTAGAGGAAAATAAATCATCTTGCCCCTTGCTAGACGTCTGGTTCATCATAACCTGTATCACAAACCCTTGAGATCCTTGAAATGGTTAATGAGATGCTATGGGATGATGTTATAATGTGTATGTTATGCGTAAGCAAAAGTTTAAAGTTATGTAGGCAAGTAAACCCTACAAAGAATTCAAGTGGTTAGACAATGAAGGCAAACAAGTCACACAAGCAGACTTAGGTTTAGGCTTGCATGGGGTTTATAGGTAAGTATCCTCTTGAAGTTTAGTTGGCTCAACCTGTCTTAGAAATAGTAATCGGGTTCTAAGGAGCCTCAATATCACTGACCTTCCCTTTAGAAATTATTTCAGCTCCGCACTGAAGTATTGCGGCCAAAAAATCCTGAAAGACCAGCCTCAATGAGTGTAGTATCGAGTATCAACCAATCTTTGGTCGGAACCAAAGTCGGTTATCTTACTACTTCCTAATGGCTAGGATGAGTCAATTAAAGGTTCTAAAGGTCAGTTAGCGCTTTGTGACACTATAAGGTAGCCTAATGTTATCCTTAACTTACTCAAGTAACATTAGTACGATCTAAAGTACCACGCTAACGTAGCCACCACTTTGTCCATATTGGTCTATGTCGTACAGCCTCCATGATTTGTTGCTACTTACCTAATAAGGTGCCCCAGATCCGGGTATAGGATCTTTACAAGAATACCCCAACAAACCCTCAAAGATAAAGCAGTCATAGCAAACAAAGAAAGCAATTTTGAAATGATCTAGACCCTAAGGTAAACCCCACTTTATATTTATTCCCCAGCAGAGTCGCCAGTTCTTTAATACGGTGGCAGAACCGACTGTTTTTTTGTTACTACTGGTTTTGCGTTTTTTGTTCACAAATGTACGGTAAGCAAGAGTCGCCACCATCTTTTATTTTATCCAATAAATGAAAAGGGAAAAAGAACAGAAAAAACCTTTTTTGAGATGTTTCTGAGTACGGGGGGTAGATTATAGAAAGAGAAGGTGTTAGCATCCTTTCTATCCATGGTTTTTCATGGGCTCTTAGGTACTTGCTCATTTTGAAATTGCTTTTGTGTGTGTTTTGAAAAGCTTTGAAAAGGCCTTAGTGTGGCGTTTCACTTTATGGTAACCCTTATGTCAGTCCTCAAGAGTGTGATAAAGCATATTTGAAAACTTTGTTCAAAAAGTGAAAGTGTGAAACAAATGGTTGTTTTGAGCAAGTACTTAAGAGTTTCTACCTACTCGAAAAAGACTGTTCGTTTTCTTATATCCTTTAGATAGTGCTATCCTACTATTAAGGAGTAGGTAGCTCCATCGTTGGAGTTTGAGGGACAATCGAAAGGGACGATTACAGTCACTTAAGGCAACAGGGCAAGATCTCTTAGTAACCGTCCTAAAGTTATAAGATCTCATTTTGTTTTACCGAGGCAACCTTCGAAAGGGACTTGCGATCTCTGAATTAGAGGACAGTCACTAAGAATTCTCACGTTTGAGAATAGTCACCGTATTTTCGAGGCAACCGAAGTGGAAGTTACCCTAGGGGTGAGCATGTGCGAGTGTTTGATTTCAGTTTATTTATCTTTGCACATTTAGGGTGATCTAGCATTTGTATCATTTAATATTTCCATTCAATCCTATAATCATTCATCTAACAGTTAATAGTAGCGAAAAAATAAAATGCGAGAATCTTAAATCTAGCTATTACAAGGCTTTGGGGGATGGGGATTACATAACCAAAAATGGGGAATTAAAACAGTAAATGAAAAACTGTAAAATAAACCTAGTTAAAACTATTACAACTTTGGAGCAGATACAATAATTTAAAAAAATAATGGAAAAATAATACGCGCAACAAAATTAAATACGGGGAATTAACAATTATATTCAAATACATCTAATTAGTGAATAAAGAAAAAAAAATTTTGGATTTTGAGAAAGTAATTAATTTTGAAAATTAACCTAATTTCTAATTAATTTTAATTATGAAAAAGGAATTTAAATTATCCTAATTAACCTAATTAATTAATGAAATTAAATATTTTATGAAAAAAAACCAATTCTAATGTTTTTGTGTTTTTATGATTTTAAGATTTAATTAAAAAAAGATTTTTTTAAAACAGTTAAAAATAAATGAAACAATAAAAATGTTAAAGAAATTAAAAGCAAAAGAAAATAGAATGGGCCTGATATGAGAAGCAATTTGGGGAGTGCATGGCTGAAATTTTCCAGGCCCAAGCTTGTTGGCCCTTCTGCCTGCGCGTGATCCAATGGGGCTCTCATCTGGGGGTTTCACCAAGTTCTTTGCTTTCTGAACGTTGGATTTGGATTGAAAGAAGATCCAATGGTTGGATCTGGAGGCGCATGATGGATGCCTGGTTGTGAGATGCGCTGGATCTGAAACAAGAAATTCAGAAAATATGAAAATGTCTGGACCTGGGATCGAACCCAGGTCCCTCCCTTCAAATGCCTTGTCCTTTGCCATTTGTGCTGGTTAGTCATTCATTTATATAATTAAGAAAAAATAAAATAAGGGGAAAATAGATCTAGTGTTGAATCAACTTTACACGCAGGCATTGTGGGGCACTGGTAATTCAAAGAACCAATCAGATATGGAGAGAGAAATTTCATTATTGGATCCAACCAATGGAACACCTGGAAATGGCCACGCATGCTTGGACCACCGTCTGTAAAAGTCAAGCCATCGGCCACGGTGGTCCCGATCATCTTCTTCGGTGACACGAGAAATTGAAACCTGCGAAACATGCCATATCAATGCATAAAAAAGACCCTACCCTTCTTAAAGGTTCCCCAGGAATCCAATGGTGGTGTTCGTTTGCCCTAAAATTCCTTGTATCACTAAAATCGAAGCTTGCTTCTCCCTAAGCCCTAATAATGGTAACTTGTGATCCTAGCTTTATTCCTTGAATGAGACACGTTCGAAAATTCCAAAATAATGAAAATAGTATGAATATGCAATCAAAATGCATTTATGTTGAGGACTAAACAGGTTTTAAAAAGATTGCCAATATGGGAGGATCAGGCTAGCGCAATTCAGAGTGGTTTGGCCTTCAACGGTAGACTGGTTCACCTCCTATAGTCCTCATAAGGGTGATGGAATGATTGGATCTCACTGAGGAGGGATGGCTCGAGTGTTTGACATTTGCACTCTTGTTGATTTTTTTTTGAAACATTGTCTTTCTCTCTTGAGGCAGGCTGCGGGCTTGTTCTTCTCCCTTTAGGGTTGGAATGGCTTGGCATATATATGTGAATCACATTAGGTCAACTATTATGGCTAGAATCCAAAGATATCAATGTCTTTCAATTTTTCTTCAAATCTTTCCAATTTTGAATATCCTTGCCCATTTATAGCTTGCACGATTTCTTTGTCTATTGACAGCACATGAGATCTCCATTCAATGCAAAAATCATCCGTACAATAAATTATGTGATTTATTTGGATTTATTTGATTTTATTTGAGTTTTAAATGAATAAAAATAAAAATAAATTAAATAAACAAATAAATAAGGCATGGAGGGTCCCATAGGTCGTGGACCATGCTTGGACTGAGATTCAATCTTGAAAAGATGGGCCCATGTGGGAAAAAATGCAATTTTGGGCATTGTTAACTCCGTGCAAATTTCCAAAAATGGACAACTTTGACAATGCATATCTCTCTCAATTTTGACCCTAAGAGGGTGTTCTTTGACTTTTTAGAAAGCTTTGGATGTCCTATAAACAACCCTTTTGGTTTCATCTCCAGTGGGTCTTCCATGTTCATGTAAGAAGCTTTGACCCAAAAGGTGTTTTTAGTTGACTTTTGAAAAGGACCTATAATGTCTGATTTTACATCTTTTCATGAGTGCAATTATTGAACTTTAGGGATGAAGATGAGTTGTAGGGAATTGGATTCTCTTAAAAATGATCCTTGGATGAAAATTTTCTTATAAAGTATGAGAAATTTATGCCTGGTCAAAGTTTGGTTGACTTTTCGTATAGAAACCCTAATTTGCAATTTTTTACTTTTGATAAATTAGGAGCCTTTCTTGAGGAATCATGATCAACCTTTGATCAAATGATGGATATCACTTTAAAATGTTGATGTTGACCAAAAATCTTGAAGTTTGACTGCATTTAGGCCACAATTGACTTTTGACCTAATACAGTTGGTTTTCAGGTATTTGAGCAGTTGACTGAGCAAACTTGTTGTGCAAGGCATGAAATTTGGCGTGGATGATCTTGGGGACATATTAGGAAAATGGATAACATTTGGTATCCTTTGGAGTCATACATATTACTTGCAATTGAAACCCTAGCTTGAGCCTTGTTGTCTTAGGAAGAGGATTTGTCTGATCAATCCATAATCAACCTTGAGCAATTGAGGACCCTTAGAGGCATATCTTGAGTGAAATGGGAGGGAAAATTTTGGGGTACAAAAAAGTGATTTTCAAAGGTTCGGGAATATCAAACTCAGAACAATGTCAGCTACCTGATCTATTATTCGCTTATCACAGACTTACAAAACCCCTTATTCTATTAAGCTTTGAATATCACTTTTTACCAACACACATCCTTCAGGATTTTGTGTACACAAATGGAAATCAACATGATCATTCTTGAAATAAAAAATTACACATAATCTAGCGTGCACCTCAAGCAATGGAGTTTTCACTAAGTTAACACCAGAAATCCGATAATCGCCCGACAAGCATCAACCTTACTAACAAAAGGTCCCCCATGTTCTAACAAAGGATTGACTTGAAAATTCGGTCTAACATCTTTGAAATTCAAGATACCACTTTTCATAAGCTTCTAAACTTCAAATTTTAAAGAAAAACAGGTTTCCAGATTATGACCTGGTGCACCTTGATGATAGGTACAACTAGCTTCTGGCTTATACCACCAAGGAAGTGGATTTGGAACATCTGGTGAAGACCGAGTCTGGATTAAGCTTTTCTGCAGCAAAGAATGATACAATTCAATGTAAGTCACGTGAATATGATTAAACTGAACCTTCCTATGGCCTTGCTGGTTCTGATTTAATTGTTTATTATATTGTTGTTGCAAAAACTGCGGTTGATATGTCTGATAAGTTGGATTCTGATTAACCACTGGAGTAACTATGGAAATCTGAGGTTGCTAGGAATATTTATTCTGATGATTACCTCCACCTCTAGATCTCCTTTGCATTTCTCCTTGATAAATGCCATTAGAATCATATTCCTTCTTTTCTGGAAATTACTTCTATACTTGTTAGCTAAAGAACTTGTATCTTTAGACAAACGACCTTCACGAACACCTACCTCCAAACAGATCGCCATTCCCACCATCTCGGTAGAGCCATTGGGAGCACTAGCCATCACCCTTTCATAGTAAAAGGAACTCATAGTGTTAGGTACATCTTAGTCATCTCCTTCTCCTCCATCAGAGGGCTAATTTGAGCAGAAACCTCTAGGCGTATTCTATGAATGATTCCTTGTCTTTCTAAGACATAGCACAAATTTGATCATGATCCGGAGCCATATCAACATTGTACTTTTACTGAAAAATAAATGCTTCACCAAGGTCATTGAAAGAACTGATATGAGCGATATCAAGCCCCATATACCACTTAAACGAAGCATTGGCCAAACTGTCTTAGAAGTAGTGGATCAACAATTTATCATCATTTCTATGTGTTGTACCCCAAAATTTACCCTCCCATTTTTCTTCAAGACATTCTCCTAAGGTCCCTATTTGCTCAAGGTTGCCTAAGAATTGATCAGACAAATTATCCTCCTGAGAAATGGACTCACAACTAGGGTTTTGTATTTCTCAAGGAAGATTGGGTTTCCAAGGTCTCAAATGGTTTTCATGGTTCTTCATATTTCCCTAATAATGCTCATGTCAAATTTCATGTCTTGCATCACAAGTTTGCTCAGTCAATGGCTCAAATGTCTAAAAATCAAATGTATTAGGTAAAAAGTCAATTATGGTCAACATACAGTTAAACTTGAAGATTTTTGGTCAAAATCAATATTTTGGAGTCATATCCATCATTTGATCAAAGTTTGATCATGATTCTTCAAGAAAAGCCCTCAAATCATCAAAAGTCAAAAGTTGCCAAATTAGGGTTTCCTTAAGAGAAGTCAATTGAACTTTGACCAGGAATAACTTTCACATGCTTACACATATTTTTCCCAACCAAATATCATTTTAAAGGCAATTAAATTCTCTACAACTTTGTCTCTCTAAGATCAATTCCAAAAAATGCACCATTTGAGAGATATAAGCCAATACATTACAGGTCATTTCAAAAGTCAACAAAAAGACACTTTTTGTCAAGGCAACTTACATCAAGATAAAGTCTTCAAAAACAAAAATGATAAACATAAAGGTTATAGAGGACATATTGAGCTTTTCAAAAAGTCTAAGTCGCCTTCAAAATATGAAAATTGAGAGAGTTATGACCATTTCAAGTTGGGAAATTTTGAGCAAATGCATGAAGTTCAAATTGAGAAAGCTTGATATTTTGGGCTATTGGACCATGGTTTAAGGGTCCAAACATCCTTTATACTCCTCATACACCTCAGAATTCATTCATACATCACTTGAACTATTTTATTTTAATCATTTAATTATTTTTTGATTTATTCATTAAATAATGAAAAATAAATAATATAAAAATATATCTTCTTCTACAAGGTCCAAACCCGCATATTTTTGCCCTAATTCACCACTATATAATTTCATCAACTCTCATACAAGAGGACACAAAAACCCTTGCCTCAAAATTGTCAAAAAAAGATCAAAATTTTCAAGAACCCTAGAATTTCAAAATCCTTATTACAAACCCTCTCACTACAAACAGCCACTCTATTCACTCTCAACAAGCATCCAGGGTAAGGTTGGATCAGTTCTAATGATCCAAAACATGTGGAATTACATTGCATAGCATCGCCGGTTGCAAAATGTTCATAATATTAATATCTTGATTTTATGTTTGTTATAATGCTTACTAATGGTTGTTATGCATTCATGAGATCCAACAATGCAGAATAGACCAATCGTGGAGGTCTCATGCATGCTAAATCACAAAATTCCATGTTTGCTCTGATTTTCTTTGCTTGCATCGTAACTCAAAAACCATACATTTTCAGTCTAAAATGATTGCACCATTGAACTCGTAGCCCTTGATTTAGGGGAGTAGGGTATTGTTTGCTTCCTAATAATGCTTATTTTGCAGGTCTAATGAAGGAGGGCAACCAGAGAAGATGACCGGAGCTAGGGCTCTGGCTCCTCTCCGGTCAATATAATCATGTTTTATATTTAGGTTTATTGTTTGATTTATATAACGGGCGTATAGCCGCCCCAACGGTAGAAGCGAGTGTGATAAGGCGTTGTTGTACCAGGGCACGGGTTCGATCCCTGCCCCTGGTATTTTGTTTTCCCATATTTTTCACTTTCAGATCCAGTGAAGCCGTCCTCATGCCTCAACGGTGCACCATCAGCCCATTCGACATCAGATATGGTCGTCATGGTTAACCAGAAGATCCAGCGCCCCCAAATCTACACGCCTATGGTGAACTCTCATTGGGAAGCCACGCTGGATCCAGTACAGGTGCTTGGGCTTGCAATTTTGAGCCTGGTGATTTTCTCTCCTTGCACCCCCCGGTTTACTCTACAACAGACCCAAATCCTTTTATTTATTTTGCTTTAATTCTTTTTTTTAACACAATTTAATTAACTTTTTAAAACTAACATTAATTTAGACTTAGGTTTTTAATTAAGTTAATTACATTAATTCTCTTTCTTTAAATAAATTAATTGAATTAATTTAACATAGTTTTTAGGGTTTAATTAGTTAAAATCAACTTAGGCTTTTTTAATCAATTAATTCTTTTTTCTAAATTAAAATAAATTAGGGTTTTCTTTAGTCATCAAACAATCACAAAACGATTTTCAATTTTCTTTTTTCCCTTTATTTTACTGCTTCGCGTATTTACTTTCACATTAGTTTATTTTCCCAATTATGTAACTGCTACGGT
Organism: Vicia faba; assembly: GCA_948472305.1. Lineage (NCBI taxonomy): Eukaryota > Viridiplantae > Streptophyta > Magnoliopsida > Fabales > Fabaceae > Vicia > Vicia faba. The sequence goes on along the minus strand of OX451735.1, from coordinate 1,474,992,196 downwards.
TTATAATAGTCTTAATTATGGTTTACTATTTTCCCCCAGTTTTATGGTTTTGTACCCCATTCCCTGAAGCACTTTAATAGTTTAGATATGCTTTTCGCACCTTTAATATTCGCAATTTACAGCTTTCCTTATTACTGTATAGTAACTAGGCATGTATGGCAAGATCTAAAACAAAACGCTAGATAACCCTAATCAAGAACAAATAACTGAATTAAATCACTTTTCACACACTCACCTTTAGGGTAACCTCACTTGTTGCCTTCGGATAAAAGTGGTCATGTCCCTCGAACGTATGGATACCCTTAGCAAAGACCCTCAGTTAAAATCATCATAAATATCATAGCCCGCGATGTCCCTCGAGTTACCTATGAGAAATGATCTTGTCCCTCGATGCTGCCTACAAATATATGATGACAGTCTCTTCGAATTTCTAAGGTATCCCTATATGTTTCCTTCTATGACCATAACGACGACCCTACACCTATCCCTCACACATCTAACAATAGGGCTTCCTACTAACTAATGGTAGGGTAGCACTATCTAAGGAGGAGGAAAATAACACAAAAAACTTTTAAGCAGGTAGATAGCTCGTAATCGCTTGCTCAAACTTTTCAAAACATTTTTCACACAAAACACTTCTTCTGGAATATTTTCAAAAACAACCACTTTGTACGCATTCTTAACTGATACAAGAACCATTACAAAGTTGTCGTACTTAGGCATTTTTTTCAAAATATTTTCAAACACATACACAAAAGCATTTTCAAAAACAAAGTGAGCTAAGCGATTAAGAGCCCGTAGATAAATACAGATGAAAAGGGTTCTAACACCTTCCCTTTTCATAACCTACCCCTTGAACTCAAAAAATCAAAGGTCTTTCTTGTTCTTTTCACCCTTTCATTATTGGATAAAAGAAAAGTTGGTGGCGACTCTTGCTATTTGCAACATTTGCGATAAAATGCAAAAACAAGTCAGTTCTCCCACCGTATTACAGAACTGGTGACTCTGCTGGGGAGAACTAAAAGTGGGGTTACCTTAGAGTTAGATCACTTTTAAATGATTTCCTTTTTTGATTTGTCTGCTTTATTTTAAAGGGTTGTTTGGGTTATTTCTTGCCAAGATCCTATACTCGGATCTGGGGAACATTTTAGGTAAGTAGCAATAGATCATGGAAACTATAAGGCGTATACAGATATGGTTGAAGTGATGGATATGTTAGTGTGACACATTGGTTTATACTAGTATCCCTCAAGTCAGTCGGGGATCATACTGGGCTGTCGCGTGGTGTCATAAGCACTAACTGACCTTAGAATCTTAATTGACCTAACTTAGCCATTAGAAGGTAGTGAGAAAGCCGGCTTTGGTTCAGTCCGAGGTTGGTTGATACTCGATACTACACTCATTGAGATTCGACTCTCGAGTTTTGTTTCGTGGAAAGTCAGTTGTCGTGCTAGACAAAACTTGTGGAAAAAGCCAGTGATATTAAGATCCCCAGAACCTGGTTACTTCTTTAGGACAGGTTAAGCCAACTAAACTTCAAGAAGCTACCTACCTACAAACCCCACACAAGCCTTAAACTTAAGGCCTTTGCTTGCTTTGCTTTTGTTTGATTATCTATTTGAACATGATATCATGACATCATAACATCATAACATCATGACTAACAATTTTAAGGATCTAGGGGATTTATCTTTGTTCTGTGTTGCAGGGTCATGGCTTCCAGTCGTAGGAATACCATCCGGGTCAACTTAGTAGGAATACCTTCCAATCTTGAGGAATTAGTCTCGAAGGTTCCCAATAATTCTCAATTCACCAAGAGACATGGTCACCTACTCAGTTTGGTCACTACTGGCTTTCAGAAAGACATGATGAGCGTTCTTTTCTAGCTCTTTGATCCAAAGTATCATTGTTTTACCTTCCTGAATTATCAGTTGGTGCCTACAATGGAAGAATTGCCTAAGTTTCTCGAAGTTCCTATTCTTGATCAAATACCTTTCACAAGTTTAGAGCAAGTTCTGAAACCTAAAGACGTTGCAGTAGCCCAATATATAAAACGACCGGACATTGTAGCTAATTGGGAAACATGGAATGGAGTCAAGGGTTTATCTCCTAAAATTTTGATAGAGAAGGCTCGGGGATTTATAGATTCCATGAACCTCCGTGCTTTTGAGGATATGTTGGCTTTGCTGATCTATGTGTTGGTACTATTCCCTAATCTGGACCAATTCATAGATGTGAATGCCATCAAAATATTTCTAACTCATAAGTCAGTACCTACTTTGCTTGGAGATGTCATACATTCCCTCCACACTCGTACAATGAAGAGGCGAGGTACTCTTATATGTTGCATATCTCTATTGTCCATGTGGTTTATTTTTCACCTGCCCCGATCAATGATAAAGAATGAACAAGGTTTGAGGTGGTCTCAAAGGTTGATGTCACTCACTCATGCAGATGTCCATTGGTGTTCTTGATCTTAACCAGATGTCACTATTGTTGATCGTTAATGGGGAATTCTATAATGTACCACTCCTTGGTATAAGAGGGGGCATCATTTACAACCCCTATCTAGCTCTACGTTAGTTTAGTTATGCTCGAAGGGACGGTTTTCATGATATGCTCATCCAGGGTATTGTATTCGACTATGAGAATGATCCTCAAAATTACCATCAAAGGTTTATACGTGCTTGGGGCACGGTCAACAAGATTGATAGCAAGACTTTAGGACACAAGAGTTCTATTCCTCTAGATCCTTACCTCATATGGGTGCGGGCTCGTGCTCAGAATCTTAAAATTCCATATCTTGCTATCCTATCAAGTATCGTAGAGCCTGTTGTTAAAGGCGATGTTTCTCGTACCCTTTTCCACCCTGATATGCCTGCCGACTTCGAAGAGCTACAGAAGTTCTGGATTCAGCTTAAGGAAGAAATAGATACCTTCGGAGCTCAGTTCTATGCTAGTGAGAAAAAAGTATGGGAGATGACAAAAAGACTCCATGAAGAATAAAGCCTTAATGCATATGTCAACACAAAGAGGAAGCGTCCATGGGAAACTTGAATTCATATTTTGCCATTTTTTTAAACTCTTTTTATTAAAAGCAATTGTAATTTGAGCTTTTTACTAAAACTTCTTTTGTTTCCTTTTGTTTCTTTTGTTTCCTTTTCTTTAAACAAATCCAAATACCGCAAAGGTCCTTGAAAACATTGCACTTTCATTTGCGTATCATGCATATCATTACATAACAGGTACCTTCTAGGCTGGTTTCTCATCTTCTTGCTGTTTATTTCAGTAAAAGATGGCACTCGAGCAAACTGTGAAGGAACTTCAAGCTCATAACACTCAGTTTCAACTGATGTTCTTGGATTTAGATAAGGATCAAGACGAGTTGAAGACCCTCATCACAAAGGGGAATAAGAAGAAAACTAAAAAGCCAGCAGTCTTTCTTAATATGGCCAGAAGATTCAAGGGTCCGGTCAGAAGGGCTTTAGATTTTGAGGTCCCCTTGAATGAAGAAGATAACCAAGAGAAAGATGACGAAAGTGTGAAAGCTGAAGAGAATAACAACCTTGGTTCTGGCCAAGATTTTGGTGAAGACTATTCCGCTTAACAGTATCCTCCTGCTGACGACAGATACAACAGTTGAAAGATTGCCTCAAGGCCATGGAAATCCAGAAGGTGCCTGGATTGGATTTTAAAGATCTAGGTATTATTCTGAGGCTAGTTATCCCTCACAAGTCCAAAGCCTATGCTTTTGCTAAATATGATGGTGTGTTTGTCTGAAACTTCATCTGAGGTCCTATGTTCGGAAGATCCAACCCCATACTGCTGATAGAAAGTTATGGGTTCACTTCTTTTAGGAAAGTTTGTCTGATACGCAACTTGAGTGGTTCTATTAGCTAGAGGGAACCAACATCCGCACTTGGGAAGACTTGGATGCTACTTTTTACAAGAAATATTAATATAATGTTAACCTCGCACCAACTCGCGTGCAATTACAAAACATGACTATAGGTTCAAATGAAGGGTTCAAAGAGTTTTCCCAGAAGTGGAGAGACTTAGATGGAAGGGTACAACCTCCCTTGTATGACCGGGAGCTAGTTGATATGTTCATGAGCACTCTGACAGGTTCGTTCTTTAATCATCTGATTGGGAGTTCTTCATCTGGTTTCACTGAGCTGATTCTAACTGGGGAACGAGTTTAAAGTGGTATCAAGAGTGGAAAGATTTTGGTGGCTGCATATTCTAGTGCTGTAAAGAAGACATTCAGTGGTAAAAAGTAAACCAATGATGTTTATGTCCAGAAGGGTCGTGTTAAAAGTGACCGCAATCAGTCTGTGGGAGAGGTATTAATTTCTAATCATGTGCCCACTCAATAGTAACAACGGGGCAATCAGTGTAGGTCAGATGCTCCGAGAAGACAATTTACGAAATTCAGTATTCCATTGTCTCAGGCATTGCACCATTTACTGAAAGTAGAGTTGTTAACTTTAAGGGATCCTCCTCAAAATCCAAACACCTCCACTCCTCACTATAATCCAAATGAAAAGTGTGCCTATTATTCCAACAGTCCTGGGCATGATACCATCAATTATTGGGCCCTGAAAACTATAATTCAGGATATGATTGACAACAAAGAGATTGAGTTTGATCCTTCGGAGACCCAAAATGTGATTACTGCACCTATGTCGAAGCATGTCAAAGGAATAAGTGCAATTTATGATGTTCTTTATGTTGCTATTGTGAGTAAATTGGTTACTCCCCTATCAATCATCAAGAAGAATTTGTTGCAGGCCAGTTTATTTTTGGGCTCTATTGAAAAATGTTACTGCTGCCCAGTCCAACCCAATGGATGTAAGTTGCTGAAGGAAGGAATTCAATGCCTAATGGAAAATCATATAATTTTAATCGAGAAGGTTCCTTATATTGAGAATATGTGTCAAGGTTTATCTGTAATTTCCGGCCCTCCTGTCAAGATCACCTACAAAGGTCCTGTAAGGATTACTGCCAATCCAAAAGTTGCTTATCTGATCATCACTACACCTAGGCCTATCCCATATTCTTCGGATAAAGTTATTCCTTGGAACTATGGATCTGATGTCTACTACCATGGCGTCAAGCAAGAACTACCGACTGTTGAAGAAGAAATTATTGAAGTTATTGATCATGGCATTGACACTATTGTTGGAGTAAGGTTACTATAAGCGCAAGGGTTTTCTCCCTGGAAATCTCTCCGAAGACTGCTGCTACACCTGTTAAACTTATCGCTACCAAATCAACTACTGAGGCTCGGGGCAAAGAGAAAATGATAGAGCCTGTCCAAACGGAGGCGCCTAAAGAAGATATAGTTTAAGATACCTCTAGACAAGAGTTGGAAGAAGTATTGAAGATTATCCGCAAGAGTGACTACAAAATTGTTGAACAGCTGGGGAAGACCCCATCCAAAATCTCCATGTTATCCCTGCTATTATGCTCTGAAGCTCATGCACATGCTTTAGTAAAATCCCTGAAGACTACTCACGTACCACAAGAGATTTCTGTTGAAAAATTTGGAAGTTATGTTGCTAGCTGAATGACCGACAATAGATTAGGTTTCTCTGACACTGATTTGACTCCGGAAGGAAGAAATAACAATAAGGCCTTGGATGTCTCTATTGAATGCATGGGAACTACTCTGGCTCATGTATTGGTTGATATTGGATCCTCGTTAAATTTTCTACCGAAGGGAGCCCTGGACAGACTTGATTGCGAAGGGGTTATACTAAAACGCAATGATATTATAGTTCGAGTCTTTGACGGGTCAAAGAGGATGGTACACGGGGAAGTAGATCTTCCGATCAAAGTGGGTTCGCAGATCTTTAATTCTACCTTCTATGTAATGGATATTCGACTATCTTACTCTTGCTTACTGGGACGCCCCTGGATCCATGGGGTAGGAGCTGTTACCTCTACCCTGCACCACAAGTTAAAGTATCATGTGAACGGAAAGATTGTTACTGTCTACAATGAAGAAGAGTATATGGTTAGCCATTTGAATTCTTTCTGATATGTAGAGATGGACGGAGAGTTCATTGAGACTCCCTTTCAAATTTTTGAAGTTATCCCTCCAACCTCAACTGAAGATGTTACTTCCATTCCCAAAGTTACCAGGGTGCCGCCCAGGATGGCTTCATTGAAAGATGCTAAAGCTACTATAGAATAAGGTGGTTTTACTATTTGGGGTTAGCTTCCTGAGATTCCCTATAAATATGACAAATTCGGTTTGTGTTTTACTACAGAGGGTCAAAGGTTTATTCGTCGCGCTCGTGCTGGAAGACCATTGTTCCGCATCAGCAACAACGGAGTCAACTCTATAGAGGATGCTGACAGTGATTATGACCTTGACAATTGGATCTTTCCTACCATTGGCAAAGGGATCAACAACTAGAAGACAGAAGATGTTATCTATATCTCCTTTAGTCAGGAGTAATAGCTTACATTCCTGTTTTTATTTCTTTCAAGTTTTGGATTTTGTAATATTTAAACAATGACTTTAAGCCTCGTGCCTTATCCAGGGCACATCGGTTTGTTTGTTAAGGGTTGTCATTTCATAAACATATGTTCATTTAATAAAAGCATTGGACATTTTGCATTCATATTTTGTGCTCTGTTTATTTCTTTTTTACTTTCTTCAAATAGCTATGTGTTCTTACACACACCCGCACAATACATTGCAGATCCACATCCACTCTGGATCCCGTTGATAACGACTTTGCTATTGCCACTTATAACTTTGAAAATCCGATCTACCAAAACAAGGACGAAGGTGAGGAAGATTGAGAGATACCAGGAGAACTTGCCAGACTATTAGTGCAAGAAGAGAAAGCTATTCAACCACATGAAGAGCCTGTTGAAGTGGTAAACTTGGGTTCTGAATAAGACAAAAAATAAGTCAAGATAGCCGCCAACTTAGAGGGCAATGTCAAGAACAGGTTAATACGGATGTTGCATGAATATGTTGAGATCTTTGCTTGGTCATACGAAGACATGCTAGGGCTTGATACTGATATTGTGGTTCATTGTCTGTCGATGAAAGAGGGTTGTGCTCCGATAAAGTAGAAGGTTCGTCGCATGCGTCCCGAGATGTCAGAGACGATCAAAGTTTAGGTAATGAAACAGTTCAATATGGGTTTCTTAGCAGTAACATCTTATACTCAATGGGTTGCAAATGTGGTACCGGTACCGAAGAAAGACAGCAAGGTGTGTATGTGTGTATACTATAAGGATCTGAACAGGGGGAGCCCCAAAGATGACTTACCACTTTCATATATCAATGTTCTGGTTGATAACACCGCTCAACACAAGGTATTCTCCTTCATGGATGGTTTCTCGTGGTATAATCAGATCAAGATGGCACCGGAAGATATGGAGAAAACTACCTTCATCACACAGTGGGGCACTTTCTACTACAAGGTTATGCCTTTTGGGTTAAAGAACGTCGACGCCATATATCAGGGTGCTATGGTATCTTTGTTCCATGACATGATTCATCATGAGATAGAGGTTTATGTCGATGATATGATAGCCAGATCACAAACTGAAGAAGAGCATCTGAACCATCTACATAAGTTGTTTGAGAGACTGAAGAAGTATAAGCTGAGGCTGATTCCGAGCAAGTGTACCTTTGGGGTGAGGTCCGGTAAACTTTTTGGTTTTATTGTCAACGATAAAGGAATTGAGGTTGATCCCGCTAAAGTCAAAGTTATTCAAGAAATTCCCTCTCCCCATACTGAGAAGGAAGTCTGAGGTTTCTTGGGACGACTGAATTATATTTACCGATTCATTTCTCATTTGACTGCTACTTGTGAGCTGATCTTCAAGTTGCTAAAGAAAGATCAGGTAGTAAAATGGAACAACGATTTCCATATATCCTTTGACAAAATCAAAGATTACCTACAAGAACCTCCAATTCTGATGCCGCCAGTTGAAGGAAGGCCTATGATCATGTATTTAACAGTGTTAGAGAACTCAATGGGGTGTGTACTGGGGCAGCATGAATAGCCTAGTCGAAAAGAGCATGCAATATACAGAGACTCGACATTGGTAATTAGTCATATTAAGGGAGAATGGGATACCAAGCATCTGAAGCTCATTCCTTATAGAGAGCATGTGCTGGACTTAATTCCGTACTTTGAGGAGATCACTTTTGAGCACATCCTAAGAGAAGAAAACCAGCTGGAGGATGCATTGGCTACCATGTCATCTATGTTCAAAGTCAGATGGGACAATTAGGCTCCTAGAATTACCATTAAAAGGCTAGACGATATGGCACACTATTAGGAAGTTGACACTGACGGGGTAGAAGAGAAGCCTTGGTTTCGTGAAGTGAAAAGATATCTTGAGGCTCAAGAGTATCCTAAAGGAGCATCTATCAAGGACAAGAAATTCCTATGGAGGTTCTCAACTAAGTTCTTCTTGAGCAACGAAATGCTATACAGGCGCAACCATGATTTGACTCTGCTTCGTTGTATGGACAAGAAAAAGGGGGAGAAGATTATGGAAGATATGCACGAAGGTATCTTTGGTACTCATTCCAGTTGACATACTATGGCTAAGAAAATTCTGAGAGCAGGTTACTATTGGTCGACTATGGAAACGGACTTCCATCACCACTCAAGAACTTGCCACAAATGCCAGATCTATGTTGACAAAGTACATATGCCTCCAGTACCTCTGAATATCTTGAATGCTCCTTGTCCATTAGTAATGTAGGACATTGATATGATTGTAGAAATCAAGCCTACTGCTTCCAATGGACATCGCTTCATCCTTGTCGCCATTGATTACTTCACAAAGTGGGTTGAAGCAGCCTCACCTGCCTCTGTTGCTAAAATGTTATGGCCCGGTTCATTAAGCATAACCTCGTCTGTCGGTATGGTATACCTGAGAGGATCATCACGGACAATGGTACCAATATTAACAACACTATAATCACGGAACTTTGCATACAATTCAAGATCAAGCACCACAATTCTTCTCTGTATCCACCAAAGATGAATAGCACAGTGGAAACCGCCAATAAGAACCTTAAGAAGATTATACAAAAGATGAAGATGACGTCTAAAGATTGACACGATATGCTACCATTCGCTCTCCATGTTTATCGCACTTCAGCTCAGACATCAATTGGGGAAACCCCGTACTCTCTAGTTACGGTATGGAAGCTGCCCTACCTGTCAAAGTTCAGATTCCTTCCCTGAGGATCATGAAAGATGAAAATTTAGACGAAGACGAATAGGTTGAGACTATGTTAGATAAGTTAAATTTGATTGACAAGAAAAGGTTGGCATCTGTCTGTCACTGTCAGATGTATCAAAAGCATATGATTAAACCTTTCAACAAGAAGATCAAGCATCGGGTATATCAAGCTGGCAACTTGGTGATAAAGCGCATCATCCCACCGCAGGGTGATCCCAAGGGCAAACGGAATACCACCTACGAAGGGCCATTTGTGATTAAGAATATATTTTTGGGAAGCGCTATGATACTTACCACCATGGACGATGAAGATCTTCCACACCCTGTGAACATGGACATAGTTAAAAGATACTACGCATAAAAAATGACCATCTAGGTTGACTGGCCTAGGCAAAAATAAGGGCATCCCGACGAACCAAAAGGTTTCAGAAAAAAATTGGGGATATATATATATATATATATATATATATATATATATATATATATATATATATATATATATATATATATATATATATATATATATATATATATATATATATATATATATATATATATATATATATATATATATATATATATATATATATATATATATATATAAGACGGTACACCCGGCAAATCGAAAACCTAAAAAGGTGGCTCGGGAAAAAAAGGGTATCCCGGTGGACTGAAAACCCAAAAGGGCGGTCCAAGAAAAAATTAGGGATTGAAGTGTACGACTATGTCCCATTAGATCACTTGTAGCCAACTTTATTTCCAACATTAAGTTCAAATGGTACAGATCAATTCAATCAACTTCTTCTGACAGTAAGAGATGAGATGCTCGAAGATATAGAGGAAATACCAGAGTTTGAACCCGACGAGATCATTTACACATAGTTATATATATATTGTTTTCACTTTGTACTCCTCTCATTTCATGGCGGTTTCCTCTTACTATGACTTATGTCTCTTTGTATAACAATCGCCTGTTTATAAGAAAATTATCAATATAAACACAATTTCAAAATTCAATGTTTGTTATACTTTTTCTGTTTTGTTTGTAAAAAGGTCCAATGACTAAATTGAATGAACATATGCATATGAATACTACTATTGCCAACAAATATATGCATGAAAACATGAATAAGTATTTACTCAAGACTCTAGGAGATGGAATAATGTTCAAGTCACCCACAAATCCCCACAGAACAACCTCCATGGAATATTCCCCACAGAGCAGTTTCCATAAGATTATCCCCCGTGGAGTCATCTTCACAAGCTCATCTTCAACAAAGATACATGCCCCACAAGTCTGAAATACCTTAAGACAAGGAATTGGGACTTTTCCAACAATTAACCCAGTCACATTCCCCAGCAGATCCCCCTAGCCGACAAAGGAGTATGATCTTTCCTCGGCAATATCGCTAACCTATAGAGTCCCAATCCTCATTAGAGAGTATGTCACCCGTATGGTTTGCATAAATTCTCTTCCCCAACTGAGCTTATTTCTCCAACACGGGAAAATTCCTCAGCAGAGCATATTCCTCAACAGAGTGTTTCTCCAACAGGGTTTATTTCCCCAACAAGGTTTATTTCCCAAATAGGATATAGTCTTCCCAGCAAAGGTTAGTCCAGATTTCCATCCCCAGAGAGTTGCTATGGAATCTGAAACCGGACTAGATATCGTTTAATCTTATCCACCCCAGACGAGTCAGCATCCATATCATAAACTCAGTCAGACGGCACCTCGAAAGGTTTTCCATCTCTTTTATCCCCAATCAGGGTATATGAGAATTAAATTCTCCAATAGAGCGGTGAACGACCAATGTTCTTGAACTTTTCTCCCTAAGCAGAAATCAAATTCCCCAACGAAGTTTCCTTAAACATAGAGTAGAAATTCCCAACAAAGGCATTTTAGACAGAATTGAGGATTACACATATTTTTCATCCCCCTCAACAGTCAAGGATTTATTTTCATCAATCATAAACATTATGCGGAGCTACCTATACACTTCAATGACATTTCACATTCATACAAGTCATAGCATATGCATACAAAACGCATATAGCACACTCTCATTTAATTTGAAAGTAACATTATGCAATGAATTTCATACATCATGACATTGCATACAACTAACTCTTTATCTTTTCCGGTAAAGTATACAAACAAACGAATATCATCAACAATTCTCAAGCAGGTCCCAAATTAATTCCTAAAACAATACATGGCAACTATCTGGATGACTAGACACAGATTAATTCCTGAAACAAGACAGGGAAACTATCTGTGAAAGCAAATTGTAGATCAATTCTTGAAACAGGATGGGGCGGCTATCTACAAAAGCAGGTTGGAGATTGTTGTACCCCAAAATTTTCCCTCTCATATTTCTCAATACATTTCAAGTAAGGTCCTCAAAATTGCTCAAGGAAGTCCAAGGGTTGACCAGACAAACTCTCTCCTAAAGCAGTCTACCTCAAATTAGGGTTTCAATTTGCATCAAGATGTTTGGATCCAAAGGGTCCCAAATTCTAACCATTGTCCTAATATGTTCTCAAGATCATCCATGTCAAGTTTCAAGCCTTGAAGAGGAAGTTTTCTCAGTCAATTGCTCAAAAGCCTGAAAATCGACTGTGCTAGGGCAAAAGTCAATTGTGGCCCACATGCAGTCAAACTTCAATATTTTTGGTCAACATTCTCATTTTGAAGTATTATTCATCATTTGATCAAGGGTTGATCATGATTCCTCAAGGGTTGCTCACAATTCATCAAAACCCAAAAGTTGCTAAATTGGGTTTTGTAGAAAAAGTCAACTCAACTTTGACCAAGCATAACTTTCTCATACTTTATCAACAATGACCCATCTAAAGCTAATTTTGAATAGGATGCAATCCCTTACAATTCATCTTCAGCTCCCAATTTCAAAATATGCACTCACAAGAAGATATAAATTTGGACATTATAGGTCATTCTGAAAAGACAACAAAAACACCCTTTTTGTCAAAGCTTCATACATGAACATGGAAGACTCAATTGAGATGAGACAAAAAGGGTTGCTTATAGGACATACTAAGCTTTCTAACAAGTCCAAGAACACATATCTAGGGTCAAAATTGAAGGAGTTATGCATTGACAAAGTTGACCTTTTTTTGCAAAATTGCCAAAAGTCAAATGTGGCCAAAATTGCAATTTTTATCAAATTGGCCCAACTTTTTATGCTTGCACTGAGTTTATAACATGATCCACGACCCATGATCTCTCCCACTTGTCTTTATTTTAATTTTTTCCATTTATTTTGATTTTATTTCAATTAAATCAAATAAAATCAAAATAACATCATGAAAGTATCAAAACTAATCAAAGCTTGAGATTTTGTGCATGTTTAGGCCTCTTATACGGATGGAAAGATAATCAAATCGTGCAAGCTTCATTTGGACACAAAAAGATTGGATTTGGCTTGATTTGGAAATATTTGCATAAGGATCAAATCTTGAATCAATGATCTTAATTAAGGATGATTTGAAACAAGTTTGTAACCCTAATTCAGTCTAGGGTACATAAGGAAGGAATGCAGATCAAAAAAAGGAGGGGGGAGGCGTGAAAACAAGAAAGCAAGTTTCAAAAAAATTGGAAAAAGTGGCACACTGATTTCTAAGTTGCAGACAAATTCAAAGCATCTTAAGCATCCCAAACGTTTGCTGGACATCCCAGGAACGTTTTGCAATCATTAACATGCCTCCTAACATCCGGAATTGCACTGTAAGCATCTCACGATATCCATACTTTCTTGAAATCAAATATCACAATTCTGTCACTTTTAGCATGATTTATTTGCATATTATGAGTCCTTGAATCATTTGCAAGCTAATGGTAATATCCAATTGCATTTTTATTGGCTATACAGCAAGATGCCATAGTTAGGGTTCTTGGCTCATTTTTGGGGTTTTTCTTTACAAGTACAATTGGCCATTGACAAGGGTACCATGATGCTCGTGAGGTTGTCACGAGTTGATTGGTACCATTGTTGGGCATTTATCTTGCTTGTAAAAGATTTTGGAGAAACGCAGGCTTATACCTACGCCCATATGACTGTAGGTAAAAGTCAGGACTTTTAGCAACGGTGGGAGGAAGAAGAAGGGTGGTGTGGCACTCCCTAATTTGCCTATTCAAAATTCACGTGTTTTATAATATATTATTTTGTTTTCCAATATAATGATTATTTGTTGTTCCATGTACAAAAGAATAAGCCAACTCAAATGGTCAGCGTGCAATGGAAAATGCCAAAGGGTCTGGGTTCGATCCCCAGGTCCCCCTATTTGTTCAATATTATTTTGCCTTGTATGTTCAAGTGTGCAGACTTCTCATATGACCACCATACACCATCAACACTCGACCAATCAGATCATCCACATGCTAGATCCAAGGATTCCCAATGAACGTCCACCATGGGCACAAGTCAAGCAGGCGCATGAAATCTGGAAAGGTCAAACGGGCTGTTAGCATTTGGGCCCAGAAAGTGCAAATCACACCCCCTTTTTTTGCTGAGACAACCAGGCTCATTTATTTTTTCTTTTATATTTTCCATTTTATTTAATTTCTTTATTTAATTTAATTTATTTTCTAACCACAAATTAATTTCTTTTCTTACAAAAAAATCATAAAATCAATTTCACCAATTTAGAATTTAGGTTTTATTTTATTTTATTAAATTAATTTTATATTAGTTTTAATTTTAGGGTAATTCTAACTTTTTGTAAATATTTAAAATGAATTAGAAAAATTAGGGTTATCATATGATTTAATTTTTATTTCTTTTCTCAATAAAATAAAATACAAAATAGGTTAAATTAATTATTTTTCTTAATTTAAATTAATTAGTAATTAGTTTGCTTTATTTATTCAATTAAACTCTATTTTTCTCAAAATAACGCAAAAACCACAAAAATATGATTTTTCTTTCAATTAGGTTTAGACGGGGTCAAAACCTTATTTTTTTCTCGTTCTCGATTCATCGCGCGCATTTATTATTTTTACGATATTAATGTAACTGCTCATGGTATGTAATAGTTTAATTAGGATTTTCTTTTATTTATCGTTTTACGGGTTTTTGGCTATTTAATTAATCCCTCTCCCCTAAGCCTTGTAATAGCGTAGCTTTTATTTCTCGCATTTTAATTCTCGTAAAATATTAACTGTTAGATGTATGATAATAGGATTGCATGACAAGACTGTATGTTAATTTAAAATGGTTAGCAAATCCTAATGTGCAAAGATAATAACTGAAATCAAATCACTCGCACATGCGCACTCCTAGGGTATACTATCACTTCGGTTGCCTTCGGTAAACGATCATTAAGTATAGGGTGTCTTAGTGGTTTCCCTCTTGTCTAAACAAAGATCAAATGTCCCGTTCGGAAATGTTGCCTCGGAAAAGTTTCCTCGGAAAAGTTGCCTCAGAAAGGTTGCCTCGGAAACGTTGCCTCGAATATGATCTTAAGACATTAGGGTTATTACTAAGACGTCCTAACATTGCTTTAGTGATCGTACATCCCTTTCGAATTGACCCTTACAACTCCAACGACGGTGCTACCTACTCCTTAATAGTAGGATAGCGTGGTCTAAAGGAAACAAGAACAGAAACATTGTTTTTTCGAGTAGGTAGATGCTAGTAGGTACTTGCTCAAAATAATCTTTTCCACACTTACACTCTTTTCAAACAAAGTTTTCAAAAAACACTTCGTAACACTCTTGAGGACTAATACAAGGGTTAAAATGAAGTAAGACAAAAACTTTTCAAAACACACAAACACAAGCCACTTTTAAAATGATGAGCAAGTACCTAAGAGCCCGTAGAAAACTACAGATAGAAAGGGTGCTAATACCTTCCCTTTCTATAATCTACCCCCCATACTCAGAATATCTCAAAAAAGGAATTTTTATGTGCTTTTGTCCTTTCCAGTTGGATAAAATAAAAGTCGGTGGTGACTCTTGCTTACCGCGGCATTTTGCGAATACAAAATGCAAAATGCAAACCAGCATTTTCCAAAACAGTCTGGTTCTGCCACCGTATCACAGAACTGGCGACTCTGGTGGGGAATATAAGTGGGGTATACCTTAGGATTAAGTCGTCATAAATTGATTCTCTTGTTTGTTTTGGTTGCTTTACTTTTGAGGGTTTTGTATTGGGAGTTACTATAGATCCTAAGCCGGATCTGGGGAACACCTTTTAGGTAAGTAGTAATAAACTGTGAGGGAACTGTACGGCATAGACTGATACGGTTGAAACAGTAGCTACATTGATGTGGCACATTGGTTGGTACTGGTATCCCTTGTGGAGAAACAAGGAGAATACGGGGCTTCTATGTGTGTCTTTAAGCATCAACTGACCTTAGAACCTTTAATAGACCAACTTGGCCATTAGGAAGTAGTGAGATAGCCGGCCTCGGTGTAAAGCTGAGAACTGGTTGATACTCGATACTACACTCATTGAGACCATACTCTCGAGATAGTTCCGGCCGCAAGAAATGATTGTGTGAGCTGAAACCATGACCGATGGAGGATGGTCAGTGATATTGAGAACCTCTAGAACCCGGTTACTTTTGCTAGGACAGGTTGAAACCAACTGAACTTCAAGAGGGTAATAGCTTTGACCCCATGCAAGCCTTAAACTTAAGGGCTTTTGTGTGGCTTGTTTTCCTTTGCCATGTCTGTTATCTGCTATACCTGTGCTATTTTTACCATGACATCATGCATCATAACATAGCATGCATACTTCATTATACTAACCATTTCAAAGACCGAGGGGATTTATCTTTGTTCTGTTTTGCAGATTATGGCTTCCATGCACAGAAACACCATCCGAGTTAACTTTGTGCAAATACCTGCTCAACTTAAAGAGTTAGCCTCAAGAGTTACTGAGACTTCTTCATTCATTAAGAGACATGGTCAGCTTCTTATCTTGGTTACCTCAAAGTTTGATGAGCAGATGATGAGTGTGCTTTTCCAGTTCTTGGATCCTGTGCATCACTGTTTCACCTTCCCGGATTATCATCTAGTTCCCACTTTGGAAGAGTTTTCTCACTTACTGGGCATATCCATCCTTGAGCAGATGCCCTTCATAGGTTTGGAAGAGACTCCTAGACTAGAAGACATTGCTTCAGCTCTGCATCTAAAAAGGGTTGATGTAGTAGCCAATTGGGAAACACGAAGCGGGGTTAAAGTTTTCTTAGCCAAGTTTCTGATAGATCAAGCTCAGCTATTTTGGGACAGTTTGGATTTTCAGGCTTTCAAAGACATCTTGGCTCTCCTTATCTACGGTTTGGTTCTCTTCCCGAATCCAGATTCCTTTATAGATGTGAATGCGGTTAAGATCTTCCTGTCTCGCAATCCTGTGCCTACTCTTCTGGGTGATATCTTGCATGCCCTCTACACTCGTACTGTACGCAGAAGAGGGACTCTCATGTGTTGTATGCCATTGTTGTCGAGGTGGTTTATTTCGCACCTCCCTAAATTTGTGCTGAAGAATGAGGAAGGTTTTGGATGGTCTTAAAGGATAATGTCACTTGCCCATACAGACATTCTTTAGAGTTTTAAGGTTATGGAAAGCACTGTTGTCATTGATAATTGCGGGGGATACCCTAATGTCCCCTGCTTGGAATCAGAGGGGGAATAACCTACAGTCCTTGTTTAGCTTTGCGACAATTTGGTCGTGCTCGGAGAGACAGACCTCGTGAGCTACTTCTTACAGATATTGCATTTGACTATAAGGAAGACGTTGACGAGCATCACCAGAGGTTTATACGAGCTTGGGGCATGGTGAATAGATCTGATCCCCAAGATCTAGGACCAAGGACTTCTCTCCCTATGCAGCCTTATCTCCAGTGGGTCCGAGCTCGAGCCCAAAAGCTTGGGATGCCCTATGAAGTTGTGTTGCCAGTGATTGTGGAGCCCACTAATGAAGAAGGCATTCCTTATACATTTCTTTATCCTTACATGACCACTAGTCCTGGGGCATTGTAGAGGTCTTGGATTCAGCTGAAAGAGGAGAGAGATACTTACTGGGAGAAGTACCATGAGCAAGAAAGGAAGATCTTGAAGCTCACTAGGAAACTCGAGAATGAAAGGACGATCAATGACTACGTCAGCACGAAGGGGAAGCGTCCATGGGATTTCTGATTTTTGCTTTTTCTAGTTTAGATTTGTTTTCCATTTATTTCTTTATAACACCTTAAAGGCATTGTTGAACCTTTTTACAAGTTTAATCTAATAAAGTTTGTTTTATTTTTTGGTTCGCAAATTTAAATCTCCCAAAGTCTTTGAAATCATTACATACGCATCTCATTATCATGCACACCATTACAGGTACCATTACAGGTTTCTCATCTTCTTCGCTGTTTATTTCAGCAAAAATGTCTTTCGATCAAGCTATCAAAGATCTTCAGGCACAAAATGCCCAATTCCAAGAGATGTTCTTGGGCTTAGCTAAAGGGCAAGAGGATTTGAAAGCTCTCATTCTGAAAGAGAAAGAGAAGAAGAAGAAGGTCGTTCTTCTGAGTATGGGCAAAAGATTTGGGGATAGGTTGAAACAGCAAGCTGATCTATCCTTTTCATCCAAAGAAGGGGAAAACCAAGAAGAAGAAAAGGGCCCTAGTCCTGCAGTTTCTGATAATGATACAGATTATGATGAGGAACAGCATCCTCCTTCCGAGGATAGGTACAAGCAATTAGAAGACTGTATGAGTGCTATGGAGATTCAGAAGATCCCTGGTTTGGATTTCGGAGAACTGGGACTGGTATCTGGAGTGGTGATCCCCCATAAGTTCAAAGCTCCTGTTTTTGCCAAGTATGACGGAGTATCCTGTCCAAAACTCCATCTCGGCTCGTACGTCCGAAAAATTCAACCTCACACTGCTGATAGAAATTTGTGGGTGCACTTCTTTCAAGATAGTCTATTAGGGACTCAACTTGAATGGTTTTATCAGTTAGAAGGAGCTAATGTCCGAAATTCGGAAGACCT
The DNA here is from genome assembly GCA_948472305.1 of Vicia faba. NCBI lineage: Eukaryota > Viridiplantae > Streptophyta > Magnoliopsida > Fabales > Fabaceae > Vicia > Vicia faba. Next base: position 1,474,973,960 of record OX451735.1, on the reverse strand, counting down.
TGTTGCTGCTTTTTACAGGCAGTACCAATATACAGTCGACCTTGCTCCCACTCGTACTCAGCTTCAGGGTATGTCTATGGGTGCAAGCGAAGGTTTTAAAGACTATGCTCAAAAGTCCAACCCCCTTTGTCTGACAGGGAGTTGGTCGACATGTTTCTAAGGACGCTATCTGGTCCATTTTTCAATCATCTGATTGGCAGTTAGTCGTCTGGGTTTACTGAGTTGATCTTGACTGGGGAGAGAGTAGAAGCTGGTATCTGAAGTGGTAAGATACAGAAAGATACTTCATCAAGTGCAGTAAAGAAGCCTTTCACCGGTAAGAAAGAAGCTAGTGCAGTCTATGACCTGAGGGGCCAAAGAAGACCTGAGCGTCGTCAAGCGGTAAATGCGGTAGTGATATCAAGACCCACAGTTACTCCACAAAGCAACAATCAACAAAGGGTGGAAAGACCACAGAGACAGTTCACTCGGCTCAATATGACCTTGTCTCAAATTCTACCACAATTATTGAAAATCAACCTGGTAACTCTGAGGGAGGCCCCAAAGAATCCCAACACCACATCTCCGCTGTATAACCCGAATGCCCGATGCGCCTATCACTCCGATGGCCCATGTCATGATACAAACAACTGTTGGGCCTTGAAGAATAAGGTGCAATACTTGATCAAAGCCAAAGAGATTGATTTTGACGCTCCGGAGAAACCCAACGTCATAACTGCTCCTATGCCCAAACATGGTCATGGAGTGAATGTTGTGGACAATGATTTATTTGTGACCTCCGTGGAAGAAATTGTTACTCCTTTGATGACAGTTAAGAATAATCTATTGTTGGCCGGTTTATTTCCGGGCTATTGCGAAGGTTTCCACATGTGTTCAATTCTGCCTGCTAGTTGCCACTTATTAAAATCAGGTGTTCAACGCCTGATGGATAACAAAGAGATCCTGTTCGAGAAGACTATGATTCTGTTAGTTCCAGTTGAAGTTGTTGCCATCATAACCATTTTCACCAATCCTTCCGAGGCTTCCTCGAGAAAGCCTGTTAGGATTACACCCGTTCCAAGAATCGCTTTGTTAATCATTACTGTCCTTGGTCCTATTCCATACACTTAGAATAAGGTTGCCCCTTGGCACTATGGGGCTGATGTGTATTACCATGGAGTTAATCAAGACTTAAAGATTGAAGAAGCTGATGCTGATGTCAGCAATATTATCGGGGCCAACAAGGTCACCAGAAGCGGAAGACTCTTTTCTCCTGAGATTTCCCCTCCGACTGTCCACAAACCTGTTGTCATTCCATCTGCTAGTACATCATCTACTACCCCAGTTCCTATTCCAGTTACCACCCTTGTCGCCGAGCCATCTGGGACTCAGGGCAAAGAAATCACAGGTGAGCCTGCCCAGACGGAGGCACCTAAGAAGATCATTGTAGAAACCTCTAAGCAGGAGATAGAGGAAATTCTGAAGATTATCAAGAAGAGCGACTACAACGTAGTCGAGCAATTTGGCCAGACCCCATCAAAAATCTCCATGTTGTCCTTGTTATTGTGTTTTGAAGCCCATGCAAAGGCTTTAATTGCTTTTCTCAAAACTGCGCATGTGCCGTAGGAAACTTCTGCCGATCAATTCAAAGACTGCGTAGCTAGTTTGACTGCCGACAATGGATTGAGTTTCTCAGACGCAGATCTGACTGCTAAAAGAAGAAATCATAATGACGCTTTTCATGTCTCGATCGAGTGCAAGGGCACTACTATGGCCCATGTACTAGTGGATATCGGGTCCTCGCTGAATGTTTTACCAAAGAAAGCATTATACCGTATGGACTGTGAAGGATTGATTCTGAAGCCAATCAATATTATGGTCAGAGCTTTCGACGGGTCAAAAAGGATGGTGCACGGGGAGGTGGACGTCCCTGTTAAAGTTGGCTCTCCGACTTTTGCATCCACTTTCTACGTGATGGATATTCGACCATCATATTCTTGCTTGCTGGGTCGTCCTTGGATTCATAAGGTCGGGGAAGTGACTTCCACGCTCCATCAAATGTTGAAATATCCAGTAAAGGGGAAGATTTTTACGGTGCAAGGAGAAGAGGAGTATATGGTGAGTCATCTTTATTCCTTTCGCTATGTGGAGATGGATGGGGAGTTCATCGAAACCCCGTGTCAGAACTTTGAAGAGGTCCCCCAGACTTTGGCGTCGACTGAAGTTGCTATTGACAAACCTCTGATGAAGATGGCTTCCCTCAAAGATGCTAGGGCTGTAATTGAAAAAGGTGGGTGTGCAAGTTGGGGTCAGCTCCCTGATTTCACACACAAAACTGACAAGTTTGGTTTGGGCTTTACTACAGGGGCTCAAAGGGCTGTGAGGCGCACACGGATTGGAAGACCTCCTCTACACATTAGTAATCAGGGAGTGAATGCAATTGAGGATAGTGAAGAGGATTCAGATATCGACAGTTGGATCTACCTGATAACCAATGGTAGATTGAACAACTGGATGACAAAGTACTTCATACCCGTTTCTTTTATTCCACAGTAATTGACTTTTGTTTTAAGAGTTGTAATAGACAGTTTGAAACTTTACGGCTCTGTGCCTTGTCCGAGGCACCTTGGCTTTGCTTGTGAGGGCTTATTATTTGTCATTTTCATATATCATCAATAAAACATTGGACGTTTCTTGCATTGCAAATTTTGCGCTCCTTGTTTTTCTTTTTTCTATCTTTATCACAAACAGCTATTTTCTTACACACACTCACATATCATAATGCAGATCCATATCCACTATGGATCTCATTGATAACAACTATGCTACTGCCATCTATGACTTCGAAAATCTGATCAACCAAGCCGAGGACGAAGGTGACGATGATTGTGAGGTACCTGGAGAACTTGCTAGACTGTTACTGCAGGAAGAGAGGGCCATACAGCCTCACGAAGAGCCAGTCAAATTGGTAAATTTGGGTACAGAGGAAGACAGGAAAGAGGTCAAGATAGGTGCGAATCTGGAGCTTGGTGTTAAGCAACGGTTGATACAGATGCTACGCGACTATGTTGAGATCTTCGCTTGGTTATATGAAGATATGCCTGGTTTGGACACTGACATTGTGGTACACCGCCTGCCAACTAAAGAAGACTATCCTCTGGTAAAACAGAAGGTTCGCCGTATGTGCCCTGAGATGTCTGAGAAAATTAAAACTGAGGTCATAAAAAACAGTTTGACGCCGGATTTCTAGCTGTCACCTCTTACCCGCAGTGGGTTCCCAATGTTGTTTCGATTCCTAAGAAAGATGGTAAGGTGCAGATGTGTGTGGACTATAGAGATCTTAACCGGGCAATCCCCAAGGATGATTTCCCGCTTCTTCACATCGATGTCCTAGTCGACAATACCGCGCAGCATAAGATCTTCTCCTTTATGGATGGTTTTTCTGGTTACAATCAAATCAAGATGGCTTCCGAGGACATGGAGAAGACGACCTTTGTTACGCAGTGGGACACCTTTTGCTATAAGGTAATTCCTTTCGGGTTGAAGAATGTCGGGGCAACTTATCAGCGCACCATGGTCTCTTTATTCCACGACATGATTCACCATGAGATCGAGGTTTATGTTGATGACATGATCGCCCGATCCCAGACTGAGGAAGAACACCTTGACCATCTCCAGAAACTGTTCGATAGATTGAAGATGTACAAGATGAGGTTAAACCCGAACAAGTGCACCTTTGGGGTAAGGTCGGGTAAGTTGTTGGGTTTCGTCGTCAGTGATAAAGGTATTCAGGTGGATCCTGCAAAGGTGATGGCTATACAGAAGATGCTCGCTCCCCGAACAGAAAAGGAAGTTAGAGGACTTTTGGGACGTCTGAACTACATCGCCCGATTTATTTCACATCTGACTGCTACTTGTGAACCAATCTTCAAGCTGATGAAGAAAGATCAAGTGGTAAAATGGAATGATGAATGTCATACCGCTTTCGAAAGAATCAAAGAATATCTTCAAGAACCACCTATTCTGATGCCTCCAATTGAAGGAATACCTTTGATCTTATACTTGACAGTGCTGGATAATTCAATGGGGTGCGTGCTGGGGCAGCATGACGAGTCTGGCCGAAAAGAGCACGCTATTTACTACCTTAGCAAAAAGTTTACCGACTGTGAGACCCGATACTCACTGCTTGAGAAAACTTGTTACGCTTTGGCATGGGCTGCTCGCCGGCTGAGACAGTATATGCTGACTCACACTACCCTATTGATATTAAAGGTGGACCCAATCAAGTATATCTTCAAAAAGCCTACCTTGTCCGTAAGAATAGCAAGATGGCAGATGATCTTAACTGAGTATGACATCCAATACACAACCCAGAAGGCAATCAAGGGTAGCGTGTTGGCAGATCATTTGGCGCATCAAGCAGTGGATGACTACCAATCCATGAATTTTGAATTCCCGGATGAGAACATCATGTTGGTGACCGACTGTGAAGAACCCGGACCGGATGAAGGACCTAAGGAAGGATCCCAATGGTCTATGTATTTTGATGGAGCATCAAACGTGTTGGGTAATGGCATTGGTGCTATGATCATATCTCTTGAGGGCTTTCATACTTTGTTCACCACCCGATTATGCTTTAACTGCACCAACAATATGGCGGAGTATGAAGTGTGCATCATGGGTCTCCGAGCTGCTATTGGTTTGAGGATTAAGTTCTTGAGTGTAATCGGAGATTCTGATCTGGTGATCACTCAGATCAAAGGCGAGTGGGATACAAAGCACCCAAATCTTATTCCTTACAAGGAGTATGTACCGACTTTGCTTATGCATTTTGAGGAGATAACCTTTGAACACTTCCCAAGAGAGGAGAATCAGTTAGCAGACGTGCTAGCTACCATGTCTTCTATGTTCAAGGTCAGGTGGGACAATGAAGCTCCCCAGATTACCATTGAGAGGTTGGATGAACCCGCACATTGTTGTGACATTGAGACTAAAGAGGTAGCAGATAAACCCTGGTTTCACGAGGTAAAGAGGTATCTTGAGGCTCAAGAGTACCCCGAGGGTGCATCTGTTAATGATAAGAAGTTCTTGAGAAGGTCCGTTGTGAAGTTCTTCATCAGCAATGGGATTCTTTATATGTGCAACCATGATTCAACCTTACTGCGATGTATGGACAAGAGCGAGGCAGAAAGGATTATGGCAGAGTTACATGAAGGTACCTTCGGAACTCATTCCAGTGGATGTACCATGACAAAGAAAATCCTGCGGGCAGGATATTACTGGTCTACTATGGATGCCGATTGTTATCAGCATTCTCGAACCTGTCATAAGTGCCAAGTCTATGCTGATAAGGTGCATGTACCTCCAGTTCCTCTGAATGTTTTGACATCTCCTTGGCCCTTCGCAATGTGGGGCATCGACGTGATTGGTGAGATCAGACCTACTGCATCTAACGAGCATCGTTTCATTCTGGTAGCTATTGATTATTTCACGAAGTGGGTTGAGGCAGCTTCCTTTGCTACAGTAACCAAGAACGTCGTGGCGCGGTTTATCCGACACAACTTGATATGTCGATATGGTGTACCGGAGAGAATCATTATGGATAACGGTACAAATCTCAACAATATGATGATCACCGAGCTCTGCAAACAGTTTAAGATACAGTATCACAACTCTTCTCCCTACCAGTCGAAGATGAATGGGGTTGTTGAAGCAGCAAATAAGAATATCAAGAAGATTGTACAGAAGATGACAGTGACGTACAAAGACTGGCATGAGATGTTACCATTCACTCTTCATGGGTATCGTACCTCAGCACGGACTTCGACAGGGGCAACACCCTACTCTCTGGTGTATGGCATGGAGGCAGTCCTACCCATCGAAATCCAGATACCCTCTCTCTGGATTATGAAAGATGCAGGTTTGAGCAAAGATGATTGGATTCAGACCCGACTTGATCAGCTGAACCTAATCGACAAAAAAAGGCTTACTGCTATTTGTCATGGTCAGACGTATCAAAAGCGAATGATCAACGCTTTTAACAAGAAAGTCAGACGCCAAGAATATCAGGTCGTGGATCTAGTGATCAAGCGCATCATATTGCCGCAAGGTGATCCCAGAGGCAAATGGACCCCTACATACGAAGGGCCATTTGTGGTTAAGAACATTTTCTCGGGAGGAGCTATGATTCTAACCACCATGGATGGTGATGACCTTCCTCACCCCGTCAATTCAGAAATAGTAAAAAAATACTACGCCTAATCAAAGACCCTCTAGGTCGACTGGCCTAGGCAAAAATAAGGGCTTCCCGGCGAACCAAAAGGGTTCGGGAAAAATAAGGGATGAAAATTAAAAAAAACTGTACACCCAGCAAGTCGATAACTTGAAAAGGTGGCTTGGGCAAAAAAGGGTATCCCAGTAAGCTGAAAACCCAAAAGGGCAGTCCAGGCAAAAATCAGGGATCAAAGCGTAACATTATGTCTCATTGGATCACCTTACAACCAGACTTCAGTATCGACTATCAAGCTCAGACGGCACCAATCAATTTGATCTACCTTCAACCAAGTAGCAAAGTTATGAGACGCTCGAAGATATAAAGGCAATAGCAGAGTTGGAACCCAGTGGGGTTGTCTCACATAGCCGTTTTTATTTCTTTTTCGCAAAATGTATAATTCCCTCGGCGGCGTTCTCTTACTAGGACGTCAGCCTCTTGTACAAAATTCCTATTACAGACCAACTTCAAAATCAATACAATTCGTTTTTACAAGGAATTCCAAATTGTTTTTCTTTTTCTGTTTTGTTTTGCAAAAACGTCCAATGATTCATTTTTTATATATGCATTTGACAATAATTGTTGATCATAAATATTTACATGCGAAACAAAAGACAATTACTCGTAATTCCAGGGACAGGGGCAAACAAGAAATGTCCAAACCTTACAGTTGCTCTATCCACCAGGTATGGGGATAGACCCAGCTGGAGAATACGACTAAAGGTACATACACTCCCTGCCGAGTAAGAAGTAACCAAAGACAATGGTGTTTGTTCTCCTCAAGCAGAGTTTATCTACCACCAGCAATAGAAGATTATCCCCAGTTGAGTCTATTTCTTCCGCAGACAAAAATTTAATCCCCGACAGAGTTCATCATCACCAGCAATGGTAATTCATCCCCAGTGGAGTGGCTTCTCCATGTCGGCAGATCGTCCAACAAAATATCTTTCCTCCCCACAAAGTCTCTCCCGGCGGAATAATCTCAAGCAGGACGAACGCACGTCTCCAGTTAATCATCTTCTATCATTATCCCTAGCAAGAATGAAGAATTCAACTCTTTGTACTCTCCACCAGTAGTCCAGGATTTATTCTCCCCAAGTAGGGAATATCATAAAAACATTGCATATTCATACATCATGGCATGCGCATACGCATCATACAACACCATCTCATTTATTTTGAGAACATCATTACTCAATACATCGCATACATCATGACATTACAAACGACTAACTCTTTATCTTTCAGGGAAAGATACAATCAAATTCTCACAAGTTTTCTCTAGGTCAGTCAAATCAATGCTAAGATTTATATTCCAGTTCAAGCTATGAAGCCTAGATTCGACCGAATAATATCTTGATATCTCCAGAACACTATGAAGCCTGGAATCGACCAGATAGTGGTATATCTTAAATATAAGCTATGAAGCCCGAAAATCGACCGAAAAATAGCTTAACCCCTCAGCAAGTATTGTGAATCCTGGAAATCGACCAGATAGCAATGCAAGATACCATGAAGCCTGGAATCGACCAGATAATGGTATAAGACACTATGAAGCCTGGATTACGACCAGATAGCGGCAAAGGATACTGAAGCCTAGGACTACGACCAGATAACATTGTAAGGTACCGTGAAGCTTGGATTTCGACCAAATAGCGGTTTACCTGGCCAATTACTAAGAAGCCTGAAATCGACCGGATATTAGTATTGCCTTAAATTCAAGTTGAAGCCCGGATGCGACCGAATAATAACTTGATTCCTTCTGAAACCTGGAGCACGACCAGATAAGAAGTGAGAAATTGCTAAGCCTGGAGAACGACCAGATAGCAAGTTTAATCTCTCCCCTCCAGTAAGTCGCTGTGAAGCCTGGAGCACGACCAGATAGCAGTCGATCTTATTTTCCTCAGAAAATCACTATGAAGCCTGGAGCACGACCAGATAGCAGTTCATTTTCATTTCCTCGACTAAGAGATGATTCCCCAGTAGAGTAACGGACAACTGAAAGTTCCTAAAACTCTATCCCTCTCAAGATAAGAGACTGGCATCCCCCAGCGTAGTCCTCCTCAACAACAGGTATACGGGCTCTCGTAAAGGAATCTCTTATGCGATCGAAACTTCTTATGATGGCATCTTTAAGCCTATTTTCCTTCATTGACTTCCAAATGGCATCTATAAGCCCATTCCCGACATCGCAAGAGAAATGCCACTTCAAGCGAGTGCAAATTTCTGGGCACTTTAGTGTTCAATCATCTTCCACCTTCGGATCACGAAAGGCAGACAAGCCAATCTACATCCTCAGGTTTAAGAAGATTAAACAGGGGCAGCTGTTGTACCCCAAAATTTTCCCTCCCATATTTCTCAATACATTTCAAGTAAGGTCCTCAAAATTTCTCAAGGAAGTTCAAGGGTTGACCAGACAAACTCTCTCCTAAGGCAGTCTACCTCAAATTAGGGTTTCAGTTTGCATCATGATGTTTGGATCCAAAGGGTCCCAAATTCTCACCATTGTCCTAATATGTTCTCAAGATCATCCATGTCAAGTTTCAAGCCTTGTAGACGAAGTTTGCTCAGTCAATTGCTCAAAAGCCTGAAAATCGACTATGCTAAGGCAAAAGTCAACTATGGCCCACATGCAGTCAAACTTCAAGATTTTTGGTCAACATTCTCATTTTTAAGTATTATTCATCATTTGATCAAGGTTTGATCATGATTCCTCAGGGGTTGCTCACAATTCATCAAAACCCAAAAGTTGCTAAATTAGGGTTTTGTATGAAAAGTCAACTCAACTTTGACCAAGCATAACTTTCTCATACTTTATCAACAATGATCCATCCAAATCTCATTTGAATAAGGTGCAATTCCCTACAATTCATCTTCAGCTACCAAGTTCAAAATATACACTCACAAGAAGATATAAATTTGGACATTATAGGTCATTTTGAAAAGTCAACAAAAACACCCTTTTTGTCAAAGCTTCATACATGAACATGGAAGACTCAATTGAGATGAGACCAAAAGGGTTGCTTATAGGACATCCTAAGATTTCTAAAAATTCCAAGAACACATCTCTAGGGTCAAAATTGAAGGAGTTATGCATTGGCAAAGTTGACATTTGTTTGCAAAATTGTCAAAAGTCAAATGAGGCCAAAATTGCACTTTTTATCAAATGGGACCAACATTTTATGCTTGCACTGGGTTTATAACATGATCCACGACCCATGATCTCTCCCACTTGTCTTTATTTTATTTTTTCCATTTATTTTGATTTTATTTCAATTAAATCAAATCAAATCAAAATAAAATCATGAAAATATCAAAACTAATCAAAGTTTGAGATTTTGTGCATGTTTAGGCCTCTTATACGGCTGGAAAGAGAATAAAATCGTGCAAGCTTCATTTTGACACAAAAAGATTGGATTTGGCTTGATTTGGAAATATTTGCATAAGGATCAAATCTTGAATCAATGATCTTAATTAAGGAAGATTTGAAACAAGTTTGTAACCCTAATTCAGTCTAGGGTACATAAGGAAGGAATGCAGATCAAAAAAAGGAGGGGGCGTGAAAACAAGAAAGCAAGTTTCAAAAAAATTGAAAAAAGTGGCACACTGATTTCTAAGTTGCAGACCAATTCAAAGAATCTTAAGCATCCCAAACGTTTGCTGGACATCCCAGGAACGTTTTGCAATCATTAACAAGCCTCCTAACGTCCGGAATTGCACTGTAAGCATCTCGCGATATCCATACTTTCTTGAAATCGAATATCACAATTATGTCACTTTTAGCATGATTTATTTGCATATTATGATACCTTGAATCATTTGCAAGCTAATGGTAATATCCAATTGCATTTTTATTGGCTATACAACAAGATGCCATAGTTAGGGTTCTTGGCTCGTTTTTGGGTTTTTTCTTTACAGATACAATTGGCCATGGACAAGGGTACCATGATGCTCGCGAGGTTGTCACGAGTTGATTGGTACCATTGTTGGGCATTTATCTTGCTTGTAAAAGATTTTGGAGAAATGCAGGCTTATACCTACGCCCAGATGACTGTAGGTAAAAGTCAGGACTTTTAGCAACGGTGGAAGGAAGAAGAAGGGTGGCGTGGCACTCCCTGATTTACCTATTCAAAATTCGCGCGTTTTATAATATATTATTTTGTTTTTCCAATATAATGATTATTTGTTGTTCCATGTACAAAATAATAAGCCAGCTCAAATGGTCAACGTGCAATGGAAAATGCCAAAGGGCCTGGGTTTGATCCCCGGGTCCCCCTATTTGTTCAATATTAGTTTGCCTTGTATGTTCAAGTGTGAAGGCTTCTCATATGACCACCATACACCATCAACACTCAACCAATCAGATCATCCACATGCTAGATCCAAGGATTCCCAATGAAGGTCCACCATGGGCACAAGTCAAGCAGGCGCATGGAATCTGGAAAGGTCAAACGGGTTGTTAGCATTTGGGCCCAGAAAGTGCAAATCACACCCCCTTTTTTTGCTCAGACAACCAGGCCCATTTCTTTTTTCTTTTATATTTTCCATTTTATTTAATTTCTTTATTTAATTTAATTTATTTTCTAACCACAAATTAATTTTTTTTCTTACAAAAAAAATCATAAAATCAATTTCACCAATTTAGAATTTAGGTTTTATTTTAGTTTATTAAATTAATTTTATATTAGTTTTAAATTTAGGGCTATTCTAACTTTTTGTAAATATTTAAAATGAATTAGAAAAATTAGGGTAATCATATGATTTAATTTTTATTTCCTTTCTCAATAAAATAAAATACAAAATAGGTTAAATTAATTATTTTTCTTAATTTAAATAATCAGTAATTAGTTTTCTTTATTTATTCAATTAAACTCTATTTTTCTCAAAATAACGCAAAAACCACAAAAATATGATTTTTCTTTAAATTAGGTTTAGACGGGGTGAAAACCCTATTTTTTCTCGTTCTCGATTCATCGCGCGCATTTATTATTTTTACGATATTAATGTAACTGCTCATGGTATGTAATAGTTTAATTAGGATTTTCTTTTATTTATCGTTTTACGAGTTTTTGGCTATGTAATAAATCCCTCTCCCGAAGCCTTGTAATAGCGTAGTTTTTATTTCTCGCATTTTAATTCTCGCAAAATATTAACTGTAAGATGTATGATAATAGGATTGCATGACAAGATTGTATGTTAATTTAAAAGGGTTAGCAAACCCTAATGTGCAAAGATAATAACTGAAATCAAATCACTCGCACATGCGCACTCCTAGGGTATACTCTCACTTCGGTTGCCTTCAGTAAACGATCATTAAGTATAGGGTGTCTTAGTGGTTTCCCTCTTGTCTAAACAAAGATCAAATGTCCCGTTCGGAAATGTTGCCTCGGAAAAGTTGCCTCGGAAACGTTGCCTCGAATATGATCTTAAGACATTAGGGTTATTACTAAGACGTCCTAACATTGTTTTAGTGATCGTACGTCCCTTTCGAATTGACCCTTACAACTCCAGCAATGGTGCTACCTACTCCTTAATAGTGGGATAGCGTGGTCTAAAGGAAACAAGAACAGAAACATTCTTTTTTCGAGTAGGTAGATGCTAGTAGGTACTTGCTCAAAATAATCTTTTCCACACTTACACTCTTTTCAAACAAAGTTTTCAAAAAACACTTCGTAACACTCTTGAGGACTAATACAAGGGTTAAAACAAAGTAAGACAAAAAAATTTCAAAACACACAAACACAAGCCATTTTTAAAATGATGAGCAAGTACCTAAGAGCCCGTAGAACACTACGAATAGAAAGGGTGTTAATACCTTCCCTTTCTATAATCTACCCCCCGTACTCAGAATATCTCGAAAAAGGAATTTTTCTGTGCTTTTGTCCTTTCCAGTTGGATAAAATAAAAGTCGGTGGCGACTCTTGCTTACCGTGACATTTTGCAAATACAAAATGCAAAACGTAAACCAACATTTTCCAAAACAGTCTGGTTTTGCCACCGTATCACAAAGATTAACTCCTAAAATGGGATGGGAAAACTATCTATACAACCAAGTAAATATTAACTCCCGAAATAGGACAGGGAAACTATCTTTCTATCTTTATAAATAGGTTGTGGATTAATTCCAAAAACAAGACAGGGCAACTATCAGTATGACTAGACACAAATTAATTCCTGAAACAAGACAGGGCAACTACCTGTGAAAGAAAATTGTAGATCAATTCTCGAAATAGGACGGGGCAACTATCTAGAAAAGTAAGTTAGAGATTAACTCCTGAAACAGGACAAGGAAATTATCTATACAACCAAGTATAGATTAACTCCCGAAATAGGACAGGGAAAATATCTTTCGATCTTTATAAACAGATCATAGATTAATTCCTGAAACAAGACAGGGCAACTATCTGTATGACTAGACACACATTAGTTCCTGAAACAAGATATGGCAACTATCTGTGAAAGCAGATTGTAGATTAATTCCCAAAACAGGACGATGCGACTCTCTACATGAACAGGTTGAAGACTAACTCTCGAAACAGGACAAGGAAACTATCTTTCTATCTTTATGACCAGGTGAAGATCAATTTCTGAAATAGGATGGGGCGACTATCTTTATCACCAGGTGGTATGAATCCCCCAAACAGGATGGGTTTACCAACAAGAATAGATTGTAGATCAATTCCCGAAATAGGACGGGGCGACTATCTACATGACAAACACTTCCCTTCAGAGACTGAATTCTTAAAACCATCTTTCCTTTCTGAAAAACATTTCCATCAGATTAAGTCGAGCGTAGACACATTTTACTTTGGATGGAATCTGCAAGCCCATCCCCAGCAACATTCTATCATCTCCCCGAATGGCATCTTTAATTCCATTCAAGCAATATTATCAAGCAACATTGTTACCTCCTGCACATGTGAGTGTAAATTTCTAGGCACTTAAGTGTTCAATCATCTTCTACACTCAGATCACGAATGGCGGATGTTGTACCCCAAAATTTTCCCTCCCATATTCTTCAAAGTTTTGACAAGCATCACCTCAAATGGTTCAAAGTCTACTCAAGGGCTACACAATCAACCATCCTCCTAAGCCAGTCAAACTAGGGTTTTGGTTCTTGCAAGGAAGTTGAGGTTTTCAAGGGCCCAATAAAGTCCCATATGCTCATATACATTGTCAAGCACCTACATGTCAAGTTTCAAGGCTCACAAGGTCAAGTTGCACAGTCAAAAACCCTAATTGCTCCACAGTCAACTGCAGGGGCAAAATGGTCATTTGACAGTCAAAAGTCAAAATTTTTGGTCAACATCTTATTTTGAAGCCACAATAATCATTTGGTCAAATCTTAACCATGATTTCACAAGAATGGCTCAAAAATCATCAAGGTGTCAAAAGTTTCTATTTTTTGACAGTTGAAAAGTCAACTGTAACTTGACCAAGGCATAACTTTTTCATGGTTCATCAGAAAAATCCCATCCAATGCTCATCTTGAAAGGGAAGACATTTCCTACAACTCATCTTCACATTCTAAGTCCAAGAAATGCTCTCACAAAAAGTTATCAATTTCAACATTATAGGTCATTTTCAAAAGTCAACAAAAAGGCACTTTAAGTCAAAGACCATGACTTGAGATTGGTAAATCAAAATGACATGGGACCAAATACATTGGTTAGAGGACTTCAAGACCTTTCCAAAATGTCCAAGAACATGTTCACAGCTTCAAAATTGAGCAAGATATGCATTGGAGAAGTTGGGAAATTTTTGTGAAATGGCCAAAATCAATTATCCTTGAAATTTCATTTTTGACAAAAGGGCCCCACTTTTTCCACTTGTTTCAGCTTGGCCATGCTTCCCACGTGTCCCACAAATTATTTCAAGATTTAAAATTAATTTTTCCATTTTTATTTAATTTTATTTGATTTAATTCATTTTAAATCTTTTAAAATCAAATAAAAATCAAAAAAATTAATTAAAGGATATTTCTTGTATTGAAATGCTTTGATACACCATCATGATCATTCCAAATTCATGCAAAGGGCTAATACAAGCAAGAATTCAAATTTGAAGCAAAAATGGCAAGTTCTTTAAATGGTGTTTATGGAAATCTCAAGACTTGATTGCAAGGGTAAAGACCTCTAAATGTGTTTGATTTTCGTGGAATAAAGATATATGAAGCCTCTCATACAATATACACAGGCTAGAGACACCTAGAACGGCAACCCTAATCCTCTCAAATTTTCACAAAATTGACAAATTTGGATTCTATTCTTGAGCAAGTTTCAAGGAGTTCTAAGGATTCAATTGTGTTCCTGGGCATAGCAGCAGTCATTTCCAATCCCTACACGAAGCCAAATCGTCCCAGATCGTGCCCTCTAGCTCTCTTCGGTTTGTCAAAATTTCTTGATTTCTTTTTTATATTTCATGCATCATTAACTATTTTTGATGGCTTATGTGAACTCAGGACACTCATTAGAACGCATTTGACGTATAACATGCGAGTTTCCACGCAGGAGTAGGAACCTGCCATTGCTAGGGCCGTTTTGGTCATCTTCTTCGAAACTCCCTATACAGTCATTTTCAGGCCAAAATAATGGCACCATTGAATTCGCAGGGGTCTAATTAGGGTGACCAGGTCTTTCTTTTTCTTTAATTTACCTTATTTTGCAGGTTTGGTCGTAGCGTTCGCCGGAGAAGACGACCGGAGCTAGGGCTTCGGCGTCGTTGACTGTGAAAGACTCAGGCGTGGCTGGCATGGCACGATGGCTCCATCTGATTCGCTCATATGTTATACCTGGGCCCCACGCGTGCTGACTTTGTTTTTAATTCAAACTTGCCACATTTTCGTTTTTAATCAATTAATTGCAGGGTATTGACAACAAAGCCAGTTAGCACAGTTGGCAACGCATCAGTGGATATTCCCAGAGGGCACGAGTTCAAGTCTTGGTTCTGGCTTTTTTCCACCTTTTCCATAATTAACTTGCTTCCTTTATTTTTCCTTTTTCTTATATTTTTCTTCTAATTTAATTTAGGTTCAAATAATTTTCTCATGCATTTAAAAACTCACAAAAATATTTTCCTTTTGCATGTTAATCAGAAAAATGTTTATTTAATTTTTGACATTAAAAATAATATTTTTGCATGCATATTTTAATTAATTGTTAAATAATCATTAATTGACTTTTATTTGTTTTTTAGTTATCAAAATTGATCCAAAAAACACCAAAAAAAAATTACTCTATCATTAAATTAATTTAACTAACATATTCATAAAAAACCAAAAAAAATATAATTAACACTTTTATTATTATTATTTTTATTTTGTAAATAAACCATAATTGAATTAGTTTTTAATTAGGCTATTTTAACATTCTTTTTTAATAATTAAAATAGATTTAGATTTAGGTTAACCTAGAATTTTAGTTCTTTTTCTATTTTATTTTCATAAAAAATATTAAAAAAAAACAAAAAGTATTTTCTTGTAATTAAAATAATTAATTAGTTTCCATTTCATTTAATTACCAAAAAAGGACCAAAAAAATTAATTTCTTTTCTTAAAAGGGTCAAAACCCTTAGAACATTCCGATTTAATTTTATTCGCGCGCATTTTAATTTTATTTCCTTATCTTTGATTATTATATAATTGTTCCGGATATGTAAATAGTAAATAGGACCTTTTACTGTTTTTTTTATTTTCCGTACTTATTTACTTAAAACGGGTCTTTGTAAATTTTTGGCGATGTATAGACCCGCGCCTTGTAATAGCGTAGGATTTACGTTTCCGCAATTTATTTTCCGCACCCCCTTTAACTATTAACTTGTATGAAAGAATGCATGACAATTAAAAATAACTCGTAGCTCACCAATGCCTGATCAAAGACAAATATTAACATGAAAACAACACACCGATTCACACACCACTTCTAGGGTACGCCTCACTGTTGCCTTACCTTCGAAACGTGGTCGTCGAGTACAGGACGTTTTAGTAAGTCCTTATGTCCATGACATGATCCAATTGCCTCGGAAAAGTTGCCTCGGAATTAAAAAGGATCAATGGCATAAGGTAGCTTCTAAGGTGTCCTACTATTACTCTGGTGACCACACTGTCCCTACAAACTCGAATTGACCTGAACACCTCCACCGGTAGTGCTACCTACCTCTCAATGGTGGGATGGCACTACCTAAAGGACACTTACACAGCTTAATTCCTTAGGGTAGGTAGATGACTCATGGGTACTTGCTCTTTTAAAAAAAACAAACAAAATACTTTTCACACCTTACACTTTCAAAAAGCTTTCAAAACAAATTTTTCAAACACTCTTGAGGACAGATACAAGAGTTATTCAGAAAACTTTCAAAGAAACTTTTTCAAACCCACTCACATTTTGAAAAGCAAACATTTTGAAAACACAAATGAGCAAGTATCTAAGAGCCCATGGATAACCATGGATATAAAGGGCGCTAATACCTTCCCTTTCTATAAATCTACCTCCCGAATCGAGAAAATATCTCATAAGGAATTTTGTTGTGCTTTTGTCCTGTCCATGTTGGAGAAAATAAAAGACGGTGGCGACTCTTGCTTACCGCGATATTTCGCGAACCAGCGTTAAACAGTCAGTTCCAGATCCACCGATCACAGCGGACATGCTAATCTAACTCTTCAAGTTTAAGAAGATTGAACAGGGGCAGCTGTTGTACCCCAAAATTTTCCCTCCCATTTTTCTTCATGACATTCTCCTAAGGTCCCCATTTGCTCAAGGTTGCCTAAGAATTTATCAGACAAATTCTCCTTCTAAGCAATGGACTCATAACTAGGGTTTTGTGTTTCTCATAGAAAATTGGGTTTCCAAGGTGTCAAGTGGTTTTCATGGTTCTTCATATTTCCCTAAGAATGCTCATGCCAAATTTCAAGTCTTGCATCACCAGTTTGCTTAGTCAATGGCTCAAATGAATGAAAATCAATTGTATTGGGTAAAAAGTCAACTATGATCAACGTAAAGTCAAACTTCAAGATTTCTGGTCAACATCAACATTTTGAAATCATATCAATCATTTGATCAAAGGTTTATCATGATTCCTTAAGAAAAGCCCTTAAATCATCAAAAGTCAAAAGTTGCCAAATTAGGGTTTCCTTAGGAGAAGTCAACTAAACTTTAATCAGGAATAACTTTCACATGCTTCATCGGCTTTTCCCCAACCAAATCTCATCTTTAAGGAAATCCAATTCTCTACGACTTTGTCACTCTAAGATCAAGTCCAAAAAATGCACCATTTGAGAGATATAAGCCAATACATTACAGGTCATTTCAAAAGTCAACAAAAAGACACTTTTTGTCAATGCAACTTACATCAAGATAAAATCTTAAAAATAAAAAATTACAAACATAGAGGTTGTAGAGGACATCTTGAGCTTTCCAAAAATTCAAATATCACCTTCAAAAGATGGAAATTGAGAGAGTTATGACCATTACAAGTTGGGAAATTTTGAGCAAATGCATGAAGGTCAAATTGAGCAAGCTTGATATTTTGGGCTATTGGGCCATGGTTTAAGGGTCCAAACGTGCTTTATACTCCTCATACACCTAAGAATTAATTCATACATCCCTTGACCTATTTTATTTTAATTACTTTTTTATTTATTCATTAAATAATGAAAAATAAATAAGATAAAATTATAT
This sequence comes from Vicia faba, assembly GCA_948472305.1. NCBI lineage: Eukaryota > Viridiplantae > Streptophyta > Magnoliopsida > Fabales > Fabaceae > Vicia > Vicia faba. Next base: position 1,474,956,035 of record OX451735.1, on the reverse strand, counting down.
CTTTTTCTACAAGGTCCAAGCCCACATATTTTTGCTCTAATTCACCACTATATAATCTCATCAGCTCTCATGCAAGAGGACACAAAAACCCTTGCCTCAAAATTGTTAAAAAAAGATCAAAAATTTCAAGAACCCTAGAATTTCAAAATCCTTATTACAAACCCTCTCACTACAAACAACCACTTTATTAACTCTCAACAAGCATACAGGGTAAAGTTGGATCAGTTTTGATGATCCAAACGTGTGAAATCACATTGCATAGCATCGCCAGTTGCACAATGTTCATAATATTAATATCTTGGTTTTCTGTTTGTTCTAACACTTACTAATGGTTGTTATGTGTTTATGAGATCTAACAATGCATAATAGAACAATCATGGAAGTCCCATCCATGCTAAATCACAAAATTCCATGTTTGCTCCGATTTGCTTTGCTTGTATCGTAACTCTAAAACCAGACCTTTTCAGTCCAAAAAGATTGCACCATTGAACTCGTAGCCCTTGATTTAGGGGGGTAGGGTATTATTTTCTTTCTAATAATGCTTATTTTGCAGGTTGAATGAAGGAGGGCAACCCGAGAAGATGACCAGAGCTAGGGCTCCGGCGCCTCTCCGGTCAATATAATCATGTTTTATATTTATGTTTATTGTTTGATTTATATAAATGAATGTATAGCCTCCCCAGCGGAAGAAGCAAGTCTGATAAGGATTTGTTGTACCAGGGCACGGGTTCAATCCCTGCCCTTGGTATTTTATTTTTCCATATATTTCGCTTGCAGATCCAGTAAAGTCGTCCTCATGCCTCAACGATGCACCATCAGCCCATTCAGCATCAGATCTGGTCGTCATGGTTGACCCGAAGATCCAGCGCCCCCAGATCTACACACCTAAGATGAACTCTCATTTGGAAGTCACACTGGATCCAGTACAGGTGCTTGGGCTTCCAATTTTGGGCCTGGTGATTTTCTCTCCTTGCACCCCCCGGTTTGCTCTACAATAGGCCCAAATCCTTTTATTTATTTTGCTTTCATTCTTTTTTTAACACAATTTAATTAACTTTTTAAAACTAACATTAATTTAGACTTAGGTTTTTAAGTAAGTTAATTACATTAATTCTCTTTTTTAATTAAATTAATTAAATTAATTTAACATAGTTTTTAGGGTTTAATTTGTTAAAATCAACTTAGGGTTTTTATAATCAATTAATTCTTTTTCTAAATTAAAATCAATTAGGGTTTTCTTTAATCATCAAATGATCACAAAACGATTTTTAATTTTCTTTTTTCCCTTTATTTTACCGCTTCACGTATTTACTTTCGCATTAGTTTATTTTCCCAATTATGTAACTACTACGGTTTGTAATAGTCTTAATTAGGTTTACTATTTTCCCTCATATTTATGGTTTTGTATCCCCTTCCCCAAAGCCCTATAATAGTTTAAATTTACTTTCTGCACCATTACTTTCTGCAATTTACCGCTTTCCTTATTATTATATAGTAACTACGCATGTATAGCAAAATCTAAAACAAAACGCTAGATAACCCTAATCAAGATCAAATAATTTAATTGAATCACTTTTCACACACTCACCTTTAGGGTAACCTCACTTTTTGCCTTCGGATAAAAATGGTCATGTCCCTCGAACGTAGGGATACTCTTAGCAAAGACCCTCTGTTAAAATCATCATAAATATCATAGTCCTGCGATGTCCCTCGAGTTTCCTACGAGAAATGATCATGTCCCTCGATGCTTCCTACGAATATATGATGACAGTCTCTTCGTATTGCTAAGGTATCCTTATATGTTGCCTTCTATGACCATAACGACGACCCTACACCTATCCCTCACACATCTAATGATAGGGCTATCTAAGGCAGAGGAAAATAACATGAAATACTTTTGAGTAGGTAGATAGCTCGTAATCGCTTTCTCACACTTTTCAAAATATTTTTTCACACAAAAAACTTCTTCTGAAATATTTTCAAAAATAAACACTTTGTATGAATTCTTAACTGATACAAGAATCATTACAAAGTTGTCGTACTTAGGCATTTTTTTCAAAATATTTTCAAACACATACACAAAATCATTTTCAAAAATAAAGTGAGCTAAGTGATTAAGATCCCGTAGATAACTACAGATGAAAAGGGTGCTAACACCTTCCCTTTTCATAACCTACCCACTGAACTCACAAAATCTCGAAGGTCTTTCCTGTTCTTTTCACCCTTTCATTATTGGATAAAATAAAAGTCGGTGGCGTCTCTTGCTATCCGTAACATTTGCGATAAAACGCAAAAACAAGTCAGTTCTCCCACCCTATTACACTATGGGTAGCAATCTTCCATCAGTACATGATCAGATGGCTCTGAGGAAAATAATTACCCTTGTATTTCTCAAAGTCGTAGACCTTGAACTTAACATGGATCTTAACATTCGGCACCAAGCACAAGTCATGGTCATTCTTCCTAAACAATTTCTTACCTTTCGTAGCCTTCATCTCTTTCTGCCGCTCTTGAAACTGATCTTTAAATTCATCCATCTTGTCATAGATATAAACATTCTCACTAGGAGCGGTATGGTAAATAGGGTCCTCAACTTGCAGCGCATCATGCATGAGTAGAGGAGCAATAATCATCACATATTGAAAATGAGGAACTTGACTCACCAGAGAAGCCTTAGATACATGATTGAAATTCTCAAGAACAAAGTTAGACAACATTCCCTAAGGATAACCAGCAGGCATCTGATTTTGACGAGAACCAGGAGGAGGAACAAAGAAAATTGGAGCTACAACCTCGGAGATCACAGTAGCTTGAGGTTGAGATGGAAGAGAATATTGATGTTAGGCATCAACCAAAGATTCAACCAAAGCAGTCATTCTATCTATACCAGTTCTCAAAACAGTCACCTATTCACGGAGTTCCCTCTGCTCTTGCTCAATTTTATCCATCTTGCATCTTGCTTCTATGAAGACAAAGGAAAACGGATGAGACTCTGACAGACCATGCAAAAAGAAAGACCAAATGATGTATGATGCATGAAATGCATGTGCAAATGATTATTCAGTTTAAAAGGTCCTAACTTCTCAAACTCCCATGTCAAAAGTAACAACGCCATTAAGACTTTCTCGTAAGACATCAGTACAATCAAAGGAACCTTCAATGAGCGGGGGATCTCAAGTCAACCTTCTGAGGCTTAACACCAAGTAGGTCAAGCATGACTATACCATATCCTATCCTAAGTGCACTCGAGTACGGGTATGGGACTTATCTCACTATACAGAGATCACCATGCATCTACAGACAAACATAAAAACAAGCAAACAAAAGATAATAGCATAAACACAGATAAACAAGTTAGGTGTAACCCGCTTGGTTTATGCATTCATCCCAAGCAGAGTTATCAGTCTGTCGTAGCGAGAAAAATTGAGATTAATATATTAATTAACTTAAATCAAAAAACAAGAGTCTCCACCGAACTTTATTATTTCCAAAGAGAAAGAGAAAATATCGAGAAAACCCAACATGAAAAATAAAACAAAAATAGAGATCTAGGTGCCATACCCCAAATCTTCCTTATCCTTATACTTAGGTTTTTTTATTAAAACAAATCATATTATTTGGTTTTATTTCTATAAGGGTGTAAAATAGAGAAGAAAGGTGTATTGATCGGGAAATGGATCATCAATATCTGATGGCTCATTAGAGTTTCGTTCATTTTGAGAGGGGGTCCATAAAACAGATTAGCCTTCCTTTTAAGAAGCCCAATAAAATGATATGGCTCATTAAGGTTTCCAGACCGGCCCACTAAAATTATTAAAGTCTTTTATAATAAGTTAGGGAGTGTGTATTCTAATCCAAGGAGGCCCATAAAGTATTTTATTTTATTAAGGTCCAATGTTTAGAAACAGTGGCCCATTTAAGTTTTTGAGTTTGTTTTGAAAAATATTTTGTTATAACATTACTATTATTATTATTACTATTATTTTATTATTATAATTATTAATAATTATACTAATATTTATTTTAATTAAAGAATTATGTTAAAAACTTAATTAAAATTGATTTTTGTTTTATTGATTAAAAGAGAAGTGTTAATAAAGATTTTTTTTCTGTTACGGCCCAAGTCCAGTCAATTGAGGATAGAAACATTTTTTGTTGTGAATCAAAAAAACGCACAAGCCCATTTCAAGTTTTTCTTTGGATTTGTTTTGAAGACTTTTTTTGTTTTAAAAATTATATTAATTTAATTATATCAGTTTTGATTAAGAAAAAAACAATGTTAATAAAAAGGGCTTTTTTTACACGGATACTTTCCCAGCCCAGAAGGCCCAAGTCTGAATTAAAAGAAAAAAGCTTGCTTCCAAAAAAACAGAGATTGTATGGATCATGAAAGGTAAACGCACGTTTAAGTGTACTAACAGCTACTGTATAAATTAAACAATATATTTTCATCCCTTTTTACAGTACAGAACAATATCATACCTAAATGGAAACAAACTAATTACTAATCAAAACAAATCAAATGAATCAATACATTCACAATGAAAATCAATTTTCAACTAAAACTTTTCATCAAATTACAAACAGCTTAATTTGTTGCCTAAATTACTAACCTTAAAAAAGCTATAAAACCTAAACAAAATTGTTACAAAGGAGGAGGTACAGTTAACAGAAGAAGAGGGAACAAATTAACAAAGAGAGGCAAACATAAATCGTGGCAGAAAGGGACAAATTGTCAACAAAAAAAACTCAAATTATAGAAGTTGGGGAAACTGTTATGGAGGAACAAAAATTGTTAACCAATGGTGAGCTTTCCCTAATTGCATTCGTTGAGACCCATGTAGCATCTTTGTTCCTTGCAAGCATAGGGTTTCAATATCTGAAACCCTAGCTTCTTCCATTACGTCGTCATCACAATCTGCAAAGCATCATCGCCGCACCTGAAACAAGACAAGGAAAGCATATCAAAATCAGGCAAATCGGACAAACGAAGGAGATTACAAGAAGGTTAATGGTAATTCACAGAGACTTAGCTCTTGTAAGAATGCAATGAGTAATTGTTGTTGAGGGATTTTCTTTGGGTTGCCAATCGGGGTTTAGGTTTTCAAACGGCGCAACTAGGGTTTGTTGGGAGAAGAAGGGAACGTTTAGAGAGAAATGAGATGAACAACACAGAGAGAGAAGAAGGTAATAATAAAAGTGAATGATATTTTGTATAACTGAATTATAATGTATCTTAGTAATCTCTTACGTGTAGCCCACCATAACTATTGTGCTCCCTAAATCACAACCGCATGATTGGTATTAAACAACCCCCAAACGCACTTCCACTGTAGCACCCATAAGCTTGCGCACACAGAGTCCAAGTGGACTCCTTAAAACATCTTGGGCCAAGCCCAATCATTATGTGCACCCCTTTCCTTTCTTTATTTCTCTAGCACCTGCGATTTCGTACCCCCCCCCCCCCCCGGGCCAAGTGGGCCAAGTCCAACATGTGGACTTGGACCCACGCTCACTGCACCCCCAATTTTATTGCTTAACTCTAAAGCGCACCCCCATGTCCTTTTGGGCCTAAATTCAATATCTGAATTTAGGCCCCTTCTTTTGACACCCCCATGGTTTACTAACCTAGTTTATTTCACACCCCCACATTTTTTTATTGTTTTCTTATTATTTTTATTACAATTTATTTTTTTTATATTTCTTATTTTAATATATTTAGTAATTAATATTATTTATTACTATCATAAATCAAATTGTATTTTTAAAAACTTATCTAATATTCAATATTTTATTTATTTGCATTACAAATGTTTTTTAAATCATGCATCTAATAAGATATGTTTTCATAATTAAAACTCTAAAAAATATTTCAACCAACCATCATTTATTTTCGTAAATCAAATTAATTCAATAAACAACTTTCAAAAAGGATTGAAAATATATTTAAATCAACCGCGTGCTTTTTCTAAAAATCTCCGCTACTCCGACACCTAGACTAAGCATGCGGAAAATGCAAATATCTTCGTAGTCCGTAAAAAAACACAAACCAACCGCGAACTACGAAATGGGACTCTGATTCCTCCTAAGAGGATTCGTAGGCATACGATGAAAACCATGGCAATTTACCCCTAATTAAAACTAAAACCCTTTTCCCCTATTAATAATTAAAACCCTATTTCCTAAACATCGCGCTTCTAAACCTAGTATTCTTGCGATCAAGGTAGATAAGGGGTTCCTAACACCTTCCCCTCATCTAGAACCGAGTCCAAATCTAGAATCTATAAACTTTAGGGTTATTCTTTTTATATTCCATTCCTTTAGGATAAAAATTAAGGGTGGTGACTCTTATTTAAAAACCAGTTGCAACAGTTGGTGACTCTGTTGGGGACTCAACCCTAGGTTTAGAAGACTCTCCTTTAGGTTTTAGGGTTTTTCTTATTTTTTTGGTTTTTATTCTTTCTTATTTATTTATTTATCTATTTCTTGCTTATTTTGTTTTTATTATTTTATTATGTTTATTCATTTGTGGTGGGATTTAAAATTTTGTAAAAAACTATTTTCAAAAACCCTTAGAAAGAAGGTTCGTCTATTAGCCAAAGGGTTACATCAATCCTATGAGTTTATGTGACGACTTCGCCTAGAGTCGATGGAATTCCACAAAAGGAATACCTTTCGAGAGACATCCTCTTAGGAAGTAGGACTTTGGAATGACACCTATGACTCTTTGTACGACCTTTAAACCCAAAACTCATGATGAGACCTCTCATGACCTAGAGACGAAAGTTTCGGTCTGTAAAAAGACTCTGCTTAAGGGAGGCCCTTATGCCTTTCCCTCTAGTGTCATTCATGATACCCTTAAGGAAGCCACCTTATGGGGAGAGTAGAATATCTATAGGCCAATACTAAGAACCTACCTTCTAAGGATACATTTCACAAATCCCACTACAATCTACAAACCCATAAGGGTTATGCCTTCATCCACTATTATCTTTAGCCCGTAGGGCTTCCGTCTATATCATCATCCCTATAGGGACTCCTCTTCGTCTTTCATTGTCCATAATCCTCAAGGAGTTTATGCCTATTTCAATCTCTAGTCAGTGTAGGGTATCATCAAATTAAACTTGTATAGAATACCCATACGTCTACATCACATTATCCATGAAACTTTTTTACCCTAAAAGAAAAAATATATACTTTTGCATACCCAAGCATTTTCATTCTACATCCATCTGCATAAAACTCATATCTCTTTCACTCACAGAACACTTCCAAACGTAGTCCAACAAGGTGATTCCAAAATACTCAGAACGAACTCGAGACAAATCATGAAGCAAAGGCAATGTTAGCTACAACAATGGAAGAAGGTCAACAAGCCACAACTGGGGACGTCATTACACCTCAAGAAAACACCCAGGCTCGACCCCAACCTATACAAGCTTCAAATAAGAACCTTGATGTACAAGAACATGCTGTTTTCCAAGATGGGTATACTCCATCCCACGAATCTATTGAGTATCATCAATTTGCATTCCCTATTCCGAAACCCCAAGGGGAAAACCTGATCATGAATACTGAAGAGCCACAAGATGTTGAGGACACCAAAAGATACCGCATGCTGGAAAAGAGGCTTAGTGCCATAGAAGGACAGGAAACTTGTAGCTTTGATACTTCTGCTTTATGTTTGGTTGAAGATGTGGTACTTCCTCTGAAGTTTAAGATACCGGATTTCGAGAAGTAGAAAGGAGCTAGTTATCCTAAAACTCATTTAAAGATGTATGTTAGGAAAATGGCAGCATACCCATGCAATGACAAATTGCTTATTCATTGTTTTCAAGACAGTCTTAGTAGAGTATCATTAGAATGGTATATGCAATTGGAAAGAAACCACGTCCCCACCAAGAATGACTTCGATTTGGTATTTCAGAGATTTTATCAATACAATATCGACATGGCTCAGAGTCACATGCAATTGCAAGATTTATCTCAGAGGAGTAATGAATCTTTCAAAGAATACGCGTAGAGATGGAGAGAGTTGGTTGCTCAAGTACAACCGCCATTATCGAATAAGGAGTTGGTAGACATGTTCATGAGCACCCTCAAAGGTCAGTACTATGAAAAAATGTATGGCAGTATACCATCACGCTTCTCTGACCTAGTAATAGCTGGGGAACACATCGAGAACAACATCAAAAATGGAAAAATCCAAAGCATCTCGAATAACCCGACTGGTGAATCCCTTAGAGATTTCCAAAGGGAAGAAGAAAATGAAACAAGTGCAGTATGGGAAACTTACCAAGCTCTAGAAACTTTGTCTCTTGTGCCTTATCATCAATTTTCGTACGTAATAGATGCTCAATACCAAAAACCACCCTCTGGTGTTCAACACCAACAGCCATGGCTTGTACCACAGAACCAGCAGGTTAAGATTTCACCTGAACATCGATGTCAGAATCGACAGGTTCAGAATCGAAACAATCATCATCAACGCCTGAATCAGCATATGCATCCAAACACCCGAGAAGGGGAAACTCGCCAGTTTGACCCAATCCCTATGACATACAATCAATTATGGTCATATCCGGTCCAAAATTCATCAATGACCCCTAGACAAACCAGATTCATGAAGTCTTCATTTCCTCCTTGGTACAACTCGGATGTTTAATGTGAGTTTCATGGTGAAGTAGCAGGGCATTCGATTGAAGAATGCAATTCATTTAAAGAAGCGGTACAAGAGCTGATTGACAATAAGAAATTAAATTTTAAAGAAGATGGCCCGTATATAATGGAAAATCCCTCGCCCTGATGGATGGATCACTAAAGAAGCTCAGCTCTAGATCATAAAGCCTTTATCATTTCAGTTTGAGATTTCTTAGTTGTTAAATTTCATTTAGTATAAATTTGTATCTTTTGGTTAGTAATTCTAATAAAATAAGCATGCATGTTTTTCAAATCGATTAATTCCACAAATAATCAATGACTTTCTATTCTCCTTTTCTTTCTTCCATTTCACAACTTTAACAAGTTTCGAAGGATAATGATGAAAATACAAAATAATAAAATTTTGTTGACGTATGCTTTTTAATAGTAAGGCTTAGCTGACGATGTAAGGTATTATTTCACTTCCTAAACAATGGAGAAATAAGGAGTTCATCCATAGTTAACCCCCTCGAGCAAGATGTCAGAGTTCTTTCTATTTTCTAAAAAAACCTTAATCTTAACCAGGGGCAGGGTAGATTTCAATTAATTTGATGATGCATTCAAACCCCAGGAGAATCGGAATGATCTAAGCAAAGATTCGAGCATATCATCTTCCTCATGTTCATCATCCAAGATTGAGGAATCAGCTAAGACAAAATCCACAACGTCTTTCTCCTCACTACATCAATCAAGATCGAGGAAAACAATGAAGACGAAGCTTACAACAATCAGCGTGACTGTCAAAAAATTTCAAAATCAAAAGCGAAAGAAAAGAAATTCAAAAAAAGTGAAAGCCCGCTAAGTCAAATAAAATCAAAACTTGACTTAGGAAAAAGTTACGGCATCTCGATAGATCGAAAAAAAGAAAAATAATTCAAAAAAATCGGTCCATGCAAAATTAAGGGATTAAAAAAAATTAGAGAACAATCTTGTGACTTCCACCTCAATAATCATTAAGGCTCCTCATCAAAGCTTGTATCTTATCAATACTTTTCATCGGTGCTTGAATTTTATCTACGCTTCTCATCATCTGCGCAACTATAAAATTTCTCTTAGGGATTAAACGCATATGTTGCATTAATCGAAATTAGGATTGAAGAACATCAAGGAGAATGGGGTGGGATAAAATAAATTTCAAGCCTTATATCTTTTGTTTCTTAAACCATGAACCATGGCCATGTTACAACCTTCAAAAGTCTTAATTGAAACTAGGTTCATTGTGAAAGCATACTCGGCGAAATTTGTGTTAAATTGACTCCTATGTTTGTTAAAATTATTTCTAACTACTTCACTTCTTCGAATATTCATCTTCTAATAATCCATTTCTTTTCAATAAGTAATTTCGATTTCAAGATCTTGCATGTGCGTCACATTAGGATTACTTTTTCCAAATGTACAATTTTATCTACGAATCAATACTTAGCATCAAGGAGATCTCAAAATTGGTTTGATCAAAAGCCATCCTGCCCAGGAAGCTCCTAACTAGGGGGAAAAGAATCTAAGGGGATTGTGATACGGTGGGAGAACTAACTTGGGTGTTTTGCGTTTGATCGCAAATGTTGCGGTTTAGCAAGAGTCGCCACTGACTTTTCTTTTATCCAAGAGGAAAGGTGAAAAAACACAAGAAAGACCTTTGAGATTGTTTCTTGAGTTAGGGGCGCAGATTATGAAAAGGGAATGTATTAGCACCCTTTTCATCCTTGGTTTTCCATGGGATCTTAGTTACTTGTTAGATCACTTTCTTTTGTTTGAAAATATGCTTTGTGTGATTTTGAAAGTATTTTTGAAAAGATGCCATTGTTTAGGAAAACTTTGTAATGATTCTCGTTCGTAAGAATGTATACAAAGTGTTTGATCTTTTGAAAAAATTTTCAATTTTTGAAAGATGTTTTGAAAGTGTTGGCATTTGTTTTGAAAATAGAAAGGATTTTTTTGTTTTGAAATTGAGCAAGTAACTAGGAACATTCTACCTACTCAAAAGTATTTTATGTTTATTTCCTTTCTCCTTTGACATTGTTATCTTACCATTGATTTGGTAAGTAACCCTATCTTTGGATGTAAAAGAGACGGCGTGGGTCATCGTATAACCATGATTAGCAATGTTGCAAGGTATCTTATCATTTTTCTTTAGGGACTATGATCATTTTGAAAAGGCAACATAGATAGCATCGTCGAGGGACTATGATCTTGTATTTTTGCTTGTCTTTGCTAAGATACCTCACATGCGTAATATGGTCATTTTTTGTAAGGAAACCAAGTGGATTTACCCTAGGGGTGCTTGTGTGCAAGTGTATTGATTTTCATGCTTTATTTTTGTCTTGATTAGGGTTTGCTATTTTTGTTGATTTTAGTCTTTTCATACAAAACCCTAATTACTAGCATTTGTATATAAAGCGATAAATTGCGGAAATTAAAATTTACTACGCTATTACATCATTAGGGGAGGGGGTATACAAATTTACAAATGGGAATTTGCAAGAAAATTAAACCTAATTATCTATTACAACCATATTTGAATAATATACAAGAATTAAATAAATAATGTACAAGGATATAAATGAAAAAAAGATATGATTTTTGTTTGGTTTTTGTTAAGGGAGATTTCTAACCTAATTTGAAGAAGATGATTAATTAGAAACAAAAAAATTAAGTTTAAACTAATTAAGGAAGAAATTAAATTAAAAAATGTTTTTTAGGGTTTTTATGAAAAAGGTTTTAAGTTAAATAAGGATAAATAATGAAAATTAAATAATTAAAAGAAACCTAAATTCTAAGTTAACTTTAATTAAGAAAATAAAACAATTATTAAACCTAAGTCTAAATGTTTAATTATTTAAAAGAGAAATTAATTTTTTTAAAGAAAAATGTTTTTTAGTCCATTTTTGTTTTATAGGAAAATAAAATAAATAAGTGTAAATAATAAATAAAATATTTTTTTTGGATTTTTCATGATTAATAAACAAAAATAATAATAATAATAATAATAATAATAATAATAATAATAGTAATAATAATAATAATAATAATAATAATAATAATAAATAAATAAAAGATAAAAAAGTAAAAAAAAAATTAAAAAAAAATAAGTCATGGGGGTTGATAAGTGAAACAGGGGGTATTGTGAGAAAATAAAGTCATGCCCAAAGGATGGCCCAGGCGTTGCAAAAAAAACACAAAAATGTCAACACAAAATAGTGGAAAAAATGGGAAAAAAGGTTACGCTGGGGCTTGAACCTAGGACCTCATAGTGACAGACGCGTGCTTTAACCACTGGGGTGGTGATACATCCATTAACTTGTATGAAATGATAAATATATAACATAAAGCGTGCCCTGACTGTACTTCATCTTCAACCTCCAGCCAAAGGATATGTAACTTGCTCATTTCTCAACAAAAATGAAAGATGCAAACATGAAAGTTGCTCCATTTTTTCACACAAATCCAACCATGTAAATATCATAAGCTATAAATCAAAGATGAATGAGAATTTATAAAAGTACTAAATTCTGACCTAAATATTTCAGAAAATTTAAACTCAAAATTCTCCTAGCTCAATCAAAATAAATAAAATCTATGGACATGTATAGTTTCAGGGCAATGATGTCTACATTTTATCTTCACAAATGAAAGCCTAACAATGCCTAAATATGAAGATAGAAGTTCAAGAAAAATAACTCAAAACTGGAAATCATGAAATGCAAATGAGCTTGATTCAAGATGCTGCAATAATCAGGTTAGCTTCCTCAAGTTCCCAGGAAGCTAATGCAATGGTTTGCTTGAGCAATGGATGGCTAGAATGGTCAGGAGAAGTCAAGTTGCAGACCTCTGTTTTTTGTTATGGAGGATGGTGATGGAGATGTTACAGTTCCAAACCAAGGACAGGGATGGACTATAATTGATGTAAGGAAGCTTTAGGAATGAATTTGAGGGAAAAAACATGAGGGAAATGAGAGATACAAGTTTAAGGTCAAAATTGTGTATCATTGGAGTTTTTTGTGCAATTTCTGGCTAGAGGGATTTTGGGAGTGTTTCAGGGTGATTTTTCTCGTGCCTTAGCTCACAAATAGTGACTCTATTTATAAGCAACAAGTTTGGAGACTTATCGTTGATCAGAATTCAAAATCACAAGTTTATGCATAACATGTGATTTTTGAGAAACTCAAGTTTCAAAGTCTTGTGTACTTGCTAAGATAGAGTGGTTATGCTTTAAACATACTTGCTTCTGACTTTGTGGATGGAGTGTGATCAGAGGGAGCAAGTTAGAGGCTCAAGAAGGGACTTTATGCAAAAAGCTTGCTTTACAAGAATGGCAATGTTAACTTTGTGCTATTAATGGAAATGTAACTTGGATAATAGCTCAATTGCTTGGATCAAAGCTCTAACAACTATGTAAACATTTAATGATGGAGTAAAAAACAAGTTTGAGGCCTGCAAAGCAAATATTATGCAGCCTAGCATGGATTTGGTTCATGTGTTCATCAAAAAATGACTTGTAATTCAAGTTTGAAAACCCTAACTTCCTCTCTTCAATTCTCTCTGCTCAAGAATGATCTCAAGGAGTTCTTTGACATTTTAGAAAGCTTGAAATTTGCTCTACAACCCCTCTTTGAATCACTTTTGAAAATTTCCCTTGGAACTATATGAAAAAGTGCCTTGAAGTTGAAGAAGTGAAAAACACAAGAAGGGGGGGTTGAATTGAAAACTTGAAATCAAAAGCGCAATGACACAGTATTTTTATCCTGGTTCATTTGATCTCAAACTACTCCAATCCACCCATCAAGGTGATTTCGCCTCTCTCCAACGAGGTCTTAATTCACTAATCACAAAAGGATTACAATCACTACTTTAACAACTATTAAAGTCTTCTTGAGTGCAACCACAATCCGGTTAATCTCAAGGAACACTGTTTTAAAACAAAGATACAAGAATGTGTGTTGTTGTTTTTTGTTACTAAAACTGTTATCACAACTGTGATAATTTACACAAAATTAGAGCTTAGAAAGATGATGAATAATGCTTGTAGCTTTTTGAATTTACGTGAATAGTCTAGGCAAATCATAAACGATTTGAACACTGAGCTTGTTTATATAGGCAATGGATTTACGTTGATCATCAAGCGTGTTAAATGACATTAACTCAGTTTCCATTTGGAGAAGATCCTGTCTGAAAGAAGCTGTTGTAATTGATGTTGTATTGAATGATTAGTAACGATTCAGAATCTTTCATCCTTGTTTGCTGCTGATGCTTCAGCATATTGATGACTTGGATTATTATGCTCTTGTTCAGAATCAGAGTTTACTTCACTTAAGCGCAGGTTATGGTTACCAATCTTCAGTGCAAATTTTGATTGCTTCAGCGTGTAACTTTTATAGCTTATCTTCTGATGTTGGTTTGGTCAGAACTTATGCATACAAAATAACATAATTTTTAGGTGCATATTTGTTCTTTGTATTTGTTATCATCAAAACTCTGACTAAGGGTTGTAGAATCAAACTATGTTCTAACAATCTCCCCATTTTTGATGATGACAAAAACTAGAATTTTTGATTAAAAATATCGAACAAAGGGTTTAAGAGAAACTCCCCCTGAGTTGATTACTTCCCTTAAGTTCCTTCTCATCATAGTTTAAGCTGTATCTCCTATCAGAATTTGTACCTGTTCAAACTTTTCAGAAAGTAGAGGTTAAGTAATTCAGAATGTTTGAGACTTTTGTCTCGGTAAACCATTATTAAAAATATCTTACTTTCTCCCCCTTTCTGTCATGTATCAAAAAGGAAATATAATCAGAGTCAAAAGAGATGATTTATATTTAAAACATAATGCAATGACAAGTTCCAAGAACAAAGAGGTAAACAGAAAAGTTACAGATAAACAATTTTTAAAAGAAAATCTAAGAAGGAGGGGGAGACATGTGAACAACGCTTCCAGCAAGCTCTTGATCTGAGTATTTGACTCTTCTTGCTTGCCCAAAATGCCTCTAATTTTCTTTGTGGCGTCTTCTTGTTTACCCAAAATACTTTTAATCTCTTTGTCAGTATCCTCCTGCTTATCCAGCCTTGCATGGATTAAAACATTTTCTTTCTTCAACTCTTCCAGAGTTTGCATGACTAAGGAGGAAGCCAGTGTCTCTTCAGGAGTTGGATGTTGCTCAGAGCATTCTGCAGCTTCTTCTGAGTGAACCATTTCTTCTGCTGTAATTATGTCTTCTGGAGCAGTAGTCAGAGAGAGACTTTCTGATTCTGGTTCATCTACATCTGAAGGATGATGCTCTTTCCAAGGAGCATTATCCAGTGAGAGAATGTCTTTCTTGAACAATTGTCTCAGAACTTGGTCTTGAAAAGCCTTCAGCTTATCACTAAAGTTCTACTGAGCCTTTTCATAACACAATTCCTTCAGCTTCAGCGTTTCAAAGCTAAGCCAATTTCTGAATCTTGCCCACATATAATCAGAAGCAGTAGGATTAGTCATCTCTTGACTAGCATGCTTCAAAGAATTTATCCATTCCTGCATTCCTGTTTCAAAAATCAACATACTTTTACCAACATCTGATGTGGTTTCAGTTGGTTTAGGTTTGGGAATGGCAGTTTTGTGTGAGATGGAAGCTAGTCTTTCCAGCGTAATTGGATCAATGACAAGTCTTACGTTGTCAGCTGGACTGTTAGTGGGTGAAGGAGTGGGAGAGTCAGGAATGATAATTGGTCTGGTAGGGGTGTTTGAAGGTGTGGATTCAAGGGATGTATGGATTTCTGGAATGTCGTGAATGGTGAGAGGCATATGAACCGCAAAAGGTTCTGTAATTCTAGGTATTGGGATTGTGGTATCAGAGTCTGAATGAGAGTCTTCAGATTGGTTTATGGAGGTGAGTTGGGTTTCTGATTCTGGAATATCAAACGATGGAATTTCATATGGTTGAGTTTCTGGTTGTGGTATTTCTGGTTGAGGAATTTCTGTTTGTGGAGAGTGTGGTTGCAAAATTTCTGGTGGTTGTTGAGAGTTTGGATTTTGTGGTAAGGGAGAGGAAAAATCTTGATCAAATAAATCAATATCAGATAGAACTTTGGAAACTTCTAGTTGGTCATGTTCAGGATTTGGATTTTGAGAGGTGGAGTGAGGTTCATTCAGAAAATGTCCTAGATTTTTAGATGGATCAAACCCTATGTCAAAGTCTTCAAAGGTTTGGGGTGATGAATTTTCTGGTTGTGAAGGCATGGCTTTATATGTTGATACATTTATTGATTATATAATAGAAACAGAGGAGGGATTACCTTTCTTTTTGGAAGCTTTTGGTGTCCTCTGAGAGGGTCCTTCTCCTGCTGCTTTCCTCTTCTTTGATTTCTTCAGAACAACCTCTAGAGCAGCCTTGTGCAAATCCTGAATATTGATTTTTGGGGCAGTTCCATCAGCCTTGCACGCTTCAAGGTATCTGACTATTATTTCTGGTTTGGAGTCTATCTCAGAAAATAAAGGAAAATCCTTCAGAGATATCCTTCTGGAAGTAATGGTCTCATGAGGGGTAACAGTTGGTTCCTTCTTGATATTCTCAATGATCTTCATTTTCTTCACATTTTTAGCGTTCAGAGGCTTCCCAGCGGTTGCTTCCAATGTGTTGATTTCTTGAGCCTCTGTCAGATGTTCTATCAGCCTATTCTCTGTTAGAATATCTGATATCAGCCTTCCTAAGGGAATCCAATCCCTCTTGGTCCTTTCTTCTTCTCTTGTTTCCTTCACACTTGTTCTGAGATGGTTAAACATCAAGTGTGGAATATTTACCTTTGTCCTCTTAGCAATGAAATAGATCAGAAATTGTTGATCAATGTTGATATAATCAGGAGAGCTTGTGGGCTTCCTGTGGTTGATACACCCTAGAATGATTCTGGCCCAAATTTTGTGGTGATCCTTCAAATCTCTGATTTTACTAGAGGGTAGTCCATGAGTAAAAATTCCCATTGCAATTGATCTTAGGTCAGAGCATCTCTCAGCCATGTCAATGCATCTGACACCACCACCATTGTATCCAAGAAGCTTTGCAATAAGATCTTCTGTAATAACAATTTTCTTCCCCATGACATAAGAAGTAACCTGGTGATTTAAAGAGGAAGCATGTATCCAGAATTCTTTGACAAGAATGGGAAATGTTGGCCCTAATAGACGGTCAAAGTACATGTTCCATCCTTGTGTTGTAACGTCTTCATACAGGTTGAAGCCATTTTCTTGCAAGCTCTCAAAATCAATAATCAGTTTAGAGAGAACTTCCAGATTATCAATAGGTGTGAGGAGCGTTCTGTGGGGTTCTTCATACTGTTCCGTTGAAGCAGATTCATGAGCACTGACATTTGAAAGACTTGATGAAGCCATTGTTCACACGGGATTTTGAAGAAGATGAAGAGGGTTTTTCAAAGCAAGAACTTGAAACGAGAGAAAATATTGATGAGAGTAAAAGAGAATGAATGTAAAAAAGTAATTTTGAGTTTAAATAGGTTTCTTGAAAACGTAAGCAGTAAGAAAAAGAAAAATTAGTCATGATTATATGCATTAATGACACCTGATTTTAGGGGATTTAGAAAGATACTGAACGGTTACCGCTTACAAGTGTCTCAATGAATCCAATCAGCGCCTTGATCCCTTCAGAAATTGAACGCTTGTTCAGCTTCAGAAGGTAGCTAATGAGAGGATGACAACTGTTTGATGATGTGAACTACACGCTTCTATCCTTGAAATGAAACGTTCAGATCTTCATGGATAAATTCTGATGCAATCTGTACTTCTAAACTCTGAAGACAGGTTGATCAGTTGTTCACAGAAAATAATAAAGTTCTGAAGGTTAAGATATGTAAATAAAACATTTTATTCTGGGCATAGCTTCATGCTGAGATGTTTCAGAATGAAGTTAAACCTATCTTCAGAAAGAGGTTTTGTAAAGACATCAGCCCATTGATGGTCTGTGTCAATAAATTTTAAGGTTAAAATTCCTTTCTGAATATAGTCCCTAATAAAATGATGTTTTATTTCTATATGCTTAGCCCAAGAATGTAAAATAGGATTCTTACTGAGACATATAGCAGAAGTGTTATCATAGAGGATGGGAATATTACTCTCAAATATGTTGAAGTCTTCAAGTTGACTTTTCATCTAGAGCATTTGCATGCTACATCCAGCTGCTGCTATGTATTCAGCTTCTGCTGTTGATAGTGCTATTGTGGATTGTCTCTTGTTGGTCCATGAGATCAGATTTTCTCCCAGAAACTGGAAGCTTCCAGAAGTGCTTTTATGTTCTACTCTGTCTCCAGCGAAGTCAGCGTCACAATATTCTACTAAGCTATAATCATTTGATTTTCTATAAAAACAAACCCAGATTAGTAGTACCTTTCAGATACTTGAAAATTCGTTTAACTGCTGTTAAGTGAGATTCTCTAGGATCTGATTGGAATCTAGCACATAAGCAAACACTAAATAAAATTTTAGGCCTTGAATCCGTCAGATAGAGAAGAGAACCAATCATACCTCTGTAGACCTTCTATTATACCTTTTTACTTACCTCTTCCTTTTCCAGAATGCACGTGGGATGCATTGGAATCTTTGAGGGCTTACATTCTAAGAGATCAAATTTCTTCAGAAGTTCTCTGACATATTTGCTCTGATGAATGTAAGTTGCTTCTGGAGTTTGGTTTATCTGAATGCCCATAAAGAATTTGAGTTCCCCCATCAAGCTCATCTCAAACTATGCCTGCATGCATTTAGAAAACTCTCTTCCCAAAGAGGGTTTAGTAGACCCAAAGGTGATGTCATCAACATAAATCTGACATACTAAAATGTCATTCTTAATTGTCTTATAGAATACGGTTATGTCCACTTTCCCTCTGGTGAATTCCTTTTCTAACAGGAAGTTACTTAGTCTTTCATACCAAGCTCTGGGAGCTTGTTTCAGACTATAGAGTAACTTCTTTAGTATGAAAACATATTATGGGTGTTTGGAATTCTCAAACCCAGGGGGTTGGTGCACATATACCTCTTCTTCTATGTAGCCATTTAAGAATTCACTTTTGACATCCATCTGATACAGAGTGATGCCATTGTTTACAGCAAATGATATTAAAAGTCTGATAGATTCTAACCTGGCGACTGGAGTAAAGGTTTCTGTATAGTTTATCCCCTCTTACTGACTATAACCTTGTGCTACCAGTCGTTCTTTGTTTCTGATGACTTCTCCTTACTCGTTCAGTTTGTTTCTGAACACCCACTTTGTTCCAATGACGTTGAATCCTTTTGGTTTGGGAACCAGATACCATACGTCATTTCTGGTGAACTGATTCAATTCCTCCTGCATTTGCAGAATCCAGTCATTGTCCAGAAGCGCTTCATCAATTGTTGTTGGTTCAATCAGAGAGACCAGTCCCATGAGGGATTCTTCAGAGTTTCTGAATGTTGATCTTGTTCTGATTAGATCATCCTTCTTTCCCAGTATTTTATCTTCTGGGTGAGCTATGCTACTTCTGGATAGTCTTTTCTGAAGTTGATCAACTGAAGGTGCTGGATTGCTTGCAGTAACTCTTTCTGATGTTGTGGGAGCGTCTATGTTAAGAACTTCTGACGAGTTATCTTCAGTACCTATGAGTTCAACTTCCATACCTGCAAGGAATTCATTCTGCTTTGACTTTTGAGAGTCAAGCTTATCATCAAACCTAACACTGATTGACTCTTCAACAATCTGCGTTTCTGTATTGTATACTCTGTACCCTCTTGAGCGTTCAGAGTATCCCAACATAATACACTTTTGTGCTTTAGAGTCAAACTTGTTCAAATAATTTTTTGTATTAAGAATAAAGCAAGTGCATCCAAATGGATGAAAATAAGAAATGTTGGGCTTTCTGTTCTTCCACAATTCATATGGAGTCTTTTCCATAATAGGTCTTATGGAGATTCTATTTTTAATATAATATGATGTGTTGATTGCCTCTGCCCAGAAGATCTTAGCCATGTTAGTCTCATTGGTCATGGTTCTGGCCATTTCTTGCACTGTTCTTTCGTTCTACAACTCCATTTTGTTAGGGAGTTCTAGGACAAGAGAAGTCATGCAAGATGCCTTTTTCATTAAAAAATAATTCAAAGTTTTTATTTTCAAATTCCCCACCATGATCACTTCTGATTTTGACAATTCTAAGATCCTTTTCATTCTGAAATTGGTTGCAGAAGGTAACAAACACAGAGTGTGACTCGTCCTTTTGTCTTAAGAACTTTACCCATGTCCATCTGCTATAGTCATCTATGATTACTAACCCATACTTCTTGCCACTGACAGGCGCAGTTTTTACTGGTCCAAATAAGTTAATGTGCAGAAGTTCTAATGGCTTAGAGGTGGAAACAACATTTTTGGATTTGAAAGCAGGTTTTAAAATTTTTCCTTTCTGACATGCTTCACACAGAGCATCTGAGTTGAACTTCAAGTTAGGAAGTCCTCTGACCAAATTGAGTTTATTAATCTAAAATATTTTTCTCATACTAACATGCCACAATCTTCTGTGCCAGACCCATTGCTCATTGTTAACAGAAAGTAGGCATTTTACATTCTGACTCTTTAGTTCAGAAAGTTTTATTTTATAAATGTTGTTTTTCCTCTTTCCATTAAATAGGATAGTCCCATCTTTATGACTAACAGCTTTGCATGAATTTTTATTAAAGATTATATTATAACCGTTATCACTTAATTGACTTATGGATAACAGGTTATGCATTAATCCATCAACTAATAATACATTATTTATAGAGGGAAGATTTCCATTACCTACTATTCCAGAGCCAATGATCTTTCCTCTTTGGTTGCCTCCAAATCCCACGCAGCCTCCAGTCTTAAGTTCCAGGCTTTGTAACATATGCCTTCTTCCCGTCATGTGTCGAGAGCAGCCAGAGTCCAGGTACCATGACTGGTGTTTTAGCCTTGCTGCTAAAGATATATGCTACATATGTAATTTTATCCTTAGGTACCCATATCTTCTTAGGTCCTGGTTTGTTAGTTTTACCAAAATTCTGATTAAATTTTTGTTTGACAGAATAATCACTACTTTTGTATTTTATGTCGTGTGTGTCCATATATAAAATGTGAATTGAGTGGTTTGCATTTTATGACTAATTCCAGGGCCTGTTTAGGTGTAGATACCTTACCTTGATATCTTATCCCTTTTCTTCCATTTCTGCTAACTCCATAGATCATTGAAGCCATCTTGCTTCTATCTATGTTTCTAGCTAGAAACTTCTGAAAGCTGTGATCATACTCTTTGATGATCTCATCAGCATTACTGGGAGTCTCTAAGATTGTTTCCTTCTGAGAATTTTGCAAATTATTTTCTAATTTTGAAATTTTTTCTTTTAACTCAGAATTCTCTAATCTGAGACTCTCAGACTTTTCAGAGTCAGAGGCAAGATCCCTTTTCAGGTTCTTGAATTTGACTCTGATATGCTGATACCTTTCCAGAATTTCATTTAGACTTTCTGCAAGTTCAACCTTAGTAAAATTAATGGTAAATTCAGGGAATACCTCTTCAGTGTCTGATTCTGAGTCTGAACCAGAAGCTTCACTTTCTTCTGACACGTTTGCCATGTGAGCTATGTTTTCTCTTTCATAATCTGACTCTGAGTCAGCTTCAGAGGTGTCTGAATCATCCCATGTTGCCATGAGGCTTTTCTTATTTTCTTTGAATGACTTCTTTTTGGGCTTCTCCTTCTGAAGCCTTGGGCAGTCACTTTTGTAGTGCCCTTGCTCGTTACACTCATAGCAGGTGATGTCCTTGTTATTTGGCTTTCTGTACCCTGGAGAACCTTCAGATCTTCTGTGTCCAGAGGAAGACTCAGACTTTCTGTATCTGGAGGAGGATTCATTCTAATTCTCTGATCTTCTGGGATTTCTGAATTTCCTTTGTCTCTGCTTCCACAGTTGGTTCACCCTTCTGGAGAGGAGAGACAGTTCATCTTCTTCTGATGAGGATCCATCAGAAGTTTCTTCCACAACCTGCAAAACCTTAGAGTCATATTTTCTGTTAGATTTTAAAGCTAGTGGCTTACCTTGCTTTTGAGGCTCAACTTCTTCTAGCTCTATCTCGTGACTTCTGAGGGAGCTGACAAGTTCCTCCAAAGATATTTTGTTGAGATCTTTGGCTAGCTTGAGTGCTGTGACCATTGGCCTCCATTGCTTGGGTAAGCTTCTGATGATCTACTTAATGTGATCAGCAGTAGAATACCCTTTGTCAAGAACCTTTAGTCCAGCAACAAGGATTTGGAATATTGAAAACATAGCTTCTATGGGTTCACTGTCTTCCATCTTGAATGCCTCATACTTCTGAATGAGCGCAAAGGCCTTGGTTTCTTTGACTTGAATGTTGCCTTCATGCGTCATTATCAGAGATTCAAACATGTTTTTGGCGGTCTCTCTATTTGAGATTTTTCTCATATTCTAAGTATGAGATAGAGCTGAGGAGCATTGTTATGGCCTTATGGTGACCTCTTCCATCCACTGGATGTGTGTATCCATCAGTTACCATGTCCCACAGATCAGCATCATGGGCCAGAAAGAAACTCTCAATTCTATCTTTCCAGTAGTAAAAGTTTTCTCCATCAAAGACTGGAGGTTTACCACTGAATCTATCCTTGTCTTCATGGTAGTCATTGCTGATGTTTTGGCTTGGTCCCACCATAGCATTTTTCTGCAGCTTGGATCTTGTACTGACACGGTTAAGTGTTTAAGCTCAGAACCATGCGCTCTGATGCCAATTGAAGAAGTGAAAAACACAAGAAGTGGGGGTTGAATTGAAAACTTGAAATCAAAAGCGTAATGACACAGTGTTTTTATCCTGGTTCGTTTGATCTCAAACTACTCCAGTCCACCCGTCAAGGTGATTTCGCCTCTCTCTAACGAGGTCTTAATTCACTAATCACAAAAGGATTACAATCACTACTTTAACAACTGTTAAAGTCTTCTTGAGTACAACCACAATCCGGTTAATCTCAAGGAAAACTGTTTTTAAAAAAAGATACAAGAATGTGTGTTGTTGTTTTTCGTTACTAAAACTGTTATCACAACTGTGATAATTTACACAAAATTAGAGCTTGGAAAGATGGTGAATAATGCTTGCAGCTTTTTGAATTTACGTGAATAGTCTAGGCAAATCATAAACGATTTGAACACTGAGCTTGTTTATATAGGTAATGGATTTACGTTGATCATCAAGCGTGTTAAATGACATTAACTCAGTTTCCATTTGGAGAAGATCATGTCTGAAAGAAGCGGTTGTAATTGATGTCGTATTGAATGATTAGTAACGCTTCAGAATCTTTCATCCTTGCTTGCTGCTGATGCTTCAGCATATTGATGACTTGGATTATTATGCTCTTGTTCAGAATCAGAGTTTACTTCACTTAAGCACAGGTTCTGGTCATCAATCTTTAGCGCAAATTCTGATTGCTTCAGCGTGTAGCTTTTATAGCTTATCTTCTGATGCTGCTTTGGTCAAAACTTCTGCGTACAAAATAACATAATTTTTAGGTGCATATTTGTTCTTTGTATTTGTTATCATCAAAAATCTAACTAAGGGTTGTAGATTCAAACTATGTTCTAACAGAAGTTAGGTCAAAATCCTGCCTAAATTAGGGCAAAATTTCACTAAGTGTTTAATTTCAAGACCATGAATTCATGAATTAATAACTTGGGATCTAAGCATTTTTAGTAGAATTTGTGTAAATCAATATTGTAGACATCATGGAGATCTACAACTTTCATTTTGCAAGTTTATTTTGAATCATCTTGCATCATGGTGAAAATTTTGCTAAAAGTTGTGAAAAAACATGAAGTTTTAAACACTTAGAAAAAATTTTGTTAGAAAACTTTGACTTTTCAAAATGAAATCTTGACTTTTTGATTTCTTGATGAATAAGTTTCATATTTTGACATGTTTGGATGAATTGTGATCTTTGACACTTGATCTTGACCAAAAAGTCAAAGTTTGACTTTTCAGTATACAATTGACTTTTGATCAGTTGGCTGAAAATTCACTATCAATCCAATTGATCTTGAGAAATATTTTGGGTAATGCCATTAGGTCAAAATTATGCAATTGAACTCTTGATATCATGCTTCAAACCAATTAACCATTTGCTAGGTCAAAAATCAGAAATTGCCCCTTCTTAGTCAAAACCCTAATTTTGACCATTTTGCCCTTTTGATTTGATCAAATTTCTTGAGGAATTATGGTCCAAACTTGATCAAATGATACATATGAGTTTAAAATGTTTATGTGGATCAAAAATTATGAAGTTTGACTGTAAATTGGCCACTATTGACTTTTTCCCCAACACAGCTGATTTTTATGTCAACTGCTCAATTGACTGAGCAAAAATGTGATTCAAGGCTTGAAACTTGACATGAGTAATCTTGGGGGTCCATAATGATCCATGAAAGTCATATGAAGCATTGAAAGTTCAATTATCCTTGTGAAATCTCAAACCCTATTTTGAGCCATCAGTGCTTAAGGAGGTGTTGTACCCCAAAATTTTCCCTCCCACATTCTTCAAGAGTTGCAGAGAGCATGCTTTAAAATCTCCCCAAGGGTTGCACAGTTCAAGGGCCTCCTAACAGTCAAAAACTAGGGTTTTGGTTCTGACAAAGAAAATGAAGTTTCCAAGGGTCCAATCAAGTCCCACATGCTTATAAACATTGTCAAGTATCCTCATGTCAAGTTTCAAGACTCACAGCACAACATTGCGCAGTCAAAAACCCTAATTGCACTACAGTCAACTGTAGGGGCAAAATGGTCATTTGACAGTCAAAAGTTCAAATTTTTGGTCAACATCTCATTTTGAAGCCACAAACATCATTTGATCAATGCTTGATCATGATTCTCAAAGTATGGCTCAAAAAGTCTCAAGATGCAAAAGTTTCCATATTTGGACAGTTGAAAAAGTCAACCGTAACTTGACCAAGGCATAACTTCCACATGGTTCATCAGAAAAATTCCATCCAAATCTCATTTTGAAGAGAAAGACATTTCCTACAACTCCTCTTCACACTTAAAGTCCAAGAAATGCTCTCACAAAAAGTTATCAATTTCAACATTATAGGTCATTTTCAAAAGTCAACAAAAAGAGACTTTAAGTCAAAGGCCATAACTTGAGATTGGTAAATCAAAATGACATGGGACCAAAGGCATTGGTTATAGGACTTCAAGACCTTTCCAAAATGTCCAAGAACATGATCAAAGCTTAAAAATTGAGCAAGATATGCCTTGTGGAAGTTGGGAAATTTTTGGGTATTTTGAAAAGTCAACTTTGCTTCAAATGCCTTAAAATTGCTAATGGGCCTCTTTTTCTTCCAAGATTCATCATCCAAAACATGTGCACGACCATTTGGCCCAAAGGGAAGTTATTCATCATTTTTATTTATTTATTTGAATTTTTAATTGCTAATAATTCATTTAATTAATTAAAATATGGAAAAAAATACCAAAGCAAGCTTTTCAAATCTTTTTATGCATGAAAT
Organism: Vicia faba; assembly: GCA_948472305.1. NCBI lineage: Eukaryota > Viridiplantae > Streptophyta > Magnoliopsida > Fabales > Fabaceae > Vicia > Vicia faba. The sequence goes on along the minus strand of OX451735.1, from coordinate 1,474,930,816 downwards.
ATCCTCAAGATCTCGTGCATTATCTGATAGGGAAAGAATCAATGTGATTTGCCATGATTGGAATCAAATATGCATGGAAAAGATTTGAAAGATTATGCCATGAAAATCAAATATCATTCCATCAATGCAAGGATTCTTTGGACCAAAAACTCAACCCTAATCATTCCATACATAAGCCAGAAGCAAACCCTAGTGCTAAAAACCTGAAAGCTGCGCCTATTCTCAAGAACAAGTTTGCACTTTTTGTGAAAAAAATTCTAAAACTGAAAACGTGATTCCAAGGCTTTTCAAGGCAAGAAAACCATCCTATTGTGTTCCTGAGGCTTCAAGGAACGTGCCTGAATCAAAATCATCAACCCTAACATCAAGAATTGGTAACTAGAAGTCAGACTGTGTCACTTTTTTTGCATAATCGTATTTCATCATTCATGCCATGATTTTGAATTCTAATGCTCGTTTTGTGTTAATCTTATCATTCTGAAGCTAACTATATTGTTCAATTAAGTTTTGCTTGCCCATACGCGATTTCACCATGGAAGATTGTTAGGGTTACAAAACTGCAAATTTGGGGTTTCTTGGTTATGGCAAAATTGAGACATGAGACCCATGCCATTAGAACCAGAAGATCATGGCCAATCGATTCCACACCTCGCACCTAATTTATGAAGCACGATGGCCTATTCGCTATTTTTCTGTTCATCATTTAGTGGGGGTTTAAAACCCCCGCTATTCAATTTGTTTTTGTTTCAGATACAGCAAGCCCTTGAAGAAGATGATTATGTGGCAGGATATGATAGGGCAATTTGAAACTGGCGCGCGTTTTTGTTGTTTTTAGGCCACTAACCAATTTTCTCTTTTGTTATTTATTCATTATTATATGTATAACGTGCATTGATGGTTCAGATGGTGGAAAGAGGCGCTGGCAAGCTTTGGGACCTGGGTTCGATTCCCAGGTCCCCTCACTTTATTCATATATTTTGTTCCAATTTAATCCTATGCAGTTCAAGCCTCAGCGTCCACCATAAGCTCACAATCCAGGCACGCCACAAGGCCACTGAGGGCAATCCAAAGGCCAATGTTTGAAGAGCACCATGGGCATGAGTCAGAGGTGCCACACGCCAGCATAAAAGTCAACGAGGCCAAGGGCTATTGGTCCAGAATTGCTACAATTATACCTCCAGTTTGGGGACAGAACCCCCCATGGTTTGCTCTTTTATCTTTTTTTCATATTCTTCTATTTTATTTGTTTTAATTAATTTCCATTTTAACCTTTAAATTAATTTATTTTCATAAAAATATAAAAATAATACAAAAAATCAGAAAAGGCAAAAATAAAAATATATTTTATTTAAATGTTATTTTTTTTGTAAATAAATCTCATTAATTAATTTAGCTTTTTAAATTTAGGTTTAATTCAAATATTTTTCTTTAAAAAATTAAAAAAGTGTAGAATTAGGGTTTTAAGTATTTTTTTTTCATTCTTTTTCTTTTTTCTCTCACCATAGTTAATTATTAAATATTATTTTTGTAAATAAAACTTGCCATCCATTAATTAGGTTAATTTTAGGTTTAACTTTAACACGTTTTTTTAATAAATTAAAAATAGCTAGAACTAGGTTAATTCCAATTTAATTTTTCTCCTTAAAATTCCAAAAACACCAAAAACTCAAAAATTCTTTTCTTTTTTAATTAATTTGTTAAATCGTAATTTAATTTCATTAAAAAGGGTCCAACGCCCTCGCTTTCGATTTTAATTCTCTTCGCATTTTTTTTATTTCCTTTCTTATGATTTTTATGTAATTCTCCAAAAGCCGTGTAAATCAGACATTTATATTTCTCGCATCTTTATTTTATGTCGAATCGGGTCCTGGATTAAATTTGGCGATGTGGACCCGCGCCTTTGTAATAGTTTAGGAACTTTATATTTCTCGCAACTTTTTAACTATTAATAATTGCATGCAAGAATGAATGTTAAAATAAAAATAACGCGTAGATCACCCATGACATGAATAAGACAAAAAATATCTGAAAACGACACACAAATCACACACCACCCCTAGGGTACGCCTCACTGTTACCTTACCCCTCGAAAGGTGATCGTCGAGTAGAGGATGTCTTAGTAAGTCCTCATGATCCGGGAACCTGGCATGAGGGTAGCTTCTAAGGTATCTTCCTATTGCTCTGGTGATCACCATGTCCCGAACATTCGAATTGACCCGAACACCTCCAACGGTGGTGCTACCTATCTCTCAATGGTGGGATGGCACTACTTCAAGGACATTTACACAGACGAATTCCTTAGGGTAGGTAGACGACTCTAGATACTTGCTCTAATTTCAAAACAAATCAAAAATACTTTTCACACCGACACCTTTTAAAAAAGCTTTCGAAAGCAACTTTTCAAACACTCTTGAGGATCGATACAAGAGTCGAACAGAAATTTTCAAAGAAACTTTTTAAAACCCATAGTTGAAAAGCAAACAAACCATTTTTGAAAACACCAATGAGCAAGTATCTAAGAGCCCATGGATAACCATGGATAGAAAGGGTGCTAACACCTTCCCTTTCTATAATCTACCTCCCGAACCGAGAGCAATCTCTATAAGGAATTTTTCTGTGCTTTTGTCCTTTCCATTTGGAGAAAATAAAAGACGGTGGCGACTCTTGCTTACCGCGACATTTCGCGAACCAGCGTTAAACAGTCAGTTCCAGATCCACCGATCACAGAACTGGCGACTCTGTTGGGGACTATTATAAAGTGAGGTGTACCTTAGGGTTAGTTCATAACTGTGTTTTCAATTGTATTGATTTGCTTGCTTTAAATTGTGGGACTGTCTTGGGAGTTCTATAGATCCTAACCCGGATCTGGGGATACCTTCTTAGAAAGTAGCAACAAGGCTGTGAGGGAACTGTGCGGGGTATACCGACATGGTTGAAACAGTCTGCTACATTGATGTGGCACTTTGGTGTGTACCGGTAACCCTTGAGTTCAGTCAAGGAGAGTACGGGGCCTCCGCGTGGTGTCGTGATGCATCAACAGACCTTAGGAACCTTAATTGAACTATCTTGGCCTCTTTAGGGTAGTGAGATAACTGACTTTGGTGCAGTCCGAGGTTGGTTGATACTCGATACTACACTCAATTGAGGGTTGCTTTCCTAGAATAGTTCGGTCGCCAGTTCAGTGGCTAAATCGAAACGATGAACAATGAAAGCAATCCAATGATATTGGGACCCTTAGAACCCGGTTACTTCTAATAGGACAGGTTGAACCCACCGACTTCAAGAGGGTACTACCCAGACCCCATGCTGGCCTAAACTCTAAGGGCTTGTCTTGTGTGCCTTGTGTGCCTTATATGTTTGTCTTTGTAAATATTTGTGGTGTGTTTAATCATAACATCATGACATCATCCAGCATCATATGCATTGACTAACCATTTCAAGGGTTCGAATCTTCATCTTTGTTCTTGTTTTGTAGGACATGGAAACTGTTCGCAGAAAGACAATTCAAATCAGCCTTGTAAGGGTCCCTCCTCAGCTTAAGGAGCTTATATCCAGGATTCCTGAGAGCTCTTCATTCAGTGAAAGACATGGAAGACTCATCAGCTTGGTCAATACCAACATTGAGGAAGACATGATAAAGGTCCTGTTCCAGTTCTTTGACCCTCTGCATCACTGTTTCACTTTCCTGGATTATCAGCTGGTACCTACTTTGGAGGAGTTCTCCCGGCTCCTGAAGATCCCCATCCTTGATCAACTACCCTACAACGGTACGGAAAAGGAACCTAAGCTTGAAGAGATTGCTAAAGCCTTACACCTACAATCATCTGACCTCAAGGGACATTGGGAAGTTAGAAGTGGTATCAAAGGGTTCTTAGCCAGGTTTTTGTTTGAAAAGGCCCATGAATGTTGGAACTCCCTTGACCTACAAGCTTTTGAAGAAGTTGTGGCCCTCCTTGTCTATGGTTTGGTGTTGTTCCCTAACCCAGATCAGCTTATAGATATCAGTGTTGTCCAGATCTTCATGTCCAGGAATCCTATACCTACGTTGCTGGGGGACATCCTTCACTCATGTTACACTCGAACCATGAGAAAAAGAGGTGTCCTTATGTGTTGCACTCCTCTCCTGGGAAGGTGGTTTATTTCGCACCTTCCACAATCAGTTTTGAAGAACGAGCGGGGTTTGAGATGATCACAACGGTTGATGACTCTTACACATGCAGATATACATTGGTGCCCTCGGTCCAGAGAGGATGTCACTATCATTGATCGTTGCGGGGAGTATCCTAATGTTCCTTTACTGGGAATCAGAGGAGGTATTAATTACAACCCATGCCTGGCTTGGAGACAGTTTGGTTATGCTCGGAGGGATGGCCCTCATGATATGTTAATTCCTGACATAGTTTTTGACTTCGACAACGATGCACAAGGACTTCGCCAGAGATTCATCAGAGCTTGGAGGATGCCCAGTAGGATAGACAGCAAGACACTGGGACACAGGAACTCCATACCGTTGGAACCTTATCTCAAGTGGGTACGCGCCCGCTCCCAGAAGTTAGTGATGCCATATCCTCATATGCTCCCAGTAATCAAAGAGCCAGTCTTGGAAGGAGAGGTGTCCTACACCATTCAGCATCCTGACATGCCCACATCCTGGGAAGAGATGCAGAAGAGCTGGATCCAGCTTAAGGAAGAACGGAATTCTCTTGAGACCAGTCTACATGCTAGTGAAAAGAAGGTCCTGGAGCTCACCCGCCTATTGCATGAGGAGAGGAATCTTAACACCTACATAGCTCCAAAGAGGATGCGTAGTATCTTTTGGGATTGATTTGCTTTTGTATTATTTTGCCCATGAGGCTATTATGTACTGAACAATTATTTCCTTAATGATAACGTGTGTTCTTTTTTGTCTACAACAAATTTGAACTTTCGAACCCTTGAATGCATTGCATAAACACATATCATTCATCATGTGCATAGCAGGTTTTCTTCTTTTCAGGTTGCTTACAGTTCTTCGCTGTTTATTTCAGCATCATGAATCCTGACTCATCATCAACCGAGATGTCCATCAAGGCTCTTCATGCGCAGAATGTGCAATTTCAGGAACTAATCATGGGTTTGGCTCAGGGCCAAGAAGAGCTGAAGGCTCTGCTCCTGAAGAAGGAGAAGAAGAAGAGGAGAACTGTTCTTTTCAACTCGGGCCGAAGGTTTGGCAACACTCTGCAGAATGAAGAGGCTGGTTCTTCTATAGGCAAGAGTAGTCCCCAAGGGGGAAAAGGTCCTAGCCCGGTGGTCTCTGACAACGAGACTGATTTTGATGAGGAGCAGTATCCTCCTGCAGAAGACCGGTATAAGCAGTTGGAAGACAGATTGAATGCTATGGAGATCCAACAAGTACCTGGGCTGGATTTCGGAGACTTGGGGTTGTCTACTGGTGTGATCATTCCTCACAAGTTCAAAGCACCATCCTTTACCAAGTATGACGGGGCGTCTTGTCCCAAGTTACACCTCAGATCGTATGTGCGGAAGATTCAACCGTACTCAGTGGATAAGAATTTGTGGATCCACTTCTTCCAGGAGAGTCTTTCAGGGACTCATCTCGAATGGTTCTATCAGCTGGATGGGACCAAGGTTCGTAACTGGGAGGAGTTGGCTACTGCTTTCTATAAGCAGTATCAATATAATGCCGACCTTGCCCCTACACGTACCCAACTCCAGAGTATGTCGCTAGGGTCAAGCGAAGGTTTTAAAGAGTACGCACAGAAGTGGAGGGATCTGGATGGCAGGGTGCAGCCTCCGTTGACTGACCGGGAGTTGGTAGATATGTTCTTGGGGACCCTATCTGGGCCGTTTTTCAATCATCTTATCGGTAACTCGTCTGCAGGGTTCACTGATCTTATTCTGACTGGAGAGAGAATAGAGGCTGGGATGAAGTCGGGTAAAATTAAGAAGGGTGCATCTACAAGCTCTGAGAAGAAACCCTTCAAAAAGGAGGCCAGTGCTGTATATGGGTCTAGAAGACAAGAGAAACCTGAGCGCCGCCAATCTGTCAACACGGTGATGATTGCTAAACCTGTTGCCGCTCCTCAGCAAACCAATCCTCAAAGGGCTGAAAGACCCTGGAGAGAGTTTACCCGTTTGAGTATGACTTTATCGCAAATCTTGCCGCAGTTGTTGTCCACCAAACTAGTGACTGTCAGAGAGGCCCCGAAAGCTGTGAATACTGCCTCTCCAAAATACAATCCAAATGCCCGCTGTGCTTATCACTCCGATAGCCCGGGGCATTCCACTGATGACTGTTGGGCCTTAAGGAATAAGGTGCAAGACCTTATCGACACAAAGGAGATACAGTTTGAAGCGCCTGAGAGGCCAAATGTGGTGACTGCTCCTATGCCCCAGCATGGGGTGAATGCCATTGATGAAGATGTATACGCCGTTTCTGTGGATGATGTAGCTACTCCTTTGAAGACTGTCAAGAGGAACCTACTGCTGGCCGGTTTATTTCCGGGTTGTGGTGAAGGTTGCCTTTTCTGTGCTGTTTCCCTCTCTGGTTGTCCTTTGCTGAAGTTGGGCATCCAAAGCCTAATGGACAGCAAGGAGATTCTGTTCAAGAAGTCCGCCGTTCAGTTTGTTCCGGTAGAAGAAGTTTCTGTTGTTACAATCTTTAATAATCCAATCAAGGCTCTCCCAAGGAAGCCTGTTCAAATCATGACTGTCGCACCCGTTGTTATTACCGTTCCGGGGCCTCTCCCCTACGAATTTGATAAGGCTGTCCCCTGGCACTATGGGGCAGACGTGTATGTGAATGGAATTAAACAAGAGTTCAACACTGGCACCAGCATCAGCAATATCACTGGTCCAGCAAAGGTTACCCGCAGTGGCAGGCTCTTCTCGCCTGACATTGCACCGCCCGCTATTCGAAGACCCCTCACTATAACACCTACAAGTGTACCTATTCCTGCTTCTGATCAAGTTACTTCCCCTGCTGTCGAGTCATCTAATGCTCGGGGCAAAGGGATTGAAGACGAGCTTGCCCGGATGGAGGCACCAAGACCTGTAACTGCTGAGGCCTCCCAACAAGAGATGGAGGAAATTCTAAAAATAATCAAGAAGAGTGACTTTAATGTTGTCGAGCAGCTGGGGCATACGCCCTCCAAAATCTCCATGCTCTCCTTGCTACTGTGCTCAGAGGCCCATGCTAAGGCCTTAATTTCATTTCTCAAGACGGCCCATGTGCCACAGGAAACATCTGCAGTCCAGTTCACTGATTGCATAGCAAATCTGACAGCCGACAATGGCTTGGGTTTCTCAGATGCTGACCTCACTGCTAAGGGAAGGGACCACAATGATGCCCTGCATGTCTCTATTGAATGCAGGGGCACTACTCTGGCACACGTGTTGGTGGACACTGGCTCTTCCCTAAATGTGCTACCCAAGAAGGCCTTAGACCGTTTGGATTGTGAAGGCCTGGAGCTGAAACCTAGCAATATCATCGTCAGAGCCTTTGACGGTTCCAAGAGGATGGTCCATGGAGAGGTGGACATCCCTATTCGTGTGGGTTCTCAAGTATTCGACTCTACCTTCTATGTGATGGATATCCGTCCATCTTATTCTTGTCTACTGGGTCGACCTTGGATCCACAAAGCTCGGGCAGTGACCTCTACCCTGCACCAGAAGCTCAAGTACCCCGTCAGAGGGAAGATCGTCACTGTGCAAGGAGAGGAGGAGTATATGGTGAGCCATTTGAATTCCTTCAGGTATATTGAGATGGACGGGGAGTTTATTGAAACCCCCTTTCAACATTTCGAAGAGGTACCTCCAATTTTAGCAGCAGCAGAAGCAGTGATCGAAGAGGATGTTCCTTTGAAGATGGCTTCCCTAAAGGATGCTCGGGCTGTGATTCAGAAAGGTGAATGTGCTAACTGGGGCAGGCTCCCTGATTTTACACAGAAAACTGACAAATTCGGACTGGGTTTTACTGCAGAGGGACAGAAAGCTATGCGGAAGGTAAAGACCAGAAGACCTCCTGTGCTTATTACCAATCCAGGAGTGAATGCCGTTGGGGAGAATGATGAAGTGGATGAAGCTGAGTTCAATAGCTGGATCTACCCGACAACTGAGGGCGGATTGACCAATTGGATTGTCAAGGACCATACTCCTGTTACTTTTGTTACGCAGTAATAAACTTCTTTGTTTTGTTATTTGTAATAAACAATTAAAACTCTATGGCCCGGTGTCTTACCCGGGGCACCGTGGCTTCATTTGTGAGGGCATATTAATTGTCATTTCATATATCATGAATAAAGACCTTGGATGTTTGCTCGCATTTCAAATCTTATGCTCCTTTTCTTTCTTTCCTTTCTTTATATATTGCAAAACAGTTGTATTTACACACACTCACTCATACAGGTTCCAATCCACTCTGGATCTCACTGGTAACGACTCTGCTACTGCCAGTTATGACTTCGAAAATCCGATCAACTTAGCCGAAGACGAAGGTGAAGATGATTGCGAAGTGCCTGGTGAGCTTGCAAGACTATTGCTCCAGGAAGAGAGGGCAATTCAACCACACGAAGAGCCAGTGGAAACAATAAATCTGGGTACTGAGGCAGACAAAAGGGAGGTAAAGATTGGTGCCAACCTAGAGCTCAGCGTGAAGCAACGGTTGACTCAGATGCTACATGATTATATGGAGATCTTTGCCTGGTCCTATGAAGACATGCCCGGGTTGGATACCGACATTGTGGTCCATCACTTGCCTACTAAGGAAGACTGTCCTCCGGTTAAGCAAAAGGCCTGCCGTATGCGTCCAGAGATGTCTGAGAAGATCAAAGCCGAGGTTATGAAACAGTTTGATGTCAGGTTCCTTGCAGTGACTTCTTACCCTCAGTGGGTTGCTAATGTGGTGCCGGTACCAAAGAAGGACGGAAAGGTCAGAATGTGTGTTGATTACAGGGATCTGAACAGGGCCAGCCCCAAAGATGACTTCCCCCTACCTCACATTGATGTCCTTGTTGAAAATACAGCTCAGCATAAGGTGTTCTCTTTCATGGATGGTTTTTCAGGTTACAATCAGATCAAGATGACACCTGAAGACATGGAAAAGACTACATTTGTTACTCAGTGGGGCACTTTCTGCTAAAAGGTCATGCCTTTTGGACTGAAAAATGCTGGGGCAACCTACCAACGTACCATGGTTGCTTTATTTCATGACATGATCCATCATGAGATTGAAGTGTATGTTGACGACATGATCGCAAGGTCCCAGACTGAGGAAGAACACCTAGATCATCTGCAAAAATTGTTTGACCGTCTGAAATTGTACAAGCTGAGGTTGAACCCGAACAAGTGCACCTTCGGGGTTAGATCTGGGAAGTTGCTAGGCTTCGTTGTAAGTGATAAGGGTATTCAAGTGGACCCTGCCAAGGTTAAAGCTATTCAAGAGATGCCAGTTCCTAAGACGGAGAAAGAGGTCAGAGGCTTTTTAGGACGCCTGAATTACATTGTTCGATTCATCTCACACCTGACTGCTACCTGTGAGCCAATCTTCAAGCTGCTGAAGAAAGATCAGGTGGTACGTTGGAATGATGAATGCCAGGCCGCATTTGACAGAATCAAAGAGTATCTCCAAGAACCACCCATCCTTATGCCACCGGTTGAAGGGAGACCTCTGATACTATACCTGGCAGTACTTGACAATTCAATGGGGTGTGTGCTGGGGCAGCATGACGAGTCTGGCCGAAAAGAGCATGCCATTTATTACCTTAGCAAAAAGTTTACCGACTGTGAGACCCGATACTCACTGCTTGAGAAAACTTGCTGCGCTTTGGTATGGGCTGCTCGCCGGCTGAGACAGTATATGCTGACTCACACTACCTTGTTGATCTCAAAGATGGATCCTATAAAGTACATATTTGAAAAGCATGCTCTGTCTGGGAGAATAGCAAGATGGCAAATGATCTTGACGGAATACGACATTCAGTACACAACTCAGAAAGCCATCAAGGGAAGTGTATTGGCAGACCACTTGGCACACCAAGCAGTAGACGACTATCAGTCAATGAACTTCGAGTTTCCAGACGAAAGCATCATGATAGTAACTGATTGTGAAGTACCTGGACCGGATGAAGGACCTGAGGAAGGATCCCGATGGTCTATGCACTTTGACGGAGCCTCCAATGCATTGGGTAACGGTATCGGCGCTGTAATCATATCCCCTCAAGGCACTCATACTCCACTCACTGCCCGACTATGTTTCAACTGTACCAACAACATGGTGGAGTATGAGGCATGCATCATGGGTCTCCAAGCCGCGATCGACTTAAGGATCAAGTTTCTGAGTGTCTTCGGATATTCCGCTCTTGTGATCAATCAGATCAAAGGAGAGTGGGATACGAAACATCCGAATCTTATTCCTTACAGAGAATGTGTATTGACCTTGATCCCCCACTTCACGAAGATAACCTTTGAACATTTCCCAAGAGAGGAGAATCAGCTGGCGGACGCGTTAGCTACGATGTCTTCCATGTTCAAAGTCAAATGGGACAATGAGGTTCCCCGGATCATCATCTGGAAACTGGACGAACCGGCATACTGTTGTGATCTCGAGACTGAATTGGTGACTGAGAAGCCTTGGTACCATGAGGTGAAGAGATATTTGGAAGCTCAGGAATACCCTGAAGGTGCATCTGTCAACGACAAAAAGTTTCTGAGAAGGTTCGCAGCAAAATTCTTCCTTAGCAACGGCATCCTGTATAAGCGAAACCATGATTCGACCTTACTGCGTTGTGTGGACAAGACTGAAGCAGAAAGGATCATGGAAGAGTTACATGAAGGGACCTTCGGAACACATTCCAGTGGACACACTATGGCAAAGAAGATCCTTCGAGCAGGGTATTTCTGGTCCACCATGGAAGCTGACTGCTACCAACATTCTCGGACATGCCATAAATGCCAGATATATGCAGACAACGTGCATGTTCCTCCAGTTCCTCTAAATGTTCTGACTGCGCCTTGGCCGTTTGCAATGTGGGGCATAGACATGATCGGTGAGATTAAACCTACGGCATCTAACGGGCATCGCTTCATCCTAGTGGCGATTGATTACTTTACAAAGTGGGTTGAAGCAGCTTCCTACGCTACGGTAACCAAGACTGTTGTGGCACGGTTCATTCGGCATAACCTGATCTGTCGATACGGCGTCCCAGAAAGAATTATTACAGACAACGGTACCAATCTCAATAACAAGATGATCACTGAGCTCTGCGAGCAGTTTAAGATACAGCACCATAACTCTTCTCCTTACAGACCGAAGATGAATGGGGCTGTAGAAGCAGCAAATAAAAATATCAAGAAAATCGTGCAGAAGATGACAGTGACTTATAAAGATTGGCACGAGATGTTACCGTTCTCTCTACATGGGTACCGTACCTCAGCCAGGACGTCAACCGGGGCAACTCCTTTCTCCTTGGTCTACGGCATGGAGGCAGTCTTACCGATCGAAGTGCAAATACCCTCTCTCAGGATAATGAAGGATGCAAATCTGAACGAAGATGATTGGATCCAGACACGACTTGATCAATTAAACCTTATTGATGAAAAGGGACTCGCTGCTATCTGTCATGGTCAGACGTATCAGAAACGGATGATCAGGGCATTTAACAAAAAGGTCAGACCACAAGAATATCAAGTTGGGGATCTGGTAATCAAGCGAATCATCCTTCCTCAGAGTGATCCAAGGGGCAAATGGACCCCTACATACAAAGGGCCATTTGTAGTTAAACATGTGTTCTCAGGAGGAGCCATGATTCTAACCAACATGGATGGTGACGACCTTCCTCACCCCGCCAATGCAGACATAGTAAAAAAATACTACGCATGAAAAAGACCCGCTAGGCTGACATGCCTAGGCAAAAATTAGGGCTTCCCGGCGAACCAAAAGGGTTCGGGCAAAATGAAGGGATGAAATGAAAAATCTGTACACCCGGCAAGTCGAAAACCTGAAAAGGCGGCTTGGGCAAAAATGGGTATCCCGGTAGACTGAAAACCCGAAAGGGCGGTCCAGGCAAAAGTTAGGGATAAAGCGTAATACTTTGTCTCATTGATCACTCTGCATCTAGAATCCGGTATCTACATCAAGTTCAGACGGCATCGATCAGTCAGCTTCATCTTCAACCAAGGTCATCAAGTGATGAGACGCTCGGAGATATAAAGGCAATAGCAGAGTTGAAACCCAGTGGATCATTCATTTCACACAGCTGTTTTATTTTCTCTTGTACAAAATTTGTATAAACTCTTTTGTTCGGCGATGTTTTCTTACTAGGACGTCAGCCTCTTGTACATAAAACGCCTATTTACATGCAAATTCAAAAATCAATACAAATATACTTTTCAGTTAGAATTGCCAATTGCTTTTCCTTTTTCTATTTTGTTTTGCGAAGAACGTCCAAGGTTCAATTTGTGATATATGCATTGACAATAATTTGCTAACTCACGAATATTTGCATACGAAACAAAGGATTAATTACATGTAACATTAGAAACAGGGGCAATAAAGAGTTGTCTAAGCAAGCTAATTGTTCTGTCCTCCAAAGTACCAAGGTAGGTTCAGCTGAAGAACATAACCAGATATCTAAATTCCCCAGAGAGTGAGCCATCAAGTCAGTGCACTCTCTCCAAGCAAAGCTATTATCAGCCTTAAGGAAGTTGGGTATCCTCCAGCAGATCTCAACATTCCCCAGCATATACGGATATTCTTAACAAGCATCCCCGGCAGTCTTGGTCTAAAGATTGTTCCCCGGCGGTATATCAAACATTCAGTGGAGTTACTTCCCCGATACAGTTCAAAACTTCCCCAGGAGAGTCCAATCTAGTTCCCCAGGAAAGTTGGAATTCATCTCCCCAAGCAGTAAGCTTATCCCCAGTAGATTCTGGAAGCTTACCCCCGCAGAGCACGAACGCGTATCCCGGCTGTATTCAAAGAGTTATTTCCCTAACAGGATATAACTGGGTTATCCTCAGCTAAAAGCCACGGAAAGATCGTTCTCGGCAAAGTCTTCTTATCCCCAGCGAAGCCTATTAACACTTCCAACACAACAAGGGTATCCCCAGCGAAGTTACCATCAACATTTTAGCAAAGTACCTCTCCTCCCACAGAGTATTGCTCCCCAGCAAGATCACTAGAGTATTTTTCCTGCCCGCAGAGTAATCCATTCGCCAAGTTCATTCCCCAACGGAGTCATCTTCTCCTACCGGTATTCTTGCAACTATCATCCCCAGCGGAGGCAAAAATCTATTCTCCAACATCAGCCCAGGATATGACTTCCCGACACCCGTCAAGGATTTACTTTCCTAGACGAAAACACACATTCATAAACATCGCATTTTCATACATTATAGCATGCATATACGCATCATATCTTACAAATCTCATTAATGTTGAGAACATCATTGCTTGATCCATATCATGCATTGCATATGACTGACTTTTACCTTTCAGGAAGAATTCAGTTAAGTTCTCAGCTACATTCCAAGACCTAGACCGGTTCAGTTAAATCGACCCTAAGATTTTACTGTTTCTTATCCAGTCAAAGGCCTTCTCTGGTTCAGTCAGATTGACCCTAAGATCTCCTTGCTTCTTATCCAGTTGAAGACATTTCAAGACATAGACCGGTTCAGTTAAATCGACCCTAAGATTTCTCTGTTTCTTATCCAGTCAAAGGCCTTCTCTGGTTCAGTCAGATCGACCCTAAGATCTCCCTGTTTCTTATCCAGTTGAAGACATTTCAAGACCTTGACCGGTTCAGTTAAATCGACCCTAAGATTTCTCTGTTTCTTATCCAGTCAAAGGCCTTCTCTGGTTCAGTCAGATCGACCCTAAGATCTCCCTGTTTCTTATCCAGTTGAAGACATTTCAAGACCTAGACCGGTTCAGTTAAATCGACCCTAAGATTTCTCTGTTTCTTATCCAGTCAAAGGCCTTCTCTGGTTCAGTCAGATCGACCCTAAGATCTCCCTGTTTCTTATCCAGTTGAAGACATTTCAAGACCTTGACCGGTTCAGTTAAATCGACCCTAAGATTTCTCTGTTTCTTATCCAGTCAAAGGCCTTCTCTGGTTCAGTCAGATCGACCCTAAGATCTCCCTGTTTCTTATCCAGTTGAAGACATTTCAAGACCTTGACCGGTTCAGTTAAATCGACCCTAAGATTTCTCTGTTTCTTATCCAGTCAAAGGCCTTCTCTGGTTCAGTCAGATCGACCCTAAGATCTCTCTGTTTCTTATCCAGTTGAAGATTTCAAGACCTAGACCGGTTCAGTTAAATCGACCCTAAGATTTCTCTGTTTCTTATCCAGTCAAAGGCCTTCTCTGGTTCAGTCAGATCGACCCTAAGATCTCCCTGTTTCTTATCCAGTTGAAGACATTTCAAGACCTTGACCGGTTCAGTTAAATCGACCCTAAGATTTCTCTGTTTCTTATCCAGTCAAAGGCCTTCTCTGGTTCAGTCAGATCGACCCTAAGATCTCCCTGTTTCTTATCCAGTTGAAGATTTCAAGACCTAGACCGGTTCAGTTAAATCGACCCTAAGATTTTCCTGTTTCTTATCCAGTCAAAGGCCTTCTCTAGTCCAGCTAAATCGACCCCTAACAGATTTTCCTGATAAAGACTCAGTAGAAGATATCCAAGATTCTCTCAGCGTTACTGTTGAGGTAGAAGTCGCCCAAGATTCTCTCATCGTTACTGTTGAGGTAGAAGTCGCCCAAGATTCTCTCAGCGTTACTGTTGAGGTTGAAGTCGTCCAAGATTCTCTCAGTGTTACTATTGAGGTTGAAGTCGCCCAAGATTCTCTCAGCGTTCCTGTTGAGGTAGTAATCGCCCAAGATTCTCTCAGCGTTCCTGTTGAGGTAGTAATCGTCCAAGGTTCTCTCGGAGTTCCTGTTGAGGTAGTAACCATCCCTGGTTCATTCATCACCTTTTGAAGCTCCAGATTCAACTCCTGTAACCAGTCAGGGTACATCCTACAAAGAGCTTGAAGACCAACTCCTGTAACGGGTCAGGTAATCCTTTTCTTTTGCAGGTACGCAAGTGCTCGCTAAGGAATCTCTTACGCGATTGACACCCAGATGGCATCTATAAGCCCATCATCCTATTCATCAATCTCCAAATTGAATCTATAAGCCCATTCCCATCATCACACTGCTACTATGTGAGCGCAAATTTCTGGGCACTCTAGTGTTCAATCATCTTCTACCTTCGGATTACGAAAGGCACGTCAGCCAATCTGCATCCTCAAGTCTAAGAAGATTGAACAGGGGCAACTGTTGTACCCCAAAATTTGCCCTCCCACATTCTTCAAGAGTTGCAGAGAGCATGCTTCAAAATCTCCCCAAGGGTTACACAGTTCAAGGGCCTCCTAACAGTCAAAAACTAGGGTTTTGGTTCTGACAAAGAAAATGAAGTTTCCAAGGGTCCAATCAAGTCCCACATGCTTATAAACATTGTCAAGTATCCTCATATCAAGTTTTAAGACTCACAGCACAACATTGCACAGTCAAAAACCCTAATTGCACTACAGTCAACTGTAGGGGCAAAATGGTCATTTGACAGTCAAAAGTTCAAGTTTTTGGTCAACATCTCATTTTGAAGCCACAAACATCATTTGATCAATGCTTGATCATGATTCTCAAAGTATGGCTCAAAAAGTCTCAAGATGCAAAAGTTTCCATATTTGGACAGTTGAAAAAGTCAACTGTAACTTGACCAAGGCATAACTTCCACATGGTTCATCAGAAAAATTCCATCCAAAGCTCATTTTGAAGAGAAAGACATTTCCTACAACTCCTCTTCACACTTAAAGTCCAAGAAATTCTCTCACAAAAAGTTATCAATTTCAACATTATAGGTCATTTTCAAAAGTCAACAAAAAGAGACTTTAAGTCAAAGGCCATAACTTGAGATTGGTAAATCAAAATGACATGGGACCAAAGGCATTGGTTAGAGGACTTCAAGACCTTTCCAAAATGTCCAAGAACATGATCAAAGCTTAAAAATTGAGCAAGATATGCCTTGTGGAAGTTGGGAAATGTTTGGGTATTTTGAAAAGTCAACTTTGCTTCAAATGCCTTAAAATTGCTAATGGGCCTCTTTTTCTTCCAAGATTCATCATCCAAAACATGTGCACGACCATTTGGCCCAAAGGGAAGTTATTCATCATTTTTATTTATTTATTTGAATTTTTAATTGCTAATAATTCATTTAATTAATTAAAATATGGAAAAAAATACCAAAGCAAGCTTTTCAAATCTTTTTATGCATGAAATATCCTCAAGATCTCGTGCATTATATGATAGGGAAAGAATCAATGTGATTTGCCATGATTGGAATCAAATATGCATGGAAAAGATTTGAAAGATTATGCCATGAAAATCAAATATCATTCCATCAATGCAAGGATTCTTTGGACCAAAAACTCAACCCTAATCATTCCATACATAAGCCAGAAGCAAACCCTAGTGCTAAAAACCTGAAAGCTGCGCCTATTCTCAAGAACAAGTTTGCACTTTTTGTGAAAAAAATTCTAAAACTGAAAACGTGATTCCAAGGCTTTTCAAGGCAAGAAAACTATCCTATTGTGTTCCTGAGGCTTCAAGGAACGTGCCTGAATCAAAATCATCAACCCTAACATCAAGAATTGGTAACTAGAAGTCAGACTGTGTCACTTTTTTTGCATAATCGTATTTCATCATTCATGCCATGATTTTGAATTCTAATGCTCATTTTGTGTTAATCTTATCATTCTGAAGCTAACTATATTGTTCAATTAAGTTTTGCTTGCCCATACGCGATTTCACCATGGAAGATTGTTAGGGTTACAAAACTGCAAATTTGGGGTTTCTTGGTTATGGCAAAATTGAGACATGAGACCCATTCCATTAGAACCAGAAGATCATGGCCAATCGATTCCACACCTCGCGCCTAATTTATGAAGCACGATGGCCTATTCGCTATTTTTCTGTTCATCATTTAGTGGGGGTTTAAAACCCCCGCTATTCAATTTGTTTTTGTTTCAGATACAGCAAGCCCTTGAAGAAGATGATTATGTGGCAGGACATGATAGGGCAATTTGAAACTGGCGTGCGTTTTTGTTGTTTTTAGGCCACTAACCAATTTTCTCTTTTGTTATTTATTCATTATTATATGTATAACGTGCATTGATGGTTCAGATGGTGGAAAGAGGCGCTGGCAAGCTTTGGGACCTGGGTTCGATTCCCAGGTCCCCTCACTTTATTCATATATTTTGTTCCAATTTAATCCTATGCAGTTCAAGCCTCAGCGTCCACCATAAGCTCACAATCCAGGCACGCCACAAGGTCACTGAGGGCAATCCAAAGGCCAATGTTTGAAGAGCACCATGGGCATGAGTCAGAGGTGCCACACGCCAGCATAAAAGTCAACGAGGCCAAGGGCTATTGGGCCAGAATTGCTACAATTATACCTCCAGTTTGGGGACAGAACCCCCCATGGTTTGCTCTTTTATCTTTTTTTCATATTCTTCTATTTTATTTGTTTTAATTAATTTCCATTTTAACCTTTAAATTAATTTATTTTCATAAAAATATAAAAATAATACAAAAAATCAGAAAAGGCAAAAATAAAAATATATTTTATTTAAATGTTATTTTTTTTGTAAATAAATCTCATTAATTAATTTAGCTTTTTAAATTTAGGTTTAACTCAAATATTTTTCTTTAAAAAATTAAAAAAGTGTAGAATTAGGGTTTTAAGTATTTTTTTTTCATTCTTTTTCTTTTTTCTCTCACCATAGTTAATTATTAAATATTATTTTTGTAAATAAAACTTGCCATCCATTAATTAGGTTAATTTTAGGTTTAACTTTAACACGTTTTTTTAATAAATTAAAAATAGCTAGAACTAGGTTAATTCCAATTTAATTTTTCTCCTTAAAATTCCATAAACACCAAAAACTCAAAAATTCTTTTCTTTTTAAATTAATTTGTTAAATCGTAATTTAATTTCATTAAAAAGGGTCCAACGCCCTCGCTTTCGATTTTAATTCTCTTCGCATTTTTTTTATTTCCTTTCTTATGATTTTTATGTAATTCTCCCAAAGCCGTGTAAATCAGACATTTATATTTCTCGCATCTTTATTTTATGTCGAATCGGGTCCTGGATTAAATTTGGCGATGTGGACCCGCGCCTTTGTAATAGTTTAGGAACTTTATATTTCTCGCAACTTTTTAACTATTAATAATTGCATGCAAGAATGAATGTTAAAATAAAAATAACGCGTAGATCACCCATGACATGAATAAGACAAAAAATATCTGAAAACGACACACAAATCACACACCACCCCTAGGGTACGCCTCACTGTTGCCTTACCCCTCGAAAGGTGATCGTCGAGTAGAGGATGTCTTAGTAAGTCCTCATGATCCGGGAACCTGGCATGAGGGTAGCTTCTAAGGTATCTTCCTATTGCTCTGGTGATCACCATGTCCCGAACATTCGAATTGACCCGAACACCTCCAACGGTGGTGCTACCTACCTCTCAATGGTGGGATGGCACTACTTCAAGGACATTTACACAGACGAATTCCTTAGGGTAGGTAGACGACTCTAGATACTTGCTCTAATTTCAAAACAAATCAAAAATACTTTTCACACCGACACCTTTTCAAAAAGCTTTCGAAAGCAACTTTTCAAACACTCTTGAGGACCGATACAAGAGTCGAACTGAAATTTTTAAAGAAACTTTTTAAAACCCACAGTTGAAAAGCAAACAAACCATTTTTGAAAACACCAATGAGCAAGTATCTAAGAGCCCATGGATAACCATGGATAGAAAGGGTGCTAACACCTTCCCTTTCTATAATCTACCTCCCGAACCGAGAGCAATCTCTATAAGGAATTTTTCTGTGCTTTTGTCCTTTCCATTTGGAGAAAATAAAAGACAATGGCGACTCTTGCTTACCGCGACATTTCGCGAACCAGCGTTAAACAGTCAGTTCCAGATCCACCGATCACAGGAGGTGTCTTGAGTTGATCAACCATAGTGCAGTCTTAAACCAAGAGAGATCTTTGTGAGAAGATATTTGATAAGTGAGAGGGAAAATTTTGGGGTACAATAGCTGCCTTTGTTCAATCTTCTTAAACCTGAAGAGTTAGATTGGCAAATTTGTCATTCGTGACATGAAGGTGGAAGATGATTGGACACTAGAGTGCATAGAAATTTGCACTCGAGGATGTTATGGTTGATGGTGTAGAGAATGGGCTTAAAAGATGCCATTTGGAGAGGATATGAAAATTTGTCGGAGATGGGCTTGTAGATGCCATCCAAAATGATTCCTGAACTATATCTAAAAGAGAATATGAATGAGTATCAGAATGGCATCTGTATCTGGAGCGTATCTGAACTATATCTGAAAGCTGAATCTGAATGAGTATCAGAATGGCATCCGTGTCTGGAGCTTATCTTAACTATATCTGAAAGCTGAATTTGAATGAGTATCAGAATGGCATCCGTATCTAGAGCGTATCTGAATTGTATCTGAAAGCTGAAACTGAATGAGTATCAGAATGGCATTTGTGTCTGGAGCGTATCTGAACTGTATATGAGAGCTGAATCTGAATGAGTATCAGAATGGCATCCGTGTCTGGAGCGTATCTGAACTATATTTGAGCGCTGAATCTGAATGAGTATCATAATGGAATTCGTGTCTGGAGCATATCTAAACTGTATCTGAAGGCTGAAACTGAATGAGTATCAGAATGGCATTTGTGTCTGGAGCGTATCTGAATTGTATCTGAAAGCTGAATTTGAATGAGTATCAGAATGGCATCTGTATCTGGAGCATATATGAACTGTATCTGAAAGCTGAAACTGAATGAGTATCAGAATGGCATTTGTGTCTAGAGCGTATCTAAACTGTATCTGAGGGTTCAGCTGGTCGTGTAGATAATCGTCCTGACTTGTTTCAGGTATCAATCTCTGACTTTTTGCAAATTATTGATGATAGCCATCTGCTGACTGGCCTTTCCTGAAAAGATGAAATTTTAGTTTTATGTGATGTCATGATGTATGAAATGCATTGTATAATGATGTTCTCAATAAAATGAATGAGATTATGTTGTATGCATTCGTGTTGTCAATGTTATGACGTATGGATGTGATGTATGGGCATGTAAGCTATGCTGCTGTAACACTGTTGGATTAGGGAAAATAAATCATTGACTGCTGTTGGGGACGTAGAGTGTAAGTCCTCATGTTTTGAAGTTCTGATGAGTTGATGAGCTTCTATTTGTTTAGAGAAATAAACTTTGTTGTAAGGAAAATGCCATGTATTGCTTGTGAAATCCTATTAGGGAATCTTGAGAAATTGGACGACCTTTACTGGGGAGTGATAAACTGGAAGTTTTGTTCCGCCGGGGATATGAGAGAGCTTGATATCATTAAACTGCACACTGTGGGGGATTTAAAGGAATAGTCTAAAGATATTATCCTATTTCTTAAAGCCATTAGTGATTATCTTCTATTTTTTGCTCATTTGTAAATAGTAGTTATATTCAAATGCATATGCTCAAAAATAAATCATTGGACGTTTTTGTAAACAAAACACAGAAATAAAGAAAAACAGATAGTTTTGCACTTTCAAAGGAGTATCTTTGTATTAATAAGTAATTTGTACAGTGCGAAGAACATCCTATTAAGAATATGTCATCATAAAAAAACGAACATTTGATACAAAGAAAAGATAGCTATGTGCAATAATCCCATGGGGTTCCCATTCTTCTATAGCCTTCGTGTCTCTAAGAGTCTTGTCCACTTGCTGCCTTGTCTGAAGTTGATTGGATTGATTAGACCAGTTTAGCTTGTCAGTCGATGCTAAATTTTATCTGTAAGGTGATCCAACGGGACATAGTCATACGCTTTCAATCCCTAACTTTTGCCTGGAATGCCCTTTCGGGTTTTTAGTCCATCGGGATACCCTTTTTTTCCCAAGCCGCCCTTTCGAGTTTTCAGCTTGTCGGGTGTACAGATTTTTTTGTTTTATCCCTAATTTTTGGCCGAACCTTTTTGGTTCGCCGGGATACCTTTATTTTTCCTAGGTGTGTCAACCTAGCGGGTCTGTTATGCATAGTATCTTTTGACTATGTCCGTGTTCACAGGGTGCGGCAGGTAATCGCCATCCATAATGGTTAAGATTATTGCTCCACCAGAGAATATTCTTTTGATCACAAACGTTCCTTCATAGGTAGGAGTCCAGTTTCCCCTGGGATCACCCTGCGGCAGTAAGATACGCTTTATTACCAGATCCCCGACTTGATACACTTGGCGTCTGACCTTTTTGTTGAAAGCCTTGATCATCCGTTTTTGATACATTTGACCATGACAAACAGCAGTAAGCCTTTTCTCATCAATCAAGTTCAGTTGATCAAGTCGAGTTTGGATCCAATCGTCTTCACTCAACCCTGCATCCTTCATGATTCTCAGAGAAGGGATCTGGACCTCAATAGGCAAGACAGCTTCCATGCCGTATACCATAGAATAAGATGTTTCCTCGGTTGATGTGCGCGTCGTGGTACAATAATTGTGGAGGGCGAATGGTAGCATCTCATGCCAGTCTTTGTATGTGACTGTCATTTTCTGTATGATCTTTTTGATATTCTTATTTGCGGCTTCGACAGCACCATTCATCTTTGGCCGGTAAGGGGAAGAATTGTGGTGCTGGATCTTGAATTGCACGCACAGTGCGGTGATCATAGTATTGTTGAGATTCGTACCATTGTTTATGATGATCCTCTCTAGGATACTGTACCGACAGATGAGATTTTGTTTGATGAACCGAGCAACGACATTTTTTGGTGACGAAAGCGAAAGAAGCTGCCTCAACCCACTTTGTGAAATAGTCAATGGCCGCCAAGATGAAGCTGTGTCCTTTAGAGGTTGTGGGCTTGATTTCTCCAATCATATCATTGCCCTACATCGAGAATGGCCAGGGAGCTGTCAGGACATTCAGAGGAACTGGAGGTACATGCACTTTTTCAGCATAGATCTGACACTTATGACAAGTTCAAGAGTGTTGATAGAAATCTGCTTCCATGGTAGACCAGTAATAACCTGCCTGTATGATCTTCTTTGCCATCGTATGCCCACTGGAATGGGTGCCAAAAGTCTTCATGTAGATCAACCATGATCTTTTCTGCCTCAACCTTGTCTACACAACGAAGCAATACAGAGTCATGGTTGCGTTTGTAGAGGATGTCATTACTGATAAAGAACTTAGCAGAGAATCTCCTTAAGAACTTCTTATCATTGAGTGAAGCTCCTTCCGGATATTCTTGAGCCTCGAGATACCTCTTGACTTCGTGGAACCAAGGCCGGTCCACTACTTCTTCAGTATTGATCTCGTGACAGTGAGTTGGTTCATCCATTCGCTCAATGGTGATCTGGGGAGCCCCGTTATCCCATTTAAGTTTAAACATGGACGACATTGTGGCTAGCGCGTCTGCTAATTGATTTTCTTCTCGTGGGAAATGGTCGAAGGTAATCTTCTCAAAGTGTGGGATTAATGTTAACACATGTTCTTTATAGGGGATAAGGTTAGGGTGCTTCGTATCCCATTCTCCTTTGATCTGACTGATGACCAAAGCTGAATCTCTGAATACACTTAAGGAATTGATCCCAAAATCTATGGCAGCTTTGAGACCAAAAATGCACGCTTCATATTCTGCCATGTTATTTGTACAGTTGAAGCAGAGTCTTGCAGTAAAAGGAGTATGACATCCTTCAGGAGATATGAGTACAGCACCAATGCCATTGTCGTGCGTTAGACGCCCCATTAAAAACCAAGGTCCAACGGGATCCTTGTTCAGGTCTGTCATATGGTCTGAGTTCCTCACAGTTGTTTATCATCATGATGTCTTCATATGGGAATTCTAACTTCATGGACTGGTAGTCATCCACAACTTGATGAGCAAGGTGATCGGCTAATACACTGCCCTTTATTGCTTTTTCGGTAGTATACTAAATTTCATACTCTGTCAGGATCATCTGCAATCTCGTTATTCTCCCAGAGAGGGTAGGTTTCTCGAATATGTATTTTATTGGATCCATTTTGGATATCAATAAGGTAGTATGGGTCAGCATATACTGTCTTAGCCGGCGAGCAGCCCATGCCAGAGTGCAGCAAGTTTTCTTGAGCAATGAATATCTTGTTTCACAGTCGGTAAACTTTTTGCTCATGTAATAAATAGGCATGCTCTTTTCGGCCAGACTCGTCATGCTGCCCCAACACACACCCTATTGAATTTTCTAGAACAGTTAGATACATGATCAATGGTCTTCCCTTGACTGGTGGCAACAAAACATGAGGCTCTTATAGGTACTCTTTGATCTTGTCGAAGGAAGTTTTGCATTCATCATTCCATTTGACTACTTGATCTTTCTTCAATAACTTGAAGATTGATTCGAAAGTACCTGTTAGGTGAGAAATGAATATGGAAATGTAGTTTAACCATCCCAAGAATCCTTTGACTTCCTTATCAGTACGAGGAGCAGGCATTTCTTGTATTGCTTTCGCCTTGGCAGGATCCACTTTGATACCCTTACCACTGACGATGAAACCTAGGAGTTTACCGGACCTCACCCCAAATATGCATTTATTCGGGTTCAACCCCAGCTTATATTTCTTTAGTCTCTCAAAGAGTTTCTGTAAATGGTCAAGATGTTCCTCTTCCATTTGAGATCTGGCTATCATGTTTTCCATATAGACCTCTATTTCATGATGTATCATGTCGTGAAATATAGCTACCATGGCACGCTGATAGGTTGCCCCAGCATTCTTCAACCCGAATGGTATAACCTTATAACATAATTTGCCCCATTATGTGACAGAGGTTGTTTTTTCATGTCCTTAGGCGCCATTTTGATTTGATTGTAACATGAGAAACCATCCATGAAGGAAAACACCTTATGTTGTGCTGTATTGTCAACCAGAATATCGACATGGGGAAGTGGGAAATCATCCTTAGGGCTTGCCCTATTCAAATCTCTGTAGTCCATGCACATTCATACTTTGCCGTCCTTTTTAGGCATGGGAACAACATTGGGGACCCATTACGGATATGAGGTAATAACCCTTACAAATGGACCGTTGTGCCTCGAGTAAGACACGGGGCTTTAAAAGTCTGAATTGTTTAATTATTACAGGTCCGACAAAATTTAAAGACAATTAATGTTGGATAAAAGTAATTGGGACAAAATCTTTAGCTTCCGAGTTGCTGAGTCCTCCATTGATAGTTGAGAAAATCCAATCCTCCAGGTCATAGATATCCTCATCATCCTCCACTGCGTTGACTTTGTGGTTGTTGATCTTCAAGGGTGGTCCCCCGGCACGAGCACGGCGTACAGCTTTCTGGGCTCCTGAAGTGAAACCCAAACCAAATTTGTCATATTTTTATGGGATATCCAGGAGTTGGCCCCAAATAGTACACCCACCTTCTTCAATCACTTCCTTGGCATATTTCAAAGACGATATCTTTAGTGGAGGTCTTGTAATCTTCGGGATTTGGGAAACAACCTTGGTTACTGCCGCGGTTGGTGGGACTTCCTCGAAATGCTGAAACGGAGTTTCAATGAATTCACCATCCAATTCCACGTATCTGAAGGAGTTTAAATGACTGGCCATTTATTCCTCTTCTCCATGGACAGTAATGATCTTCCCCTTGGTTGGGTATTTCAGCATTTGATGTAATGTAGAGGTGACAGCACCAGCATTGTGAATCCATGGTCGGCCCAATAAGCAAGAGTAGGAAGGGTGAATGTCCATCACGTAAAAAGTTGAATCAAAGGTTTGGGTTCTAACTTTTATGGGGATGTCCACATCCCCATGCACCATTCTCTTTGAACCGTCGAAGGCCCTTACCACTATATTGCTGGGTTTTAAGGTCAAACCTTCACAGTCAAGTCTATCAAGAGCTTTCTTAGGCAACACATTCCAAGACGAACCGGTATCAACCAAGACATGGGCCAAAGTTGTACCCCTGCATTCGACAGAGACATGCAATGGCTCGTTGTGCTTCCTCCCTCTAGGTGTCAAGTCATCATCAGAAAAGCCTAAACCACTGTCTGCGGTCAAACTGGCCACACAGTCTTTGAACTGATCAGCAGAGGTTTCTTGTGGTATGTGGCCAGTTTTAAGGAATTTCACCAAGGCCTTCGCATGAGCCTCGGAGCACAACAATAAAGCCAGCATGGAAATATTTGAAGGAGTCTTCCCTAGCTGTTCGACTACGTTGTAGTCGCTTCTCTTTATAATTGTCAGAATTTCTTCCATCTCCTTTTGGGAGGCCTCAGGGATAGATATTGTTTGCGCCTTCATTTGGACAGGCTCAACCAGAATGCCTTTTCCCCGAGTCTCGGTTGTCTTTGTGGCAGGAGTGTCAGCAGGGGTAACCATAGGGATTGCAGTAGTAGTAGTGTCAACAGGAACAGGAACAGGGATGATCACAGGACCGGTAACAGTCTTTAGAGGAGCAACCTCTAGAGAGAAAATTCTTCCACTTTGAGTTATCTTGTAGGTTCCCGCAATATTGCTGATGTCGGGATCAGCCTTCTCAAGAATTGAGTCTTCATCCGCCAGCCAATCTTGCTTGACACCGTGATAGTAGATGTCGCCCCCATAGTTCCATGGGACAGTTTTATCTGATGAGTACGGGATTGGACCTGGCATAGTAATTATCAGTGGAGCTACTTTAGAAACAGATGTAATCCTAACGGGTTATTTGGTGGAGACTCTAGAAGGATTGGAGAAAATGGTTATTATTGAAACATCTTCGTAAGAAACGGTTGGAACGGGAGTCTTTTCAAACAAAATCTCTTTGTCATCCATTAGGCGCTGAACACCTGCTTTCAATAAATGATAACTAGTTGGTCGGGATAAACAGAAGTGGCAGCCTTCATCACAGCCCAGAAATAAACCGGCCTTCAATAGGTTTTTCTTGAGGGTCAGGAGAGGAGTAACAAGTTCATCAACAGTAAAAATAAACATATCATCTTCAACAGCGTTGACACCACGGCCATGCTTGGGCATAGGAGCAGTGATAAAATTTGGGATTTCAAGAGCATCAAACTCAACTTCTTTTGCTTCAAGAAGGTCTTGCACCTTGTTTTTCAAAGCCCAAGAGTTGTTGGTATCATGGTCGGGGCTTTCTGAATGGTAAGCACAGCGAGCATTAGGATGGTAATGAGGAGAGGTTGTGTTAGGATTCTTCAGAGCTTCTTTCAAAGCTACCAGATTGGATCTCAACAAATGTGTCAGGACTTGAGATAGTGTCATATTAATCTGAGTAAATTGTCTTACTGGTCTTTCTGTTCTAGGTTGGTCGTTCCTTTGTTGAGTAGGTACATGCTTAGGGATCATGACAGCCCCTACCATTGGTCGGCGTTCAGTTCTATCTTGATTCCTTTGAGGATACACAACACCAACTTATTTCTTCCCAATAAAAGGTTTTCTCACAGCAGCGGAGGATGCGTCTTTTTGGATCTTCCCACTCTTAATCCCAACTTCCACTCTTTCTCCAGTCAAGATTAATTCAGTGAAGCATGTTGAGGAGTTTCCAATTAAATGATTAAAGAAAGGACCGGATAGGGTACCCAGAAACATGTCTACTAGCTCTCTTTCAGAAAGGGGAGGTTAGACTCTTCCTGCTAAGTCCCTCCATTTCTGAGTGTAGTCTTTGAAACCTTCACTTGAAACCATAGCCATACTCTGGAGTTGAGTACGGGTAGGAGCAAGATCTGCATTGTACTGATATTGTTTATAGAAAGAAGTGGCAAGGTCTTCCCAATTGTGGATATTGGCCCTATCCAGTTGATAGAACCAATCAAGTTGAGTTCCGGATAGACTGTCTTGAAAGAAGTGGACCCATAAATCTTTGTCAGCAGTGTGAGGATGTATCTTCCTCACATAGGATCAGAGATGCATTTTGGGACAGAAAACTCCGTCGTATTTAGCAAATATTGGTGCCTTGAATTTTGGTGGAATGACAATCCCAGACACCAGACCTAGCTCCTCAAAGTCTAGCCCGGCCACTTTCTGGATTTCCATTGTGCTTAGTCGTTCTTCCAGATGCTTTTATTTGTCGTTAGCCGGGGGATACTGCTCTTCAGAGTAATCCTCTTCTTCTTCCTCTTTAGACTCTTGCTGGACAACCACTTCCTTGCCTTTCCCATCTTGATTATCCTTTTCACCAGATGACGTTGCAAAGTCTAAGGTCCATCTGGCTTGTCCTTGGAACCTTCTTCCCATATTCAGAACTCTGGTTACTTTCTTTGCCTTCTTCTTCTTTTCTTCAATCAGCAAGGTTTTCAGATCTTCTTGTCCTTTGGCTAGAGTTAAGAACAACTGCTGAAACTGAGAATTATGTGCCTGGAGGTCCTTTACCGTCTGCTCGAGATCCATCTTACTGAAATAAACAGTAGAAAGATGAGGAGACTTGTTGTAAGAAACCTACTTATGTTATGATGAATGGTAAATGCATATATAATGATTTCAAGGAAATTAGAGATTTAAGTTTGCTTTAGACCAAAAAGGAACACACGTTATATTAATAAATCAAAGCTTGAGTACATCAAGCCTCTTTTGGGCTTACAAAGAAATACCAAAACTCTAAGATAAAAAAGTTGTACGCATCCTCTTTGGTGTGATGTAGGTATTCAGGCTCCGCTCCTCATGAAGTTGCTTAGTGAGTTCCAAAACCTTCTTCTCACTGGCATAGAATTGGGCCTCAAAAGTGTCTCGCTCCCCCTTAAGTTGTATCCAATCCCTTTGTAAGTCTTCAAGAGAGGTGGGTATGTCAGGATGCAGGATAGTGTACGGAACATCTCCTTCCACAACAGGCTCTATGATTACCGGGAGAATGGAGGGGTAAGGCATCATAAGACTTTGAGCGCGAGCTCGTACCCCTTTGAGGTAAGTCTTAAGAGGGATGGAATTATTATACCCCCAATGTCTTGCTATCTACCTTTTTCAACATACTCCATGCTCAGATAAATCTCTGGCGATGACCTTGATCATCGTTCTCGTAGTCAAATACCAAACATTGAATGAGCATCTCATGTGGGTCATCCCTTCGGGCGTAACCAAATTGTCTTAAGTCTAAGCAGGGGTTGTAGGTGATATCTCCTCTAATGCCAATTAAAGGGAAATTAGGGAATTCTCCACAACAGTCTACAATAGTAACATTCTCTATAGATCGGGAACACCAATGAATGTCTGAATGTTTAAGTGTCATCAAACTATGTGACCACCTTGAACCTTGCTTGTTCTTCAATACAAACTAGGGAAGATGCAAAATAAACCATCTTTCCAAGAGAGGAGTACAACACATAAGGATACCTCTTTTCCTCATAGTACGAGTGTGAAAAGAATGTAGGATGTCTCCTAGCAACGTGGGCACCGGGTTACGAGACATGAAGATTTTGACGGTGTTCACATCTATGAGTTGGTCAGGATTTGGAAACAAAACCATCCCATAGATGAGGAGAGCCACAATTTCCTTAAAAGCTTGCAAATCCAAAGAGTTCCAATAGTTTTGGGCTTTCTCAAACAAGAACTTTGCTAGGAAACCTTTGACACCACTCCTTGTTTCCCAATTAGTTGTGATATCATATGGTTGCAAGTGTAGAGCTGGAGCAATATCTTCTGGCTTTGGATCTCTTTCTGTACCATTGAAAGGTAGTTGATTGAGAATGGGAATCCTTAAGAGTTGGGAGAATTCTTCCAAAGTTGGCACAAGTTGATAATCTAGAAATGTGAAGTAATGGTGTAGAGGATCAAAGAACTGGAAGAGCACCTTCATCATGTCCTCATCAGTGTTGGAGGTGACCAAGTTTAGCAGGCGACCATGTCTTTCGGTAAATAGAGAATTTTCAGGAATCCTTGATGCTAGCTCTTTAAGTTGAGGAGGGATCCTTACAAGATTGACTTGAATAATTTTCCTGCGAATAGAATCCATTTCCTACAAAACAGAACAAAGATAAATCCTAAGATCCTTGAAATGGTTAGTGAATATGAGTATGATGTTATGATGTTATGATGTTTATGATGTTTATGATGTTTATGATGTTATGTACAAGTAAACAAAGCAAACAAGTCCTTAGGTTTAGGCTTGCATGGAGTCTCATAGGTAAGTACCCTCTTGAAGTTTAGTTGGCTCAAACCTGTCCTAGTAATAGTAACCGGGTTCTAAGGAGCTCAATATCACCGGTTTGTTTCTTTGGGCATTGTTTCAGCGCAAGCCTCTTTAATAACGACCGAAATATCCTAAAAAACAAAACCTCAATGAGTGTAGTATCGAGTATCTACCAACTTCGGACTGCACCAAATCCAGTCATCTCACTACGTCCTAATGTCCAAGTTGGTCAAGTAAAGGTTCTAAAAGTTAATTAGTACTTTATGACATCACTCAGCGGCCTCGTATTCTCCTTGACTACTCAAGGGCTACCAATACCCACAAATATGTCGCACTAACGTAGCTATTGTTTAGACCATATCGGTATACCCCGCACAGTTTCCACAATGTATTGCTACTTACCTATAAGGTATCCCAAATCTGGGTAGAGGATTCAAACCCAAGCAAAGAACAATAATGTAAAGCATACAAGTAAAACAATGAAAGCAAGTAAATATGATCTAACCCTAAGGTAACCCCACTTCAAGAATTATCCCCAGCAGAGTCGTCAGTTCTATGATATGATGGGAGAATTGACTTGGGTGTTTTGCGTTTGATCACAAATGTTGCGGTTTAGCAAGAGTCGCCACCGACTTTTCTTTTATCCAAAAGGAAAGGTGAAAAAGCACAGGAAAGACCTTTGAGATTATTTCTTGAGTTCGGGGGGTAGATTATGAAAATGGAAGGTATTAGCATCCTTTTCATCCATGATTTTCCATGGGCTCTTAGTTACTTGCTAGATCACTTGATTTTGTTTGAAAATGTGCTTTGTGTGGTTTTGAAAGTATTTTTGAAAAGAGGCCATTGATTAGGGAAACTTTGTAATGATTCTCGTTCATAAGAATGTATACAAAGTGTTTAATCTTTTGAAAATGTTTTCAATTTTTGAAAGATGTTTTGAAAGTGTTGGCGTTTGTTTTGAAAATTGCAAGGATATTTTTGTTTTGAAATTGAGAAAGTAACTAGGAATATTCTACCTACTCAAAATTATTTCATGTTCATTTCCTTTCTCCTTTGACATTGTTATCTTACCATTGATTTGGTAAGTAACCCTATCTTTGGATGTAAAAGGGACGGGCGTGGGTCATTGTATAACCATGATTAGCAATGTTGCAAGGTATCTTAGCATTTTTCTTTAGGGACTAAGATCATTTTGAAAAGGCAACATAGATAGCATCATCGAGGGACTATGATCTTGTATTTTTGCTTGTCTTTGTTAAGATACCTCACATGCGTAATATGGTTTGTAAGGCAACGAAGTGGATTTACCCTAGGGGTGCTTTTGTGCAAGTGTATTGATTTTCATGCTTTGTTTTTGTCTTGATTAGGTTTGATATTTTTGTTGATTTTAGTCTTTCCATACAAAACCGTAATTACTAGTATTTGTATATAAAGCGATAAATTGCGGAATTTAAAATTTACTATGCTATTACATCATTAGGGGAGGGGGTATACAAATTTACAAATGGGGATTTGCAAGAAAATTAAACCTAATTATCTATTACAACCATATTTGAATAATATACAAGAATTAAATAAATAATGTACAAGGATATAAATGAAAAAAAGAAACGATTTTTATTTGGTTATTGTTAAGGGAGATTTCTAACCTAATTTGAAGAAGATGATTAATTAGAAACAAACAAAATTAAGTTTAAACTAATTAAGGAAGAAATTAAATTAAAAAATGTTTTTTAGGGTTTTTATGAAAAAGGTTTTAAGTTAAATAATGATAAATAATGAAAATTAAATAATTAAAAGAAACCTAAATTCTAAGTTAATTTTTATTAAGAAAATAAAATAATTATTAAACCTAAGTATAAATGTTTAATTATTTAAAAGAGAAATTAATTTGTTAAAAGAAAAATGTTTTTTTAGTCCATTTTTGTTTTATAGGAAAATAAAGTAAATAAGTGTAAATAATAAATAAAATATTTTTTTTTTGGATTTTTCATGATTAATAAAAATAATAATAATAATAATAATAATAATAATAATAATAATAATAATAATAATAATAATAATAATAATAATAATAATAATAATAATAATATTAATAATAAATAAAAGATAAAAAAGTAAAAAATAAAATAAAATAAAAATAAGTAAATGGGGTTGATAAGTGAATCACGGGGTATTGTGAGAAAAAAAAAAGGCAAGCCCAAAGGATGGCCCAGGCGCTGCAAAAAAAACAAAAAAATGTCAAAAAAAGTGGGAAAATGGAAAAAAGGTCACGCTGGGGCTTGAACCCAAGACCTCATAGTGACAGGCGCGCGCTTTAACCACTGGAGTGGTGATACATCCATTAACTTGTATGAAATGATAAATATATAACATAAAACGTGCCCTGACAGTACTTCATCTTCAACCTCCAGCCAAAGGATCTGTAACTTGCTCATTTCTCAACAAAAATGAAAGATGCAAACATGAAAGTTGCTCCATTTTTTCACACGAATCCAACCATATAAATATCATAAGCTATAAATCATAGATGAATGATAATTTCTAAAAGTACCAAATTCTGACCTAAATATTTCAGAAAATTCAAACTCAAAATTCTCCTAGCTCAATCAAAATAAATGAAATCTATGGACATGTATAGTTTCAGGGCAATGATGTCTATATTTTATTTTCACAAATGCAAGCCTAACAATGCCTAAATATGAAGTTAGAAGTTCAAGAAATTTACCTCAAAACTGGAAACCGTGAAATGCAAATGAGCTTGATTCAAGATGCTGCAATGATCAGGTTAGTTTCCTCAAGTTCCCAGGAAGCTAATGCAATGGTTTGCTTGAGCAATGGATGGCTAGAATGGTCTGGAGAAGTCAAGTTGCAGACCTCTGTTTTTGGTTATGAAGGATGGTGATGGAGATGTTACAGTTCTAAACCAAGGACAGGGATGGACTATATTTGATGTAAGGAAGCTTTAGGAATGAATTTGAGGGAAAACGCATGAGGAAAATGAGAGATACAAGTTTAAGGTTAGAAATGTGTATCAATGGAGTTTTTTGTGCAATTTCTGGCTAGAGGGAGTTTGGGAGTGTTTCAGGGTGATTTTTCTCGTGCCTTAGCTCACAAATAGTGAATCTATTTATAAGCAACAAGTTTGGAGACTTGTTGTTGATCAGAATTCAAAATCACAAGTTTATTCATAACATGTGATTTTTGAGAAATTCAAGTTTCAAAGCCTTGTGTACTTGATAAGAAAGAGTGGTTATGCTTTAAACATGCTTGCTTCTGACTTTGTGGATGGAGTGTGATCATAGGGAACAAGTTAGAGGCTCAAAAATGGACTTTATGCAAAAAGCTTGTTTTACAAGAATGGCAATGTTAACTTTGTGTCATTAATGGAAATGTAACTTGGATAATAGCTCAATTGCTTGGATCAAAGCTCTAACAGCAGTGTAAAACTTTAATTATGGGGTGACAAATATGTTTGAGGCCTGCAAAGCAAAGATTATGCAGCCTAGCATGGATTTGGTTCACGTGTTCATTAAAAAATGACTTGTAATTCAAGTTTGAAAACCCTAACTTCCTCTCTTCGATTCTCTCTGCTCAGGAATGATCTCAAGGATTTCTTGGACATTTTGGAAATCTTGAAATGTGATTTACAACCCCTATTTGAATCACTTTTGAAAATTCCCCTTGGAAGTATATGAAAAAGTGCCATGAAGTTAGGTCAAAATCCTACCTAAATTAGTACAAAATTTCACTAAGTGTTTAATTTCAAGACCATGACTTCATGAATTAATAACTTGAGATCCAAGCATTTTTAGGAGAAGTTGTGTAAAGAAATGTTGTAGATATCATGGAGATATATAACTTTCATGTTGGAAGTTTCTTTTTAATCATCTTGCATCATGGTGAAAATTTTGCTCAAAGTTGTGAAAAAACATGAAGTTTTAAACACTTAGAAAAATTTCTAAGTTAGAAAACTTTGACTTTTCAAAATGAAATCTTGACTTTTTGATTTCTTTATGAATAAGTTTCATATTTTGACATGTTTTGATGAATTGTGATCTTTGACACTCGATCTTGACCAAAAAGTCAAAGTTTGACTTTTCAGTGTACAGTTGACTTTTGATCAGTTGACTGAAAATTCACTATTAATCCAATTGATCTTGAGAAATGTTCTGGGTCATGCCATTAGGTCAAAATGATACAATTGAACTCTTGAGATCATTCTTCAAACCAATTGACCATTTGCTGGGTCAAAAATCAGAAATTGCCCCTTCTCAGTCAAAACCCTAATTTTGACCATTTTGCCCTTTTGATTATTTGATCAAATTTCTTGAGGAATTATGGTCCAAACTTGATCAAATGATACATATGAGTTTATAATGTTGATGTGGATCAAAAATTATGAAGTTTAACTTTAAATTGGCCACAGTTGACTTTTTCCCTAACATAGTTGATTTTAGGTCAACTGCTCAATTGACTGAGCAAAAATGTGATTCAAGGCTTGAAACTTGACATGAGTAATCTTGGGGGTCCATAACGATCCATGAAAGTCATATGAAGCATTGAAATTTCAATTATCCTTGTGCAATCTCAAACCCTAATTTGAGTCATCAGTGCTTAAGGAGGTGTCTTGAGTTGATCAACCCTAGTGCAGTCTTGAACCAAGAGAGATCTTTGTGAGAAGATATTTGATAAGTGAGAGGGCAAATTTTGGGGTACAACAGGTATCCCTATAAACATGGGAAAATACTAATGATCGCAGGGGTATATGACTTGAAGATACTATTGACAAGGGGTGATCATTCTGAAATTCAATCAACTCAGATCAAATTTCAAAACATCATCCAATCAGGGGCATATCTTTCGAGTGAGTGTTTCCTTAATCAAGTCATATCACAATAGGGTATTACTCGATTTCCTTGTTTTAAAAAACCTCTCAAGGCCTTGATAATCAGGGGCATCCTTCCAAGATTCAAATGTTGTACAGTACATACCAAGTTCATCCTACCGCATGTAAGATCCAAATTCTTCGAGCAACATCAAGTACAAACTATCCAAACTTCGAATACTTGGGGAAATATATGTCAAGTTCATGGTGAAGTCTAAATTTACTTCTGAGGGTACCTCATCTAGATCCTGGAGATTGCGGGGCACGTCTTTCAAAATTCGGATGGTGGAGCAAACCACTGCGAGGCTCGATCAAAAGGAGTTGATTCAAAATAGTTCTTCAAAGCCAAACATTTTCAAGAGTCTTTTAATCAGGGGCATAATTCGAAATAGAAGGGTCATTCATATTATGATCAAACTATTTCTAAGCTCATATCAATGAGAGTCTCCTCCAAGACCCTACCAACAAATTAGGGAAAGACAGGCCACAGGGGCAAGCTCTCCGCATACTTTCACAACCTCCAGTGGGTCTTTCTCCTACATCAAGCAATCTTCAAGTTCAAATAGAGTATCAGGAAATCATGGTAGCATAAAGTTCAACCATCATGTGACAAACCACCTTGTTAATTAGGCAAACCTCTATGCTTAATCATCAACGACCCATCATAGGGGCAGCGTTCAAAAAACCATCTGAGTCATGATCATAAAGCATAAAGCTGCATAAGTCATGCATTAGGGCTCTTCGATCCAAAACTAAGCTACACTTATCATCTCATCTATCTCACAAATTCCAAAAGCATGGGTCGAGCATGTCTAAAAAAATCCAATTACGCATTCGCACTTCAAAATCCAACATTCATTTAAACATATCCAAGTCATTCATCACATACATCAATCAATCATCACATTTCATGCATCAATCAATCATCTCATTTCATGCATCAATCAAATTTGCACGCATAGCATAAAACCTTGTTTTATGTAAAGACAATCATCATTGTTTGTTGTACCCCAAAATTTGCCCTCCCATATTCCTCAAGATTTGTCAAGAATGATCTTCAAATTGCTCAAGATTGCTCAAGAGTTAGACAGTCAAATCATCTCCTAAGGCAGTCAATTCAAAATTAGGGTTTTGGTTCTTTCAAGGAATTTGGGGTTCTCAATGGTTAAATCAAGTCTTATAAGCCTATATACATTCTCAAGCACCTACATGCCAAGTTTCAAGACTCACAGTGCCAGTTTGCACAGTCAAAAGCTCCATTTGATCTACAGTCAACTACAAGGGCAAAATGGTCATTTTGCAGTCAAAAGTCATATTTTTTGTCAACATTCTCATTTTGAAGGATAATTCATCATTTGATCAAGGGTTGATCATGATTCATCAAGGATTGCTCAAAATTCATCAAGATTCAAAAGTTGCTAAATTAGGGTTTTGAGGAAAAGTCAACTCAACTTTGACCAAGCATAACTTTCTCATACTTTATGAGAAATGATCCATCCAAATCTCATTTTGAATAGGATGCAATTACCTACAATCCATCTTCATACCCCAAGATCAGAAAATGCACTCACAAGAAGTTACAAATTTGGACATTATAGGTCATTTTTGAAAGTCAACAAAAACACATTTTTTGCTAAAGCTTATAACTTTAGAATGAAAGATCAAAATGAGATGAGGCCAAAAGGGTTGATTAGAGGACATCTCAAGGTTTCTAAGAAGTCCAAGAACACCTCCAAAAGTTCCAAATTGAAGAAGTTATGCATTGTTGAAATTGGGCATTTTACCAAAATTGCCAAAAGTCAACTATCCTCAAAACTCCAATTTTTGACAAAAGGGCCCGCTTTTTTCCATTTGATTTAGTCTTGTCATGCCACACACGTGTCCCATACTTAATTTCAAGATCAAACATTTATTTTTCTATTTTATTTAATTTTTATTGATTTAATTCATTTTAAATCTATATTAATTCAAATAAAATCCAAAAATCAATGAAATAGTATCTTTGTGATTTGTACAGCTTTCTTATATCATATGACACCTAATCAAATTCGTGTCTTGGCTTTTTATGCACAAAATCTCAGATTTGATTCAATTTTGGAAAGGTTAACAATGGTGGTCAATCAAATATTCAATCTTCAATGCACATGGATATTGGCCCAACTCTTGACCTAAAATCATTGCCTTATACATAAGCAAACCACACAAACCTAATTCACGACCTAAGAACTTCTAAAACAGCCAGAACGAATTGCAAAAAATCCTTGAAAAAGTGTGAGATCAAGAACGATATTGGGGGCATTTTCAGACGAAAAGAAGAACGTAGCTCTCTAGCCTGATATCCTGTGAAGCAAAAGCAATCAAAACCAAACCTCAAGACCCCCTGAATAACGATGTAAGTCCTCGTGAACTGGCCTCTGAACATGGAATACCAACTTCCAGTTCTTGCACTTTTTCTTCAAAACATTAGCATATTCATGTTTATTATTTGATTTCTAACATAACTGCAATATTCAATTTTGTTTTTATGCCCTGTATCGTGATGCCCGATTCTAGGGTTCATATGCTTGCTTTTTAGGTGTTTTTGATGCAGGGAAAATTGGCCACAATAATTGGTATGGGAATGATCAGGAGGCAGAGACGAGGTCAGCCATGGCCTTAGATGGCATTTTCATAGCCTAGGGTGGATTTTAGAAATAAGCCACGGATTCTGATGCGGAATCAAATCCGCAGGAAAAAATATAGGGTTTGAGGAAGAAGACGACCACACGTCGCTCTCCCATTGGTCTATTTGAATTACGCGCTTTTATTTTATTTTTTCCAGGCATAAGCATTTGTTTGCTACATATTAATTCTTGTATATTATATTTACAAAAGAAGCGAATGGCTCGGTGACTAGGGCGAACGTCCAATGGCTAACGGGACCTGGGTTCGAATCCCAGGTCCCCCAAAACACTTATTTGATTTTTTCTGTAGGTGATCCCTTGTACTCTCCAAGGCGTTGGTCCACCATGCACCTCAAACCTCAATATGCCAGATGGCTCTAGACCTAGATCCAGTGGTCATGGATGAAGGACCACCATACTCCCTGGTCAACATACGCGTGGATAATCTGAAAAGTCAAACGAGGCTGGAATGTTAATGGGCTTCAGAATTGCTCTTGTCACTCCCAAATCAGGCCCAGCACCCCCCTGGGTTTATTTCTTCTTCTCTTTTATATTTTTATTTAATTTTTTATTAATTCCTAATTAACTACTAACTAAAATAATTAGCATTTTCTTAATAAAATCAGAAAACAAAAAATGTAATATTTTTATTTATTAAATTTACTTTCATTATTTTATTTTGTAAATAAATATTGACATAATTTGTTTAGTCTTAATTAGGCATAATAATAATATTTTTGCAATAAATAAAAATTGGTGTAGAATTAGGTTTTTAATATATTTAATCATCTTATTTTTATTTCCTTAAACATTCAAAATACCCAAAAATATTTCTCTTTTTATTTAATTAATTAATTAGTTTAGGTTTAATTTAATTAAATGCAAGAAATAACAAAAAAAATCTCTTTCTTTCCTAAAAAGGGTCAAAACCCTAAAAACTCTCCGATTTAATTTTTCTCGCGCGTATGTTTATTTTTTATTCATATTTTGATCCATATAGTGTAATTGTTCCGAGGATGTAATAGCTTTAACTTAGGATTATTTACCGCTTTTATTTACTTTTCCGCATTTACTTTTCAAGGGTTTGTTTTTGGCGATGTAAATACTCGACGCCTTGTAATAGCTTAGTTTTATTTTCCGCAACCATTAACTGCTAGATGTATGAATAATAGGCTATGCATGACAAGATCTATCCTAACTTAAAATCAACCGTAGATCACCTTAACATGTACACAGATAACATAACTGAAAATTGACACACTTGCACATGCCACTCCTAGGGTACGCCTCACTTGGTTGCCTCGACGTGGTCATTGAGTATAGGAAGTTTTAGAGGTCGCCCTCCTGTCTAAAGATCAAAGTTGCCTCGAAATGGTTGCCTCGGATAAAAACGATCTAAGACATTAGGGTTACCGCTAAGGCGTCCTAACATTGCTTTAGTGACAACATGTCCCTAATCGAATTGACCCGACAACTCCAACGACGGTGCTACCTACTTCTCAATAGTGGGATAGCACTGTCTAAAGGACATTTACACAGCTTAATTCCTTTTGAGTAGGTAGAGGTTCTTGGGTACTTTCTCTTTCAAAACAAAACAAATTTTTCGCACTTACACTTTTCAAACAAAGTTTTCAACAATACTTCATACACTCTTGAGGACAGAAACAAGAGTTAAATCGAAGTTTTCAAACAAAAACTCTTTTCAAAACCCACAAACACAAGAAAAGCAAAACTTTTGAAAACACAATGAGCAAGTACCTAAGAGCCCGTGGATAACCACGGATAGAAAGAGTTCTAACACCTTCCCTTTCTATAATCTACCTCCCGAACCCGAGAAACATCTCGAAAAGGAATTTTTCTGTGCTTTTGTCCTTTCCTTGTTGGATAAAATAAAAGACGGTGGTGACTCTTGCTTACCGCGACATTTTGAAAAAACAAACGCAAATGCGAACCAGCATTAAAAAACAGCCAGTTCTATTCCCACTGATCATAGAACTGGCGACTCTGCTGGGGAAATGTTATAAGTGAGGTGTACCTTAGGATTAGATCACTTGTGTTTTCAATTGTATGCTTTGTATGCTTTAAAATTTGTGGGCTTGTATCAGAGTTTTATAGATCCTAACCTGGATCTGGGGGTACCCTTTTTAGGTAAGTAGCAATAAACTGTGAGGGATCTATCCGGCATAGACCGACACGGATGAAGCAGTAGCTACGTTGGTGTGACACCTTGGTCTGTACCGATATCCCTTGTGTTGGAACGAGGAGAATATGGGTCTTCTGAGGAGTCATTAAGCACCAACTGACCTTAGAACCTTAAATTGACCAACTTGGCCATAGAACAGTAGCAGTATGCTACACTCATTGAGACTAAACTCTCGCGATGGTTCCGGCCGCAAGAAAAGGTTGCCAAACTGGAATTATGACCGATTGAGGGTAGTCAGTGATATTGAGATCCTCTAGAACCCGGTTACTATTTTTAGGACAGGTCTTAACCAACTGAAACTGAAAGAGGGTAATGCCTAAACTCCATGCCAGCCTAAACTTAAGGCTATATGTGTGAATTGTGTGCCTTCAAACTTGAACTACTTGCACATTCTTGTTATCTGACAGCATGAGTTCCTTGCAGGTTTTGTTTACAGTCCTTATCCAACAATTTGGATTTATTGCAGGGCTTACTTACATCACCGCACACCGTTGCTTAAACGCATAGCATACACATCATAACATCATACCATAGCATTTCCTTAACCATTTCAAGGATCTCAAGGGTTTGTGATGCAGGTCAGGATGAACCAAATGTCTAGCAAGGGGCAAAGGGGATTTATTTTCCTCTAGCCAGGGTTTTCCGGAGATCAAAACATGATAACTTGAGTCAGGGGCTATGACCCACTTGATATGGTGAGCCTGACTCTTGAAGAAGGACTCTCAGCAACATGAAGTTCCTTCAATCAAAGCTACCGGATTCAGATTCTAACAGTTTCTTGTTTACCCCACGAGAT
Organism: Vicia faba; assembly: GCA_948472305.1. Lineage (NCBI taxonomy): Eukaryota > Viridiplantae > Streptophyta > Magnoliopsida > Fabales > Fabaceae > Vicia > Vicia faba. Next base: position 1,474,891,057 of record OX451735.1, on the reverse strand, counting down.
CCTTGAAAACATTGCATACATATATCATACATATCATTGCATTACAGGTACCATTACAGGTCTCTTATCTTCTTCGCTGTTTATTTCAGCAATTATCATGTCTACTGAACCTTCCACTGAGCAAGCTATCAAGGCCCTCCAGGCCCAGAATGCCCAATTTCAAGATTTGGTCATGAGCCTAGCCAAGGGTCAACAGGACTTGAAGACCTTGATTCTGAAAGAGAGGAAGAAGAAGAAGAAGAGGATCGTCTTGTTCAACACTGGACGCAGATTTGGAAATGGACTGCAGAATGAGATTGATCTGACCACCTCATCTGTAGGGAAAGACAGTCCACAAGAGAGAAGGGTTCCTAACCCCATAGTCTCTGACAATGAGACAGATTATGATGAAGAACGGTATCCTCCTGCTGAGGATAGGTATAAACAGTTGGAGGACCACTTGAGCGCTATGGAGATACAGAATGTGCCCGGGCTGGACTTCGGAGACCTAGGTTTATCCTCTGGGGTGGTGATTCCCCATAAGTTTAAGGCACCTGCCTTTGCCAAATATGACAGAGCTTCCTGTCCAAAGCTGCACCTCCGGTCATATGTAAGGAAGATCCAGCCTTACACAGCTGATAAGAATTTGTGGATCCATTTCTTTCAGGACAGTCTTTCAGGGACTCAACTTGAGTGGTTCTATCAGCTGGATGGAGCCAGTATCCGTAACTGGGAAGATTTGGCTATTGTGTTCTATAAGCAGTATCAGTATAATTCCGACCTCGCTCCTACGCGTACCCAACTCCAGGGTATGTCAATAGGGACGGGTGAAGGATTTAAAGAGTATGCTCAAAAATGGAGAGACCTTGCCGGAAGGGTGCAGCCACCTTTAACTGATTGTGAACTTGTTGATGTGTTTTTGGGGACCCTGTTTGGTCCATTATTTAACCATTTGATTGGAAACTCTTCAGCCGGGTTTACAGACCTTATCTTGACTGGGGAGAGAATTGAAGCTGGCATCAAAAGTGGGAAGATTCAAGAAGCTACACCTTCTGATGCTCAGAAAAAGCCGTACAGTGGGAAGAAAGAGTCCAATGTTGTGTACAGTCAAAAGAGTCGTCGTGACCAACACGTAGGGGCAGTCCTGATCTCTGGTTCTGCGTCACACCGACAACAGCAAAAGGGAAATCAACGAAGGCCGGACGAGCCTAAAAGACAGTTCACCAACATCAACATGCCATTGTCACAAGCATTGCAGCACATGTTGAAGATGAATCTGATTACGGTGATAAACCCTCCTCTGAACCCTAAGACTTCTTCTCCTAGCTACAACCCAGATGCAAGGTGTGCTTATCACTCTGATAGCCCGGGGCACGATACTAACGATTGTTGGGCGTTGAAATACAAGATTCAGAATATGATTGACGCTAAGGAGATCGAATTCGAGTCTCCTGAGACTCCCAATGTGATCACTGCTCCCTTGCCAAAACATGGCTAGGGTTGAAAGCACTTTTGTTCATTTGAATTCTGAAGTTGTATTTTTCTTTGCTTGTTCAAATAATTATCATGTCAAACTCTTTTATTTCATTAGTGCATTACACGTGTCTGTTTTGAATTAATTGTTTAAAATTGCTTCATTTTTTGTGATGTTTAACTCTCAATCTAAAATTCTAAGCCTTTTGAGGGAGGATGACGAAAACGATACCACAATCTTTACAGTATGCTTTTGAACAGACCCCCGCTGATGAGGTACAGGCATTGTTTCAAATCCTAAACAGTGGAGTTATAAGGAAGATAATCCCTCGTCAACCCATTTGAGCCAAAGAAGTTGGAGTTTTTCTTTTCGCAAAAATTAAAACCCTTGATTATAACCGGGGGCAGGGTAGTTTTCTCAGCTGATCCAGGTGCACAATGAATGGCATCAAAGAAGTCCTTCTGAAACAAAAGACAGTGATGGTTCCCTATAATCGTCGAGACAGGCAGTCATTATCTCTCAAAATAAAAGCCCAATAAGTCAAAACCTATGAAGGAGCCTTACAAAACTGGGGCATCCCGCTGACTGTAATCACAAAAGAAACAGTTCAGGCAAAAGACAGGGATAATAAAACCGAAGAGAAAAAGGTCCTGCAAACCCTCAACAAAAAAAGAAATGACTGCCTATTCAAAATAAACTATCAGTATCCGAACCATCACCAGAATATCAGAGCAAAGACTCAAACAAGATCTAATGCATGATTAGCTGAGTTTAGGTTTGAAGAACATCACGAAGAGCTGGTGGGTACAAATATACTTTTAGCCTTTATCCTTTGTTTCTTAAACCGTGAACCAAGCCACGTTACAGCCCTTAAAAGTCCTAGCTGAAGCATGGGTTAGTTCGAAAGCATACTGTTACAAAAGGTATCCTGACTCCTGTAGGGCTTGCTGTAAAATCCTGAGTTGACATCACATTTCACAAAAATTCACTTGTTTTATTGAAAACTGCATTTTCAAAGAACTTCAAAACAAACATAAGATTTGCATTCTTAAAATAACATTGTTTGCATATGACTATTTGTTCAACAGCAGAGAAATTCGCACGAAGAATATCTAGTGAACAAAAACCTTCTCAACAAAAAGAGTCACCTCAAGTGGAAAAAACACTTCCAACCAAGGGGCAGACATGATCATGTTCCATCATCTGGGGCAGTCAAGTCAAGATTCAAGGAATCTCTCAAAATGCCAAATAGCCAGGGGAAAATCTCCGCCCGAGTCACTTGGGGAATTGGACATGAATTCCAGCAACGAATCTTGCATGATCAAATGAAGATCTTCCGGTAGTATGGCAACCCAACACTACTGACAGTGACAACTCCCTACACTCTGAGAACGTGGACATAGTCAAAAAATACTATGCATAATCAAATACCCGCTAGGTCGACTGGCCTAGGAAAAATAAGGGCTTCCCGGTGAACCAAAAGGGTTCGGGCAAAAAAATAAGGGATGAAAATAAAAAATCTGTACACCCGGCAAGTCGAAAACCTGAAAAGGCGGCTTGGGCAAAAAAGGGTATTCCGATGGACTGAAAACCCGAAAGGGCGGTCCAGGCAAAAGTTAGGGATCAAAGCGTACGACTATGTCCCGTCATCTCGTCACTTGCCTACCAGAAGAATATTTGTCAATCGGCAATTATCAAGCACCTCATAGGCCTTCTTCTCCCGCAGAAACTGGGGCAATAAGAATTGTCTGAACTGTACAAGTTGCTTTGTCCACCAAGGTACTAAGGTAGGTTCAGCTGAAAAATATGACCAAGATACCTTCACTCCCCGCAGAGTAAGACAGTAAGGGAAGCTCTCCCCACTGAGACCTGCAATCATGGACGAATCAGCAATACTCTCCCCCGAGCAGAGTTGGCCTATCATCAGCCCTAAAAAGGCTGGGTATTCCTAGAAGGTCTTAATATTCCCCAGCGGAGTATAAAGATATTCTCCAACAAGCGTAAAGAGCATCCCCGACAGTCTTAATATTCCTCGACAGAGTATAAGAATGTTCCCCGGCGGAATACAAGATACCCCCAGTGGAGCCATTTCCCAGCGCAGTCTAAAAAAGCTTCCCCGCCAGAGTTGAATCATCTTCCCCAGTAGATTCTGGAAGCTTGTCCCCTGCAGAATACAAATGCATCTCCTCAGCTAAATTCAGAGGTTATCCCCCACCAGAGTCTAACTGGGTTATCCTCAGCAAGTTGCAACAGAAAGATCATCCCCAGCGAAGTTCTTTCTATCCCCAGCGGAGTTCATCATCAAAATCCCCAACAGAGCTTATCAACGGAATCCCCAGCGGAGTTATCGTTAAAACCTCAGCAAAGCATCTCTTCCCAAGAGTAATTCCCCGCAGAGTAATCTCTTCACCAGGTTTATTCCCCAATGGAGTTATCTTCTCCTACAAGTTTATTCTTGCAACCCTCTTCGTGCATCATCCCCAGCGGAAACGAAGAACTCAACAACATTCTCCAGCAGCTCCGGGATTTATTTTCCCCAGCTAAAAACATCACATCTTCATACATCATGACATGCATACGCATCCTACAACACAAATCTCATTTATTTTGAGAGCATCACGACATCATGCATTTCATACATCATGAAATTGCATACAGCTAACGTTTTACCTTTTTTCAGGAAAATGTCAAATCAAAAGATGGCTACCATCAACCTTTTCAAGTCCCAGTTTAATACCTGTAGCAAGCCAGGAAAATTCTGTGGACGACTGATTGTAGATCAATAGCTGTAACAAGCCAGGAAAATTATCTACATGAAGAGATTGAAGATTAATACCTGTAACAAGCCAGGAAAACTATTCTTCTTTCTCAGGTCAGAGATTAATACCTGAAACCAGCCAGGATAACTATCTCCTCGGCCAACCTTTTCAAGTTCCAGATTAATACCTGTAACAAGCCAGAAAAACTATTTGTGGACGACTGATCATAGATCAATACCTGTAACAAGCCAGGAAAGTTATCTACATGAAGAGATTGAAGATCAATACCTGTAACAAGCCAGGAAGACCATCTTTCTTTCTCAAGACAGAGATTGATACCTGAAACCAGCCAGGACAACTATCTCGTCGGCCAACTTTTTCAAGTCCCAGTTTAATACCTGTAACAAGCCAAGAAAACAGCTGTGGACGACTGATTGTAGGTTAATACCTGAAACCAGCTAGGAAAACCACCTACACGAAGAGATTGAAAGTTAGTACCTGTAACAAGCCAGGAAAACTATTTTTCTTTCTCAGGACAGAGTTCAATACTTGTAACCATCCAGGACAACTATCTCATCGGCCAACCTTTTCAAGTTCCAGATTAATACATGTAACAAGCCAGGAAAACTATCTGTGGACGACTGATTGTAGGTTAATACCTGAAACCAGACAGGACAATTATCTACTTGACCATCATGAAGCAACCCTACACAGGTTCCTTCTCTCTTTCAGATAAAGTTTCACACGAACTCATCATCAGGCAACCCTACACAGGTTCCTTCTTTCAACTTACAAAATTACAATTTAACAAACAATCTCCAGATGGAATCTATAAGCCCATCCTCCTACCAACAATCTCCAAATGGCATCTGTAAGCCCATTCCCGACATCACAATGTTGATACTACACCATGTGAGTGCAAATTTCTAGGCACTCTAGTGTTCAATTATCTTCCACCTTCGGATCACGAAAGGCTCGAAAGCCAATCTATATCCTCAGGTCTAAGGAAATTGAACAGGGGCAACTGTTGTACCCCAAAATTTGCCCTCCCATATTCCTCAAGATTTGTCAAGAATGATCTTCAAATTGCTCAAGATTGCTCAAGAGTTAGACAGTCAAATCATCTCCTAAGGCTGTCAATTCAAAATTAGGGTTTTGGTTCTTTCAAGGAATTTGGGGTTCTTAATGGTTCAATCAAGTCTCATAAGCCTATATACATTCTCAAGTACCTACATGCCAAGTTTCAAGACTCATAGTGCCAGTTTGCACAGTCAAAAGCTCCATTTGATCTACAGTCAACTGCAAGGGCAAAATGGTCATTTTATAGTAAAAAGTCATATTTTTTGTCAACATTCTCATTTTGAAGGATAATTCATCATTTGATCAAGGGTTGATCATGATTCATCAAGGATTGCTCAAAATTCATCAAGATTCAAAAGTTGCTAAATTAGGGTTTTGTAGGAAAGGTCAACTCAACTTTGACCAAGCATAACTTTCTCATACTTTATTAGAAATGACCCATCCAAAGCTCATTTTGAATAGAATGCAATTCCCTACAATCCATATTCATACCCCAAGATCAGAAAATGCACTCACAAGAAGTTACAAATTTGGACATTATAGGTCATTTTTGAAAGTCAACAAAAACACCTTTTTTTCCAAAGCTTATAACTTGATAATGAAAGATCAAAATAAGATGAGGCCAAAAGGGTTGATTAGAGGACATCTCGAGGTTTCTAAAAAGTCCAAGAACACCTCCAAAAGTTCAAAATTGAAGAAGTTATGCATTATTGAAGTTGGGAATTTTACCAAAATTGCCAAAAGTCAACTATCCTCAAAACTCCAAATTTTGACAAAAGGGCCCACTTTTTTCCATTTGATTTAGTCTTGTCATGCCACACACGTGTCCCATACTTAATTTCAGGATCAAACATTTATTTTTCTATTTTATTTAATTTTTATTGATTTAATTCATTTTAAATCTATATTAATTCAAATAAAATCCAAAAATCAATGAAATAGTATCTTTGTGATTTGTACAGCTTTCATATATCATATGACACCTAATCAAATTCGTGTCTTGGCTTTTTGTGCATAAAATCTCAGATTTGATTCAATTTTGGAAAGGTTAACAATGGTGGTCAATCAAATATTCAATCTTCAATGCACATGGATATTGGCCCAACTCTTGACATAAAATCATTGCCTTATACATAAGCAAGCCACACAAACCTAATTCACGACCTAAGAACTTCTAAAACAGCCAGAACGAATTGCAAAAAATCCTTGAAAAAGTGTGAGATCAAGAACGATATTGGGGGCATTTTCAGACGAAAAGAAGAATGTAGCTCTCTAGCCTGATATCCTGTGAAGCAAAAGCAATCAAAACCAAACCTCAAGACCCCCTGAATAACGCTGTAAGTCCTCGCGAACTGGCCTCTGAACATGGAATACCAACTTCCAGTTCTTGCACTTTTTCTTCAAAACATTAGCATATTCATGTTTATTATTTGATTTCTAACATAACTGCAATATTCAATTTTGTTTTTATGCCCTGTATCGTGATGCCCGATTCTAGGGTTCATATGCTTGCTTTTTAGGTGTTTTTGATGCAGGGAAAATTGGCCACAATAATTGGTATGGGAGTGATCAGGAGGCAGAGACGAGGTCAGCCATGGCCTTAGATGGCATTTTCATAGCCTAGGATGGATTTTAGAAATAAGCCACGGATTCTGATGCGGAATCAAATCCGCAGGAAAAAGTACAGGGTTTGAGGAAGAAGACGACCACACGTCGCTCTCCCATTGGTCTATTTGAATTACGCGCTTTTATTTTATTTTTTCCAGGCATAAGCGTTTGTTTGCTACATATTAATTCTTGTATATTATATTTACAAAAGAAGCGAATGGCTCAGTGGCTAGGGCGAACGTCCAATGGCTAACGGGACCTGGGTTCGAATCCCAGGTCTCCCAAAACACTTATTTGATTTTTTCTGCAGGTGATCCCATGTACTCTCCAAGGCGTTGGTCCACCATGCACCTCAAACCTCAATATGCCAGATGGCTCTAGACCTAGATCCAGTGGTCATGGATGAAGGACCACCATACTCCCTGGTCAACATACGCGTGGATAATCTGAAAAGTCAAACGAGGCTGGAATGTTAATGGGCTTCAGAATTGCTCTTGTCACTCCCAAATCAGGCCCATCACCCCCCTGGGTTTATTTCTTCTTCTCTTTTATATTTTTATTTAATTTGTTTTTATTAATTCCTAATTAACTACTAACTAAAATAATTAGCATTTTCTTAATAAAATCAGAAAATAAAAAATGTAATATTTTTATTTATTAAATTTACTTTCATTATTTTATTTTGTAAATAAATATTGACATAATTTTTTTAGTCTTAATTAGGCATAATAATAATATTTTTGCAATAAATAAAAATTGGTGTAGAATTAGGTTTTTAATATATTTAATCATCTTATTTTTATTTCCTTAAACATTCAAAAAAGCCAAAAATATTTCTCTTTTTATTTAATTAATTAATTAGTTTAGGTTTAATTTAATTAAATGCAAGAAATAACAAAAAAATCTCTTTCTTTCCTAAAAAGGGTCAAAACCCTAAAAACTCTCCGATTTAATTTTTCTCGCGCGTATGTTTATTTTTTATTCATATTTTGATCCATATAATGTAATTGTTCCGAGGATGTAATAGCTTTAACTTAGGATTATTTACCGCTTTTATTTACTTTTCCGCATTTACTTTTCAAGGGTTTGTTTTTGGCGATGTAAATACCCGACGCCTTGTAATAGCTTAGTTTTATTTTCCGCAACCATTAACTGCTAGATGTATGAATAATAGGCTATGCATGACAAGATCTATCCTAACTTAAAATCAACCGTAGCTCACCTTAACATGTACACAGATAACATAACTGAAAATTGACACACTTGCACATGCCACTCCTAGGGTACACCTCACTTGGTTGCCTCGACGTGGTCATTGAGTATAGGAAGTTTTAGAGGTCGTCCTCCTGTCTAAAGATCAAAGTTGCCTCGAAACGGTTGCCTCGGATAAAAACGATCTAAGACATTAGGGTTACCGCTAAGGCGTCCTAACATTGCTTTAGTGACCACATGTCCCTAATCGAATTGACCCGATAACTCCAACGATGGTGCTACCTACTTCTCAATAGTGGGATAGCACTGTCTAAAGGACATTTACACAGCTTAATTCCTTTTGAGTAGGTAGAGGTTCTTGGGTACTTGCTCTTTCAAAGCAAAACAAATTTTTCGCACTTACACTTTTTAAACAAAGTTTTCAACAATACTTCATACACTCTTGAGGACAGAAACAAGAGTTAAATCGAAGTTTTCAAACAAAAACTCTTTTCAAAACCCACAAACACAAGAAAAGCAAACCTTTTGAAAACACAATGAGCAAGTACCTAAGAGCCCGTGGATAACCACAGATAGAAAGGGTGCTAACACCTTCCCTTTCTATAATCTACCTCCTGAACCCGAGAAACATCTCGAAAAGGAATTTTTATGTGCTTTTGTCCTTTCCTTGTTGGATAAAATAAAAGACGGTGGCGACTCTTGCTTACCGCGACATTTTGCAAAAACAAACGCAAACGCGAACCAGCATTAAAAAACAGTCAGTTTTATTCCCACCGATCACATTGTTAATCAAGCTATCAATTCTACATCGAATCTCGATAGTAGATTCCCCTGGTTGATCACGGCAGTTGATTATCCAGAAGACCTTGGCAGAAGGTAGTTAGCAATTGAATCTCGGCAATAGATTCTCCTGGTTGATCATGGCAGTTGATTTTCTGGAAGACCTCGGAAGAAGGTAATTCATAATTGAATCTCGGTAGTAGATTCTCCTGTTTGATCACGGCAGTAGATTATCTGGAAGACCTAAGCAGAAGGTAGTTATCACAGAATCTCGATAGTAGATTCCCCTGGTTGATCATGGCAGTTGATTACTCAAAAGACCTCGACAAAAGGTAATTTCTTAACATGACCTCGGCATTAGATTCCCCTAGCTAAACTCGGCAGATGATTTTCCAGAAGACCTCGACAGAAGGTAATCCATAATTGAATCTCGGTAGTAGATTTCCCTAGTTAATCATGGCAGTTGATTATCCAGAAGACCTCGACAGAAGGTAGTTCTCAATAGAATCTCAGCAGTAGATTCCCCTGGTTGATCATAACATTTGATTATCCAGAATACCTTGGTAGAAGGTAACTTATCAACACAATCTTGGAAGCATATTCCCCTGGTTGATCACAGTAGTTGATTATCCATAAGACTTCAGCAGAAGGTGGTTCATAATTGAATATCAGCAGCTGATTCTCCTGGTTGATCATGACAATTGATTTTTTGGAAAACCTCAGCAGAAGGTAATTTCACAATCAAATATCGGCAGTAGATTCTCTCAGTTGATCACGGCAATAGATTATCCAGAAGACCTTGGCAGAAGTTAGTTCTCAACAGAATCTCGGCAGTAGATTCCTCTGGTTGATCACGGCAGTTGATTTTCCGGAAGACCTCGACAGAAGGTAATTTCTCAACAGAATCTCGGCAGTAGATTCCCCTGGCTAAACTCGGCATATGATTTTCTTGAAGACCTCGGCAGAAGGTAATTCACAATTGAATTTCGACAGTAGATTCCCCTGGTTGATCACGACAACTGATTATCTGGAAGACCTCGACAAAAGGTAGTTCTCAATAGAATCTCGGCAGTAGATTCCCTGGTTGATCATGGAAGTTGATTATTTGGAAGACCTTGACAGAAGGTAATTTCTAAATAGAATCTCAGTAGTATATTCCATTGGTTGATCACCGCAGTCGATTATCCGGAAAACCTCGGCAGAAGGTAATTCAAATTGAATCTCGACAGTAGATTCTCCTGGTTGATCAAGGAACTTGATTATCTGGAAGACCTCGGTAGAAGGTATCACAATTGAATCTCAATAGTAGATTCCCCTGGTTAATCACGGCAGTTTATCATCCGGAAGACCTCGGCATAAGGTAGTTCAAATTGAATCTCGATAGTAGATTCTCCTGGTTGACCACGGAAGTTGATCATCCAAAAGAACTCGGCAGAAGGTATCGCAATTGAATCTCGGCAGTAGATTCCCCTGGTTGATCACGACAATTGATTATCCGAAAGACCTCGGCAGAAGGTTGATAGTTATGGTTGAGGGCTGACGGAACCGACATCATCATGAATTTGGTGTTTATTTTTCTTCACGTTGATAGTCGTGGTTGAGGGAGACACAACCGACATCATCGTGAATTTGGTGTTTATTTTCTTCATGTTGATAGTTGTGGTTGAGGGCGACATAACCAACATCATCGTGAATTTGGGGTTTATTTTCTTCATGTTTATAATCGTGGTTAAGATCGACACAACTGACATCATCGTGAATTTGGTGTTTATTTTCTTCATGTTTATAGTCATGGTTGAGGGTGACACAACCGACATCATCGTGAATTTGGTGTTTATTTTATTCATGTTGATAGTCGTGGTTGATGGTGACACAACCGGCATCATCGTGAATTTGAGGTTTTATTTTCTTCATGTTTATAGTCGTGGTTGAGGGCGACACAACCGACATCATCATGAAATTGGGGTTTATTTTCTTCATGTTGATAGTCATGGTTAAGGGCGACACAACCGACATCATCGTGAATTTGAGGTATATTTTTCTTCATGTTGATAGTCATGGTTGGGGGCTGACACAACCAAGCGTCATCAATGTATTTGGGGTCTCTTTTCTTCATGTTGATAATCTTGGTTGGGGGCTGACACAACCAAATGTCATCAGTTAATTTAGGTTCCATCTCCTTAAACCTGGTGTATTTCATTTGGTTATCGAGTATTGGTTGAGGGCTGACACAACCAACATCATCTTTCCAAGTTCCAAATATCTGGTTTCAAGTACGTATTATCTACCCTCTAAGCTATGGTAGGTATACGAAAAAAATCTTTGGCACCTTGCGTTAGCTTCTAAGCAGCAATGTATTATCAAGCTCTATGTTATTCATCCCTTGGGTTGCGGTGAATATAATATGTGTCACAAACTTACTATAATAGCCTCCAAGCATTAGTAAGTCAGCTTTACAAAACTTGTGTTATTTTACCTCCTAGGTTATGGTAAAAATGAAAACAATCTCTCCTTAGATACTGACGGATTATCCGCGTCGTCATATCTAAGTTAAAATAAACAGTGTTTCAAATGCTGATAAGATGATACATCATCATTTGTGCCTATTCTTCACACTCATGGGAACGTTGTACGACGTGTCCTTATAAAATCTCGGTCAAATCTTAGGATCTTCCAATATTTAATAAACTTCTGATCAAACATGTGAGACCTGCGTATTCTTGCACTATTTAATCTAAAGATAATTAAATAGGGGCAGTTGTTATATACCAAATTTTCCCTACCCTTATACTTAGGTTTTTTTAAATAAATTGTATTATTTGGTTTTATTTCTATAAGGGTGTAAAACAGGAAAGAAAGGTGTATTGATCGAGAAATGGATCATCAATATCTGATGGTTCATTAGGGTTTCGTTCATTTTGAGAGGGGGTCCATAAAACAAATTAGTCTTCCTTTTAAGAAGCCCAATAAAATGATATGACCCATTAAGGTTTCCACACCGGCCCACTAAAATTATTAAAGTCTTTTAGAATAAGTTAGGGAGTGTGTATTCTAAGCCAAGGAGGCCCGTAAAGTATTTTATTTTGTTAAGGTCCAATATTTAGAAACAGTGACCCATTTCAGTTTTTGAGTTTGTTTTGAAAAATGTTTTGTTATAACATTATTATTATTATTATTACTATTATTTTATTATAATAATTATTAATAATTATACTAATATTGATTTTAATTAAAGCACTATGTTAAAAACTTAATTGAAATTGATTTCTATTTTATTGATTAAAAGAGAAGTGTTATTAAAGAGTTTTCTTTTATGTTACGGCCTAAGTCCAGTCAATTGAGGATAGAAATATTTTTTGTTGTGAATCAGACAAAAAAAATGCACAAGCCCATTTCAAGTTTTTCTTTGGATTTGTTTTGAAGACTTTTTTTGTTTTAAATATTACATTAATTTAATTATATCAATTTTGATTAAGAAAAAAACAATGCTAACAAAAAGGGCTTTTTTTACACAGATACTTTCCCATCCCAGAAGGCACAAGTGTGAATTAAAAGAAAAAAGCTTGCTTCCAAAAAAATAGAGATTGTGCGGATCATGAAAGGTAAACGCAAGTTTAAGTGTACTAACCGCTACTGTATAAATTAAACAATATATTTTCATTCTTTTTTACTGTACATAACAATATCATACCTAAACATAAACAAACTAATTAATAATCAATACAAATCAATACATTCACAATGAAAATAAAATTGAAATTAAAACATTTCATCATATTACAGACAGCTTAATTTGTTGCCTAAATTACTAACCCTAAAAAAGCTATAAAAACCTAAACAAAATTGTTACAAAGGAGGAGGTACAGTTAACAGAAGAAGAGGGAACAAATTAACAGAGAAAGGCTAAGAGAAATCGTGGCAGAAAGGGAGAAATTGACAAAATAGAAGAAAAAAAACAAAAATTACAGAACTTGGGGAAACTGTTAGGGAGGAACGAAAATTATTGACGAAGGAGAGCTTGCCCTGATTGCATTTGTTGAGACCCTTGTAGCATCGCCGCTCCTCGCAAGCCTAAGGTTTCAATATCTAGCTTCTTCCATCATGTCGTCGTTATAATCTCCAAAGCATCACTACCGCACCTGAAACAAGACAGGGAAAGCATATCAAAATCAGGAAAATCAGACAGACGAATGAGATTACAAGGAGGTTCATGGTGATTCACGAAGACTTAGCTCTTGTAAGACTGAACCGAGTAATTGTTGTTGAGGTATTTGCTTTGGGTTTCTAATCGGGGTTTAGGTTTGCAAACGGCACAACTAGGGTTTGTTAGGAGAAGAAGGAAACATTTAGAAAGAAGAGAGATGAAAAACACACACAGAGAGAGAGAGAGAAGAAGGTAATAATAAAAGTGAATGATATTTTGTAAAACAAAATTATAATGTCTCTTAGTAATCCCGTACGTGTAGCCCACCATAACTACCGTGCTCCCCAAATCACAATTGCATGATTCGCTACAAATAACCCCCAAATGCACTTCCACCGTAGCACCCATAAGCTCGCGCACACGGAGTCCAAGTGAACTCCTTAAACCATCTTGGGCCAAGCCCAATCATTATGCGCACCCCTCTTCTTTCTTTATTTTTCTAGCACATGCGATTTCGTGCCCCCCCCCCCCCCCCCCCCCCGCCAAGTGGGCCAAGTCCAACATCTGAACTTAGACCCACGCTCACTACACCTCCAATTTTATTGCTTAACTCTAAAGCGGACCCCATTTCCCTTTTGAGCCTGAATTAAATATCTGAATTCAGGCCCCTTCTTTTGACACCCCCGTGTTTTTACTAACCTAGTTTATTTCACACCCCCGGGTATTTTTAATTATTTTCTTATTATTTTTTATTACAATTTTTTATTTTTATATTTCTTATTTTAATATATATATATATATATATATATATATATATATATATATATATATATATATATATATATATATATATATATATAGTAATTAATATTATTTATTAGGCAAAATACTCATTTTGGTCCCTTAACTATACCCTTGGGTTCATATTGGTCCCTTAACTTTTTTTTGTGTCATTTTGGTCCCTTAACTTTCAAAAAGTTTCATTTTAGTCCTTTTTGTCTAAATTCGTAGCTAATTAGACGGAAAAACTTTGAAATCAGCCGCTAAATTCGTAGCTAATTAGACAAAAAGGACTAAAATGAAACATTTTGAAAGTTAAGGGACCAAAATGACACGAAAAAAAGTTAAGGGACCAATGTGAACCCAAGGGTATAGTTAAGGGACCAAAATGAGTATTTTGCCTATTTATTATTATCATAAATTAAATTTTATTTTTTAAAAATCATCTAATATTCAATATTTTATTTATTTGCATTAGAAATCATTTTTAAATCGTGCATCTAATAATATATGTTTTCAAAATTAAAACTCTGAAAAATATTTCAACCAACCATCATTTATTTTCGTAAATCAAATTAATTCAATAAATAACTTTCTAAAAGGATTGAGAATATATTTAAATCAACTGCGTGTTTTGTCTAAAAATATCCGCTACTCCCGACACCTAGACTAAGCATGTGGAAAATGCAAATATCTTCGTAATCCGTAAAAAATACAAACCAACTGCGAACTACGAAATGAGACTTTGATTCATCCTAAGTGAATACGTAGGCATACGATGAAAATCATGGCGAGTTCCCCCTAATTAAAACTAAAACCCTTTTTCCCCTATTAATAATTAAAACCATATTTCCTAAACATTGCACTTCTAAACATAGTATCCTTGCGAGTAAGGTAGATAAGGGGTGCCTAACACCTTCACCTCGTCTAGAATCGAGTCCAAATCTAGAATCTCTGAACTTTCGGGTTATTCCTTTATATGCCCTTCCTTTACGATAAAAATTAAGGGTGGCGACTCTGATTTAAAAACCAATTGCAACACTAGGTAGGGGGTTGGTTATGCAAATGGAGGGTATTAACATCCCTCACATGTACGGTACTTCGTAGAAAACTCTTGAAAATCTGTGTTAGGCTAAAACGTTTGTTTGCTAAAAGATTAGGGAGATGAGAAAAGAAGTATTTTTTATTATTTTTGGTTCTCCAAAGACTTAGAGAGCCTATGCCTACGTACCCTCCATGTACAATTAAAAAGTAATAACCTCGTAGTTCTTTTAAAAAGAACAAAAAGGTGTTTGTTTGATTGATTTTAATGAAAAGACATTTCGTCATTTTCGAGTGGAAAACTCAACTTATCAGCCACGAGTATGAGAAAGTGAACATTTACATCATCTTAATGGAGAAATTTAGCTTGGATATAATCAACAAACATGTCTTAACATTCAAGTGAAAAATGTTAAACAAACTCTCAATCATACTACATAAACACATGGTTTACATCATTACAAGAAGATGAATTATGTCTAATATTTCCAAAAGTTTTAAATTAAAAATAAGTGAAGAGCACAAAATTGATTTGATGATGTTTGTATTTTTTAGAGTTTTTTTTAAAGAGTTTTGATATGCTTAAGTATTTTAGCATTTACTGAGAAAAGTTTTGAAAATCGCTTGACAAATTCAAGGTTTGTTTTGAAAGTTGCTTGAAGTTTGAAATAAGAAGGTTTTGAAAAAGAGAGAAGATTTTGAAAATTTAAGAATGGGAGGAGATGAAGAGGATATCCTAAAGCATAAAGTAAAGAACAAGAAATAAATTGTCCCATTGTAAGGTAGTCCAAGAGGAAGCCTTCGTGTGTGCAAGTGAACTAACCAAGATGAAGAAAACATTTGACATTAGTCAAACTTAGCATTCCTTTCCCTTTGTATTAATCCCCAAGAAAGCAAGCACAGATGAAAACCCAATGATCCAGATGAAAATAACTAAAGTTCAAATCCAAATTGAGTTTGATGATCAATGGTGTAGATGAATTTCAAGGTCTCTCCAGATGAATTTCAAGGTCTCTGATACAAACATCCAAAGCATAGAAGAGAATCCTAGATCTAAGTCCAATAGTCCAAACTCCAAGCATAGGATAATACCATCAAGTCCAAAAATCAAGATTAAGTTTTTTTAGGGTTTTTGTATTTATTAATGTTTTTGGCCTTTTGAGGTAAGCAAACAAAATAAGAGCATAAGATAAAGTCAAAAATAAAGATCACATGAATGTAAATGTCTTGAATAATAAATCACAATAAAGATAAATGTCATAAAGTAAATTAAATTAATGTAAAAGTGTGGACATGTAAATTTGGCACATTTAATGAAGTTAATTTTAGTGTTAGAAGGTAATCAACCGATTCGAGACAATTTAGTGATATGTTAAGAAACCGTAAGCAGACTTATGTAGAAGTTACACCTTTGTGAGGCCAATTAATAGAAATTTATGTTTCATACATGTTATAGAAATGACACAAAGTCATTCTTCTAAAACATGTAACATAAGTCAAAATAAAATCAAGAAGAAGAAGAAGAAGAAGAAGAAAGAGATGGAGAATTGATCAAGCATTAAGGCAAGGGGATTGGATCATTACTTCAATAAACCTTCTTCATGATAACTTAAGACAAACTTATCATCAATATAAAGTACCAAAAATAATCAAATGATCATTTAATGATATGTTTGAAATGAAGAAAGTTCATCAAGCACTAACCCAAAGTCCAATTGAACAAGATGAAACTTCAATCAACCAAAATTGACCAAGTCAACAAAAAGTCATAACCATTAATCATAAAAAACAAATAAAATTAATATTTATAATGATTTTAAATGGTTTAATAATGGAAAATAAATAGAAAATTCAAAAGATACATCAAAATATCAAATAAAAAGTCACAAAAATTTGAGAAAGTTAGAAAAACTCCAAGGATCATGATCTCGAAAGTTGGACTAAAAAATGTTTGAAAATGATTGAAATTAATTTTTAGAAGTAAATTAAAATCAAAACAAAGAGAAAATAGCAACAACAAAATGGGTGAGTTTTTTTTATATCAATTTCAAGTCGTTTTATGTTGTGTGAGATGCATTTAGCAATAAGGTACAAGTTTGCACATGGTTTGGGTGGTCCAAGTTGAGTTTTGCAACATTTCTAATTACAGGCCACATACCAAATTGTAGAGTCAGGTCACCATGTTCAAGCTTAGGCCACATAGAATCAACTTGTGCATTTTGAGGTTTTCTTCAAGCCAAATGATCTTCTCATGAAGGATAATACAATGCAAAAAAAAACAATTCAAAAGGATGATTTAACTGAAAATGACATTAATGTAAAGTTGAGGTCGTGGTACTGATTTGTATGTCTGGAATTAGGTCAAACATGTCATGAACTCACTTTGCGCATAATGTAGCCTTTAAGTGAATTCAAAAGTTGATGGACTTAGGATTTTAGGTTAGCCAACCATGTTCTAACTTGAATTTTATTACATCTAAAGGCTCAATGTTAACCATTTGAAGACCACATGAAGTAAGCTTGATTGTGCATTGAAGGGACTTGATATTTGCTTGAGAAATTGATGAAGATGGCATGGAAATCAACATATGAACCATACTTGAATCAACTTGAAAATCATGTATCAAACTTGAACTTCTCTTGATAAAACAATGTTGAATGAAGCTTGAGATCAAATTGATCTAAGATTATAAGTCATGCCTTGAAGAATAAGCTTTCATGAACCACTTATTGACCAAACCTTGATCTTGAGAACTAAAATCCTATTTTAGCAACCATAATTGATCCTTTGACTGGAAAATCCTACCTTGCACAAAAGGAAAACAAAGCAAGATATATATTTTTATATTGAATAATGGTTAGTAAAGAATAAAAGCATAAAGGCAAAAATAAACACAGAGGTGCTAGGTGATCTCTTCCACAAGACAAACCCAAAGGTTAGGAGGATATTGTGCTTGTGATCTTGATGAAATACATATGATTAATAGGTGAAATCTTAGGATATGAAAAATAGCAGATACTCTTACAAAACCCCTCACTTCAACTAAATTTCTTGAGCTAAGACACAAACTCAGGGTTGCTAGCTCCCCATGAGTTTGTGCGTGTGTGTGTGTGTGGGGGGGGGGGGGGGGGGGGGGTATTAGAGTAAAGTAGATTTTACTACTGTAAACACTATTATAGACTGACAAATGTCAGGTTTCCCTTGTACCTGACCTGCTATAACATGTCACACAGTTCGTAACTATAAATGGAAATTGTGAACTGTTTATTACTAACTTTTCACAATATCAAAATCAGTTATAACTGAAATGTAGAGTTTTGTTATAGTTTCTATCAACACAATTTCTCGATTAATTATTGAGAATAAATTGTATTAAACTCTATTTTAACTAATATTATCGAGAATTAAATACATAATTCAAATCTACTAAAAGAATACTAAGTGAGTAAATGTATATTATTGAAATCAAAATTAATTTTAAAATTATAATATCACAAATGATTTTTCATATGTAAACCTAACACAAAAACTTCATAAAAATAGATATTTGATTCTAAAACTATAAAATTCATTTTAAATAAATGAAAAAAAAGGTCACAATTGTCTTTTCAAAATCACAAAATAAATCTATCTAATTACTAATAGAGATATACTCCATCTTTACGTTCAACAAAATATTAACTTTTCAAATAAACAATAATTGATACAATTTATAATATCACAAAAGAGTCACAATTGATATTGTAACAAAGGTAAGAAGTTTATAACAAAACAAAAGTTGCAAATATTTATAATTCTTCATGAACTATAATTCTCATATACATTTTCAAAATTAAAAAAAAAAAAAAATTATCGTACAATCTTTCAGAGATGCTTTATAATTTTTTTAGGTATTATATTAGAAATTATGATTTTTGTCATCTCCTATGGATAGATTTATAAGTTCTTCAAGAATCATAACAAATTATGATTTTGGTATCCTTTAAGTGCTTGATAAGTTTTTAGGAAACTATATAAAATTATTATTTTTGCTATCCTTCTGGTATGCTTGATAAGCTCTTCAAAAACTATATATAAATTATTATTTTTGCTATCCTTATAGGATGTTTGATAAATTCTCCATGAACTATATAACAATAATGCTCGATAAGTTCTTCAAGAACTATATAATAATTTTCTTTTTTTTTTTTGCTATCCTTTAGGGTATTTGATAAATTCTTCAGGAACTATATAACATACATATTATTTTGTAATCCTTCGGGGATATTTGATTATTCAATAAAACATACTATAATCTCATAATTCAAAATGAAGGATGTAAAAAAAAAAAAAACAATATTACCTTGGATAGTTAGAGTTTGATAGTGATAACATGTTATGAAAGTAAATAAAACTTGTGTATGATTCAAATAAAGTATGAGTTTTATTTATAGAACATATGTAATAAATAGAAAATCAATGAAATCTCCTAATTTATGAACATTCAAAATTCATAATCTTTCTTTTTTTGTTTCAAAAAGAAATATCTCTTTATAATACTATTATAATATTTATTATTTTTTCACTACTACACCCTTATATTATATTAGTAGTAACTTTCATTTGCTAAACCTGCCAAACCATACCCGTGAGGAGTGTTTTAGCCCATACAAGACCTTTTTTAGTTTACAAAATATGTTGGCAGCACCTTTTCCACCATATCCTGGAGGCAACTGCATATGAATTTTCTCTTCAAGTTCCCCTTGTAAAAATGCATTTTTTACATCAAATCGTTGCAAGTCATAACCATAAATTTTTGCAAGGGATGGAATCACTCTTACTGTGTTTATTTTGGTAACAGGGACAAATGTTTCCAAGCAGGGGCGGACACATGTAGAGGCTAGGTGTGGCTAAAGCCCCACCAGAATTTTTAATTTTTTGTATACTATATAGTGATATTAAGTTGTAAATGAAAACAAAATTAAAACTATTGATCTCTCTCACATAACAGTAACCTATATACACTATTGGGGTACTTGAACAAAATTAAAATTATTGATATATTTTCACCATATTAATGTCTTACACTGCAACGTTAACTTCGACGACAAACATAATGTTACGTGTATACTATATACACTAAAAAATTCTTTTTTTTATATTATATATATAAAGAGAGATTAAGCTGTACAAAAAATTAAAATTCTTAATTCTCTCTTTCACATAATATTGTAATAGTAATGAGTAACCACTAATTTCTCTGTCACACACACACACACTCTCTCTCTATCAAACTTCTCTAATATTTCACTCTCCCTCTCATTGCTAATCTCTCATTCCCCCCCCCCCCCCCCCCCCCCCCCAATAATTTATTAGTAATGAGTAACCACTAAATGAAATTAACCCAGAGATAGATAATGTAATAGATTGTGCTTCAGGAAATAACCTAATGATTGTCCCTAAGATTCAAAAGGATCTTGCCGCTGCTTGTGCTTGTGAAATAAATCAACAAATTATATGTGATATTGCAGATGGTGTGTTTTTTGTTTTGATTGATGAATCTGGTGATGTTGCTGGTAAAGAACAAATGGTTGTTGTTATTTGCTATGCAAATAGTGAAGGTTTGGTAAAAGAAAGGTTTCTTGGCATTGTTAGTGTTAAAGAAATAAGTGCTAAGTCACTTAAGGATGCACTTGAGAAGTTGCTGTCTATTAATGGCTTGAGTTTATCTAGTATTATGGGGTAAGGGTATGACAAAACTAGCAATATGAGAGGTAAGTTTGGTGGTTTGAGAACTTTAATCCAAAATGAGAATCCATCTGCTTGCTATGTGCATTGTTTTGCCCATCAACTTCAATTGGCACTTGTTGCATGTGCTAAGATTCACAAAGATGTTATTGGTTTTTTCGGTATAGTTAATATGCTTGTTAATTTTATACGATCTTCTAACAAGAGACATGAATTGCTTTGAGACAAACAAGTAACTCAATTTTCTAAATTGATTGAAGAGGGCCAAATAGAGATTGATAGTAGATTAAATCAAGAATCATATATTGCTAGAACAGGTGACACTCGTTGAGGCTCCCATTTTAGGACTCTCACTAGTTTGATGACTTTGTATGGTGCTATTATTGGGGTACTTGAAGAAGTTGGGAATGATACGTCATTTGAAAAATATGGTGAAACTATACTTTTGTTAGATGTGCTTCAATCTTTTTATTTATCTTCGTGTTATATATGATGGTTGAGATTTTAGGATTTACAAATGATTTGAGTGTAGCGTTACAAAAGCGTGATCAAGATCTTTTGAATGCTTTGTCACTTGTTAATGCTACCAAATAAGAATTACAAGAAATGAGGAATGATGGATGGGAAGAACTTGTATTTAAGGTTATGGAAATTTGCAATAAGCATGATATTGATGTACCTAATATGAATGCACCGTATGTGAAAGGGAAAAAACCTAGGCGACACCTACAATTTTAATGTTTCTAATTTCCATCATTATGAGTGATTAGTGGTTAAATGACCGTCTTGTAACTTTTATAGAAAGAGATGTTCTTGGAATAATTAACAATGATGTTATTTTAGCTCATTTTAAAGAAATGGATAGTAGACGATTTTCGTTATAATATATTGAAGTAAATATTATTTTTTATTTTCAATATGATTTAGTTTGTAGTTTATTTCATGTTTAGCCCCACTAATATATAATGTCTGGATCCGCCCCTGTTTCCAAGTAGTCAACTCCATAAGTATGTGTAAATCCCTTAGCATCTAACTTTTTCTTATGTCTTTCGATTGAGTCATCAGCTTTGTATTTTGTTGTATACACCCACCTGCATCCAACTGGCTTATTCCCTATTGGTAAAGTCACTAACTCCCATGTATCATTCTTCTCTAAAACTCCCACCTCTAAATTCATGGTATGCTTCCATTTTCTATTAGATCATGCCTCGGATAGGGTAGTAAGTATAAAGGTATTATTTAGGTTAGTAAAGAAGACTTTATGGGTAGGTGATAAATTTCTAAAGGATAAGTAATTTGAAAGAGGTTAAAGTGGATGCTTGGTACATTCTAAGTTTTTTACTAATGGCTACATGCATGTCATCTTCATTTATTTTCACATTTTCTTCAAGTTGAGTTGGTGGATTAGGAATTAAAAGAGAATTAAAAAAAGTTATCTTGTTAGGATCTTGATTTTGGGTGGACTCTTCAACATGGATAGTGTCTAAAACAATCTTTGGTTTTCTAGAGTACACCTGATTTTTTTTAAATTTGACATCAATATTTTCGTGTTCAACATGCTCATGCTGCACAACCCGTTTAGGAGGCTCATGTGCACAACCTGTTTAGGATGGTCAGCAGGTTATGATGACAAATTAGGAAAAAAAGAATCCCTCATCTTCTCTAAAGCTCCCTCTGAAGATGAGAGTTACATAAATAACTCTCATATTCATTGAAAGTTATATCTCTAGACACATAGAATTTTTTCGATGTTGGATGGTAATATTTATATCCCTTTTGAGTGGAAGAGTATCCTACAATGACTCACTTAAGAGCTCTAGGGTCAAGTTTTTCCCTTTTTGAATTATGAGTATGAACAAAAGAAGTACACCCAAATATTCTTGGTTTAAGATCATTTATTATGGACAGATTTGGATAAAAGGAGGATAAGACATCCATATGACTCTTTGATTATAAAACTCTAGTATGTAGTCTATTAATAAGGTGGGTTGCAATGATGACAGCTTCTCCCCGAAAAGTTTTTGGGACATTATTTTGAAATAAAATAGCACAATTCTGATTAAAGACATGTGCCCATTTTTTCTTTATATCACTCCATTTTGTTACGGTGTTTTAACACAAGAAGACTCGTGTATAATGTTATTTTTTGACAAAAAGAATTAAGTGCATTATTGAAATGGTCTTTGACATTATTTGATCTAAGTCTCTTGATGTTAGCACCAAATTGATTTTTTAGCATGGAGTAAAAATTCAAAAAGGTTGAGCTGACCTCAGATTTGTGTTTAACCAAAAAAAAAATCCCATGTAACATATAACACCCCAATTTTTGTTAAATTACTTTATTTTGATTATTTGTGATTTATCTGTGATTGTTAGAGTTTTATTTAGTTATTGGATAATACTAATTAAATGAATATAGGTTATAAGGGTGTGTGACATTGGGGTGAGAGTGTAGAGAGTAATTAGAGGCTGGTAAAGTTTAATTAATGTTATTAGAGTTATTTTAATAAATAAAATTCTAGTATTTTTATTAGATTTAATTAATTATATGGAAAATATAGAGATTGAGGCTAAAGTGGAAATTAAAAGAAATAGAGGGGAAGAAGAAGTAAATACGTTAGTAAGTGAGAGGTGAGTTTGTAATTTTAATTGAATTAAACTTAAGTATATAATTAGAGGATAATCTAAGTTAGAGGAATTTCATCAGTACCTGAAAACAGAGTTAGAGGCAAAAAGACAAAGAGAAGAAAGAGGACTTAGAGCTTGGAAAATGAAAGATTCATCAAAAACAAAGTAATTGGGAGATTTCTTCTTTAATAGGTGTTAAGCATAAAGAGTAGAATTGAGGAGCCCTTAACCTCCAATAGGATTTTGTTTCATTGGTTTGAATTCTGAAATTTGGTGATGATGTATTGTTATATGCTATTACTATTGATAAAAAATTTGTACCCATATGTGCTAAATGTTATGTTTTGTGTCACTTTCATGTTTATGTCATTGTTAAGGTTTTAAAGGTTTTAGGTATGATTATAAAATGATGAAATTAGTTGAGTAAAATTGTTAGATTGATGATTTGATATGTTTTAATTGTTGTATAATATGAGGAGTAAATTTCTGGACTGTTTTGAGTAGTTAGGATAAAAAATCGGAGCTTCCACAAAATTTCCATGGCAGGAAAAGTGATTTTGCCTTCTGTTTCAGGCTGACGACTGACTCGTCCGATGACCAGGTCGTCAAGAAGCTGACGATCGTCAACAAGGTGACGAGGAGGTCGGTGGGGCCTCCACTCTCAAGTCGGTCGTCAGGGGGAGGTGACGAGCTGGATGACGACCGTCACATAGGCGACGACCATGTATTCATGCTTCCAGTAGGGGTGTAATTCGCCCAGTTGCTGAAATTAACTTGTTGGTTCGACTTTTCGAGTTTTGTTTGGGTGTTGGCCTACTGTTAGCTACTGTTGAATGTTGTATTGAGGTGACTTGATGATTAAACATTATTTTTAATTGACTTTACGAATTTAATTAATGATTGATGGAATTGCTAGGTGTCGATGATAATGTTGTGTTAAACTTGATTATTGAGTTACGATAATTATGTGTCGTTGTTGAACATGTTGATTGAATTGCGTGTGATATTCATTGTGATTAAATATTGTTATACAATAATACGTTGCGTGCCTATCATGGTTATGTTGTTGATATTATTGGTGTTGTGCACGGTCAGAAGAGGAATCATATGTGCATATATTTGTTTGCATGTCAATGTTGAAAGTCATGCATCATGGTGTCTGAAATTCAATTCTTTTTGGTGAGTCTGAATCCTATGATGGAGATCTGGTGCGAGTAGATAATTCCATTGAAGAGTTAGCGAAGCGTTTCTGTATGGTGATTATCAGTGATTTTGATGTGCTCTGGTTTCAAGAGGAAATCTGATCCTCTGGTGGAGATCAGAGAGCGATATAAACTTGTGTGTTCATATTGATACCACATGCATGTTAAGTCACTTTCATTTTCCAACTTCAATTTCATTTTCTCTCTTTTCTTGACTTTAAATTCTTTAATGATGCAACATAATCCCTACACTATCTCAGAGCAATTGGAACAGTTGAATTTTTAAATTTAGTTGATGTGATGTATTTAAGTTCATCATTCTTTTTTATATGAATATTTACAAATTGACATTACACCCAAATTTTTATATAAATTTATTATTCTAACGATATTTAATCTATCCAATTTTTAAACTTTAAAATAATTAATAAAATTAATCCATAGATCTTTTACTAACATTGCATCTATCCTAGTAAAAGAGAGTTGAAAGTTGACATCCCTGTTGTGCAAAAAATAAAGAAACATAAAAGGCAGCGAAAATGCCGCTAAAAGTAAAAGGTAGCTAATTCCCATTACCTCGTAATTATTTTGCTGAACAGAAAACAGAAACAGTTCATTGCTTATAGTAATGGTTTCATTTCAACTTGTCAGATTAATTTTGCATCTTACTCCATCCATAAAACATGCAACCATTAATGTGCCAACTTCCTAATACTAGCTCATTTATTCTGTCAAAATATAACAATACAATCAATGGATTTCACAATTCTGGATTTTCTTGGAACTTCACTCCCACTCTAGATTCAATGTTCATACATTAAATATACACTAAATACTAAAAATAATTCAAGATCTCATTCAGAACATTGAATCAAATTTTAGATTAATTTTTTAATATATTATATACTATATTATATAAAGTTATTATTTATAAATAAATTTATATAATATATAAATACATTTATATATACTTAAATTTATAGAATATAAAATACTTACATTTCTCTTTCTTTTCTGACTCTTTTATTAAAAAAAAAAAAAAATAGAGTTTGTCAAGTAAAGATATATATTCGTTTTACTTTTATTGAAATATGTTAAAGTGTACCTTTAAAGTAAAATAAATTTCTGTAACCCTTATCGTCGGCTAAGATACATTAAATTTTTCTTCAAGACAATAATTCAATCAAAAGTGTACAAAGTTTCACAATTTCTCGTGTTGGTACTTTGGAAAACAATAACTTCCATGATGTTGAACTAGATAAAGTTTTTTTTGGGACACTCGTGTAGATTGTTAGAGACAATCATCTTTTGGATTTACTCATTTAAACAAAGCTTAACAAAAAAAGAAAGAGGAATCAATCATTTATGATTTGATAATTTCTTATTTGGTGATGTCTTTTAGAATTATATTAAAAATAGCTTATTGTAACATCATCTCCTTTAACCTAATTAGTATTATTTAATTTGAATTTCTTGAACAAATAATATTCCAATTCTAATGATTAGAAAAATGTTTGTCAATTCACATGAGTACATAGTTGATTATCATGTGATTGTAAATATTAGTTTTAAAATATATAAAAAATTATTATTATAATATATCATAAAAAATTAGTGAAATAATTTAAATATAATATTTTATTTTACACTCAATTTAATACAAAATACTCATACATATTGAAATTTTATTTATTCAAAAACAAGATATCATATATTATATTGAAATAATATGTAAGATAAGATGATATGAACTAATTAATTAATAATTAAACAAATAATAAATAAAAAATACAAAAAGTTAGTAATTTAATTTGGTGTAAGTGTCACATAAGTTTTAAGGATAGTAGTTAAGTGGAAATGAAATTCATATTAGAGTCAATATTATATGATATTTGAACTCTTTATGTTTAATTTTTTTTAATATGATATTTGAACTCTTTATGTTTAGTTTTTTTTTTTTAATATTATCAGTGAATTTCAACTCGAATTCTGGAGAATCTAATATTTCTTCACTTTCATTCAAAGAATCACCAAATATTTATAAGAATCAATATTATAGATGTGACAAGCTTCATATATACAATGAATGAAGAACAATCAATGAATAATAAAGAATAGAAAACTAAGTTTTACACGAACAAAACACATTACAAAATTTAATGATCAATTTCTATAATGTGCGTATTCTCTTTTGTCTTGTTAATTGATAAAGGAAACCAATATGTATATATATATATATATATATATATATATATATATATATATATATATATATATATATATATATATATATATATATATATATATATATATATATATATATATATATATAGAAAAGTTAGATAGTTCGTTAGAGTATAAATAAATTTGCATCAAAGGTGCATTTGAATTTACATCCTTCTTGTGGTTGATATTAATCGATGTAAATCATAGGAAATTATGTAGTTTTTATGAATGGTATAAATTTCTTTTGGATTTTCTTAAGTAGGTGTGCTTCTTGTATA
The DNA here is from genome assembly GCA_948472305.1 of Vicia faba. Classification (NCBI taxonomy): domain Eukaryota; kingdom Viridiplantae; phylum Streptophyta; class Magnoliopsida; order Fabales; family Fabaceae; genus Vicia; species Vicia faba. Next base: position 1,474,864,138 of record OX451735.1, on the reverse strand, counting down.
TGGGTTAGTGTAATTTTTGTATTCTTTTTTAATATATGTGATTTATCGAGAAAAAAATATTGGACAGAACAATATTAAACAATATAAAATAGTATAAGACAACTCTTTGTGTTGTATTGTATGTGATGATCGATGTATTGGAAAAAATATATATTTATTTTGTTTGATATATTTATATATCAAATAATATAATTTTTATTATAATATTTTTTAAAAATATATAAAATATTGATATTCGTGAATTAAAATTTAAATAATGAAAAAAAAATGATGAAGAGAGAAAAAAACTACTCTATATATCAAACAAAATTAACATGATTTTTTTATGATATTTTTTATTGACAAATAAAATATTAATATTATATTTATAAATTAAAATATTAAATAGAGAGATGTTAATGTTAGAATTTTTTATCATAATTGTAATGTTATATGTGTTAGGGTCATTATGTAATTAATCAAAGTTGTAGTGGTCTAATTAATAATAAGTTTGTAACTAAAAACATAAATATCATGAAAGGTAATATTATTGTGTAGATATCATAAATCAATATCTAATTTGATGATTGACCAAATTAAAATATTGAAAATTAAATAATAACCGTTAGATTATTTATAAGGGTTATGGTCCTCATTTGTAGACAACGTGAAAACGGCTTATCAGAATTTCTCTCTTCATTTCCATCAGAGGAGAATCAAGAATCTATAAGAAACTCTACAAATCAAAAGATCAGTGATTCTAATGACGGATTCAAGTACGTTTTCTGCTTTCATTCTTATAATTGTATTCAGATATGTATTTAAGGGTTTTATTTAGAGTTTTGTTCTTGATTGTTGGAAATCCACCAATATTCTATGATGAATTTCTACCACAATGACAATTTAATTATGAGACAAACAAAGAAAATAAGACAAGACAAATAATTTCTGCAGAGTTTCTCTCTGCTCACAAACCGTGAAAAACTTTGTTATTCACTTGCAACTGCAAATTCTGTGAATACAACTTAATTGACTTGCTTACAAAAATAGGGGTTACTCCCTTTATTTATAACTGAGCTTACACTCTAAGCCCAAAGTCCAAAATATTTATTTTGTTACTAGATCAAATCTAATCTATTCTAGACTTAAATCAAATCTATTTAAATCTAAAACAAATCAAATCTTTTCGACACATAGTTTCGACACACTGAATTACAATTTAACACACCACCTAATTCATTGTGTCTAAACTATATATGCTCATCATGGCTCTTAGTCTTCTGAATACTTCGACTTGCACTCCCTTCGTCATGATGTCTACAATATGATTCTCAGTTCTGCAGTGTTCCAAATTCATCTTCCTATCTGCTACCTGCTCTCGAAGATAATGGAACCTCATTTCGATGTGCTTGCTTCGACCATGTGCTATTGAGTTCTTTGCCAGATTAATAGCTGATATATTTTCGATCTTCATGGTAATTGCTCCATGATCTTTCCCTGTTATCTCTTCGACCAAGTTCACCATCCAAGTTGCTTGACATACACAAAGAGAAGCAGCTTGTATTCTGCTTCGCATGATGATAATGCCACTACTGGTTCCTTTCTTGAATTCCAAGCAACTGGTGCACCACCTAGCATAAACACATATCCTGCTGTTGATTTTCGATCTTCAGCATCACTACACCAACTCGAATCAGTGTATTCCACTAACTTGCATTCTTTTCCTTTATCAGCTGCAGGAAACAAAATGCCATAATCGAAAGTTCCTTTGAGATACCTCAGTATCCTTTTTACTACTTCTAGATGTGATACCTTTGGCTTCTACATGAATCTACTTATCATACCTACACTGTATGCTAAGTCAGGCCTTGTATGACAAAAATATCTTAATGATCTAATAAGTCTTCTGTATTGGGTTGGATCAACATCATCTTCATCTGCATCTTTTGACAGTTGTAGTCTTGGTTCTGCAGGTGTCGAAGTTGAGTTGCATTCTTCCATCTCAAACCTCATGAGAATTTCTCGTGCATATCTTCTTTGATGCATCATCAAACATCTACTGCTCTTGTATAATTCGATACCAAGGAAATATGAAATCTCACTAAAATCAGACATTTTGAATTCCTTGCTGAGATCATCTTTGAAGTCTTCGATCTCACTCTTGCAGCTACCTGTTATCAACAAATTATCTACATAGAGACATAGTATAAGCAATTCACTCTTGCTTCTTCTTACATATACTCCATGTTCAGTTGTGCACTTTACAAATTCCTTCTCCCTTAGGAAACTATAAATTTTCTTATTCTAAGCTCTTGGAGCTTATTTCAATCCATACAGGGCTTTATGCATCTTGTACACCTTTCTTTCTTCGTCATGTTTCACAAACCCAACTGGTTGTTTAACATAGACTTCTTCATCTAAAGGTCCATTTAGGAATGCACACTTCATGTCCATCTGACATATGTGCCAACTGTTTATTTCTGCTAGACCAACAACCAACCTGATTGTTTCGATCCTAGCAACAGGTGCAGAAACTTCATCGAAGTCTATTCTTTTTTTCAGTAGAAATCCTTTCGCCACAAGCCTTGCTTTGTGTCGAGTTACTTCCCTTTTCGAAATTCGTTTTTACTTTGTATACCCACTTGACATAAATTGCCTTCTTGTCTTGAGGAAATTAGACAAGTGACCAAGTGTTGTTGTCTTCGATAGACTTTACTTCTTCATTCATTGCTTTCACCCACTTCGAATCCTTTAAAGCTTCAGCTGCATTAATAGGTTCGACATCTGCACAGAAAGCATAACGTACCAGCTCACCTTCATTATCCATTACATCATCTGATGTAATCACACAATCTTGCAATCTTGCAAGCATGCGTCTTGTTCTTTGAGGTCTGCTTGTACTTGGTATATCTGTTGGTTCCTCTTATCGAACTTCTCTTTCGAATTGAGTTTCTGGTTCTTCAAATAGGATTTCCACTGAATCTTTCTTGACATTTTTAGTCCAATCTCATTCTTTAAACTCATCTATGATCACGTCCCTGCTGATCACAATCTGCTTTTTCACTGGATCGAACAACTTGTAACCTCCTGTCGAATGATATCCAACCAGAATCATTTGACTTGACTTGTCATCAAGTTTTCTTCTTAACTGATATGGCACATGTCTATGTGCAATAGATCCAAATACCTCCAGATGACTCAAGCTAGGCTTCACAAAAAACCAACATTCTTCTGGAGTGATTCCTTCTAGCTTCTTTGTAGGACATCTGTTTAAAATGTATTTGTAGTTGTGATACGGTGGGAGAACTGACTTGGGGGTTTTGTGTTTAATTGCAAATGTTGCGGTTCGCAAGAGTCGCCATCAACTTTTATTTTATCCAAAAGGAAAGGTGAAAAAGCACAGGAAAGACCTTTGAGATTATTTTTTGAGTTCGGGGAGTAGATTATGAAAAGGGAGGGTATTAGCACCTTTTTATCCATGGTTTTCCATGGGCTCTTAGTTACTTGATATATCACTTGCTTTTGTTTAAAATTGTGACTTATGTGGTTTTGAAAGTATTTTTGAAAAGAGGCCATTGTTTTAGAAAACTTTGTAATGATTCTCGTTCGTAAGAATGTATACAAAGTGTTTGATCTTTTGAAAATGTTTTCAAGTTTGAAAGATGTTTTTTGAAAGTGTTGGTGTTTGTTTTAAAAATATCAAGGATGTTTTGTTTTAAAATGGAGCAAGTAACTTAGAACATTCTACCTACTCAAAAGTCTTTCATATTCATTTCCTCTTTCCTTTGACATTGTTATCTTACCATTGATTTGGTAAGTAACCCTATCTTTAGATGTAAACGGGACGGGCGTGGGTCATCGTATAACCATGATTAGCAATGTTGCAAGGTATCTTAGCATTGTTCTTTAGGGACTAAGATCATTTTGAAAAGGCAACATAGATAGCGTCATTGAGGGACTATGATCTTGTATTTTTACTTGTCTTTGCTAAGATACCTTACATGCGTAATATGGTCATTTTTGGTAAGGCAACCAAGTGGATTTACCCTAGGGTGCTTGTGTGCAAGTGTATTGATTTTCATGCTTGATTTTTGTCTTGAATTAGGGTTTGCTACTTGTTGATTTTATCTTTCCATACAAACCCTAATTACTAGCATTTATAAAAAGCGATAAATTGCGGAATTTAAAATTACTACGCTATTACAATACTTATGGGAGGGGGATGTACAAATTATAAATGGAGAGTGCAAGAAAATTAAACCTAATTATCTATTACAACCATATTGAATATTGTACAAAATTGAAAATAAAATGCAAGAATATAAATGGAAAAAAATGATTTTTGTTGTTTTTATGAAAGAGGTTTTAACCTAATCAAGATTAATGAAAAATAAACAAAATTTAAATCTAAATTAATTAAGGAAACTAAGTTAAAAAATGTGTTTTAGGGTTTTTTGTGAAAAGTTTTAAATTGATAATAAAAATATGAAAATTAATTTAAAAAAAAATCTAAGTTCTAAATTAATTTTGAATGAAAAGAAAAGAAAATAATAATTAAGCCTAAGTCTAAATATTAATTATTTAAGAAAAAGAAATTAATTTGTTTAAGAAAATGTTTTTTAGTCCTTTTATTTCGTTTTTATAAAGAAAATAAAATAAATAAGTGTAAATAATAATAAAAATATTTTTGGATTTTTTACTAATAAAAATAAAAATAATATTAATAAAAAAAATAGTGAAGGTAATAAAAGAAAATATGAAATGAAAATAAAATAAAAAAGGAAATGAAATAATAAAGAAAATAATGGGCCAGGGGGTGCAAAAGTGAAGCTGGGGTTAGAAGTCAGCAAAAATGGAAGGCCCAGCATAAGGGCCCATGCGCTGCAAAAAAGCTCAAAAAAGTCAAAAAATAGTGAAAAAATGCAAAAGGTCATGCTAGGGCTTGAACCCAGGACCTAAGGGTGACAGGCGCGCGCTTTAACCACGGGGGTGGTGATACATCTATTAACTTAAACAAAACAATAAAATACATAACATGAAATCAGTCCTGAAAATGACTTCATCTTCAACCTCCAGCCATGGATCCTGTAACTTGCTTATTTCTCAATAAAAATGAAAGATGCAAACATGAAAGTTGCTCCATTTTTTCATACGAATCCAACCATATAAATATTATAAGCTATAAATCAAAGATGAATGAGAATATCTAAAAGTACCAAATTTTGACCTAAATATTTCAGAAAGTTCAAACTCAAAATTCTCCTAGCTCAATCAAAATAAATGAAATGTATGGACATGTATAGTTTCAGGGCAATGATGTCTACATTTTATCTTCATAAACTCAAGTCTAACAATGCCTAAGTAATGAGATAGAAGTTCAAGAAAAATACCCCAAAACAGGAAATCGTGAAATGAATTTGAGCTTGTTTCAGGCAATGGTGATGATCAAGCTAGCTCCCTTGGACCTCTAGGAAGCTAATGCAATGGCTGGCTTGAGCTGGGAGTGGTTGGAATGGTCTGGTGAAGTCCAACTGTGATGCTCTATTTTTGAACTTATAAATGGGTGAAGATGGTGTTGCAGTCGTGTAACAGGGACAAGGATGACTTGTGTAACAGGACCTTTATCATATCTTCCTCAATGTTGGTATTGACCAAGCTGATGAGTCTTCCATGTCTCTCACTGAATGAAGAGCTCTCGGGAATCCTGGATATAAGTTCCTTAAGCTGAGGAGGGACCCTTACAAGGCTGATTTGAATTGTCTTTCTGCGAACAGTTTCCATGTCCTACAAAACAAAGAACAAAGATGAAGATTCGAACCCCTGAAATGGTTAGTCAATGCATATGATGCTGGATGATGTCATGATGCTATGATTAAACACACCACAAATATTTACAAAGGCAAACATGTAAGGCACACAAGTCACACAAGACAAGCCCTTAGAGTTTAGGCCAGCATGGGGTCTGGGTATTACCCTCTTGAAGTTGGTGGGCTCAACCTGTCCTATTAGAAGTAACCGGGTTCTAAGGGTCCCAATATCACCGGATTGCTTTCATTGTTCATCGTTTCGATTTAGACACTGAACTGGCGACCGAAATATTCCAGGAAAGCAACCCTCAATTGAGTGTAGTATCGAGTATCAACCAACCTCGGACTGCACCAAAGTCAGTTATCTCACTACCCTAAAGAGGCCAAGATAGTTCAATTAAGGTTCCTAAGGTCTGTTGATGCTTCACAACACCACGCGGAGGCCCCGTACTCTCCTTGACTGAACTCAAGGGTTACCGGTACACACCAAAGTGCCACATCAACGTAGCAGACTGTTTCAACCATGTCGGTATACCCCGCACAGTTCCCTCACAGCCTTGTTGCTACTTTCTAAGAAGGTATCCCCAGATCCGGGTTAGGATCTATAGAACTCCCAAGACAGTCCCACAATTTAAAGCAAGCAAATCAATACAATTGAAAATACAGTTATGAACTAGTCCTAAGGTACACCTCACTTTAAAAGATTTCCCCAGCAGAGTCGCCAGTTCTGTGATCGGTGGATCTGGAACTGACTGTTTAACGCTGGTTCGCGAAATGTCGCGGAAGCAAGAGTCGCCACCGTCTTTTATTTTCTCCAAATGGAAAGGACAAAAGCACAGAAAAATTCCTTATAGAGATTGCTCTCGGTTCGGGAGGTAGATTATAGAAAGGGAAGGTGTTAGCACCCTTTCTATCCATGGTTATCCATGGGCTCTTAGATACTTGCTCATTGTGTTTTCAAAAGGTTTGTTTGCTTTTCAATTGTGAGTGGGTTTAAAAAGTTTCTTTGAAAATTTCAGTTCGACTCTTGTATCGGTCCTCAAGAGTGTTTGAAAAGTTGCTTTCGAAAGCTTTTTTGAAAAGGTGTCGGTGTGAAAAGTATTTTTGATTTGTTTTGAAATTAGAGCAAGCATCTAGAGTCGTCTACCTACCCTAAGGAATTCGTCTGTGTAGATTTCCTTAAAGTAGTGCCATCCCACCATTGAGAGGTAGGTAGCACCACCGTTGGAGGTGTTCGGGTCAATTCGAAGGTTCGGGACATGGTGATCACCGGAGCAATGGGAAGACACCTTAGAAGCTACCCTCATGCCAGGTTCCCGGATCATGAGGACTTACTAAAACATCCTCTACTCGACGATCACCTTTCGAGGGGCAAGGCAACAGTGAGGCGTACCCTAGAGGTGGTGTGTGATTTGTGTGTCATTTTCAGATATTTTTGTCTTGTCATGTATTGGTGATCTACGCTTTTGTTTTATTTTGACATTCATTCTTGCATGCAAATTTATTAACAGTTAAAAAAGTGCGGAATTTAAAAGTTCCATGCTATTACAAAGGCGCGGGTCCACATCGCCAAATTAAATCCAGGACCCGATTTAAAATAAAATAAAGTACGAGAAATATAAATGTCTAATTTACACGGCTTTGGGAGAATTACATGAATATTATAAGAAAGGAAATAAAATGTGCGAAACGAACTAATAATCGAAAGTGAGGGCGTTGGACCCTTTTTTAATGAAATTAAATTACGATTAACAAATTAATTAAATTAAAATAAAAGATATTTTTTTGGAGTTTTTTTTTGTATTTAAAGATTTTAATGAGAAATAATGAGATTTAAAACCTAATTCTAGCTATTTTCAAAATATTAAAAACATGTTAAAGTTTAAACCTAGAATTAACCTAATTAATTAATGCAATTTTATTTACAAAAAATAATAATTAATAATTAATAATTAATAATTAATATGGTAAAAGAAAAGAAAAAGATGAAAGTGATTAAAACCCTAATTCTACAATTTTTAAGTTTATGAAAAAAAATGTCAAAATTAATCCTAGAATTAAAGAACTAAATTAATTAACAAGATTTATTTACAAAAAAAAGGTTTAAATGAAATATATTTATATTTTGCCTTTTCTGATTTTTTTATTATTTTTATATTATGAAAATATTGATTTAAAGAATTAAATTAAAACTAATTAAAACAAATAAAATAGAAAAAATATAAAAAAAGAATGGAAAAGCAAACCAATGGGGGGTTCTGTCCCCAAACTGGAGGTGTGATCCAGCAATTCTGGCCCATCTTTGGAGGCCTTTTTTGACTTTTCAGGGCCACGTGCGTATGCGTTGACCGGTGTCCATGGTGCTCCTCAGATCATAGCCAATAGATTGATCTCAATAGGCGCGTGGCAAGCTGAGATTGTGGAGCGCATGGTGGTCTTTTGAACTGAAACTGCATAGGATGATATTAGAAAAAATAATATTGAAGGGATAGGGGGACCTGGGGATCGAACCCAGGTCCCATTGCTTACCAAACCATGTGCCTTGCCACTGAGCCATTCACGCGCTTTGGATATAGTATAGAAAACAAATAACATAATGCAAAACAAGGGTTAGTGGATGATTTTTCGCGCGAAATTCAAACGAGCCAACCATGTCTTGACACCTGATCTTCTTCTTCGTTGTTTGCATTTTTACCTGAAAAAACAAGCTAAATAGCGGGGGTTTTAAACCCCCACAATCTGAAGTGCTAAAAAATAGCGAATAGAAATTGGCTGCATATAAAAAAAGCGCGAGGGATGTTTTAGATTCAATGGAACGTCACGAGTTCAATGGTATAATTCTTATGGTTCAATTTTCCATATGGACGAAGCCCTCTTTGAAGGTCCCTGCAACCCTAAAATGCTCCCATGGTGATTTCGCGTATAGGCAAGCAAAACTCAATTAGACAATATGGTTAGCTTCAGAATGAATCAATTAGTATAAATCAACAAAGAAAATGCAATGAGAATGCTTAAAAATTGAAACACGAATATGCATATTTCCATGAAAAGTGAGACATATTTCTACCAATTCTTTGCGTTAGAACCAGTGGCTTTGATCCAGAAATGTTCCCTGATGCTTCAGGAATGTAATGGAGCCAATGTTTTGCCTTGAAACTCCTTGGAATCGTGTTTTCAGTTTTGGAATTTTCTTGAAAAAGTGTCAAGTTGTTTATGGTTTTTGGGCGCAGATTTCAGGTCCCTTGCACTAGGTCTAGCATCTGGCTTATGTAAGGAATGAATTAGGGTTGAGTTTTGAATCAAAAGATCTTTGCATTGATGAGAACAATATTTGATTTTCATGGCATATTTTTCAATATTTTTCCATGTGATTTTGATGTCAATCATAGCCAATCTTCCCAATTTGAGTTGTGCACGAATCTTGAGTGAATCATGAGTGATTATACTGCATAAAAAGATTCACATACATTTGTTTAGTATTTTTTCCATATTTTAATTAATTAAATGAATTAATTGCAATTAAAAATTCAAATAAATAATAAAAATGATGAAATAAATCCCCTTTGGGCCAAATGGTCGTGCATATGCTTTGGATGATGAATCTTGGAAGAAAATGTGGCCCATTAGCAATTTTAAGGCATTTGAAGCAAAGTTGACTTTTCAAAATACCCAAAAATTTCCCAACTTCCACAAGGCATATCTTGCTCAATTTTTAAGCTTTGATCATGTTCTTGGACATTTTGGAAAGGTATTGAAGTCCTCTAACCAATGCCTTTGGTCCCATGTCATTTTGATTTACCAATATCAAGTTATGGCCTTTGACTTAAAGTCCCTTTTTGTTGACTTTTGAAAATGACCTATAATGTTGAAATTGATAACTTTTTGTGAGAGCATTTCATGGACTTGAAGTGTGAAGAGGAGTTGTAGGAAATGTCTTTCTCTTCAAAATGAGCTTTGTATGGAATTTTTCTGATAATCCATGTGGAAGTTATGCCTTGGTCAAGTTACAGTTGACTTTTTCAACTGTCCAAATATGGAAACTTTTGCATCTTGAGACTTTTTGAGCCATGCCTTGAAAATCATGATCAAGAATTTATCAAATGATGCTTGTGGCTTCAAAATGAGATGTTGACCAAAAATTTGAACTTTTGACTATCAAATGACCATTTTGCCCCTGCAGTTGACTGTAGGGCAATTAGGGTTTTTGACTGTGCAATTTTGTGCTGTAAGTCTTGAAACTTGACATGAGGATACTTGACAATGTTTATAAGCATGTGGGACTTGATTGGACCCTTGGAAACTTCAATTCCTTTGCCAGAACCAAAACCCTAGTTCTTGACTGTTAGGAGGCCCTTGAACTGTGCAACCCTTGGGGAATTTTGAAGCATGCTCTTTGCAAATTTTAGAGAATATGGGAGGGAAAATTTTGGGGTACAACAGTTGCCCCTGTTCAATCTTCTTAGACCTGAGGATGCAGATTGGCTGACGTGCCTTTCGTAATCCGAAGGTGGAAGATGATTGAACACTAGAGTGCCCAGAAATTTGCGCTCACATAGTAGTGTGATGGTGGGGAATGGGCTTACAGATGCCATTTGGAGATTGGTGGATAGGATGATGGGCTTATAGATGCCATGTTAAGATGTGATGGATAGATGGATGGGCTTATAGATGCCATCTGGATGTCGATCGCGTAAGAGATTCCTTAGCGAGAACTTGCGTACCTGAAAAAAGAAAATGAGTACCTGGCCTGTTAGAGGAGCTGGTCTTCAAACTCTTTGTAGATGTGCCCTGACTAGTCACAGGAGCTGGATCTGGATCTTCAAAAGGTGATGAATGAACCAGGGATGGTTACTACCTCAACAGGAACGTTGAGAGAACCTTGGACGATTACTACCTCAACAGGAACGCTGAGAGAATCTCGGACGATTACTTCCTCAACAGGAACGCTGAGAGAATCTTGGGCGACTTCAACCTCAACAGTAACGCTGAGAGAATCTTGGATGTCTTCTACTGAGTCTTCATCAGAAAAATCTTTTAGGGGTCGATTTAACTGGACTAGAGAAGGCCTTTGACTGGATAAGAAACAGGAAAATCTTAGGGTCGATTTAACTGAACCGGTCTAGGTCTTGAAATCTTCAACTGGGTAAGAAACAGGGAGATCTTAGGGTCGATCTGACTGAACCAGAGAAGGCCTTTGACTGGATAAGAAACAGGAAAATCTTAGGGTCGATTTAACTGAACCGATCTAGGTCTTGAAATCTTCAACTGGGTAAGAAACAGGGAGATCTTAGGGTCGATCTGACTGAACCAGAGAAGGCCTTTGACTGGATAAGAAACAGAAAAATCTTAGGGTCGATTTAACTGAACCGGTCTAGGTCTTGAAATCTTCAACTGGATAAGAATCAGGGAGATCTTAGGGTCGATCTGACTGAACCAGATAAGGCCTTTGACTGGATAAGAAACAGGAAAATCTTAGGGTCGATTTACCTGAACCGGTCAAGGTCTTGAAATATAGCTGAGAACTTAACTGGATCTTTCCTGAAAGGTAAAGGTCAGTCATATGCAATGCATGATATGGATCAAGCAATGATGTTCTCCACATAAATGAGATTTTTAAGATATGATGCGTATATGCATGCTATAATGATGTATGTGATGTTTATGAATGTATGTTTTCGTCTTAGGAAAATAAATCCTTGACGGGTGCCGGGAAGTCACTCCTGGGCTGATGTTGGAGAATAGATTTTTGCTTCCGCTGGGGATGATAGTTGCAAGAATACCGGTAGGAGAAGATAACTCCGTTGGGGAATAAACTTGGCGAATGTATTACTCTGCGGGGAGAAAAGATACTCTAGCGATCTTGCTGGGAAGCAATACTCTGTGGGGAGAGAGATACTTTGCTGAAATGTTGATGGTAACTTCGCTGGGGATACCATTGTTGTGTTGGAAGTGTTAATAGACCTCGCTGGGGATAAGAAGACTTCGTCGAGGACGATCTTTCCGTGGCTTTTGGCTGAGGATAACCCAGTTATATCCTGGTAGGGAAATAACTCTTTGAATAAAGTCGGGAGACGCGTTCGTGCTCTGCGAGGGATAAGCTTCCAGAATCTACTGGGGATAAGCTTACTGCTGGGGAGATGATTCCAACTTTCCTGGGGGAGCTGGATTGGACTCTCTTGGGGAAGTTTTGAACTGTATCGGGGAAGTGACTCCAATGAATGTTTGATATACCGTCGGGGAACAATCTTTAGGTCAAGATTGCCGGGGATGTTTGTTAGGAATATCCGTATATGCTGGGGAATGTTGAGATCTGTTGAAGGAACACCCAACTTCCTTAAGGTTGGTACTAGCTTTGCTTGGGGATAGCGTATTGACTTGCTGACGCACTCTCCGGGGAATTAAGATGTACTGGTTATTTTCTTCAGCTGAACCTACCTTGGTACCTTGGTGGACGAAACAATCAGATCGCTTAGACAACTCTTTATTGCCCCTGTTTCTAATGTTACCTGTAATTAATCCTTTGTTTCGTATACAAATATCCATGAGTTTAGCAAATTATTGTCAATGCATATATCACAAATTGAACCTTGGACGTTCTTCGCAAAACAAAACAGAAAAAAAGAAAAACAATTGGCAATTCTAACGGAAAAGTATATTTGTATTGATTTTTTGAATTTGTCTGTAAAATAGGCGTTTATGTACAAGAGGCTGACGTCCTAGTAAGAGAACGCCGCCGAACAAAAGAGTTTATACAATTTTGTACAAGAGAAAATAAAACAGCTGTGTGAAATGAATGATCCCACTGGGTTTCAACTCTGCTATCGCCCTTATATCTCCGAGCGTCTCATCACTTTAGGGTTTAGGGTTTAGGGTTTAGGGTTTAGGGTTTAGGGTTTAGGGTTTAGGGTTTAGGGTTTAGGGTTTAGGGTTGAAGATGAAGCTGACTGATCGATGCCGTCTGAACTCGATGTAGATATCGGATTCTGGATGCAAAGTGATCCAATGAGACATAGTTTACGCTTTATCCCTAACTTTTGCCTGGACCGCCCTTTCGGGTTTTCAGTCCACCGGGATACCCATTTTTGCCCAAGCCGCCTTTTCAGGTTTTCGACTTGCCGGGTGTACAGATTTTTTTTCATTTCATCCCTTCATTTTGCCCGAACCCTTTTGGTTCGCCGGGAAGCCCTAATTTTTGCCTAGGTATGTCAACCTAGCGGGTCTTTTTCATGCGTAGTATCTTTTTACTATGTCTGCATTGGCGGGGTGAGGAAGGTCGTCACCATCCATGTTGGTTAGAATCATGGCTCCTCATGAGAACACATGCTTAACCATAAATGGCCCTTCGTACGTAGGGGTCCATTTGCCCCTTGGATCACTCTGAGGAAGGATGATTCGCTTGATTACCAGATCCCCAACTTGATATTCCTGTGGTCTGACCTTTTTGTTAAATGCCCTGATCATCCGTTTTTGGTACGTCTGACCATGACAGATAGCAGTGAGTCTCTTTTCATCAATAAGATTTAGCTGATCAAGTCGCGTCTGGATCCAATCATCTTCGTTCAGATTTGCATCCTTCATTATTCGGAGAGAAGGTATTTGCACTTCGATCGGTAAGACTGCCTCCATACCATAAACCAAGGAGAAAGGAGTTGCCCCGGTTGACGTCCTGGCTGAGGTACGGTACCCATGTAGAGCGAACGGTAACATCTCGTGCCAATCTTTATAAGTCATTGTCATCTTCTGCACGGTTTTCTTGATATTTTTATTTGCTGCTTTTACAGCCCCATTCATCTTCGGTCTGTAAGGAGAAGAGTTGTGGTGCTGTATTTTAAACTGCTCGCAGAGCTCAGTGATCATCTTGTTATTAAGATTGGTACCGTTGTCTGTAATAATCCTTTCTGGGACGCCGTACCGACAGATCAGATTATGCCGAATGAACCGTGCCACAACAGTCTTGGTTACCGTAGCGTAGGAAGCTGCTTCGACCCACTTCGTGAAGTAATCAATTGCTATCAGGATGAAGCGATGCCCATTGGATGTCGTAGGTTTAATCTCACCGATCATATCTATGCCCCACATTGCAAACGGCCAAGGCGCAGTCAGAACATTTAGAGGAACTGGAGGAACGTGCACCTTGTCTGCATATATCTGGCATTTATGGCATGTCCGAGAGTGTTGGTAACAGTCAGCTTCAATGGTGGACCAGAAATACCCTGCCCAAAGGATTTTCTTCGCCATAGTGTGTCCACTGGAATGTGTTCCAAAGGTCCCTTCATGTAGCTCTTCCATGATCCTTTCTGCTTCAGTTTTATCCACACAACGCAGTAAGGTCGAATCATGGTTTCACTTATACAGGATGTCGTTGCTAAGGAAGAACTTCGCTGCGAACCTTCTCAGAAACTTCTTATCATTGACAGATGCACCTTCAGGGTATTCCTGAGCTTCCAAGTATCTCTTCACCTCATGGTACCAAGGCTTCTCAGTCACCAATTCAGTTTCGAGATCACAACAGTATGCCGGTTCGTCCAGTTTCCAGATGATGATCCGGGGAGCCTCATTGTCCCACTTGACTTTGAACATGGAAGACATTGTAGCTAACGCGTCCGCCAGCTGATTCTCCTCTCTTGGGACATGTTCAAAAGTTATCTTTGTGAAGTGGGGGATCAAGGTCAACACACATTCTCTGTAAGGAATAAGATTCGGATGTTTCGTATCCCACTCCCCTTTGATCTGATTGATCACGAGAGCGGAATCTCCGAAAACCCTCAGAAACTTGATCCTTAAGTCAATCGCAGCTTGAAGACCCATGATGCATGCCTCATACTCCGCCATATTGTTGGTGCAGTTGAAACATAGTCGGGCAGTGAGTGGAGTATGAGTGCCTTGAGGGGATATGATTATAGCGCCGATACTGTTTCCCAAAGCATTGGAAGCTCCGTCAAAGTGCATAGACCATCGGGATCCTTCCTCAGGTCCTTCATCCGGTCCAGGTACTTCACAATCAGTCACAATCATGATGCTTTCGTCAGGAAATTCAAAGTTCATTGACTGATAGTCGTCCACGGCCTGATGTGCCAAGTGGTCTTCCAACACACTTCCCTTGATGGCTTTCTGAGTCGTGTACTGGATGTCGTATTCTGTCAAGATCATCTGCCATCTTGCTATTCTCCCAGACAGAGCAGGCTTTTCAAATATGTACTTTATCGGATCCATCTTTGAGATCAACAAGGTAGCGTGAGTCAGCATATACTGTCTCAACCGGCGAGCAGCCCATACCAAAGCGCAGCAAGTTTTCTCAAGCAGTGAGTATCGGGTCTCACAGTCGGTAAACTTTTTGCTAAGGTAATAAATGGCATGCTCTTTTCGGCCAGGCTCGTCATGTTGCCCCAGCACACACCCCATTGAGTTGTCAAGTACTGTCAGGTATAATATCAGAGGTCTCCCCTCAACCGGTGGCATAAGGATGGGTGGTTCTTGGAGATACTCCTTGATTCTGTCAAAAGCAGCCTGACATTCATCATTCCAACGTACTACCTGATCTTTCTTCAGCAGCTTGAAGATTGGTTCACAGGTAGCAGTTAGGTGCGAGATGAATCGAGCAATGTAATTCAGGCGTCCTAAAAAGCCTCTGACCTCTTTCTCTGTCTTAGGAACTGGAATTTCTTGAATGGCTTTAACCTTGGCAGGGTCCACTTGAATGCCCTTATCACTTACGACGAAGCCTAGCAACTTTCCAGACCTAACCCCGAAGGTGCACTTGTTCGGGTTCAACCTTAGCTTGTACAACTTCAGACGGTCAAACAGTTTCTGCAGATGATCTAGGTGCTCTTCCTCAGTTTGGGACCTTGCGATCATGTCGTCAACATACACTTCTATCTCATGATGGATCATGTCATGAAATAAAGCAACCATGGCACGTTGGTAGGTTGCCCCAGCGTTCTTCAGTCCGAATGGCATGACCTTGTAGCAGAAGGTGCCCCACTGAGTAACAAAAGTAGTTTTTTCCATGTCTTCAGGTGCCATCTTGATCTGATTGTAACCTGAAAAACCATCCATGAAAGAGAACACCTTATGCTGAGCTGTATTGTCAACAAGGACATCAATGTGAGGTAGAGGGAAGTCATCTTTGGGGCTAGCCCTGTTCAGATCCCTGTAGTCGACACACATTCTGACCTTTCCATCTTTCTTAGGTACCGGCACCACATTAGCAACCCACTGAGGGTAAGAAGTCACTGCAAGGAACCCGGCATCAAACTGTTTCATAACCTCGGCTTTGATCTTCTCAGACATCTCTGGACGCATACGGCGGACCTTTTGCTTAACCGGAGGGCAGTCTTCCTTAGTAGGCAAATGATGGACCACAATATCGGTATCCAACCCGGGCATGTCTTCGTAGGACCAGGCAAAGATCTCCATATAATCATGTAGCATCTTAGTCAACCGTTGCTTCATGCTGAGCTCTAGGTTGGCACCAATCTTTACCTCCTTTCTGTCTGTATCAGTACCCAGGTTTATTGTTTCCACTGGCTCTTCGTGTGGTTGAATAGCCCTCTCTTCCTGGAGTAACAGTCTTGCAAGCTCGCCAGGCACTTCGCAATCATCTTCACCTTCGTCTTCGGCTAAGTTGATCGGATTTTCGAAGTCATAACTGGCAGTAGCAGAGTCGTTACCAGTGAGATCCAGAGTGGATTGAAACCTGTATGAGTGAGTGTGTGTAAATACAGCTGTTTTGAAATATATAAAGGAAGGAAAGACAGAAAAGGAGCATAAGATTTGAAATGCGAGAAAACGTCCAAGATCTTTATTCATGATATATGAAATGACAATTTATATGCCCTCACAAATGAAGCCACGGTGCCCCGGGTAAGACACTGGGCCATAGAGTTTTAATTGTTTATTACAAATAACAAAACAAAGAAGTTTATTACTGCGTAACAAAAGTAACAGGAGTATGGTCCTTAGTAATCCAATTGGTCAATCCGCCATCAGCCGTCGGGTAGATCCAGCTTTCAAACTCTGACTCTTCCACTTCATCTCCGTCCCCAACAGCATTCACTCCTGGATTGGTAATGAGCACAGGAGGTCTTCTGATCTTTGCCTTCCGCATAGCCTTCTGACCCTCTGCAGTAAAACCCAGTCCGAACTTGTCAGTTTTCTGTGTAAAATCAGGGAGTCTGCCCCAGTTAGTACATTCACCTTTCTTGACCACAGCCCGGGCATCCTTCAAGGAAGCCATCTTCAAAGGAACATCCTCTTCGACCACTGTTTCTGCTGCTGCCAAAGTCGGAGGTACCTCTTCGAAATGCTGAAAGGGGGTTTCAATAAACTCCCCGTCCATCTCAATATATCTGAAGGAATTCAAATGGCTCACCATATACTCCTCCTCTCCCTGCACAGTGACAATCTTCCCTCTGACGGGGTACTTGAGCTTCTGGTGCAAGGTAGAGGTCACTGCCCCAGCTTTGTGGATCCAAGGTCGACCCAGTAGACAAGAATACGATGGACGGATATCCATCACATAGAAAGTAGAGTCGAACACCTGAGAACCCACACGAATAGGAATGTCTACCTCTCCATGAACCATCCTCTTAGAACCGTCAAAGGCTCTGACGATGATGTTGCTAGGTTTCAGCTCCAGGCCTTCACAATCCAAACGGTCTAAGGCCTTCTTGGGTAGCACATTCAGGGAACAACCAGTGTCCACCAACACGTGCGCAAGAGTAGTGCCACTGCATTCAATAGAGACATGCAGGGCGTCATTGTGGTCCCTTCCCTTAGCAGTAAGGTCAGCATCCGAGAAACCCAAACCATTGTCGGCTGTCAAATTGGCTACGCAATCAGTGAATTGGACAGCAGATGTCTCCTGTGGCACATGGGCCGTCTTGAGAAATGAAATCAAGGCCTTAGAATGGGCCTCTGAGCACAGTAGCAAGGAGAGCATGGAGATTTTGGAGGGTGTATGCCCCAGCTGCTCCACAACATTAAAGTCACTCTTCTTGATTATTTTTAGAATTTCCTCCATCTCTTGTTGGGAGGCTTCAGCATTTACAGATTTTGGTGCCTCCATCCGGGCAGGCTCGTCTTCAATCCCTTTACCCCGAGCATTAGATGACTCGGCAGCAGGGGAAACAACTTGATCAGAACTGGGAACAGGTACACTTGCAGGTGTTATAGTGAGAGGTCTTTGAATAGCTGGCGGTGCAATGTCAGGCGAGAAGAGCCTGCCACTGCAGGTAACTTTTGCTGGACCAGTGATATTGCTGATACTGGTGCCAGTGTTGAACTCTTGCTTGATTCTATGTACATACACGTCTGCCCCATAGTGCCAGGGGACAGCCTTATCAGATTCGTAGGGGAGAGGCCCCGGAACAGTAATAACAACAGGAGCGACAGTCATGATTTGAACAGGCTTCCTTGGGAGAGCCTTGATTGGATTATTAAAGATTGTAACAATAGAAACTTCTTCTACCGGAACCAACTGAACAACGGTCTTCTTGAACAGAATCTCTTTGTTGTCCATTAGGCTTTGGATGCCCAACTTCAGCAAAGGACACCCAGAAAGTGAAACAGCACAGAAAAGGCAATCCTCACTACAACCCGGAAATAAACCGGCCAGCAGTAGGTTCTTCTTGACAGTCATTAAGGGAGTAGCTACATCATTCACAGAAACAGCGTATACGTCTTCATCAACGGCATTTACTCCATGCTGGGGCATAGGAGCAGTCACCACATTTGGCCTCCCAGGAGCTTCAAACTGTATCTCTTTTGCGTCAATAAGGTCTTGCACCTTATTCCTTAAGGCCCAACAGTCATCAGTGGAATGCCCCGGGCTATCGGAGTGATAAGCACAGCGAGCATTTGGATTGTATTTGGGGGAGGCAGTGTTCACAACTTTCGGGGCCTCCCTGACAGTCACTAAGTTGGTGGACAATAACTGTGGCAAGATTTGTGATAGAGTCATGCTCAAACGGGTGAACTCTCTCCTGGGTCTTTCAGCCCTTTGAGGATTGGTTTGCCGAGGAGCGGCAGCAGGCTTAGCAATCATCACCGCGTTGACAGATTGGCGGCGTTCAGGCTTCTCTTGTCTTCTAGACCCATATACAGCATTGGCCTCCTTCTTAAAGGGCTTCTTCTCAGAACTTGCAGATGCACCCTTCTGAATTTTACCAGACTTCATCCCAGCCTCTATTCTCTCCCCAGTCAGGATAAGATCAGTAAACCCTGCAGACGAGTTACCGATAAGATGGTTGAAAAACGGCCCAGATAGGGTCCCCAAGAACATGTCTACCAACTCCCGGTCAGTTAACGGAGGCTGCACCCTGCCAGCTAGATCCCTCCACTTCTGTGCGTACTCTTTAAAACCTTCGCTTGACCCTAGCGACATACCCTGGAGTTGGGTACGTGTAGGGGCAAGGTCGGCATTATATTGATACTGCTTGTAGAAAGCAGTAGCCAACTCCTCCCAGTTACGAACTTTGGTCCCATCCAGCTGATAGAACCATTCGAGATGAGTCCCTGAAAGACTCTCCTGGAAGAAGTGGATCCACAAGTTCTTGTCCACTGAGTACGGCTGAATCTTCCGCACATAGGATCTGAGATGTAGCTTGGGACAAGACGCCCCGTCATACTTGGTAAAAGATGGTGCTTTGAACTTATGAGGAATGATCACACCAGTGGACAAACCCAAGTCTCCAAAATCCAGCCCAGGCACTTGTTGGATCTCCATTGCATTCAGCCTGTCCTCCAACTGCTTGTACCGGTCTTCAGCCGGAGGATACTGTTCCTCATCAAAATCAGTCTCGTTGTCAGAGACTACCGGGCTAGGACCTTTTCCCCCTTGGGGACTGCTCTTGCCTATAGAAGAACCAGCCTCTTCATTCTGCAGAGTGTTGCCAAACCTTCGGCCCGAGTTGAAAAGAACAGTTCTCTTCTTCTTCTTCTTCTTCTTCTCCTTCTTCAGGAGCAGAGCCTTCAGCTCTTCTTGGCCCTGAGCCAAACCCATGATTAGTTCCTGAAATTGCACATTCTGCGCCTGAAGAGCCTTGATAGACATCTCGGTTGATGATGAGTCAGGATTCATGATGCTGAAATAAACAGCGAAGAACAGTAAGCAACCTGAAAAGAAGAAAACCTGTTATGCACATGATGAATGATATGTGTTTATGCAATGCATTCAAGGGTTCGAAAGTTCAAATTTGTTGTAGACAAAAAGGAACACACGTTATCATTAAGGAAATAATTGTTCAGTACATCAAAGCCTCATGGGCACATATTACAAAGCAAATCAATCCCAAAAGACACTACGCATCCTCTTTGGAGCTATGTAGGTGTTGAGATTCCTCTCCTCATGCAATAGGCGGGTGAGCTCCAAGACCTTCTTTTCACTAGCATGTAGACTGGTCTCAAGGGAATTCCGTTCTTCCTTAAGCTGGATCCAGCTCTTCTGCATCTCTTCCCAGGATGTGGGCATGTCGGGATGTTGAATAGTGTAGGACACTTCTCCTTCCAAGACTGGCTCTTTGATTACTGGGAGCATATGAGGATAAGGCATTACTAACTTCTGGGAGCGGGCTCGTACCCACTTGAGATAAGGTTCCAATGGGATGGAATTCCTGTGCCCCAGTGTCTTGCTGTCTATCCTACTTGGCATCCTCCAGGCTCTGATAAATCTCTGGCGAAGTCCTTGTGCATCGTTGTCGAAGTCAAAAACTATGTCAGGAATTAACATGTCATGAGGGCCATCCCTTCGAGCATAACCAAACTGTCTCCAAGCCAGGCATGGGTTGTAAGTAATACCTCCTCTGATTCCAAGTAAAGGAACATTAGGGTACTCCCCGCAACGATCAATGATAGTGACATCCTCTCTGGACCGAGGGCACCAATGTATATCTGCATGTGTAAGAGTCATCAACCGTTGTGACCATCTCAAACCCCGCTCGTTCTTCAGAACTGATTGTGGAAGGTGCGAAATAAACCACCTTCCCAGGAGAGGAGTGCAACACATAAGGACACCTCTTTTTCTCATGGTTCGAGTGTAACATGAGTGAAGGATGTCCCCCAGCAACGTAGGTATAGGATTCCTGGACATGAAGATCTGGACAACACTGATATCTATAAGTTGATCTGGGTTAGGGAACAACACCAAACCATAGACAAGGAGGGCCACAACTTCTTCAAAAGCTTGTAAATCAAGGGAGTTCCAACATTCATGGGCCTTTTCAAACAGAAACTTGGCTAAGAACCCTTTAATACCACTTCTAACTTCCCAGTGTCCTTTGAGGTCAGATGATGGTAGGTGTAAGGCTTTAGCAATCTCTTCAAGCTTGGGTTCCTTTTCCGTACCGTTGTAGGGTAGTTGATCAAGGATAGGGATCTTCAGGAGCCGGGAGAACTCCTCCAATGTAGGTACCAGCTGATAATCCAAGAAGGTGAAACAGTGGTGCAGAGGGTCAAAGAACTGGAACAGGACCTTTATCATATCTTCCTCAATGTTGGTATTGACCAAGCTGATGAGTCTTCCATGTCTCTCACTGAATGAAGAGCTCTCAGGAATCCTGGATATAAGTTCCTTAAGCTGAGGAGGGACCCTTACAAGGCTGATTTGAATTGTCTTTCTGCGAACAGTTTCCATGTCCTACAAAACAAAGAACAAAGATGAAGATTCGAACCCCTGAAATGGTTAGTCAATGCATATGATGCTGGATGATGTCATGATGCTATGATTAAACACACCACAAATATTTACAAAGGCAAACATGTAAGGCACACAAGTCACACAAGACAAGCCCTTAGAGTTTAGGCCAGCATGGGGTCTGGGTATTACCCTCTTGAAGTTGGTGGGCTCAACCTGTCCTATTAGAAGTAACCGGGTTCTAAGGGTCCCAATATCACCGGATTGCTTTCATTGTTCATCGTTTCGATTTAGACACTGAACTGGCGACCGAAATATTCCAGGAAAGCAACCCTCAATTGAGTGTAGTATCGAGTATCAACCAACCTCGGACTGCACCAAAGTCAGTTATCTCACTACCCTAAAGAGGCCAAGATAGTTCAATTAAGGTTCCTAAGGTCTGTTGATGCTTCACAACACCACGCGGAGGCCCCGTACTCTCCTTGACTGAACTCAAGGGTTACCGGTACACACCAAAGTGCCACATCAACGTAGCAGACTGTTTCAACCATGTCGGTATACCCCGCACAGTTCCCTCACAGCCTTGTTGCTACTTTCTAAGAAGGTATCCCCAGATCCGGGTTAGGATCTATAGAACTCCCAAGACAGTCCCACAATTTAAAGCAAGCAAATCAATACAATTGAAAATACAGTTATGAACTAGTCCTAAGGTACACCTCACTTTAAAAGATTTCCCCAGCAGAGTCGCCAGTTCTGTGATCGGTGGATCTGGAACTGACTGTTTAACGTTGGTTCGCGAAATGTCGCGGAAGCAAGAGTCGCCACCGTCTTTTATTTTCTCCAAATGGAAAGGACAAAAGCACAGAAAAATTCCTTATAGAGATTGCTCTCGGTTCGGGAGGTAGATTATAGAAAGGGAAGGTGTTAGCACCCTTTCTATCCATGGTTATCCATGGGCTCTTAGATACTTGCTCATTGTGTTTTCAAAAGGTTTGTTTGCTTTTCAATTGTGAGTGGGTTTAAAAAGTTTCTTTGAAAATT
Organism: Vicia faba; assembly: GCA_948472305.1. Classification (NCBI taxonomy): domain Eukaryota; kingdom Viridiplantae; phylum Streptophyta; class Magnoliopsida; order Fabales; family Fabaceae; genus Vicia; species Vicia faba. The sequence continues at coordinate 1,474,841,680 of OX451735.1, read as the reverse complement.
TCAGTTCGACTCTTGTATCGGTCCTCAAGAGTGTTTGAAAAGTTGCTTTCGAAAGCTTTTTTGAAAAGGTGTCGGTGTGAAAAGTATTTTTGATTTGTTTTGAAATTAGAGCAAGCATCTAGAGTCGTCTACCTACCCTAAGGAATTCGTCTGTGTAGATGTCCTTAAAGTAGTGCCATCCCACCATTGAGAGGTAGGTAGCACCACCGTTGGAGGTGTTCGGGTCAATTTGAAGGTTCGGGACATGGTGATCACCGGAGCAATGGGAAGACACCTTAGAAGCTACCCTCATGCCAGGTTCCCGGATCATGAGGACTTACTAAAACATCCTCTACTCGACGATCACCTTTCGAGGGGCAAGGCAACAGTGAGGCGTACCCTAGAGGTGGTGTGTGATTTGTGTGTCATTTTCAGATATTTTTGTCTTGTCATGTATTGGTGATCTACGCTTTTGTTTTATTTTGACATTCATTCTTGCATGCAAATTTATTAACAGTTAAAAAAGTGCGGAATTTAAAAGTTCTACGCTATTACAAAGGCGCGGGTCCACATCGCCAAATTAAATCCAGGACCCGATTTAAAATAAAATAAAGTACGAGAAATATAAATGTCTAATTTACACGGCTTTGGGAGAATTACATGAATATTATAAGAAAGGAAATAAAATGTGCGAAACGAACTAATAATCGAAAGTGAGGGCGTTGGACCCTTTTTTAATGAAATTAAATTACGATTAACAAATTAATTAAATTAAAATAAAAGAGATTTTTTTTGGAGTTTTTTTTTGTATTTAAAGATTTTAATGAGAAATAATGAGATTTAAAACCTAATTCTAGCTATTTTCAAAATATTAAAAACATGTTAAAGTTTAAACCTAGAATTAACCTAATTAATTAATGCAATTTTATTTACAAAAAATAATAATTAATAATTAATAATTAATATGGTAAAAGAAAAGAAAAAGATGAAAGTGATTAAAACCCTAATTCTACAATTTTTAAGTTTATGAAAAAAAATGTCAAAATTAATCCTAGAATTAAAGAACTAAATTAATTAACAAGATTTATTTACAAAAAAAAGGTTTAAATGAAATATATTTATATTTTGCCTTTTCTGATTTTTTTATTATTTTTATATTATGAAAATATTGATTTAAAGAATTAAATTAAAACTAATTAAAACAAATAAAATAGAAAAAATATAAAAAAAGAATGGAAAAGCAAACCAATGGGGGGTTCTGTCCCCAAACTGGAGGTGTGATCCAGCAATTCTGGCCCATCTTTGGAGGCCTTTTTTGACTTTTCAGGGCCACGTGCGTATGCGTTGACCGGTGTCCATGGTGCTCCTCAGATCATAGCCAATAGATTGATCTCAATAGGCGTGTGGCAAGCTGAGATTGTGGAGCGCATGGTGGTCTTTTGAACTGAAACTGCATAGGATGATATTAGAAAAAATAATATTGAAGGGATAGGGGGACCTGGGGATCGAACCCAGGTCCCATTGCTTACCAAACCATGTGCCTTGCCACTGAGCCATTCACGCGCTTTGGATATAGTATAGAAAACAAATAACATAATGCAAAACAAGGGTTAGTGGATGATTTTTCGCGCGAAATTCAAACGAGCCAACCATGTCTTGACACCTGATCTTCTTCTTCGTTGTTTGCATTTTTACCTGAAAAAACAAGCTAAATAGCGGGGGTTATAAACCCCCACAATCTGAAGTGCTAAAAAATAGCGAATAGAAATTGGCTGCATATAAAAAAAGCGCGAGGGATGTTTTAGATTCAGTGGAACGTCACGAGTTCAATGGTATAATTCTTATGGTTCAATTTTTCCATATGGACGAAGCCCTCTTTGAAGGTCCCTGCAACCCTAAAATGCTCCCATGGTGATTTCGCGTATAGGCAAGCAAAACTCAATTAGACAATATGGTTAGCTTCAGAATGAATCAATTAGTATAAATCAACAAAGAAAATGCAATGAGAATGCTTAAAAATTGAAACACGAATATGCATATTTCCATGAAAAGTGAGACATATTTCTACCAATTCTTTGCGTTAGAACCAGTGGCTTTGATCCAGAAATGTTCCCTGATGCTTCAGGAATGTAATGGAGCCAATGTTTTGCCTTGAAACTCCTTGGAATCGTGTTTTCAGTTTTGGAATTTTCTTGAAAAAGTGTCAAGTTGTTTATGGTTTTTGGGCGCAGCTTTCAGGTCCCTTGCACTAGGTCTAGCATCTGGCTTATGTAAGGAATGAATTAGGGTTGAGTTTTGAATCAAAAGATCTTTGCATTGATGAGAACAATATTTGATTTTCATGGCATATTTTTCAATCTTTTTCCATGTGATTTTGATGTCAATCATAGCCAATCTTCCCAATTTGAGTTGTGCACGAATCTTGAGTGAATCATGAGTGATTATACTACATAAAAAGATTCACATACATTTGTTTAGTATTTTTTCCATATTTTAATTAATTAAATGAATTAATTGCAATTAAAAATTCAAATAAATAATAAAAATGATGAAATAAATCCCCTTTGGGCCAAATGGTCGTGCATATGCTTTGGATGATGAATCTTGGAAGAAAATGTGGCCCATTAGCAATTTTAAGGCATTTGAAGCAAAGTTGACTTTTCAAAATACCCAAACATTTCCCAACTTCCACAAGGCATATCTTGCTCAATATTTAAGCTTTGATCATGTTCTTGGACATTTTGGAAAGGTCTTGAAGTCCTCTAACCAATGCCTTTGGTCCCATGTCATTTTGATTTACCAATCTCAAGTTATGGCTTTTGACTTAAAGTCCCTTTTTGTTGACTTTTGAAAATGACCTATAATGTTGAAATTGATAACTTTTTGTGAGAGCATTTCTTGGACTTGAAGTGTGAAGAGGAGTTGTAGGAAATGTCTTTCTCTTCAAAATGAGATTTGGATGGAATTTTTCTGATAATCCATGTGGAAGTTATGCCTTGGTCAAGTTATAGTTGACTTTTTCAACTGTCCAAATATGGAAACTTTTGCATCTTGAGACTTTTTGAGCCATGCCTTGAAAATCATGATCAAGAATTGGTCAAATGATGCTTGTGGCTTCAAAATGAGATGTTGACCAAAAATTTGAACTTTTGACTGTCAAATGACCATTTTGCCCCTGCAGTTGACTGTAGGGCAATTAGGGTTTTTGACTGTGCAATTTTGTGCTGTAAGTCTTGAAACTTGACATGAGGATACTTGACAATGTTTATAAGCATGTGGGACTTGATTGGACCCTTGGAAACTTCAATTCCTTTGCCAGAACCAAAACCCTAGTTCTTGACTGTTAGGAGGCCCTTGAACTGTGCAACCCTTGGGGAATTTTGAAGCATGCTCTTTGCAAATTTTGGAGAATATGGGAGGGCAAATTTTGGGGTACAACAGCTAGGTTGCTTGATTTTGAAGAAAAGTGAATGTATGGTTCCAAGAGGAAGTACAAGCATAGACTGAGTGATTGTAAGGCTTGGGACAAAATTCTCTTGAGTTATGGGACGTGTTTTATCAGAATAAAACCATTGCAAAGCTCAAGAACAAGTTTTGTGCATAAAGCTACTTTTTCAAAATGGCATTATGCACTTTCTTCCCAAAATGGATATAAAGCATGGCCTTGCATTGAATGCTTGAGTTGAGACCTCTAACAGCTATGCAATAAATTAATTATGGAGTTCCTAACAAGTTTGAGACCTGTAAAGTAGAGATCATACAGCATAGATTTGAAATTTGAATCTTGTTCATCACAAAATGACCTATAATTTTAGTTTAAAACCCTAACTTCCTCTCTTCGATTATCCCTGCTCAAGAATGATCTCAAGGAGTTATAGGATATTTTAAAAAGCTTGTAATGTGATCTACAATCCCTATTTGAATCACTTTTGAAAATTCCCATTGGAACTATATGAAAAAGTGCCATGAAGTTAGGTATCCTGCCTAAACTAGGGCAAAATTTCACAAGGCGTTTAGTTTCAAGACCATGACTTTATGAATTAATAACTTGAGATCCAAGAATTTTTAGAAGAAGTTGCATAAAGACTTATTATAGATATCATGGAGATCTACAACTTTCATGTTGAGAGTTTCTTTTGAATCATCTTGCATCGTGGTGAAAAATTGGCTCAAAGTTGTGGAAAACATGAAGTTTTCAACACTTAAAAATTTTCTAAGTTTGAAAACTTTGACTTTTCAAAACGAAATACTGAATTTTTGATTTCTTGATGAATAAGTTTCATATTTTGACATGTTTTGATGAATTGTCATCTTTGACACTTGATTTTGACCAAAAAGTCAAAGTTTGACTTTTCAGTATACAATTAACTTTTGATCAGTTGACTGCAAATCAACTATCAATCGAATTGATCTTGAGCAATGTTTTGAGTCATACCATTAGGTCAAAATGGTGCAATTGAACTCTTGATATCATTCTTCAAACCATTTGACCAATTGCTAGGTCAAAAATCAAAAATTGCCCCTTCTTAGTCAAAACCCTAATTTTGACCATTTTGATGATTTGATCAAATTTCTTGAGGAATTATGGTCCAAACTTGATCAAATGATACATATGAGTTTATAATGTTGATGTGGATCAAAAATTATAAAGTTTGATTGTAAATTGGCCATAGTTGACTTTTTGCCCAATCCAACTGATTTTTAGGTCAACTGTTCAATTGACTGAGCAAAAATGTGATCCAAGGCTTGAAACTTGACATGAGTGATCTTGGGGGTCCATAATGATCCATGAAAGTCATATGAGACATTTAAAGTTCAATTATCCTTGTGAAATCTCAAACCCTAATTTTGGTCATCAGTGCTTAAAGAGGTGTCTTGAGTTGATCAACCCTAGTGCAGTCTTGAACTAAGAGAGATATTTGTGAGAAAATATTTGATAAGTGAGAGGGAAAATTTTGGGGTACAACAGATGCCCCTGTTCAATCTTCTTAAACCTGAAGAGTTAGATTGGCGGATTTGCCATTTGTGACTTGAAGGTGGAAGATGATTGGACACTAGAGTGCCCAGAAATTTGCACTCGAGAATATGATGGTTGATGGTATAGGGAATGGGCTTAAAGATTCCATTTGGAGAGGTGATGGAAAGTTATTGGAGATGGGCTTGTAGATGCCATCCAAAAATGACTGTTGAACCATGTCTACAAGCTGAATCTGAATGAGTATCAGAATGGCGTCAGTGTTTGGAGCATATTTGTACTGTATCTGAGAGCTGAATTTGAATGAGTATCAGAATGGCGTCCGTGTCTAGAGCGTATCTGTACTGTATCTGAGAGCTGAATTTGAATGAGTATCAGAATGGAGTCCGTGTTTGGAGCGTATCTGTACTGTATCTGAAAGCTGGATCTGAATGAGTATCGGGATGGCTTCCGTGTCTGGAGCGTATCTGAATTGTATCTGAGAGTTGAATCTGAATGGGTATCAGAATGGCGTCTGTGTCTGGGGCGTATCTGAACTGTATCTGAGAGTTGAATATGAATGGGTATTAGAATGGTGTCTGTGTCTGGGGCGTATCTGAACTGTATATGAAAGCTGAATCTGAATGAGTATCAGAATGGCATCCGTGTCCGGAGCATATCTGAACTGTATCTGAAAGCTGAATGAGAAGAATTCGTGCCAGATTGCTTCAGCTGGTCGTGTAGATAATTGTCATGGCTTGTCTCAGGTATCAATATCTGACCTTTGTAAATTATTGATGACAGCCATCTGCTGACTGATCTTTCCTGAAGAGATAAAAGATTAGTTGTATGTAATGTCATGATGTATGAAATGCATTGCATAATGATGTTCTCAATAAAATGAATGAGATTATGTTGTATGTGTTTGTGTTGTCAATGTCATGACGTATGGATGCAATGTATAGGCATATAAGCTATGCTGCTGTAACACTGTTGGATTAGGGAAAATAAATCACGGACAGTTGTTGGGGACATGGAGTGTAAGTCTTCATGTTTTAAAGTACTGATGAGCTGATGAGCTCCTATTTGTTAGAGAAATAAACTCTATTGTAAGGGAAACACTGCGTATTGCTTGTGAAATCTTGTTGGGGATCCTGAGAAATTGGACGACCTTTACTGGGGATTGATAACTGGAAGTTTTGTTCCGCTGGGGATACGAGAGAGCTTGGTATCATTAAGCTGCACACTATGGGGAATTTTATGGAATAGTCTAAAAATATTATCCCATTTCTTAAAGTCATTAGTGATTGTCTTCTATTTTTGCTCATTTGTAACTAGTAGTTATGTTCAAATGCATATGCTAAAAAATAAATCATTGGACGTTTTTGTAAACAAAACACAGAAATTAAAGAAAAACAGATAGTTTTTCACTTTCAAAGGGATATCTTTGTATTAACTTGAATAAGTTTTTTTTGTACAGTGAGACGAACATCCTAGTAAGAGAATGTCGTCGTAAAAAATAAAAATTTGATACAAAGAAAAGATAGCTATGTGCAATAATCCCATGGGGTTCCCATTCTTCTATAGCCTCTGAGCGTCTTGTCCACTTGCTGCCTTGTCCGAAGTTGATTGGATTGATCAGAACCGTTGAGTTTGTCAGTTGAAGCCAAAGGTTGTCCGTAAAGGTGATCCAACGGGACATAGTCGTACACTTTAATTACCTAAATATTTCCTGGACCGTCCTTTCGGGTTTTCAATCCGCCGGGATACCCTTTTTTGCCCAAGTTGCCGTTTCAGGTTTTCAACTTGCCGGCTGTACAAATTTTTTTTATCCCTAATTTTTGCTCGAACCTTTTTGGTTCACCGGGATGCCCTTGTTTTGCCTAGGTGTGTCAACCTAGCGGATCTCTTATGCGTAGTATCTTTTGACTATGTCCGCGTTCACAGGGTGTGGAAGGTCGTCGCCATCCATAGTGATCAAGATCATTGCTCCACCAGAGAATATGCTTTTGATCACAAATGTTCCTTCGCATGTAGGAGTCCATTTTCCCCTGGGATCACTTTGCAGCAGTATGATGCGCTTGATCACCAAATCCCCGACTTGATACACTTGGCGTCTGACCTTTTTGTTGAAAGCCTTGATCATCCATTTTTGATACATTTGATCATGACAGACAGCAGTAAGTCTTTTCTCATCAATCAAGTTCAATTGATCAAGTCGAGTTTGGATCCAATCTTCTTCATTCAGCCCCGCATCCTTCATAATTCTCAGAGAGGGGATATGGACCTCAATAGGCAAGACAACCTCCATGCCATATACCAGAGAGTAAGGTGTTTCCCCGATTGATGTGCGCGACATGGTACAATAACTGTAGAGGGCGAATGGTAGCATCTCATGCCAGTCTTTGTATGTGACTGTCATTTTCTGTATGATCTTTTTGATGTTCTTGTTTGCGGCATCGACAACACCGTTCGTCTTTGGCCGGTAAGGGGAATAATTATGCTGGTGGATTTTGAATTGCACGCACAACACATTGATCATAGTGTTGTTGAGATTTGTACCATTGTCTGTGATGATCCTCTCTGGGATATCGTACCGACAAATGAGATTATGCTTGATGAACCGGGCGACAACATTCTTGGTAACAGAAGCGAAAGAAGCCGCCTCAACCCACTTTGTGAAATAGTCAATGGCCACCAAGATGAAGCGGTGTCCATTAGAGGATGCTGGCTTGATTTCCCCAATCACATTGATGCCCCACATGGCAAAGGACCAAGGAGCCGTCAAGACATCAAAGGAATTAGAGGTACGTGCACTTTGTCAGCATAGATCTGACACTTGTGGCAGGTTCGAGAGTGTTGATAGAAATTTGCTTCCATGGTAGACCAATAATAACCTGCCCGTAGGATTTTCTTTGCCATCGTATGCCCACTGGAATGGGTTCCAAAAGTGCCTTCATGTAGATCAGCCATGATCTTTTCTGCCTCAACCTTGTCTACGCAGCGGAGCAAAACAGAGTCATAGTTACGCTTGTAGAGAATGCCATTACTAAGGAAGAACTTAGTAGAGAATATCCTTAAGAACTTCTTATCATTGACTGAAGCTTCTTTCGGATATTCTTGAGCCTCGAGATACCTCTTGACTTCGTGGAACCAAGGTCGGTCCACTACTTCTTCAGTATTGATCTCGTGAAAGTGAGCTGGTTCATCCATTCGTTAAATGGTGATCTAGGGAGCCTCTTTATCCCATTTAAGTTTAAACATGGATGACATTGTGGCTAGCGCGTCTGCTAGCTGATTTTCTTCTCGCGGGAAATGCTCAAAGGTAATCTTATCAAAATGTGGGATTAAAGTCAACACATGTTCTTTGTAGGGGATAAGGTTAGGGTATTTGGTGTTCCATTCCCCTTTGATCTGGCTGATAACTAAAGTTGAATCTCCAAATACACTTAAGGATTTAATCCCCAAATCTATGGCGGCTTTGAGACCAAAAATGCACGCTTCGTATTCTGCCATGTTATTTGTACAATTGAAGAAAAGTCTTGCCATGAAGGGAGTGTGACATCCTTCAGGAGATATGAGTACAACACCGATGCAATTGCCGAGTGCGTTGGACGCCCCATCAAAAACTAGGGTCCATCGGGATCCTTGTTCAGGTCTGTCATCTGGTCCAACTTCTTCGTAGTCAATCACCAGCATAATATTCTCGTCCGGAACTCAAAATTCATGGACTGGTAGTCATCCATGGCCTGATGAGCCAAATGATCAGCCAATACACTTTCCTTGATTGCTTTCTGGGTTGTATATTGTATATCATATTCAGTTAAGATCATCTTTCATCTCGCTATTCTTCCGGAGAGTGCGGGCTTCTCGAAGATGTATTTTATTGGATCCATTTTGGATATCAATAAGGTAGTATGAGTCAGCATATACTGTCTTAGCTAGCGAGCAGCCCATGCTAGAGCACATCAAGTTTTCTCGAGCAATTAATATCTTGTTTCACAGCCTGTAAATTTTTGCTCAGGTAATAAATAGCATGCTCTTTTCAGCGAGACTCGTCATGCTGCCCCAGCACACACACCATTGAGTTTTCCAAAACAGTTAGATACATGATCAATGGTCTTCCCTCGACTGGTGACATCAAAAAAGAAGGCTCTTGTAGGTACTCTTTGATCTTGTCAAAGGAAGTTTGGCATTCATCATTCCATTTGACTACTTGATCTTTCTTCAGTAATTTGAAGATTGGTTCACAAGTAGCTGTTAGGTGAGAAATGAATTTGGCAATGTAGTTTAATTGTCCCAAGAATCCTCTGACTTCCTTCTCGGTACGAGGAGCAGGCATTTCTTGTATTGCTTTCACTTTGGCAGGATCTACTTCAATACCTTTACCGCTGATGACAAAGCTTAGGAGTTTATCGGACCTCACCCCAAATGTGCATTTATTTGGGTTCAACCTCAGCTTGTATTTCTTTAATCTCTCAAATATCTTCTGCAAATGGTTAAGATGTTCCTCCTCGGTTTGAGATTTGGCTATCATGTCGTCCACATAGACCTCTATTTCGTGATGTATCATGTCATGAAATAAGGCTACCGTGGCACGCTGATAGGTTCCCTAGCATTCTTCAACACGAATGGCATAACCTTGTAACAGAATGCCCCCCATTGTGTGACAAGGGTTGTTTTCTCCATGTCCTTAGGCCCCATTTTGATTTGATTGTAGCCTGACAAACCGTCCATGAAGGAAAACACCTTATGTTGTGTTGTATTGTCAACCAAAATATCGATGTGGGGAAGTGGGAATCATCCTTAGGGCTTGCCCTATTCAGATCTCTGTAGTCCATGCACATTCGTACTTTGTCTTCCTTTTTAGGCACGGGAACAACATTGGTGACCCATTGTGGATAGGAGGTGACGACCAAGAATCCGGTATTGAATTGTTTCATGACTTCTGCTTTGATCTTCTCTGAGATGTCTGGTCGCATGCGACGGACCTTTTGTTTTACCGGTGGGCAGTCTTCTTTTGTTGGTAGACGATGTACCACAATATATGCATCAATTCCTGGCATGACTTCATACGACCAGGCAAATACCTCAATATAATCATGTAGCAACTGAATCAGGCGCTTCTTGACACTGGGTTCCTGATTGGCACCCACCCTGACTTCTTTCTTGTCCTCTTCGGTACCTAGGTTAATTGTGTCCACTGGTTCTTCGTGGGGCTGAATGGTCCTCTCTTCTTGTTGTAGTAACCTGGCTAGTTCCCCTGACACTTCACAATCTTCCTCACCTTCGTCTTCGGCTTGGTAGACTAGATTTTCAGAGTCACAAAAGGTCATAGCAGAATCGTTACCCATGGGATCCTGAATGGATGTAGATCTGCATTTTGAATGTGAGTGTGTGTAAGAGTATAACTATCTTTGAAAGAAATAAAAATGTAAAAAGAAAGACAAAGAACACAAAGTTTGTATGCAAAAACGTCCATGATTCATTGATGACATATGAAAATGAGATGACAACCCTTACAAATGTACTATTGTGCCTCGGGTAAGACACAAGGCTTAAAAAGTCTGAATTGTTTGATTATTACAGATCCGACAAAATTTAAAGACAATTACTGTTGGATAAAAGTAATTGGGACAAAATCTTTAGCTTCCCAGTTGTTGAGTCCTCCATTGACAGTTGGGAAAATCCATTTCTCTAGGTCATAAATGTCCTTATCATCCTCCACTGCGTGGACCCCGTGGTTGCTGATATTTAAGGGTGGTCCCCCGGCACGAGCACGGCGTATAACTTTCTAGGCTCCTGAAGTGAAACCCAAACAAAATTTGTCAGACTTGTATGGGATATCTGGGAGTTGCCCCCAAATAGCGCACCCACCTTCTTCTATCACTCTCTTGGCATCTTTCAGAGAAGACATCTTTAGCGGAGGTCTGGTAATCTTCGGAATTTGGGAAACAACTTTGGTTACAACCACGGTTGGTGGGACTTCCTCGAAATGCTGAAACGGAGTTTCAATGAATTTACCATTCAATTCTACGTATCTGAAGGATTTTAAATTATTGACCATATATTCCTCTTCTCCATGGACAATAATGATCTTCCCCTTGGTTGGGTATTTCAGCATTTGATGTAATGTAGAGGTGACAGCACCAGCATTGTGAATCCATGGTCGGCCCAATAAGCAGGAGTAGGAAGGGCGAACGTCCATCACGTAAAAAGTTGAATCAAAGGTTTGGGTTCCAACTTTTATGGGGATGTCCACCTCCCCATGCACCATTCTCTTTGAACCGTCGAAGGCCCTTACCATTATATTGCTGGGCTTTAAGGTCAAACCTTTACAATCGAGTCTATCAAGAGCCTTCTTAGGCAGCGTATTCAAGGATGAACTGGTATCAACCAAGACATGGGCCAAAGTTTTGCCCCGGCATTCGACAGAGACATGCAATGCCTCGTTGTGCTTCCTCCCTCTAGGTGTCAAGTCAGCATCAGAAAAGCCTAAACCATTATCCGCGGTTAAGCTGGACACACAGTCTTGGAACTGATCAACAGAGGTTTCTTGTGGTACATGGGCAGTTTTAAGGAATTTCACCAAGGCCTTTGCATGAGCCTCGGAACACAACAATAAAGCCAACATGGAAATCTTTGATGGAGTCTGCCGTAGCTGTTCGACTACGTTGTAGTCGCTTCTCCTTATAATCTTAAGAATTTCTTCCATCTTCATTTTGGAGGCCTCAGGGATAGATATTGTTTGCGCCTTCATCCGGACAGGCTCAACCAGAATGCCTTTGCCCCGAGCCTCGGTTGACTCGGCGGTAGGAGTATCAATAGGTGTAACTATAGGAATTGCAGTAGTAGTAGTGTCAGCAGGGGTAACCAAAGGGATTGTAGTAGTAGTAGTGTTAGCAGGAACAAGAGCATGGATAATCACAGGGCCGGTAACAGTCTTTAGAGGAGCAATCTCTGGGGAGAATACTCTGCCACTTTGGGTTATCTTGTTGGTTCCCACAATGTTACTGATGTTGAGGTCAACCTTCTCAAGAATTGAGTCTTCATCAGCCAGCCAATCTTGTTTGACACCGTGATAGTAGATATCGCCCCCATAATTCCATGGGATAGTCTTATCTGATGAGTACGGGATTTGACCTGGAATAGTAATTATTAATGGAGCTACTTTAGGAACTGGTGTAATCCTAATGGGTATTTTGGTGGAGACCTTGGAAGGATTGGCAGAAATGGTTACTATTGAAACATCTTTGTAAGAAACAGTTGGAATAGGAGTTTTTTCAAACAAAATCTCTTTGTCATCCATTAGGCGTTGAACACCTGCTTTCAATAAATGACAACCGGTTGGTTGGGAGGAACAGAGGTGGCAGCTTTCTTCATAGCCTAGAAATAAACCAGATTTTAAAAGGTTCTTCTTGACAGTGAGGAGAGGAGTAACAAGTTCATCAACAGTAGAAACAAACATATCATCTTCAACAGCGTTAACACCGTGGCCATACTTGGGCATAGGAGCGGTGATAACATTCGGGATTTCAGGAGCATCAAACTCAATTTCTTTTGCTTCAAGAAAGTCTTGCACCTTGTTTTTCAAAGCCCAACAATTGTTAGTATCATGGCCGGGACTTTCTGAATGGCAAGCACAACGAGCATTAGGATGATAGTGAGGAGAGGTTGTGTTAGGATTCTTTGGAGCTTCTCTCAAAGTTACCAGATTGGATCTCAACAAATGTGGCAGGACTTGAGATAGTGTCATATTAATCCGAGTAAATTGTCTTACTGGTCTTTCTGTTCTAGGATGATCATTCCTTTGTTGAGTAGGTGCATGCTTAGGGATCATGACAACCCCTACCATTGGACGATGTTCAGTTCTTTCTTGATTCCTTTGAGGATACATAGCACCAACTTCTTTCTTCCTAATAAATGGTTTTCTTACAGCGGCGAAGGATGCGTCTTTCTGGATCTTCCAACTCTTAATCCCAGCTTCCACTCTTTCTCCAGTCAAGATTAATTTAGTGAAGCCTGCTGAGGAGCTTCCAATTAAATGATTAAAGAAAGGACCAGACAGGGTACTCAAAAACATGTCTACTAGTTCTCTTTCGGAAAGGGGAGGTTGGACTCTTCCTGCTAAGTCCCTCCATTTCTGAGCGTAGTCTTTGAAACCTTCATTTGAAACCATAGCCACACTCTGGAGTTGAGTACGGGTAGGAGAAAGATCTGTGTTGTACTAATATTGTTTATAGAAAGCAGCGACAAGGTCTTCCCAATTGTGGATGTTGGCCCTTTCTAGTTGATAGAACCAATCCAGTTGAGTTTCTGATAGACTGTCTTGGAAAAAATGGACCCATAAATCTTTGTCCGCAGTGTGAGGTTGTTTCTTCCTCACATAGGATCGAAGATACATTTTGGGGCACGAAACTCCGTCGTATTTAGCAAATATCGGTGCCTTGAATTTTGGTGGAATGATAATCCTAAACACCAGACCTAGTTCCTCAAAGTCTAGCCCAGGAACTTTCTAGATTTCCATTGCGCTTAGTCGTTCTTCTAGATGCTTGTATTTGTTGTCGGCCGGTGGATACTGCTCTTCATAGTAATCCTCATCTTCTTCCTCTTTATACTCTTGCTGGACAACTGCTTCCTTGCCTTTCCCATTGTGATACGGTGGGAGAACTGACTTGAGGTTTTGCGTTTGTTTTCGCAAATGTTTCGGTTGAGCAAGAGTCGCCACCGACTTTTTATTTTATCCTAAGGAAAGGTTAAAAAGCACAGCAAAAACCTTTGAGATGTTTTCTTGGGTTCGGGGAGTAGATTATAGAAAGGGAAGGTATTAGCACCCTTTCTATCCATGGTTATCCATGGGCTCTTAGTTACTTGCTTAGATCAACTTGCCTTGATTTTCAATTGTTTGAAATGGTGCTTTGTGTGTGGGTTTGAAAATGTTTTGAAAAGAGGCCAATGTGGTGGCAACCTTTGTAATGATCCATGTTGGGATGTATACAAATGTGTATGTCTTTTGAAAAGTTTTCAATGTTTTTGAAAGTTGTTTTGAAAGTGTTGTGATGTGGTTTTGAAAAATAGGCAAGTGTTTTTGTTTTGTAAGTTGGCAAGTAACCAAGAGCTATCTACCCTAAATTTCTCAAAGATCTTTGCTATGTTTTAACCCTTTTAACAATTTTGTTCCACCATTGTATTTGGTGGACAATCTTGTGTTAGGATGTGAACGGGACGGGCGCGGGTCATCGTTTAGACCATGATTGCAATGGTGCCAAGTATCTTTGGGCAATTTTTTTTTCTTTAAGGGACTTGATCATTTTTTAGGCAACTTTTGAGAGCGTCATCGAGGGACTATGTTCATTTGATTGTTTTGTTTTTGCCAAAGATACCTAACATGCAATATGGCCCATTATTGAAGGCAACAAGTGGAGTACCCTAGGGGTGCAAGTGTGATTAGTGTTGTCCATTTTCATGCTTGTTTATCTTGAATTTAGGTCAAACTATTTATTGTTTTTGATTTGCATACAAAACCCTAATTTTATCATGGCATATTTAGAAAGCTTTTAAATGCGGAATTTAAAGGTCCTAAATTATTACATAATAATCATGGGAATGGGGGTACAAATGTTCAAATGGGGATGAGACTTCATAGGAGAGTAAGGTCCAATTTTTACAACCAAATCGAATTGCGCAAATGTAAATGTAAAGATGTATAAGAATAAAGCAATATGTATGTGAAAGTATTTTTGTGTAAGTGTATGTTTTATTCACAAGTAAAATATAAATAAAAATAAATAAATAAAAAGAGTTAATTTGGATATTTTCATGTTTAGGGCAAAAAACCCTAATTTTGCTAAGTAAAGGGTATTTATTATTTAATATATATAATATTTATTAATTATGTATAAAAAATAAATAAAAGGAAGTATATTGGAAAAAAGTGATTTTTTAAGTTAAATATTAATAAGAATAAAAATGTATTATTTTTGTATTTTTCTTCTAAATATTTTAATAAGTATTTATATTATTTACTAAATATATTAAATATGTATAGAAATAAAATATTTAATATTTACAAAAAAAAGTATATTTTTTATAAAATGTTTTCAAAAGGTAAAATAAAATAAAAATCAGAAACTAAAAATGTATTGGTACTATTTTAGTATTTTTAAATGAAAGTATATTGTATATTTATTTACATATAAAACTAAATGAAACAAAATAAATATCAAATAAAATGCAAAAAATGTGAGAAAAATATTTTTAATATTTTTTATGCTTTGACAAAAATAAATAAGTCAGAAACAAAAATCAAAAGTCAAAAATAATGAAAATAAAATACAATGGGCCAAGGGGGTGCATGTGTGAGAATGTGGTGCAAAAAAAAAAGGACAAGTCAGGCCCAGCCCAGGAAGACTTTGTCTTCAACCTCCAGACTGGTTTGAACAATAACAACACGCGTTTCCTAACTCCTGATTCCTGGACTTTCAAGCAAAACTCATAACACAAGAAATGTAGAGCATCAAGAGACGAATCCAGACATATAAAAAACTTAACTTAACTCTCAGAAATGAGAGAGAATTTCTCCATCCCTAATTCTTGACCTAAGTTTTTTCTAATGTTCAGGTCCCAAATTCTCTCAGTACACACAACATAAATGCAAAGTGATTATATGTGTAGCTTCAGGGCCATGAGTAGAGCATTTTTTATTCATAAACTTAAAGCTAACTCTTCCTAGATTGAGAGATAGAAGTCCATGAACTTACATGTTCAGCTTGGATCGTGTCTGGCAATGGAGGTACTTTCAGTGCAATGTGAGGACTTGTACAGCTTGCTTGAAGGTCAGGGATGCTTCTCCAACCTTTAGCTTGCTTTGAAACCAAATGAATCAAGCTATGGAAGTCAACCTGCAAAACAGAAAAAGTGAAAATGGTGAAGTTGGTTAGAGGTGTTACAGGTCGTGTCCAATGCTTGGGATAGTTTGTATAGGTGGTATGGAGTGTGTATGAACTGGTTTCGGCCAAGGCGCACGAATGGATTGAGTTATGGACCTCAAACTGCAGGGATGCCCTGTTTTTGTGCAGTAAAAGGGTGTCTTGAGGTTTAGGGAGGTATGGAAGGTAGTTAGCTCGTGCCTTAGCTCAGGTTTGATGTTTGGAATGTGTTCAACAAGTTTGTCTAGGCTTGTGGTTGCAGCAATGTGAGTTGTGTTAAGTTATGCAATGTTTCTTCTAACTTAAGCAAAAATTGTCAACTTGGTTTCTAGACTTATGCAGGCCCCCTGAACATGCTGCCTCAATCCCTCTTGATCAGTGTGTTATGTCCATGAATCCTGTGTCCAAAGATATGGCCTTGTACTTCTTGATTTGCAAACTTGACATAAAGTGTAACTTTTCAAAAATGGATAACTTGTTTTTTCTAATTAAGGCTTAATTCTTTATACAATGACCAAATGCACAAAATAATGCCTTGGCACAATGGATTGGCATTTAATTATTGAGTAAGAAAAGGATTAGAGGCCTGTAACTAGCTTGCTCATGCTGATTTGAAAAATTGCACAAGTTATGAACATGGAAATGGCTCATGAACAAAGTGACTTTTGCCCATATTTCCAAATTCGATTCTCCCTAACCACAAGGGTGTTTGAGAAGTTCTTGGACATTTTGGAAAGCTTGGAATGTGTAATTCAATCCATCTTTGTATTGAAAGTTGAAATTCCAAGTGGAAGCATGTGAAAAGTGGCCATGAAGTTAGGCAAAAATCCTGCCTAGAATAGGTCAAAACTTTTCTAAGTTAAGAATGTTTTGCACCCTTGTTCCAAAAATCATAACTTGAGCTACAAGCTTCTTTTGAGGAAACTTTGTGAATCAAAGTTGTATATTTTTCAATGGACTACAACTTTAATGTTTTGAGTTTTCCTTGAATCCAAATGCATCTTGATGAAAAAATGGGACAAAGTTAGGAAAAAATTAGGGATTTTTATAACTTAGAAAAATTCTAAGTTATGAAAATTCTTCATTTCAAACCCTAATTTGTGATTTTTGATTTCTTGATGAAAAAGTTTCATAATTTGACATGTTTTGATGAAAAATGAATCTTGACACTTGATTTTGACCAAAAAGTCAAAGTTTGACTTTTCAGTATACAGTCAAATTTGGCTCAGTTGACTGGAAAATTCATCTGTCAATCTTGTGCAATTGGGATCTTTTGAACTTATTGAACATGTCAAGACAATTCCATTGAGTCCTTGAGTCCATATATGAGCTTGGTTTGCCATTAGTTAGGTCAAACAGTAAAAAATTGTCTTTGTGCAGTCAAAACGCTAAAAACGACCATTTTGCCCTTTTGGTGATCTGATCCAATTTCTTGTGGAATTGTGATCCAAACTTGATCAAATGGTCCATATGAGTTCATAATGTTGATGTGGGTCAAAAATCATGAGGTTTGACTGTCAATTGACCACAGTTGACTTTTTCCCCAATACAGCTGATTTCTAGGTCAACTGTCCAATTGACTGGGCAAAGTTTGGAATCAAGACTTGAAACTTGGTATGGATAAACTTGTGAGTCCAACATGAAGCATGAAAGTCATCTTGGGCATCTTAGGTCAAAACATCTTTGTGCAAACTCAAACCCTAATTTGGGTCAACAGTGCAAGGAGGAGTCTTGAGCAGAGTAAACCCTAACTTGATCTTGAGCTCTTGTGGTGAGAAAATGTTGAGGAAATGGGAGGGCAAATTTTGGGGTGCAACAATTGCCCCTGTTCAATCTTCTTAGACCTGAAGAGTTAGATTGGCAAGTTTGCCTTTCGCGGCTCGAAGGTAAAAGGAGATTGGACACTAAAGTGCCCGGAAATTTGCACTCGCATGCTGGAGTATCAGCAATGTGATGGCGGGAATGGGCTTATAGATGCCATTTGGAGATAGGATGGATAGGAGGATGGGCTTATAGATTCCATCTGGAGGTGTGACAGAACCTTGTCGGGAATGGGCTTATAGATGCCATTTGGAAGTGTTGATCGCGTAAGAGATTCCTTAGCGAGAACTTGCGTACTTTGAAAAAGGAAGATGTTTCCTGGCCTGTTACAGGTGTTGATCTTCAATCTCTTCATGCAGATATGCCCTGGATAGATACAGGTATCGAATCTGGAACTTCAAAAGGTTGTTTACAGACATGCCCTGGCTGGATACAGGTATCGAATCTCTAAACTGTTTATGTAGACGTGCCCTGGCTAGATACAGGTATCGAATCCACAATCAAATCACTCACAGATGTGCCCTGGCTAGATACAGGTGTCGAATCTGGAAATGTCGTCTACAGATATGCCCTGGATGGATACAGGAATCGAATCTGGAAAATGTTGTCTACAGATATGCCCTGGCTGGATACAGGTATCGAATCTGGAATTGCAGAAGGTTGGTAGAGATAGCTTTCCTGGATGGATACAGGTGTAAACCTATGACCTGAGAATGAAAGGTAATTTCCTGGCCTGTTTCAGGTATTGATCTTCAATCTCTTCATGTAGATAATTTCCTGGCTTGTTACAGGTGTTAATCTATAATCAGTCGCTCACAGATATGCCCTGGCTAGATACAGGAATCGAATCTGGAATTGTGACAGTTGACAGTAATCGTCTTTGGGTTGACCTTTTCCTGAAAAGGCAAAACATCAGTTGTATGCAATGTCATGATGTATGAAATGCATGACGTCATGATGCTCAAAATGAGATGGTGTATATTGTGATGTATGTAAGTAGGATGTATAAAATGTGAAGTATTTATGAATGTATTTTCGTCTGGGAAAATAAATCCTTGACGAATGCCGGGAGCTTGAATCCTGGGCTGATGTTGAAGAGTAGAGTTCTTTGCTTCCGCTGGGGATGATGGTTGTGAGAATAAACCGGCAGGAGAAGATGACTCTGTTGGGGAATGAACTTGTTGGAGAGATTACTCTGAGGGGAATAAAATAGGTGAATAGATTACTTTGCGGGGTATTACTCTGTGGGAAGAGATACTTTGCTGAGGTTTTGATGAGAGCTCCGCTGGGGATTCCACTGATGAGTTATGTTGGGGAATTTTATGAACTTCGCTGGGGGTAGGAAGAACTTCGCCGAGGACGAACTTTCCGTGGTAATTAGATGAGGATAACCCAGTTATAAGTTCTGGTGAGGAATAACTTTTGAAATGAAACCGGGGAGAGACGTTCGTACTCAGCAGGGGATAAGCTTCCAGAATCTACTGGGGATAAGCTTCAAGACCTGCTGGGGATATGGATTCCACTTTCCTAGGGAAACTTTTGAATTGTACCGGGGAATGGCTACACTGGATGTTTGTATTCCACCGGGGAACAATCTTATATTAAGACTGTCGGGGATGCTTGCTGAGGAATGTCTATACTCCGCTGGGGAAAGTCCTGCTGACTTGCTAGGGGAATATTGTGCCTTTTCAGGGCTGATGGGAAACCAACTCTACTTGAGGAGAGTATTGCTGAATCTGGTCTTACCCTGTGGGGAGTTGAGGTGACTTGGTTACGTTCTTCAGCCGAACCTACCTTGGTACCTTGGTGGACAGAGCAACTAGACTGCTTGGACAATTCTACATTGCCCCTGTTTCTGGTGTCACCTGTAATCAGTCCTTTGTTTCGCATGCAAATATTCATGGTTAGCAATTAATGTCAAATGCATATATCAAAAATGAACATTGGACGTTGTTCGCAAAACAAAACAGAAAAAGGAAAAACAAATGGGTAATTTGTCTGAAAAATTGAACTTGTATTGATTTTGAAATTTGCCTGTAAATAGGCGTTTACGTACAGGAGGCTGACGTCCTAGTAAGAGAACGCCGCCGAACAACATAGAGTTTATACAATTTTTGAAAAGGAAACAAAACAGCTATGTGAAAAATAATCCCACTGGGTTCCAACTCTGCTATCGCCTTTATGTCTTCAAGCGTCTCATCACTTTGATGCTTAGTTGAAGATGAAGCTGATTGACCGATGCCGAAGTCTGAGCCCGATAGTTGATGCCGAATTCTGGATGCAAGATGATCCAATGAGACATAGTATTACGCTTTAATCCCTAACTTTTGCCTGGACCGCCCTTTCGGGTTTTTAGTCCACTGGGATACCCATTTTTGCCCAAGCCGCCTTTTCAGGTTTTCGACTTGCCGGGTGTATAGATTTTTTCATTTTCATCCCTTATTTTTGCCCGAACCCTTTTGGTTTGCCGGGAAGCCCTTATTTTTGCCTAGGCCAGTCGACCTAGCGGGTCTTTAGTCACGTGTAGTATCTTTTTACTATGTCTGCATTGGCGGGGTGAGGAAGGTCGTCACCATCCATGGTGGTTAGGATCATAGCTCCTCCTGAAAAGATATGTTTAACCACAAACGGCCCTTCGTACGTAGGGGTCCATTTGCCCCTGGGATCACTTTGAGGAATAATGATGCGCTTGATTACCAGGTCTCCGACTTGATACTCTTGTCGTCTGACCTTCTTGTTAAATGCCCTGATCATCCGTTTTTGGTACTTCTGACCATGACAAATAGCAGTGAGCCTCTTTTCGTCAATTAGGTTTAACTGATCAAGCTGAGTCTGGATCCAGTTATCTTCGCTCAAGTCTTCATCCTTCATTATCCGGAGAGAGGGTATCTAGACTTCAATGGGAAAGACTGCTTCCATGCCATAGACCAAGGAAAAGGGTGTTGCCCCGGTTGACGTCCTTGCTGAGGTACGGTACCCATGAAGAGCAAACGGTAACATTTCGTGCCAATCTTTGTAGGTCACTGTCATCTTCTGCACAATCTTCTTGATGTTCTTATTTGCTGCTTCGACAGCCCCATTCATCTTCGGCCGGTAGGGAGAAGAGTTGTGGTGTTGTATCTTGAATTACTCGCAGAGCTCAGTGATCATCTTGTTGTTAAGATTGGTACCATTATCCGTAATGATCCTTTCAGGTACATCGTATCGACAGATCAGGTTGTGCCGAATGAACCGTGCCATGATGCTCTTGGTTACAGTAGCGCAGGAAGCTGCTTCAACCCACTTCGTGAAGTAATCAATTGCTACTAGGATGAAACGATGCCCGTTGGATGCCGTAGGTCGGATCTCACCGATCATATCAATGCCCCACATTGCAAAAGGCCAAGGTGCTGTCAAGACGTTTAGAGGAACCGGAGGAATGTGCACCTTATCAGCATAGATCTGGCATTTATGACAAGTTCGCGAGTGCTTATAACAGTCGGCTTCCATTGTGGACCAGAAATATCCTGCCCGAAGGATTTTCTTTTCCATGGTGTGTCCACTAGAATGTGTTCCGAAAGTACCTTCATGTAGCTCTGCCATGATCTTTTCTGCTTCAATCTTATCCACACAATGCAGTAAGGTTAAGTCATGGTTTCGCTTGTAGAGAATGCCATTGCTGAGGAAGAATTTTGCCGTGAACCTTCTTAGGAACTTCTTGTCATTAACAGATGCGCCTTCGGGGTATTCTTGAGCTTCAAGGTACTTCTTCACTTCATGATACCAGGTTTTTTTGTTACCTTTTCAGCCTCAAGATCACAGCAATGTGCAGGTTCATCCAACTTCCAAATAATGATCCGGGGAGCCTCGTTGTCCCATTTTACTTTGAACATAGAAGACATCGTAGCCAACGCGTCCGCCAACTGATTCTCCTCTCTTGGGAAGTGTTCAAAAGTTATCTCCTTGAAGTGGGGAAGCAATGTTAGCACATACTCCTTGTAAGGAATAAGATTTGGGTGTTTCGTATCCCACTCGCCTTTGATCTGATTGATCATGAGAGCGGAATCTCCGAAGACACTCAGAAACTTGATCCTTAAATCAATTGCAGCTTGAAGACCCATGATACATGCCTCATACTCTGCCATGTTGTTGGTGCAGTTGAAACATAGTCGGGCAGTAAGTGGAGTATGAGTGCCTTTAAGGGATATGATCACAGCGCCGATACCATTACCCAAAGCGTTTGAGGCTCCGTCAAAGTGCATAGACCATCAGGATCCTTCCTCAGGTCCTTCATCCGGTCCAGGTACTTCACAATCAATTATTACCATGATGTCCTCATCTGGAAATTCAAAGTTCATCGACTGGTAATCAGCCACTGCCTGGTGTGCCAAATGGTCTGCCAATACACTTCCCTTGATTGCTTTTTGAGTCGTGTACTGGATGTCATATTCTGTCAAGATCATTTTTCATCTTGCTATTCTTCCGGACAAGGCAGGCTTTTCGAATATGTACTTGATTGGATCCATTTTTGAAATCAACAGAGTAGTGTGAGTCAACATATACTGTCTCAGCCGGCGAGCAGCCCATACAAGAGCGCATCAAGTTTTCTTGAGCAGTGAGTAACGAGTCTCACAGTCGGTAAACTTTTTGCTCAGGTAATAAATAGCGTGCTCTTTTCGGCCAGACTCGTCATGCTGCCCCAGCACACACCCCATTGAGTTGTCAAGTACTGTCAAGTATAAGATTAGAGGTCTCCCTTCAACCGGTGGCATAAGAATGGGTGGTTCTTGGAGATACTCTTTGATCTTTTCGAAAGCAGCCTGGCATTCATCGTTCCAACGTATTACTTGATCCTTCTTCAGCAGCTTGAAGATTGGTTCGCAGGTAGCAGTTAGATGTGAGATGAATCGGGCAATGTAGTTCAACCGTCCTAGAAAGCCTCTGACTTCTTTCTCTGTCTTGGGAGTTGGCATCTCTTGTATGGCTTTCACCTTGGCAGGGTCCACTTGAATACCTTTGTCGCTTACGATGAAGCCTAGCAATTTTCCAGATCTCACCCCAAAGGTGCACTTGTTTGGGTTCAACCTCAGCTTGTACAACTTCAGACGGTCAAACAGCTTCTGTAGATAGTCAAGGTGTTCCTCCTCAGTTTGAGACCTTGCAATCATATCATCGACATATACTTCTATTTCATGATGGATCATGTCATGAAATAAAGCCACCATGGCACGTTGGTAGGTTGCCCCAGCATTTTTCAACCCAAAAGGCATGACCTTGTAGCAAAAGGTGCCCCACTGAGTAACAAAAGTGGTCTTCTCCATGTCTTCAAGAGCCATCTTGATCTGATTATAACCGGAGAAACCATCCATGAAGGAGAATACTTTATGCTGAGCAGTATTGTCAACCAGGACGTCAATATGAGGCAGAGGGAAATCATCCTTGGGGCTGGCCCTGTTCAAATCCCTGTAATCAACACACATTCGGACCTTACCATCCTTTTTCAGCACTGGAACCACGCTCGCAATCCACTGAGGGTAAGAAGTCACTGCTAGAAACCCGGCATCAAACTGTTTCATAACCTCGGCTTTGATTTTCTCGAACATTTCTGGACGCATACGGCAGACCTTTTGTTTAACCGGAGGACAATCTTCCTTGGTAGGCAGGTGATGAACCACAATGTCGGTATCCAACCCAGGCATGTCTTTGTAAGACCAGGAAAATATTTCCACATAGTCATGTAGCATCTGAATCAACCGTTGTTTCACACTGAGCTCTAGGTTGGCACCAATCTTGACTTCCTTTATGTCTGTCTCAGTACCCAGATTTACCGTTTCCACTGGCTCTTCGTATGGCTGAATGGCCCTCTCTTCCTGGAGTAACAGTCTTGCAAGCTCACCAGGCACTTCGCAATCATCTTCACCTTCGTCTTCGGCTAAGTTGATCGGATTTTCGAAGTCATAACTGGCAGTAGCAGAGTCGTTACCAGTGAGATCCAGAGTGGATTGGAACCTGTATAAGTGAGTGTGTGTAAATATAGCTGTTTTGCAATATATGATAAAGAAAGAAAAGGAGCACAAGATCTTGAAATGCAACAAACGTCCAATGTTTTGATTAATGATATATGAAAATGACATACAAAAGCCCTCACAAATGAAGCCACGGTGCCCCGGGTAGGACACCGAGCCATAAGAGTTTCAACATATTGTTTGTTACAAATTGAAAACAAAAGAGTTCATTACTGAGTGACAAAAGTAATAGGTGTAAAGTCTTTGGCAGTCCAGTTGCTTGGTCCATTGTCGGTTGTTGGGTAGATCCAGCTGTCAAATTCAGATTCCTCCATGTCGTCTTCAATAGCATTCACTCCCGGGTTGGTGATGAACACAGGAGGTCTTCCAATCCTTGCTTTGCGAACAGCCCTCTGAGCCTCTGCGGTGAAGCCCAAGCCAAACTTGTCAGTCTTCGGAGTAAAGTCAGGAAGTCGGCCCCAGTTTGTGCACTCGCCCTTCTCAATCACAGCCCGGGCATCCTTTAAGGAAGCCATCTTCAAAGGAAGGTCTTCAATCACAGTTTCAGCTGATGCCAACGTCTGAGGCACCTCTTCAAAGTGTTGAAAGGGGGTTTCAATGAATTCTCCATCCATTTCTATGTATCGGAATGAGTTTAAGTGTCTGACCATATATTCTTCCTCCCCTTGAACTGTAACAATCTTTCCTCTGACTGGGTACTTAAGCTTTTGATGTAGTGTGGAGGTCACAGCTCCAGCCTTGTGGATCCATGGACGGCCCAGTAAACAAGAGTAGGATGGACGAATGTCTATCACATAGAAAGTTGAATCAAAAACTTGAGAACCAACCCTGATTGGAATGTCAACTTCACCATGTACCATCCTTTTCGAACCGTCAAAGGCTTGGACAACAATGTTACTGGGCTTGAGCTCCAGACCCTCACAATCCAATCTGTCTAGGGCCTTCTTGGGCAAAACGTTTAATGAAGAACCGGTGTCTACCAACACATGGGAAAGAGTAGTGCCCCTGCATTCAATGGAGACATGCAGGGCGTCATTATGGTTTTTCCCTTTGGCGGTCAGATCAACGTCAGAGAAGCCCAAACCATTATCGGCAGTTAAGTTGGCCACACAATCAGTAAATTGATCGGCAGACGTTTCTTGTGGCACATGGGCCGTCTTCAGGAAGGAGATCAGGGCCTTGGCATGGGCCTCTGAACACAATAACAATGATAGCATATAAATCTTTGATGGGGTGTGTCCCAACTGCTCAACTACGTTGAAATCACTTTTCTTGATAATCTTGAGGATCTCCTCCATCTCTTGCTGGGAAGCCTCAACAGTGGTTGTCTTTGGTGCCTCCGTCAGGGCAGGCAAATCAGTAGCAATCCCTTTGCCCCGAGCATCAGAGGACTCGGCAGCAGGGGTAGAAACAGGAACTTGATTAGGAAGAGGAACAGGCACACTTGCGGGTGTGATGATAAGAGGTTTCTGAATAGCTGGTGGCGCAATATCTGGCGAGAATAGCCTACCACTGCGAGTAATTTTGGCAGGCCCGGTGATGTTACTGACGCCGGTACTTGTATCAAACTCTTGTTTTACTCCAAGCACATAAACATCTGCCCCATAGTGCCATGGGACAGCTTTGTCGGATGTATAAGGGAGAGGTCCCGGAACAGTGATGATGATGGGAGAAATCTTCTGAGTGGACATGATTTTGATAGGCTTCTTTGAGGGAGCCTTAGGAGGTTTGTTGAAAATAGTGACGATAGAAACTTCTTCAGTAGGGACAGCAGGAACAACAATCTTCTCGAACAAGATTTCCTTGCTATCCATCAGGCTTTGGATACCTGATTTCAGCAACGGACAACCAACAGGCGAAACAGCACATAGAAGGCAATCTTCACCACATCCCAGAAATAAACCGGCTAGTAACAGATTCCTTTTAACAGTCGATAACGGAGTAACAATCTCTTCCACGGAGGCTACATATCGGTCTTCTTCCACAGCATTCACTCCATGTTGGGGCATGGGAGCAGCCACAACATTGGGCCTTTCGGGCGCCTCAAACTGTATTTCCTTAGCATCAATAAGGTCTTGAACCTTATTCCTCAGAGCCTAGCAATCGTTCGTAGTATGCCCGGGGCTATCAGAGTGATAAGCGCAACGGGCGTTGGGGTTGTACTTTGGAGAAGCTGTGTTCACCACCTTCGGAGCTTCCTTGACAATTACCAGATTGGTTGACAGTAGTTGCGGAAAAATCTGAGACAGGGTCATGCTAAGCCGAGTGTACTGCCTTTTGGGCCTCTCACCCCTTTGTTGATTATACTGCTGAGGAGCAGCAGCAGGCTTTGAAATTACCAATGCATTGACAGCTTGGCGGTGTTCCGGCTTAACTTGTCTTCTGGGACCATAAACAGCACTGGCTTCCTTCTTGAAAGGCTTCTTCTCAGTACTCACGGAGGAACCTTTCTGTATCTTCCCCGACTTGATACCAGCTTCTATCCTCTCACCAGTCAAGATCAAATCTGTAAACCCAGCAGAAGAATTACCAATCAGATGATTGAAGAATGGACCAGACAGGGTCCCTAGGAACATGTCAACAAGTTCACGGTCAGTCAAAGGAGGCTGCACCCTGCCAGCCAGGTCTCTCCACTTTTGCGCATACTCCTTAAATCCTTCGCCCGTCCCCAGTGACATACCCTGGAGTTGGGTACGCGTGGGAGCGAGGTCAGAATTGTACTGATACTGTTTATAAAATGCGGTAGCCAAATCTTCCCAGTTTCGAATACTGGCTCCATCTAGCTGATAGAACCATTCGAGTTGAGACCCCGAAAGGCTATCCTGAAAGAAATGGATCCATAGGTTCTTGTCTGCGGTGTAAGGTTGGATCTTCCTTACATATGATCTGAGATGCAGATTAGGGCAGGAAGCCCCGTCGTACTTCGCAAAGGCAGGCGCCTTGAACTTGTGTGGGATCACCACCCCAGAAGATAGACCTAGATCTCCGAAATCCAACCCCGGCACATTTTTAATCTCCATGGCACTTAAACGGTCCTCTAGTTGCTTGTATCTGTCTGCAACAGGAGGGTACTGTTCATCATTGTAATCCGTCTCGTTGTCGGAGACTGCAGGACTAGGAGCCCTTCCCCTTGGGGACTGTCTTTCTCTGCAGAGGAAGTAGCCTGATCAGCCTCATTATGTAGTGTATTCCAAAACCTGCGTCCAGTGTTGAACAGCGCAGTCCTCTTCTTCTTCTTCTTCTTCAGGAGCAGAGCCTTCAACTCTTGTTGACCCTGGGCTAAGCTCATGACCAGCTCTTGAAACTGGGCGTTCTGGGCCTGGAGGGCCTTGATAGCTTGTTCATTGGATGATTCAGGATTCATGATGACTGTTCAAATAAACAGCGAAGAAGATTAAGCAACCTGTGGAAAAAGGGTACTTGTTATGCATATGATGCAATGAGATGCGTATGTTTTATGTTTTCAAAGACAATCGGGATTCAACTTTGTAGACAAAAAGAAACACACTTCATTAGATTCAAACTTTAAATTTTTCAACAACTTGCCCTTAGGCATTACAAGAATGAAAATACTGAAAAGGAAATAAAAGTTGTAAAAAGAAACATCCAAAGCCCATCAGTGCTCCCATGGCCTCCTCTTCTCAGTACGGATATAGTCATTCAGGATCCGCTCTTCCTCCAATTGCTTAGTCAGCTTCTGGATCTTTTGTTCCTGTTCGTTGAATTTTTCCCGATAATAATCTCGTTCTTCCTGTAGTTGCGCCCAAGATCTCTTTAGGGTATCAACATCAGTGGGTATCTGAGGAGGGAGCACAGTTGGAGGAACCTCGTCTTCATCAGGAGATTCAAGAATGATAAGCCTGACAGCTTCGTATGGCATACCTAACTTCTGAGCACGGATGCGGACCCATCTGCAATAGGGTTCCATTGGTAGAGAAGTCTTCGGTCCCAACTCATGTGGGTTAGCCTTGTGAATTCTGTCCCAAGCCTTAATGAATCCATGACGCAGTTTGTCACTGCCTGCCTGAAATTCAAAACTGAAGTGAGGAACCAACATCTCATGAGGCCCTACTCTTCTGGCTCTTCCAAACTGACAGAGAGCTAAACATGGATTATAAGAGATTCCTCCCTGGGTACCGATCAATGGAACATTAGGGTATTCTCCGCAACGATCAATAACAGCTACCTCATCCAAACCTCTGAGAGTCCAAGTGATGTCATTATCAGTGAGAGACATTAACCTATGAGCCCAACCCTTTCCTTCTTCATTCTTCAGCACGAACTTAGGAAGGTGCGAAATAAACCATCTCACTAGCAAAGGAGCACAACACCATGGAGTTCCCCGTCTTCGGGCAGTACGAGCATAGAGTTGTTGCAGGATATCACCCAAAAGAGTGGGTACAAGGTTCCGAGACATGAAGATCCTTATGGCATATATATTGATAAAGGTATCAGGATTTGGAAACAATACCAGACCATAGATTAAAAGAGCCAGAATGTCTTCGTACGCCTTGAAGTCTAAGTCATCCCAGAAACTATTAGCTTTGCCAACCAGAAATTTAACTAAGAAGCCCTTAACTCCACTTCTAGTTTCCCAGTTAGCCATTACCTCTTCTTTGGTCAAGGGAAGGGCTGCAGCAATCTCTTCAGGCCTAAGAGTCTTCTCCCAACCAGTGAATGGAGTCTGCTCCAAAACAGGGATACCAAGCAAATCAGAGAATTCTTCCAGGGTAGGGACCAGCTGGAAGTCTTGAAAGGTGAAGCAATGATACAAGGGATCATAGAACTGGGTCAGGACAATCATCAGTTGTTGGTCCCATTTTGAAGTGATCAAACCAAGGAGAGAACCATGCCTCTTGATGAAGGAAGTAGTGTTTGGAACCCTATCAACCAATTCCTTGAGCAAAGTAGGTGGTTGAACAAAGTTGAGCCGGATAGTATTCCTACGCACGGGCATCATGATGTCCTACAAAATAGAGCAAAGATGAAACCCTCTTGTCTTTGAAATGGGTCAGTCCTTATGCAGGATGCATGCAATGGTATGATGGTATGATGCTATGATGAAGCACACCACAATTATTCACAAAGGCAAGCATGATAAGGCACACAAGTCACACAAGACAACCCTTAGGGTTTAGGCCAGCATGAAGTTTAGGTATTACCCTCTTTTAGTTTCGTTGGTTAAAACCTGTCCTATCAAAAGTAACTGGGTTCTAGAGGATCTCAATATCATTGACTACCCTTAATCGGTCATAACTCCAGCATTGCAATCTTTTCTTGCGGCCAGAACCATCGCGAGAGTTTAGCCTCAATGAGTGTATCATACTGCTACTGTTCTATGGCCAAGTTGGGTCAATTTAGGGTTCTAAGGTCGGTTGGTGCTTAATGACTCCTTAGAAGACCCATATTCTCCTCGTTGCAATACAAGGGATATCGGTACAGACCAAGGTGTCACACCAATGTAGCCACTGCTTCACCCATGTCGGTCTACGCCGGACAGGTCCCTCACAGATTATGCTACCTAAAAGGGTATTCCCCAGATCCGGGTTAGGATCTATGAAACTCCTATGCAAAGCCCACAAATATAAAAGCAAACAAAGCAAACAATTTGAAAACAAGAGTGATTTAAGCCCTAAGGTTACTCCACTTAAAAAGAATTCCCCAGCAGAGTTGCCAGTTCTGTGATACGGTGGGAGAACTGACTTGAGGTTTTGCGTTTGTTTTCGCAAATGTTTCGGTTGAGCAAGAGTCGCCACCAACTTTTTATTTTATGCTAAGGAAAGGTTAAAAAGCACAGCAAAAACCTTTGAGATGTTTTCTTGGGTTCGGGGAGTAGATTATAGAAAGGGAAGGTATTAGCACCCTTTCTATCCATGGTTATCCATGGGCTCTTAGTTACTTGCTTAGATCAACTTGCCTTGATTTTCAATTGTTTGAAATGGTGCTTTGTGTGTGGGTTTGAAAATGTTTTGAAAAGAGGCCAATGTGGTGGCAACCTTTGTAATGATCCATGTTGGGATGTATACAAAGGTGTATGTCTTTTGAAAAGTTTTCAATGTTTTTGAAAGTTGTTTTGAAAGTGTTGTGATGTGGTTTTGAAAAATAGGCAAGTGTTTTTGTTTTGTAAGTTGGCAAGTAACCAAGAGCTATCTACCCTAAATTTCTCAAAGATCTTTGCTATGTTTTAACCCTTTTAACAATTTTGTTCCACCATTGTATTTGGTGGACAATCTTGTGTTAGGATGTGAACGGGACGGGCGCGGGTCATCGTTTAGACCATGATTGCAATGGTGCCAAGTATCTTTGGGCAATTTTTTTTTCTTTAAGGGACTTGATCATTTTTTAGGCAACTTTTGAGAGCGTCATCGAGGGACTATGATCATTTAATTGTTTTGTTTTTGCCAAAGATACCTAACATGAAATATGGCCCATTATTGAAGGCAACAAGTGGAGTACCCTAGGGATGCAAGTGTGATTAGTGTTGTCCATTTTCATGCTTGTTTATCTTGAATTTAGGTCAAACTATTTATTGGTTTTGATTTGCATACAAAACCCTAATTCTATCATGGCATATTTAGAAAGCTTTTAAATGCGGAATTTAAAGGTCCTAAATTATTACATAATAATCATGGGAATGGGGGTACAAATGTTCAAATGGGGATGAGACTTCATAGGAGAGTAGTGTCCAATATTTACAACCAAATCGAATTGCGCAAATGTAAATGTAAAGATGTATAAGAATAAAGCAATATGTATGTGAAAGTATTTTTGTGTAAGTGTATGTTTTATTCACAAGTAAAATATAAATAAAAATAAATAAATAAAAAGAGTTAATTTGGATATTTTCATGTTTAGGGCAAAAAAACCCTAATTTTGCTAAGTAAAGGGTATTTATTATTTAATATATATAATATTTATTAATTATGTATAAAAAATAAATAAAAGGAAGTATATTGGAAAAAAGTGATTTTCTAAGTTAAATATTAATAAGAATAAAAATGTATTATTTTTGTATTTTTCTTCTAAATATTTTAATAAGTATTTATATTATTTACTAAATATATTAAATATGTATAAAAATAAAATATTTAATATTTACAAAAAAAAGTATATTTTTTATAAAATGTTTTCAAAAGGTAAAATAAAATAAAAATCAGAAACTAAAAATGTATTGGTACTATTTTAGTATTTTTAAATGAAAGTATATTGTATATTTATTTACATATAAAACTAAATGAAACAAAATAAATATCAAATAAAATGCAAAAAATGTGAGAAAAATATTTTTAATATTTTTTATGCTTTGACAAAAATAAATAAGTCAGAAACAAAAATCAAAAGTCAAAAATAATGAAAATAAAGTACAATGGACCAAGGGGGTGCATGTGTGAGAATGTGGTGCAAAAAGAAAGGACAAGTCAGGCCCAGCCTAGGAAGACTTTGTCTTCAACCTCCAGACTGGTTTGAACAACAACAACACGCGTTTCCTAACTCCTGATTCCTGGACTTTCAAGCAAAACTCATAACACAAGAAATGTAGAGCATCAAGAGACGAATCCAGACATATAAAAAACTTAACTTAACTCTCAGAAATGAGAGAGAATTTCTCCATCCCTAATTCTTGACCTAAGTTTTTTCTAATGTTCAGGTCCCAAATTCTCTCAGTACACACAACATAAATGCAAAGTGATTATATGTGTAGCTTCAGGGCCATGAGTAGAGCATTTTTTATTCATAAACTTAAAGCTAACTCTTCCTAGATTGAGAGATAGAAGTCCATGAATTTACCTGTTCAGCTTGGATCGTGTCTGGCAATGGAGGTACTTTCAGTGCAATGTGAGGACTTGTACAGCTTGCTTGAAGGTCAGGGATGCTTCTCCAACCTTTAGCTTGCTTTGAAACCAAATGAATCAAGCTATGGAAGTCAACTTGCAAAACAGAAAAAGTGAAAATGGTGAAGTTGGTTAGAGGTGTTACAGGTCGTGTCCAATGCTTGGGATAGTTTATATAGGTGGTATGGAGTGTGTATGAACTGGTTTTGGCCAAGGCGCACGAATGGATTGAGTTATAGACCTCAAACTGCAGGGATGCCCTATTTTTGTGCAGTACAAGGGTGTCTTGAGGTTTAGAGAGGTATGGAAGGTAGTTAGCTCGTGCCTTAGCTCAGGTTTGATGTTTGGAATGTGTTCAACAAGTTTGTCTAGGCTTGTGGTTGCAGCAATGTGAGTTGTGTTAAGTTATGCAATGTTTCTTCTAACTTAAGCAAAAATTGTCAACTTGGTTTCTATACTTATACAGGCCCCCTGAACATGCTGCCTCAATCCCTCTTGATCAGTGTGTTATGTCCATGAATCCTGTGTCCAAAGATATGGCCTTGTACTTCTTGATTTGCAAACTTGACATAAAGGGAAACTTTTCAAAAATGGATAACTTGCTTTTTCTAATTAAGGCTTAATTCTTTATACAATGACCAAATGCACAAAATAATGCCTTGGCACAATGGATTGGCATTTAATTATTGAGTAAGAAAAGGATTAGAGGCCTATAACTAGCTTGCTCATGCTGATTTGAAAAATTGCACAAGTTATGAACATGGAAATGGCTCATGAACAAAGTGACTTTTGCCCATATTGCCAAATTCGATTCTCCCTAACCACAAGGGTGTTTGAGAAGTTCTTGGACATTTTGGAAAGCTTGGAATGTGTACTTCAATCCATCTTTGTATTGCAAGTTGAAATTCCAAGTGGAAGCATGTGAAAAGTGGCCATGAAGTTAGGCAAAAATCCTGCCTAGAATAGGTCAAAAAATTTCTAAGTTAAGAATATTTTGCACCCTTGTTCCAAAAATCATAACTTGAGCTACAAGCTTCTTTTGAGGAAACTTTGTGAATCAAAGTTTGACTTTTCAGTATACAGTCAAATTTGGCTCAGTTGACTGGAAAATTCATCTGTCAATCTTGTGCAATTGGGATCTTTTGAACTTATTGAACATGTCAAGACAATGCCATTGAGTCCTTGAGTCCATATATGAGCTTGGTTTGCCATTGGTTAGGTCAAACAGTCAAAAATTGTCTTTGTGCAGTCAAAACCCTAAAAACGACCATTTTGCCCTTTTGGTGATCTGATCCAATTTCTTGTGGAATTATGATCCAAACTTGATCAAATGGTCCATATGAGTTCATAATGTTGATGTGGGTCAAAAATCATGAGGTTTGACTGTCAATTGACCACAATTGACTTTTTCCCCAATACAGCTGATTTCTAGGTCAACTGTCCAATTGACTGGGCAAAGTTTGGAATCAAGACTTGAAACTTGGTATGGATAAACTTGTGAGTCCAACATGAAGCATGAAAGTCATCTTGGGCATCTTAGGTCAAAACATCTTTGTGCAAACTCAAACCCTAATTTGGGTCAACAGTGCAAGGAGGAGTCTTGAGCAGAGTAAACCCTAACTTGATCTTGAGCTCTTGTGGTGAGAAAATATTGAGGAAATGGGAGGGAAAATTTTAGGGTGCAACACCCATCTTGATTGTCTTTTTCACCAGATGATGTTGCAAAGTCTAGGGTCCTTCTTGCTTGTCCTTGGAACCTTCTTCCCATATTTAGAACTCAGGTTACTTTCTTTTTCTTCTTCTTTTCTTCAATCAATAAGGTTTTCAGATCTTCTTGTCATTTGGCTAGAGTCAAGAACAACTGCTGAAACTGAGCATTCTATGCTTGGAGTTCTTTAACCGTCTACTCGAGATCCATCTTACTGAAATAAATAGTAGAAAGATGAGGAGACTTGTCGTAAGAAACCTGCTTATGTTATGATGAATGGTGTGATCGGTGGAAATAGAACTGACTGTTTTAAAGCTGGTTCAGAAATGTCGCGGTAAGCAAGAGCCGCCACCGTCTTTTATGTTCTCCAACAAGGAAAGGACAAAAGCACAGTAAAATTCCTTTTCGAGATGTTTCTCGGTTCGGGAGGTAGATTATAGAAAGGGAAGGTGTTAGCATCCTTTCTATCTGTGGTTATCCAAGGGCTCTTAGGTACTTGCTCACTATGTTTTCAAAAATTGTTTGCTTTTTTTGTGTTTGTGGGTTTTGAAAAAGTTTAGTTTGAAAAACTTCTAGGTAACTCTTGTATCTGTCCTCAAGAGTGTATGAAGTATTTGTTTGAAAACTTTTTGAAAGTGTGAGTGCGAAAAGTTGTTTTTGTTTTTGAAAGAGCAAGTACCCAGGAGAAATCTACCTACTCTAAGGAATTAAGTTGTGTAAGAGTCCTTTAGACAGTACTATCCCACTATTAAGAAGTAGCTAGCACCGTCGTTAGAGTTATTCGGGTCAATTCGATTATAGGGACATGTGTGGTCACCAAAGCAATAGTAGGACACCTTAGCGGTAATCCTAATGTCCTAGATCCTTTTTTTATCCGAGACAACCGTTTCGAGGCAACTGGATCTTTAGACAGGAGGGTGACCTCTAAAACACCCTATACTCAATGACCACGTCGAGGCAACCAAGTGAGGCGTACCCTAAGAGTGGCATGTGTGAGTGTGTCAGGGTTCAGTTAAGTTATCTTTGCACATGTTATGGTGAGCTACGGGTTGATTTTAATTTCAGAGATAAGTCTTATCATGCATAGCCTAGTTAACATACATCTAACAGTTAATAGTTGCGGAAAATAAATCTACGCTATTACAAGGCGTCGGGTATTTACATCACCAAAAACAAACCCTTGAAAAAGTAAATTGCGGGAAATAAAATGAAAGCGATAAATAATTAAAGTCCTAATTAAAAGCTATTATATTCCGGGAAACAGATGCAATAATATGATAAAATGGATCGCGTGCGGGAAATTAAATCGGATGCGAGTTTTTTGGGTTTTGACCCTTTTTTATTAAAGAAAGGATTTTTGTTTATTTTTGAATTAAATGGAATTAAATTAAATGAACAATTAAATTAAATTAAATAATGAAAATATTTTTGGATTTTTGAGTTTCTAAAGAAATAAAATAAATTGAATTAATGCTAATAAAAACCTAATATTCTAAATTGATTTTAAATATTGCAAAAAATATTAAAAGTTAAATCTAATTAAAGCTAAATTGATTAAATTAATTTATTTACAAAAATAAAAGTGATGAAGTTAATTTTAATAAATAAAATATTTTTTTGTGTTTTTGATTTTATTAGGAAAAAATGTTAATTGGTTAGTGATTAATAAAAAGAATAATGATTAATTAATTAAAGGAAAATAATAAAAATAGAGAGAGAGTTTAGGAGTATACGGGCCTGATTGGAGGGGTGAAACAACTGTTGGCGTCATGTGTAAACTGTTTTATTTTGGCCGTTTGTGTTTTGGCTTTTCGCCATTTGTGTTCTGGCCTCAACGTTTCTTAACCTTCTCAGGATGTCTGCCTCGCCGTGTATTGGTGTTATGTGTAAGCGGTTCTGTTTTGGCCATTTGTGTTTTGGCTTTTGGCCATCTGTGTTTTGGCCTCAACGTTCCTTAATGAACCTGCATGGGATCCTGTCTAAATCTGCAGTGTTGAATCTCATGAACACATTAAATAAATTACTATATATCATAAAATACAAATAAAGCCAATATATGAAGAAATTTAATGTTTAGGTCAATATGGCATGTATGAATGATTATACCCTTTTGATCATGGAGATCAAATCAACCTTACCCTTACTGGAAAAGTAGTGACATGAATGCTTTTATGCCCTTTTGATCATGGAGATCAAGCCAGCCTTACCCTTACTGAAGAAGTAGTGAGATGTTGGTTTGTAACTGAGATGGCTTATTTGTAGTGAGATGTTGGTTTGTAACTAGGATGGCTTATTCGTAGTGAGAGAGGGATTTGTAATAAGGATTTCAAGGTTTTAGGGTTCTTGAAAGAATTTGATATTCTGATAGTGTTGTGGCAAAGTTTTTTTCTCTCTTGGTTTGTGTGAAAAGAATATGATTATATAATGGAAATTAGGGTAAAGAAAATGGGCTTTGAATGTGCAATTGGGCCTCCAATGTTCACTTGAGTTCGTCACTTTCCAGGCTAAATCGCAGGGACTTAAGTGCAATTTTTGAAGTTGAAATGTGAAAACAAAATGTAGCCGATATCGAGAACTAACTCATGTCCGAAAATCGGCTCAATCGGATAAACAGTGAATTAATTATGAATTTTTGAAGTTTCAGCTCAGACAAACTTATTTTGGGCTCCAGTGTCGACTCTGACACGTTCTTCAATAAAAAACTGGTATCGATTGGAGCATAATTCGGTCTCGACTTTTGAAGCAAAGTTGTAGATCTATAAGTCAGTGACCTTGTGTAAAAATATGAGCCCAGTCCGATAAAAATTGGCCGAGTTATGAATTTTCGAAGTTTCGGCCCAGATGAAATAATATTCAAAATTCAAGATTTTCAGCGTGCCACGCACTCTGAGCAACAAACGAAGGCCTTTTGAATACCGTTTTAACTCATTACCTTCTGTGAAAATGTAGCCAACTCAATTTGTGAAATTTTGGCGCCGGAACCAGCTCGATACAATGAAAATCGACCAAGTTATGATTTTCTGAACATGACGCAAATAAACTTCTGTCACAAATTTTCTGTATGAAAATACTTGATAAATCCACATTTTTGAAGACCTTCTGATCGAAATTGACTTCCAGCCGTGAGAGATGAAAACGTAGATAATGTCAAGACGGAATTTTGGCCACCGGAACGGGTTCAAAACGAGCCACGATCTTCAAGTTATGAATTTTTTAGCACGTAAAAACTACACTTTCAGCACACTTTTTCACCATATTTCTTTGAGAAAACTCACACATTCGGATACCTTCTTTAAAGAATTGACTTTTGAGCCGAACCTGAATTTGAGAATATGTTATCAGAGATATCTTGGCGAAAGAACACCTGAATATGACGCGCCGGGTTGGACTTGTGAATTTTTCTTGAAATGTTTTGAGAAATATGGGAGGGCAAATTTTGGGGTACAACAGTTGCCCCTGTTCAATCTTCTTAGACCTGAGGATATATATTGGCTTACGTGCCTTTCGTGATCCGAAGGTGGAAGATGATTGAACACTAAAGTGCCCAGAAATTTGCACTCGCATGGAGTAGTATTAGCGTTGTGATGTCGGGAATGGGCTTACAGATGCCATTTAGAGAGATGATGGATAGGAGGATGGGCTTATAGATGTCACCTGGAGATTGTTGGTAGATAGTTTTGTCTTCATTGACGGGTGTTGTCTCTATTGACGGGTGTTGTCTCTATTGACTGGCTTTGCCTCAGAAAAATCTTTAGGAATCGATTTATCTGGTTTTGTCTCCATTGACTGGCTTCACCTCAGAAAAATCTTTAGGAATCGATTCAACTGGACCAGAGGAGGTTTTTTGATAATGATGTGATGAAGAAATCTGAGACGATTACTACTCCAAATAGATGATGAAGGAATATGGGACGATTACTACCTCAGCGGGATGATGAAGGAATCTTGGACGACTACTACCTCAGCAGGATGATGAAGGAATCTTGATGACTTCTACCTCAACGGGATGATGAAGGAATCTTGACGACTTCTACCTCAACGGGATGATGAAGGAATCTTGATGACTTCTACCTCAACGGGATGATGAAGGAATCTTGGACGACTACTACCTCAGCAGGATGATGAAGGAATCTTGATGACTTCTACCTCAACGGGATGATGAAGGAATCTTGATGACTTCTACCTCAACGGGATGATGAAGGAATCTTGACGACTTCTACCTCAACGGGATGATGAAGGAATCTTGATGACTTCTACCTCAACGGGGTGATGAAGGAATCTTGATGACTTCTACCTCAACGGGATGATGTAGGAATCTTGATGACTTCTACCTCAACGGGACGATGAAGGAGTCTTGGACGACTTCTACCTCAGCAGGATGATGAAGGAATCTTGGATGACTTCTACCTCAACGGGATGATGAAGGAATCTTTGATGACTTCTACCTCAACGGGATGATGAAGGAGTCTTGATGACTTCTACCTCAGTAGGATGATGAAGGAATCAGGGACGATTACTACCTCAGCAGGATGATGAAGGAATCAGGGACGATTGCTACCTCAGCAGGATGATGAAGGAATCTGGGACGATTACTACCTCAGCAGGATGATGAAGGAATCTAAGACGATTACTACCTCAACAGGACGATGAAGGAATCTTGGACGATTACTACCTCAGCAGGATGATGAAGGAATCTGGGACGATTACTACTGCAAAAGGTAATGACTTTTATCTGTTGATCGATCTTTCCTGAAAAGGTAAAGAGTTAGTTGTATGCAATGTCATGATGTATGAGATGCATGATGTCATGATGTTCTCAAAAATAAATGAGATCGTGTTGCACTTTATCGTGTATGTAAATAGGAGATGGTGAAATGCGATATGTTTATGAATGTATTTTCGTCTCGGAAAATAAATCCTTGACAAATGCCAGGGGCTTGTTAAATCCTGGGATGATGTTGAAGAATAGAGTTCTTCGCTTCCGCTGGGGATGATGAACAAAGATGTTTGCCAGAATAAACCAGTAGGAGAAGATGACTCCGTTGGGGGATAAACCTGGTGAGGAGATTACTCTGCAGGGAATTACTCTGTGGGGAGGAGATGCTTTGCTGAGGCTTTAATGATGACTCCGCTGGGGACTCCGTTGATAAGCTCTGTTAGGGATTTTGATGGACTCCGCTAGGGGATAGAAAGAACTTCGCTGGGGATGATCTTTCCGTTGCAAGTTGCTGAGGATAACCCAGTTAGACTCTGGTGGGGGATAACCTTCTGAATATGGCTGAGGAGATGTATTTGTACTCTGCAGGGGACAAGCTTCCAGAATCTACTGGGGAGGTGATTCAACTCTCCCGGGGAAACTTTTGAGGAAATGGCTCCACTGGGGTATCTGTCTTCTGCCGGGGAACAATCTTATATTTCTGTCGAGGAATGTTAAGACTGCCGGGGATGCTTGCTGAGGAATATCCGTATACTCTGTTAGGGAATACTAAGATCTTCTGGGGATACCCAACTTTTCCAGGACTGATAGTATACCAACTCTGCTTGGGGAGAGTATTGTTGACTTGCTGGAAATACTGTGCCTTTTTAGGGCTGCTGGGAGACCAACTCTGATTGGGGAGAGTATTGCTGAATCTTGTCTTACTCTGCGGGGAGTGAAAGTATCTTGGTCCTACTCTTCAACCGAATCTACCTTGTACCTGGAGGAAAGCAGCTGTACAGTTTGGACAACTCTTATTGCCCCAGCTTCTGTGGGAGAAGGTACCTGTGGAGGTGCTTGATGACTGCCGATTTGACAAATCTTCTTCTGGTAGGCAAGTGACGAGATGTCGGGATATAGTCGTACGTTGTGATCCCTAACTTTTGCCTGGACCGCCCTTTCGGGTTTTCAGTCCACCGGGATACCCATTTTTTCCCAAGCTGCCTTTTCAGGTTTTCGACTTGCCGGGTGTACAAATTTTTTTCATTTTCATCCCTTATTTTTGCCCGAACCTTTTTGGTTTGCCGGGAAGCCCTTATTTTTGCCTAGGCCAGTCGACCTAGCGGGTCTTTGATTATGCGTAGTATTTTTTTTTGACTATGTCCATGCCCTCATAGTGCAGGGAATTGTCACTGTCAGTAGTGTTGTGTCGCCATACCACCGGAAGATGTTTGATCGTGCAAGATTCGTTGCTGGAATTCATGTCCAATGCCCCAAGTGACTCAGGCGGAGATTTGCCCCTGGCTATTTGGCATTTTGAGAGATTCCTTGACTCTTGACTTGACTGCCCCAGATGATGGACAATGATCATGTCTGCCCCTTGGTTGGAGGTATTTCTTCCACTTGAGGTGACCCTTTTTATTGAAAAGGTTTTTGTTCACAAGATATTCATCGTGCGAATTTCTCTGTTGTTCGAACAAATATTCATATGCAAACAATGTTATTTTAAGAATGCAAAGCTTATGTCTGTCTTGAAGTTTTTTGAAAATGCGGTTTTCAATAAAACAAGTGAATTTTTGTAAAATGTGATGTCAACTCAGGATTTTATAGCGAGCCCTACAGGAGTTAGGATACCTTTTGTAACAATATGCTTTCGAACTAACCCATGCTTCAGCTAGGACTTTTGAGGGTTATAACGCGGCCTGGTTCACGGTTCAAGAAACAAAGGATAAAGGCTCAAATTTTATTTGTACCCACCCGTTCTTCGTGATGTTCTTCGATCCTAAACTCAGCTAATCGTGCATTAGATTTTGTTTGAGTCTTTGCTCTGATATTCCAGTGATGGTTCGGATACTGACAAGTTTATTTTGAACAGGCAGTCAATTCCTTTTTGTTGAGAGTTCGTAGGACCTCTTTCTTTTTGATTTTATTATCCCTGTCTTTTGCCTGAACTGTTTCTTTTGTGATTACAGTCAGCGGGATGCCCCAGTTTTGTAAGTCTCCTTCATAGGTTTTGACTTATTGGGCTTTTGTTTTTTTGAAAGATAACGACTGCCTGTCCTTACGCTTATAGGGAACCATCACTGTCTTTTGTTTTGGAAGGACTCCTTTGATGCCATTCATTGTGCACCTGGATCAACTGAGAAAAATACCCTGCCCCAGGTTATGATTAAGGGTTTTAATTTTTTGTGAAAAGAAAAACTCCAACTTCTTTGGCTCGAAGGGGTTGACTAGGGATTATCTTCCTTATAACTCCACTCTTTAGGATTTGAAACAATGTCTGTACTTCATCAGCGGGGTCTGTTCAAAAGCATACTGTAAAGATTGTGGTATCGTTTTCGTCATCCTCCCTCAAGAGGCTTAGAATTTTTTAATCGAGAGTTGAACATCACAAAAAAAATGAAAGCAATTTGAAGATAGTGAATACGAATGGATTAATTCAAAACAGACATATGCGATGCATTAATGAAATAAAAAGTTTGCCATGACAATAATTGTTTGAATAAGCAAAGAAAAATACAACTTCGGAATTCAAATGAACAAAGGACATTATCAATGACTTGGTGTAGGATCAGTGATCAAACTTAATCTCCTTGGCATCAATCAAGTCTTGGATCTTGTTCTTCAAACTCCAACAGTCGTCTGTGTCATGTCCAGGACTGTCAGAATGGTAGGCACACCTTTCATTGGGATTGTACTTTAGGGAGGTTATGTTGGGATTCTTAGGAGGGTCCTTTAACGTTACCAGATTCAACCACAACAGGTGTTGTAAAGCTTGAGACAGCGACACGTTGAGCTTGGTAAATTGCCTTCTGGGCTTACTCTGATCAACCCGTTGCTCTGGGCGAGGTTGTTGTTGGACCTGTGAGGTAGTGGCACCCTGGAGAGGTCTATTCTTCATCCAACTAAACTTTTGACTTCTCGGAAGTTGATTAATGACTTGATCCTCGGCCTTGACTATTTGCTTCATACTGTTGTATCTGTCTTGATGAAGCTGGTTGATCATGGCTCGCAACTCTTCTTGTTCCCGAGCTAAGCCTTGGATAAAAGCCATCTGCCCCAGCATCTGGGTTCTCATTGCATCTACCTCAGCTTGTAGACGTTTCAGCTGTTCGTCCTTATCGTCTTCAGGACTGTTCCTGACCAAAGTCCCCATGAGGAGTGTTCTCAACTCTTCCTGCCCCTTGGATAGGCTTAGGAAGATTTCCCTGAACTGTGTCTCTTGAGTATGAAGGTCCTGGTTGTCTTGTTGGAAGGCCATTGCTGAAATAAACAGCGAGAACGTGAGAGACCTGGAAAGGGTGACCTGTGATGCAATGATATGTATGATATATGTATGCAATGTTTTCAAGGATCTCGCGGGGTAAACAAAGAAACTGTTAGAGTTTGAATCTGGTAGCTTGATTGAAGGAACTTCATGTTGTTGAGAGTCCTTCTTCAAGAGTCAAGGCTCACCATATCGAGTGGGTCATAGCCCCTGACTCAAGTTATCGCGCTTGGATTTCTGGACAACCTTGGTTAGAGGAAAATAAATCCCCTATGCCCCTTGCTAGACATTTGGTCCATCATGACTTGTATCACAAACCCTTGAGATCCTTGAAATGGTTAAGGAAATGCTATGGTATGATGTTATGATGTGTATGCTATGCATGTGAGGCAAAGTGTGAGGTGATGTAAGTAAGTCCTGCAATGAATAAGGACTGTAAACAAAACCTGCAAGGAACTTGTGTTGTCAGATAACAAGAATGTGCAAGTAGTTCAAGTTTGAAAGCACACAAGTCACACAAAGAGCCCTTAGATTTTAGGCTAGCATGGAGTTTAGGTATTACCCTCTTGAAGTTAGTTGGCTCAAAACTTGTCCTATAAATAGTAACCGGGTTCAAAGGAGCTCAATATCATTGGATTGTTTTCTATGTTCATTGTTTTGATTTAGCCACTTAACTGGCGACCAAAATATTCCAAGAAAACAACCCTCAATGAGTGTAGTATCGAGTATCTACCAACTTCGGACTGCACCAAAGTCGGTCATCTCACTACCCCTAAAAAGGCCAGGATGGTCAAGTAAGGTTCTAAGGTCAGTTGATGCTTCACGACACCATGCGGCGGCCCCGTACTCTCCTTGACTTGACTCAAGGGTTACCGGTACTCACCAAAGTGCCACATCAATGTAGCAACTGCTTCAACCATGTCGGTATACCCCGCACAGTTCCCTCACAGTTTGTTGCTACTTCTAAAGGGTATCCCCAGATCCGGGTTAGGATCTATAAAACTCCGATACAAGCCCACAATATTAAAGCATTCAAGGCATAAAATTGAAAACATAGTGATCTAATCCTAAGGTACACCTCACTTATAATTCCCCAGCAGAGTCGCCAGTTCTGTGATCGGTGGAAATAGAACTGACTGTTTTAAAGCTGGTTCGCGAAATGTCGCCGTAAGCAAGAGTCGCCACCGCCTTTTATGTTCTCCAACAAGGAAAGGACAAAAGCACAGCAAAATTCCTTTTCGAGATGTTTCTCGGTTCGGGAGGTAGATTATAGAAAGGGAAGGTGTTAGCACCCTTTCTATCTGTGGTTATCCACGGGCTCTTAGGTACTTGCTCACTATGTTTTCAAAAATTGTTTGCTTTTTTTGTGTTTGTGGGTTTTGAAAAAGTTTAGTTTGAAAAACTTCTAGGTAACTCTTGTATCTGTCCTCAAGAGTGTATGAAGTATTTGTTTGAAAACTTTTTGAAAGTGTGAGTGCGAAAAGTTGTTTTTGTTTTTGAAAGAGCAAGTACCCAGGAGAAATCTACCTACTCTAAGGAATTAAGCTGTGTAAGAGTCCTTTAGACAGTACTATCCCACTATTAAGAAGTAGGTAGCACCGTCGTTGGAGTTATTCGGGTCAATTCGATTATAGGGACATGTGTGATCACCAAAGAAATAGTAGGACACCTTAGCGGTAACCCTAATGTCCTAGATCCTTTTTTTATCCGAGGCAACCGTTTCGAGGCAACTGGATCTTTAGACAGGAGGGAGACCTCTAAAACACCCTATACTCAATGACCACGTCGAGGCAACCAAGTGAGGCGTACCCTAAGAGTGGCATGTGCGAGTGTGTCAGGATTCAGTTAAGTTATCTTTGCACATGTTATGGTGAGCTACGGGTTGATTTTAATTTCAGAGATAAGTCTTATCATGCATAGCCTAGTTAACATACATCTAACAGTTAATAGTTACGGAAAATAAATCTACGCTATTACAAGGCGTCGGGTATTTACATCGCCAAAAACAAACCCTTGAAAAAGTAAATTGCGGGAAATAAAATGAAAGCGATAAATAATTAAAGTCCTAATTAAAAGCTATTACATTTCGGGAAACAGATGCAATAATATGATAAAATGGATCGCGTGCGGGAAATTAAATCGGATGCGAGTTTTTTGGGTTTTGACCCTTTTTTATTAAAGAAAGGATTTTTGTTTATTTTTGAATTAAATGGAATTAAATTAAATGAACAATTAAATTAAATTAAATAATGAAAATATTTTTGGATTTTTGAGTTTCTAAAGAAATAAAATAAATTGAATTAATGCTAATAAAAACCTAATATTCTAAATTGATTTTAAATATTGCAAAAAATATTAAAAGTTAAATCTAATTAAAGTTAAATTGATTAAATTAATTTATTTACAAAAATAAAAGTGATGAAGTTAATTTTAATAAATAAAATATTTTTTTGTGTTTTTGATTTTATTAGGAAAAAATGTTAATTGGTTAGTGATTAATAAAAAGAATAACGATTAATTAATTAAAGGAAAATAATAAAAATAGAGAGAGAGTTTAGGAGTATACGGGCCTGATTGGAGGGGTGAAACAATTGTTGGCGTTATGTGTAAACTGTTTTGTTTTGGCCGTTTGTGTTTTGCTTTTTGGCCATTTGTGTTCTGGCTTCAACGTTTCTTAACCTTCTCAGGATGTCTGCCTCGCCATGTATTGGTGTCATGTGTAAGCTGTTCTGTTTTGGCCATTTGTGTTTTGGCTTTTGGCCATCTGTGTTTTGGTCTCAACGTTCCTTAATGAACCTGCATGGGATCCTGTCTAAATCTGCAGTGTTGAATCTCATGAACACATTAAATAAATTACTATATATCATAAAATACAAATAAAGCCAATATATGAAGAAATTTAATGTTTAGGTCAATATGGCATGTATGAATGATTATACCCTTTTGATCATGGAGATCAAATCAACCTTACCCTTACTGGAAAAGTAGTGAAATGAATGCTTTTATGCCCTTTTGATCATGGAGATCAAGCCAGCCTTACCCTTACTGAAGAAGTAGTGAGATGTTGGTTTGTAACTGAGATGGCTTGTTTGTAGTGAGATGTTGGTTTGTAACTAGGATGGCTTGTTCGTAGTGAGAGAGGGATTTGTAATAAGGATTTCAAGGTTTTAGGGTTCTTGAAAGAATTT
Organism: Vicia faba; assembly: GCA_948472305.1. Lineage (NCBI taxonomy): Eukaryota > Viridiplantae > Streptophyta > Magnoliopsida > Fabales > Fabaceae > Vicia > Vicia faba. The sequence continues at coordinate 1,474,797,082 of OX451735.1, read as the reverse complement.
GATATTCTGATAGCGTTGTGGCAAGGTTTTTTTTATCTTGGTTTGTGTGAAAAGAATATGATTATATAATGGAAATTAGGGTAAAGAAAATGGGCTTTGAATGTGCAATTGGGCCTCCAATGTTCACTTGAGTTCGTCACTTTCCAGGCTAAATCGCAGGGACTTAAATGCAATTTTTGAAGTTGAAATGTGAAAACAAAATGTAGCCGATATCAAGAACTAACTCATGTCCGAAAATAGGCTCAATCGGATAAACGGTGAATTAATTATGAATTTTTGAAGTTTCAGCTCAGACAAACTTATTTTGGACTCCAGTGTCGACTCTGACACGTTCTTCAATAAAAAACTGGTATCGATTGGAGCATAATTCGGTCTCGACTTTTGAAGCAAAGTTGTAGATCTATGAGTCAGTGACCTTGTGTAAAAATATGAGCCCAGTCCGATAAAAATTGACTGAGTTATGAATTTTCGAAGTTTCGGCCCAGATGAAATAATATTCAGCATTCAGGATTTTCAGCGTGCCACGCACTCTGAGCAAAAAACGAAGGCCTTTTGAATACCGTTTGAACTCAATACCTTCTGTGAAAATGTAGTCAACTCAATTTGTGAAATTTTGGCGCCGGAACCAACTCGATACGATGAAAATCGACCAAGTTATGATTTTCTGAACATGACGCAAATAAACATCTGTCACAAATTTTCTGTATGAAAATACTTGATAAATCCACATTTTTGAAGACCTTCTGATTGAAATTGGCTTCCATCCGTGAGAGATGAAAACGTAGATAATGTCAAGATGGAATTTTGGCCACCGGAACGGGTTTAAAACAAGCCACGATCTTCAAGTTATGAATTTTTTAGCGCGTAAAAACTGCACTTTCAGCACACTTTTTCACCATATTTCTTCGAGAAAACTCACACATTCGGATACCTTTTTTAAAGAATTGACTCTTGAGCCGAACCTGAATTTGAGAATACGTTATCAGAGATATCTTGGCGAAAGAACACCTGAATATGACGCGCCGGGTTGGACTTGTGAATTTTTCTTAAAATGTTTTGAGAAATATGAGAGGGCAAATTTTGGGGTACATTAAATGGTAAATGCATATGCAATGATTTCAAGGAACTTAGAGATTTAAAATTGCTTTAGACCAAAAAAAGGAACACATGTTATATTAATGAATCAGAGCTTGAGTAAACCATTCCTCTTTTTGGCTTACAAAGAAGTACAAAAATTCCAAGATAAAAAAGTTATACGCATCCTCTTTGGTGCGATGTAGGCATTCAGGCTCCACTCCTTATGAAGTTGCTTAGTGAGTTCCAAAACCTTCTTCTCACTGGCGTAAAATTGGGCTTCGAAAGTTCCTCTCTCCCCCTTAAGCTGTATCTAATCCCTTTGTAAGTCTTCAAGAGAGGTGGGCATGTCAGGATGCAGGACAGTGTATGGAACATCTCCTTCCACAACAGGCTATATGATTACTGGGAGAATAGAGGGGTAAGGCATCATAAGACTTTGAGCACGAGTTCATACCCATTTGAGGTAAGGCTCAAGAGGGATGGAATTCTTATACCCCAAAGTCTTCCTATCTACCTTGTTCAACATCCTTCAAGCTCGGATAAATCTCTGGCGATGACCTTGATCGTCGTTCTCGTAGTCAAATACCAAACCTTGAATGAGCATCTCATATGGGTCATCCCTTCAGGCGTAACCAAACTGTCTTAAGGCTAAGCAGGGGTTGTAGGTGATACCTCCTCTAATGCCAAGTAAAGGGACATTAGGAAATTCTCCACAACAGTTGACAATAGTAACATTCTCTGTAGATCGGGAACACCAATGAATGTCTGAATGTTTGAGCGTCATCAACCTATGTGACCATCTTGAACCTTGATCGTTCTTCAATACATATTGGGGAAGATGTAAAATAAACCATCTTGCCAAGAGAGGAGTACAACACATAAGGATACATTTTTTCCTCATAGTGCGAGTGTGAAAGGAATGTAGGATGTCCCCTATCAAAGTAGGCACCAGGTTACGAGACATAAAGATTTTGACGGTGTTCACATCTATGAGTTGGTCAAGATTTGGAAACAAAACCATCCCATAGATGAGGAGATCCACAATTTCCTCAAAAGCTTTCAAATCCAAAGAGTTCCAACAGTTTTGGGCTTTCTCAAACAAGAACTTTGCTAGGAAACCCTTGACACTACTCCTTCTTTCCAAATTAGTTGTGATATCAGATGATTGCAAGCGTAGAGCTTGAGCAATCTCTTCTAGCTTTGGATCTCTTTTCGTACTGTTGAAAGGTAGTTAATTGAGAATGGGAATCCTCAAGAGTTGGGAGAATTCTTCCAAAGTTGGCACAAGTTGATAATCGGGAAATGTGAAGCAATGGTGTAAAGGATCAAAGAACTGAAAAAGCACCTTCATCGTGTCCTCATCAGTGTTGGAGGTGACCAAGTTTAGTAGGCGACCATGTCTTTCGGTGAATGGAGAATTTTTAGGAATCCTTGATGCTAGCTCTTTAAGTTAAGGAGAGTCCTTACAAGATTGACTTGAATAGTTTTCCTGCGAATAGAATCCATGCCCTATAAAATAGAACAAAGATAAATCCCAAGATCCTTGAAATGGTTAGTGAATATGAGTATGATGTTATGATGTTTATGATGTTATGTACAAGTAAGTATACACAAACAAAGCAAACAAGTCCTTAGGTTTGGTCTTGCATAGAGTCTCATAGGTAAGTACCCTCTTGAAGTTTAGTTGGCTCAAACCTGTCCTAGTAATAGTAACCGGGTTCTAAGGAGCTCAATATCACTGATTTGTTTCTTTGGTCATTGTTTCAGCGTAAGCCTCTTAAATGGCTACCGAAATATCCCAAAAAACCAAACCTCAATGAGTGTAGTATCGAGTATCTACCAACTTCGGACTGCACCAAAGTCGGTCATCTCACTACGTCCTAATGGCCAAGTAAAGGTTCTAAAAGTTCATTAGTGCTTCATGACATCACTCAGCGGCCCCGTATTCTCCTTGACTACTCAAGGGCTACCGGTACCCATAAATATGTTGCACTAACGTAGCTATTTCTTAGACCATGTCGGTATACCCCTCATAATTTCTACATCGTATTGCTACTTACCTATAAGGTATCCCAAATCTGAGTAGAGGATTCAAACCCAAACAAAGAACCATTTTATAAAGCAAACAAGTCAAACAAAGAAAGCAAGTAAATGTGATCTAACCCTAAGGTAACCCCACTTTTAGAATTTTCCCCATCAGAGTCGCCAGTTCTGTGATACGGTGGGAGAACTGACTTGGGTGTTTTGCGTTTAATCGCAAATGTTGCGGTTACCAAGAGTCGCCACCGACTTTTCTTTTATCCAAAAGGAAAGGTGAAAAAGCACAGGAAAGACCTTTGAGATTATTTTTGAGTTCGGGGGGTAGATTATGAAAAGGGAAGGTATTAGCACCTTTTTCATCCATGGTTTTCCATGGGCTCTTAGTTACTTGCTAGATCACTTGCTCTTGTTTTAAATTGTGCTTTGTGTGGTTTTGAAAGTATTTTTGAAAAGAGGCCATTGTTTTGGCAAACTTTGTAATGATTCTCGTTCGTAAGAATGTATACAAAGTGTTTGATCTTTTGAAAATGTTTTCAAGTTTGAAAGACGTTTTTTGAAAGTGTTGGTGTTTGTTTTGAAAATCGCAAGAATGTTTTGTTTTGAAATGGAGCAAGTAACTAAGAAAATTCGACCTACTCAAAAGTCTTTCATGTTCATTTCCTCTTTCCTTTGACATTGTTATCTTACCATTGATTTGGTAAGTAACCCTATCTTTGAATGTAAACGGGACGGGCGTGAGTCATCATATAACCATGATTAGCAATGTTGCAAGGTATCTTAGCATTTTTCTTTAGGGACTAAGATCATTTTGAAAAGGCAACATAGATAGTGTCATTGAGGGACTATGATCTTGTATTTTTACTTGTCTTTGCTAAGATACCTTACATGCGTAATATGGTCATTTTTTGTAAGGCAACCAAGTGGATTTACCCTAGGGGTGCTTGTGTGCAAGTGTATTGATTTTCATGCTTGGTTTTTATCTTGAATTAAGGTTTGCTACTTGTTGATTTTATCTTTCCATACAAACCCTAATTACTAGCATTTATATAAAGCGATAAATTGTGGAATTTAAAATTGCTACGCTATTACAATACTTATGGGAGGGGGTGTACAAATTATAAATGGGGAGTGCAAGAAAATTAAACCTAATTATCTATTACAACCATATTGAATATTATATAAAATTGAAAATAAAATGCAAGAATATAAATGGAAAAAAGAAATGATTTTTGTTGTTTTTATGAAAGAGGTTTTAAACTAATCAAGATTAATGAGAAATAAACAAAATTTAAACCTTCATTAATTAAGAAGGAAATTAAGTTAAAAAATGTGTTTTAGGGTTTTTTGTGAAAAGGTTTTAAATTGATAATAAAAATATGAAAATTAATTAAAAAAAGAAACTTAAGTTCTAAATTAATTTTGAATGAAAAGAAAATAAAATAATAATTAATCCTAATTCTAAATATTAATTATTTAAGAAAAAGAAATTAATTTGTTTAAGAAAATGTTTTTTAGTCCTTTTTTTTTGTTTTTATAAAGAAAAAAAAAGTGTAAATAATAATAAAAATATTTTTTGGATTTTTTACTAATAAAAATAAAAATAATATTAATAAAAAAAATAGTGAAGGTAATAAAAGAAAATATGAAATGAAAATAAAACAAAAAAAGGAAATGAAATAATAAAGAAAATAATGGGCCAGGGGGTGCAAAAGTGAAACTGGGGTTAGAAGTCAGCAAAAATGGAAGGCCCATCATAAGGGCCTAGGCGCTGCAAAAAAGCTCAAAAAAGTCAAAAAAAAATAGTGAAAAAAATGCAAAAGGTCACGTTGGGGCTTGAACCTAGGACCTAAGGGTGACAGGAGCGCGCTTTAACCATTGGTGTGGTGATACATTCGTTAACTTAAACAAAACAATAAATACATAACATCAAATCAGTCCTGAAAATGACTTCATCTTCAACCTCCAGCCATGGATCTTGTAACTTGCTCATTTCTCAACAAAAATGAAAGATGCAAACATGAAAGTTGCTCCATTTTTTCATATGAATCCAACCATATAAATATCATAAGCTATAAATTAAAGATGAATGAGAATTTCTAAAAGTACCAAATTCTGACCTAAATATTTCAGAAAGTTCAAACTCAAAATTCTCCTAGCTCAATCAAAATAAATGAAATTTATGGACATGTATAGTTTCAGGGCAATGATGTCTATATTTTATCTTCATAAATGCAAGCCTAACAATGCCTAAGTAATGAGATAGAAGTTCAAGAAAAATACCTCAAAATTGGAAATCGTGAAATGGATTTAATCTTGTTTCAGGCAACGGTGATGATCAGGCTAGCTCACATGGACCTCTAGGAAGCTAATGCAATGGCTGGCTTGAGCTGTGAGTGGTTGGAATGGTCTGGAGAAGTCCAATTGTGGTGCTCTGTTTTTGAACTTAGAAATGGGTGAAGATGGTTTTACAGTCGTGTAACAGGGACAAGGATGGCTTGTGTATGATTCTTGGAAGCTTTTGGAAGCAAAAGGCCAAGAAACGCACGAGTAGTTTTTGATTTTGGGATTTTTGGCCAGAATATGCAACAATGGAAGTAAGTGTTACAACTCTGAGTTCTTGGTGTTTTCAGGGGTCAAGCATGCGTGTGATTTGTTTCAAATTACTTGTGTATGTATAAGCAAAAGGTTGGAGAGCTATTGTACAAAGGATTTCTGAGTTCTAGAGTTATGGCTAGGTTGCTTGATTTGAAGAAAAGTGAATGTATGGTTCCAAGAGGAAGTACAAGCATGGGTTAAGTGATTGTAAGGCTTGGGAAAAACTTCTCTTGAGTTATGGGACGTGTTTGATCAGAAGAAAACCATTGCAATGCTCAAGAACATGTTTTGTGCATAAAGCTACTTTTTCAAAATGGCAATGTGCACTTTCTTCCCAAAATGGATATAAAACATGGCCTTGCATTGAATGCTTGAGTTGATACCTCTAACATTTGTGCAAGCAATTAATTATGGAGTTCCTAACAAGTTTGATACCTGTAAGGTAGAGATCATGCAGCATAGATTTGAAATTTGAATCTTGTTCATCACAAAATGACCTATAATTTTAGTTTAAAACCCTAACTTCCTCTCTTCGATTCTCCCTGCTCAAGAATGATCTCAAGGAGTTCTTTGACATTTTAAAAATATTGTAATATGCTCTACAATCCATCTTTGAATAACTTTTGAAAATTCCCCTTGGGACTATATGAAAAAGTGCCATGAAGTTAGGTCAAAATCCTGCATAAACTAGGGCAAAATTTCACTAAGTGTTTAATTTCAAGACCATGACTTTATGAATTAATAACTTGAGATCCAAGAATTTTTATAAGAAGTTGTGTAAATCAATGTTGTAGATATCATGGATATCTACAACTTTTATTTTGAGAGTTTCTTTTGAATCATCTTGCATCATGGTGAAAAATTGGCTCAAAGTTGTGAAAAACATAAAGTTTTCAACACTTAGAAAATTTCTAAGTTTGAAAACATTGACTTTTCAAAATGAAATCTTGACTTTTTGATTTCTTGATGAGTGAGTTTCATATTTTTACATGTTTTGATGAATTGTGACCTTTGACACTTGATTTTGACCAAAAAGTCAAAGTTTGACTTTTTAGTATACAGTTGACTTTTGATCAGTTAACTGAAAATCAACTATCAATCCAATTGATCTTGAGCAATGTTTTGAGTCATACCATTAGGTCAAAATGGTGCAATTGAACTCTTGAGATCCTTCTTCAAACCAATTGACCATTTGCTAGGTCAAAAAATCAGAAATTGCCCCTTCTCAGTCAAAACCCTAATTTTGACCATTTTGCCCTTTTGATGATTTGATCAAATTTCTTGAGGAATTGTGGTCTAAACTTGATCAAATTATACATATGAGTTTATAATGTTTATGTGGATAAAAAATTATGAAGTTTGACTGTAAATTGGCCATAGTTGACTTTTTACCCAATACAACTGATTTTTAGGTCAACTGTTCAATTGACTGAGCAAAAATGTGATCCAAGGGTTGAAACTTAACATGAGTGATCTTGGGGGTCCATAATGATCCATGAAAGTCATATGAGGAATTGAAAGTTCAGTTATCCTTGTGCAATCTCAAACCCTAATTTTGGTCATCGGTGCTTAAGGAGGTGTCTTGAGTTGATCAACCCTAGTGCAGTCTTGAACCAAGAGAGATCTTTGTGAGAAAATATTTGATTAGTGAGAGGAAAAATTTTGGGGTACAACAGCAGTCGAAACAACTTCACCCCAAAACTCTTTATTTAAATTCTTGCCTTTCAACATACTCCGTACCATATTCATGATGGTTCGATTCTTCCTTTCTGCAATTCCATTTTGTTGTGGAGTATAGGGTGGCACCACCTCATGCACAATCCCTTCCTTTTTACATAGCCTGTCGAAATATTTCGACACATACTCTCCACCACCATCAGTTCTCAAAACTTTGAGCTTTCGACCATAGACTTAAACTTGGCAAATACTTGGATCACTTCACTTTTCTTCTTGATCAGATAAGTCCACAGCTTTCGACTGAAATCATCTATGAATGTAACAAAGTATTTGTTACCTCCCATCGAGTCCACCTGGATTGGTCCACATACATCATATTATATGACTTCAAGAATAGCCTTCGATATGCTTCTTGCATCCTTGCTGAAGCTATTCTTGTGCTGCTTAGCCTGCACACATTCCTCACATACTTCGTTTAGAATGTCAATTTCAGGCAATCCTGAAACCATATTTTTTCTCTTCGAACCTCTGATGTCTCTGAAGTTTAGATGGCCTAGTCTATAATTCCATATCCATTCATCTCTTCTAGCTGTAGTCGAAAGGCACTTGTGCTCCATCACATTTAGTTCAATCTTGAAGGTTAGATTCTGAGACATATGAGCCTTCAAGATTAATCTCCCATTTGCATCAACGACTCTCATCATCTTATCTTTGATTGAAACTTTATAATTCTTTTCGATCAACTTCCATATACTTAGCAAATTGTTCTTCATGCCTGGTATGTACAACACTTTGGAGATTACTGACCTTTTGCCATATTTCCTCATAATCATAACATCACCAATACCTTCAGCTGCTAAGGTATTTTCATTTGCAAATTTTACCATATTTTTCATTGAGGGCTTTATATTGACAAACCAGTCTTTCTTTCCAGACATATGTGATGAACATCCTGAATCCAAGTACTATTGGTCCTTGAATCTATCTTTATCTCTTGCTGTGACCATCAGCATCATCTCTTCTTCTTCATGTTTTGCAAGCTTTGCATCACTTTCTTGATTCTTTCGTTTTTCTGGACAATCACTAGAATGGTGACCATACTTCTGACAATTGTAACATTGAATGTGACTCTTATCAGGTTTTCGACCACCACCTCTTCCTCTATTTGCAACACCACCTCTTTGATTGCCTTGATATGGTCTTCTTTGATTCGACACGATTCCTTCGATTTGGTTTCCTCTACCATTCGATTTGTTGTAGCCACCTCTACCTCTGTCGAAACACTTTCCTTTGCCTTTGGGTTCTTTTGTTGAACGTGCCTGCAAGGCCACATCACTCTTCGATTTGCCAGCAACTCTTTCATTCATTCTTTGTTCATGAGATTCAAGTGTCCCTTGAAGCTCTTCCTTTGTCAATTTCGACAAGTCTTTCCCCTCTTCTATCGCCACCACTATGTGGTCGAACTTAGGAGCTAAAGATCTCAAGATATTTGAAACAACAACTCTTGTTGTTAATGTTTCTCCATATATCTTGATTTGATTTACTGGTTTTGTAATTCTAGTGAAGAAATCAGATATGCTTTCACTGTCTTCCATCTGAAGCAGTTCATACGTCCTTTTGTGAGTTTGTAACCTCACTTCTTTCAGCTTCTCAGCGCCTACAAAAGACTTCTCAAGGATTTCCCAAGCTTCTTTTACAGATTCTGAATCACTAACCTTTTCGAAATTGTCTGGGCTGACACATTGATGAATTATAAATAATGCTTTATAACTCGACTTCTCAGATTTTGTGTATTTCTTCTTTTCTTCTTCTGAAACGTTTTCTCCAAGCGCTTCGACTCCATCTTTTACAAGGTCCCAAAGACCTTGACACCTGAATAAGACTTTCATCTGTTTCCACCAATTCTCATAGTTGTCAACTTTCAGAATTGGTAGCGTTGTTGGATAGTTTGCATTCCTATAACTTGTCATCGTGAATTCTTCAATCGTTCTTGATTGACATTTCCCTCGAATCGAAACAAAGCTCTTGATACCAGATGTTGGAAATCCACCAATACTCTATGATGAATTTCTACCACAATGACAATTTAATTATGAGACAAACAAAGAAAAGAAGACAAGACAAATAATTTCTGCAGAGTTTCTCTCTGCTCACAAACTGTGAAAAACTTTGTTATTCACTTGCAACTGCAAATTCTGTGAATACAACTTAATTGACTTGCTTACAAAAATAAGGGTTACTCCCTCTATTTATAACTGAGCTTACACTCTAAGCCCAAAGCCAAAAATATCTATTTTGCTACTAAATCAAATCAAATTTATTCTAGACTTAAATCAAATCTATTTAAATCTAAAACAAATCAAATCTATTTAAATCTAAAACAAATCAAATCTTTTCGACACACTGAATTACAATTTAACATTGATTTCTATATTGATAAAAATTATAAAGTTATGAACAAATCTAACAAATAGTACCAGAATCACCTATATATGATTCAATTTAATTTTAGGATTATCTTTCAATTATATAAATTAATATTTTCATAGTGTGATTTATCACGTGTTTTTTGAGTTTTTTTTAGGGTTTAAAATTAGATTCTTTTTCTTCCAATTTTTCTAAGGTGTATGTTTAATTATGTTGAAATCATTTTTTTCGTGATTAAAATATTGTTTGATCATGTGTAACTGAATTCAATCCATTAAATTTCTAAAAACAAAAGGAGCATACATATGAATAAAATTAAGTAACAATTGGCATTTCACTCGGAATTGCGGTGATACATACCGGTATAAAGTTAAGTAAAATCATTGTTCTTAACTGTAATATACGTAATTTTAAATCCAATTTTTTTTGTTACGTTAGAATTTTGATTAAATTCTAACAATTGACCCTTGACACATAAACAGTATTCATTTATAGAATTTTGATTCACACCAATTTTCAGTATGTGTCAAATTATTTTTTATATGTGTGAATCACTTGAGAATTAATACACTTGATATATACCAGTAAAGTGTATTGGTGTTTTTTTTTTTATTTGGGTTCAATATTTAAATTTTGGATTTTAAATTTCTTATTTGGATTCAATATTTAAATTTTGGATTTTAAATTTCATTTCAATTTTCTGATAATAATGCATCAAGTGCACTACTGTTTATTGTTTTGGATTTGATTTCAAATATTATTATTGATTCAATTTTGTTAAAATTTGGCTACGAATTATATTTTTTATTTAATAATTTAATTTTTATGATTGAGTAATTGAAATGAAAAAGTATTTTATGATTGATTAGTTGAAATGAAAAAGCTGACATAGTGACATCTTTTATAAAAATTGCTTATGAAAAATGTTAAATAATTTTTTGGTTGTATGTGCTTGTCCAATGGAGTATCAATTGATCCAAAGGATAATTGGTGGTTGATCGGTTATCATATGCATCAGTGATAGTAAACATGTGATAATTATAAAGTTTTACATATGAATAATAAATCAATCCAAAAAGGGTTTTATTATTCGACATGTTTTTATTATCAATGTTTGATTGTTACAACAAGAATACCACTAGCAGTTAATATTAGTGTCTAAAGACTCAATATTGATGGTGCACTAGATATCTTGAGATGAGTTATGTCTTTATTTGAATAAATTGATAATTTAATTTTTTTCATATGAGTGTATTTAAAATGGTTAATTTTGTTCTTGTTTTTCAGTCACAATTGCTTCAATATCTGTTAATCTGATTTCGGTTCATGTCCTTAATGGGACAAATTTCAAGGACTGGAAAGAGAACATAGAGATTGTTCTTGGCTGCATGGATCTTAACCTTGCATTAAGAAAGGAACAACTTGCTTCTCCTACGAAATCTACTACCTCTGATTAGAGGAAAGATTATGAGAAGTGGGATCGCTCAAATCGCATGTGTCTCATGATCATTAAGTGTGGCATTCCTGAGGTCTTTAGGAGTACTATATTGGAAGATATAACTAATGCCAAAGATTTCCTTGTTGAGATTGAAAAACATTTTAAGAAAAGTGATCAAGCAGAAACAAGTACTCTTCTTCAGAACTTGATTTCCATGAAATATCAAGGTAAAGGAAATATAAGGGAATATGTAACACCTCATTTACCCATAAGAATAATTATATCAATAAACATGAAATATATTAGAGTCTACGCATGGGATGTCACATAATTCAAAATTTCATAAAATCTCAAATCACTTTATTACTCCATTTACTCATAATAATTTATTCGGCAGCAGAATAATCAAATTAATTCACTTCCATGGCATAAAGCCTCAACAACAATAAAACTCCACAAACATATGGTCCATCATAAGCATAAAAGTATGATACGTAACAAATAAAACAATACGAAAATATAACAAATTCCCAAGTCCTGTGTTACGTATCAGAGCGACTCCTAAGACTCGATCAGGTAACATTCTCTTCAAACACTACTCGGGTACCTGATTATCTGTACTCTCGAGAAGCACAGACACAACAACACAAAAAGAGTGAGAGTTACATTCAATAAATACATGGTGAATATTACATGCTAAGGAAAAGTAATTTCACACAATTCACACATCACATAACACTTCACAATGCAATTCATCATTCACATCATACAACATGAATTCATTAATAATACAATGCAATGAGACCGACATCAACTCAATGCATGTGGTACCATCAGGGCATAAGCCCATAACATAGTTCCAATTGGGCAACAACAGGGCATAAGCCCTTATTGTAACACCATTACAGGCCAACAACAGAGCATAAGCCTTCACCAATGAAATGCATGCAACATCAACATGCAACAACATAAATTAAGCAAACACAAGGCATAAGCCTTCAACAGTGTGCCAATTCAGGCCACCAAGATCATCCTCATCATGTCACATACGTCATAGTATCCACGGTTCATCATAGCGAATATATTGGCCTAACATATCTCATAATAATCAAACTCTATCTTATCCTAAGTATTGGAATTAACCAATCTTTTACTCATTTTATTCCACCTAAATGTAGTTCATTTCATTATCAATCAACACTTTGAACGATGCATCAGTCGGGGTTCTAAGACTCAAGTTATGCCATTTTTAAGAAAATTTGTACAGTCATCTGAATTTCCATCCATCACCCAGCGACACCCTCCTTCGCCCGACGATGCTAGACGTGACATATTATAGAAACATTTATCCTTTCACCTCTCTCATCACTTCCTCTCTCACTTGGAAAAACTCCATCACCCAGCGACACATCCTTCGTCGCCCGACGATCCTGCACTAACAGGATTTTTCTGTTGCGATTTCCCACATAAACTGTAACGCCCGTTAATTTAAATAATTATTTAATTAAATTATTTTTGGATTATTTGTTGAAGTTGCGAGATGTTGAGAATTATTGGTATAAGTTGTTGGATTATTATTAATTAATTAATTGATTAATAATAATAATAATAATAATAATAATAATAATAATAATAATAATAATAATAATAATAATAATAATAATAATAATAATAATAATAATAATAATAATAATGATGTTGGAATTAATGGAATATATAGTGTTGGACTTATGCTATTGGTTGGAAGTAATAAGGTGGGTGTGTGTAGGTTAGGCCCAATAGGATTGACATATAAGGTTAAGATGATACAAGGATTTATTTTAGTTGGAGAATACGAAGTTTTGTATGTTGACCGGAAGAGCTGTGCGGAAGAGGAGCAAGCTGCTCAGTGTCGAGCAGAGCAAATTAAGGATTACAGCTGGAGCTTTGGTTGAGCAACCTTCAATCCAGGTAAGGGGGTTCTGACATTATAATGGAATTTATGATGTGTATTACATGGGAATTGGTTGTTTGTAGCCCTGTTGTGCATTGATGTTTTTGAATTTGTTATAAGAAGTTGTCCGGTTGTTTGTTGTGGACGTTTTGAGTTATCTGTGTGACTGCCTGAGGTAATTGATGTATAGGTTATGATAGTTGACCACTTGTTGTGGTGTTCATTAGGACGGTAGGATATTCCAAGCGGTTGACAGGAAAATTAGTAAATTGTTGAAGTGGTCGTTTTAGGGAGGTTTCTGCGTCTTGTATGATTAATGAATCTATTGATAGGAAATATAGTTTCCCGTTACTGTGCTATTCCAAGAGGTTGGCCAGAAATTAGGAATTGTAGTAGTGTGGTCGTTAAGACGTGGTATTATGTCTGTGTTGTTGGCCGAACTAGTGGTTGAGGAGGATGCTGATGGTGTTAGGTACCGAGCGACATTTAGGCTGCAAGGTGTGTCGGGGGTTATGTGTTGGATTGTCGAGCGGTATTAGGTTACAGGACGCGTCGAGGAGCATAAGTTATTTGTTATTATTTTTTCTCTATGTGTGTCAAGGAGTATGAATTAGTTGTTATGTTGTCCTAGTTTTTATGCATGTCGAGGGGCACGTAGTTCCCTATCCCTTTTTTCCCGTACATGTTATGTTTTGGTCGTTACCAGTACTATGTGAATTATTGTTAAACTGTCGCCTGATTATGTTAATGATTGAATTGTTGATTGATGTGGTAGGCTTATGGCCATGTTTATTTATGTTGAGTTGTTGTGTTGTTGTGATTGTCGCTGTGAATTCTTGTTGATAATGCGAAGTTGCAGGGAATTTTAAATGATGATGAATTACCTCTATTTACTGGTAATAATTGTGATATAGGCTTATGCCTTGCGGTGAATGATGATTTTTGTGAGTATGTGATGGTGCATTCATTGAGTCATATACATTTTCATACTCTATGACAGCCTGGATTGACAAACTACGAAGAAGGCTTATGCCTTGTTGATGCCTCTATTTATTGGCAGAATTTTTAAGATGGGAGTTCTGCTCCATTGGTACCACATGCATTTGCATAAAGATGAGTTGCATCTGATTCGTTGTGTGGTTGATCTAATTATGCTTATGTTGTTAAAAATCTAATAAGTGGTGAATATGTATGAACTGATTCTAATGTTTTATTTATCATGCTTTCTATTATAATGTTCGATATCTCACCCCTTCTGTTTAAATGTTACCCCGATGTTGGTAACGCGCAGGTAATCTAGAGTGAAGGCGGTTTACCTTCAGTAGTTCGAGTCAGTGTCATTGCTCTGATACCTAACACTTGGGGGGGGGGGGGAGGGGGGGGTGAACGCTTGTTGTTTTATTGTTGTTATCATTTCAGTTGATTTAACTTTAAGCTGTTGTTCTTTAAATGATTGTTATTTGAAGTTGTCTTAGTTAGACAAAGATGTTACATTCCTTTAAGTTGTTGTTTCTTTGTAAGATTTAATTATGTTTGTTGTTGGTTCATCCAAGTTTAATGTTTTATGTATCGGTAATGAAAGTCGTTGTTTTAAGTTGAATTTGTGGCATCCTGATTCAGTTGTAGAATTTTTATAACTCTGATTTCTATTATAATTGTCGGGTAGAATTTGAGTGTTACAAAGTTGGTATCAGAGCAAGTCGGTCCATCCGATCAAGTTGTCGAGTCGTAGTTTTGTTTAACAATCGAGTATTGTTAATTTGAGTTCTAACCGTTGTTTATGTTGTAGTGATAAGTTGAGATGGTTGGAAAGAATGATGATGCACTTGGTGTTGCTTTAGAAGCAATGGCGCATGGTATGGAGTATCAGCTGAACACGGATGAGAATGCTGGATCTCGTAGTTTGGCGACTTTCCAGAGGGAGAATCCGCCTACCTTCAAGGGTAAGTATGATCCTGACGGAGCATTGAATTGGTTGAAAGAGATTGAGAGAATCTTCTATGTGATAGACTTCACTCCAACATAGAAGGTTAAATATGGTACTCATATGCTAGCAGTCGAAGTTGATGACTGGTGGCTAGAGACATGTCAGAGGTTGGAAGCTGCAGGTGAAAATGTCACTTGGGCTGGGTTTCATAGGGAATTTCTGAGGAAGTATTTCCCTGAAGACGTTCGTGGTAAGATGGAAATTGAGTTTCTTGAGCTGAAGCAAGGGAGTATGTAGGTTGTTGAATATGCTGCAAAATTTACTGAGTTGGCTAAGTTTTATCTACACTATAGCGAGGCAAATGCTGAGTTTCCAAAATGCGTTAAGTTTGAGAACGGGTTGCGACCAGAGATCAAGAAGGCAGTTGGATACCAGAAGATTCGTGTCTTTTCCAATTTGATTGATAGTTGCAGAATTTATGAAGAGGATAATAATGCTCGCTATAAGATTATCAGTGATAAGAGGGTTAAGCACCAACAGAATCATGGTAAGTCTTATGATGCCCCAGCTAGTAAAGGTAAACAGAAAGTTGCTCAGGGTCATAGGACTAGTGGGGGAGATGCTCCTGCTAGTGTGGTTTGTTTTAAATGTGGAAAACCTGGGCATAAGAGTAATGTGTGTACTGCTGAGGTAAAGAGGTGTTTCTGTTGTGGTAAGACTAGACATGTTGTATCTGAGAGCAAGCATAAGGAGGTGATTTGTTTCAATTGTGGTGAAGAAGGACACATTGGTAGTCAGTGTCAGAAACCAAAGAAGGCGCAAACTAGTGGAAAGGTGTTTGCTTTGGCTGAGAATCAGACTGCCACTGAGGACAGACTCATCAGAGGTACATGTTTCATTAATAATACTCCTTTAATTACTATTATTGATATCGGTGATACTTATTGCTTTTATTGCTACTGATTTTGTTGAAAGATTGGGTCTTATGTTTCTTCTATGAATGGAGAGATGGTCGTTGACACTCCATCCAAAGGTTCAGTGACTACTTCTTTTGTGTGTTTAAAGTGACCTTTATCGATCTTCAACAGAGACGTTGCTGTTGATTTGGTTTGTTTGCCTTTAAGTGAGTTGGATATGATTCTAGGTATGAACTGGTTAAAGCATAACTATGTTCGTATTAACTGTTATAACAAGTCTATGAGGTTTTCTACTCTTGAAGAAGAGGAATATAGTTTGTTGTCTTCTAGACAGTTGCGGCAGTTGATGCAAGAAGAGGCTCAGATGTTCTCGTTGATGGTGTCGCTACTATCGAGAATCAAGCTATGATTGAGGAATTGCAAGTAGTGTGTGAATTTCCTGAAGTTATCCCTGATGAAATTCCTGATGTACCGCCAAAGAGAGAAGTTGAATTTGTTATTAATCTTGTACCTGGTACCAGATATGTGTCTATGGCACCATACAGGATGTCTGCATCTGAATTGTAGGAATTAAAGAAGCAATTGGAAGAGTTACTTGAAAATAAGTTTATGAGACCAAGTGTATCACCGTGGGGAGCTCCAGTGTTGTTAGTAAAGAAGAAAGATGGAAGTATGAGTCTTTATGTTGATTATAAATAGTTGAATAAGGTGACGATTAAGAAGAAGTATTCGCTTCCAAGAACAGATGACTTGATGGATCAATTGGTGGGTGCTCGTGTGTTTAGTAAGGTTGATTTGAGGTCAGGTTATCATCAGATTAAAGTGAAGGATGAAGATATCCAGAAGACGACTTTCAGAATGCGTTATGGACATTATGAGTATTCAGTGATGTCTTTTGGTGTTACTAACATGCCGAGAGTATTCATGGAATACATGAACAATATCTTTCATACTTATTTGTATCGATTTGTAGTGGTGTTCATTGATGAGATTTTGATTTACTCTAAGTCGGAAGAAGAGCATGCAGAATACTTAAGAATAGTATTGCAAGTTTTGAAAGAGAAGAAGTTGTATGCAAAGAGGTCTAAGTGTGAATTTTGGTTAAATGAGGTTAGCTTTCTTGGTCATGTGATCTCAGGTAGTGGCATTGCTATAGATCCATCAAAGGTAGATGCTATGTTGCAATGGGAAACTCCAAAGCCGGCTACCGAGATTAGAAGCTTTTTGGGATTAGCTAGCTATTATAGAAGGTTTATCGAATGTTTTTCTAAGTTGGCACTTCCTTTGACTAAGTTGACTTGTAAAGGTAGAGATTTTGTGTGGGATGTTCAGTGTGAAGAAAGTTTTGCAAAATTGAAGAAGAGATTGACGTCGGCTCCAATTTTGACATTACCTAATCCAGGAGAACATTTTATGGTATATTGTGATGCTTCTAAGATGGGTTTAGGAGGTGTACTTATGCAGAATGATAAGGTAGTTGCTTATGCGTCAAGGCAGTTGAGTACTCATGAAAAGAACTATCTTACGCATGATTTAGAGCTTGTTGCGGTTGTTTTTATGTTGAAAAATTAGAGGCATTACCTTTATGGTTATAGATTTGAAGTATTTGGCAACCATGAGAGTTTAAAGTATTTATTTGATCAGAAGGAATTGAATATGAGACAACCAATATGGTTGGAGTTGTTAAAGGATTATGATTTCGGTTTGAATTATCATCCAGGAAAAGCGAATGTGGTGGCTGATGCATTAAGCCGAAAGACTTTACATATGTCAACAATGATGGTGAAAGAGTTGGAATTAATTGAGTAGTTCAGAGATATGAGCTTAGTTTGCAAGGTGACACCACGGAGTGTCATGTTGGGACTGTTGAAGATTAATAATGAATTTCTGGAGAGTATCAAAGAAGCTTAGAAGTTAGATGTGAAACTAGTATATTCAATGGTTGGGATCGATCAGTCTGAGAATAGTGATTTTAAGTTAGATGCGCAAGGTGTGTTGAGATTTCGTAATCGGATTTGTATTCCTGATGATGTGGAGATGAAGAAAGTGATTCTTGAAGAGGGTCATAGAAGCAAGTTAAGCATTCATCCGGGAGCCACAAAGATGTATCAGGATTTGAAGAATTTGTTTTGGTGACCTGGGTGTAATTGCAAGCTTCTCAAGTCATATTTAAAGCATGTGTTTTGATGAAGACAACATGGACATCAACATTCAAAGGATGTGCAAAAAGCTTATCAACATCAAATAAAAGTCTTGAAGATCATTGAAGATTATTGAAGAATTATTGAAGAATCATCAAATATCAAATGGTATAAATAATTCTTAAAATCTTGAATATAGATGTTCACAATATGCATTCATCAACATATACATATTCCATAACTTTAACATCAAGGAAAAATTTGTTTGAAATATCTTTCAAAAATTATTTTTGAAAATAACCCACCGGTTCCTCCCTAACAGGGAACCGGGTTCCAGAATTTCTCAAAAATCATGTCCCTGGTTTTTGTACCAGGAACCGGGTTGTACCAATAGGGGAACCGGTTCCTGCGTGATATTTTTTGAATTTCAACTTATAACGTTCACTAAGAACCGGGTTCTGTCAGTGTCGGAACCGGTTCCTAGCGAACCAGTGCAGCTTTTACTTTGTTTTTTGAACATTTTTCAAGTGGTATCTTTTCATGAATGCATTGCAACTTTTCATATGAATTGGCATGAATGAAGAGGTTCTTGTGACTTTATAAAATGCTGCAGATTTTCTTATTTCAAAAACAATGCTTCAATTTTCAAATTAACAATTATACTTCTTCAATAAACAATTTTTCATCATTCACTTTTGAACATAAACTTTCATGTGTTCATAATTTTGTGAAACTTGCCATATACACTTTCATTATCATTACAAGTTTCATACATACATTGTGAACATTTATATACATTGTTGAGAATTGTTTTTATCTTGAAGAAGAAGATCAATTGAAGATTGATAAAGCTCTCCATATACTTCAAACTAAATCATTGTATTACTTAAAGATTTTCCCTTACTATCCAGGATTGTTGGAAGTAAGTGTTGTGATTTGAAGAGGATTGTTCTTCATTCACATTAGTGTTTGTTTGGTCTTAAAGGTGTTAAGAACCTTTGATCACCCTATAGGTTAGATAGTAAGCATAGGCTGTACAATCATTCTAACTATAGTGAAATCTCTTTCGTGTTGGAAAGGGGACTGGAGTACTCTCGGATTGTGAGAGGAACCAGGATATATCACCGTGTTCTTTACTTTTCCGCATTTATCGCTTTCATCACCATAATCAGGAAAAGATAAAGATATAATCAAAATCTTCAAACACTTAACCAAAAATTACTACCAAGCATTCTCATAAAACTGAATAAATTTTATAAGACCTAATTCACCCCCCCCCCCCCCCCCCCCTCTTAGGCACTCTGAGACTTACAATTGGTATCAGAGCAAGTTATAGGTAACTTGTTCCTAAAGATCCAGAATGGCTTTCGCAAATCATCAACCAGTTTTCAGAGATGATGGTAGTAACAACAAGCCTCCTCTATTCTGTGGTGAATATTTTGACTTCTGGAAAATACACATGAAGGCGCATTTAGAAGCACAAGGAGAGGAAGTATGGGATGCTGTTGAAAATGGTCCATTTATCCCGATATCAGTAATCAATGGCATTGGTTCTGCAAAGCCCAAAACTGCATGGGACGACGATGATAAAAAGAAAGTTCTCTATGACAAAAAGGCAATAAACCTTCTTCAAGGTGCACTCAGTATGGACGAATTTTTCCGTGTCTCGAATTGCAAGACAGCAAAAGAAATATGGGATACCCTGGTTCAAACTCATGAAGGAACGGCTGAAGTAAAAAGATCAAGGCTAAATACCTTGAATCAAGAATATGAACTATTTCGAATGCAGCCCGGAGAATCCATTCTTGACTTACAAAAGAGATTTGTGCATTTGACAAATCACTTAAATGCTCTTGGTAATACCTTGACAAATGATGAACTCAACTTGAAAATCCTTAGATCATTGACTAGGGAATGTCAACCAAAGGTAACGACAATCTCGAAAAAGAAGAGTCTCTCCGCAATGACTTCCGCTACATTATTTGGAAAACTTCAAGAATACGAAACGGAACTCGGTAGACTTGAAAAACATGAAAATTTAGAGAAGAAATCCAAAGGCATTGCTTTGAAAGTTGATTCAAAAGAAAGTCAAGATAAAGATGCATCGGAGGAAGATGAAAACTTCTTGCTTCTTGTAAAAAGGTTAGGAAAATATTTTGGTCATAAAAATAATCTTCATAATGCTAACTTTGTCAAGAGGAAGAAATTTTATAATCATAAAGATAAAGAAGCCTCCACATCAACTTAAGATGTCACATGTTATGAATGTGGAAAGCAAGGTCACATAAAGCCGGATTGTCCAAAACTCTCCAAGAAAAATGGATTCAAAGGCAAAAAGGAGTTCAAGAACAAAAAGGCTTATGTTGCATGGGAAGATAATGAGATAAGTTCTTCATCCGATTCGGAAAGCGAGGAATGTGCAAATCTAGCATTAATGGCTTCACATCACTCCGACGATGAAGAAGAGGTTAGTAATGAATTTAATCTTTTTGATGATGATGTTCAAGATGCTATTGATGAACTCTTGAAAGAATGAAAAAGTTTATACAAAAAGGTGTCAAATAAAGAAAAAGAACTTCTAAGTTGTTTAGAAAAAATTGACACCATGACTAAAGACTTTGAACTTCAAAAACAGAATTTTATTAAAGAAAAAGAAAACTTTGCATGCTCCAAGTGTGAATCAAATGTATTTCAAATTGTTCAATTGAAAAGAGTCATTGAACGATATTAAAAAGGACAAATAGGATTGGAAGGATTACTAAGCCAACAACGTTATCCTAATGATAAAAGGGGTCTTGGTTATGTGAATTCTAAGAAACCAAGTAACAATCCCACTGTTTTTGTAAAGGCTAGTAATAGTTCCAAACCCAAGAAAGTAGAAAAGAAGCAAGTTGTTCATAATCATCAAAAGAAAAAGGCTAATGTATCGAAAAAGAAAACATTTCCTAAGAAGAAATCTTATCCTTCTAGATATAGGAGTAACTTTGAACCTACTTGTTTTTATTGTGGTATTAAAGGCCATACACCTAATGCTTGCTATGTTAGAAACTTTAGTATAGCAAGTGGGCATTATGTGTGGGTGAAAAAGGGAACTAACTATGAAGGACCCAAGGCAACTTGGGTACCTAACAAAGAATAATTTGTTTGTGTAGGTATGCTTGAAATCCACATCAAATGTTTGGTATCTTGATAGTGGATGTTCAAAGCATATGACAGGAGATGTACACCAATTTTCATATCTAGTACATAAAGCCAAAGGGTATGTCACCTATGGAGACAACACCAAAGGAAATATTCTTGGCGTTGGAATAGTTGGCACACCTCCATCCATTCAAATTGAGGATGTTCTCTATGTTGAAGGATTAAAGCACAATCTTCTTAGCATAAGTCAACTTTGCGATAGAGGGTTCAAGATCAAATTCAACAAAGATGAATGTATCATTATGGATGAGGCAACCAATGAGGTAAAACTCAAAGGTATAAGAACTAACAATATTTTTATGATTACTTTAGATGATTTGTCTCTGAAGGTACAATGTCTTATGGTAAACAACAATGACGCTTGGTTATGGCACAAGAGGATCACTCCCATTCACATGGAGCACTTGAACAAATTGGTTAAGCATGACTTAGTTATTGGTCTACCAAAGATGAGGTTCATCAAAGACAAATTATGTAATGCATGCCAAAAGGGCAAACAGACCAAAACAACTTTCAAATCTAAGAATGTGGTGTCTACTACAAGGCCACTACAATTGTTACACATGGATCTCTTTGGTCCATCAAGAACAAAAAGCTTCGGAGGTAATGTATACGCTTTAGTCATTATTGATGATTTTTATAGATATTCTTGGACTTTGTTTCTTGTGCAGAAAAGTGATGCTTTTAAAACCTTTAAGAAGTATGCTAAGCAAATCCAAAATGAAAAATCACTAAAGATTGTATCCATAAGAAGTGATCATGGTGGAGAATTCCAAAATGCTCAATTTGAAGAATTTTGTGAAGAACATGGTATCTTTCATAATTTTTTCAGCACCTAGAACTCCACAACAAAATGGAGTAGTTGAAAGAAAGAATAGGTTTCTAGTGGAACTTGCAAGAATAATGCTTAGTGATGCAAATCTTCCTAAATATTTTTGGGCGGATGCGGTTAGTACGGCATGTTATGTTGGAAATCGAGTTATCATTAGACCTATAATAAAGAAGACTCCATATGAACTCTTCAAAGTAAGAAAGCCAAATATTGCTCACTTTCACATTTTTGGATGCAAGTGCTTTGTTCTTAATAATGACAAAGATAATCTTGGTAAGTTTGACGAGAAATCCGACGAAGGTATATTTCTTGGTTATTCGCTTTCTAGTAAAGCATATAGAATTTATAATAAAAGAACTTTAACTATTGAAGAATCTATGCATGTATCTTTTGATGAAACTAACCCCTCCAAGGAGGAAGTAGTTGTTTGTGATGATGATGATCTTATAGATTTACCCCCGGAAGATGTTTCAATTGATCAAATTAAGAAATCACCGGAAAATCAAGAAAACATTGTACAACAAGATTCAAACACCAATGATATACCAAAAGAATGGAGAACTCATAGAGACCATCCTATTGATAAAATTATTGGTGACATTAGCCAAGGAGTATCAACAAGATTGAATCTAAAAGATGCTTGCTTAAACATGGCGTTTGTTTCTCAAATTGAACCTACCAAAGTTGATGAATCCTTATGAGATGATCAATGGATTATTTCTATGCAAGAAGAATTAAATCAATTCGAGAGAAATCAAGTTTGGGAACTTGTTCCTAGACCAAGTGGTAAACACATCATAGGTACCCGATGGGTGTTTAAAAACAAACTTGATGAGAATGGTCTAATTGTTCGAAACAAAGCAAGGTTGGTTTCCCAAGGTTACAATCAAGAGGAAGGAATCGACTTTGAAGAAACATTTGCTCCGGTTGCAAGGTTAGAAGCTATACGTCTTTTACTTGCTTATGCTTGTTCATTAAATTTTCAGCTTTTTCAAATGGACGTCAAAAGCGCATTCTTGAATGGATACATCAATGAATAAGTCTATGTCAAACAACCCCCGGGATTTGAAGACTTCAAACATCCTTCACATGTCTTTAAGTTGAGAAAGGCTCTTTATGGCTTAAAGCAAGCACCAAGAGCATGGTATGATAGACTTAGCAATTTTTTGTGTGAAAAAGGTTTCGAAAAGGGTAAGGTTGATAAAACCTTGTTCATTAAGAAAATCCAAAGTAACACTTTATTGGTTCAAGTCTATGTTGATGATATCATTTTTGGATCGACTAACAAAGAAATGTGTGAGGAATTCTCATTGATGATGCAAGGAGAATTCGAGATGTCTATGATGGGAAAGATGAACTACTTTCTTGGACTACAAATCAAGCAACTAGAAGATGGAATCTTCATCAATCAATCTAAGTATTGCAAAGAATTATTGAAAAAGTTTGATATGGACAATTGTAAAGACATGAATACTCCAATGGGCTCCGATACATATGTTGATCAAGATGAATCCGGTAATCCAATTGATATTACAAAGTACAGAGGTATGATTGGTTCTTTATTGTACTTGACGGCAAGCCGTCCTGACATCATGTTTAGTGTTTGTCTTTGCGCTCGCTTTCAAGCAAACCCAAAGGAATCACACCTCATAGAAATTAAAAGGATCATGAAGTATCTTAAAGGAACAATCAATGTCGGTCTATGGTATCCAAAAGGTAGTACTTGCACTTTAATTGGTTATTCTGACGTGGATTATGCAGGTTGTAAAACTGATCGTAAAAGCACAAGTGGTACTTGTCACATTATTGGAAATGCATTAGTATCATGGGCTTGTAAAAAACAAGCATGTGTTGCTCTTTGCACGGCCGAAGCAGAATACATAGCAGCGGGTAGTTGTTGTGCACAAATTTAATGGCTCAAGCAACAACTCCGTGATTACGGACTTGATCTCGGATGCATTCCTCTTCGATGCGACAATACAAGTGCTATCAATATTACAAAGAATCCGGTCATGCATTCAAGAACCAAACATATAGATATTCGACATCATTTTCTTCGTGATCATGTACTTAAAGGAGATGTCGAAGTCACTTTTGTGGATACTCATAACCAACTCGCAGATATCTTCACTAAACCGCTTGCTCGAGAACCTTTCTTCAAAATCCGAAGAGAACTTGGTATTTTGGATGAAGGTGATATCTAACATTTCTCTTAAGATGCACGTCTTAATTCTTCTATATGTTTTTAACGTCTTAATTTTTATATGTATCTATTTCACTCTTTTTCCCCATCCTTTTTTATGTTAACAAAGGGGGAGAAGAATATGCATATGTGTGTTGTTTTGTTTCAAAGAAATTGCAGGCCCAAATAAATATCAAACTCACTCCAAAATTCAAAGAATCATGGACTTAGGGGGAGCATACAATTTAGGGGGAGCCTTGCATTTGCTCAACATGTTTTCTATACAAAACAACATAAAACATTTCAAGAAATCGTTTTCAAGACTTGGTTGTCATCATCAAAAAGGGGGAGAATGTAATTGCAAGCTTCTCAAGTCATATTTAAAGCATGTGTTTTGATGAAGACAACATGGACATCAACATTCAAAGGATGTGCAAAAAGCTTATCAATATCAAATAAAAGTCTTGAAGATCATTGAAGATTATTGAAGAATTATTGAAGAATCATCAAATATCAAATGGTATAAATAATTCTTAAAATCTTGAATATAGATGTTCACAATATGCATTCATCAACATATACATATTCCACAACTTTAACATCAAGGAAAAATTTGTTTGAAATATCTTTCAAAAAGTATTTTTGAAAATAACCCTTTAGGAACCGGTTCCTCCCTAACAGGGAACCGGGTTCCAGAATTTCTCAAAAATCATGTCCCTGGTTTTTGTACCAGGAACCGGGTTGTACCAATAGGGGAACCGGTTCCTGCGTGATATTTTTTGAATTTCAACTTATAACATTCACTAAGAACTGGGTTCTGTCAGTGTCGGAACCGGTTCCTAGTGAACCAGTGCAGCTTTTACTTTGTTTTTTGAACATTTTTCAAGTGGTATCTTTTCATGAATGCATTGCAACTTTTCATATGAATTGGCATGAATGAAGAGGTTCTTGTGACTTTATAAAATGCTGTAGATTTTCTTATTTCAAAAACAATGCTTCAATTTTCAAATTAACAATTATACTTCTTCAATAAACAATTTTTCATCATTCACTTTTGAACATAAACTTTCACGTGTTCATAATTTTGTGAAACTTGCCATATACACTTTCATTATCATTACAAGTTTCATACATACATTGTGAACATTTATATACATTGTTGAGAATTGTTTTTATCTTGAAGAAGAAGATCAATTGAAGATTGATAAAGCTCTCCATATACTTCAAACTAAATCATTGTATTACTTAAAGATTTTCCCTTACTATCCAGGATTGTTGGAAGTAAGTGTTGTGATTTGAAGAGGATTGTTCTTCATTCACATTAGTGTTTGTTTGGTCTTAAAGGTGTTAAGAACCTTTGATCACCCTATAGGTTAGATAGTAAGTATAGGCTGTACAATCATTCTAACTATAGTGAAATCTCTTTCGTGTTGGAAAGGGGACTGGAGTACTCTCGGATTGTGAGGGGAACTAGGATATATCACCGTGTTCTTTACTTTTCCGCATTTATCGCTTTCATCACCATAATCAGGAAAAGATAAAGATATAATCAAAATCTTCAAACACTTAACCAAAAATTACTACCAAGCATTCTCATAAAACCGAATAAATTTTATAAGACCTAATTCACCCCTCCTCTTAGGCACTCTGAAACTTACAGTGGGATGAAGAGTGATGTGGCTCGGTTTGTGTATACATGTTTGACTTGTCAAAAGTCGAAAGTTGAACATCAGAAGCCTGCAGGGTTGATGCAGCCGTTAGAAGTTCCAGAATGGAAATGGGATAGCATTTTGATGGACTTTGTGACGGGGTTACCTAATACTTCAAGGGGACGTGATACAGTTTGGGTGATTATTAATAGGCTTACAAAGTCGGCTCATTTTATTCCTATTAACATCAGTTTTCCAGTATCAAAGTTGGCAGAGATTTACATTAGTGTAATTGTAAAGTTACATGGTGTTCCTTTGTGCATTGTGTCAGATAGAGATTCGAGGTTTACGTTTGATTTTTGGAAGAGTTTGCAAGAGGCATTGGGTTTTAAGTTGAGGTTGAGTTCGGCGTATCATCCTCAAACGAATGGTCAGACAGAAAGGACTATTCAATTGTTGGAAGATTTATTGAGAGCATGTGTTCTTGAACAGGGATGTTCGTGGGATACTTATCTTCCGTTAATAGAGTTCACTTATAATAACAATTACCATTATAGTATTGGAATGACACCTTTTGAAACATTGTATGGTCGAAGATGTAGAACTCCTTTATGTTGGCATGAATCTGGAGAAAATGTAGTGCTGGGACCGGAAATTGTTCGCGAGACTAATGAGAAGGTCAAGTTGATTCTAGAAAAGATGAAAGCTTCCCAGAGTAGACAGAAGAGTTATCATGACAAGCGAAGGAAAGACTTAGAATTTCAAGCAGGTGACCATGTGTTTTTGAGAGTTACACCTGTAACTGGTGTTAGGCGAGCATTGATGTCTAAGAAGCTCACTTCTTGTTTTATTGGATCACATCAGATTTTGGAAAGAGTTGGAAATGTTTCTTATAGAGTGGCTTTACCGCCTAATCTTTCAAATTTGCATGATGTGTTTCATGTGTCACAACTCTGGAAGTATATTTCATATCCATCTCATGTGATTCATATGGATGATGTGCAAGTACGGGATAATCTTACTATAGAGACGATGCATGTACGAATCGCGGATCATGAAATGAAGACTCTAAGAGGCAAGGAGATTGCTTTAGTGAATGTAGTTTGGCTAGGAGCTACCGGAGAAAGCATGGCTTAGGAGTTCGAAAGCAAGATGCGGGACTCCTATCCTGAGTTGTTTGAATAAGGTAAATTTTTTAGGACAAAAATATTTTAAGTGGGGGAGAGTTGTAACGCCTGTTAGTTTAATTAATTGTTTAATTAGATTATTTTTGGATTATTTGTTGAAGTTGCGAGATGTTGAGAATTATTGGTATAAGTTGTTGGATTATTATTAATTAATTAATTAGTTGATTAATAATAATAATATTGGAACTAAGGGAATATATAATGTTGGACTTATGTTATTGGTTGGAAGTAGTAAGGTGGGAGTGTGTAGGTTAGGCCCAATAGGATTGATATATAAGGTTACACTGACACAAGGATTTGTTTTAGTTTGAGAATACGAAGTTATGTACGTTGATCGGAAGAGCTGTGCGGAAGAGGAACAAGCTGCTCAGTGTCGAGCAGAGAAAATCAAGGATTACGGTCGAAGCTTTGGTTGAGTGACCTTCAATCCAGGTAAGGGTAGGGTTCTGACCTTATAATGGGATTTATGATGTGTATTACGTGGGAATTGGTCGCTTGTAGGCCTGTTGTGCGTTGATATTTCTAAATTTGTTATAGGAAGTTGCCCGATTGTTTGTTATGGATATTTTGAGTTATCTGTGTGACTGCCCGAGGTAATTGATGTATAGGTTAGGATAGTTGATCACTGGTCGTGGTGGTCATTAGGACGTTAGGATATTCCGAGCAGTTGGCAGGAAAATTGGTAAATTGTTGAAGTGGTCATTTTAGGGAGTTTCTGCGTGACTGTCTTGTATGATTAATGAATCTGTTGATAGGAAATATATTTGCTTGTTGTTGTGCTATTCCGAGCGGTTGGCCGGAAATTAGGAATTGTAGTAGTGTGGTAGTTAAGAGGTGGTATTGTGTCTGTGTTGTTGGGCGAACTAGTGGTCGAGGAGGATGCTGATGGTGTTAGGTACCGAGCGGTATTTAGGGTGCGAGGTGTGTTGGGGGTTATGTGTTGGATTGTCGAGCGGTATTAGGTTGCAGGACGCGCCGAGGATCATAAGTTATTTGTTATTCTGTTTTCTCTGTGCGTGTCGAGGAGTATAAATTAGTTGTTATGTTGTCATAGTTTTTATGCATGTCGAGGGGCACGTAGTTCCCTATCCCTTTTTTCCCGTACATGTTATATTTTGGTCGTTACCAGTGTTGTGTGAATTATTGTTAAGTTATTATCCGATTATGTTAATGATTTAATCGTTGATTGATGTGGTAGGCTTATGGCCAACATTGATTTATGTTGAGTTGTTGTGATTTTCGCTGTGAATTCTTTTTGATAATGCGAAGTTGCAGGAAATTTTAAATGATGATGAATTACCTCTATTTACTGGTAATAATTGTTGGATTATTATATCACCTAGCGACATATCCTTCATCGCCCGATGATCCTGCACTAACAGTATTTTCCTGTTGCGATTTCCCGCATAAACTGTAACGCCCGTTAATTTAATTAAGTATTTAATTAAATTATTTTTGGATTATTTGTTGAAGTTGCGAGATGTTGAGAATTATTGGTATAAGTTGTTGGATTATTATTAATTAATTAATTGATTAATAATAATAATAATAATAATAATAATAATAATAATAATAATAATAATAATAATAATAATAATAATAATAATAATAATGTTGGAATTAATGGAATATATAGTGTTGGACTTAAGCTATTGGTTGGAAGTAATAAGGTGGGGGGTGTAGATTAGGCCCAATAGGATTGACATATAAGGTTAAGATGACACAAGGATTTGTTTTAGTTGGAGAATACGAAGTTCTGTATGTTGACCGGAAGAGTTGTGCGGAAGAGGAGCAAGCTGCTTAGTGTCGAGCATAGCAAATTAAGGATTACGGTTGGAGCTTTGGTTGAGCAACCTTCAATCCAGGTAAGGGGGGTTCTGACATTATAATGGAATTTATGATGTGTATTACGTGGGAATTGGTCGTTTGTAGCCCTGTTGTGCATTGATGTTTTTGAATTTGTTATAGGAAGTTGCCTGGTTGTTTGTTGTGGACGTTTTGAGTTATCTGTGTGACTGCCTGAGGTAATCGATGTATAGGTTATGATAGTTGACCACTTGTTATGGTGGTAGTTAGTACGGTAGGATATTCCAAGCGGTTGGCAGGAAAATTAGTAAATTGTCGAAGTGGTCGTTTTAGGGAGGTTTCTGCGTGACTGTCTTGTATGATTAATGAATCTATTGATAGGAAATATAGTTTCCCGTTACTGTGCTATTCCGAGCGGTTGGCCGGAAATTAGGAATTGTAGTAGTGTGGTCGTTAAGACGTGGTATTGTGTCTGTGTTGTTGGCCGAACTAGTGGTCGAGGAGGATGCTGATGGTGTTAGGTACCGAGCGACATTTAGGCTGCAAGGTGTGTCGGGGGTTATGTGTTGGATTGTCGAGCAGTATTAGGTTACAGGACGCGTCGAGGAGCATAAGTTATTTGTTATTATGTTTTCTCTGTGCGTGTCAAGGAGTATGAATTAGTTGTTATGTTGTCATAGTTTTTATGCATGTCGAGGGGCACGTAGTTCCCTAACCCTTTTCGCCCGTACATGTTATGTTTTGGTCGTTACCAGTACTATGTGAATTATTGTTAAATTTTCGCCTGATTATGTTAATGATTGAATTGTTGATTGATGTGGTAGGCTTATGGCCATGTTGATTTATGTTGAGTTGTTGTGTTGTTGTAATTGTCGCTGTGAATTCTTGTTGATAATGCGAAGTTGCAGGGAATTTTAAATGATGATGAATTACCTCTATTTACTGGTAATAATTGTGATATAGGCTTATGCCTTGCAGTGAATGATGATTGTTGTGAGTATGTGATGGTGCATTCATTGAGTCATATACATTTGCATACTCTACGACAACCTGGATTGGCAAACTGCGAAGAAGGCTTATGCCTTGTTGATGCCTCTATTTATTGGCAGAATTTTTAAGATGGGAGTTCTGCTCCATTGGTACCACATGCATTTGCATAAAGATGAGTTGCATTATGTGTTGCATTCAGAGTCGTTGTGTGGTTTATCTAATTACGCTTATGTTGTTAAAAAAATGAGAAGTGGTGAATATGTATGAACTGATTCTAATGTTTTATTTATCATGCGTTCTATTATAATGTTCGATATCTCACCCCTTCTGTTTAAATGTTACACCGATGTTGGTAACGTGCAGGTAATCCAGAGTGAAGGCGATTTACCTTCAGTAGTTCGAGTCGGTGTCATTGCTCTGATACGTAACACTCGGGGGGTGAATGCTTGCTGTTTTATTGTTGTTATCATTTCAGTTGATTTCACTTTAAGTTGTTGTTCTTTAAATGATTGTCATTTGATGTTGTCTTAGTTAGACAAAGATGTTACATTCCTTTAAGTTTAATATTATGACTCTGTTGTGTAGTTATGAAAGTTGTTGTTTCTTTTTAAGATTGAATTATGTTTGTTGTTGGTTCATCCAAGTTTAATGTGTTATGTATCGGTAATGAATATCGTTGTTTTAATTTGAATTTGTGGCATCCTGATTCAGTTGTAGAATTTTTATAACTCTGATTTCTATTATAATTGTCTGGTAGAATTGGGGTGTTACATAAACCAATCCGATTTTCACCTGTTTTGGGCACTTCTAATCTCTAAATTCTGGTCTAAAGTAGTATTTTTACACATAACAAACTATGTACTTCATATACCTCATTGATCTATTATCCTGTAACAATTTTTCACATCTAAATCCTCATTGTTTGTCATATTCCTAACCTATACTTTCTAGATTGGGGTTTCATGGAAACAACATCACAACAACATGAATCATCAATAATAATTACAACATTAACATTACAAGTTTCATAATTTCATATAGAATCATACACAACAATATCAATCAATAAAAAAAAGAGAATCATACATCAATTATTCCAAAAACCTAAATAGGGAAAGGAAACCTCCCTACCCTCTCATGTTATAACCACCATTTAGAGAACCCATTCACCCCCTTACCTTAGTTTGAAACTTTGATCTTCCAAAAGTTGTTGAATCCTTCTTGCCCTAGCTCTTCTCTTTTCTTCTCTTCTCCCGTTCTACGATCGTTCTATTTTTCTCCTTCTTTTCTCACTTTCTTGTTTTTCTAATAATAATCTCTAGACCCCTAATACTTAATCCCAACTATATCCTTACTCAATTAAATAATTATTTAATAATAATATGAATTCTATTATTCTACTAACAATTCAATTTAATTATTATAGAATAATAATAACTCTATCATTTAATCCAAATAATACTAATAGGCCAATTATCTCTCTCACCCTTATGTTTCTATGTCTTTAGTCATACATCCGTGTCGTCTTAATTTCTATAGTTTCTAAAGCCTCTACTTCCTGCAATTTGAATCATAACATATCATAAAATTCACCAACGCATAAAATACACCACATCATCTAATTATTTTAAATAAAATAATTCTAACTAAACCAGGGTGTTACCGAATACATTATGAGTATATTAAACATTGTTTCAAAACTAAAGGCACTATAGCTTGACTTGTCTGAAGTCTTGCTTATTCATTTAGTATTACTTTCTCTTACTTTATAGTATAGTCAGTTTAAGATATCTTATAACTTTCAGAAGGAGAAATAGTCTCTTAATGAACTCTTTTTATTTTGTGTGCAAGAAGAGGAAAAGATGAAACAAGATAAGACTGAAAGTGCTCATTTTGCTATCACCTCTAAAGACAAGGCAAAATAATGAAAACTTATGAGCCCGAGAATGAAACTGCAACTATTCCAATTTTCTGATAATAATGCATCAAGTGCACTACTGTTTATTGTTTTGGATTTGATTTCAAATTTTATTATTGATTCAATTTTGTTAAAATTTGGCTACAAATTATATTTTTTATTTAATAATTTAATTTTTATGATTGAGCAATCGAAATGAAAAAATATTTTATAATTGATTAGTTGAAATGAAAAAGCTGGCAAAGTGATATCTTTTATAAAAATTATTTATGAAAAATGTTAAATAATTTTTTGGTTGTATGTGCTTGTCCAATGGAGTATCAATTGATCCAAAGGATAATTGGTGGTTGATCAGTTATCATATGCATCTGTGATAGTAAACATGTGATAATTATAAAGTTTTACATATGAATAATAAATCAATCCAAAAAGGGTTTTATTATTCGACATGTTTTTATTATCAATGTTTGATTGTTACAACAAGAATACCACTAGCAGTTAATATTAGTGTCCAAAGACTCAATATTGATGGTGCACTAGGTATCTTGCGATGAGTTATGTCTTTATTTGAACAAATTGATAATTTAATTTTTTTTTATATGAGTGTATTTAAAATGGTTAATTTTGTTCTTGTTTTTTAGCTACAATTGCTTCAATATCTGTTAATCTGATTTCGGTTCATGTCCTTAATTGGACAAATTTCA
This sequence comes from Vicia faba, assembly GCA_948472305.1. NCBI lineage: Eukaryota > Viridiplantae > Streptophyta > Magnoliopsida > Fabales > Fabaceae > Vicia > Vicia faba. Next base: position 1,474,764,441 of record OX451735.1, on the reverse strand, counting down.
AGAACTGGAAAGAGAACATAAAGATTGTTCTTGGATGCATGGATCTTAACCTTGCATTACGAAAGGAACAACTTGCTTCTCCTACGAAATCTACTACCTCTGATTAGAGGAAAAATTATGAGAAGTGGGATCGCGCAAATCGCATGTGTCTCATGATCATTAAGTTCGGAATTCATGAGGTCTTTAGGGGTACTATATCGGAAGATATAACTAATGCCAAAGATTTCCTTGCTGAGATTGAAAAGCATTTTAAGAAAAGTTATCAAACGGAAACAAGTACTCTTCTTCAGAACTTGATTTCCATGAAGTATCAAGGTAAAGGAAATATAAGGGAATATGTAACACCTCATTTATCCATAAGAATAATTATATCAATAAACATGAAATATATTAGAGTCTACGCATGGGATGTCACATAATTCAAAATTTCATAAAGTCTCAAATCACTTTATTACTCCATTTACTCATAATAATTTATTCGGCAGCAGAATAATCAAATTAATCCACTTCCATGGCATAAAGCCTCAACAACAATAAAACTCCACAAACATGTGGTCCATCATAAGCATAAAAATATGATACGTAACAAATAAAACAATACAAAAATATAACAAATTCCCAAGTCCTTTGTTACGTATCAGAGCGACTCCTAAGACTCGATCAGGTAACATTCTCTTCAAGCACTACTCGGGTACCTGATTATCTGTACTCTCGAGGAGCACAGACACAACAACACAAAAAGAGTGAGAATTACATTCAATAAATACACGGTGAATATTACATGCTAAGGAATAGTAATTTCACACAATTCACACATCACATAACACTTCACAATGCAATTCATCATTCACATCATACAACATCAATTCATTAATAATACAATGCAATGAGACCGACATCAACTCAATGCATGTGGTACCATCAGGGCATAAGCCCATAACATAGTTCCAATTGTGCAACAACAGGGCATAAGCCCTCATTATAATGCCATTACAGGCCAACAACAAAGCATAAGCCTTCACCAATGAAATGCATGCAACATCAACATGCAACAACATAAATTAAGCAACCACAAGGCATAAGCCTTCAACAGTATGCCAATTCAGGCCACTAAGATCATCCTCATCATGTCACATACGTCATAGTATCCACGGTTCATCATAGCGCATATATTGGCCTAACATATCTCATAATAATCAAACTTTATCTTATCCTAAGTATTGGAAGTAACCAATCTTTTACTCATTTTATTCCACCTAAATGTAGTTCATTTCATTATCAATCAACACGTTGAACGACGTATCAATCGGGGTTCTAAGACTCAAGTTATGACATTTTTAAGAAAATTTATACGGTCATCTGAATTGCCATCCATCGCCCAATGACACCCTCCTTCGCCCGACGATGCTAGACGCCACATATTACAGAAACGTTTATCCTTTCACCTCTCTCATCACTTCCTCTCTCACTTGGAAAAACTCCATCACCCAACGACACATCCTTCGTCGCCCGATGATCCTGCACTAACAGGATTTTCCTGTTGCGATTTCCCGCATTAACTGTAATGCCCGTTAATTTAATTAATTATTTAATTAAATTATTTTTTGATTATTTGTTGAAGTTGCGAAATATTGAGAATTATTGGTATAAGTTATTGGATTATTATTAATTAATTAATTGATTAATAATAATAATAAAAATGTTGGAATTAATAGAGTATATAGTGTTGGACTTATGCTATTGGTTGGAAGTAATAAGGTGGGGGTGTGTAGGTTAGGCCCAATACGATTGATATATAAGGTTAAGATGACACAAGGATTTGTTTTAGTTGGAGAATACGAAGTTCTGTATGTTGACCGGAAGAGTTGTACGGAAGAGGAGCAAGCTGCTCAGTGTCGAGCAGAGCAAATTAAGGATTACGGCTGGAGCTTTGGTTGAGAAACCTTCAATCCAGGTAAGGGTGGGGTTCTGACATTATAATGGGATTTATGATGTGTATTACGTGGGAATTGGTCGTTTTTAGCCCTGTTGTGCGTTGATGTTTCTGAATTTGTTATAGGAAGTTGTTCGATTGTTTGTTGTGGACGTTTTGAGTTATCTGTGCGACTGCCCGAGGTAATCGATGTATAGGTTAGGATAGTTGACCACTTTTGTGGTGGTCGTTAGGAAGGTAGGATATTCCAAGCGGTTGGCAGGAAAATTAGTAAATTGTTGAAGTGGTCATTTTAGGGAGGTTTCTGCGTGACTGTCTTGTATGATTAATGAATCTATTGATAGGAAATATAGTTGCCCGTTACTGTGCTATTCCGAGCGGTTGGCCATAAATTAGGAATTGTAGTAGTGTGGTCGTTAAGACGTGGTATTGTGTCTGTGTTGTTGGCCGGACTAGTGGTCGAGGAGGATGTTGATGGTGTTAGGTATCGAGCGACATTTAGGCTGCAAGGTGTGTCGGGGGTTATGTGTTGGATTGTCAAGAGGTATTAGGTAGCAGGATGCGACAAGGAGCATAAGTTATTTGTTATTCTGTTTTCTCTGTGCGTGTCAAGGAGTATGAATTAGTTGTTATGTTGTCCTAGTTTCTATGCATGTCGAGGGGCACGTAGTTCCCTATCCCTTTTTTCTCGTACATGTTATGTTTTGGTCGTTACCAGTACTATGTGAATTATTATTAAATTCTCGCCTGATTATGTTAATGATTGAATTGTTGATTGATGTGGTAGGCTTATGGCCAATGTTGATTTATGTTGAGTTGTTGTAATTGTCGCTGTGAATTCTTGTTGATAATGTAAAGTTGCAGGGAATTTTAAATGATGATGAATTACCTTTATTTACTGGTAATAATTGTGATATAGGCTTATACCTTGCGGTGAATGATGATTGTTGTGAGTATGTGATGGTGCATTCATTGAGTCATATACATTTGCATACTCCACGACAGCCTGGATTGGCAAACTGCGAAGAAGGCTTATGCCTTGTTGATGCCTCTATTTATTGGCAGAATTTTTAAGATGGGAGTTCTGCTCCATTGGTACCACATGCATTTGCATAAAGATGAGTTGCATCTGAGTCGTTGTGTGGTTGATCTAATTATGCTTATGTTGTTAAAAATCTAATAAGTTATGAATATGTATGAACTGATTCTAATGTTTTATTTATCATGTGTTCTATTATAATGTTCGATATCTCATCCCTTCTGTTTGAATGTTATCCCGATGTTGGTAACGTGCAGGTAATCCAGAGTGAAGGCGGTTTACCTTCAGTAGTTTGAGTCGGTGTCATTGCTTTGATACTTAACACTCAAGGGGGGGGGGGGGGGGTGAGCGCTTGTTGTTTTATTATTGTTATCATTTCAGTTGATTTAACTTTAAGTTGTTGTTCTTTAAATGATTGTTATTTGAAGTTGTCTTAGTTAGACAAAGATGTTACATTCCTTTAAGTTGAATATTATGACTATGTTGCGTAGTTATAAAAGTTATTATTTCTTTTTATGATTGAATTATGTTTGTTGTTGGTTCATCCAAGTTTAATGTGTTATGTATCGATAATGAATATCATTGTTTTAAGTTGAATTTGTAGAATCCTGATTCAGTTTTAGAATTTTTATAACTTTGATTTCTATTATAATTGTCGGGTAGAATTGGAGTGTTACAAAGTTGGTATCAGAGCAAGTCGGTCCATCCGACCAAGTTGTCGAGTCATAGTTTTGTTTAACAATTGAGTAATTATAGTGATAAGTTGAGATGATTGGAAAGAATGATGAAGCACTTGTTGTTGCTTTAGAAGCAATGGTGCATGCTATGGAGAATCAGCTGAACACGGGTGAGAATGCTGGCTCTCGTAGTTTGGAGACTTTCCAGAGGGAGAATCCGCCTACCTTCAAGGGTAAGTATGATCCTAACGGAGTGTTGGATTGGTTGAAAGAGATTGAGAGAATCTTCTGTGTGATGGACTTCACTCCAACACAGAAGGTTCAATATGGTACTCACATGCTAGCAGTCGAAGCTGATGACTGGTGGCTAGAGACATGTCAGAGGTTGGAAGATGCAAATGAAAATGTTACTTGGGCTGGGTTTCATAGGGAATTTGTGAGGAAGTATTTCCCTGAAGACGTTCGTGGTAAGAAAGAAATTGAGTTTCTTGAGTTGAAGCAAGGGAGCATGTCGGTTGTTGAATATGCTGCAAAGTTTACTGAGTTGGCTAAGTTTTATCTGCACTATAGCGAGGTAAATGTTGAGTTTTCAAAATGGGTCAAGTTTGAGAACGGGTTGCGCCCAGAGATCAAAAAGGTAGTTGGATACCAGAAGATTCGTGTCTTTGCTAATTTGATTGATAGTTGCAGAATTTATGAAGAGGATAATAATGCTCATTATTATCAGTGAGAAGAGGGGTAAGCACCAACATAATCATGGTAAGCCTTATGATGCCCCAGCTGGTAAAGGTAAACAGAAAGTTGCTCAGGGTCAGAGGACTAGTGGGGGAGATGCTCCTGCTAGTGTGGTTTGTTTCAAATGTGGAAAACCTGGGCATAAGAGTAATGTGTGTACTGATGAGGTAAAGAGGTGTTTCCGTTGTGGTAAGACTAGACATGTTGTATCTGAGTGCAAGCATAAGGAGGTGATTTGTTTCAATTGTGGTGAAGAAGGACACATTGGTAGTTAGTGTCAGAAACCAAAGAAGGCGCAAACCAGTGGAAAGGTGTTCGCTTTGGCTGAGAATCAGACTGCCACTGAGGACAGGCTCATCAGAGGTACATGTTTCATTAATAATACTCCTTTAATTACTATTATTGATATCGGTGATACTTATTGCTTTCATTGCTACTGATTTTGTTGAAAGATTGGGTCTTATGTTTCTTCTATGAATGGAGAGATGGTCGTTGACACTCCAGCCAAGGGGTCGGTGACTACTTCTTTTGTGTGTTTAAAGTGTCATTTGTCGATCTTCGACAGAGACGTTGTTGTTAATTTGGTTTGTTTTCCTTTAAGTGGGTTGGATATGATTCTAGGTATGAACTGGTTAGAGCATAACTATGTTCATATTAACTGTTATAATAAGTCTATGAGGTTTTCTACTCCTGAAGAAGAGGAATATAGTTTGTTGTCTTCTAGACAGTTGCGGTAGTTGATGCAAGAAGAGGCTCAGATGTTCTCGTTGATGGCGTTGCTATTGTCGAGAATCAAGCTATAATTGAGGAATTGCAAGTAGTGCGTGAATTTCTTAAAGTTTTCCCTGATGAAATTCCTGATGTACCGCCAAAGAGAGAAGTTGAATTTGCTATTGATCTTGTACCTGGTACCAGACCTGTGTCTATGGCACCATACATGATCTCTGCATATGAATTGTAGGAATTAAAGAAGAAATTGGAAGAGTTACTTGAAAAGAAGTTTATGAGACCAAGTGTATCGCTGTGGGTAGCTCCAGTGTTGTTAGTAAAGAATAAAGATGGAAGTATAAGGCTTTGTGTTGATTATAAATAGTTGAATAAGGTGACGATTAAGAAAAAGTATTCGCTTCCAAGAATAGATGACTTGATGGATCAATTGGTGGGTGCTCGTGTGTTTAGTAAGGTTGATTTAAGGTCGGGTTATCATCATATTAAAGTGAAGGATGAAGATATCCAGAAGACGGCTTTCAGAACGCGTTATGGACATTATGAGTATTCAGTGATGTCTTTTGGTGTTACTAACGTGCCGAGAGTATTCATGGAATACATGAACTGTATCTTTCATACTTATTTGGATCGATTTGTAGTAGTGTTCATTGATGACATTTTGATTTACTCTAAGTCAGAAGAAGAGCATGCAGAACACTTAAGAATAGTATTACAGGTTTTGAAAGAGAAGAAGTTGTATGCAAAGCGGTCTAAGTGTGAATTTTGGTTAAATGAGGTTAGCTTTCTTGGTCATGTGATCTCAGGTAGTGGCATTGCTATAGATCCATCAAAGGTAGATGCTATGTTGCAATGGGAAACTCCGAAGTCGGCTACTGAGATTAGAAGCTTTTTGGGATTAGCTGGCTATTATAGAAGGTTTATCGAAGGTTTTTCTAAGTTGGCACTTCCGTTGACTAAGTTGACTTGTAAAGGTAGATATTTTGTGTGGGATGTTCAGTGTGAAGAAAGTTTTGCAAAATTGAAGAAGAGATTGACGTCGGCTCCAATTTTGACATTACCTAATCCAGGAGAACATTTTGTGGTATATTGTGATGCTTCTAAGACGGGTTTAGGAGGTGTACTTATGCAGAATGATAAGGTAGTTGCTTATGCGTCAAGGCAGTTGAGGACTCATGAAAAGAACTATCTTATGCATGATTTAGAGCTTGTTGCAGTTGTTTTTATGTTGAAAAATTGGAGGCATTACCTTTATGGTTATAGATTTGAAGTATTTAGCAACCATAAGAGTTTAAAGTATTTATTTGATCAGAAGGAATTGAATATGAGACAACCAAGATGGTTGGAGTTGTTAAAGGATTATGATTTCGATTTGAATTATCATCCAGGAAAAGCGAATATGGTGGCTGATGCGTTGAGCCGAAAGACTCTACATATGTCAATAATGATGGTGAAAGAGTTGAAATTAATTGAGCAGTTCAGAGATATGACCTTAGTTTGCAAGGTGATACCGCAGAGTGTCATGTTGGGACTATTGAAGATTAATAATGAATTTCTGGAGAGTGTCAGAGAAGCTCAAAAGTTAGATGTGAAACTGGTAGATTCGATGGTTGGGATCAATCAGTCTGAGAATAATGATTTTAAGTTAGATGCGCGAGGTGTGTTGAGATTTCGTAATCGGATTTGTATTCCTGATGATGCAGAGATGAAGAAAGTGATTCTTGAAGAGGGTCATAGAAGCAAGTTAAGCATTCATCCGAGAGCTACAAAGATGTATCAAGATTTGAAGAATTTGTTTTGGTGACATGGGATGAAGAGTGATGTGGCTCGGTTTGTGTAGGCATGTTTGACTTGTCAGAAGTCGAAAGTTGAACATCAGAAGCCTGCAGGGTTGATGCAATGGTTAGAAGTTCCATAATGGAAATGGGATAGCATTTCGATGGACTTTGTGACGGGGTTACCTAATACTTCAAGGGGACATGATACAATTTGGGTTATTATTAATAAGCTTACAATGTCGGCTCATTTTATTCCTATTAACAACAGTTTTCCAGTATCAAAGTTGGCAGAGATTTACATTAGTGTAATTGTAAAGTTACATGGTCTTCCTTTGTGCATTGTGTCAAATAGAGATTTTAGGTTTACGTCTTATTTTTGGAAGAGTTTGCAAGAGGCACTGGGTTCTAAGTTGATGTTGAGTTCGGCGTATCATCCTCAAACGGATGGTCAGACAAAAAGGACTATTCAATTGTTGGAAGATTTATTGAGAGCATGTGTTCTTGAACAGGGATGTTCGTGGGATACTTATCTTCCGTTAATAGAGTTCACTTATAATAACAATTACCATTCTAGTATTGGAATGACACCTTTTGAAACGTTGTATGGTCGAAGATGTAGAACTCCTTTATGTTGGCATGAATCTGGAGAAAATGTAGTGTTGGGACCGGAAATTGTTTGCGAGACTACTGAAAAGGTGAAGTTGATTCGAGAAAAGATGAAAGCTTCCCAAAGTAGACAGAAGAGTTATCGTGACAAGCGAAGGAAAGACTTAGAATTTCAAGCAGGTGACCATGTGTTTTTGAGAGTTACACATGTAACTGGTGTTAGGCGAGCATTGAAGTCTAAGAAGCTCACTTCTCGTTTTATTGGCTCACATCAGATTTCGGAAAGAGTTGGAAATGTTTCTTATAGAGTGACTTTACCGCCTAATCTTTCAAATTTTCATGATGTGTTTCATGTGTCACAACTCTGGAAGTATATTTCAGATCCATCTCATGTGAATCATATGGATAATGTGCAAGTACGGGATAATCTTACTATGGAGATGATGCATGTACGAATTGCGGATCATGAAATGAAGACTCTAAGAGGCAAGAAGATTTCTTTGGTGAATGTAGTTTGGCTAGGAGCTACCAGAGAAAGCATGACTTGGGAGTTCGAAAGCAAGACGCGGGACTCCTATCCTGAGTTGTTCGAATAAGGTAAATTTTTGAGGACGAAAATATTCTAAGTGGGGGAGAGTTGTAACGCCTGTTAGTTTAATTAATTATTTAATTAGATTATTTTGGATTATTTGTTGAAGTTGCGAGATGTTGAGAATTATTGGTATAAGTTGTTGGATTATTATTAATTAATTAATTAGTTGATTAATAATAATAATGTTGGAACTAAGGGAATATATAGTGTTGGACTTATGTTATTGGTTGGAAGTAGTAAGGTGGGGGTGTGTAGGTTAGGCTGAATAATATTGATATATAAGGTTAAGCTGACACAAGGATTTGTTTTAGTTGGAGAATACGAAGTTATGTACGTTAATCGGAAGAGCTGTGCGGAAGAGGAGCAAGTTGCTCAGTGACGAGCAGAGCAAATCAAGGATTACGGTCGGAGCTTTGGTTAAGTGACATTCAATCCAGGTAAGGGTGGGGTTATGACCTTATAATGGGATTTATGATGTGTATTACGTGGGAATTGGTCGTTTGTAGGCCTGTTGTGCATTGATATTTCTGAATTTGTTATAGGAAGTTGCCCGGTTGTTTGTTGTGGATGTTTTGAGTTATATGTGTAACTGACCAAGGTAATCAATGTATAGGTTAGGATAGTTGATCACTGGTCGTGGTGGTCATTAGGACGTTAGGATATTCCGAGCAGTTGGCAGGAAAATTGGTAAATTGTTGAAGTGGTCGTTTTAGGGAGGTTTCTGCGTGACTGTCTTGTATGATTAATAAGTCTTTGATAGGAAATATATTTGCTTGTTGTTGTGCTATTCCGAGCGGTTGGCTGGAAATTAGGAATTGTAGTAGTGTGGTAGTTAATAGGTGGTATTGTGTCTGTGTTGTTGGTCGAACTGGTGGTGGAGGAGGATGCTGATGGTGTTAGGTACCGAGCGACATTTAGGCTGCAAGGTGTATCGGGGGTTATATGTTAGGTTGTCGAGCGGTATTAGGTTGCAGGATGCGCCGAGGAGCATAAGTTAGTTGTTATTTTGTTTTCTCTGTGCATGTCGAGGAGTATGAATTAGTTGTTATATTGTCATAGTTGTTATGCATGTCGAGGGGCACGTAGTTCCCTATCCCTTTTTGCCCGTACATGCTATGTTTTGGTCGTTATCAGTGCTGTGTGAATTATTGTTAAGTTACTGTCTGATTATGCTAATGATTTAATCGTTGATTGATGTGGTAGGCTTATGGCCAACATTGATTTATGTTGAGTTGTTGTGATTGTCGTTGTGAATTCTTGTTGATAATGCGAAGTTGCAGGGAATTTTAAATGATGATGAATTACCTCTATTTACTGGTAATAATGGTGATATAGGCTTATGCCTTGCAATGAATGATAATTTTTTGAGTATGTGATAGTGCATTCATTGAGTCATAAATATTTGCATACTCTGCGACGGCCTGGATTGGTAAACTGCGAAGAAGGCTTATACCTTGTTGATGCCTCTATTTATTGGTAGAATTTTTAAGATGGGAGTTATGCTCCATTGGTACCACATGCATTTGCATAAAGATGAGTTGCATTATGTGTTGCATTCAGAGTCGTTGTGTGGTTTATCTAATTATGCTTATGTTGTTAAAAATATGAGAAGTGGTGAATATGTATGAACTTATTCTAATATTTTATTTATCATGCGTTCTATTATAATATTTGATATCTCACCCCTTCTCTTTAAATGTTACCCCGATGTTGGTAACATGCAGGTAATCCAGAGTGAAGGAGATTTACCTTCAGTAGTTTGAGTCGGTATCATTGCTCTGATACGTAACACTCGGGGGGTGAATGCTTGCTGTTTTATTTTTGTTATCATTTCAGTTGATTTAACTTTAAGTTGTTTTTCTTTAAATGATTGTTATTTGAAGTTGTCTCGGTTAGACAAAGATGTTACATTCCTTTAAGTTTAATATTATGACTCCATTGTATAATTATGAAAGTTGTTGTTTCTTTTTAAGATTGAATTATGTTTGTTGTTGGTTCATCCAAGTTTAATGTGTTATGTATCAGTAATGAATGTCGTTGTTTTAATTTGAATTTGTGGCATCCTGATTCAGTTGTAGAATTTTTATAACTCTGATTTCTATTATAATTGTCTGGTAGAATTGGGGTGTTACATAAACCAATCTGATTTTCACCTGTTTTGGGCACTTCTAACCTCTAAATTCTGGTCTAAAGTAGTATTTTTACACATAACAAATTATGTACTTCATATACCTCATTGATCTATTATCCTGTAACAATTTTTCACATCTAAATCCTCATTGTTTGTCATATTCCTAAACTATACTTTCTAGATTGGAGTTTCATGGAAACAACATCACAACAACATGAATCATCAACAATAATTACAACATTAACATTACAATATTCATAATTTCATATAGAATCATACACAACAATATCAATCAATAAAAAAAGAGAATCATACATCAATTATTCAAAAAACCTAAATAGGGAAAAGAAACCTCACTACCCTCTCATGTTATAACCACCATTTATAGAACTCATTCACCCCCTTACCTTAGTTTGAAGCTTTGATCTTCTAAAAGTTATGGAATCCTTCTTGTCCTAGCTCTTCTCTTTTCTTCTCTTCTCCCGTTCTACGATCGTTCTATTTTTCTCCTTCTTTTCTCACTTTCTTGTTTTTCTAATAATAATAATAATCTAGACCCCTAATGCTTAATCTCAACTATATCCTTACTCAATTAAATAATTATTTAATAATAATATGAATTCTATTATTCTAGTAACAATTCAATTTAATTATTATAGAATAATAATAACTTATTATTTAATCCAAATAATACTAATAGGCCAATTATCTCTCTCACCCTTATGTTTCTATGCTTTTAGTCATACATCCATGTCGTCTTAGCTTCTATAGTTTCTAAAGCCTCTACTTCCTGCAATTTATATCACAACATATCATAAAATTCAACAAAGCATAAAATACACCACATCATCTAATTATTTTAAATAAAATAATTCTAACTAAACCGGGGTGTTACATAATACATTATGAGTATATTAAACATTGTTTCAAAACTTAAGGCACTATAGCTTGACTTGTCTGAAGTCTTGCTTATTCATTTAGTATTACTTTCTCTTACTTTACAGTATAGTCAGTTTAAGATATCTTATAACTGTCAGAAGGAGAAATGGTCTCTTAATGAGCTCTTTTTATTTTGTGTGCAAGAAGAGGAAAAGATGAAACAAGATAAGACTGAAAGTGCTCATTTTGCTATCACCTCTAAAGACAAGGAAAAATAATGAAAACTTATGAGCCCGAGAATGAAACTGCAGCTATTCCAGCATAAAAGAAGAAAAAACAAGATGATAATTGTTTCTTTTGCAAATTGTTTGGACATGTGAAGAAGAAATGTCCTAAATATAACGCTTGGCGTGCAAAGAAAGGTACATTTTTTACTTTGGTCTATTCTAAGGTCAATTTAGATTCAGTACCTATAAACACTTGGTGGTTAGACTCAGGTGCAACTACTAACATCAGTGTTTCAATACAGGATTTCCTGAACTACCAGAAGCCAAATGATGTTGAAAGATACATCTATATTGGAGATGGCAAGTCGGTGGAGGTGGAAGTTGTTGGGCATATTAGATTATTACTATGTTTTGGATTTTTATTTGGATTTAAAAGACATTTTTGTTGTACCTTCATTTAGACGGAATTTAATTTCAGTTTCTTATTTGGACAAATCGGGTTATTTGTGTTCATTTTGGAATAATATGTTTAAGTTGTCTTTTAATTTAAATATTATTGGAACTGATTCACTTATGAGTCATGATGATCTATATTTGCTTGACACAATAGCTTCCTATGGCAAATTCTTGAATAGTTGAGGTAATGCCTTATAAGCCAAATGAAAATAAATTGGACTCCCGAACAGTGAGCAACTACTTTATTGGTTATTCTTAAAGATCTATGAGCTATAAATTTTAGGATCCCAAATTAAATTCAATTTTGAAAAGGAAACAACCACATTATTTGAGGATATTGAGTTTGGGAGAAGAATAAGGTTAGAGACTTTATTTTAGAGGAAGAATTAGTAACAATTCTAGAACCGATTCATACAGTTTCTTTTGATCCAACAATTATGTAACCTCCACAAGACATTGTTGTTTTTCCTCTTACTCAATATGATTTGATAATTCATGAAGAACAAACTTAAAATCCTCAAGAACAAGTGTTACAAGAATCAATACCTTTGCGGATATCCATTAGAGAAAAGATAAATGCTATTTCAGATGATTATATAGTCTTTCTTTAAGAACATGAGAAAAATAATGGTAAGTGGATTGAAGCAATGAAGGAGAAGTATAAGTTCATGCAAGACAATAAAGTTTGGGAACTTGTCCCATTACCATAAAGTATGAAACCCATTGGTTGAAAATGGAATTTTAAGACCAAATGAGATTCTAACGATAATATGGAGAGGTATAGAGTTTATCTTGTGGTTAAGGATTATACTCAAAAGGAAGTGATTGACTTTAAAGAGACTTTCTCTCTGGTTTCATTGAAAGACTCCTTTAGAACAATCATGACTCTTGTTGCACATTATGATCTGGAACTCCATCAAATGGATGTCAAGACGATATTCCTCAATGGATGCTAGGCAAATATTTGAGCAATCCAGGAATGGATCATTAGGAAGCATCCAAAAGGTTATAAGGTATTTAAAGAGAACAAAAGACTATATGCTCACATATAAGAGGTCAGACCAATTGGAGATCACTGGATACTCTGACTCTGATTTTGTTGGATGCAAAGATAGTAAAATATCCACTTTAAGTTATATCTACTTATTGGCTGGTGGTGCAGTTTCTTAGTGTGGTGCCAAGAAAACACTTACGGCTTCATCCACCATAGCTGCAGAGTTTATAACATGTTATGAGGCATCCAACCATGAGATTTAACCGAGGAATATTGTCATTGGGTTGCGAATTATGGAAGGAATTGAAAGGCCACTTAAGTTATATTGTGACAATAAATCAGCCATCATGTCTTCCAACAATAATAGAAACTCGACCAAGTCAAAACATATTGATATCAAGTTCCTAGTTTTTTTAAGGAAAGGATACAAAGTGGATAGATTTTCATAAAACACTTGGAGATAAACTCCATGATAGCAGATCCTCTTACAAAAGATCTTCCACCCAAGGTCTTTCATGAGCACACTGCTTGCATGAGTGTTTTACCATTAGAGGAGTCTTCGGTTTAGTGGGAGTTGGTCAATTATGAATTTTATGTTCTTTATTTTAGTTTTATGTATGCATACTCCAAATTAATAAAGTTTGATATTCAGTAGTTTATATTTTGTACAATAAAGTTATTGAATGATCTCACTATAGTAAACTAGGACCAGTTGAAAATCGACATATACAGACCAACTTCATGTGATTTTCATGTTGCACATTTCATGATGGATCTATGTCATTTAGTTGTGTCATTGGTGTTCATTGATGGATTTAATTATGATTGATATAACGAAAATCACATTGATTTTATATATTGGCATGACTAATGGACGAGATAATTTGGATATGCTTAAGGAATATAATGGCGAACTTTGAGCTCATAAAGTCTAACACATGTGTATGATTACATATGTGATCAGTGGGAGACTGTTAGAAATTTGGGTCACAATTGTAATGTTACATGTGTTAGGATCATTATGTAATTAGCCAAAGCTGTAGTGATCTAATTAATAATAAGTCTGTGGCTAAAAGCATAAATATCATGAAAGGTAATATTATTGTGTAGATACCATAAGTCAATATCTAATTTGATGAGGGGCCAAATTAGAATATTGAAAACTAAGAAATAACCCTAAAGTTATTTATAGGGGTTATGATTCCCAATTGTAGACAACGTGAAAACGGTTTATCAAGATTTCTCTCTTCATCCTCATCAGAGGAGAACCATCAGAGAAGAATCAATGAGTCATAAGAAACTCTACAAATCGGAAGATCAAATACCCGCAAACCTTCAGTGATTCTCAATGACAAATTCAGATACATTTCTGCTTTCATTCTTATAATTGTATTCAGACATGAATTTAAAGGTTTTATTTAAAATTATGTTCTTAATTTCTATATTGATAGAAATTATAAAATTATGAACAGATCTAACTGTCAAAAATAATATTTTGAAATTTTTTGATAATTTAGATTTGAAATAAAAAGTTGTCTGATGATTTCGGGAGAGACAAGAATTTATCTCATAATTAATTTTTGCATTAAATATGTAATAAAAAATTGTCTTCTCCAATCCCTCATTTTTTTAGCAAATCAAATGCACTCCAAATCTCATCTTTAACAAAAAAAAAAAAATTTATATCATATACCATTTTCAACAAATTAAATCTATTCAAAAATAAATAATGCAAATTTGGTAAATTAAATAAATATTTTCAAAATCAATCATACAGATTTCAAAAGAAAAAAAAAAATCACGCAGTAAGTATAGCACATAATTCAAAATCAAGCAAAATCTTCTAAAAATAAAATCATGAAATCAATGTATCTCCACAACTTTAGAGACATACCAATAAAAATAAATCAATTATTATAGAATAACACATATATTTATATGTTGTATAATAAAATAATACTAAATGATTATTCTATAACATAGTAGTTTTTCTCTCTTAAGCTTTTAACACTAAATTAGTATCTATTGTAAATATATAAAATATAAAATATTTGAAAAACCAAAACTACCATTTTAATTTCAAGTTTTAATTTATCTGATTACAGAATAAATTATGTCTTATTATTAATTTGTTTTTTTATATTAAATTAATATTTATTGTTGTTTATGTGTCATTTTAACTTTTTTTTATATTAATTTTTATTTTATTTTAAAAAATCATTTTTTTTATTTTTTAATTGAAAATTTTCTCTATCCTAAATACATTCAATGAATTATATTGTCATTAGAGCATCCACATTCATCATACCTATTTGGGTTCTTTAAATGGGACCCACGTAATTTTTTATATTATTTCACATTTCTCAATTTTTTAAATAACTTATTTACCATTCTTAAATATCCATGTAACTAATCAAAAAATCTAAAATGGGTCCCACATTTAAAACAGAAAAAAAAGAATAAAAAGACCAAATAAAATTTAAGAAGCGTGTTTTAGTATGAGAACGTGCTTTAGTTCAGGAATTTAGTTCAGGAACGTGAAAACAAGTAAAATATCTATTTATTATTGACATAATTTCTTTAATAAATATGTAGAAACTCTCAAAAAATACCGATAATCATGCTCATATATCATTAAACTCTTAAACAAATTCTAATTATTATTTAAAAGATTCTTTACATTCTACGAGAGACATATCACAATTCTTTTAACTTTCAAGGCTTCTAAAATGTCGCTTCTATCATTATTAAGGCTTTTTGTATTCTAAACAATCTTAGATAAATGATCCTCCATGCTTGATTCAGTTCCTCGAAAAATATTTCAGAGTCTCACAACTTCCACTTGAGACTGAAATGCCTTCACACTTTCGAAAATAATAATTTATTGAATTTATATTTTTCTAGAAAAATACATTTTATTGTTTATTACAATATTAAATATTGATATTGATTGTTTTTCAATTACTGTTAGGTTCTTGAAGGCATGAATCGATGAAGTTGACATCCTTATTTGCTATCACTGTAACTAGAAATAACAGCAGCAACAGAAAGACAATCTTGATATTATATTTCCCATATCTGTTTTATTATTTATTTTGAAACAAATATGTGGAAGGATTTAATATTTTTGTATTTTTTAATTTAAAAGTAATTAAAATTAATTTATTTTATTCATTTGATTTTTATCAAACTTGATATTCTAATTTTGTAACAATATTAATATGTGTTTGTACCGTGTGTGATAGTTAAGGGAATATTGTTTTTGATTAAATGTACTTAATTAACTTAATTGTTTATTTACCATGCATAAATTATTACTAGATGGAAAAAATTTCAATTCAGACATGAGAACGCAAAATTTCTAAGTTTCAAATTCAATTTTTAATATTGATCTGATTTTTCGATTTCTCTACTTATAGCAAAAATAATAATAATTATTAAATTACTTTTTAATATTATAATTGATGATGGATACAACTATTTATTACTCAATTCATTTTACAATAAATGTCACCCTCTTAAAAAAAATACAAAAAAGAAAGATGTTTTTGTATTTTTAGATTTTATTTTGTTAATGAACCTTAATTAATTTTGTGTTTTTGATAGGGTAACCTTGAAAAAAATATGATAATGGGTAAAAGTTGATTGATATAGAAAAATTAGATTAGAATGTTTTTAATTGCATTACAATATATATTTATATGTTGTTTATACGAGTTTAAATTTAAAAATAATTGATATCGTACTATTATATTTGAACATTTTCAGATAGCAAAATTAGATACAAGTTCACTAATTTTGTGTGTTACAATCAATTTCTAAATTCAAAATTTACTATACATTAAGAGAGTATATAATTAATAAAAAATATTTGTTACTTTTTTTATCATTATTTTAAGTATTATCTTTTCCATCTCTATTTTATTATTTATTTTGAAATAAATCAACCCCTTATTTAAAATGAATATTTTTGCCTTTTTTTATATTTAAAAGTAATTAAAGTAAATTTATTTTATTCATTTATTTTTTATCAAACTTGATATTCTAATTTTGTAAAATATTAATATTTTTTTGACTAATAAATTATATTTTTATCAAAACTATTTTAAATATTATCTCTCACTATTTTATTATTTATAAATAAATATGTGGAAAAATGATATTAGAATTATCAGCATTAGTTATAAATTCATTTTTACTTAACCAAATAACATTGAAATTGAGAGAATTTTATCAATTCTAACATGAGTATTTATTTTGTAACAACTATTTATTATTGCAAGAAACTGTTACAGTTTATTGAAAAAACATCAAAATAATATAAAATATTAATGAAAAATAAATAAATAAATAAATTAAAATTATTGATTTTTTAAATATGTGAAATTAATTACGGGTGTTTCTAATAAGAGAATGGAATGCATATTTTTAAAGAGTGATGTTATTTATAAGAAGATAGATAAACCCATAGTATATATTTTCTTATGTAAATTATGTTACGAACAATTCTCAGGGAGTTTTCTTTATTGTGTGTGAGTTCTCTCACTTATAAAGTGTTATATCTTTATTTTTCTAATGAATGTGAGACTTCTTCCTCATATTTAATTCTCAACACTTTCTCTCAAGTGTGAGTATTACACAAATACTCCTCTTAACTATTATACTAGTAAGAAATTCTTACTATCACACGAGTTCCGTTTGGGTTCACATTACACGTTTATAAGATCATCATTTATAAAGTATGAATTTTGGTTGATATTCACATAATTACAAATATAGACTAATAATATACACAAGTATTCATTCATACTTATAAGAAATCGTACTCTAACTTCAATTATATAAACCGCAGCAAAAGAAAATTTAGAGATGGACATTAAAATAAACCGTCTATAGCTGATATCTTATAGATACGTCCACATCTACCCATATAAGTTAACAAACTCTAATTGAATATAAATGAGTTAATTCTAAAAATTTATAGCCTATTTTTATAAACCTAAAATGTATCACAGCTCCCCGTCAAATTTCAATTTTAAAATTTTCTAATCTTATTATATAATATTTACATTTTTTTTACAACATATGATATATGATAACTTCCCGTTAAATTAAAAATTTAAATTCTTCTTATTTGATCATATTTACATTTTTTACAAATATAAAATGTATGACAACATCCCGTTAAAATATAATAAATTAGGTAAAATATGCTCATGCAAATTCAACATGGAGATTAAAATTAAACATATAACCTAATTTTCAATAACAATATTCAAAATAGCCAAAAAATTAATCATATATAAATTTATTGTAAAATTTTATTTAAAAAAAGTTTTAAAAAAGCAAAAAATATCATCAATTTTCTATGAGAAATCTAAATAATTTAAAAATATATTTTATCTCAAATAAGGATCTAAATAACTATAAAATAATTTTAATTCTTATATTTTTAGAATGATAAATTAAATATTTCATCTAGGAATCAAAAAAGCTATAACTTGCAGTAAGAAGAGTAATCGTAGCTTTTTCAGACACTTTAGTTCTCATGTTTAATATTTCTTAAAAATACATGATTTTTATTAATATTTCATAAAAATACATGATTTTTAATATTTTTTAATAACAAAATGTTATTTAAACTATAATAATACTTACTTTCAATTTTAAACAAATCATAATTTTTCTAAAAAATAAAATAAAATAAAATGACATAAAATTTTATCGATTTCAATTGTTCACTTTATATATTTAATTTCAGGTTAATCATTACTCATTTTGGTATATTTATTTTAAAATAAATTTATTTTATCATTTTGGAATAAATCATAAATCATGTAGTAATTTATATGATTTTTAATATATTTATAATCATAATTCATATGACAGTTAATGAGTGCATTGTGTGTAGTGTAGAATTCAGTGGAAGAAATTAGAATCGCGATTTTTAATCTTAGTGCTGACAGCTCTCTGGGACCCGACGAATTTAGAGGATTCTTTTTTCAACAATATTGGGAGGTGATTAAAGACGACGTAGTTAATGCGGTGTTGCAATTCTTTAACCATGGATGGATATTGAAGAATTATAATGTCAGCTCGATTGTTCTTATCCCAAAAAGCAAGGATGCCAATACTTTGGACCTTTTCAGCCCCATCGCTCTCGCTAATTTCAAATTCAAAGTGATATCTAAAGTTCTAGCAAACCGCTTGGCTTCTATTATGCCACAACTTATTTCTAAAGAACAAAAGGGATTTATTAAAGGAAGAAATATTAAAGATTGTATATGTCTGGCTTCAGAGGCTTTTAATTTATTGGATCGGAAAAGTAAAGTTGGTAATGTGGCCATCAAAGTGGATGTTATCAAATCCTTTGACACTTTAAATTGGAATTTTTTGTTGCAGGTTTTAACTAACTTTGGTTTTTCTTGCATGTTTAAAAATTGGCTTCATTCAATTTGTCCTCTGCTTATCTTTCGGTAAACGTGAACGGGAAGCTCAATGGTAATTTCACCTGTGCTAGGGGGGTGAGGTAAGGGGATCTGTTATCGCCTCTTCTCTTATGTATCACTGAGTAAGTCCTTAGTAAAGGTCTTTCTAATTTGGTTGATTCTGACGCAGTTAAACCCATGAAGGGGGTCGGTAACATTGTGTTTCCTTCGCACGCACTTTATGTGGATGACATCTTGATTTTCTGCAAATGTACCAATTCTAATGTCAATGCTCTATTTTCTTTTTTCTCTACTTATGCAGCTACTTCGAGGCAGATTTTCAGCCCTTCAAAATCTGCTATTTTTGTTGGAGGAATGACTAATTCCAGGCTTGATGATTTAATTAGTCTTACGAGTTTCACTAAAGGTGTTCTCTCGTTCAACTATCTCAGGACGCTGATATTCAAAGAGAGAGTCAAAGTGGTTTATCTTCAACCTATCACCGATAAAATCCTTTCGAAATTCTTGTCTTGGAAATGATCTCTTCTTTCGATTGCAGACAGAGTTGTTCTGGTGCAATCTGTTATTAATTCCATGTTAACGCATACTTTAGGTGTCTATTCTTGGTTGATTTCCCTATTAAAAAGTATTGAAAAGGCTTCCCAAAATTTCATTTGGAGAGGTAACATTAATCAGAAGAAGATGGTAACCGTTTCTTGGAAAAAAGTTTGCCAACCGAAAGATAATGATGGTCTTAATCTGAGATCTCTTGTCTGTCTCAATCAAGCGTCCAACTTGAAATTGAGTTGGGATTTCCTAAACTCTAGAGAGGATTGGGCTAACATTCTTCGGAAGAGAGTTATTAGAAAACATGGTTTGATCAATTACCATATATATTCTTCTATTTTGAAAGGCATTAAAGAGGAGTATAACACCGTGATGAGTAATTCTTCTTGGTCTTTAGGCAATGGCTCCATAATTCATTTTTGGGTGGATGCACGATCCAGGAAACCGTTCGTTAATGAAATGAACCTCAGCGATTTTGAGCTTTGGAATATAGACTTGGAGGCAAAAATTTATGATTAGTTACACAATAGTGTTTGGTCCTTTCCCACAGCCTGGCTTCATGTTTTCCCTTTCTTAGAAGACCGAATTTCGATGTGATTACTTCTGAAGATTTCTGTGAGGATACTCTCTGTTGGACTGTCACTCCTAATGGAATGTTGACTCTAAAGGAAGCTTATGCGTTTAAGTGTCATCTGTTGTACCCCAAAATTTGCCCTATCACATATCAAGAATTTGCTCACAAGATCTCCCTTGACTCAAGACTGCACTAGGTTTGATCAACTTAAGACACCTCCTTAAGCACTGATGACCAAAATTAAGGTTTGAGTTTGCACAAGGATTTTTGAACTTTATATGCCCCATATGGTTTTAATGGATCATTATGGACCCCCAAGATTACTCATGTCAAGTTTCAAGCCTTGAATCACATTTTTTGATCAGTCAATATCAACATTTTAAACTCATATGTATCATTTGATCAAGTTTGGACCACAACTCCTCAAGAAATTTGATCAAATCTCCAAAAGGGAAAAATGGTCAAAATTAGGGTTTTGACTGGGAAAGGGAAATTTCTGATTTTTGACCTAGCAAATGGTCAATTGGTTTAAGACATGATCTCAAGAGTCCAATTTTATAATTTTGACCTAATGACATGGTTCAAAACATTGCAAGTCCATTGGATTGACAGATGAATTTTTCAGTCAACTGATCAAAAGTCAACAGTATACTGAAAAGTCAAATCTTGACTTTTTGGTCAAATTCAAGCGCCATAGATCACAATTCATCAAAAAATGTCAAAATATGAAACTTATTCATCAAGAAATCAAAAAGTCAAGATTTCATTTTGAAAAGTCAAAATTTCTAAACTTAGAAATTTTTCTAAGTGTTGGAAATTTCTTATTTTTTCATAACTTTGAGCAAAATTTTCACCATGATAAAAGATGATTCAAGAGAAACTTCCAAAATTAAAGTTGTATATCTCCATGAAATCTACAACTTTGAATCAAACAACTTCTCCCAAAAGTGTTTGGATCTCAAGTTATAATTTTAAGAACATGTGGTCATGAAACAAAACACTTAGTGAAATTTTGACCTAATTGGGTCAGGATTTTGACTCAACTTCATGGCACTTTTTCATATAGTTCCAAGGTGAATCTTCAAAATAAATTCAAATATGGGTTGTAGAGCACATTTCAAGCTTTCCAAAATGTCCAAGAACTCCTTGGGATCATTCTTGAGTAGGGAGAATCAAAGAGATGAAGTTAGGGTTTTATCACTTTAATTACAAGTCATTTTAGTTATAAACAAAATTCAAATTCAAAGTTGTGCTGCATTAACTCTACTTTGCAGGCCTCAAACTTGTTAGGAACTCTACAATTAATGGTTTACACAGATTTTAGAGGTCTCACTTCAAGCATTCAATGCATGGACATGCTTTATATCCATTTTTGGAAGAAAGGTTACATTGCCATTTTGATAAAGTGACTTTTTGTACAAAACTTGCTCTTGAGCCTTGCATTTGTTCTCTTCTGATCAAACGGGTCCTATAACTCGTGAGAAATGTTTCAAACACTTACAATCACCCATCCCATGCTTTTACCTCTTCTTGAAACTTGGTTTCCCTCTTTTCTTCAAAATCAAGTAACCTAGCCAAAAGCTTGTAACTTGTACTTATGGCTTGCCAATGCACTCCAATCCTTTTGCTTATACATAGAGAAACTATTTGCCACAAATACACGAATGCTCAAGCCTTGACAACACCTAGAACTCATAATCACAATTCACACTTCCATTTTCACACAAACTGACCAAAAACTTGAAACTCATAGTCTACTCGTGCATTTCTTGGCCTTTTGGTTTCTAAAGTTTCTAAACATCATATAGAGTTAATCTCACACCCTGTTATAGAACTGTAACACCATTAACACCATCCTCCATTTCCAAAAACAGAGCTCTGCACATTGACTTCTCCAGACCAGTTCAGCCATCCATTGCTCAAGCTAAGCATTGCATTAGCTTCCTGGGACCTCAAGGAAGCTAACTTGATCATCACCTTCACTTGAAACAATCTCAAACTCAAAACACGATTTCCAGTTTTGAGGTAAGTTTTCTCAACTTTGAACTCTTCATACAGGCATCATCAATAGTTTATTTGTGAACAAAACATGTAGATATCATTGCCCTAAAGCTAACCATGTCCATAATTTCCATTAATTTTGCTTGAGCTTAGAGAATTTTGAAACTGAAATTTCTGAGATTTTTAGGGTTCAGATTAGGGCCATTAAAATTCATGCTTATCTTTGATCTATAGTTTTAATGCTTTACATTTCTGAAACCGTGAGAAAATTTGCTACAAGTTTCATGTTTACAGTTTTCATTTTTGATGAGAAATGAGCAAGTTACAGTTGGTCTGGCTGGAGGTTGAAGATGAAGTCATCAAGGCGTGTTTTGCCTTACATATTTATTGATTTGCCTATGTTAACGGATGTATAGCCACCACAGTGGTAGAAGCGCGCGCCTGTAACCTTTGGGACCTGGGTTCGAGCCCCAGTGGTACCCTTTTAATTTTTTCACATTTTTGCTTTTTCTGATTTTTGTCTTTTTGGCAGGCGCTGGGCCTCTTTGGGTCTGACTTGTTTTTTTATTTTTGCTAGCTAACCCCCTGTAGGCTGTTTGCGCCCCTGGCCCAAGTTTATTTATTTTTATTTTTATTTTTATTCATTTCATTTTTATTCTCTTAAATATTTTTCCTAATATTAAAAAATCACAAAAAATATATTTTTATTTTAACTTAGTTTATTTTATTTTTCTCACAAAAAAATATTTTATTTAACTACACATTATTTATTTTTATAGACTAGTCTTGTAAATTAAATTAAAACTAGGTTAGTATTTATTTTCTCTTTACACCTATTAAAGTATATTATGTTAATATAAAAAAGGCTAAAAATATTTTATAATACTATAAATATTTTCAAGACAAAAATACCAAAAAAAAAACACTTTTCTCATAAACTTATTTTCTTTTATTTTAACTAATAGATCTAGAGTTTTGTTTAAAAATCTTTTCTTAAACAAATTTAGGGTTTACCTTTCTTTATTAATTGTTTTCTTTAATTAATTAGGTTAATACGAAATCCTTTTCTCTAAAAAATCCAAACAAATATCCATTTACTTCACATTTTATATTTTTGTACATTTATTCACTTTTGTACATTGTATCCATTTAATTCCTTGTACATTAATACCCATTAAATATGATTGTAATAGACTAACTAGGTTTACATTTTTGCAATCCCCATTCAATTTGTATACCCCCATCCCCACAAATGTTGTAATAGCGTAGTAACTTTAAATTTCGCAATTTATCACTTTTATAACATGCTAGTAATTAGGTTTTGTATGGAAAGACTAAAACCAATACCTAGAAAATCCTAATTCAAGACAAAAATAAGCATGAAAACAATACACTTGTACACAAGCATCCTTAGGGTTATTTCCACTTGTTTGCCTTATACAAAATGGCCATATTACGCATGTAAGGTATCTTAGCAAAAACAAAGCAACTACAAGATCATGGTCCCTCGATGACGCTATCTAAGTTGCCTTTCAAATGATATTAGTCCCTAAAAAGATTGCTAAGATACCTTACAATATTGCTAATCATGGTTATACGATGACCCACGTCCATCCCTTTACATCCAAAGATAGGGTTGCTTACCAAATCAATAGTAAAATAACAATGTCAAAGGAAAAGAAAATGAACAAGAAAGACTTTTGAGTAGGTAGAGTGCTCCTAATTACTTGCACAATTTCAAAACAAAACATCCTTGCTATTTTCAAAACAAACACCTACACTTTCAAAACATCTTACAAAACTTGAAAACATTTTCAAAAAGATCAAATATATTTGTATACATTCTTACAAACAAGAATCATTACAAAGATTGCCTAAACAATGACCTCTTTACAAAATACTTTCAAAAACCACACCAAGCACAATTTCAAACAAAAGCAAGTGATCTAGCAAGTAACTAAGAGCCCATGTAAAACCATGGATGAAAAGGGTGCTAATACCTTCCATTTTCATAATCTACCCCTCGAACTCAAGAAATAATCTCAAAGGTCTTTCCTGTGCTTTTTCACCTTTCCTTTTGGATAAAAGAAAAGTCGGTGGCGACTCTTGCTAACCGCAACATTTGCAATCAAATGCAAAACCTTCAAGTCAGTTCTCCCACCGTATCACAGAACTGGCGACTCTGCCGAGGAAATTCTAAAAGTTGGGTTACCTTAGGGTTAGATCACATTTACTTGATTGCATTGTTTGACTTGTATGCTTTACATTATGGTTCTTTGTTTGGGTTTGAATCCTCTACCCAGATTTGGGATACATTATAGGTAAGTAGCAATACGTTGTGGAAATTGTGCGGGGTATACCGACATGGTCTAAGCAATAGCTACGTTAGTGCGGCATATTTATGGGTATCGGTAGCCTTTGAGTTAATCAAAGAGAATACGAGGCCGCTGAGTGATGTCATGAAGCACTAATGAACTTTTAGAACCTTTACTTGACCAACTTGGCCTTTAGGATGTAGTGAGATGACCGGCTTTGGTGCAGTCTGAAGTTGGTAGATACTCGATACTACACTCATTGAGGTTTGGTTTCTTGGGATATTTCAGTCGCCATTAAAGAGGCTTGTGCTGAAACAATGACCAAGGAAATAGACCAGTTGTCGTACCCCAAATTAGCCCTATCTCTTTTATTTTTTTCTGGCTTTGGACTTTGCATTCCATTTGCATCATTTTATTACTCAGTCATTTGCATATCCCGCATCTCATGGAATCAGGCGCCTTGGTTCGACGTATTAGGGTTGCACCCTCTTTATGTCTAATTTTGTTTTAAAGTTTTCTTATCAGGTGAAAGGGAATTCTTTTGGTTCTCGATTAATGGATCGTGGAATGAATTTTGTCATCACGTTACAAGTTTGGTTCTCGCTTAAATTTATCAGAGCCTGGATTAGGTTTTTTTCCCTATTTGTTGGTCAAGAGGCTAGGGTTTTGGGTCCTCGGTTTCTGTGAAGATGTTTCTTTCGCCTGCCTCAAAGATGGCTCAAAGCTCAGTGCATTAGGTCAAGAATTCCATCTCCTCACATTTCAAGTTTCTTCTTAAAGTCTCTAAGCCATTGAGCTGAGAATTTGAAGTTTAAGTTGACAAATGTGGAGTTTGGGCACAAGCAATGAGGCTGGGGGTCATGACGATCAAGGCATGTTTTGTTGTTTAAGTTACAAGTTGTTGTGGTTTGAATATCAAAATTAGGGTTCTGGTCGAGAAGTGCAAGTCTGGTTCAAGTGTGAGGAGAAGATAAGGTTTAAGTGGTCATTTTGTTTTGGGTTCAAATTAACCAAGTGGAATTAAATTCTCAAGCATTTATTTTGTTTGAGAGTTTGATTGGATTTTGAAAGATAAGGCGCATTGATTGCTTGAAATACAATGTCACAATGTTTGTTCATGATTTCTTGAAATTCAAGTTATAAAAGAAAGATGTGCACTCAAATCATTCAATTGGAAATTGTTTCTTTCATTCAAAATTCAAGAGTTTGTTTAATTTTCATACAACCGATTCATTCAAAATATTTCATTCAGGTTTTTGTGTTCATTACACTTTTGAAACAAGTTACAATTGCTATTTACAAAAACAAAAAAAAAGGGAATTAAGTGTTTCTTCTTCAATTGTTATTGCTTCCTCTTCAAGCGAATTGCCCACATTCTTTACTAGCTTCGACCTTTTCATCTTACAACCCCGCTTGCCATCCGATACTTATGCTCATCAAACAAGGAAAAAGAAAAAGTTAGCAATCAACATATGAAAAATTACAAATAAGAATTAATTGATAAAAGGAATTAGTATCTCATCATAAGGGTTTGCATTTGGAATCAGTTAGGGAGTTATTTTTATCATGGTTTATTTTCTCTCCCAAATTGCAAATCACAAAATTGGTTTTCTTTGATTCACAAAAAGGGAGAAAAGAATAAATTGCAAATATTTTCTTATTGCCAAAGCAAAACAGCCAAGCTTCCAAACTAAAGCAACACTGCTAACAGCAGCAACAAGCAAACAAGACATAACAGAAAACTGCAGCGCCAAAAACAAGTCAAAATTACCAAACACACCAAAACAGCCAAAGAGATACAAGCCAGAAAAATATGCAGCAGCATACTGTCCAATAAAGCAGCAAAATCAGCACATACAAAATAACAATGATTCATAAAAATAGAAGGCTAACATTAGCCCAAAACCTCCACGCATCATCATGTTCCAAAAGAAGCAAACCCTTCAGAATTATGTAAAAAAAAGGCAACAACTTTGTGTCATAGAAAGATGAGAGAGAAAAAGATAAAACTTGTATTATGCAAGAACCAAAACAGTCCAAACACCTGCTCAAAACAGTCTGAAAATAACATCATATAAGGTAGCATAAAAACCTGCATCCTGAAGCACAAAGCCAGCATACCACATATGTTCAAAATTCACCATTTCCCCCCCTAATTTCCACCCATGTATCACTATAAAAGCAACTTTTTCATTGAAGCAAAGGGGGGATTTTTTTTGAGACAACCAGCAAATCGAGAAGGAGAAGAGAAATAAATATACAACAAGAAATATCACAGCATACCAAAGAAAACAAAACACCCTCCACTATCAATCTGTAACCAATCACTAAACCTGCAACAGGAGAAGAATCATGCTCCTAGTCCAAAGGGCCAAAAATCACAATTCTAGCTAAAGGAGGAGGAGCTAAGGAGCATACCTCTGGTTTTCTTTGTTACTTTACCATCGGCATTCAAATCCTTGGACTAGCTCCAAGTATGTAAATTATTTTCTTTTCCTCAACAGTACTGATTGTGGCCTCGCTATGATGACGTTAACCTACTTGTTTTCTTTTTTGCTAAGCCTTGGAACAGAGTTGTGAGTGAGTGTTAGGTAGTTACCACTGATAAGCAACGAGGGAGCAAGAACTTGTGAGAAAGTAATAGAAAATAATAGAAAGACAGAGTTTGTTAAAACTATAAAATAAAGCTAAAAAAAGGATACATCACTGACTCCACTGTAGATCTGCCCATTTACCCTCATTCTTCACAATCTTGTACTGCAGCCAAACTCTCTTTAATCCCCTGTGCACTCAACTTCCAGCAACACCATTTTTTTTATTATCTGTAACAAAACCGCACTATAACATTTTAAGAAGTAGAGTAGGAACCAAAACCAAAAGGGAGGAACCAGATTACCGTTTTTTTAGCAGAAACCTCCTCTCTTTAATGAACCATTTGGAGTTGTTAGGTTGTTGTGGTAGGCAATAGAGATTAAGGCCGTGAGAGAATGAACAGAGTCGAACCGTGAGACCCCAAAACCGATTCGTAGCTAGTGTTTCTGTAAACCGTTAGAAGCAAGAAATCAAAACCAAATCATAAGATTAAAACATGTAAGATGAGAGATCTGGGAATCAGAGAACTCAGCCGTGAGATTGATTTCCGATTGGAGCTTGTTGTTGTTCGATTAAGACTGCGAGGGAGGTTTTTTTGTCGTCATTGTGCATCAAAGCAAGAGGGAGCCGCCGAGCTTGTTGTTTGGTGCTCGTTGTTCGATTGATCGGGAGAAACTGAGCGGAAGAGGTTTACGGAACAGAAGAAGTATTTTTCAGAGCAGCAGGTTTGTTGTTGTTGTTACCGTGAGCAGATGTAGAGGGTTAGTTGAGAGGAGGAAGAGTTTTGTTGTTGTGATCAAACCGATTTTGTTGTGCGGCATAGAGGTAATTGATGGATGTTGGTGAATGAAAAGAAAACAAAGAAAACAGGGAGAGAGATTCGCTGATGTTTAGCTTTTTGGTTAACTGCTTTTTCTGTTGGAATTGACAAAGACGACTTAATCCGTTTTCTCTCTTTCCAATATTGCCAGTAGCAGCCGCGCCTCTCCCATTTGCAATTAGGGTTCCCAACTTTTTCCTTGTCCTTCCCAACCGGGTCGGTCCATTGGGCCGCTGGCCCATTTTCTTCTATTCATTTTTGTCAATTTCCCCTTTATTTATTATTATAAGCCTAGTTATAATAGATAACAGCATGGTTCAGTTGGTGAGGTAGTTAGCAATAATTCAGGAGGGACGCGGGTTCAAGTCCAGGCTGGGACGTTTTTTTTATTTCTTTTAGCTTTATCTCCTCATTTTTTCTAACTTATTATTATATATTTATAATTATTATAAAACATAAAAAACATGCTTTTATAATTTAATCTTTATTTAATTTGTTATTAATCTGTTATTATTTAATCATTCAAAAATATAGGTTTTATAATTTAGTTTTTTATTTAATTTTTTGTTATTTGTTTAAATTGTTAAAAAATAAAATACATGCTATTGTAATTTAGTCTTTATGTAATTTTGGTTGTTTACTTAATCGTTTAAAACGCATGCTAGTACAATTTAATTTTCATTATTTAATTGTTCAATTGTTATTTAAATTAATTTTGTCATCGATCGTTAATATCTTTCGTTCGTCTCAAGTCCAAGGGAAATGTTTTGACTTTGTTGACTTCACGTCATCAAACACGTCTCGTCTAATCGTGTGAATACCCTCATTCATCTTTCATTTGTTTATTATTTTTTTAAAACCTAAGATAATTTTCCTAAAAGATTCAATTTTCAAACTCACACCTTTTAAGTTAAAACCTCTACATTAGGTCGTCGTATATTCGAAATCTCATCCGCATCCATTTTTAGCCAAACAAACTATTTTAATCAAGTCAAAAAATCCAAAAACACTCTTTAATCATTACTTGAATTCATTTTAAAACTCGCAAAAACACTCAACCAATCAAAACTCCCCCAAAGGGCATGTTATCTTCGTTCTATCGCGATACCGGTCGTGCCTATTGCTAGAATGCGTGTGTTAACGTCGCCCACTAAAAAAAACACAAACAAATAAACCATTTTCTAGAGGAACTACGATGTTCTGATTCCTTCATTGGATACGTAGGCAAAGGGTCACGAAACCCTCACGAACGCAATAATAAAAATCATTCATTTCCCTTTTAGCAAGCATAGTTGTAGATAAATACACCCTTTAAGACAAAAAAACAAAATGGATCCCGTTGAGTACAACGGATGCGAGGGGTGCTAATACCTTCCCCTCGCATAACCGACTCCCTTACCCTTTCTCTTGGTCGCAAGACCATCTTATCCATTCCCTTGTGGTTTTATCGATATTTCCCCTTCCTTCGGGATAAATAAAGTTCGATGGCGGCTCTGTGTTTACTGCCGGTAGCTTCAGCTGGCGACTCTGTTGGGGACTTTTTGCGAGTCTCTCCTAGTTTTATTTATTTGTCTTTTTGGATGTTTATTTGCTTCATTCTGCTTTATTGTTTTATTATTGCCTTATTCTTCTGTGTATATTTCATATATTGTTGCTACTCACATATTCTGGATGATGTTGGGTTTGGTGATTACTTTTGATAAGTCCTATACCCGGACTTGGGTTACACATAGGATTAGGACGGGCGGTATAATCATGTTAACTTTGAGGGAGTAATCCCGAAGAAGGAGGCATGAAAATCCCCCACTCAGTGGAGGTCCCCTTGAAAGTAGTGATGTTTACCGAGTAATCGGGAAGACGTCGTTACTTTTGACCTGGGAACTCGAGAAGCTGAGGGTCGTAGAACCATTAACCCATCCTGGCCTTTTAGATGCAGTGCGGAGACTATAACGGGGTAATCCGGAAGTAGTTGTCATGCGATATTGCACTCGAACGAGTTTTTCCTACGAATATTACTGATTACCAAGTAATTGGGACGTCGGTAATATCCAAAGGAAGAACGTAGACTTCGAGAACTCTTTAGAACCTTGTTTGGCAGGTGATAAACTCCTAGTACATACCTCATGGGTGGTTACTATGACTCCATGCCTGTGACGTCGGACTTTTGATCCTGTTACTTTCAGCCTGTGCAACGGACTACACAATGGTTATCCAGAATATGTGGAGCTGAGACTTCATGCCATACCATACCATGACATCATATCATCGTGTATATCTCATATCTAGGGAAATCCAAAGACCAGTCTTATTGATATAGATTTTCAAAAAAGGGAAATTTTAAAAGATAGACGAGTCTTTGGGTCTCCTCAGAAATGAAGATAAAGCATTCATCCATATTACCATGCATTCATTTTTCCCAACAAAAACTCATTGGGGTCCCTTTTATCATACTACAGTAAACAGCAAAGACGACTCCTCCACATCCTTACCGTACCAGAGGCAACCAGCAAAGGCTAATGCATCTTTTTAAAGAGAACCAGAATGCACTCCGTCGGGATATGGACACCATGGGTACTCGCATGGATCAACTTATGGAAACCCTTCATGCCGTGATCAAGGGTCAAGAAGAACTACACCAAAGTGTTGCCAAGCTTACTACTGCTGCACCCTCCACTTCTGCTAATGGGAGAAATGACAATGCAAATGTTGAGACTCATATCGGTGCTCCTAAGAATGATGTCGACGATCATCATGATGTTATTGATCTTGATGAACCCCAAGTGAACCTTGCTACCGGGGTTGCCGAAACTACAAAAATGTATCATGCTCTCGAAGAGAGACTTAGAGCCATGGAGGGTATCAAGGCTTCCGGATTCAATACTGCTGCAATATGCCTCGTGCCTGGGGTAGTTATTTCTCCCAAGTTCAAAGTCCCAGAGTTTGACAAATACAAAGGCACTTCTTGCCTAGAGACTCATCTTCGTTCCTATTGTCGCAAAATGGCGGCCTATGCTGAAAATGAACCTTTACTCACGCATTTCTTTCAAGACAGCTTGACCGGGGCACCATTGGATTAGTATATGCAATTGGAAAGATCTCATGTCAGTACTTGGGGAGAGCTTGCTGACGCTTTTTTGAAACATTACCATTACAATACTGCCATGGCTCCTAGCCGTACTCAGCTCCAAGGGATGGTACAAAAATCTGAAGAGTCTTTCAAAGAATACGCTCAGAGGTGGTGTGAACTGGATGCAAGGGTCCAACCTCCTCTCTTGGATCGTGAATTGATTGATCTGTTTATGGGTACTCTACGAGGCCCTTATCTCCAACATATGCTCAGTAGCACTTCTACTTCTTTCTCTGATATGGTCATTATTTGGTGAACGCGTTGAGACGTGCATTAAGGCTGGAACGATTCAAGGTGTTCCTAACAATGTTAACAACAATGTGAGCATTAGTAGAAAACCATTCTCTGGATTTGTCAAGAAGAAAGAGGGCGAGACTAGTGCCATTACCATCAACCAAGGAAGAGCTCCCGCATTTCCTCAAGTCCGATTCCCTTATTTTCCTACACCTGCTGCTGTTCCCAACCAATTTGTTCCTCAAGTATATGTTGCTACAACTCCAGCACCCTGGATGGCCCAACAACGGCCTTTCGCTCCGCAACCACATTATGCTCCACAACAACAATTTTCACCTCCTACAACTTATCAACAACAGAATCAACATCTTCAAGGCCCGAGAGCTCCTCCAAGACAAAGAGCCCCTGAAAGAAGATTTGATCTCATTCCCATGTCCTACGCTCAGCTTCTCCCACAGTTACTTGCTAGTCAATTGGTTCAATTGCCCGAAGTCGGTCCGCCGCCAAATCCTCTCCCTAGGGGGT
The DNA here is from genome assembly GCA_948472305.1 of Vicia faba. Lineage (NCBI taxonomy): Eukaryota > Viridiplantae > Streptophyta > Magnoliopsida > Fabales > Fabaceae > Vicia > Vicia faba. The sequence continues at coordinate 1,474,732,485 of OX451735.1, read as the reverse complement.
ATGATATTAATGCTCATTGCGAATTTCATTCTGGTGCCCCAGGCCATACAATTGAAAATTGTAGAGCATTCAAATGCAAAGTTCAAGACCTCATCGATGCAAAGGCAATCAACTTCAACCCTGTTGGTCCGAATATTCAAAATAATCCCATGCCTCCTTATCAAGGGGGAACGGTATGTGCTATCGAAGAAGTTAATGAACGGGTTTTGGTATCAAGGGTTAATGAAATCAAGATATCTTTAGAAACTGCCAGAGAACATTTGCTGAAGCATGAGGTCCTACAAGAACTCCATGACTTTTTCTTAACATGTTCCTCCAAACCTGAAGAGTGTGTTGGGTTAAAGACGGCCATCCAACAGTTGATTGATGAAGATGTCCTACAGATAGAGAAAGTATTTCGATAAGAAGAGATTGATGTCCTGGAAATCCCCTACTATCCGAGAAGCTTTTCAGCAACCCCTAATATTCCGTTAACAATTCAGGTTCCTATTACCCCCACAATGATTCAAGCTCATATTCCTCTTACAAGCAACGACTCGAAGGCAGTTCCATGGGAGTATAATATGGTCTATATTCATGGAAGGAGGTATGAGTGCCCTCCGGTTGGTGACAAGAATGTTACCAACATTGCGGGAACCAGTAACATGACTCGCAGTGGTCGGATCTTTTCTCCTCCACCACCACCTCCTAGGAAAACTAATAGTGAAGCTCTAGCAAAGGCCAGGGGAAAGCAAGTGATGGATAATCAACCCGAACTTTGTGTAGGACAAGAAGCGGAGCAACTTTTGAGAATTCTCAAGTGGAGTGATTACAAAGTAGTGGATCAACTCAACCAGACACCATCCAAGATATCCATCTTATCTCTCCTTTTGTGTTCATAGGCCCACCGCAATGCCTTATTGAAGACCTTATGTTCTGCTCATGTTACCCAAGATATCTCTGTGGCCCAGTTTGAAGGAATAGTCACCAATATTATTGTGGGAAATTTTTTGGGTTTCCGTGATGATGAACTCCCAATTGAAGGCCGAGCCCACAATAAAGCGCTGCATGTTTCTATGAAGTGTTTGAACACTGTTTTATCTCGAGTTTTGGTGGATACGAGATCTTCACTCAATGTGATGCCTAAGGCTACTTTGTTTAAGCTAAATATGGACGGAGTAATGATGAGGCCCTCCACTTTAAGTGTTCGGGCGTTTGATGGTTCGAGAATATCGGTGGATGGAGAAGTGGATTTGCCTGTCAAGATTGGTCCCCACACTTTCTATTTGTCATTTTATGTCATGGACATCCGTCCATCCTATACTTGCATTTTGGGTCGTCCATGGATTCATGTAGCAGGAGCTATGACATCTACTCTTCATCAACGCCTGAAGTTCATTGCGAATGACCAAGTTATCGTCGTTTTCAGGGAAGAAGACATAGTGATTAATAATCTGACTACCTACCGTTATGTGGAAGTAGAAGGCGAAGTACAAGAGTTACCCTTTCAAGCTCTGAAGATTGTTACCATTGACAAATTCCTCGTCGTGGAATGTAAGAAGTCTGAGATACCCCTGGCCTCTTTGAAGGATGCCAAAGCCCTCATAGAAGCCAGACCTCCCCATGACAGTTGAGGCAAATTGATTGAGGTGCCAGAGAAGAAAGATCGTTTCGGTCTTGGGTATCAGCCGTCATCCTCCGTGCAAGCTGGTCAGATTCCTCTCAAAGGACAGCAGGTTCCCCCAATTTCTGAAGTGTTCGTCAGTGCTGGTGTAGGCAAAGAAGGACAAGTGCTCTCCACAAATGCTGAAGGTGACGATGAAGATATTTCAAGATTTATCTATCAAGTTGCGCCGGACCAGGAGCTCAACAATTGGACTGTTGTGGACATCCCTGAAGTTGTTTTCCTTGACGTGTAATTTTCTGTTTCCATTTTAAGTCGTATGTCCTGCCCAAGGCATACTGACAGCTTGTAGAAGGGGCCCCCTATGTTTCAATCTTCGTTTAACATTGAATGAAAAATCGCACTTTCGCATACAATTTTGTTCCCTGTCTTTTCTTTTACTTTTACTTTTTCAAAATAAAAATGGAAATACTTTTCTTTTTATATTCTAAATATTCTTTTTCACTTTCTAAAAATAAAACATAAAATCATCGATCATGCAGATCTGTCTCGGACTCCGTTGGAAATGATAATGCTATGGCTCCTTATATCCTGGAGAATTCAGTTGATCATGCTAACGGAGATTGTGAAGTCCCTGAAGAACTAGTCAGGCTCTTGAGACAAGAAGAGAAGGTCATCCAGCCGTATCAAGAAGAAACAGAAGTCTTCAATCTCGGTACCGAAGAGGTAAAGAGAGAAGTTAAGATAGGGGCCACCTTGCAAAGTGAAGAAAAGAAGGGGTTGATTGAATTGCTTTAAGAGTATGCTGACATCTTCGCCTGGTCGTACGAAGACATGCCCGGGTTAGACACTGATATAGTAATGCATAGATTGCCACTCAAGCCAGAATGTCCTCCTGTAAAGCAAAAACCAAGAAGGACCAGACCCTACATGGCTTTGAAGATTAAAGAAAAGGTTTAGAAACAGCTCGAAGCAGGTTTCCTATCTGTGATAAATTACCCGCCTTGGATTGCTAACATTGTGCCCATACCTAAGAAGGATGGTAAGGTACGCATGTGTGTCGACTACCGAGACTTGAATAGAGCGAGCCCTAAGGATGATTTCCCTTTGCCTCATATTGATGTATTGGTTGATAACACTGCTCAGTCTTTGGTGTTTTCCTTTATGGATGGGTTCTCTGGCTACAATCAGATAAAGATAGCTCCGGAAGACATGGATAAAACAGCTTTCACAACTCCTTCGGGTACCTTTTGCTATAGAGTCATGCCTTTTGGTCTTAAAAACGTTGGTGCGACATATCAGTGAGCTATGGTGACTCTCTTTCACGACATGATTCATAAAGAAGTTGAGGTGTATGTGGACGACATGATTGTGAAGTCACAGACTGAGGAAGAACATTTGGTTCATTTGAAGAAGTTGTTTGATTGTTTGCGAAAGTTCGGGTTACGGCTTAATCCCAACAAATGCACCTTTGGGGTTTGATCGGGCAAGTTACTTGGTTTTATCGTGAGTCAACGAGGAATTGAAGTAGATCCAGACAAAGTAAAAGCAATACAAGATATGCCGGCGCCGAAAAATGAGAAGGAAGTACGAGGTTTCCTTGGAAGGTTGAATTACATAGCCAGGTTCATTTCCCATCTTACTGCTACCTGTGAACCCATCTTTAAATTGTTACGCAAGAATCAGGATGTCTGTTGGGATGAGAGTTGTCAAGAAGCTTTCGAGAAGATTAAGTAATATCTTCAAGAACCACCAATACTCATACCACCAGTTCCCAGGAGACCTCTCATTATGTATTTGACTGTGCTTGAAGGATCTATGGCTTGTGTTCTCAGACAACATGATGATACTGGACGAAAAGAACACGCCATTTACTATTTGAGCAAGAAGTTTACTGATTTTGAATCGAGGTATTCCTTACTTGAGAAGACTTGTTGTGCTCTTACATGGGCAACTCGACGTTTGAGGCAGTATATGTTGACAAATTCTACACTTCTGATATCTAAGATGGATCTGATAAAGTACATCTTCGAGAAACCATCACTTACAGGCATATGGGCTCGGTGGCAAATGCTTTTGTCTGAGTATGACATCCAGTACGTCATACAAAAGGCTATCAAAGGTAGCATTCTTGCTGATCATCTCGCTTACCAACCATTGGAAGAATATCAGCCCATGAAGTTCGATTTTCTAGATGAGGATATTATGAAACTTGATGATAATGAAGGACCTGAACCAGGGGAGTGATGGACTCTCACATTCGATGGTGCGTCAAATGCTATGGGTCACAGTATTAGGGAAGTTCTGACCTCTCCACGCGACACTCACATACCTTTCACTTCCAGATTATGTTTTGATTGCACGAATAATGTCGCTGAATACGAAGCTTGTGTGATGGGCCTTGAAGCCGCCATTGATTTGAAGATCAAGATCCTTGAAGTTTATGGGGACTCTGCCTTAGTGATACATCAAGTACGGGGTGATTGGGATACACGGAACCCTAATTTAGTTCCATACAAGGATTACATAGTTGAGTTGTTGCCTGCTTTCGACGAGGTCACCTTTGAGCACATTCCTAGAGAAGCGAATCAACTGGCAGACACTCTGGCCACTTTAGCAACAATGTTCAAAGTTAGTTACCCTAATCATGCACCCAATATAAGGATTTGTCGTTACAAGGAGCCAACACACATTTTCCCTGCTCATTGTCTCACAACTGAAGATGTATCAGACGAAAGGCCGTGGTATTTCGACATCAAAAGATATCTTGAGAAGCAAGAGTACCCTGAAGGTGCTACAATTTGTGATAATCGTACTCTTAGAAGGTTGGCGTCTAAGTTTTTACTGTCATGAGACGTTCTGTACAAGAGAAACTATGATTCAGTTCTACTCAGATGCATGGATAGACACGAGGCAAAATCCATTATACGAGAAATACACGAGGGCTCTTTTGGGACTCATGCCAGTGGACATTCCATGGCCAAGAAAATCCTACGAGCAGATTATTTCTGGATGACGATGGAAAGTGACTGTTGTGTATATGCCAAAATGTGACACAAATGTCAGGTTTACGTAGACAGGATACATGTTCCTCCCACTCCTTTGAATGTGATGACTTCACCATGGCCCTTTGCAATGTGGGGTGTCGATATAATTGGGCGAATCGAGCCGAGCGCTTCAAATGAACACAGGTTTATCCTCGTTGCTATTGATTACTTCACCAAGTGGGTGGAAGCGGCTTCGTACAAGAATGTGACCAAGCAAGTTGTCACTCGTTTCATCAAAAGAGAGATCATTTGTCGTTATGGAACTCCTAACAAGATCATCACTGATAACGGGTCAAATCTCAACAACAAGATGATAAAGGAAATGTGTGAAGAGTTCAAGATCGAGCACCATAATTCATCGCCTTATCGACCGAAGATGAATGAGGCAGTTGAAGCCGCTAACAAGAACATAAAGAAGATCTTCCAGAAAATGGTGAGAACATACAAAGATTGGCATAAGATGTTGCCTTTTTCCCTGCATGGCTATCGAACTTCGGTGTGTACTTCCACTGGGGCAACTCCGTTTTCACTAGTCTATGGTATGGATGCGGTACTCCCGGTCGAAGTGGAAATTCCTTCCTTAAGGGTTCTGATGGATACTAAACTTGATGAAGCTGAATGGATTCAAACCCAATCTCATCTAAGAAAAGCGCCTGGCAGCCATTTGTCATGGTCAGTTATATCAACAGCGTCTCAAGAGAGCATTTGACAAGAGGATTCGGCCTCGAGAGTTCCACACAGGTGACCTGGTCTTAAGAAAGATTATCCCAATCCACACTGATCCAAGAGGCAAGTGGACTCCCAACTATGAGGGACCGTACATCGTGAAGAAATCTTTCTTAGGAGGTGCTCTAATCCTGACAAACATGGATGGGGAAGACGTTCCGCTTCCAGTCAATTCAGACTCAATCAAAAAATACTACGCATGAAAGGACCCGCTAAGCCGAAAACCCGAAAGGGTGGCTTAGGCAAAAGTTAGGGCTAAAAAAGAAGGGGAAAAAATAATAACCCGCTAAGTCGAAAACCCGAAAGGGCGGCTTAGGCAAAAGTTAGGGCTAAAAAAGAAGGGGAAAAAAATAATAACCCGCTAAGTCGAAAACCCGAAAGGGAGGCTTAGGCAAAAATGGGTATCCCGGTGGATTGAAAACCCGAAAGGGCGATCCAGGCAAAAATTAGGGACAAAAAGTGAGAGACTGCAGTCCGAAGACTCTTCACGTACACCCTCCTAATGCGGGATGGATCAATCTATCTATTATCCTTTGGAAGCATGACACTAGGACGACCCAGAATGCGAGAACTATAGCAATATCAGTTTTAACGGAAGTTCGAGATTTTCTTATTGCCATTTTACTCGTTGTATTTCTTTTCTTTTCCGCAACTTCCTCATTTAGGGGTTGTTTCTATGTATGAATGCCCATTCACGGGCCAAACTCATTAATAAAAATTCGCCCATCCATTAAAAAAATATTTGTTATGTTCTCTTACATTATTTTTCGTATGCATTGAAAACAATAAGTCAGTAATAATCACGAGCTAAGATGTGAAACACTACATTACATGGATATGAAGGCATCCCCAGGGAATGTTGTGGCTTCCCAAATGTTCGTTCTTCTGTGCAGGTAGCAAGTCATAACGGTCACCTGGACCAAGATGTCATCCTCGTCACCTCCTTACAACCGACCGAGCGCCCGATTCTCCCACGTGGAGAGACTTGGGGCATTGGTTGAGATCCACGTCTCTTTTTCAGTTATTCACAAAAGTCCAACACATGAAGGAAGTCAGATCAAGTCATTTCTCCTTCACAAAATTTAATTCCCCAGTGAACTCGACAAGGCTAACCCTTTTCTCTCAAATTTCAAGCACCAGCCCATATTAGTACCTCAAGATGACGAGCAACGGATCCCAATGAGCTTTTGGAATTTTGCATACGATAATCATCATGACATATTGCATTGCATCCTCAAACGCATAGCATATCCATGGATCATCTCAAATGCATATGAAGCATGAGCCAGATCAGTACCAAATCAATCCCAAATCAACAAAACATCCTCACAAAGAATATCATCCTCATAAGTCCCAGTCAACATCTGTCATTACACTGCCAACTAAAATAAGCCATGGTGTTAGTACGTCATGCTCCCCAACTCTCAATACTCATTTTATCTTTCTAAGGTCGTAGGTCGCCCATAGATCTTACCTTCACTTTACCTCTCTTAAGGTCGTAGATCGTCCGTAGGTCTTACCTTCGCATTTTAGGGTCGTAGATCGTCCATAGATCTTACCATCGCGTTATATTTTTAGGGTCATAGATTGTCCGTAGATCTTACCATCACGTTATATTTTTAAGGTCATAGATCGCCCGTAGATCTTACCGTCGCATCATCTTTCTAAGGTCGTAGGTCGCCAATAGATCTTACCTTCACTTTACCTCTCTTAAGGTCGTAGATCGTCCGTAGGTCTCACCTTCTCATTTTAGGGTCATAGATTGTCCGTAGGTCTTACCTTCACATTTTAGGGTCGTAGATCGTCCGTAGATCTTACCATCGCGTTATATTTTTTTTAAAGGTCGTAGATCGTCCGTAGATCTTACCATCGCCTTATATTTTAGGGTCGTAGATCGTCCGTAGATCCTACCTTCGCTATATCTCTTTTAGGGTTGTGGGTCGTTCGTAGGTTTCACCCTCACGTTATCTTTCTAGGGTCGTAAGTCTTCTGCAGACTTTACCCTCGTGTTATCTTTAAGTTTCTCATGAATCCTACCTCCAGTCATCGCGACATTATTCAACCATGTTTATCCATCCTGACCAGTCCACCAGAAGACCAGATTGTCTTTTCCCAGCAAATATTCACACCAATGGATGACACTCACACCATCTCTCCAGGGAAAATTTCGGGTCTTGGTATTTAATCATCTTCCACCTTGAACTTCCGAAAGGCTGACGCCAATCTCGCCTTCAGGTTTAAGACGATTAAATAGGGGCAACTGTCGTACCCCAAATTTTCCCTATCTCTTTTATTTTTGTCTGACTTTGGACTTTGCATTCCATTTGCATCATTTTATTACTCAATCATTTGCATATCTCGCATCTCATGGAATCAGGCGCTTTGGTTCGAGGTATTAGGGTTGCGCCCTCTTTATGTCTAATTTTGTTTTAAAGTTTTCTTATCAGGTGAAAGGGAATTCTTCTGGTTCTCGATTAATGGATCGTGGAATGAATTTTGTCATCATGTTACAAGTTTGGTTCTCGCTTAAATTTATCAGAGCCTGGATTAGGTTTTATTTCCCTATTTGTTGGTCAAGAGGCTAGGGTTTTGGGTCCTCGGTTTCTGTGAAGATGTTTCTTTCACCTGCCTCAAAGATGGCTCAAAGCTCAGTGCATTAGGTCAAGAATTTCATCTCCTCACATTTCAAGTTTCTTCTTAAAGTCTCTAAGCCATTGAGCTGAGAATTTGAAGTTTAAGTTGACAAATGTGGAGTTTGGGCACAAATAATGAGGCTGGGGGTCATGACGATCAAGGCATGTTTTGTTGTTTAAGTTACAAGTTGTTGTGGTTTGAATATCAAAATTAGGGTTCTGGTCGAGAAGTGCAAGTCTGGTTCAAGTGTGAGGAGAAGATAAGGTTTAAGTGGTCATTTTGTTTTGGGTTCAAATTAACCAAGTGGAATTAAATTCTCAAGCATTTATTTTGTTTAAGAGTTTGATTGGATTTTGAAAGATAAGGCGCATTGATTGCTTGAAATACAATGTCACAACGTTTGTTCATGATTTCTTGAAATTCAAGTTATAAAAGCAAGATGTGCACTCAAATCATTCAATTGGAAATTGTTTCTTTCATTCAAAATTCAAGAGTTTGTTTAATTTTCATACAACCGATTCATTCAAAATATTTCATTCAGGTTTTTATGTTCATTACACTTTTGAAACAAGTTACAATTGCTATTTACAAAAACAAAAAAAGGGAATTAAGTGTTTCTTCTTCAATTGTTATTGCTTCCTCTTCAAGCGAATCGCCCACATTCTTTACTAGCTTCAACCTTTTCATCTTACAATCCCGCTTGCCATCCGATACTCGTGCTCATGAAACAAGGAAAAAGAAAAAGTTAGCAATCAATATATGAAAAATTCCAAACAAGAATTAATTGATAAAAGGAATTAGTATCTCATCATAAGGGTTTGCATTTGGAATCAGTTAGGGAGTTATTTTTATCATGGTTTATTTTCTCTCCCAAATTGCAAATCACAAAATTGGTTTTCTTTGGTTCACAAAAAGGGAGAAAAGAATAAATTGCAAATATTTTCTTATTACCAAAGCAAAACAGCCAAGCTGCCAAACTAAAGCAACACTGCTAACAGCAACAACAAGCAAACAGGACATAACAGAAAACTGCAGCGCCAAAAACAAGTCAAAATTACCAAACACACCAAAACAGTCAAAGAGATACAAGCCAGAAAAATATGCAGCAGCATACTGTCCAATAAAGCAGCAAAATCAGCACATACAAAATAACAATGATTCATAAAAATAGAAGGCTAACATTAGCCTAAAACCTCCACGCATCATCATGTTCCAAAAGAAGCAAACCCTTCAGAATTATGTAAAGAAAAGGCAACAACTTTGTGTCATAGAAAGATGAGAGAGAAAAAGATAAAACCTGTATTCTGCAAGAACCAAAATAGTCCAAACACCTGCTCAAAACAGTCTGAAAAAAACATCATATAAGGTAGCATAAAAACCTGCATCCTGAAGCACAAAGCCAGCCTACCACATATGTTCAAAATTCACCATTCCCCCCCCCCCCCTAATTTCCACCCATGTATCACTATAAAAGCAACTTTTTCATTGAAGCAAAGGGGGGATTTTTTTTGAGACAACCAGCAAATCGAGAAGGAGAAGAGAAATAAATATACAATAAGAAATATCACAGCATACCAAAGAAAACAAAACACCCTCCACTATCAATCTGTAACCAATCACTAAACCTGCAACAGGAGAAGAATCATGCTCCTAGTCCAAAGGGCCAAAAATCACAATTCTAGCTAAAGGAGGAGGAGCTAAGGAGCATACCTCTGGTTTTCTTTGTTACTTTATCATCGGCAGTCAAATCCTTGGACTACCTCCAAGTATGTAAATTCTTTTCTTTTCCTCAACAGTACTGATTGTGGCCTCGCTATGATGACGTCAACCTACTTGTTTTCTTTTTTGCTAAGCCTTGGAACAGAGTTGTGAGTGAGTGTTAGGTAGTTACCACTGATAAGCAACGAGGGAGCAAGAACTTGTGAGAAAGTAATAGAAAATAATAGAAAGACAGAGTTTGTTAAAACTATAAAATAAAGCTAAAAAAAGGATACATCACTGACTCCACTGTAGATCTGCCCATTTACCCTCATTCTTCACAATCTTGTACTACAGCCAAACTCTCTTTAATCCCCTGTGCACTAAACTTCCAGCAACACCATTTTTTTTATTATCTGTAACAAAACCGCACTATAACATTTTAAGAAGCAGAGTAGGAACCAAAACCAAAAGGGAGGAACCAGATTAACGTTTTTTTAGCAGAAACCTCCTCTCTTTAATGAACCATTTGGAGTTGTCAGGTTGTTGTGGTAGGCAATAGAGATTAAGGCCGTGAGAGAATGAACGAAGTCGAACCGTGAGACCCCAAAACCAATTCGTAGCTAGTGTTTCTGTAAACCGTTAGAAGCAAGAAATCAAAACCAAATCATAATATTAAAACATGTAAGACGAGAGATCTGGGAATCAGGGAACTCAGCCGTGAGATTGATTTCCGATTAGAGCTTGTTGTTGTTCGATTAAGACTGCAAGGGAGGTTTTGTTGTCGTCACTGTGCATCAAAGCAAGAGGGAGCCGCCGAGCTTGTTGTTTGCTCCTCGTTGTTCGATCGATCGGGAGAAACTGAGCGGAAGAGGTTTACGGAACAGAAGAAGTATTTTTCAGAGCAGCAGGTTTGTTGTTGTTGTTGTTACCGTGAGCAGATGGAGAGGGTTAGTTGAAAGGAGGAAGAGTTTTGTTGTTGTGATCAAACCGATTTTGTTGTGCGGCATAGAGGTAATTGATGGATGTTGGTGAATGAAAATAAAACAAAGAAAATAGGGAGAGATATTCGCTTATGTTCAGCTTTTTGGTTAATTGATTTTTCTGTTGGAATTGACAAAGACGTCTTAATCCGTTTTCTCTCTTTCCAATATTGCCAGTAGCAGTCGCGCCTCTCCCATTTGCAATTAGGGTTCCCAACTTTTTCCTTGTCCTTCCCAACCGGGTCGGTCCATTGGGCCGCTGGCCCATTTTCTTCTATTCATTTTTGTCAATTTCCCCTTTATTTATTATTAGAAGCCTAGTTATAATAGATAACAGCATGGTTTAGTTGGTGAGGTAGTTAGAAATAATTCAGGAGGGACACGGGTTCAAGTCCAGGCTGGGACGTTTTTTTTATTTCTTTTAGCTTTATCTCCTCCTTTTTTCTAACTTATTATTATATATTTATAATTATTATAAAACATAAAAAACATGCTTTTATAATTTAATCTTTATTTAATTTGTTATTAATCTGTTGTTATTTAATCATTCAAAAATATAGGTTTTATAATTTAGTTTTTTATTTAATTTTTTGTTATTTGTTTAAATTGTTAAAAAATAAAATACATGCTATTGTAATTTAGTCTTTATGTAATTTTGGTTGTTTACTTAATCGTTTAAAACGCATGCTAGTACAATTTAATTTTTATTATTTAATTGTTCAATTGCTATTTTAATTAATTTTGTCATCAATCGTTAATATCTTTCGTTCGTCTCAAGTCCAAGGGAAATGTTTTGACTTTGTTGACTTCACGTCATCAAACACGTCTCGTCTAATCGTGTGAATACCCTCATTCATCTTTCATTTGTTTATTATTTTGTTAAAACCTAAGATAATTTTCCTAAAAGATTCAATTTTCAAACTCACACCTTTTAAGTTAAAACCTCTACATTAGGTCGTCGTATATTCGAAATCTCATCCGCATCCATTTTTAGCCAAACAAACTATTTTAATCAAGTCAAAAAATCCAAAAACACTCTTTAATCATTACTTGAATTCATTTTAAAACTCGCAAAAACACTCAACCAATCAAAACTCCCCCAAAGGGCATGTTATCTCTGTTCTACCGCGATACCGGTCGTGCCTATTGCTAGAATGCGTGCGTTAATGTCGCCCACTAAAAAAAACACAAACAAATAAAACATTTTCTAGACGAACTACGATGTTCTGATTCCTTCATTGGATAGTGTTGTACCCCAATTTTTCCCTCTCATTTATCAAGACTTTTCTCACAAGACTTCTTTGACTCAAGACAAGTTTAGGGTTTGGTCAGCTCAAGACATCTCATCTTGCACTGATAACCCAAAATTAGGGTTTGAGTTTGCACAAGGATTTTTGGACCATCAATGCTTCATGTGACTTTCATACATCATTTTGGATCCGTAATATTGCTCATGACAAGTTTCAAGCCTTGAACCACATTTTTGATCAGTCAATTGGACAGTTGACCTAAAAATCAGTTGTATTGGGGAAAAAGTCAACCATGGCCAATTCACAGTCAAACTTCATAATTTTTTATCCACATCAACATTTTAGACTCATGTGTACCATTTGATCAAGTTTGGATTACAACTCCTCAAGAAATTTGATCAAATCATCAAAAGGGCGAAATGGTCAAAATTAGGATTTTGATTGAGAAAGGGCAATTTCTGATGTTTTAACCTAGCCAATGACCAATTGAGTTCAAGCATGATTTCAAGGATTCAATTGCATCATCTTGACTTAATTACATGGTTCAAAACATCTCAAATTCATTGGATTGACAGATGAAATTTGCAATCAACTAATCAAAAGTCTACTGTATACTGAAAAGTCAAACTTTGACTTTTTGGTCAAAATCAAGTACCAAGAGTCACAATTCATCAAGACATGTGAAAATGTGAAACTTGTTCACCAAGAAAACCAAATTTGAAAATTAGGGTTTGAATTTGAAAATTTTCATAACTTAGAAATTTTCTAAGTATGAAAATTTCCTTATTTTTTCTCAACTTTACACCATTTTTTCACCATGATGCATATTGATTCAAGAAAAGTCCCCAACATGAAAGTTGTAGACCTCCACGAAATATAAAACTTTGATTCACAAACTTTTCCCTAAAGATGCTTGGATATCAAGTTATAAATTTGTGAATACATGGTCATGAACTTCATAACTTAGTGAAATTTTGCCCTAATTTAGGCAGGTTTTGGCCCAACTTCATGGCAAATTTTCATCTAGTTCCAAGAAGTATATCAAAAAGCATTTCAAAGATGGATTATAAAGCAAATTTTAATCTTTCCAAAATGTCCAATAAATCTCCAAGATCATTTTTGAGTAGGGAGAATCAAAGAGAGGAAGTTGGCATTTTCTCACTTTTTGTTCAAGTCATTTCATGAAGAACCAAGTTGCAAATCAATCCTATGTTGGCTATTTCATCTTGTACAGGTCCTAAAATTGTTCCACACTCCTTAATTAAATGCTTACTCAGTTGACAAAGCCTCTATCCATGCTTTTGAACCTTTATCCAACTTATAATTCCACTTATGGCAAAAAGGTTCCATTGCCATTTTCATAAAGAACCACTTTTGCAAACTTTACAATTTTTGAGCTTTGAACCTGTCCCTTTGATGCATACAAACCACACAGGTCTCAAGAAAGTTGTACAAACTCATACCAACCCTAAGAAAGCTGGTACAAGCATGTGAAGCTTTAGTCTTGTCACTTTGCTTCAAGTACAAGAAAGTTGGCAAAAAGGCTAGCATTGGCAGATCTGTTGGGAAGCTGACCTAAGATCATTTCAATACTAATATACAAACTATATACAACACAAAAAACACTAAGCCAAGACTTGAAACACTCTGAGCAGGCAAAACACCAAAAATTGTCCAAAACATATCGTTTCTGCACAAACACATCCAGCTTCCATTTGGCTCGTGAGTTTTGTGTTTAGATCATTCCAATACCTTACATACTTGATATCAAACCCATCCAAACCATCATCCATGTTCTGTATTCTCTTTTCCACCATCTGCCGTTGTTGACTTTGAAGCTTGCAGTTAGACTTGGTTAGGGAGTTCTAGCTACTTTCAGAGCAAGGCAAGGGTTGGAATAGATTTAGGGGAGCTCAAGCAAGCATCAGGCCTCCATTAAAGTAACTACATTTCCATACACGATTCCAGCTGAAGGAGGTAAATTTTCAAACTTTATCTCCTTGTACAGGCAACCTTAGGCCTCGATTTGTGAATAAAAAATGTAGTTCTTATCATAACGAAGTTATACATATCATTATCTTGCATTGATTTTACTTGTGCTAAGAGAATTTGGAAGTTGAAATCTCTGAAAATATTAGGTTAGAATTTAGGGCTTTTAAAATTCTCTTTGATCTTAGATAGTTAGATTACATAACTTATATGGTTGGATTCGTGAGTTCAAATGCTACATTTTTCATGTTATAAGTTTTTATTTTCATGGAAGTATGAGGAAGTTACAGAGGATCCGGCCAAGGCTTGAAGAAGAAGATGAAACAGGACAAGGGCGCGTTTTGTAATATGTTGTTTTTGTTTCAGTAAAGACAATGGATGTGTGGCCACCCCAGTGGTAAAACAGCGCGCTGGTGAGACCCATGTCCTGGGTTCGAACCTGCGCGCTACTTTTGCATTTTTACAATTTTTCCCTTTTCAGTTTTTGACCTTTTTTTGGGCTTGGCTATTGGGCCAGTATTTTTTTTGCTAGCATATTACCACTGATTTACTGCATCACCTTCCTGCTAACTCTTTTCATATTTTATTTTATATTTGTTTTGTTTTCACATTTAATATTTTTAAATATTTTTCTTTAAAACATAAAAATTCCAAAAAAATATAAATTAATATATTACACTTTTATTTTATTTTTTATTATTTCTCACATAAAAATATAGTTCATTTTAATAGGATATAATTTAGTTTCCTTAATAAATTTGTAAATATAATTAAATATACTTAGTATTTTTATTTTGCATTTCATATTTATAAATCCCTATTTTTTTGCATACATACAAAACTTTATATTTTATTACAATATTATTTATTATTTTTACACAAGAAAATACACAAAATAATAATATAGAAACTTTATTTTCTTTTAAATAAAATTAGAGTTAAATCCCTTTCAAAAATTAAATATTTTTCCTTATATTTTTTAGGTTTAAATTAAATATTCTTTTACACAAAAAATAAGACATTAAAACATCCTTTTTACATGTACATTACATTGCATTACATTTTAAATATTGTTTTTGTATTTATCTTAAATTCGCACAAATTCGATTTAGTTGTAATAATGTATTTAGCTTTATATTGGTGCAAATCCCCATTCAAACTTGTATTCCCCCCTCCCATAAAATTGTTGTAATAGCTTAGTATATTTTACATTACGCAATTTATCGCTTTCATATGCCATGATTAGTAATTAGGGTTTGTATGATAAGAACAAAACAAAACAAATAGAAAATCCTAAATACAAGACAAAATCAAAGCATGAAAATAATACACTTGCACACAAGCACCCTTAGGGTTTCCCCACTTGGTTGCCTAAAACAAAAAAATGGCCATGTTACGCATGCGAAGTATCTTGGCAAAACAAAACAAATTTAAGATCATAGTCCCTCGATGAGGCTATTCAAAATTTGCCTTACAAAATGATCTTGGTCCCTCAAAAATGACAAGATACTTTGCAAACATTGCTAATCATGGCTATACGATGACCCACGCCTGTCCCGTTTACATCCAAAGATAGGGTTGCTTACCAAATCAATGGTAAGCCAACAATGTCAAAGGAATATAAAGTACATAAGAAAGACATTTGAGTAGGTAGATAGCTTCTAGTTATTTGCTCCATTTAAAACAAAATCCTTTCTATTTTCAAAACAAACACACACATTTCAAAAACATCTTACAAATATTGAAAAACAATTTCAAAAGACAAACATCTTTGTATACATTCTTACGAACAAGAATCATTACAAAGATTGCCTAAACGAATGGCTTCTTTTACAAAATACTTTCAAAAAAACACCAAACACAATTTCAAACAAACCAAAGCAAGTGATCTAAGCAAGAAACTAAGAGCCCATGGAAAATCATGGATGAAAAGGGTGCTAATACCTTCCCTTTTAATAATCTACCCCCCTAACTCAAGAAACAATCTCAAAGGTCTTTCCTGTGCTTTTTCACCTTTCCTTTTAGATAAAAGAAAAGTCGATGGCGACTCTTGCTAACCGCGACATTTTCGATAAAACGCAAAACCTCAAGTCAGTTCTCCCACCGCATCACAGATACGTAGGCAAAGGGTCGCGAAACCCTCACGAACGCAATAATAAAAATCATTCATTTCCCTTTTAGAAAGCATAGTTGTAGATAAATACACCCTTTAAGACAGACAAACAAAATGGATCTCGTTGAGTACAACGGATGCGAGGGGTGCTAATACCTTCCCCTCGCATAACTGACTCCCTTACCCTTTCTCTTAGTCGCAAGACCATCTTATCCATTCCCTTGTGGTTTTATCTATATTTCCCCTTCCTTCGGGATAAATAAAGTTCGGTGGCGGCTCTGTGTTTTCTGTCGGTAGCTTCACCAGTGATATTGAGCTCCTTAGAACCCGGTTACTATTACTAGGACAAGTTGAGCCAACTAAACTTCAAGAGGGTACTTACCTATGAGACTCCATGCAAGCCTAAACCTAAGGACTTGTTTGCTTTGTCTGTATATACATACTTGTGCATAACATCATGAACATCAGAACATCATACTCATTCACTAACCATTTCAAGGATCTGGGGATTTATCTTTGTTCTGTTTTGTAGGATATAGATTCTATTCGCAGGAAAACTATTCAAGTCAACCTTGTAAGGATCCCTCCACAACTTAAGGAACTAGCTTCAAGAATTCCTGAAAACTCTCCATTCACCGAGAGACATGGTCGCCTACTCAACTTGGTCACCTCTAACACAGATGAGGACATGATGAAGGTGCTCTTTCAGTTCTTTGATCCTTTACACCATTGCTTCACATTTCCCGACTATCAACTTGTGCCTACTTTGGAAGAATTCTCCTGGCTCTTGAGGATTCCCATTCTCAATCAACTACCTTTCAACGGTATGGAAAGAGACCCAAAGCCAGAAGAGATTTCTCAAGCTCTACACTTCCACTCATCTGATGTCACAACTCATTGGGAAACAAGGAGTGGTGTCAAAGGTTCCCTAGCAAAGTTCTTGTTCGAGAAAGCCCAAAACTGTTGTAACTCCTTGGATCTGCAAGCCTTTGAGGAAATTTTGGCTCTCCTCATCTATGGGATGGTTTTGTTTCCAAATCCTGACCAACTTATAGATGTGAACGCCGTCAAAATCTTCATGTCCCACAACCCGGTGCCTACATTGCTAGGGGACATCCTACATTCTTTTCACACTATGAGGAAAAGAGGTGTCCTTATGTGTTGCAATCCTCTCTTGGAAAGATAGTTTATTTCGCATCTTCCCCAATCTGTATTAAGGAACGAGCAAGGTTCAAGGTGGTCACAAAGGTTGATGACGCTCAAACATTCAAACATTCATTGGTGCTCCCGATCCATAGAGAATGTTACTATTGTTGACCATTGTGGAGAGTTCCATAATGTCCCCTTACTTGGCATTAGGGTATCACCTACAACCCCTGTTTATCTTTAAGACAATTTGGTTACGCTCGAAGGGATGGCCCGCATGAGATGTTGATTCAAGGTTTGGTATTTGACTACGACAACGACGATCAAGGTCTTCGCCAGAGATTTATCCGAGCTTGGAGGATGTTGAACAAGGTAGATAGCAAGACTTTGGGGCATAAAAATTCCATCCCTCTTGAGCCTTACCTCAAATGGGTACAAACTCGTGCTCAGAGTCTTATGATGCCTTATCCCTCTATTCTCCCGGTAATCATTGAGCCTGTCATGGAAGGAGATGTTCCGTATACTATCCTACATCCTGACATGCCCACCTCTCTTGAAGAACTACAAAGGGATTGGATACAACTCAAGGGGGAGCGAGATACTTTCGAAGCCCAATTCTACGCAAGCGAGAAGGAGGTTTTGGAACTCACTAAGAAATTTCACAAGGAGCAGACTCTGAATGCCTACATCGCACCAAAGAGGATTCGTACTACCTTTCTATCTTAGATTTTTTTGTATTTGTTTTGCCCAAGAAGGCATTGATGTACTCAAAGCTTTAATTTATTAATATAACGTTTGTTTCCTTTTTGTCTAAAACAAATTTGAATCTTAAGATCCTTGAAATCATTGCATATGCATTTATCATTCATCATAACATAAGAAGGTTTCTTGCCACAAGTCTCCTCATCTCTCTACTGTTTATTTCAGTAAGATGGATCTCGAGCAAACGGTGAAGGACCTCCAAGATCAGAATGCACAGTAACAGTTGTTCTTAACTCTGGCCAAAGGACAAGAAGAGTTGAAGACCTTGCTGATTAAGGAGAAGAAAAAGAAGACGAAGAAAATAACCAGAATTCTGAACATGGGAAGAAGATTCCAAGGGTAGACAAGAAGGGCCTTAGACTTTGCAACGTCATCTGGTGAGAAAGACAATCAAGATGGAAATGGCGAGGAAACAGTTGTTCAGTCTGATTCAGAAAGAGGAAGAGGAAGAAGAAGACTATTCTGAAGAACAATACCCTTCATCCGTCGACAAGTATAAGCATCTAGAAGAATGGTTGAGTGCAATGGAAATCCAAAAAGTGTTTGGCTTAGACTTTGAGGAGTTAGGGTTAGTATCGGGGATTGTCATTCCTCCAAAATTCAAAGCACCTGTGTTCGCCAAATATGACTGAGTCTCATGCCCTAAAATGCATCTCCGGTCCTATATGAGGAAAATCCAGCCCCATACCGCTGAAAGGATTTATGGGTACACTTCTTCCAAGATAATCTGTCTAGAACTCAACTTGATTGGTTTTATCAGTTATAAAGAGCCAATGTTCACAACTGGGAAGATCTTGCTACAGTCTTTTACAAACAATACCAATACAATGCTGATCTTGCGCCTACCCATACTCAACTCCAGAGTATGGCCATGGTTTCAAGTGAAGGCTTCAAGGACTATGCGTAAAAATGGAGGGACTTGGCCGGAAGAGTTCAAACTCCCGTATCTGAAAGAGAGTTGGTAGACATGTTTTTGGGCACCTAGTCTGGTCCTTTCTTCAATCACTTAATTAGGAGTTCATCGGCAGGTTTTACTGAATTGATATTGACCGTAGAAAGGGTAGAAGCTGAGATAAAGAATGGAAAGATTCAAAAAGATGCATCTTATGCTGCTGTAAGGAAGCCATTCATCGGAAAGAAAGAAGTGGTTGTTGTATATCCTTAGAGAAATCAAGATAGGGCCGAACGTCGTCCAATGGTGGGGGCTGTTATGATTCCTAAACCTGCGCCTGATCAGTAAAGAAACAACCAACCAAGAATGGAAAGACCAGTCAGACAATTCACCAGAATTAACATGACCCTATCTCAAGTATTGCCACATCTGTTAAGATCCAACATAGTAACCTTGAAAGAAGCTCCAAAGAACCCTAACATAATTTCTCCCCACTATCATCCTAATTCCCGTTGTGCATACCACTCTGAGAGTCCCGGCCATGACACTAATAACAGTTGGGCTCTAAAGAACAAAGTACAAGACCTCCTTGAAGCCAAAGAGATTGAATTCGATGCGCCAGAAAATCCCAATGTCATTTCTGCCCCTATGCCCAAACACAACCATAATACCAACGCCATTGAGGAAGATATGTTTGTTACTTCAGTTGATGAACTTATGACCCCACTCCTAATTATAAAAAAGAACTTATTGAATGCCAGTGTTTTCCCAGGCTGTGATGAAAGATGTCGTTTCTATTTGTCGTCACCAACTAGTTGTCCTTTGTTGAGAGCAGGCGTTCAGTGCCTAATATATAACAAGGAAATTTTGTTCGATAAGTCTTCAATTCCAACTATTTCTTATAATGATGTTTCCATCGTGACCATTTCCGACAATTCTTCCAGGGTCTCCACCAAAAGACCTGTTAGAATTACATCAGTTCCAAAAGTAGCTCCTTTGATAATTACAATGCCTGGACCAGTCCCGCATTTGTCAGACAAAATCGTACCATGGAATTATGGAGGGGATGTCTACTACCACGGTATCAAACAAGATTGGCCAGCTACCGAAGATTCAAGTTCTGAGAAGGTTGACTCCAATATCAGTAATATTGCAGGTACTAGCAAGATTACCCAAAGCGGAAGGATATTCTCTCCAGAAATTGCTCCCCCAAAAACAGTTTCTGGACCCGTAATCATTCTTGTTGTTGTTGCTCCTCCAAAGGTTGTTCCCAGTCCTACAATCATCTCTGCTAATACTCCTGCTGATAAAGCTGTTACAATCCCTGATATCACCCCTATTGATATTCCTGCTGCCGAATCAACTGAGACTCAAGGTAAAAGTATTCTGATTGAGCCTGTCCGGATGAAGGCACAATCATTGGCTATCCCCGGGACCTCCCAGAAAGAGATGGAGGAAATTCTAAAGATCATAAAAAGAAGCGACTATAATATAGTCGAGCAACTGGGGCAAACTCCATCTAAAATTTCCATGTTCGCTTTACTACTATGTTCCAAGGCGCATGCAAAGGCCTTGGTAAAATTCCTGAAAACTGCCCATGTACCCAAGAAACATCTGTCGATCAGTTCCAAGACTGCATAGCCATCTTGACTGCAGATAATGGTTTAAGTTTCTCGGATGTTGATTTAACGCCAAGAGGGAGGAAGCATAATGAGGCATTAAATGTCTCAGTGGAATACATGGCACGACTCTGGCTCATGTGTTGGTTGACACTGGTTCATCTCTGAATGTGTTGCCTAAAAAGGCTCTTGATAGGCTTGACTACAAGGGATTGACATTGAAACCAAGCAACATAGTAGTGAGAGCCTTTGACGGCTCAAAAAGGATGGTGCATGGGGAAGTGGACATCCCCATAAAGGTTGGAACCCAAACATTTGATTCAACTTTTTATGTAATGGATATTCGCCCTTCATATTCCGGATTGCTAGGCCGACCATGGATTAACAATGTCGGCGCAGTTACTTCTACATTGCACTAAATGCTGAAATACCCAATTCAAGGGAAGATTATCACCGTTCATGGAGAAGAAGAGTATATGATCAGCCATCACAATTCCTTCAGATATGTGGAATTAGATGGTGAATTTATTGAAACTCCATTCCAGTACTTTGAAGAAGTCCCGCAAGATGTGGCAGTGACCAAGGTCGTGTCTCAAATTCCCAAGACCACAAGGCCTCCACTCAGGATGTCATCTTTGAAGGACGCCAAGGCAGTGATAGAAGAAAGTGGATGCACTATTTGGGGACAACTCCCAGATATCCCATACAAATCTGACAAGTTCGGTCTGGGTTTCACTTCAGGTGCCCAAAAGGTTGTACGTCATGCTCGTGTCGGAGGTACCCTTGAAGATCAGCAACCATCAAGTCAATGCAGTAGAGATTGATGAAGACAGCTATGACCTAGAGGATTGGATTTTCCCAACTGTCAGTGGAGGGCTCAACAACTGGGAGGCTAGAGACACTGTCCCGATCACTTTTATCCCACAGTAATTTGTCTTTATATTTTGTTGGATCTGTAATATTAAAACAATTCAGACTCTTAAAACCTTGTGTCTTACCCGAGGCACAATGGTCCATTTGTAAGGGTTGTTATCTCATTTCCATATGACATCAATGAATCATGGACGTTTTTGCATACAAACTTTGCGCTCATTGTTTTTATTTTTTACATTTTCATTTCTTTCAAAGATAGATATACCCTTACACGCACTCACACTCACAAATGCAGGTCTACATCCATTCAGGATTCCATGGGTAACGGTTATGCTATGACTTTTTCTGACTCTGAAAATCTAATCTACCAAGCCAAAGACGAAGGTGAGAAAGATTGTGAAGTACATGGGTGTGATACGGTGGGAGAACTGACTTGAGATGTTTTGCGTTTGTGTTCGCAAATGTTGCAGTTTAGCAAGAGTCGCCACCGACTTTTCTTTTATCCAATAAGGAAAGGTGAAAAAGCACAGGAAAGACCTTTCGAGATGTTTTCTTGAGTTTGGGGGGTAGATTATGAAAAGGGAAGGTATTAGCACCCTTTTCATCCATGGTTTTCCATGGGCTCTTAGTTACTTGCTAGATCACTTGCTTTTGTTTGAAAAATGTGCTTTGTGTGGTTTTTGAAAGTATTTTGAAAAGGAGCCATCATTTAGGCAAACTTTTGTAATGATCCTCGTTCGTAAGAATGCATACAAAAGTGTTGAGCTTTTGAAAATATTTCACGTTTGGAAAGTGTTTTGAAAGTCTATGTGATTGTTTTTGAAAATAGCAAGGATGTTTGTTTTGAAATTGAGCAAGCAACTAAAAGTAATCTACCTACTCAAAAGGTCTTAGGTGTTCTTTTTCCTCCTCCTTTAGACGTTGTTATCTTACCATTGTTTTGGTAAGAAGCCCCATCGTTGGATGTGAAGGGACGGGTGTTGGATCATCGTATGACCATGATAGCAATGTTGTGAGATGACTTAGCACTTTTCTTTAGGGACTAAGGTCATTTTGAAAGGCAACTTTGATAGCATCATCGGTGGACCATGATCTTGTATTTTTGGTTTTGTTTATGCTAAGACATCCCACATGCATAACATGGCCATTTTTAGGTAACAAGTGGAGTTAACCTTAAGGGTGAATGTGTGAATAGTGTGTTTGATTTGCATGCATTTAGTCTTGATTAGGGTGGTCTATTTGTCAATTTCATGTCTTGCCATACACACCCTAATTACTAGCATTTGCACTCAAAAGCGATAAATTGCAGAAATGTAAAGTCCTACGCTATTACAATATTTTGGGGATGGGGTACATATTTTCGAATGGGGATTGCAAGGAATTTAAGTCCTAATTATCTATTACAACCATATTAAAATGCATAATATAAGAAAGAAATGGACTTGTTTAGAAAATGTTTTTGTCTTAAGGAAATAAATTAAAAGGAAAATATTTTTATGTTTTTTATGTTAATGTTAAAAATGATGAAAAGGAAAATAGATGCAAGATAGAAACAACGTGCTGCTGCAAGAAGAACAACTAGGATCAAAATTCTGAAATCAGGCGCGTGGTAACTCAGAAGGAAGCGTCAGAATCAGAAGTTCTGGATTGGTACACTCTGAGGTCCTGTAAGAAATGTTAGAGGACAAACACAGAAGTTCTGGGTGGTATTCAGACAGTGGGACACAAGTCAGAAGTTTTGTATTACACTAAAATAGTGAGCAAACGTCAGCAGTTCAGTGCGTTACCAACATGTAAAAATCAGAAACTCTGAGTGTTCAATGTATTTAACATGTAAGGAGAACTCAGCAGTTCTGTGCTGTGTTAGAATAGTGAGTGAATCATCAGAAGTTCTGTGTTGTGCTTTAAGTTGTGAGTGAACATCAGAAGTTCTATATTTCAACTCTTAATTAGCACATTAGCAATTCATTCAGTTCTTATTAAACAGCAAATTAGAAGGATAACAACATAACATCTTATAGAAGTTATAATTCTAAATTTGAGTCTAGCCATAATCAAGAAGTTATGATCCACAATTTTTCTACTCAAGCAATGATATGTACAACATTAATACTATGATATTTACATGTTGATGATGTTTAAAATGAAGAACAAGCAAAGTCAGAAAGACTTACCTTGAACCTGGAGCGTGCTTGGAGCTTTGAGTGGCTTCCTTTGGATGTTCTGAGTCAGCAGGGGTGACGGAACATTGGTTGTGTTCTTTGATTCAAAGGGGGGGAACAAAAGGTTTTGTTTTGGATTTGCGAAGGTTTTCCCTGTTTCCTCTTCTCTTTTTTGGACTCTTGGAATTTTAGCAGGGGTTCAACTCTTTTCTTTCTCAAATTCCCCTTTTTCCAGTTGTCAATGGAGTTCTATTTATAGGCAAAGGTTTTGAAGTTTGGAGATGTCAAGTGGCGCCAACGTCATATGCTAGAAGCTGACTTACTCTTGAAGTAAGCTTAAACAAGCATGGTTCAATGCATCAAGTAGGATAGTTAGCAGCGCCTAAGCTAGATTTGTCAGCATGAATTAAGGAAAAGTAGAAGCAGTGCATGGGCTTAGCATACTTTTGCACAAAAGTTTGTCTTCCCAAGGCAGTAGGGGTACACGTGGTGAAAATCCTTTGGATAAAGACTCAGAAAGTAGTTGTGAGCATTAATGACGATGAGACTTATCACAACCAGAAATCCTGCCACGTGAGATTCTAAACCAAGGCTTAGTTCTGGATCAGAAGTCCTTCTTCAGAGTAGCATCTAACCTCTGATCTTTGTATCTTCTGACTCCAGCATGTTCTGAAGGAGAACATTGCTTCCACATGTTCTGATTAAAATGTTATGTTCTGAACCATGTTTGCAACCTCTGACTGAAGCTTTTTGTGAAAACTTTCCCAGAAGTTCTAACCAAACTCTGCCTTCAGAGTGTCTAGAATTTGCTGAGTGTTATGGTGATAATCTGGTCAGAAGTTCTGAAATTGTCATATTTTCTTAAACACTTAGAAAAAATTCTAAGTATTTAGAATTTTAACTTTTTGGATTTTGATGAAACAAAACTTCATATTTCAACGTGTCTTGATGAAATATGATTCTTGAAGCTTGATTTTGATCTGAAAGTTAAAGTTTGACTTTTCAGCGTGTAAATGACCATTTTGCCCTTGTGAGTGATTTTCATGGGAAATTTGTAGTTCAAGGCTTGGAAACTTGATAGAAGCAACCTTGGGATCCAGGGTGATCCCTTGAGAAATGAGAGGGCAAATTTTGGGGTACAACAGCTGGCCCTGTTCAATCTTCTTACACCTGAAGAATTAGATTGGTAATTCTGCCATTCGTGATTTGAAGGTGGAAGATGATTGAACACTGGAGTACCCAGAAATTTGCACTCGATGATGTTGTGATTGATTGTGTAGGGAATGGGCTTAAAGATGCCATTTAGAGAGATAATGGATAGTTGTTGGAGATGGGCTTAAAGATGCCATCCAGAAATGATTGTTGGATTATATCTGTAAGTTGGAACTGAATGATTGCCAGCATGGTGTCTGTGTATGGAGCGCATCTGAACTGTATCGGAAGGTTTGGTTGTTTGATGATGAGTCCGTGTAAAACTGCATCTTGGGAAGAGAGGGAACCGATGTAGGGTTTCCTGATGATGAGTCTGTGTAAAAATTCATCTGGAAAGGAGGAACCTGTGTATGGTTGCCTAATGATGAGGCCATGTAAAAGTGCATCTGGAAGTGAGAAGGAACCTGTGTAGGGTAGCTTCAATGATGAGTCTGTGTAAAACTTCATCTGGAAAGGAGGAACCTGTGTAGTGTTGCTTGATGATGAGTCCGTGTAAAACTGCATCTGGAAGTGAGAAGGAACCTGTGTAGGGTTGCTTCAATGATGAGTCTGTGTAAAACTGCATATGGAAAGGAGGAACCTATGTAGGGTTGCCTGATGATGAGTCCGTGTAAAACTGCATCTTGGAATTTCCTGAGAAGGAACCCGTGTAGGGTTGCTTCATGATGAGTCCGTGTAAAACTTCATCTTGGAAAGGAGGAACCTGTGTAGAGTTGCCTGATGATGAGTCCGTGTAAAACTGCATCTAGAAGTGAGAAGGAACCTATGTAGGGTTGCTTCAATGATGAGTCAGTGTAAAACTTCATCTGGAAAGGAGGAACCTGTGTAGGTTTGTCTCATGATGAGTCCATGTAAAACTGCATCTGGAAAGGAGGAACCTGTGTAGGGTTGCCTGATGATGAGTCCGTGTAAAAATGCATCTAGAAAGGAGGAACCTGTGTAGGGTTGCCTGATGATGAGTCTGTGTAAAACTGCATCTGGAAAGGAGGAACCTGTGTAGGGTTACCTGATGATGAGTCTGTGTAAAACTGCATCTAGAAATGAGAAGGAACATGTGTAGGGTTGCTTCAATGATGAGTCAGTGTAAAACTTCATCTAAAATTGAGAAGGAACCTGTGTAGGGTTGCTTCAATGATGAGTCCGTGTAAAACTTCATCTGGAGGTGAGAAGGAACCCGTGTAGGGTTGCTTCATGATGAGTCCGTGTAAAACTTCATCTGGAAGTGAGAAGGAACCTGTGTAGGGTTGCCTGAGCTGGTCAAGTAGATAGCTGTCATGTCTGGTTTCAAGTATTAATCCACAAGCAGTCGTCCACATATAGCTTTCTTGGCTTGTTACAGGTATTAATCTGGAACTTGAAAAGGTTGCTGGTAGCCATCCGTTGATTGACCTTTTCTTGAAAAAGGTAAAACGTTAGTTGTATGCAATGTCATGATACATGACATGCATGATATCGGGATGTTCTGAAAATAAATGAGATTGTGTCGTATGCACTTTATCATGTATGCAAATAGGATGTATGAAATGTGACATGTAAAATGAATGCATTTTTGTCTGGGAAAATAAATCCTTGACAAATGTTGGGGAGTCGTTAAATCCTGGACTGCTGTTGAAGAGTTGGTGTGTCTTCAAACTTTGCTTAGAATGTTTCCACTGGGGATTCCTATTTTGTTGTTTAAGGAGAACTCCACTAGGGAATATTGAAAACTTTGTGGGGAGAATGTTTATTCCTGCTTGGGAAAAGAGTTCAGGAGTCTCGGTTGTCCGTTGCTCTACTGGGGAATCGAAGTTGAACTGATATCTGGTCAGGTCTAGGTTTCACAGTAACTTGTCGGGGATTGTAGAGTAGTCTACTGGGGAAGAGGAGTCGTGGTCCTTTGACTTGTAGTAGTCGGAGAGGAAAACTCAAGTTGGGGAATCCTACCGTTTGTTGGGGAAATAAACCCTGTCGCTGGTCTGCTTGAGAGGTGACGACCTCGTTGGGGAAAGTCCTCGAGGATTCTTGAGGTTGTTTCAGTTGGGGGAAGGTTTTTAGAGATTAAACCCTTGCTGGGAGTCATCCTATGAGAAGGATTTTGGGGAGATTTGTCATTGCCCCTAGTAGCAAGTGTTTGTGGCATTGCCAGAAAATGTTTGATTGTACGTAACACTTTGCTGAGATTGACGTTCAATGCTCTGAGTGACGGAGATGGAAACCTGCCCCTGGTTACTCTGCACTTCTTGAGAGATTCCTTGGAATCTTGGCTGGACTGCCCCATGTGTGCTGGATAGTGACATGTCATGTCCCCCTGTTGATAGGAGATTTATCCATGGAAGTGTCATCCTTCTTGAATTGATTTTGTTCACTGAGAGAGCTTTCGTTCACTGAATATTCATTGTGTGAATTTCTCTGCTGTCAAACAAATAGCCATATGCAAACAGTGATATTCAAGTAATGCAAAGTTTATGCTTGTCTTGAAGTTTTGAAAAATGCGTTTTTAGCAAGTAAAGAAGTTTTGTAAGAAAAATTCAACTCAGGATTTTGAGTAAAGCCTTACAGGAGTCAGGATACCTTTTGTAACAGTATACTTTCGAACTAACCCATGCTTCAATTAGGACTTTTGAAGGGTTGTAACGTGGCTTGGTTCATGGTTTTAAGAAACAAAGGATAAAGGCTCAAAGTGTATTTGTACCCACCCATTCTTCGTGATGTTCTTCAGTCCTAAGCTCAGTTAATTGTACGTTTGAACTCTAATCGAGTCTGGGATGAAGTTTTGGTGATGGTTCAGACAAGTTAAGTTTGTCGGAAGGCAATCATTTTTGCAACATTTTTCGTGTTGTTGAGGATTTGTAGTGACCTCTTTCTTTTGATTTGTTATCCCTGATTTTTGCCTAACTGTTCTTGTTTTGAGATTACAGTCAGCGGGATGCCCTAGTTTTCTTAAGTCTCCTTCGTAGGTTTTGACTTAGTGGGATTTTTATTTTTGAGAGATAATGACTGCCTATGTGATGGGGAACCATCACTGTCTTTTGATTCCAGAGGAATGTTTCTTGATGTCATTCTTTGCATTACGAGATGAGAGTTTGCGGCTTAACACGCATTTGAATTAACTGAGAGACTAACCTGCCCCAGGTTTTGATTAAAGGTTTCAATTTATGTTAAAACAGAAAACTTCTACTTCTTTGGCTCGAAGGGGTTGACTAGGGATTATCTTCCTTATAACTCCAGTGTTTTAGGATTTGAAAGAATTCCTGTACATCGTCAGTAAGGTCTGTTCAAAAGCATATTGTATGAGATTATGGCATTGTTTTCGTCATCCTCCCTCTAAAGGCTTGTAACTTTTATCAAGAGTTAAATGTCATAAAGTGAGTAAAAAGCATAGTTTAAATGTAATGAAAGTGTTGAGCTTTTGAAAATATTTCACGTTTGGAAAGTGTTTTGAAAGTGTATGTGATTGTTTTTGAAAATAGAAAGGATGTTTGTTTTGAAATTGAGCAAGCAACTAAAAGTAATCTACCTACTCAAAAGGTCTTAGGTGTTCTTTTTCCTCCTCCTTTAGACGTTGTTATCTTACCATTGTTTTGGTAAGAAGCCCCATCGTTGGATGTGAAGGGACGGGTGTTGGATCATCGTATGACCATGATAGCAATGTTGTGAGATGACTTAGCACTTTTCTTTAGGGACTAAGATCATTTTGAAAGGCAACTTTGATAGCGTCATCGATGGACCATGATCTTGTATTTTTGGTTTTGTTTATGCTAAGACATCCCACATGCATAACATGGCCATTTTTAGGTAACAAGTGGAGTTAACCTTAAGGGTGAATGTGTGAATAGTGTGTTTGATTTGCATGCATTTAGTCTTGATTAGGGTGGTCTATTTGTCAATTTCATGTCTTGCCATACACACCCTAATTACTAGCATTTGCACTCGAAAGTGATAAATTGCAGAAATGTAAAGTCCTATGCTATTACAATATTTTGGGGATGGGGGTACATATTTTCGAATGGGGATTGCAAGGAATTTAAGTCCTAATTATATATTACAACCATATTGAAATTCATAATATAAGAAATAAATGGACTTGTTTAGAAAATGTTTTTGTCTTAAGGAAATAAATTAAAAGGAAAATATTTTTATGTTTTTTATGTTAATGTTAAAAATGATGAAAAGGAAAATAGATGCAAGATAGAAACAGCGTGCTGCTGCAAGAAGAACAACTAGGATCAGAAGTTCTAAAATCAGGCGCGTGGTGACTCAGAAGGAAGCGTCAGAATCAGAAGTTCTGGATTGGTACACTCTGAGGTCCTGCAAGAAATGTTAGAGGACAAACACAGAAGTTCTGGGTGGTATTCAGACAGTGGGACACAAGTCAGAAGTTTTATATTACACTAAAACAGTGAGCAAACGTCAGCAGTTCAGTGCGTTATCAGCATGTAAAAATCAGAAACTCTGAGTGTTCAGTGTATTTAACATGTAAGGAGAACTCAACAGTTATGTGCTGTGTTAGAACAGTGAGTGAATCATCAGAAGTTTTATGTTGTGCTTTAAGCTGTGAGTGAACATCAGAAGTTCTATATTTCAACTCTTAATCAACACATTAGCAATTCATTCAGTTCTTATTAAACAACAAATTAGAAGGATAACAGCACAACAACTTATAGAAGTTGTTATCCTAAATTTGAGTCTAGCCCTAATCAAGAAGTTATGATCCACAGTTTTTCTACTCAAGCAATAATATGTACAACATTAATACTATGATATTTACATGTTGATGATGTTCAGAATGAAGAACAAGCAAAGTCAGAAAGACTTACCTTGAACCTGGAGCGTGCTTGGAGCTTTGAGTGGCTGCCTTTGGATGTTCTGAGTCAGCAGGGGTGACAGAACAGTGGTTGTGTTCTTTGATTCAAAGGGGGGGGGGGCAAAAGGTTTTGTTTTGGATTTGAAAAGGTTTTCCTTGTTTCCTCTTCTCTCTTTTGGACTCTTGGAATTTTAGCAGGGGTTCAGCTCTTTTCTTTCTCAAATTCCCCTTTTTCCAGTTGCCAATGGAGTTCTATTTATAGGCAAAGGTTTTGAAGTTTGGAGATGTCAAGTGGCGCCAACGTCATATGCTAGAAGCTAACTTACTCTTGAAGTAAGCTTAAACAAGCATGGTTCAATGCATCAAGTAGGATAGTTAGCAGCGCCTAAGCTGGATTTGTCAGCATGAATTAACGAAAAGTAGAAGCAGCGCATGAGCTTAGCATACTTTTGCACAAAAATTTGTCTTTCCAAGGCAGTAGGGGTACACGTGGTGAAAATCCTTTGGATAAAGACTCAGAAAGTGGTTGTGAGCATTAATGACGATGAGACTTATCACAACCAGAAATCCTGCCACGTGAGATTCTACACCAAGGCTTAGTTCTAGATCAGAAGTTCTGCTTTAGAGTAGCATCCAACCTCTGATCTGTGTATCTTCTGACTCCAGCATGTTCTGAAGGAGAATATTTCTTCCACGTGTTTTGATTAAAGTGTCATGTTCTGAACCATGTTTGCAACCTCTGACTGAAACTTCTTGTGAAAACTTTCCCAGAAGTTCTGACCAAACTCTGCCTTCAGAGTGTCCAGAATTTGCTGAGTGTTATGGTGATAATCTGGTCAGAAGTTCTGAAATTGTCATATTTTCTTAAACACTTAGAAAAAATTCTAAGTATTTAGAATTTTGACTTTTTGGATTTTGATGAAACAAAACTTCATATTTCAACGTGTCTTGATGAAATATGATTCTTGAAGCTTTATTTTGATCCAAAAGTCAAAGTTTGACTTTTCAGCGTGCAAATGACCATTTTGCCCTTGTGAGTGATTTTCTTCGGAAATTTGTAGTTCAAGGCTTGGAAACTTGATAAAAGCAAACTTGGGATCCTGGGTGATCCCTTGAGAAATGAAAGGGCAAATTTTGGGGTACAACACAGGGGAACTTGCTAGATTACTACAACAAGAAGAGAGAACCATTCATCCCCACGAGGAACTAGTGGACACCATCAACCTAGGTACTGAAGAAGACAAAAGGGAAGTCAAGATGGGCGCCAATCTGGAACCCAGTGTCAAGGAGCGTCTGATTCAGTTGTTACACGATCATGTTGAGGTCTTTTCTTGGTCGTATGAGGACATGCCAGGACTTGATGCAGATATTGTGGTACATCGTCTACCTACAAAAGAGGATTTCCCACCAGTGAAACAAAAGGTTCGTCGTATGCGACCAGATATGTAAGAGAAGATTAAAGCAGAAGTCATGAAACAGTTCAACACGGGATTCTTGGCCGTCACCTCCTATCCGCAATGGGTTGCCAATGTTGTTCCCGTGCCCAAAAAGGACGACAAAGTACGAATGTGCATGGACTACAGAGATTTGAATAGGGCAAGCCCTAAGGATGATTTCCCGCTTCCCCATATTGACATTCTAGTTGACAATACGGCACAACACAAAGTGTTTTCCTTCAGGGACAGTTTCTCAGGCTATAACCAAATCAAAATGGCGCCTGAGGATATGGAGAAGACAACCTTTATCATACAATGGGGCATATTCTGCTACAAGGTTATGCCATTCAGACTGAAGAATGTTGGGGCAACCTATCTGCGTGCCATGGTAGCTCTATTTCACGACATGATACACCACGAAATAGAGGTCTATGTGGACGACATGATAGCTAGATCTCAAATAGAAGAAGAGCATCTTGATCATTTACAGAAACTGTTTGAGAGGCTAAAGAAATACAAGCTGAGGTTGAACCCAGATAAATGCACGTTTGGATTAAGGTCTGGTAAGCTCCTAGGCTTTGTCGTCAGCAATAAGGGTATTGAAGTAGATCCTGCCAAGGTGAAAGCAATACAAGAGATGCCTGCCCCTTGTACCGAGAAGGAAGTCAGAGGATTCTTGGGACGTTTGAACTACATTGCCAGATTCATTTCTCACCTGACAGCTACTTGTGAGCCAATCTTCAAATTACTGAAGAAAGGTCAAGTAGTCAAGTGGAATGATGAATGCCAAATTGCTTTCGATAAGATCAAAGAGTATTTGTAAGAGCCTCTTGTTTTAATGCCACCAGTCGAGGGAAGACCATTGATCATGTATCTTACCGTTTTGGAAAATTCAATGGGGTGTGTGTTGGGGCAGCATGACGAGTCTGGCCGAAAAGAGCACGTTATTTATCACCTGAGCAAAAAGTTTACCGACTGTGAAACAAGATATTTACTGCTCGAGAAAACTTGTTACGCTCTGGCATGAGCTACTCGCTGGCTAAGACAGTATATGCAGACCCATACTACCTTGTTGATATCTAAAATGGATCCAATAAAATATATCTTCGAGAAACCTGCTCTCTCTGGGAGAATAGCGAGATGGCAGATGATCTTGACAGAGTATGATATACAGTATACTACCCAGAAAGCAATAAAAGGCAGTGTACTAGCTGATCACCTTGCTCACCAAGCTATGGAAGACTACCAGTCCATGAAGTTTGAATTCCCATATGAAGACATCATGATGGTAAACAACTATGAAGAATTCAGACCATACGACGGACCTGAACAAGGATACCGATGGACCCTGGTTTTTAATGGGGCATCTAACGCACTTGGCAATGGTATTGGTGTTGTACTCATATCTCCGGAAGGATGTCATACTCCTTTTACTGCAAGACTCTTCTTCAATTGTACAAACAACATGGCGGAATACGAAGCGTGTATCTTTGGTCTCAAAGTTGCCATAGACTTGGGGATCAAATCTTTAAATGTACTTGGAGATTCAGCTTTGGTTATTAGCCAGATCAAAGGGGAATGGGACACCAAACACCCTAACCTTATCCCTTACAAAGAACATGTGTTGACATTGCTCCCACATTTTGAGAAGATTACCTTCGAGTATTTCCCGCAAGAAGAAAATCAGTTAGCAGATGCACTAGCCACAATGTCGTCCATGTTTAAACTTAAATGGGATAACGAGGCTCCCCAGATCACCATTGAACAAATGGATGAACCAACACACTGTCACAAGATTAATACTGAAGAAGTAGTGGACCAACCTTGGTTTCACGAAGTCAAGAGGTATCTCGAGGCTCAAGAATATCCAGAAGGAGCTTCAGTCAATGATAAGAAGTTCTTAAGGAGATTATCTGCTAAATTCTTCCTTAGTAATGACATTATTTACAAACGCAACCATGACTCTATGTTACTTTGGTGTGTAGACAAGGTCGAAGCTGAAAGGATCATGGCTGAATTACATGAAGGAACTTTTGGCACCCATTCTAGTGGGCATACAATGGAAAAGGAAATCCTACGGGCAGGCTATTATTGGTCTACCATGGAAGCAGATTGCTATCAACACTCTCGAACCTGCCATAAGTGTCAAATTTATACTGACAAGGTTCACGTACCTCTGGTTCCTCTGAATATCTTGACGGCTCCTTGGCCCTTTGCTATGTGGGGGATTGATATGATTGGGGAAATTAAACCAACAGCCTCCAATAGACACCGCTTCATCTTAGTGGCCATTGACTATTTTACAAAGTGGGTGGAGGCAGCTTATTTCGCTTCTGTTACCAAGAATGTTGTCGCTCGGTTCATAATGCAGAATCTCATTTTTTGTTACAGTATCCCGGAGAGAATCATTACAGACAATGATACGAACCTGAACAATACTATGATCATAGCCCTGTGCGAACAGTTCAAGATCCAGCATCACAATTCTTCCCCTTACCGGACAAAGATGAATGGCGATGTCGAAGCCGCAAATAAGAACATTAAAAATATCATATAGAAAATGACAGTCACATACAAAGACTGGCATGAGATGCTACCATTCGCTCTCTATGGGTATTGTACCACAACTCGTACATCAACCGGGGCAACACCTTATTCTCTGGTATACGGCATGGAGGCTGTTTTGCCTATTGAGGTCCAGATCCCCTCTCTAAGAATTATGAAGGATGTAGGGTTGAGTGAAGAAGATTGGATCCAGACTCGACTTGGTCAACTGAACTTAATTGATGAGAAAAGGCTTACTACTGTTTTCCATGGTCAGATGTATCAAAAACGGATGATCAAGGCTTTCAACAAAAAGGTTAGACGCCAAGTGTATCAAGTTGGAGATCTAGTGATCAAACGTTTCATACTGCCGCAAGGTGACCCCAGGGGAAAATGGACTCCTACCTACGAAAGACCATTTGTAATCAAAAACATATTCTCTGGTGGAGCAATGATCTTGACCACCATGGATGGCGACGACCTGCCGCATCCTGCAAACGCAGACATAGTCAAAAGATACTACGCATAAGAGACCCGCTAGGTTGACACACCTAGGCAAAACAAGGGCACCCCGACGAATCAAAAAGGTTCGGCCAAAAACTAGGGATAAAACAAAAAAAATTGTACACCCGGCAAGTTGAAAACCCGGAAGGGCAACTTGGGCAAAAAAAGGTTTCCCGGTGGACTGAAAACACGAAAGGGACGTCCAGGCAAAAGTTAGGGAATTAAAGCGTATTACTATGTCCCGTTGGATCACCTTATGAACAACCTTTGGCTTCCACTGACAAACTCAGAGGTTCTGATCAATTCGATCATCTTCGAACGAGGCAACAAATAGACAAGATACTCAAAGATACGAAGGCTATAGCAGAATGGGAACCCCATGGGATTATTGCACATAGCTATCTTTTCTTTGTATCAAATTTCATTTTTTTACGACGGCGTTCTCTTACTAGAATGTATGTATCCTTGTACAAAATACTTACTCAAAGTCAATACAAAGATATCTCTTTGAAAGTACAAAACTATTTGTTTTTCTTTACTCTTGTTTTGTTTACAAAAACGTCCAATGATTTATTTTTGAAAATATGCATTTGGACATAATTACTGTTTACAAATAAACAAAATAGAAAGACAGTGACTGATGGCTTTAAGAGGTAGGGAAATCTCTCTAACTATCTCCATGAAATCCCCCACAATGTGCAGTTTAATCCCCAGCGGAATAAAACTTCCAGTTATCAATCCCTAGTAGAAGTCGTCAAATTTCTCAGATTTCTCCAACAGGATTTTACAAGCAGTACACGACATTTCCCTTACAACAAAGTTTATTTCTCTAAGTGGAAATTCATAAACACTTTAACTACACAACATGAACATTTACACCCCACATCCTCAACAGCAGTCAGGGATTTATTTGCCCCAATCCAACGGCAGCGCAGCAGATTAGCTCACATACGCATACATCGCATCCATATATCATAAACATTGATAACACGAATGCATCGTACCATGCATTTCATACAACATGACTTTGTATTTTAGCTAACATTTTACCCTTTCAGGATAAGGTTAACAACTACCATTAACAATGTTCAAAGTTTTCAGATACAGTTCAGATACGCTCCAGACACGGATGCCATTCTGATACTCATTCAGAATTCAATCTTCAGATACAGTTCAGATACGCTCCAGACACGGATGCCATCCTGATACTCATTCAGATTCAGATTTCAGATACAGTTCAGATACGCTCCAGACACGGATGCCATCCTGATACTCATTCAGATTCAAATTTCAGATACAGTTCAGATATGCTCCAGATACAGCTGCCATCCTGATACTCATTCAGATTCAGATTTCAGATATAGTTTAGATACGCTCCAGACACGGATTCCATTCTAATACTCATTCAGAATTCAATCTTCAGATATAGTTCAGATACACTCTAGACACCGATGCCATCCTGATACTCATTCAGATTCAGATTTGAAATATAGTTCAGATACGCTCCAGACACGGATGCCATTTTGATACTCATTTGGATTCAGTCTTCAGATACAGTTCAGATGCGCTCCAGATACAGATTCCATCCTGATACTCATTCATAATTCAATCTTCAGATACAGTTTAGATACGCTCCAGACACGGATGCCATTCTGACGCTCATTCAGACTCTCTTTCAGATACAGTTCAGATACGCTCCAGACACGGATGTCATCCTGATACTCATTAAGATTCAATCTTCAGATACAATTCAGATACACTCCAGACACAGATTCCATCCTGATACTCATTCAAATTCAATCTTCAGATACAGTTCAGATACGCTCCAGACATGGATGCCATTCTGATAGTCATTCAGATTCTCTTTCAGATTCAGCAATCACTTTTGGATGACATCTACAAGCCCATCTCCAACAAATTTCCATCATCCCTACAAATGGCATATTTAAGCTTATTCCATATATCGTCAACTATCATATCATCGAGTGCAAATTTCTGGGCACTCTAGTGTCCAATCATCTTCCACCTTCGAGTCACGAATATCAAAACTCGCCAATCTAACTCTTCAGGCTTAAGAAGATTGAACCGGGGAAGCTATTGTACCCCTAAAATTTTCCCTCTCACATATCAATAACTTGCTCACAAGATCTCCCTTGACTCAAGACTGCACTAGTTTTGATCAACTCAAGACACCTCCTTAAGCACTGATGACCAAAATTAGAGTTTGAGTTTGCACAAGTATTTTTGAACTTTCTATGCCCCATATGGTTTTAATGGATCATTATGGACCCCCAAGATTACTCATGTTAAGTTTCAAGTCTTGAATCACATTTTTGATCAGTCAATTGAGCAATTGACCTAAAAATCAGTTGTATTGGGAAAAAAGTCAACTATGGCCAATTTACAGTCAAACTTCATAATTTTTTTTACCTAAATCAACATTTTAAACTCATATGTATCATTTGATCAAGTTTGAACCACAACTCCTCAAGAAATTTGATCAAATCTCCAAAAGGGCAAAATGGTCAAAATTAGGGTTTTAACTGGGAAAGGGCAATTTCTGATTTTTGACCTAGCAAATGGTCAATTGGTTTAAGACATGATCTCAAGAGTCCAATTGCATGATTTTGACCTAATGACATGGTTCAAAACATTGCAAGTCCATTGGATTGACAGATGAATTTTTCAGTCAATTGATCAAAAGTCAACTGTATACT
Organism: Vicia faba; assembly: GCA_948472305.1. Taxonomy (NCBI): domain Eukaryota; kingdom Viridiplantae; phylum Streptophyta; class Magnoliopsida; order Fabales; family Fabaceae; genus Vicia; species Vicia faba. The sequence goes on along the minus strand of OX451735.1, from coordinate 1,474,695,792 downwards.
GAAAAGTCAAACTTTGACTTTTTGGTCAAATTCAAGTTCCATAGATCAAAATTCATCAAAACATGTCAAAATATGAAACTTATTCATCAAGAAATCAAAAAGTCAATATTTCATTTTGAAAAGTCAAAATTTCTAAACTTAGAAATTTTTCTAAGTGTTGGAAATTTCTTATTTTTTCATAACTTTGAGCAAACTTTTCACCATGATACAAGATGATTCAAGAGAAACTTCCAACATGAAAGTTGTATATCTCCATGAAATCTACAACTTTTATTCATACAAATTCTCCCAAAAGTGCTTGGATCTCAAGTTATAATTTTAAGAACATGTGGTCATGAAACAAAACACTTAGTGAAATTTTGCCCTAATTTGGTCAAGATTTTGACCCAACTTCATGGCACTTTTTCATATAGTTCCAAGGGGAATCTTCAAAATAAATTCAAATATGGGTTGTAGAGCACATTGAAAGCTTTCCAAAATGTCCAAGAAATCCTTGAGATCATTCTTGAGTATGGAGAATCGAAGAGATGAAGTTAGGGTTTTATCACTTTAATTACAAGTCATTTTAGTGATGAACAAAATTCAAATTCAAAGTTGTGTTGCATTAACTCTACTTTGCAGGCCTCAAACTTGTTAGGCACTCCATAATTAATGGTTTACACAACTGTTAGAGGCCTCACTTCAAGCATTCAATGCATGGACATGCTTTATATCCATTTTTGGAAGAAAGGTTACATGACCATTTTGATAAAGTGACTTTTTGTACAAAACTTTTTCTTGAGCCTTGCACTTATTCTCTTCTGATCAAACAGGTCCTATAACTCATGAGAAATGTTTCAAACACTTACAATCACCCATCCCATGCTTGTACCTCTTCTTGAAACTTGGTTTCCCTCTTTTCTTCAAAATCAAGTAACCTAGCCAAAAGCTTGTAACTTGTACTTCTGACTTGCCAATGCACTCCAATCCTTTTGCTTATACATAGACAAACTATTTGCCACAAATAAACGAATGCTTAACCCTTGACAACACCTAAAACTCAGAATCACACTTCACACTTCCATTTTCACACAAACTGACCAAAAACATGAAACTCATAGTCTACTCGTGTGTTTCTTGGCCTTTTGGTTTCTAAAGTTTCTAAACATCATATAGAGTTGATCCCACACCCTGTTATAGAACTGTAACACCATTAACACCATCCTCAATTTCCAAAAACATAGCTCTGCACATTGACTTCTCCAGACCATTTCAGTCGTCCATTGCTCAAGCTAAGCATTGCATTAGCTTCCTGGGACCTCAAGGAAGCTAACCTGATCATCACCATCACTTGAAAGAAGCTCAAATTCAAAACACGATTTCTAGTTTTTAGGTAAGTTTTCTCAACTTTGAACTCTTCATACAGGCATCATCAATAGTTTATTTGCGAACAAAACATGTAGATATCATTGCCTTGAAGCTAACCGTGTCCATAGTTTCCATTAATTTTGCTTGAGCTTAGAGAATTTTGAAACTGAAATTTATGAGATTTTTAGGGTTCAGATTAGGGCCATTAAAATTCATGCTTATCTTTGATCTATAGTTTTAATGCTTTACATTTCTGAAATCGTGAGAAAATTTGCTACAAGTTTCATGTTTACAATTTTCATTTTTGATGAGAAATGAGCAAGTTACAGTTGGTCTGGCTGGAGGTTGAAGATGAAGTCATCATGGCACGTTTCGCCTTACATATTTATTGATTTTCCTATGTTAACGGATATATAGCCACCCCAGTGGTAGAAGCGCGCGCATGTAACCTTTGGGACCTGGATTCGAGCCCCAGTGGTACCATTTTAATTTTTTTCACATTTTTGCTTTTCTGATTTTTGTCTTTTTGGCAGGCGCTGGGCCTCTTTGGGCCTGGCTTGTTTTTTATTTTTGCTAGCTAACCCCCTGCAGGCTGTTTGCGCCCCTGGCCCAAGTTTATTTGTTTTTATTTTTATTTTTATTCATTTCATTTTTATTCTCTTAAATATTTTTCCTAATATTAAAAAATCACAAAAAAATAGATTTTTATTTTAACTTAGTTTATTTTATTTTTCTCACAAAAAATTATTTTTTTAACTACACATTATTTATTTTTATAGACTAGTCTTGTAAATTAAATTAAAACTAGGTTAGTATTTATTTTCTCTTTACACCTATTAAAGTATATTATGTTAATATAAAAAAGGCTAAAAATATTTTATAATACTATAAATATTTTCAAGACAAAAATACCAAAAAAAAAACACTTCTCTCATAAACTTATTTTCTTTTATTTTAACTAATAGATCTAGGATTTTGTTTAAAAATCTTTTCTTAAACAAATTTAGGGTTTATCTTTATTTATTAATTATTTTCTTTAATTAATTAGGTTAAGACAGAATCCTTTTCTCTAAAAAATCCAAATAAATATCCATTTACTTCACATTTTATATTTTTGTACATTTATTCACTTTTGTACATTGTATCCATTTAATTTCTTGTACATTAATACCATTAAATATGGTTGTAATAGACTAAATAGGTTTACATTTTTGCAATCCCCATCCACCCCACAAATGTTGTAATAGCTTAGTAACTTTATTGTTCGCAATTTATCACTTTTATAACATGCTAATAATTAGATTTTGTATGGAAAGACTAAAACCAATACCTAGAAAACCCTAATTTAAGACAAAAACAGGCATGAAAACAATACACTTGCACACAAGCACCCCTAGGGTTATTTCCACTTGGTTTCCTTATACAAAATGGCCATATTACGCATGTAAGGTATCTTAGCAAAAACAAAGCAAATACAAGATCATAGTCCCTCGATGACGCTATCTAAGTTGTCTTTCAAATGATCTTAGTCCCTAAAAATAATACTAAGATACCTTGCAACATTGCTAATCATGGTTACACGATGACCCACATCCGTCCCTTTACATCCAAAGATAGGGTTGCTTACCAAATCAATGGTAAAACAACAATGTCAAAGGAAAAGAAAATGAACAAGAAAGACTTTTGAGTAGGTAGAATGCTCCTAATTACTTGCATAATTTCAAAACAAAACATCCTTACTATTTTCAAAACAAACACCTACACTTTCAAAACATCTTACAAAACTTGAAAACATTTTCAAAAAGATCAAACATCTTTGTATACATTCTTACAAACAAGAATCATTACAAAGATTGCCTAAACAATGGCCCCTTTACAAAATACTTTCAAAAATCACACCAAGCACAATTTCAAACAAAAGCAAGTGATCTAGCAAGTAACTAAGAGCCCATGGAAAACCATGGATGAAAATGGTGATAATACCTTCCCTTTTCATAATCTACCCCCCGAACTCAAGAAATAATCTCAAAGGTATTTCCTGTGCTTTTTCACCTTTCCTTTTGGATAAAAGAAAAGTCGGTGACGACTCTTGCTAACCGCAACATTTGTGATCAAACGCAAAACCTTCAAGTCAGTTCTCCCACCATATCACATCATCTATTACCTCCTCCACTTTGGGCTTCCTCAATTTGGAATTGTCACATCCCTCATTCCAAATCTTTGTTGGTTTAGAGGTTGCAACATAACAAAGTTCCAACGGATGACCAACTTGTTAAGAGGAGTTTTAGCATGATTTCTAAGTGTTCTCTTTGCAACAATTCTGTAGAATCCATAGACCATCTATTCTTATCTTGCAACTTTGCTTTATCCCTTTGGATTTGGCTTTCTAAGCTTCTGAACCTGCACAGTATTGTTAACTTTCTCAATTTTTGGAATACTTTCTCGAAAGCCTCTTCTGTAACACCCTGAGTTTAATTAATTATTTAATTAAATTAATTAAAGATTTAATTATTGAAAATGATCGAAGTTAGGATATGTCGGTATTATTTTAAGAGGCGTGATCGAATTAATATGTTGATTTGAGATGTTAAGTGAAATAGTCGATTTAATCGGAGAAATAATATTAGAAATAATATTATTATATTGGATTATTATTGAGTTGATTAAGTGGTGAAAAATAGTATTATAATAATACTATTATTATTTCTTATGGGCTTAATTTAAAGTGTTGTTGGTAGTAAAATGTGTGGTGTGAATATTAGGCCCAATAGAATTAATAATAGAAATTATAAGGAATTAGGTTTTTATGAGAAAAGGAAGAATAAGGGTTTTAGAGAAAGAGAAAAGAAAAGGATGCAGTACATGGAGAAGAGAAGAAGAATGGAGGTTTGGAGCTATGACAGCAGCGGGTTGCAATCGGAATTATAGAGCGATCTCCAATCCAAGGTAGGGGTGGAGTTTCTTATCCTATAATGGGGTTTATGAGAAATTATATATGGAATTTAGGGTGTAAATTTATTATTGTTTGTGTTTATTCATGGCAATTGATGTTAGAAAATTAATTAATGATGAATATTGGTGAAACTTTCATATTCTTGTGTGTTGTTGATTGAGTGTTCCGTTAAAAATATATGGATACGAAGGAAACTGGAGAAGTAACAGAGAATCATAGAATGGGGGTTTGATGCCGATTGTTAGTAGGTGGGGAGATACTGGTCGGCAGCGTTGAGGAAGAGATGAGAGTGTCGTCCGGCACTGGGTGTTGTTGTTGAAAGGGAGTATCGTTCGGCACTGATTTGTTAGGCAGGCAGGTGCTTGTTTTGTTATATAATTTTTATATGGTATCAGTATAGAATTTATTAATACAAAAGCAGTTAGGGAGCAAACTGAACTATTCTTATCAGTAGTATTTTATAACAGAAGAACATTAACAGAAGTAGCCTTATGTGATACGATGGGATAACTAACTTGAGGTTTTGCGTTTGTGTTCGCAAATGTTGCGGTTAGCAAGAGTCGCCACCGGCTTTTCTTTTATCCAAAAGGAAAGGTGAAAAAGCACAGGAAATACCTTTAGAGATGTTTTCTTGAGTTCGGGGGGTAGATTATGAAAAGGGAAGGTATTAGCACCCTTTTCATCCATGGTTTTCCATGGGCTCTTAGTTGCTCGCTAGATCACTTGCTTTTGTTTGAATGTGCTTGTGGTGGTTTTTGAAAATATTTTGAAAATGTGACTTTGTAATGATTCTCATTTCTATAAGAATGCGTACAAAGTTTTGTTTTGAAAATATTTCAAAGAGGTGTTTGTGGGATGTGTTTTTGAAAGTGATTTTGAAAAGGGTTTTCTTTGTAATGGCTCTCATTTCTATAAGAACGCGTACAAAGTGTTTGTCTTTTGAAAATGTTTCAAAGTGAGAGTGTTGGTGCATAAAATGTTTTTGTTGTGAGCAAGCGAGTAACTAGGAGCGAATCTACCTACTCAAAAGGTCTTAAATGTGCTTTTCCTCCTCCTTTAGATGTTGCTATCTTACCATTGATTTGGTAAGAAGCCCCATCGTTGGATGTGTAGGGACGGACGCTGGGACGTTTGTATAGTCAGAGAAGGCAACCTATGGGACATTTTAGCAATATCGTTTAGGGACTAGATCATTTACCGAAGGCAACATCGAGGCTCATCGAGGGACTACGATCTTTTATCGAGGGTCTTTTTGCTAAAACGCCCATGTTCGAGGGACATGACTATTTTTTCGATAGGCAACAAAGTGAGATTACCCTAAGATTGTAAGTGTGCAATTGTATTCGATTTGTATGTATTTAGTCTTGATTAGGGTGATCTATTTGCCAATTTCATGTCTTGCCATACACACCTTAATTACTAGCATTTACATACAAAAGCGATAAATTGCATAAATGTAAAGTCCTATGCTATTACAATATTTTAGGGATGGGGTACATATTTACGAATGGGGATTGCAAGGAATTTAACTCCTAATTATCTATTACAACCATATTGAAATGCATAATATAAGAAAGAAATGAACTTGTTTAGAAAATGTTTTTGTCTTAAGGAAATAAATTAAAAGGAAAATATTTTTATATTTTTTATGTTAATATTAAAAATGATGAAAAGGAAAATAAATGCAAGATAGAAACAGCGTGTTGCTGCAAGAAGAACAACTAGGATCAGAAGTTCTGAAGCCAAGAGCACTGTGACTCAGCAGGAGACGTCAGTGGAATCAGAAGTTCTAGATTGGTAAACTCTGAGGTCCTGCAAGACACGTTAGAGGGAAAACACAGAAGTTTTGGGTGGTATTCAGAAAGTGGGCCACAAGTCAGAAGTTTTGTATTACACTAAAACAGTGAGTAAACGTCAGCAGTTTAGTGCGTTATCAGCATGTAAAAATCAGAAACTCTGAGTGTTTGAAAACAGCGAGTGGAAACATCAGAAGTTCGGTGTATTTGACATTTAAGGAGAACTCATAAGTTCTGTGCTGTGTTAGAACAGTGAGTGAATCATAAAAAGTTTTGAATTGTGCTGAGTCAGTGAGTGAATATTAGTAGTTCAGTGCGTTATCAGCATGTAAGAATCAGAATTTCAGTGTGTGTTAACAGTGAGGAAAATCATAGAAGTTTTGTATGTTAAAACGGTGAGGAGAACTCAGAAGTTCTGTGTGTGTTAACAGTGAGAAAAATCATAGAAGTTATGTATGTTAAAACTATGAATGAACATAAGAAGTTTTAATGCCATGTTTCAACACTCAATCAGCACATAAGTAATCTATTCAGTTTTCAAAAATTAGCAAGTCAGAAGGATAACAGCACAATAGTTTGTAGAAGTTCTAATCCTAAATCTGAATCTATCCCTAATCAAGAAGTTCTGATCCATAGTTTTTCTATTCATGAAATGATATAGACAATATCTATACTATGATATTTACATGTTAATGATGTTCTGAATGAAAAAGATGCAAAGTCAGAAAGACTTACCTTGAACCTGGAGCGTGGGCTTGGAGCTTTGAGCTTCTACCTTTGGATGTTCTTGAATCAGCAAGAGTAACGGAGGAGAAAATGCCAAGTTCTTTGATTCAAGAGGAAGAACAGAGGTTTTGTTTTCTGTTTGGGATTTCTGGATTTTTATGAAGGTTTCACAAATTCCTTTTCTCTCTTTTGGCCAATCTCTCTCCAAAAGCCAGCCCCTTGAAAGTGTGATGGAGCAACTTATTTATAGAAGGATTTGTTTTTATTTTGGGGGGAAAGACAAATGGGATTTGAACCTTTTTTGTACCATGTTCCCTTGCTTTTTCATCACTGTTTTTATATGCTAGTTTGGTGCAATTATGGGATGCAGGCGTAGGCTGACCTAGCTGCTAATTAGCAGCTTTTAACCATTCTTAAGACGGAGTTGTCAGCAGGATTTACAGAAAAGCAAAAGCAAAGCATGGGCCTAGTACCAAAGTTTGCTATCCCAAGACAGTAGAGGTACACGTGGTGAAAATCCTTTGGATAAAGACTCAAAAAGTGGTTGTGAGCATTAAATGATGATGAGACTTATCACAACCAGAAATCCCGCAGCGTGAGATTCTACACCAAGGATTAGTTCTGGATCATAAGTTCTGCTTCAGCGTAGCATCCAACCTCTGGTCTTCTTATCTTCTAGTTCCAGCATGTTCTGAAGGAGCTTTCAGACTTTCCAGAAAGCTTGCAGCACGCTTCTTAACCTTCTTTGACTTATCCTTGCAAACTCTAACTGATCCTTTGTGAAAACTGGTCCAGAAGTTCTAACCAAACTCTGTTTTGAGAATATCCATAATTTGCTGAGTGTTATGGTGATAATCTTGGTCAGAAGTTCTGAAATTGTCATAATTCTTAAACACTTAGAAAAAATTTCTAAGTATTTAGAACTTGACTTTTCCAAAGTAAAATTTGACTTTTGGATTCCTTGATGAAACAAACTTCATATTCCAATATGTCTTGATGAAATATGATTTTTGAAATTCGATTTTGATCCAAAAGTCAAAGTTTGACTTTTCAGTGTGCAAATGACCATTTTGCCCTTGTGAGTGATTTTCTTAGAAAATTTGTAGTTCAAGGCTTGAAATTGGATGGAAGTAAACTTGAGGATCCAGGGTGATTCTTTGAGAAATGAGAGGGCAAATTTTGGGGTACAACAACTGCCCCTGTTCAATCTTCTTCCACCTGAAGAGTTAGATTGGTAATTCTGTCATTCGTAACTTAAAGGTGGAAGATGATTGAACACTAGAGTGCCAAGAAATTTGCACTCGATGATGGTTAATGGATTATGTAGGGAATGGGCTTAAAGATGCCATTTGGAGAGGTAATGGATAGTTGTTGGAGATGGGCTTAAAGATGTCATCCGAAGGTGATTGTATCTGGACTCAGCAGGATGATGAAGGAATCTTGGATGACTACAACCTCAGCAGGATGATGAAGGAATCTTGGATGACTACAACCTCAGCAGGATGATGAAGGAATCTTAGATGACTGCAACCTCAGCAGGATGATGAAGGAATCTTGGATGAATGCAACCTCAGCAGGATGATGAAGGAATCTTGGATGACTTCAACCTCAGCAGGATGATGAAAGAATCTTGGATGACTGCAACCTCAACAGGATGATGAAGGAATCTTGGATGACTTCAACCTCAGTAGGACGATAAAGGAATCTTGGATGACTACAACCTCAGTAGGATGATGAAGGAATCTTGGATGATTACAACCTCCTCATGATGATGAATGAATCTTGGATGACTACAACCTCAGCAGGATGATGAAGGAATCTTGGATGACTACAACCTCAGCAGGATGATAAAGGAATCTTGGATGACTACAACCTCAGTAGGATGATGAAGGAATCTTGGATGACTACAACCTCAGCAGAGTGATGAAGGAATCTTGGATGACTACAACCTCAGCAGGGTGATGAAGGAATCTTGGATGACTACAACCTCAGCAGGGTGATGAAGGAATCTTGGATGACTACAACCTCATCAGGATGATGAAGGAATCTTGGATGACTACAACCTCAGCAGGATGATGAAGGAACCTTGGATGACTACAACCTCATCAGGATGATGAAGGAATATTGGATGACTACAACCTCAACAGGATGATGAAGGAATCTTGGATGACTACAACCTCAGCAGGATGATGAAGGAATCTTGGATGACTACAACCTCAGCAGGATGATGAAGGAATCTTGGATGACTACAACCTCAGCAGGATGATGAAGGAATCTTGGATGACTGCAACCTCAGCAGGATGATGAAGGAATCTTGGATGACTACAACCTCAGCAGGATGATGAAGGAATCTTGGATGACTATAACCTAAGCAGGATGATGAAGGAATCTTGGATGACTACAACCTCAGCAGGATGATGAAGGAATCTTGGATGACTACAACCTCAGCATGATGATGAAGGAATCTTGGATGACTACAACCTCAGCAGGATGATGAAGGAATCTTGGATGACTACAACCTCAAACAAATGATGAAGGAGTCTTGGACGATTGCTACTCCAAACAGATGATGAACTTTATCTGTTGATTGATCTTTCCTGAAAAGGTAAAGAGTTAGTTATATGCAATGTCATGATGTATGTATTGCATAATGATGTTCTCATAATAAATGAGATTTGTGTTATATGTATTTTGTATGCATATGCTATGAATGTTGTTGAAATGTAATTTTGTCTTGGAAAATAAATCCTCGACAAGTGTTGGGGAATTATTAAATCCCGGATTGCTGTTGAAGAGTAGGTGTGCCTTCAAACTTTGCTTAGAATGTTTCCACTGGGGATTTCCTATTTTGTTGAGGAAAACTCCGCTGGGGAATATCGAAAACTCTGTGGAGAGTGTTGATTATTACTTGGGGGAAAAGTTCAGGAGTCTCGGTCGTCTGTTGCTCTACTGGGGAGTCGAAGTTAAATTGATATTTGGTCGGGTCCGGGCTTCACAGTAACTTGTTGGGGATTGTAGAGTAGTCTACTGGGAAAGGGGGGTTGTGGTCCTTTGATTTGTTGTAGTTGGAAAGTAAAACTCAAGCTGGGGAATCCTGCTGTTTGTTGGGGAAATAAACTATGTCGTCGGTCTGTTGGAGAGGTGACGACTTCGTTGGGGAAAGTCCTTGAGGATTCTTGAGGTTGTCTCAGCTGGGGAAAGGTTTTCAGAGGTTAAACTCTTGCTAGGAAATTATCCTATGAGGAGGATTTTGGGGAGATTTGTCATTGCCCCTTGTAGCAAGTGTTTGTGGCATTTCCAGAAAATGTTTGATTGTACGTAACCCGTCGTTCAATTCCCCAAGTGACGGAGATGGAGATTTCCCCTGGTTACTCTGTAACTCTTGGGAGATTTCTTGGAATCTTGACTGGACTTCCCCAGGTGTGCTGGATAGTGACATGTCATTCCCCCTTGTTGATAGGAGATTTGTCAATGGAAGTGTCATCCTACTTGAAGTGATTTTGTTCACTGAGAGAGCTTTCGTTCATCGGATATTCGTTGTGTGAATTTCTCGGCTGTCAAACAAATAGTTGTATGCAAACAATGATATTCAAGTAATGCAAAGTTTATGTTTGTCTTGAAATTTTAAAAAATGCGTTTTTAGCAAGTAAAGAAATTTTGCAAGAAAATTTCAACTCTGGATTTTGAGTAAAGCCTTACAGGAGTCAGGATACCTTTTGTAACAGTATGCTTTCAAACTAACTCATGCTTCAATTAGGACTTTTGAAGGGTTGTAACGTGGCTTGGTTCACGGTTTAAGAAACAAAGGATAAAGGCTCAAAGTGTATTTGTACCCGCCCGTTCTTCGTGATGTTCTTCAGTCCTAAACTCAGTTAATTGTACGTACTCCAATTGGGTCTGGAATGACATATTGGTGATGGTTCAGACAAGTTAAGTTTGTCAAAAAGCAGTCATTCTTGCAACATTTTTTTTCATGTTGTTGAGGATTTTTAGTAACCTTGTTGTACCCCAAAATTTTCCCTCCCATATTTCTCAAAATATTGCAAGAAAAATCTCCAAATGGCTCAAGGTTGCTCAAGAGTTGGTCAGACAAGCTATCTCCTAAGGCAGTCTACCCCAAATTAGGGTTTCACATTGCATCAATATCCTTGAGTCCAAATGACCTCAAGTGCTCCCCAATGTCCTAATATGTTCTCAAGATCATCCATGTCAAATTTCAAGCCTTGCAGAGGAAGTTTGCTTAGTCAATTGCTCAAAGGTCCAAAAATCGACTATGTTAGGGCAAAAGTCAACTGTGACCTACAAACATTCAAACTTCAAGATTTTTTGTCAACATTCTCATTTTGAAAGATATTTCATCATTTGATCAAGGGTTGATCATGATTCATCAAGGATTGCTCAAAATTCATCAAGACTCAAAAGTTGTTAAATTAGGGTTTTGTAGGAAAAGCCAACTCAACTTTGACCAGGCATAACATTATCATAATTTATGATATATGACCCATACAAAGCTCATTTTGAATAGGATGCAATTTCCTACAATCCATCTTCATACCCAAAGTTCAAAAAATGCACTCACAAGAAGTTATGAATTTTGACATTATAGGTCATTTTGAAAAGTCAACAAAAACACCTTTTTTGTCAAAGATTCTAACTTGAGCATGGAATATCAAAATGAGACGTTACCAAAAGAGTTGGTTAGAGGACATCTCAAGCTTTCTAAAAAGTCCAAGAACACCTCCAAATGTTCAAAATTGAAGAAGTTATGCATTGTTGAAGTTGGACTTTTTTGTAAAATTGCCAAAAGTCAACTATCCCCAAAACTTCAAATTTTGCCAAATGGGCCCATTCTTTTTCACTTGATTTGAGTTTGTATTATTTCTCACGTGCCCTAGCTTCAGCCATGTGCCCATATCTCATTTTTATTATTTAATTTGATTTTTAGTTGAATTTATTCATTTTAAATCAAATAAAATCATATAAAATCCAAGCCATTGATAACTCATAATTTTCTGGTTGTTTTAGGCTTTGATCACAGCTAGCATTACAATCAAATTCGAATCAAGGCTTTTATGCACAAAAAGATCCAAATCAAATCAAATTTGGAAGGTTTTAATGGGGGGATCAAATCAAATTCATGAGCATTGATAGGGCAGGATTTGGACCAAGTTCTTTAACCTAATGCAATGCACAATACATAAGGAAGCTAAGCACACGAAAATAAGGGTTGGAAAGAATTGGTAGAGGCATAACAACTTCGCAAAAAATCACAAAAAAGTTGGAGATCGAAATCAAAGTTAGAGGCGTTTTCAGGACTTGAGACTTGTCTCAATCGATTGCTGGCCATCTCCACAAGCTAGCCCGATCCAGACAACGCGTTTCCAGACCCCCTAGTGCATTGTAAGTCCTTCGTAACACAACTCTGTTCTTAATTTCGATTCGTATTATTCTGGCATCCATTGAACAAACTAATAGCATATTTGTGATCACAAGAACATTTTCAAGCTTTTGGTATTAACGAATTGCATTTATATGATTTGTAACAAGAATCGCCATAGTTAGGGTTCTTGGAGTTTTTTTGGGGCTTTCTGTTTCAGGTACAATTGGCCCATAAGAAGAACATGGTTTTGATCAGAAGGTCATGACGAGTTCAACCATGTTCTTGGAATGTATTTATATGGCCTGAGGGAGATTTTTGAAGGAACCTGCGTTTTTAGCTGCGGATAGAAATCCGCAGGTAATTTTTACAGGTTTTGGAGGACAGGGATGAACTCGTGTCATCCGTCCATTGGTTGGTTCAAACGAAGCGCGCCTTTTTTTGTTTTTTCTGGCATTTGAGTTGTTTTCATATATTATTATTTCTTTGTATTATTATTACAAATGAAGCAACACAGCCCAGCGGACACCACGTTGGCATTAAGGCATCCAAAGGCTGGAGGTCAGGGGTTCGATCCTTGCCTCCAGCAATTTGTGTTTTCTTCATATTTTTCAGGTAATTGCATGCATACGCCCATCTGCAATCCATCATATGCCCTCACCCATCCAAGCGCCAGATGGCCAATGGCCAGATCTGGTGGTCAATGATTGGAGGTCCACCAAGAACCAGGTCAATGCGCGCCTACCAAATCTAAAAAGTCAAACGAGCCAGCTTCTAATGGGCCTACAGAATTGCTATTGACACCTCAAAACAGGCCCAAATTCTCTTCCTTCACACTTTTATTTATTTTATTTAATAGTTTTATTTTATTTAACTAATTTTCTAACCAATAGATTAATTTAATTTTTTATCAAAAAAATCACAAAAATACTTTTTTTTTAATTCAGGATTTTATTAAATAATTACTAACTAATTAATTTAGGTTTTTAATTCTAGAAAACTCTAATTTAGTTTGTAAATAATTAAAATTAATTAGATTTAATTAGGTTTTAACTACTAATTTAATTAATTTTATCTTCTTTCTTAAAATAATAAAAACTCCAAAAATATGTCATAAATTATTTTTTTTCATTAATTAATTTAATTAATTTAATTTAGTTATTTAGTTTAGGAATTAATTTCTTTTCTTAAAATAAAAACAACCAAAAACAACAAAAAGATGGCATTTTCTTTCAAAGGGTTAAAACCCTAATTCGCACTCGATTCAATCTCCCGCGCGCTTTATTTATTTTTATCTAATTATGTATCTGCTTATGGATTGTAATAGATAATTAGGACATTTCATTTATTTATCGCTTTATTTTATTTTATTTTCAAAGGGTTGTTTTTGGCTATGTAAATACCCGACGCCTTGTAATTTAATTTCCGCATTTTTATTCCGCAAATTATAACTGCTAGATGTTTGATAATAGGGTTTGCATGACAAGACTGAATGCTTAATCTTAAAAATCAAATTAGATCACCTTTAACATGTGCAAAGATAAAAATAACTGAAAACGACACACTCGCACATGTGCACTCTTAGGGTACATCCCACTTGGTTGCCTTCGTACACGGTCATTGAGTATAAGTCATTTTAGAGGTCACCCTCTTGTCTAAAAGATCATAGTCGCCTCGAAATGGTTGCCTCGGATATTGTTGCCTCAAACAAATGATCTAAGACATTAGGGTTACCGCTAAAGCGTCCTAACATTGCTTTAGTGACCGTATGTCCCTCATTCGAATTGACCCTCAAATTCCAACGATGGTGTTACCCACTCACTAATAGTGAGATAGCATTGTCTAAAGGACATTAGCATAGAACAATTCCTTTTTCGAGTAGGTAGATGGTTCTTAGATACTTGCTCTTTCAAAAATAAAACCTTTTTCACACTTACACTCCTTTTCAAACTAAGTTTAAAAAAAACACTTCATTACACTCTTGAGGACAGAAGCAAGAGTTAAATTGAAGTTTCATACAAAAAATTTTTCAAAACCCACAAGCACAAAGAAAAAATTTTTGAAAACAATTGAGCAAGTACCTAAGAGCCCGTGGATAACCACGGATAGAAAGGGTGCTAATACCTTCCCTTTCTATAATCTACCCCCCCCCCCCCCCCGAACCCGAGAAATATCTCGAAAAAGGAATTTTTCTGTGCTTTTTTTCCCTTTCCTTGTTGGATAAAATAAAAGTCGGCGGCGACTATTGCTTACCGCGACATTTTGCGAAAACAAACGCAAAACGCAAACCAGTATTCCAAGAAACAGTCAGTTCTTCCCACCGTATCACAGAACTGGCGACTCTACTGGGGACGCTTATAAGTGGGGTGTACCTTAGGAATAGTTCATAATATTTTCAATTACTTGACTTGTATGCTTTATCTTTGTGAGTTGAATCGGAGTTACTATAGATCCTAACCTGGATCTGAGGGACATCCTTTAGGTAAGTAGCAATAAACTGTGAGGGAACTATACGGCGTAGACCGATACGGTTGAAGCAGTAGCTACATTGGTGTGGCACTTTAGTATGTACCGATATCCCTTGTGGCGCAACGAGGAGAATATGGGTCTGCTAAGGGGTCATTAAGCACCAACTGACCTTAGAACCTATAATTGACCAACTTGGCCATAAAACAGTAGCAGTATGCTACACTCATTGAGACCAAACTCTCGCGATGATTTCGGCCGCAAGAAAAGGTTGCTAAACTGGAATTATGACCGATTGAGGGTGGTCAGTGATATTGAGATCCTCTAGAACCCGGTTACTATTACTAGGACAGGTTTGAACCAACTAAACTGAAAGAGGGTAATACCTAAACTCCTTGCCAGCCTAAAATCTAAGGGCTATCTGTGTGACTTGTGTGCCCTTACCATGTTTGCTATTTGTGGATACTTGTGGTGTGTTTTCTATCATAACATCATGCATCATGACATTTCATGCATCTTGCATTGGACTAACCCATTTCAAAGACAGAGGGGATTCATATTTGTTCTGTTTTGTAGGTCATGGCACCCATGCGTAGAAACACTATTTGGATCAACTTTGTCCAAATTCCCACTCAGCTTAAGGAATTGGTTGCAAAGGTTCCAGATACTTCCTCCTTTACCAGAAGACATGGTCACCTCCTGGGTTTGGTCACTTACAGATTAGATGAACAGATGATGAGTGTTTTGTGCCAGTTCTTTGATCCACTGTACCACTGCTTTACTTTTCCGGACTACCAGCTGGTCCCCACCTTGGAAGAGTTCTCTAATCTACTTGGTATCTCTATTTTAGAGCAGACCCCGTTTACAGGTTGGGAGAAAGTCCTTAGGCCAGAAGAGATTGCTTCATCCCTCCATCTGACAAAGGCTGAGGTAATATCTAATTGGGAGACTCAAAGTGGGACAAAAGGCTTCTTGGCTAAATTCTTGGTTGATCGGGCTAATCAGTTCTGGGACAGGTACCTGTTGAATCTCCATAGCACTGAGGCGATCCTCCAACTGTTTGTATTTATCCTCAGCAGAAGGATATTGCTCATCGTTATAATCAGTATCATTGTCAGAGACTACAGGACTAGGATCCTTTTCCCCTTCTTGGTTCTCCCTTTCCTTGGACGAAGAGGTCAGATCAGTTTGTTGCTTCAACCTTTCTTCAAACCTTCTGCCCATATTCAGATTACTGACAACCTTCTTCTTCTTCTTCTTCTCTTTCAGAATGAGGGCTTTCAAATCCTCTTGCCCTTTTGCCAAATTTATGAACATTTGTTGGAACTGGGCGTTTTGTGCCTGAATGTCCTTGATGCTTTGTTCGGAAGACATTTTTGCTGAAATAAACAGCGAAGAAGATGAGAAACCTGTAATGGTACCTGTAATGATGTGTATTATATGCATGCAATGTTTTCAAGGATATCGCGGGGTAAACAAGAAACTGTTAGAATTTGATTGCAGCTTGATTGAAGAAACTTTGTGTCATTGAGATTCCTTCTTCAAGAGTCAAGATCACCATATCGAGTGGGTCATAGCCCTTGACTCCGGTTTGTTGTACTTGATTTTGATGGCGTTTGGTTAGAGGGAAATAAATCCTCTTGCCTCTTGATAGACGTCTGGTTCAACGTGACCCTGCATCAAAGACCCTTGAGATCCTTGAAATGCTATAGTTTGATGTTATTGAAAATGCTATGGTACGATATCATGATGTTATGTACAAATATGTGAGGTAAGGAAGTTTATATACAAATAATCATATTCACACAGAGCAGACAAGTCCTTATGTTTTAGGCTTGCATGGAGTTTGTAGGTAAGTACCCTCTTGAAGTTTAGTTGGATCAATCTGTCCTAGTTAATAGTAATCGGGTTCTAAGGGGTCTCAATATCACTGACCTTTCTTTTAGGCATTGTCTCAGCTCAATCAATTTTTTCTTACGGCCGAGATATCCCAAAAGTCTGGTCTCAATGAGTGTAGCATTGAGTATCAACCAATTTTCAGCTCTACACCGAAACCAGTCATCTCACTATGTCCTAATGGCCAAGTTTGTTCAATTAGGGTTCTAAAGTCAGTTAGTGCTTCATGACGCCACTTAGCGGCCTCGTATTCTCCTCGATTCACCACGAGGGATACCGGTACCCACAAATGCGTCACACCAACGTGGCCATTGTTTCAACCATATCGGTCTACGTCGTACAGTTTCTACAATCTATTGCTACTTACCTAAAAAGGTGTCCCAGATCCGGGTAGAGGATCAAAACAAACCCAAACAAGGAACCAATAATGTAAAACAAACAATTCAAACAAATGAAAGCAAGTAAATGTGATATAACCCTAAGGTAACCCCACTTTTAAGACTTTTTCCCCAGTAGAGTCGCCAGTTCTGTGATACGGTGGGAGAACTGACTTAAGGTTTTGCGTTTGTGTTTGCAAATGTTGCGATTAGCAAGAGTCACCATCGACTTTTCTTTTATCCAAAAGGAAAGGTGAAAAAGCAGAGGAAAGACCTTTAGAGATGTTTTCTTGAGTTCGGGGGGTAGATTATGAAAAGGGAAGGTATTAGCACCCTTTTCATCCATGGTTTTCCATGGGCTCTTAGTTGCTCGCTAGATCACTTGTTTTTGTTTGAATGTGCTTGTGGTGGTTTTTGAAAATATTTTGAAAATGTGACTTTGTAATGATTCTCGTTTCTATAAGAATGCGTATAAAGTTTTATTTTGAAAATAGTTCAAAGAGGTGTTTGCGGGATGTGTTTTTGAAAGTCATTTTGAAAAGGGTTTTCTTTGTAATGGCTCTTGTTTCTATAAGAACGCGTACAAAGTGTTTGTATTTTGAAAATGTTTCAAAGTGAGAGTGTTGGTGCATAAAATGTTTTTGTTGTGAGCAAGCGAGTAACTAGGAGCGAATCTACCTACTCAAAAGGTCTCAAATGTGTTTTTCCTCCTCCTTTAGATGTTACTATCTTACAATTGATTTGGTAAGAAGCCCCATCGTTGGATGTGTAGGGACGGACATTGGGACGTTTGTATAGTCATAGAAGGCAACCTATGAGACATTTTAGTAATGCCGTTTAGGGACTAGATCGTTTACCGAAGGCAACATCAAGGGTCATCGAGGGACTACGATCTTTTATCGAGGGTCTTTTTGCTAAAACGCCCATGTTCGAGGGACATGACTATTTTTCCGATAGGAAACAAAGTGAGATTACACTAAGGGTGTAAGTGTGTAAGTGTGTTTGATTTGCATGTATTTAGTCTTGATTAGGGTGATCTATTTGCCAATTTCATGTCTTGCCATATACACCCTAATTACTAGCATTTACATTCAAAAGCGATAAATTGCAGAAATGTAAAGTCCTACGCTATTACAATATTTTAGGGATGGGGTACATATTTACGAATGGGGATTGCAAGGAATTTAAGTCCTAATTATCTATTACAACCATATTGAAATGCATAATATAAGAAAGAAATGGACTTGTTTAGAAAATGTTTTTGTCTTAAGGAAATAAATTAAAAGGAAAATATTTTTATGTTTTTTATGTTAATATTAAAAATGATGAAAAGGAAAATAAATGCAAGATAGAAACAGCGTGTTGCTGCAAGAAGAACAACTAGGATCAGAAGTTCTGAAGCCAAGAGCGTTGTGACTCAGCAGGAGACGTCAATAGAATCAGAAGTTCTGGATTGGTAAACTCTGAGGTCCTGCAAGACACGTTAGAGGGAAAACACAAAAGTTTTGTATTACACTAAAACAATGAGTAAACGTCAGCAGTTCAGTGCGTTATCAGCATGTAAAAATCAGAAACTCTGAGTGTTTGAAAACAGCGAGTGGAAACATCAGAAGTTCAGTGTATTTGACATGTAAGGAGAACTCAGAAGTTCTGTGCTGTGTTAGAACAGTGAGTGAATCATCAGAAGTTCTGAATTGTGCTAAGTCAGTGAGTGAATATTAGCAGTTCAGTGCGTTATCAGCATGTAAGAATCAGAAGTTCAGTGTGTGTTATTAGTGAGGAAAATCATAGAAGTTATGTATGTTAAAACAGTTAGGAGAACTCAGAAGTTCTGTGTGTGTTAACAGTGAGAAAAATCATAGAAGTTCTGTATGTTAAAACTATGAATGAACATCAGAAGTTTTAAAGCCATGTTTCAACACTCAATCAGCACATCAGTAATCTATTCAGTTTTCAACAATCAGCAAGTCAGAAGGATAACATCACAACAATTTGTAGAAGTTCTAATCCTAAATCTGAATCTAGCCCTAATCAAGAAGTCCTAATCCATAGTTTTTCTATTCATGCAATGATATGGACAACATCTATACTATGATATTTACATGTTAATGATGTTCTGAATGAAAAAGATACAAAGTCAGAAAGACTTACCTTGAACCTGGAGCGTGGGCTTGGAGCTTTGAGCTGCTACCTTTGGATGTTCTGGAATCAGCAAGAGTAGCGGAGGAGAAATTGCCAAGTTCTTTGATTCAAGAGGAAGAACAGAGGTTTTGTTTTCTGTTTAGGATTTCTGGATTTTTATGAAGGTTTCACAAATTCCTTTTCTCTCTTTTGGCCATTCTCTCTCCAAAATACAGTCCCTTGAAAGTGTGATGGAGAAACTTATTTAGATGGATTTGTTGTGATTTTGGGGGGGAAAGAAAAATGGGATTTGAAACTTTTTTGGCACCCTGTTCCCTTGCTTTTTCATCACTGTTTTCGTATGCTAGTTTGGTGCAATTATGGGATGCAGACATAGGCTGACCTAGCGGCTGATTAACAGCTTTTAACCATGCTTAAGCCGGATTTGTCAGCAGGATTTAAGGAAAAGCAAAAGCAAAGCATGGGCCTAGTACCAAAGTTTGCTATCCCAAGATAGTAGAGGTACACCTGGTGAAAATCCTTTGGATAAAGACTCCGAAAGTGGTTGTGAGCATTAAATGATGATGAGACTTATCACAACCAGAAATCCTGCAGCGTGAGATTCTACACCAAGGCTTAGTTCTGGATCAGAAATTCTACTTCAGCGTAGCATCCAACCTTTGATCTTCTTATCTTATGGTTCCATCATGTTCTGAAGGAGCTTTCAGACTTTCCAGAAAGCTTGCAGCCCGCTTCTTAACCTTCTTTGACTTATCCTTGCAAACTCTGACTGATCCTTTGTGAAAACTGGTCCAGAAGTTCTAACCAAACTCTGTTTTGAGAATATCCAGAATTTGCTGAGTGTTATGGTGATAATCTTGGTCAGAAGTTCTGAAATTGTCATAATTCTTAAACACTTAGAAAAAATTTCTAAGTATTTAGAACTTGACTTTTCCAAAGTAAAATTTGACTTTTGGATTCCTTGATGAAACAAACTTCATATTCCAACATGTCTTGATGAAATATGATTTTTGAAATTTGATTTTGATCCAAAAGTCAAAGTTTAACTTTTCAGTGTGCAAATGACCATTTTGCCCTAGTGAGTGATTTTCTTTGAAAATTTATAGTTCAAGGCTTGGAATTGGATGGAAGCAAACTTGAGGATCCAGGGTGATTCTTTGAGAAATGAGAGGGAAAATTTTGGGGTACAAAACCTTATGTCAGTAATCTTAATTTAGTAGTGTCAATATAATTTTAACAGCCTATAGAAATAAGACAGAGTTGGAAATAATTAGTAAAGTTGCAGTAACTATTTTAGAGGATTAATTAAATAGCAGAAGAAAATATATATTGCCAGTTAGTTAATTAGAAGTGAATATTAGGATAATAATTAAATAACGAAGGACCAATACATAGAGAGTTATGGGAGTGTTTTGGAAACAACTATCATGTTTGTGCTTTCCTTTGTGATGTACGTTGATGCTATCACGTTGCGAATATTTTGTGAAGATGCAGTGATATAGGCTTGTTGCCAAATTTGAATAGTTATGGTTATGATGTTGTGATAATTTTGTGATGATGCAAAGTGCGGGAAGAATTGTGTTGTGGGTCATTGTTATGAATAAGTCATTGTCGAATACATCGAATGTTCGTTGTTTATATGTTGTGATTGATAAGTTGATTAAGTTGTAGGCCTATGGCCAATGTTGAAGCGACGATGAGTACCTCTAATTATTGGTAAAGTAACGATATAAGCTTATGCCTTTGTGACGGTGATTGTTGTTATTGTTGTATGTGATTGTTGCAGTCATTGAGTCACATACATTTGCATTATTAAGTTGGCCTGGATTGGCACCACGTTGGCCTAGATTGGCAAAATATTAAGTTGAAGGCTTATGGCTTGTTGATGCCTCTAATTATTGGCAGATTTTCTAAGTTGGGAGTTCTGCTCCAATGGTACCACATGCATTTGCATGACATTGAGTCGCATTCTAAGTTGTACAATTGAGTTGTTGTGTTGATGAATTAATTGTTGCATTTTGAAGATATCCTGTTGCGATTGTTGTTGTGAAGTGGTGATTTTTGCATGACCTGATTCTAATATATGATTTATCATGCGCTCACTTATACGATTTAAGAATCTCACCCCTTACTGTTTGAATGTTGCCCTCTGTTGGTAACATGTAGGTAATCAAGAATGAAGATTTTCTTAGCCTTATTAGTTCAAAGTCAGTTGGTCGCTTTGATACGTAGCACTCGGGGGGAGGGGGGGGGGGATGAACGAATAGTTGTTTACTTGTTGAAATTGTTTTAGTTGTTGAATCCTAAGTTGAATTATATGAAATAATACGTTGCATCTCAAGTTGTTTTTGTTGAACGAAACATATGATGCTACTTGAAGTTGTAATTATGATTCTGCTGCGTTATTAATAAAAGAAGTGGTTTTATTTTAAAAGCTGGCGTAAGTTGTTATATGATCCTCCAAAATTAAAGTGTTATGTATTTGTTTATGTGTTGTAACATGTTGAAATGTGATATCCCAAAATTTGTTGGAAGCTTTTAAATACTCTGATTTTCGTTATAAATACCAGATAGAATTTGGGGTGTTCTAATAGTGGTATCAGAGCAGGTCGGTCCTTCCGACCAAGTTTTCTCATGTTATTTGTTCCTTAGTGTACGACAAGTGTGTGAAACACTGTCGGTACTTGTTTGCCTTAATTGCAGGAAGTTGGTTGAAGATAAGTGGGGGAGAAGCTTTGCTTCTCGGATATGTTTAATTGAAAGGTGTTGGTTCGGTGTGCTGCCGAAAACGACAATGCCAGAATTGCTGGAGTCTTGTTGTTCCCGAATTTGAAGGTGACTTGGATTCAAGGTCTTGTTGTTAGTCGAGTTAGAGCGCCTTGAGAGAAATTGATCAGACATTGTTGGTGCTTACTTCTCAAAGAATGAAGAGCGATGTAATAATTGTTGATTTACGAAGCAAGTGTAAGATGTCAATGTTTGAACAATGATGGAGTAATAAAGTTGCTGTAAATTTTGTGTTGGGATCACATAATTGATTGTCGAAAGTAGTTGACGTTGATAAGTAGTTGTGAATCATGAGTCTGAGTCGAAACTTGAAGAAGTGAGTAGCGTTGTGAAAGGAATTGTTGCCCTGGTGTTTTGGAACCTGAAATTTTGCAAAGGAATGCATCTCTCGAGTTATAAGAATTTTGGGAGCACGAGATATGTTAAGAGTGTGATTGGAATGAGTTTGAGAGGTGGAGATACATGTATTTTCGATGTTGTGAAATTCGGAAGAGGATTAAGAGTTTAAGAATGTTGTTAGAATCCTTTATGTAGATAAAGACTCAGACTAGAGTGAAAGGATTTGTAATGTATTGATATGCCAGCAGATCTCGAGTTAGAAAATGATTGATCATCGTGGGATGGTGGGTGAATGAGGATTAGACATGTTGTGTTTTAGAAAACTTGAATACGAGTTTTAAGAAAATGCTATTATAGTTTGGTACGATGATTTATACACCCTTATGGTTGTCGAATACTAATTGACAAATTGAGGAACTGATCACCCTCAATCCATTGTTAATAGTAGACGAGATTATGTTGGATGTTATAGATTTGTCATGCTATCTTAATGGTGTGAAAAGTATGGATGCTATATCGCGAGAATAATCACTCACCAGTTTGTGTGAAATTAGTAGAGGATTCGTTGAGTGAGAGTTGAGATGTAATGAGCAATTCGGAGTAGTGGGTTTGTATGCGAGCTAACGTCGCAAAGTGAAAGATTGAGAATATCAAGTGAACAACGATTTAATGACAGATGTTAAAGAAAGTTTGGAGTTAGATTGAAACTTGTAAACCATATAATCGACAGAAAATTTAATGAGGACGATAAATTAAGATGGATGATCAGAGTTGCGCAACTGAAGCGTGATGTGGCGCAATTGCTATGTGTGTACGACTCATTAGAAGTGAAGGATTAAAACATCATAAGTCTATGAGAATGGTGTGTCTTAATCTACATGCTTGATTTGGTAGATTCCCGATGTAGAGATGATGTGCCAGAGTACGGTGTTTTCTCATAATTATTTGTGGATTTTATAAGGATATTAATGTGGTTGTTGGTTGATGGTGAGCTATGGGTATGCTTGCTGAGTTATACAGTTAAGTTGATGTTGTAATGATTTTGTTATCGTTATTGAGATGTTATTGTTGATTTCCGTAAGTAAGAGATGATACTCTATAACGTGACGAAGTTGATTATGTTGACTATGTTGATGTCACTATAAGAGTGATACGACGATGTGAACAAGTTTGTTGATATTCTGTTGATAATTGACATACGGGAATGAAATTGTGTATGTGTTTTGAGGTTGAAAAAGGTGTTAAGATGATATTGAGATGATGTATATTCAAGTATAAGTGTGTTATAGTTGTTGCTACTTAAAATGTTGGTATGTCAGATTATGGTGGAGTAGTTGAGATGCTAGTAACGATTATATCGCGAAGTGTTGAATGATTGGCATATGTGTAATCAATTTGAATTATGTTGAGTTATTGTTATGTTGGTCAAGTAGTGATCGAAGTGTTGCAAAACGCGACTTGGGGATCAAAAAGTTGGATGTGAACTTTGCGTTAAGGGTGGTAGTATCGAGTAGATTTTCGAGGACAAAAATATCCTAACTGGGGGAGAGTTGTAACGCCATGAATTTAATTAATTATTTAATTAAATTAATTAAAGATTTAATTATTGGAAATGTTCGAAGTTAGGATCTATCGGTATTATTTTAAGAGGCGTGATCAGATTAATATGTTAATTTGAGATGTTAAGTGAAATAGTCGGTTTAATCGGAGAATAATATTAGAAATAATATTATTATATTGGGTTATTATTGAGTTGATTAAGTGGTGGAAATAGTATTATAATAATACTATTATTATTTCTTATGGGCTTAATTTAAAGTGTTGTTGGTAGTAAAATGTGTGGTGTGAATATTAGGCCCAATAGAATTAATAATAGAAATTATAAGGAATTAGGTTTTTATGAGAAAAGTAAGAATAAGGGTTTTAGAGAAAGAGAAAATAAAAGGATGCAATACATGGAGAAGAGAAGAAGAATGGAGCTTTGGAGCTATGGCAGCAGCGGGTTGCAATCGGAATTATAGAGTGATCTCCAATCCAGGGTAAGGGTGGAGTTTCTTATCCTACAGTGGGGTTTATGAGAAATTGTATGTGGAATTTAGGGTGCAAATTTATTATTGTTTGTGTTTATTCAAGGAAATTGATGTTAGAAAATTAATTAATGATGAATATTGGTGAAACTTTCGTATTCTTGTGTGTTGTTGATTGAGTGTTCCGTTGAAAAATGTGGATACGAAGGAAACTAGAGAAGTAACAGAGAATCATAGAATGGGGGTTTGATGTCGATTGTTAGTGGGTGGGGGGATGCCGGTCGATAGTGTTGAGGAAGAAAGGAGAGTGTCGTTCGGCACTGGGTGTTGTTGTTGAAAGGGAGTGCCGTTCGGCACTGATTTGTTAGGCAGACAGGCACTTGTTTTGTTATATAATTTTTTTATGGTATCAGTATAGAATTTATTAATACAAAAGCAGTTAGTGAGCAAACTGAACTATTCTTATCAGTAGTATGTTACAACAGAAGAACATTAACAGAAGTAGCCTTATGTCAGTAATCTTAATTTAGTAGTGTCAATATAATTTTAACAACCTGTAGAAATAAGACAGAGTTGGAAATAATTAGTAAAGTTGCAGTAACTGTTTTAAAGGATTAATTAAATAGCAGAAGAAAATATATATTGCCAGTTAGTTAATTAGAAGTGAATATTAGGAGAATAATTAAATAATGAAGGACTAACACATAGAGAGTTATGGGAGTGTTTTGGAAACAACTATCATGTTTGTGCTTTCCTTTGTGATGTACGTTGATGCTATGATGTTGCGAATATTTTGTGAAGATGCAGGAATTTTTATGATATTGAATTACCTATATTAATTGGTAATAACAGTGATATAGGCTTGTTGCCAAAGTTGAATAGTTGTGGTTATTATGTTGTGATCATTTTGTGATGATGCGAAGTGAAGGAAGAATTGTGTTGTGGGTCATTGTTGTGAATAAATTGCTGTCGAATACATCGAATATGTCGTTGTTTATATGTTGTGATTGATAAGTTGATTAAGTTGTAGGCATATGGCCAGTGTTGAAGCAACGATGAGTACCTCTAATTATTGGTAAAGTGACGATATAGGCTTATGCCTTTGTGATGGTGCTTGTTGTTGTTGTATGTGATTGTTGCAGTCATTGAGTCACATACATTTGCATTATTAAGTTGGCCTGGATTGGCACCACGTTGGCATGGATTGGAAAAATATTAAGTTGAAGGCTTATGCCTTGTTGATGCCTCTAATTATTGGTAGATTTTCTAAGTTGGGAGTTCTACTCCAATGGTACCACATGCATTTGCATAATATTGAGTCGCATTATAAGTTGTACAATTGAGTTGTTGTGTTGTTGAATTAATTGTTGCATTTTGACGATATCCTGCTGCGATTGTTATTATGAAGTCGTTATTTTTACATGACCTGATTCTAATATATGATTTATCATGCGCTCACTTATACGATTTAAGAATCTCACCCCTTACTGTTTGAATGTTGCCCTCTGTTGGTAACGTGCAGGTAATCAAGAATGAAGATTTGCTTAGCCTTATTAGTTGAAAGTCAGTTGGTCGCTCTGATACATAGCACTCGGGGGGGGGGGGGGGGGGGGGATGAATGAATAATTGTTTACTTGTTGAAATTGTTTTAGTTGTTGAATCCTAAGTTGAATTATATGAAATAATATGTTGCCTCTCAAGTTGTTTTTGTTGAACGAAACATATGATGCTACTTGAAGTTGTAATTATGATTCTGCTGTGTTATTAATAAAAGAAGTGGTTTTGTTTTAAAAGCTGACGTAAGTTGTTATATGATCCTCCAAAATTAAAGTGTTATGTATCTGTTTATGTGTTGTAACATGTTGAAATGTGATATCCCAAATGTGTTGGAAGCTTTTAAATACTCTGATTTTCGTTATAACTACCAGATAGAATTTGGGGTGTTACATCTTCTCCTCAAAGAGCATTTACAATCAAAGTTGCTTGTATTCATACGGTCTATTCCATTTGGGAAGCTCAGAACTTGATTCTCTACTTCAACATTATCCCTAATATTGCAAATATCAAGGCCAACATTTATGCGCAGGTGGAGTTTAATTGTGATAATTCTCATTTCTGCTATAGGCACAACTTGTATGATTTTGAGGTGCTAAAGGCATTTCAAATTAAAATCAAGCCTCCCAAGGCTCCTCTTATTAAGGATATCTTTTGGGACCACCCCCCCCCCCCCACCCCCCTCTGCCTGGTTGGGTGAAATATGTTAAATTGTAATTCATAGTGTCGAAAAGATTAGATTTGTTTAGATTTAAATAGATTTGATTTAAATCTAGAATAGATTAGATTTGATTTAGTAACAAAACAAATATTTTGGGCTTTGGGCTTAGGGTGTAAGCTCAGTTATAAATAGAGGGAGTAACCCCTATTTTTTGTAAGCAAGTCATTCACAGTATTTTGCAGTTGCAAAGTGAATAATAAATTTTTCAGTTTGTGAGCAGAGAGAAACTCTGCAGAAGTTATTTGCCTTATCTTCATTCTTTATTTGTCTCATAATTAAATTGTCATTGTGGTAGAAATTCATCATAGACTTTGGTGAGTTTCCAACATCTGGTATCAAGAGCTTTTGTTTCGATTCGAGGGAAGTGTCAATCAAGAACGATTGAAGAATTCACGATGGCGAATTATGGGAATGAAAATTATCCATAAACTCTACCAATTCTAAAAGTAGACAACTATGAGAATTGGTGCAAATAGATGAAAGTCTTATTCAGGTGTCAAGGTCTTTGGGATCTTGTAAAAGATGGAGTCGAAGTGCTTGAAGAAAACGCTTCAGAAGAAGAAAAGAAGAAACACATAGAAATTGAGAAGTTGAGTTATAAAGTGCTCTTTATAATTCATCAATGTCTGAGTCCAGAAAACTTTGAAAAAGTGAGTGATTCATAATCTGCAAAAGAAGCTTGAGACGTTCTTGAGAAGTCCTTTGGAGGTGCAGAAAAGGTAAAAGAAGTGAGGTTACAAACTCATAAGAGAACCTATGAATTTATCCAGATGGAAGATAGTGAGAGCATATCTGATTTCTTCACTAGAGTTACAAAACTAGTGAATCAAATCAAGGCATGTGGAGAAACATTAACAACAAGAGTTGTTGTTTCGAAGATTTTGTGATCTTTAGCTCCTAAGTTTGACCACATAGTAGTGGCGATAGAAGAGGGGAAAGACTTATCAAAATTGACAAAGGAAGAGCTTTAAGGGACACTTGAATCTCATGAACAGAGATTGAACGAATGAGCTACAGGCAAATCGAAGAGTGATGTGGCCTTGCAGGCACATTCAGCAAAAGAGACCAAGGGCAAAGGAAAGTGTTTCGACAGAGGTAGAGGTGGCTACAACAAATCGAATGGTAGAGGAAACCAAATCAAAGGAAACGTGTCGAATCAAAGAAAACCATACCAAGGCAACCAAAGAGGTGGTGTTGCAAATAGAGGAAGAGGTGGTGGTCGAAAACCTGATACGAGTCACCTTCAATGTTACAATTGTCAGAAGTATGGTCACTATTCGAGTGATTGTCCAGAAAAATGAAAGAATCGAGAAAGTGATGCAAAGCTTACAAAACATGAAGAAGAAGAGATGATGTTGATTGTCACAACAAAAGATGAAGATAGATTCAAGGACCAATGGTACTTGGATTCAGGATGTTCATCACATATGTCTGGAAGGAAAGACTGGTTTGTCAATATAAAGCCCTCAACGAAAAATATGGTAAAATTTGCAAATGACAATACCCTAGCAGCTGAAGGTATTGGTGATGTTATGATTATGAGGAAAGATGGCAAGAAGTCAGTAACTCCCAATGTATTGTACATACCAGGCATGAAGAGCAATTTGCTCAGTATAGGGAAGTTGGTCAAAAAGAATTATACAGTGTCAATTGAAGATAAGATGATGAAAGTCGTTGATGCAAATGGGAGATTAATCTTGAAGGCTTCTATGTCTCAGAATCGAACCTTCAAGATTGAACTAAATGTGATGGAGCACAAGTTCCTTTCAATTGCAGCTAGCAGAGATGAATGGATATGGCATTATAGACTAGGCCATCTCAACTTCAGAGACATCAGAGATTTGAAGAGAAGAAATATGGTTTCAAGATTGCCAAAAATTGACATTCCAAATGGGGTATGTGAGGAATATGTGCAGGCAAAGCAACACAAGAATAGCTTCAGCAAGGATGCAGGAAGCAGGTCGAAGGCTAGTCTTGAAGTCATATACTTTGATGTATGTGGACCAATCCAGGTGGATTCGATGGGAGGTAACAAATACTTTGTTACATTCATAGATGATTTCAGTCGAAATATATGGACTTATCTGATCAAGAAGAAAAGTAAAGTGATTGAAGTATTTGCCAAGTTTAAGTCTACGGTCGAAAGATAAAGTGGTCGAAAGCTCAAAGTTTTGAGAACTGATGGTGGTGGAGAATATGTGTCGAAAGACTTCGACAGGCTATGTGAAAAGGAAGGGATTATGCATGAGATGATGCCACCCTATACTCACCAAACAAATGGAATTTCAGAAAGGAATAATCGAACCATCATGAATATGGTACGAAGTATGTTGAAAGGCAAGAATTTACCTAAAGAGTTTTGGGGTGAAGTTGTTTGGACTGCAACATACATTTTGAACAGATGTCCTACAAAGAAGCTATAAGGAATTACTCCAGAAGAATGTTGGTCTGGTGTGAATCCTAGCTTGATTCATCTGAAGGTATTTGGATCTATTGCATATAGACATGTGCCTGATCAGTTGAGAAGAAAATTTGATGACAAGTCAAGTCAAATGATTCTAGTTGGATATCATTCGACATGAGGCTACAAGTTGTTCGATCCAATGAAAAAGAAGATTGTGATCAACAGGGACGTGATCATAGATGAGTTTAAAGAATGGGATTGGACTGAAAATGTCAACAAAGATTCAGTGGGAATCCTATTCGAAGAACCAGAAACTCAAGTCGAAAGAGAAGTTTGACAAGAGGAACCAGCAGATATACCAAGTACAAGCAGACCTCAAAGAACAAGACGCATGCCTGCAAGATTGCAAGATTGTGTGATTACATCAGATGATGTGATAGATGATGAAGGTGAGATAGTACATTATGCTTTCTATGCAGATGTCGAACCTGTTAATGCAACTGAAGCATTGAAGGATTCAAAGTGGGTGAAAGCAATGAACGAAGAAGTGCAGTCTATCGAAGACAACAACAATTGGTCACTTGTCGAATTGCCTCAAGGTAAGAAGGCAATTGATGTCAAGTGGGTATACAAAGTGAAAACGAATTCGAAAGGTGAAGTAACTAGACACAAAGCAAGGCTTGTGCCGAAAGGATTTCTACAGAAAGAAGGAATAGACTTCGATGAAGTTTTTGCATCTGTTGCTAGGATCGAGACAATCAGGTTGGTTGTTGGTCTAGCAGAAATAAACAGTTGGAACATATGTCAGATAGACGTGAAGTGTATATTCCTAAATGGACCCTTAAACGAAGAAATCTATGTTAAACAACCAGTTGGGTTTGTGAAACATGACGAAGAAAGAAAGGTGTACAGGCTGCATAAAGCCATGTATGGATTGAAACAAGCTCCAAGGGCTTAGAATAAGAAAATTGATAGTTTCCTAAGGGATAAGGAATTTGTAAAGTGCACAACTGAACATGGAGTATATGTAAGAAGAAGCAAGAGTGAATTGTTTATACTATGTCTCTATGTATATGATTTGTGGATAACAGGTAGCTGTAAAAGTGAGATCGAAGACTTCAAAGGTGATCTCAGTAAGGAATTCGAAATGTCTGATTTGGGTGAGATTTCATATTTCCTTGGTATCGAATTCTAAAAGAGCAGTAGAGGTTTGATGATGCATAAAAGAAGATATGCAGGAGAAATTCTCAAGAGGTTTGAGATGGAAGAATGCAACTCAACTTCGACACCTGCAGAACCAAGACTGCAATTGTCGAAAGATGCAGATGAAGATGATGTTGATCCAACCCAATACAAAATACTTATTGGATCATTGAGATACCTTTGTCATACAAGGCCTGACTTAGCATATAGTGTAGGTATGGTAAGTAGATTCATGCAGAAGCCAAATGTATCACATCTAGCAGTAATGAAGAGGATACTAAGGTATCTCAAAGGAGCTTTCGATTATGGCATTTTGTTTCCTGCAGCTGATAAAGGAAAATAATGCAAGTTAGTGGGATACACCGATTCAAGTTGGTGTAGTGATGCTAAAGATCAAAAGTCAATAATAGGATATGTGTTTATGCTAGGTGGTGCACCAGTTGCTTGGAATTCAAGAAAGGAACTAGTAATGACATTATCATCATGCGAAGCAGAATACATAGTTGCTTCTCTCTGTGCATGTCAAATAACTTGGATGGTAAACTTGGTCGAAGAGATGACAGGGAAATATCATGGAGCAATTACCATGAAGATCGACAGCATGTCAGCTATCAATCTGCCCATTAACACATGGTCTAAGTAAGCACATCGAAATGAGGTTCCATTATCTTCGAGAGCAGGTAGCAGATGGGAAGATGAATTTGGAACACTGCATAACTGAGAATCAGATTGCAGATATCATGATGAAGGGAGTGCAAGTCGAAGTATTCAAAAGACTAAGAGCCATGTGGACATAGATAGTTTAGACACAATGAATTAGGTGGTGTGTTAAATTGTAATTCATAGTGTCGAAAAGATTAGATTTATTTAGATTTAAATAGATTTGATTTAAATCTAGAATAGATTAGATTTGATTTAGTAACAAAATAGATATTTTGGGCTTAGGGTGTAAGCTCAGTTATAAATAGAGGGAGTAACCCCCATTTTTTGTAAGCAAGTCATTCACAGTATTTTGCAGTTGCAAAGTGAATAATAAAGTTTTCACAGTTTGTGAGCAGAGAGAAACTCTGCAGAAATTATTTCCCTTGTCTTCATTCTTTGTTTGTCTCATTATTAAATTTTCATTATGGTAGAAATTAATCATAGACTTTGGTGAGTTTCCAACAAAATATAATGTGGACGACTCTTTTGTCTCTAGCTCGAACTCCTTGAGTTGTGGTGATATTTTTTGATCCAACACAAGTAATTTTCTGTTAGCTTTTGCTGAACCGCTTTATGAGAATTCTTCTCTTTTTGTTGAATTTTATGGTATAATGTGTGGGATTGAATTGGCAAAAGAGAGAGGTTGGATCAATCTGGGGGTGGAATCGGATTCCATGTTGGTTGTGAATGTTTTTGTCGCGTCCAAGCTTGATCAAGTTCCTTGGAAAATTAGAAATAGGTGGTTAAATTTCATTAGAATAGTTTTGGATATGAATTTTATTATTTCTAACATTTGTAGGAAAGGCAATAGTTGTGTGTATTTTCCTGCTAATTTAGGCCGCACATCTACTTCCTTCACTCTTTTTGATTCTCTTCCAATTGAAATTAGAGGTGATTATGTGAAAAGTAGACTTGGTTTGCCTCTTTTTAGATTTAGATATTTTTGAGTGAGTCTTGGCTAAGTCCCACCTTTTTGTGTATCAATCTTTTTTTGGTTATAATATTGCCTTTTATCTTAAAAAATTAAAAATTGAATACATTATAAATAGAAAGTATATTCACGTATTCTATGGTAACAATTATGAGGAATAAAGTTTCAATTTTTAAAAAAATATATCAATAGAATTCAAAATCATATAATTTTTTTAAATACTTTTTTAATGCTATTTAAAATTATATCAATATTATATAGTTTGTTTTTATTAATTAAATTTAATTGAGTTTTAAAGAATCAATTAAACTTTTGAAAATAATCTAATTGAATTAGTTAATTACTCTTTGATAAAGTTACCATACATATAAGGGTTTTGCATTAAAATTAATAAACCTCTTAAATAGTTACTTTTAATAAATTAACACATACTGAAATGTGAATTTTTATTTTCTAATATTAAAGGTTGTTCCAATTTTATAAAAATATTATATGCATCAATTTATCAATTTTTTATATAATATTTTATGATATTGAAAAGCAATCTTGGCATTTACTTAGTGGGACCTACATAGCATTATCTAATATAACAATTGTCAAAGTTATGTTTCTTGTGTATGTTTGTTTGCATATTTACAATCTAAAATTTGTAATAATCTAAAGTAAAAAGTGTTTGTAAGTGGAATTTGGATAATATGAAGCAGAAATTCATATGAAAGTCCACATGGAATTTGGATAAACTCTTTCTGTCATTGGCTCCATAAACCAGAAATATATTCTTCATATCAAATCTTTTGATAAATATAATATTGTGAGGATGATTGATCAAAATGCCAAAAGAAATTACACTAAGCATAATAAGAAAATGAATAATGTGGTTTGGAGCAACAATTCAGTTTTTAAAGACTATCAGATTTTCATGGCAAATAAAGTCATGTTCAATCCAGCTTCTAAAATCATGTTCCAGTTAAACTAATACTACTTGAAATAGCCTATGTATGTAGTTCCAAGGGTAGGATGCATGTATATATATGAACTTTCTACACTTCTTCCCTAATTCCATTCAATTTATGTTTATGTAGATTGCTTGACCATAGATCCAGAATTAAGTTCCCATACACCAACGTCATATGCATTGAGCTGCTAAAACCTCCAAATTAGAATCTCTGCGGCAACCAAGCCACCCGGATTAACATCAACTCTTTAAGCAAAGGGATGTCAGAACCTGCACACACAAAAATAGTCCAATACAACACATTATTATAACAGAGTTGGTCAGATATGACCAATCTATGATGCAGAATAAAATTAATCAAATTAAGTCAATTAACATGTTAGGAACAACATTGAGCTCCACACAAAGACATATTTTCCTCTTGATCAAATTAAAACAATGATCCACTCCAGTGTTATGATATTATAAATAATCTTGAAATATAGAAAACTGAATTACATCAGAATTATCCATAGTTCTATTTCAAATATGTCACTTTTCAATAACATTCATAAAGTCTTCAAGTGAGGGCTAAAAGAACTATAAAATTTACTAGACTAAATTTAAAATATATAAGAATTATAGCACGTGTAGTTCCTGTAAAAATTTAGTTCCTATAATAATATAAAGTGTTCAGGAATAATGAGTTCTCATAGCATTTGATAACCACTTAACATAATAACAAAGAAGTAGTATAGAATAAACTTCACCTTTGAGTGAATAACCATCTCAAGATGGAGTTGGTCACTCTTCTCCTTGACAGTCCAGATGTAAACAACTTTGATTGACATTTTCCAAACTTGATTTCCTTTTTGTAAATCACTGATATGGATTTAAGGCTTTGGCATCTTTGATGTTAAGAGATACATGTTAGACCTATGGTTTCAAGTCAAGCACAACACCATGAAGTAAATGGTTCCCATATTGGACCAGCTAAATGTGCAGACCAAAAGTATGGAGAACCGATTTAGAATACAATAAAAACTATTTTCACTCAATAAAAGCTCTTCAACAGTTCCAAACATTATTGTGACTACAACCAACAATGACAAGGTTTAACCTTTGCATATCAAAATGTAAGTTATCATTTATGGATCTAGATCACATTGCAATACTCAGGCACTTACTTAGATTGTTTGTATGATGAATATCAATTGAGTCCATGACTTTGCAGAGCTTTTCCTGAGAAATTGGGAAAATGGCTTGAAGAGAAACCAACTATTAATAGTTATTTCACCAATCTCAACATTCACTTTCAGAAGCCATATGAACCACGCTTACTCAATCTGAAACACATTTACATTAACTTATATTGACAGAAACTGGTTATTTTATAAAGCAGTTAAAATTTAAAGTCTAAACCTTAACAAGTTATGAATGTTCCAAGAAAATGAAAGATAGCAAATTAACCCGCAAGTCCAAGGCTTTCAAATAAACACATTTCCAAATTGGTGATAATAATTCATTTATGGTAACATTATAATACTAAATTAATCTCAACTTCTCAAGCTTGGGAAACCTATCAGCAAGAGCAGCTAATCCAGTATCAGACAAACACAACGAATCAAACCCACTATCCTGAGAGGAAGACTCGTTCTTATGGTTAACATAACGAAGCTTCAATGATGAACCCGAAAAATTTTCGCTGGTGACTCATCTTCTTCCCTGCACAAAACAAAAATCAATCACATATAAAAAATTACCAAATTGAAAACCAAAATCGGTGACTGTGCTAAGAAATTGAACGGGGAGTGAAATAGAAAGTTGTTCCTCGATGTGAACGTCGGTGACGTTGAAGAAAAACATACAGTTAGGAAGAAGATTAGAGTTTATGGAAGTATTATCAGTGTGAGCACTTTCCAGCAACATATCAAAGATTTTGCTCTTATTTGTAAATCGTGAAACATGTGAGAAGTTGCAAATTTTCGATTGTCTGCTCATATTTCGCACATTAATCAGAGTTTAGTGGAATAATTTGTATAATTAAAATAATACAAAAACCAACAAAAATTAGGGTTGTGAGACATTAGCCACATTTAATGTCAAATGAATATAAAACAAGTAAAGTTTAAAAAGTCAACAATACTCCTCGTAATTGAATTAATTGTGACTTATAATCAAAAGAATTACAGAGTAATAAATCATTATATATTTATAATAGATTGATTAGTATTATTGTTTATTATTATTATTATTAATTATATTATTAATTATTTATTACTATTTACTACTCTTTATGAAGATGCACGAGGAATTGCTTTTTATGGTGAGAGTTAATAAACTTTGTGATTTAATTATTGAATAAAATATCATAACATTTGATTTAAATTTAGTTTTGCAAAAGAGCTTTTCATTTTAAGATGTACTTCCTCCATTCTCTTTTATAAGAAATTTTTGACTTTTTAGATTCATTAAATAAATAATGTATTTAGGCTATATATCGATTAGATACATCAATTATTTAATGAATTTAAAAAATTAAAAGTTTCTTATAAATAAAAATGGAGGAAGTACTTATTTATAATGTTAAAATAACTATATTTTAAAGTATAGTGTTAATATTCAGATATCAATTTAGTAATTTAAATTTTTGTTGTAAAAACAAAAATTAATAAATATATTTATAATAAAAATAAAAAATATATTGTTGATACAATTGATTTTATAAATAGAAATAAATTATAAATATTTTTATAAACAAGAAATAATTATACATTGTTGATACAATTGAAGTTAGACAAACAATTATATATTTATTGTAAGTACAAATCACTGCTTAAAAATTAATATATATTATTAATCTATATTTATAAATCAATACTTAAAAATTAATATATATTATTAACCTATATTTATAAATAATTCAATGTCAATCAATTAAAAAATAAATTTATATTTTATAAATAATAATTTAATATACATATAATATGAATTTAAAAGATAACACAAATTTCTTACTAATTTTTAATTAAATCTAACTATAATTTATTTATTTATTTTCTTTCTTTCCGTATCAATTATCACTGTCCTTTTTTTTCTTTCTTTTTCTCTATTAATCACCGCCATTAATTTATTTCGTTTGATTTTATAAAGCACATAAATAAAAGTGATATTCAATTCATATAATCACTAACTTGAGAGACAGTTCGGTCTTTGTATGAAAAGAAACATACGTCGGCAATATCTATTAGATATTATATTATAATCTCCTAACTATTCCAAAACATCTAAGTTTATAAACCTCCATTATATTATATATATGTGTACTAATTAAATCTCCCAATTAAAAAATACAAAATAAAATATCTCAATTATTAGATTCATATCAAGTTAAAAAAAAAGGTGAAATCCAGTGGTCATTAAAATTCAAGTACTAACCAATCATCAAATGGCACCATCTACATAACTACAGAAACAGTGGTTATTCATAGTGAAAGGTTAGATTCTCATTCTTGGTTGTTGAACGTAAAAAGATAGTGCTCGATTTTACCATCTTCCATGTGTCGGTGCTCACACAAAACAACAAACTAAAGGTGGTGCTGTTGTAAACTCGTGAGTGATTAAAAAAAAAGCACTTTCACATTCACACATAACACTACTCATGCCAACGGTCTAATCTACCACCACCCCTATAAAAAAAAATAATAATAAAAAAATAAAAAAATATTAAATAAAAAAATATTAAATATATGCTCTTTATTTATTTAAGTGGGGTCAACATGATAAAGACTCCAACCTTCCCTCATTATTCAATTCGGTGACTTAAGTCAGGTGTCCATGTGAATACTCTTATCAAAATTTACTTTCACAAAAAAAATAAAAAAAAAATTTATTAGTCATAAAAGTTCCAAAGAAAATACTATATATATAAAAAAATCATTATGTTCATGATGTGATTCTCTTCTCTTCTTCTTCAACATTACTTCATTCCCATTTCAAGAAAAACTTCTTCTGAAGGGTCAAAACGGTCATTCTCTAGATCCGTTGTTAAGCTCCGCTTTCCATCACCATGGAGCTTGGCTTCCATTGCAGAACCGTTGTTGTTTCTTTTTCCTTTTTCATTCTCTTCTCCACTTTTTGTGCTTCTTCTTCTATTTACTCGGTGAGTTTTTTTTTTTCTTCTTTGAATAATTTGTTTTGTTTTTTGTTTTTTCTAATTTTGGCGGAACAGTGATTTTACCGTTATGGTTTTTATTTCATTTTCAGTAATTGTTATTTTTTTCTTCTACGTGTGTTTGTTTAATTGATTTTTTGTGATATTGAAAGCTCTCGAGTGTTTTTTTGTTACTCGGTTTTATTTTATTATAAGAAAATCTATTGAGTTGCGTGTTGAAGTTTGTTTTAGGAAAATTTAGAAATTGATAAATTGAAAGAAATTTAGGTTTTTTTATTTTTTTTATTGTTTTAGAAGAAATTATGGATTTTATTGTTGATGGTGAATATATTGAATTTGACAGCTTGAAAATAGGCACATAAAGATATTATATAATAAATTTGATTGTGTTTGCTGGGTTAGATAAATTTGAGTAACTATTTTAACAGATTATTAATTGTGGATCACATGGTTCTTCATGATATGCTTTTACTCATTTTTGGTGTGGTGGGTGAGGTTTTTTGTTTTTATTTCTTTATGATTAAAAAGGTTTGGTGAATTATTACTTTCAATTAGAGTTATAGAGATGGAAGGTTTCTTATGATAATGAAAAAAATTCACAAGGGTTTGTTTGGTTAGGGTGGATTTGGATTTGTTGTGTGTTTTATTCTCATGGTCATTGCTTGCTTGCTTTGTAAAACTCACTTGATTCCTATTTGAATGAACAACTTAATTAAGTACTTATAATATAAGTGTTTATATACAGATTTTATTTCTATTTTTATATGCTTAAATTATTTTTCTTAAGCTACCTTAGATAGTTTATGATCATGTCATAACTTGTTTCTATAAGTTGTCCCAAACAGTCTCGCAACGACTTAGCATAGTAGATAAGTCTAAATAAGTCAATCTAAACAAGCTCAATATTTATTAGAATCCATTAAATCAACATGTTCATGATGTTTGTGCAGTTTAGTTCCTAGTTTTATTTATAGTACCATGATGGCTTGTTATGTTTTTAGTTTATTTTCATGCCTAATAACATGGAACTTCCTATATGTAGGAGTTGAATCCTATAAAACCGAGACACTCACGCCTTCTCAAGAGCGCTGTGCAACGTGAAACTGTAAGAGTTAATTGAGCAACAAAGGCTTTCTTTACATGATTTATTTATTTTTAGTTTGTGTTAGCAGTGAATGTTTGTTTTATTATTGTTTGAGTTTTATTTATTTTTGTTTTCTCCATGTGAAGCCGACATCGCAGCTTTCTGAAATCTGGACGCCTCTGGAAAACCAAGGTTGGAAACCTTGCAATGAATTGAGAAACAAGCCAAGTGAGTGAAAGCGAAATCTTTTAGAACATATTATGTTTGGTTATGTAACATTGGTTAATCTAATCTTTTTGTGACTGGAACTTGAATTGAAGCAGCATTACCGGAGAAGTCTGAAGGATACATCCAGGTATTTCTTGATGGAGGTCTGAACCAGCAAAGGATGGGGGTATGTATTTAAAAGCCTTTCAATTAGATCTAACTTTTCTTTCGTATTCGAAAGATTTATAATTTGTATTCGGTATATAATTCTTTTTTTAGATATGTGATGCAGTTGCTGTCGCCAAGATACTGAATGCAACTCTTGTGATCCCGTACCTTGAATTAAATCCTGTATGGAAGGATTCAAGGTAATGCAGAAACTAGAATTACAATTTGGTTGTGTTTTTCTGTTCCATTATTTGTGTGTGATGTAATGTACTAACTCATGCTTATCTGCAGCTCATTCGAGGATATATTTGATGTGGATCATTTCATTGATGTATTGAAGGATGATGTTTCCATAGTTAAAGAGCTTCCTGAAGAGTACTCGTGGAGTTCAAGGGAATACTATTCATTGGCTATTAGAGATACCAGAATCAAGGCTGCACCTGTTCATGCAACAGCCAACTGGTATCTGGAGAATGTTTTGCCTGTCCTTCAAAGGTTGGTGGTTTGATATTTTTATTCACAATTGCATCTGCTTTAGCATTTATGTATTGCTATCAAATACAGAACCTGTGCTGAAGATTGTTCTGAAGTTTCTTTACTTCTATGCATTATGAACTTATAACATCTTGGTGTGTTTTGTTTGATGCAGTTATGGTATTGCTGCAATCTCTCCATTTTCTCACCGCCTGACTTTTGACAACTTGCCTATGGATATCCAACACCTGCGCTGTAAAGTCAATTTTCAAGCTTTAGTATTTGTTCCCCATATCAGAACACTTGGAGATGCCCTTATCAGTCGCCTTCGCAATCCTCAACTCTCTACTGAAGAAACGGGCTCCAATTACCTTCAAGAGGTCACAGATGCAGATGATAATAAAAATGCAGGGAAATTCGTTGTTCTGCACCTTCGATTTGATAAGGTATTTCTTGTTTTTCATTTATTATTATCCAGCAACACGCTCTAACACATAAATTTGGTTAATTGAGTAAGTTTGTATAATCTTGTATGGCAGGATATGGCAGCCCATTCAGCCTGTGATTTTGGTGGTGGTAAAGCGGAAAAATTGGCGCTTGCCAAGTATAGACAGGTTATTTGGCAGGGAAGGGTTCTTAATTCCCAATTCACTGATGAAGAGTTGAGGAGTCAGGGCCGTTGCCCAATGACTCCCGAAGAGGTTGGATTGTTGCTAGCAGCTTTGGGATTCGACAACAGCACTCGTTTATATCTTGCCTCTCACAAGGTTTAATCATGTTACTTACTTTGACACATTGGAGATTCATTAATTTTAATTAGTACCTGATTATCTTAAATGTATTATCTTTTCCAGGTCTATGGTGGAGGAGCCAGGATTGCTACTTTGAAGCAATTGTTTCCTCTGATGGAAGATAAAAAGAGCCTTACTTTGCCTTCCGAGCGTGCTCAGATTAAGGGAAAAGCTTCTCTATTAGCCGCACTTGACTACTACATTAGTATCCATAGTGACATCTTCATTTCTGCTTCCCCGGGAAATATGCATAATGCATTGGTGAGTTCTCCCCCTAGATATTTATTGCCTTTACCTTATAGACGACAGACTACATTGCATTTCCAATGTAAGTAACTAGTCTAGAATGATAATGACTTAACCATGTTGAGGACAGTGAATTTTGAATGTTGATGCTGTTGAGGACAGTGAATTTTGAATGTTGATGCTTTTGGTCAGGCAAAAAGAATTCCTATCAACTAAGGACTTTTAGGAGTTCCTCATTTAATAATACTATCTATGTCTTTAAATATAGGAGCAGAGGGTAAATGAATGTAATATTACTGAGCTTTCTTGATTTTCACCATTTAGACAACGGTCCCTATACTAAGGGACAGGGGATAGTGGCATATATTTATGAAGTAGAACAAGGTTGTTGAAAGAGTTGAATTGAATTTATAAATGATAATGAATGCTTTGTTGATGATAGGTTGGACACAGGACTTACTTGAACTTAAAGACTATAAGACCAAACATGGCATTGATGGGTCAACTGTTCTTGAATAAAACGATGGAATGGTCAGAGTTTGAGCATGCAGTGGTTGAAGGTCATGAAAATAGACAAGGTCAACTCAGGGTTAGAAGGCCTAAACAATCCATATACACATATCCTGTTCCTGATTGCATGTGCCAAGCTTAATAATAGATTGCTTACAGATTAGTAGCCTATATATTTTATGATTCAGTCTTGTTATTTGAGATTTGAATCTGGTTAATAAAAGCATATTATCACTAGTCCTATTCATGAGGGGTTTGTCCATGATGTTCTTGGTAAGAGTGCTTGATATAATAGTATAGTAGTAGGTATATTGTGTGAGATGATGGCATTCTTAGCAGGAGCAATATTATTTATAATTCAATAACAGGAGCTATTTTGTTATTTATCTTTCATTACTAAGTTTTTTGTGTGCATGAATTGCGTTTTAAGGTAGTTTTCATAAGAATGATGATGTGTTACCTACAAGTTCTTAGGGTAAATGGTTACATACTAGTATTAATCACTCAAGATAATTTAAAATTAAATACATTTGTTTCTAGAAGACTCTTCAAAAGTAAAATGTTGGAAAAATAAGAATTTTTTACCGACATACACCCTTTTTACCTACTAAATCCCAATATACCATCTACTACATTCAATAATTCTAATCTTTCTCTTTTCAAACAAAATTTTTTTTTGCCACAACTTATCCGCCAATACAATGGACGGAGCAGTGCAATTTTTATCCATTCCGCTGAAGCATTGGGCGGATGCTGTTAATAATAGAGAGGGTCCGTCCATTGGATGGGCAGATGAGTGCAACCGTGTCTTTTATTTTTATTTTCTAAATTAAATTGATATAATTAAATAATATACATTATAATTAAACAAAATACACTATAATTAAACAAAATATACTATAAATAAACAAAAATTTCACTAAATTACATAAATTAATTTTTTTTTCATTTTAAATTATATAATTCTAAGACACATCTACTGTCGATTTTGGTCGAGTCGTGTCAATCGTTGGTGAGTTCCACAAGCAGGTGTTTGTCTAGTACGTTGGCTTGTTCTGCGATTTCCTTCTTCATTTTGTGGTTGA
The DNA here is from genome assembly GCA_948472305.1 of Vicia faba. Lineage (NCBI taxonomy): Eukaryota > Viridiplantae > Streptophyta > Magnoliopsida > Fabales > Fabaceae > Vicia > Vicia faba. Next base: position 1,474,654,371 of record OX451735.1, on the reverse strand, counting down.
GTTGAAGTTGAAAGTCCCGCGTCACACCCGTCCATTAAAAATTCCTCAATCATGTCCTCATTGGTATAATCTGTCTTGGCTGCACTGCCATAACTTAATCTAGTTCCCTCCCAATTCCAATTTGGTATGAGATTAGAAGACATTGGACTATTTATTGAGGGTTGGTAACAATCTTGGGAGATAAATTGTTGTGGCCGGGGAATAGGCATTTGTTGTTGGGGTGTCTGATAGTTGGGATTATGTGGGGTTTGTAGTGTTAGTGATGTTTGTGGTAGACTGGTTGATGTTGACGGTAAGATGTGAGTATTGTTGTTGGGTGTCCCATTGGGTGGGGTTAGATGAAGGATATTGTTGTTGGGTGCCCCATTGGATGGGGTTAGATGAAGGGTTTTGTTGATGGTGTTGTTGGCTTGGGGTAAAAGGTGGTTGTGTTGGGAAGAAAGGTTGTTGCGTAAAAGATGGTTGTGTTGGGAAGAAAGGTTATTGGTTGCTCATGAATGGTTGTTGGATGTAAGTGCTTGATGATGGTCTGGTGTGTTGGACGTTTGAAGATGTTGGCAAATTACGAGGGTCATATAAGAAGTTGTTTGGTGACAGATACAAATTTGTAACAGACTTATACCATTCCATGTATTCCTTACTCGGTTTACATTCTTCTGACATGACATCTCCTTGTAAGACTTTATCTACGCTCCTGTTTGTAACAATCTTTCCAATTGCTATATGTCTATTGGTCGTTCACCACACTTTTGTGATACTCCTCCATGCAATATGGAGCATCCGGTATGCTTTGCTTAATGTCAAATTGTAGTTTTACTCGATCAGAATGATGCATTTTAACAGTAGTAAAATAGATGATAAATATTTTTGCACTCCACACGTGACTATCGGTCGGATCGGTATCATCAAGTCCTAGATAGGGCCTCCATGTAAACTGTTAAAAAAATCAGTTATTAGTTTAACGAACTATATAAAATATGTAATACTTAAAATATGATTAAGAATATTACATCAGCTTCTTCGAAATGATCGACGAAAGTCCGATAGTCAGGTGCACAATGATGAGGAGTCTTTTTGTAATCCATCCCATAGGCAGGCCATCTAAAAAAATGTAATACTTAAATATTGTTCACATAGTAAATAAGTTTAAGACAAAGGAGTAGTTACAACTTACTTGGTTGTGTACGAAAAGTGAAAAGAATTACGATTCCAAGGCGCTAGATTCGGCATCCTGGACCATCCCAAAGCTTGTAGTAGTGTTGAACAACCAGCAAAATTATGAACATCTTTTTTGGCGCATCTACAGAGGTTTCTGTATAGATGCGATAAAACTGCAGATCTCCAACTGTATCTACCTATTTTATTAAAGTCAGCTAGTAATGGTAAATACATTAGATGTATTGTGTTACCATTAGTGTCAGGAAATAATAAACCAGCGAATAACAATAAAATATAAATTCTAGTTTTCTTATGAATTTGTTCTATGGTGGAATCTTCGTTCAAGTCAAATGCATCATATCTTTCCCGGAGCCAAGTAATTTTGACGAATTGTCCCTTTCTAGCTCTTTCGGGCAATTCTTCACCCAAGAGTTCTTGAGTTATGGAGTAATCAACATTTGTTCTCCCATTCACTGTCAAACCGTTTACACGTAAACCCATCAACATGTGGACATCTTCAAGGGTGATTGTGGATTCACCGGTAGGAAGATGGAATGTGTGTGTCTCCGGACGCCATATGACGTTATGTTGATAACGTGTCCAAAGCCCGCTTGCATCAGATATGGACGAATCATTTCGTCTACGGGTACATACGAGTGTGTACGAGGCCTAAATTTTTTCTCATTCTAAAAAATAAAATAATTAATATTAGAAGATGGTTAATGTCAGAAGTATGTTCTAAAAATTTAAAAAACTTTATAAGTAACTATATTCAATACTTACATATTGGAGTATGTTTGACAATGTTCCTCGATGCTCCTCTCCATAAGTTAACAGAGACATTATAGAAAATTGAGTTTGGTGTAGAATTATGATGAGAAAGAATATATAAAGATTGAGTATGATGTAAATTTTGAAAAAACGAATAGTATTTATAGAGAAAAAATGAAGGGTTTTATGCAAAATATTTAATGGAAACAAGTAAATGGTTGAGAGTAATAATTTTGTCATGCATGTTGTGTACGTAAACTGTGTTGCATGCACAGCTTTACAGGATCCGCCTCCTCAATGGGCGAACCATTGGCATTTTCTGACATGTCGCTGATACGTTGGGCGGATATGTTATTTTTTGGTCTTCCATCCGCGTAATTAATGGGCGGAAGCGTGTTATTTGACCTGCCAATGTCGCAGGAGCAATGGGCGGAGCCCATACCAACATCAATGCTTCCGCCTTCCCATTGGACGGAGCTTTTACACACATTAATGTCACCACATCTGCAATGGACGGATGGTTTGATTTTGTCAGTTTGACCATTAAAAAGTAAATATTCCTACGTTTATTTATTATAATATATTTACTAAAGACAAAATATATTTCATTTAAATTCAGTTCTTCTTCCTACAATTTTTCATCAACCCAACCCATTTAAAAAATAAATTTTTCCTACAATTCAACTCTTGTTCACTAACAAATCATCATGTCTCAAACACCTCAATATGTAGTGGATGCTCATTACAATGAAGAGATCCTTATCTCTGATGATATGGGTATTATATTCGAAAATACTGATATATGCCGGTTCAAATTAAGTAGAAATGCGAAGTTTGAATATTTGAGGGAGAGGATACAAACAAGGATGCAATTTGGAGCTGTCTCACAAATTATATATCGAAATGCTGTTAATTTCGGTGTGAACCAGGTGAAATATGTTCCATTGAAAATCCGAGATGATGATGATGTGGAAACGATGTTTTACAATCATGAATTATCTGGGTTACATGCGATAGATTTATACATAAAATTTCAACTTTCTCAACAATCTCAAATCTCACAAGTGGCCAATCCCAATGAGGCTGAGCCCGTGCCCATAATTCCCGAGGAAGTCGTTGTCGAAGATGACAAAGAAGAAGAGACTGAGTCACAAGCTGATGATTTGTTCACTACCTTATTCGAAGACGGTGGCCGTGACGAGGTGAATGCAATCAACGAAACTGAACAACATATTCCACTTGAGAATGTCTATTGTCCACCCGCCCACATGACCACTCTGGAAACAACTGGAGACGAATCATCATTTGAATGGCCCCAAAATCCTCGTCTTCCGCTGGAGGATGACGTAGCTGTTGGGAACCAGTTCAAAAACAAATCTGACTGTGTCTTTGCGATATCCAGGTATCATATGAAACATGTCGTTGATTTCAGGGTTACATGTTATGACACAAAGAGATATAAAATTTGTTGTAAGCGTAGTGGTTGCAACTTTCGTCTAGTGGCATCCTATAGGAAAAGGAGCGACCTATGGGAGATAGGAATCATGGAGCCCCACATAATTGTTCAACGACCATCTTTAATCAGGATCATCGACAACTAAGCTCTCGACTGATGAGTGAACGATTAATGCCTCTTGTTGAAAAGGATCCCTCTATCAAGGTGAGTGTATGTATTAACGAAATTGTTTCTTTTTTCAAATACACTCCATCTTACAAGAAAGCATGGATTGCTAGAAAAAAAGCAATCGAACAAGTGTTTGGTAATTGGGAAAAGTCATACAATGAACTTCCAAATTACTTGTTGGCCCTTAAGAAGTTTGTTCCAGGCACTGTAGTAGAAATGCAAACACTACCGGTATATACAGATGATGGGACTGTTATTGCTGGGAAACAAATCTTCCACCGACTATTTTGGGCTTTCCAACCATGCATACGTGGCTTTGCATATTGCAAGCCTTTACTACAAATTGATGGTACCTGGTTATATGGAAGGGACAAAGGTACACTACTAATGGCTGTAGCACAAGACGAAAACATCAATATTTTCCCAGTTGCCTTTGCCCTAGTGGAAGGTGAGACGGCGGATGGTTGGGGTTTCTTTCTAAAAAACTTGAGAATGCATGTAGCTCCTCAACCTGGCTTGTGTTTGATTTCTGACCGACATGCATCTATCAAAAGCGCTTATAACAATCCTAAAAATGGTTGGAATAACACTACATCTGTCCATGTGTATTGTATCAGGCATATTGCACAAAATTTTATGAAGGATATCAAGGACCGTATCCTCCGGAAAAAATAATCAACATGGGTAAGTACCTTTTATGCAAACATTACATGCTCGTTGGTAGTATACCATTATATTAACCAATATTTTTTGTAACATGTAGGGTATGCGCTGAACCAACCAACGTTTAAATATTATCGTAATCAAATTGGGATGGCTAATGGTGATGCTTTGAGGTGAATAGATAAAATTCTAGTTGAAAAATGGACGAGGGCATTTGACGAGGGTCGTCGTTGGGGGCACATGACAACAAACCTTGTCGAGTCACTAAATTCCGTATTTAAGGGCACTCGTAATCTCCCCATCACAGCATTAGTAAGTGCAACATACTATATGATGGGAACACTCTTTGCTGAAAGGGGTGCAAAGTGGAGTGCAGTTTTGAATTCTGGACAAACATTTACAGAGCGGTGCGTGAAGGTGATGAAAGAAGAGACGTCAAAATCCTCCACGCATCAGGTAAGCATTTTTTACTATAATAATAACACTTTCAGTGTGAAGGAGATAATTAACCACGGTGAGGGGAAGACATTGGGGCGTTACAAGGTCAACCTAATGGAAGGATGGTGTGACTGCGAAAAGTTTCAAGCATACCGTGTTCCTTGTTCACATGTTATTGTTGCATGTTCCGTGGTGTGCCAAGACGCATTTCTTCTATTGTCTGAAGTTTACAAGGTGGCGAACTTATTTGGGGTTTACAACACGAGCTTTCCAGTTCTACCATACGATGAGTATTGGCCCACTTATGAGGGAGATCAAATTTTCCACAATCCAGTTATGCGGAGGAACAAGAAAGGTCGTCCCGTGAGCACCCGTATTACAACAGAAATGGACGCATATGATAAGTTGGAGAGAAAATGCACATTGTGTCGTCTTCCAGGTCACAACCGAACGCGATGCCCCAATGTAGGAACTAGTAATAATTAGTTATTCATTTTGTTATCAATCTGCAAAGTTGTATGTATAATGACGCCAAGTAATTATGTTTCATTTCACTAATACTTTTGCATTTAATATAAATAACAATTCGAAAAAACAACACATAAATTAAAATATAAAGACGAATAGTAGAACTTAGCAACAACATTAAACCTAAACAACATCAACATGTTCAAACAAAGACATAAGCATTTCTAGGATATTACAACCAGCAACACAATATCTTTTTGTTGAAGCATCATCATAAGAACACATGCGTCGTTGTGAACAAGTCTCCAAGAACGAGTGGGTCCATTTAAGCTAGGCACCGTAACTAGCCTCTCAATTTTCCGGATCTTTTCACCTTGGGCAATTTCTTCCCTTAACCATCCCTCCAAGTGCCTATGCAGATGCTCAAATGTTTGCGTGTTCAACAATTTGATCTTCATCGGAGGCTTTACTGGAGAAAAAATCAGTTTTGCGTCTCTTTTCATATATGGAAACGTTGGAAACTCTCCGGATGTTGAAGACATTTTTAAGATACAACTAAAGAAAAATAATTTAAATGTAGCTAGGATCATTCAACATCAACGATATTTATAGTTCACAGCAAAAAATTTAGATTAATAAAATAATAAAACCCTCCGCCCATTACAGTGGCGGAGCCGTACAGAAATGATAAAATAAAGAAAGCTTTCGTCCATTGCACTGGCGGAACTGCACTTAAATAATAAAATAATAAAATCAATAAAACCCTCTGTCCATTTCAGGGGCGGAGCCGTACTGCAATAATAAAATAACAAGACCCTCCGCCCATTACACTGGCGGAACCGTACTTAAATAATAAAATCCTTCGCCCATTACAGTGGCAGAACCGTTTTTATTTATTACTATGATTAACATTTATTTTAATTTAAACTTATATTTAAATATTAATTTTAATATTGATTTTTTATTTAATAGTAATTTTAATTTATTTTTAAAATTATATTAAAAAAAAACGTTATTTAAACAGCTTCGCCAATGCAATGGGCGAAAGCTGTATAAGTTTAAGACCATCCGCCCATCCATTGGGCGGAGCCTCCTAATATCAATTTTTTTTGGAAAGGTGGTACAGTGGGAATATGGGTTGAAATGTGTGGTATATTGGGATTTAGTTGGTAAAAAAGGTGTATGTTGGTAAAAAATTTGGGAACATAGAGGTAGTAATGTTGGAAGAGTTGTCTAGTACCAAATTTAAGTACAGTGGCGATTGGAATAATAGTTACCTGTAAAATGGTTAGTCCCTTTCCAATAACAAAGTACGAATTACTACTTTTATTACTTAGCTATATTGAATTGATTGAGGCAATTTTTCATCCATGCTCATTCTCCGAATTTTTTTTTGGAATAATCAAGTATTAAAATTTGTTTTCGTAAATAACCATGTTTCTGAGAAAATTACGCAAATAACCATGTTTCAGAAAACCTCACGAGGAAGGAGTCAACCCAGTTGACGCATCCACTCCCTATTTTGCCCTTGGCGCCTCCTCTCTCTTTTAGCCAAGTGAGATAACGCATGCACTTTAAAAGTGAGAGGAGGCGCCATCTCACTTGGCTCCTATGGCAAAATGCAATTTTTATAAATAATTCATCTGTTTCTCCGTCATTCATCACACTTTATTGCACCGTTCTCTTTTTTTTTCTCTGCTATTTGCGTCATGACATCGCCCATGATTTTTACCAGAGATGGTTACCTTATTTTCTCCGCCACAACCTCCGATGAAAATGAAATTCTGGCACATTTACTCCATGGAGCGTCTGAAGAGGGAGTTGATGCGATGGCTAGAGGGAGACATCGAGGAGGGGAACAAATTAGAAGAATCCAGAAAAGACGAATAACAACCTCACTTGCGACAAGAAGACCTAATTTTTGGTTGGAGGAAGTCAAAACAGACAACGACGTAATGTTGATGATGCATGGGTCAGATGAAATTGTTTTAACGATTGTAATTTCGTAGACGGTTTATCGTGTTTTATTTCTTGTTCGCGCAAGGTTTATTATAACAAATGTTGTTAATGAAAAACCCTAATGTTTACAATTTAAAAAAATTAAAGATGTTTTGTAATACAATTTTTATGTGGTTGAGCCAGTAGCCCGATTCGGACAATTTTTGCGATTGTGTCCGACCTGACGACATAAACCACACTTTCTTTCCAGCTTGTTAAGGGAGTCCATTTCAGTTGTGATGCTCTTACTTTTGGGATGACCCTTTTTATTCCTTCGCATTTGGTCATTGTGCCATACTATTTTACCGTCGTATGTAAGCCAATAATCAGGTTTTGCTACCAAAGGGAAGTTGTTGTTGTATACGTTGAGCATGGTTTCAGATTTGTAAATGGGAGACAGAAGTTGTAGCGCATCTTGATGAGTATAGGAACACGCAGCAATGACATGAGAGCAAGGCATACGAAAGGCTTGAAACTTGCCACAGTCGCACCAACAAGAAGGTAGTATAACCCTATACTATTGTCTTGGAAGGCCCTCATTGTGGTCGATTGTCTCTTTGACAATGAAGTTGTGGTTGTGTCGGTCAAACGGTATAACCAGATGGGTGTTGGCTTTGGCACTTTCTGTCTTAATGTACTTCATGCAGCTTTCACTTCATAGTTGTCCAGATTGCAACACAGCATTCCATATTTCACCTCTTTTGGCAAACAATGAAGTCATCCTAAAATATGTTGATTTAACCAAAGAAGTTACTGGGAGGTTTCGTATGCCTTTGAATATCCCGTTCATGGATTCAATTAGATTTGTTGTCATGTGGCCCCATCTTTGTCCATTGTTGTATGACCTAGTCCATTTTTCTACCGGAATATTATTGATCCACCTACAGGCGTCCGGATTTGACAAATAGATCTCGTTGCGATAATATTTGAACGTAGGTTGTGTCAATGCATATCCCGCATTCATAACCGCTTTCCTAAGAGCTTTGTCTTTGATCTCCCTCCTAAAATTTTGGACGATATGTCTAATGCAATAGACATGCGTAGAAGGAGGGTCATGCTAACCGTTTGCAGGATTGTTGTATGCACTTTCAATGGATGCATGTCTATCAGAGATCAAACAGAGATCTGGTTGAGGAGTCACGTGTGTCCGGAGATTCTTGAGAAAAAAGATCCAAGCACCATCAGTCTCTCCCTCGACTAGGGCAAAGGCAATTGGAAAAATGTTGTTGTTGCCATCTTGTGCAATTACTATCAGTAGCGTGTCTTTGTATTTCCCATACAATCAAGTCCCATCAATTTGTATAATTGGTTTGCATGACGCAAAACCTGTGATGCAAGGTTGAAAATCCCAAAACACTCGACTGAACATTCCATTTCCGTTGAGTTGACTACCATCTGGGGCGTACGCTGGCAGGGTTTCCAGAATGTAAACAGTACCCGGAGAATAAGTCTGGAGTGCATTCAGGTAGCGAGGAAGTTCTTGGTATGACTCCTCCCAGTTTCCATATACCTTTTCAATTGCCTTGGTCTTTGTTAACCACGTCTTTCAGTAAGACAGAGTATAGTTAAATACCGTAGTGATGTGGGAGATTATGGTTTTCACCTTTAATGATGGATTGTTGCTGACGAGTGGTAGGATTTCTTGACATATGAGATCATAATTTAGTTTCTGATGATCTTGTGATTGAGTAGAACTGACACACGTGTGGATAGACATAGAACCCATGACCCAACAATCACCTCTTAATCTGTATAATATAGTGAGCTTGAACATACAATCTGGGTGGACACACTTGATCTTGTATCTTTCTGGATTTACACGGTCCACCTTAAAATCGACCGAGTTGAGCATGTGAAATTTTTTTATGGCTCGAATACATTCTTCTCTGTTATGAAATTTGTCTTTCTCTTTTAAGTTTTCATCCGACTGCATATACGGATTGAAAAATAAATCAGAAGACAGTTCATCTTTGCCCATGTTGAAGTTTGTCATGTGCGAAGGTGGTGTGTAGATCTCGTTTGAAGGAATACCAGGTATCCCATCATCTTCGGAATCATCGTTGACCATGTCGTCAAACTCCAACTCGTCATCTTCTTCTTCTTCATCAATGACATCTACTTATGCTTGTTCGTTCTCCAGAGGATCAACCACTTGTGACAGCTGAGGCTATCGCAGCATAATGTACAACTCAATAGAGTCATACCCAGAATACTCATGACTGGAAAACATATTTTGAAGGTCCTCGTCATCTTGAACCACAACCTTATAAAATATTATTTGGTTGTTACCAAAAAACCGGATTCTGATAAAATATTTATGTCACGGGACCTCGTCCAAGTTTGGCCTCCAATCATTTTTTGAAATACAAGAAATTGGCTTTCCTGTTTAAACAAAATCGGATGTTCTCAGTGTCTCTAAACAAAAACCCAGAGGTGGGACAAATGTATGTCTCACCATTGAAATGTGCACTGATCACATATTGGGGTGCAGAGGCCATTGTGTATGATTGTTTGAAGGTTTGAAGGTTTGAAGGTTTGAAGTATATGAGTTAATTGCTTGAATTTTTGAATGTTCTAGTGTTTGAGTGATTAAGTGTAGGAGTGTTTTGATAAATGAAAGATTAAATAGGTTGTACTAAATTTGAGTAAACCAACAGTAAGCACTCTCTAAGGCGCCTCCCATCACGTCTAATCGTGTTACATGTATGCAAAGATGCCTTCTCCAAGACTGTCACCTAGCCTGCACCTACACTGCAACCCATGCCACCTCTTATTCGCCAACAGGGATGGCGACACCTTTCATTTTTGTACTCTTTCGCTAAGTCTAATGGCGCCTACTATCACGTCCAATCGTGTTACATGCATGCAGAGATGCCTTCTCCAAGGCTGTCACCTAGCCTGCACCTACACTGCAACCCATGCCAACCTCTAAGGTGCCTCCCATCACATCCAATCGTGTTACATGCATGCAGAGATTCCTTCTCCAAGGCTGTCACCTAGCCTGCACCTACACTGCAACCCATGCCACCTCTTATTCGCCAACAGGGATGGCAGCACCTTTCATTTTTGTACTCTTTCGCCAAGTCCAATGACGCCTACCATCACGTCCAATCGTGTTACATGCATGTAGAGATGCCTTCTCCAAGGCTGTCACCTAGCCTACACCTACACTACAACCCATGCCAACTTCTAAGGCGCCTCCCATCACATCCAATCGTGTTACATGCATGCAGAGATGCCTTCTCCAAGGCTGTTACCTAGCCTGCACCTACACTGCAACCCATGCCACCTCTTATTCGCCAACAAGGATGGCGACACCTTTCATTTTTGTACTCTTTCGCCAAGTCCAATGGCGCCTACTTTCACGTCCAATCGTGTTACATGCATACAGAGATGACTTCTCCAAGGCTATCACCTAGCCTGCACCTACACTGCAACCCATGCCACCTCTTATTCGCCAACAGGGATGGCGACACCTTTCGTTTTTGTACTCTTTCGCCAAGTCCAATGGCGCCTACCTTCACGTCCAATCGTGTTACATGTATGCAGAGATGTCTTCTCCAAGGCTGTCACCTAGCCTGCACCTACACTGCAACCCATGCCACCTCTTATTCGCCAACAGGGATGGCGACATCTTTCATTTTTGTACTCTTTCGCCAAGTCCAATGGCGCCTCCCTTCACGTCCAATCGTGTTACATGCATGCAGAGATATCTTCCCCAACGTTGCCACGTATCCTGCACCTACACTACAAGAGTGACACTTATCATGCATGCATGCACCCACCTACCACCTCACTTACTATATGATAAAATCTTGCCTATAAATACAGAGCCTCACATACTTCTATCGCATCCACAATCGTCTCACTCTCTGCTACAAACTCTTTCATAATCTCACACAATTTCAAACTCTTTCATAATATCAGACATTTTTAACAATGACTCTTCTCACAATGGGCGATTCTCACAGAGGCACAAGGGACAATATTGCAGCGTTTGTAAGTTTCTTGTATAATTATACATTTTTCATACTTATATTAATGCTTTATTCATCTTACCTACTCTTACACTTTTTACATTATTAACTTAGGATACTAAAAGATTCAGAATCCGGTCACACAACTACCTTGCTCCCGACCCGTTGGTCGTACCCTATCTCGAATACGCAGATTTCAAAAACGTTATAAAGATCTCCAAATGCGCGATTGATTCAAAGTTCATACTTGCAATATTGAAAAGGTGGAGACCAGAGACCCATACATTTCATCTACCAATAGGTGAATGTACCGTCACACTAGAGGACGTGTACATGTTATTGGGTCTCCCTGTCGACGGTAAGGCGGTTAACGGGTCGGTTCAACAACCCAATTCTTTGTGTGAAGAATTGTTGGGAAGGGATATGGTTGAAGGTGGTGGTGCGAGAGGTCAGGGTATACTACTTACTGAGCTAAAAAATTATTATGCGACTCTGGAATTGAACGAAAATTCCTCCGAGCTAGCTAAGGTAATAAAAGCTAGAAATTATATAATGATACTATTTGAAACCTTTTTATTTCCCGAAAGTACGGGAAATAGTGTAAATTTTATGTATTTAAATTTACTTAGAGACTTCGAAAAAACTAGAAAGTATAGTTAGGGTTATGCTGTTTTAGCCCATCTATACAGTTCCTTGTGTAAAAATGCAATCAAGGAAAAATGTACATTTTATGGCTGCGCTTTTTTACATCAAGCCTGGGGTTGGTGGAGGATGAAGTCCCTAAACCCCGTCAACAACAACACATTCGTTTTCCCATACGCAACAAAGTAAGTCATCAACTTATATCATTTATTACTATTCATCTCTTCACCAAATATATGATAAAAAAATTCAATTCCTTTAGGTACTGCGTGAGGGGTATGGATTACGGCAAGAATCCAAGATTCAATGTCGCTCTATACCGAATGATGTACGTCATACCTTTCAACTTTTCTACTTTTAAATTATTTATTTATTGCGTTTTCATTAAGCTGATTTAATTTTATCCGCAGTTTGTCTGGAGACCATATTTGGGTTTGGACCATGAACCAAACCCCGAGGATGCAGCAATTTGGAGCGCAAAGACTGCAATCATACGGTTCAATGTTATAGAGATGCACCACAGCGACCGTGTCAAGATGCAGTTTGGAATGCATCAAGAGATACCCAGCGATCCGACTTGTTTGTCCCCGTGGCATCTCAAAAGGGTCGACGCCCAATGGGGTCTTACCAACTGGAAAGAGTTTTCTCCAGAATGGTGTAAGATGTGGCAGAGGCGTCACCGACATGTCTTGCAATTCCCAGTTTTCCTCAACCATGATAATATGCGACACACGGATCAGTATTTATCTTGGTACAGATCGGTTAGTACCCCTGAAATGCACGTGTCTCATCCAAGGTATTTGGTTGACCCACGAACACAATGGACACAAACCTCATTTCCCCAACAACAAACCCAACACACATCAACCTCCCACCAACCCCCGCGACGAAACAGAACCACAAACACCCAACCACAGTCACCACCACAATACAATTACACCCACATGCCCCACAACCAACCACAATCACCACCTCAGTACCAATACCCCCATATGCCTCACACCCAACCACAATTTCAATCATAATACCAATACACCCGCATACCTCACACACAATTCCAGTCTTCTACATATACCAATATGGGCCCCTCAACATCCAACCTTAGCCCTGATCTGGGATTGTCCGAAGATTATGAACCAACCGACCCAACTTACCATCAACCACAACATCACCAAATCACCCAACATTCTCAATACCAAACACCCCAAGATCCATTTCCTTTCTATCCTCGTACTCAGACGATCAGTGCTACAGACCAACCATGGAACCCCACCCACCACCAACACGACCAAACTTTGAGGGTATGGGCAATCGACTGTACCAAAGCGGATCTTCTAGATATGGATATTTGACCGATTTCATGGATCCAGAACACATTGACTTGGCTGGGCCATCGACCATGCCACAATAGGAAACATGACAAAACCCAGTACGGGAAAGGCGAGGACGGGGATGCGGAACCGGGGGTCATTACCGGGTTCTGGGGGACCACTGATTAATCTGTATTTTTTATGTAATCGTTATGTGTGTAATCATATTGTGTAAATAAAAAGTCAATTTTTTTTTATCTTATATCGTTTACGTAACGCACCGCATTTAAATTAAAAAAACGCGAAAAATCGCCTCCCAATTGCACTAAGGCGCCGTCTCACTTGGCTTAGGGCAAACCTTTCACACCTAGGCGCCAAGTGAGATGGCGCCTCCCCTTTAAAATAAGGTGTAGGCGCCAACTGGGTTGGCTCCTCCCTTGTGGGGTTTTCTAAAACATGGTTATTTGCGGAAAAAAATTTAATACCTAGTTATTCCAAAAAAAATTCTCTTTCTCCTAGGCCCTCTTTGAAATTTTAAAAATGTCTCTTTATTTTTATAGATGGATGTCATTGAACAAACAATTTTTTTCGTAAAATATTTGAATTCGAAAATGCATGTTCAAATAAATCTTTTTTTTAAATATGCTTCTGAATATATATCTCTTAGTAATTTTTATTTTTTACGAAAAAATATGTTTTCAAATATGTATTTTCCAATTATTCTCTGTTGTGTTTTTTTTAAACTTATAATATTAGATGTATATGGATCGATACACTTAGTAATTTTGCAATGCAACAAATATGTAAAATATCAATAATTTTTCTATTGAGAAAAACAATTTAAAAATATAAAAACGATTAAAATAAAATTATAAAAATCTGAAAATACAACTAAAAATCAAATAAAATTAAATTAAGTGTATTTATAAATTTTTTCAGATTTTTTCGAAAATATCAAAATGGAAAATAAATTAAATAAAATAGAAAAACAAAAAATTTAGGGTTTTTAGGGTTTTTCTGACGAATTGATACGGTAAAATTTTAATTTATAGTCGATTTTTCAGACAATTGAGTTATTTATGTTAGGTCGCATAAAGGCTAGAATTCAGTAATTCAAGAATCATAACGCAATAATATAATTTATATGACTATAATATTAGTAAAAATCGACAGAGAATCTTTAGTAACTGCGCTAATTTCAATAAAAATTTGTAGTAAAAGGATTCAAGAATGTTTTCGAATATTCATCTCCGAAGTAATCTTGGGTAAATTCGAAGATGTATATCCAAATAAATTTACTGCTTCTTTTATGAAGGATATGTTCGATTATGCATTTTCAAATTTATCCAAGGGTATTTTCGAAATTTCAACAGTACACCTCATATAACAAAAGTGGGATGAGAAGTTGCAGGATTGATTTGTGTCGGCAATTCAACCAAATGTATAGAAATTAAAAAAAAAAATTAAAAATCATTATTGTATTATAACATATTGCACAACTTGATGAAAAAAACAATACATTCATATTTAACAATCTTTTTTTATAACTTTTTATCAATTTCGTTTACCTTGCCAAATGTTTTTTACATTTTGGTTTATATGTTATGTAAGAGAAATCAATTAAATTTTAAAAACCCAGTGAAACATAAATTATTTGTTTACATTATATATTGTTGTGTTTTTTGTTCTTCAAAATCAGTCATTGTTTTTAACCATGGCATCTCATGCTATATTCGAAAAATTAGTCATCTTTGTGTGATGTTCATATACTAGCCATATAATAAAAAAAACACGAGTACTTGTACAGAAAATGGATGTTTCATGACATGCCAGTGTCATGTTATTAAAAAAACAAGGAAGAACCAAATTTAATTTTATTCTTTTTTTCTCACTCCTGCATCATGGGTTTTTTCTAGTAAGAAAAATCCATGATGGTCAATTGACAGTATAATAGAAATCATATATGAATTGCTGAAACAGCAAAAATAGTTAATTGATGTTACAATATAGCTCAAGAACTTTGAGGGGAGTATGAATTATATAAAGTAATAATATATACAGCTTCTCAGGGATGGGAATGTGGTTCAAACTTTTCTGCAGTGTGTACTTAAAAGCTTGAAGACTAAGCTTTCAAACAACTAACCAGTTAAATTCACTGATAACTAAATATTACTTTAGTAGCAACTATATTCTTAATTTACATTCCCATCTGAAGGCTTTGGAGATCCATTTCCACCCTGAAATGCAGCCATTTCCTTGTTCTCTTGAGTTGTCACAGTGTCAATCCCCTCATTAATAGGAAGTGTCCTCTTTGATCCCTCCAATGCAACGCCGAGTACAATATTTTCTTCTAGAATAGGCCTGGATGCAGCAGGTTTCCTTTCTCCTTCCTGTTTTGTTGGCACATTTCCATTGGCTTTGTCAATGTTGTTTGTTGATGAGGAAACTAGATTCTCTGAGTCAACTTTTGGCTTGATGTTTTTAATGGTTTGACCCTTAGATTGTTTCACATGGATATCCTTCTGGGATGAATTATCTAATTCTAAACCAGTTACTTTGGAGTTAGAATTATAAAACATTTCTGGCACCTCCACGTTTGCCTTGTTTATATTTGATCTCAGTGGCTTGTTTTCACCCACTTCGGAATCAAGTTTAAAGTTTCCATTTGCATCAGAGGTAGATGCCATGACTTTGACATCCACCTCAGAGTTATCTTGAGTTTCTCTAACTTTGGTATCTGGTGTTCCTATTGGTCCAACCTTGTCTGTCTTGGCATCAAGTTTGGTTTGCCCAGTTGTCTTGTTATCTTGATCAACAGTTGCACGTGTTGATCGACTTTTTGTTTTATCATCTGCATTGTTTTTGTAAGGCGATTCAATCACTAATAATGGGCGGTTAGATACTGTTCCAGAATCTGCGTATGGTATGTTGTCCAAGTCGGCATCGCTATATACTTTCAGTAGGGTACGGACTGGTGTTGCAAGCCGGGCTCGGTGATGGCTGATAACTCTAAGAAGATCCAATAGTATAGTTTCCTGTTTTAAAAATCCAATAGATAGAAATTCAGGTTAATTCTTGAGCAATATAAACTGATGACCAGAACTAGGATCATATTTGGAGTATTATGTCAAGTCAACACACAAGAACAAGCTTTTAGAACATTATAAACTGGTACGCTGATATTAGGATAATTTAGCTACATCATCTTAACAATTTATAGAATAATTCATCATTGCTAACTTTATGTTTAAAATTATTTAAGAAGATTTCAACTGTGAAGCATCTAATATGGGTTTAAAAATCAAGTCCTACATATTGCAGCCAAATGAATCATATCTTAAATCACAAAGTTCAAATGCAAATAAATAACACCCAAGATTGGACATATAATAAGTGTAACTTTGGGTTTGAATCCTCGACCTTGAATCATCAAAACTAAAACTGCATGCATATGCTCACAATTTTATCGGTCAAGTTTTCTATCAATGGCTATAACTCATTCAAAGGAGTAAATCCAAGCTACAAATATGAAGCTAGTCATCTTTCATGGTATATCCATCTTCTACTGATATACTACCAAACTCTAAAATAGAGCAAGCAAGCGAGATGCAACATGAAAAGAGTTGACTGCAAGGTTTCATGTAGTGGCACTTGGAGGGGACTGTCACCTGATTAATCATGAGTTTCTCTTCAAACCTATTTTGTAGGAATTCTCAAACTTATGCAATTGTTTCATGTCTATCAATTGTTTCCAACTAGTATAAAAATAATGTTTCTGTTAGGAATCCAGTAATGGGATTGTTAGGAATCCAATAATTGGATTCCAAAGAAAGAACACTTTTTAGTGAAAATAGGAAATAAAAAGAGAGCAGGCTCTCCTACACTGGTTATAAAACCAATCAAACCTAAGATATGTCAAAGATGATTTCTAAGGAGTCAAAGTCTTTATTTATAGACTTCCTATACAAGAGAAAGGGACGAAGAATCACAAGCAACTAACTTAAAACTGAAAAACAATCTAACTAAACAATCAACTAACTAACTAATTACTCTAACAATTCATAACTACTTTAACTACTCTAATTTCTTTTTACTCAATATCCTAACAGTTTCCAACAGCTCTTTAATTCACATTTGCAGGTTGAGTTATGACTGTACGAGGGAAGTATTATAAAGTGTGCATATTCTGTATAAACAAGAAGTACTCTTACCTTAACACACAAATATTCTTCAAAATGCGAGGTCTTGACAAAACAAGAAATCAGAATCTGTGAAAATCAGAAGAAAAAAAAAAGATTATGTTTATATGTCACTACATAACTATCATAAGATAGAAGCACACTGATAAGTAGTATACATGCAATAGTTTGATTTGATCGTGACTAATGGATTTTCCAAGCCGTCAAATTTGATTTGATAACACTAATTTAATTGAGAGAACAAAAAAAGAAGAAACATCTGCAACAATTCAGCTGCAAATCTGCACTAGTGCAAATAGATGTAATGTATTCAAGGCAGGCTAAGTTTATTCAAGCTCCTCAATTGTATGAGTAGGATAGATGTATTCAAGGCAGGCTAAGTTTATTCAGCTCCAAATTGTATGAATAGGATTAAGTGTTAAAGAGAAGTCGATAGCTGACTAATGAAATCTAGGGATATATTATTGAAAGCATAAGTACAATAAGCACTCCAGCAGAAGGTAGGCAGCAGATTAAAAATGCACACAGAAGCACCCGGTCAAAGGTAGGCAGCAGATTAAAATGAACACACAATTCTGTCTTTATCTGAAAGAGCTACTTCAATCAAATAAACAGAAAGAATATTTCCTCTGTTGTTTATGGCTCAAATTTAGAAAAGAAGAATAAGTAATTATTTTTATTTAAGATCCCAGTCAATTAGCACAGAATCATTGATTGCAACATACCATGAGAGCCTGATTTTCAGGGTTTATATTGTCCAAAAACACTCTCCTGTGCAACTTCTGCTGCTCAACTTGAGGATTTTTGGCTAATACTTTCCGCATGTCAGCAACAATGTTCTGCAGAAGCATTAAACCATTTGTGTTGGGAAAAATATCATAAAACATTCAACATTGGTGAAAAGTGAATTCAATATAAACAACTTACATTGATCTTATTTACATCCAAATGACTAATGGCTAGGTGAGTTTTGATTCTCCAATGTGTTTTTTGACTGAGGTTTCGCACAACATTCACTGTAAATTTGTGGTTTGGAATGTGTACCGCTTCACGATCTTCGCCTCGTATAATTGTTGGGGACCACCAGCCAACATGCTGCATAGCAGGAAAACATCTGTCTAACTCAGAGATCTCAAAATCACTACACCATATTGTATAATTTATTTCTGTTATATTATTATAGAAACAAAACATGATACATGTAATATGTATATATAGTTCCCACATTCAACAGTTAAAAAGTGCAGTTTAACCCACCTCAACAGTGCCAGAAACCTCATATCCTTCAATCTTTGTTTGAATCCATTCATTTACAACAAAAGGCCGAGTTGCGTGAATCATCACGCTTGAAAGAAAGTTTGTAAATATCTAAACAGATAACATTTAATGTTAATAGGTTCCACAATAGCTACAACTAAAATAGTGAAATATATGAGAATGGGGATGATTATAAACAATAATAAATCTCAAACCTCACGACCAGCAAGAGTCAACAAAACTGTCCCAAAACCTCCTGCAGTAACCCATTTCTGGGTAGAGAAGCCCAGCAATTCCATAAACAATGAAAAGGCAGCAATCCATACAGCAGAATAAACAGCTTTGCCTGCAAATTGGAACCCCATCTGACAAAAAAACAGATAATTCATTATATGTTTGAAATTGAACCACAACCAATAACCAAGCAATTAACTGAAATACAGATTCCTACAGTTATTATCTTCAATATATTTTAGTTGCCAAGCTACTAGTCTTCTATAAAAATATCTCTTCTAAATTCATGTGCAGCCATAATGAATTATTTTAGTTCCTATACCTGGGAGCTGTCATATACTATATTCAAATGCTTCCAGTTCTACATATTTTTCTTTCTGTAAATTAAAATTAATCTAGTGAATTGCTAATAGTCATTATCCGTAATACAAATTAATAAAGATTAATGGTAAACCTAGAAACCGAAACAAATACACACCATTACCAGTGTTATCAAATTGCACCGCCATGGCCGCTATGGCGGATATATATATGGTGGTTTTTGGGCTCGCCGCTATCAGCCACTATTGGGGATTTTTCCGCCATAATCCGCAATAACGGCGTCGCAAAGCGGTCGATTGGCGGGATTTTGGCTCTCCGCCATCCGCCATGGACAACATTGACCATTACTCAATTGGTCTCGATTATAACCAAAAGTAACTAACGTCTTGCTAGTGAAAATGTTTAGTTAACTGCGATCCAATATCTTTTTTTTTTGTTACTGCAACTCTATCATAAATGTAATAATAAAAAAGTAACAATATTTTTTAAACAGCCTTTTAATGAGAACTTGTTCCATGAAATAAAATTGATATTGAAAAATAAAATCTATATTAATTGAATGAAATTTAAGGAATGACATCACAAACTATGGTGATATTAGTTGAGATTTGCTTATATTTTGGATCACCGAATGAGTTTTTTAGCTTATAATTGATGTCCGATGGAGTATATAGATAGGTAGCATATTTCCCATCTTTTGTTACCGGCTAATTGACTGAAAAAATAAGATCCCGTGGAGTCATAATAGCAACTATATGACAGTTATCAAGTAATAGATGGAGTTGACTATATATACAGTTTAAACTTCACATGAGACTATAAAATCAGCTGCATTTACAAAGAGAAAAGGTACCAACATTTCTTGTCTCACTTGCATCTGCATTCTCTGCTACAAATTTCTGTGCTTGTTGAATTGCACTGCATAAAAGTAGCACACAATTAGTTTCTAGAAGCAAAAGTTAATAAGCCTGCAAATTGGATCCAAAGATCTGGGGAAAGTTCTCAAGCATGCTACAATAATGATGTATCTTGGAATTTTTTGTAGAAATGTTCAATAAAGAAAAGAAAAAAAGTAGTAAGATAAAACATATGAATGTGTTACAATTTGTCACAATAATAGAAAATCAGAAAAGGCTTCTCATTAAAGGGGGAAGAAAATCCCAAACAAATAAATTAACTAGGAGCACAACCATGTGGCCAAATGATTCATCAATACCAAGAGATATTCTGAAGGAGGTAAGGAAATAGGCACACCTTGATAAACAATAGGCAAAAGCCACTACAGTTGACAATGATTTAACAAAACTCAGAAGCCGTTCCTTAACAACCTGGCTAGTTTCGGTAGGTAGAATTACTGACTCAAATGATCTGCAAATAAGTATGGCGCCAGTCCATAATAGTAGTGGTCGAAGGTATGAAGTTACTATGTAAAGAGTGGTACTTTTTTTCCAACTATTATCACTCCTCTGCAAGATACAGTTTATACTGTTAGACTTAGATGTCAGTAGCACTCAATCTGTTAGTACAAAGGTGAATAATAAAAGAATTGCTAAATAACCTGAAAAAAATGTTTCCTTGTCTGAAACATTAATGGGCCAACACCCCATACTGCAAAAATGATAGTGCCAATAGCAGGAATCAACTTTACAATGACTGAACTATTTTGTAACACATTACAGCACCTGCAGAAAAGTATGTTAGTCTATACCAATAAAAAGATAAAGCACTTAAATTTGTGAGCTCCGTTGCTGCAAAATCACAAAATTCACCTAGTCAGCACTGTAGTAACCACCTTAGCTGAAGGAAACGCAATTGGTTGGCCTGACACTAAAAAACAATGACATTTAAAAGATCGTGATCTGCAAGACAATCTATGTGTTGACTTGTTTACACGACGGAGGTGTCGAAGACCCCTGCAGTCCTGTTTCATGAACTTCAATGGAAGATAGTATAACAGTTACTTTCAAACAATTTCAATAATCTTGTAACGGAATTACTTTTTCATTTAATCATTAATAATATATGAATTATCAAAACTCAATCAGCATTAATTAAGAACATACCAAAACTGAATGCGAGGGATATTCATTGAATAATTGTAACTTGTATCTCCCCGTTACCCTCTGTAAACCATAAAATGGTAAAAAGAGTGAGAAATAAACAAAACCAAACCTAAACCCTAAACCCTAAACCCTAAAATTTCTAGTACAAAGAACACAGAACTGATAAAATTTCTAGTACCATATCTTTATTGGAGCTCAGGTTCAGGTTCGCGCAAATGCCCAATCCATTGGACAGTTGCAAGGAACCAGGAAAAGCCATTATTCAATCAAAATTGACAGCCAAGTAGAATTGCAGACTTTGAATACAATTCAACAAACAATTATACTCTATCGAGATGTATTATTGCAGATAGAATTTGACGATCTTTCAATTCAGTTTCCTGCAACTAAACTGAAATTAATCACATTGAATATCAAATTATTTTACAATCGAAAAGCGTAACTTACTCGAAGTTCTTCCAAAATTAGGTTAAAGACAGAAGCAAAAGAAATAACGAATAATTGAAAAACTCGGTAAAGTTTTGAGAATTGATCGATTACCTGTGAAGAAGAGTCTTCTTCAACGAACAATGGATTTTTGTGTATCTGCTTCTACGAAGCGCAATGCAAATGCAAAGAGACGTAAACATAACAGTACGTTAATCTTTTTTGTTTTTATTTAACTAATTAATAATTTAAAATGTTAATATGTCCTCAGCCATGGCTTTGATTTCCACGTGTCCCCTCAAGGATCAATTTTTTTATTCCATTTTTTATGCCAAATTGTTGTTTTTCCTTTCAGGATAGCTCAATACAATCATTATCATATGCTAATTGCTACCAGTAGTATTTCTCAAAAAAATTACTCTTTGACAGTTATAAATTTGAAACTTTTGTGTCTCAACTGTGAACTTGTAATATTTTTAGAAGAAGATAAGTATAAATTCTTTTATGAATACAACCTCAATTTTAAATTATAAGTTATTTTGTACAAAGACTTTTTTCAAATTTAAAAGTTATTTTATAAATTTAATAGAATATTAATGCTTATTTTTTCATAATATCTATTATTTCTTACTACTTAGTATAATATTTTATTTCAATTCTATTTAATATTTTTTTAATATTATTAGTGAAAAATAATATTTTGACTCTCTAAACTCAAACACTACTTTTTCACATTTAGAAATGTACGAGTGTATCTTTCTATTTTATATGATGCTAAAACTAAGATATCTTAACATTTATGTATATTAGCCGGTATTCTCTTAGTTTTAATGTGTATCTGACTATTAAAAATTGTTTACAAAAGGTTTCATGCATTAAAAATAAATTTTTATGTGGAAAAACATGTCTATGTGTCGACACATATATGTTATGAGTGGACACATGTGGATGTTTTTTTAACGTTGTAACTTCTTTATTGTATGAATCGACACATAAAGTTTTTCAGGTTAACATATTGAAGAAAAATCATCTATGAATCGACACATATGTGGTATGTGTAACACCCCAAATCTATCCCACAGTTATATTAAGATCAGAGTGCCAAAATTTCCACAAACATGAGACATTACATTCTCATTTCAAAAACCAACAACATAAAAATCTATCATAATAGATACATAGCACATATTAATCCAAAGAACTTATAACAATTAATTAGTCTTCTAAAATATTTCAACTTGATTCCATAAATACGCAGCGGATTCACAACTTTAAAACTTCAAAAGAAACATAGCATCTTTTAAACAACTTAATTCAAAGAAAACAACTTCTTAAAATAACAACTTAGATTAAGCTGAAAACATCATAAAATCAAATAAGCATTCATCCCCCCGAGTGCTACGTATCAGAGCGATGACACCAACAAGCTACTAAGTCTCTACTCCTCGTTACCTGCACGTTACCAATATAAAGGCAACGACGAAACAAATAAAGGGGTGAGATATCGAATAATATAAATAAGATTATGATAATTAATATATTAGACAAGAACATTATGAATTTCACCGCTTCTCAACGACACACAACAATCAATAAACATTCACAATTATCATTAGTGATTCAAAATATAATTCGAATGCGACACAACTATGCATATACATGTGGTATCAACAGGGCTTCAGCCCTCTTCACTAATTGTCAATTAATAGAGGCACAAGACATAAGCCTTCTTCACAAATCCGCCAATACAGGCCTTCACAATTTCCGCCAATACAGGCCTTCACAAATGTAAATATATGAATGTACAACACATACAACAATATCATTAAACACTTCATGAGGCATACGCCTATATCACTAATATTATTGATTAATATAGGTAAATCTTCGTCATAAACATTCCTGCAACTTCACAAAAATATTTGCAACATCATAACATCAACGTACATCACAAAGGAAAACACAAACATGATAGTCGTTTCCAAAATACTCTCATAAGTCTCTATGTATTAATTCTTCATTATTTAATTATTCTCTTAATATTCACTTCTAAATAACTAACTGGCAATATATCTTTTCTTCTACTATTTAATCAATCCTCTAAAATAGTTACTATAACTTTACTAATTATTTCCAACTCTGTCTTATTACTACAGACTGTTAAAATTATATTATAACTACTAGTTTAAGATCACTGACATGAGGGCTACTTCTATTAATATTTTTCTGCTATAACATACAACTGATAAGAATGGTTCAATTTGTTCCCTAACTGATTTGTTTTTGTATCAATGAATTATATACTGATACCATAAAAATTTATATAACATATTGCTACAGAAAGAAACAAGCACCTTTGCACCTAACAGACAGTGCCGAACGTCACTCTTCTTCCTTCTCAATGCCTAGTGCCAAACGACACCCTTCTCTCTCTCAAGGCTGCCGACCGGCAACCTCTACCCACACATCTTGCTGATCGTCACTCTCCATCCCCACCTTCCTGAACAGCATCCAACAACAACACGATCGATATGCCCTATTATGAATAATTTTCTGCAACTTCCTGTTAGTTTCATTATATTCACAGAACCAACGTATAACAATTCACAGACTAACCAACGCGTAACACAGGAACATAAAATTTCACCAATAATCAACACTAATTAATTCATAGCATCCATTGCCATAACAAACACAAACAATAATGAATTCACGCCTTAAATCCCCACATACTAACCATCATATTCCCAGTTATAAAATCCGAACCCCATCCTTACCTTTTAGTTTTTCGATCAGTCAAATTCTCCAGTTGAAACTGCAACTAGTTTGACGACAACTTCTCTAAATTTTCTTGCCTCCCACTTGGTGCCTCCAAAACCTTGTTTCTTCTACTGCTACGTGATAATTGTTTTTCTTTTGGTTTTTGACTGCTAGCTTCTATATATCATAACCTAATATAATAATAATAGGTCTACTAGTAACTTTAATGGGTCTGTTAATGTTATTCTTAATATTACTATTTCACACACCCAACTTGACCCAACTAATAAAATAATATTATATTAAAATCAACATTATTTCCAATATTAATTTCTCTTGACTAAATTGACTAATTATTCTATTATCAATTCTAACAATATATATTTAATCCAATAATACTCCTTATAATTATTCCGATAATTCCTTCTTCCACTAAATTCCAACAATTAAATCCTCAGTAATTCATTTAAATAATTTAATGAATTTTCGGGTGTTACAGTATGAGTCGACACATGTGAATATGTTTTAAAGTTTGTAACCTCTGTTTGGATGAGTCGACTCATCTCAGGTCGTCACATAGCATCAATTTTCCTGCTATGAGTCGACTCATGACACATATGTGTCGACACATGTATCGAAGGTGTCGACTAATTACTTACATGTGTCAACACACGCATCAAAACTTTGAAAAACTACATTATTTTCTAAACCTCTAGTTTTCTTTTTGTCTCCAACTTGCACACACACACACACACACACACACACACATAAATATACAAAAAAACTCTCTTTATCTTCAACCTCTCTTTCTATGCATACACACAAATAAATTACACATAATCATTCTTTGTTTGGGTTCCATCTAGATTTATAGTTGATAACATCCAATTTAGACTTGTGTTTCAGTAAATTGGATTGAGAATCTTTTGGTTTCATCGGGAAAAACTAGTTAGAGTTTGTCCACCAAGATCAAGGTGTTTATTTGGGGGTTTTATAAAGATTTTGCAATTTTGATTCAGCCGAGTGAATACTTCGAAGAACGGTGGGTTCGATCGAAGGAGTAACGGTAATCAAAGGATAAATTGAAAACCTTGAGTGACAATAATTCGTAATTTGGATTCATTCGAGTGAAAGTTTTAAAGAATAATGGATTCGATCGAAGGAGTAGCAGTAACCAGATGATCAAATTAGTATTGTTGGGTGACTTGATCGAGCTAAAGATCAAAGGAAGAGAAAGAGTTAGAATCAACATCAAACATAGGGTTTATAGGGTTGGATTACTACTTTTCTCTTGTAAATAATTTTTGCAAACTAAGATTGATTATCTTTGTTGAATTAGGAGAGACTAAGAGACATTTAGGTTAAACCGTGTGTTTTGAAAGCACTACAGAGACTTTATTATATATAGAGAGATTACAACTAATTACATGATATAACCGATTTGGGACTATTCTACATACAAATATTCTTAACACTATATATATTTACAAATATCAATACTCCACCTCAAGCTGGAGCATATAAGTCAAATGCACCAAGCTTGCCACATATATAATCAGTTATGGGGCTTCATAGAGATTTTGTAAACACATTTTTCAATTGATCATTAGAGTTGACAAAGCTTGTGACGATGTCGCCAGATTCAAACTTCTCTCTGACAAAGTGACAATTTATCTCAATATGTTTGGTCATATCATGGAAGACTGGATTTGAAGCAATGTGCAATGTAGCTTGATTATCACATACAAGTGTCATTGGTCTTGCTTCTTCAATTTTAAGTTCTTTGAGCAACTGTTTTAACCAAATGAGTTCACATGTTGCCATTGCCATGGCCCTATACTCTGCCTCGGCGCTTGATCTTGCAACTATATTTTGTTTCTTACTTTTTCAGGATATAAGGTTTCCTCTAACAAGTACACAATACCTTGAGGTGGATCGTCTATCAATTGGTGACCCTGCCCAATCAACATCAGAGTATCCAACTATCTGAGTGTATCTTTTATCTTCATATGCTAAACCTTTTTCTGGAGCACATTTGATGTATCTCATAATCCGGATAACAACATCCATGTGTTCCTGACAAGGGAAATTTAAGAACTAACTTACCATACTTACTGCAAAAGAAATTTCTAGACGAGTGACTGTGAGATAATTCAACTTTCCAACCAATCTCCTATACCTTCTCGGGTATGATAGAGGCTCCCCTTGATTGGATAGTAGTTTGACACTTGGATCCATAGGAGTATCAGCTGGTTTAGCATTTGTTGTACCCCAAAATTTGCCCTCTCATTTCTCAAGAAATTTCTCAAAAGATCACCCTGAACCCTTAGGTTTGTTCCCATCCAATTTCAAGCCTTGAATTACAAGTTTTCCAAGAAAGTCATTCACACGGACAAAACGGTCATTTGCACACTGAAAAGTCAAACTTTGACTTTTGGATCAAAATCAAGTTTCAAGAATCATATTTCATCAAGACATGTTGGAATGTGAGATTTGTTTCATCAAGATATTCAAAAATAAAAATTACTTTGGAAAAGTCAAATTTCTAAATACTTAGAATTTTTCTAAGTGTTTAAGAAATATGACAAGCTCAGAACTTTTGATCAGATTATCATCATGATGCAAGCTGATTCTAGAAGAACTTCTGACATAAAATTTTTAGATTACAATGAGATCTAAAACATTACTGAACAAAACTTATTTTAGAAATGCTGGGATTTCAAGTTATGACTCCTCAAAGACACGTCCATGAAATTGAAGCACTCAACAAAATTTGGACAGTTCCAAGACAGAGTTTGGTTACAACTTCTGGGCCAGTTTTCACAAAGATTTAGTCAGAGTTTGTAAGGGTAATTCAAAGAGGATTTACAAAGCACGTTGCAAGCTTCCAGGAAATCCTGAGAGCTCCTTCAGAACATGCTGGAGCAAGAAGATACAAAGATAAGAAGTTAGATGTCTATTCTAAGTTACGCTGAAGTTAAACTTCTGATCCAGAATTAAGCAATGATGCAGAATCTCACATTGCAGGATTTCTAGTTTGATAAATCTCATCATCATTTAATTCTCACAATCACTTTTGAGTCTTTATCCAAAGGATTTCCCCACGTGTGGCATAGAAGTACCTTTACTGTTTTGGAAAAACAAACCTTTATACAAGAGTGTGTTGGGCCCATGCGTTGCTTTTGCTTTTGAGGTTACCTTTCCTTAATTCCTGCTTGAGAATCCAGCTTAGGCGTTGCTAAAGCTGCTAACCACCATACTTGCTTCAAGAACAAGGCAGCACCCTAGCATGTGATGGTTGTACCATTGATCTCTCCAAGCTACAAGATCTTTGCCTATAAATTGAAAGCCATTGGAAACTGTAAAGAGGTCGAAAATTTGAGAAAGAAAAAGCCTTAAACCCCTGCTAAAATTCCAAGAGTCCAAAATTGCAAACAAAAAAAAATACAAAACCAGTTAGATTTTAATTCATGCATTCAAACTCCATTTTTCCTCAAGTGTTTCTTGACCAAATCCATCCATACAGTTTTTGATATACATTCAGAAGTCATCATAACTTCTATAGTCAAACTGTAACACACTCTCCATCTCATCCTTCTCAAAGAAGTCATAACTTTGCTCCTTGGCTGTTCTAGAATTTTCCAATTATTCATAGCCCAAGTTGAAAGTTTCCAGCCTACTAAGCACGTGAGGAAGCTGGTCAGAACATCACAAGCGGTCAGAACCAGACTCCAGTCCACAGAACATTTTCCATCTGCAAGGTAAGCTTCTACTGACTTTCGTCATATTAATTAAACATTGTTAGATTTGCATGTTCAAAAACACAATATAGACATCTTGACTCTGATTCAGTATATATTCATATATTCCATGTATGTTTGGCTAAGTAGGGAGAATTTCAGTCCATAACTTCTTGAAGAAATTAGGACTCAGAATTAGGATTAGCAAATTCATGCTTGCTTCTGATTTATAGTTCTGATATCTCTTGTTTCTGAAACATTATGAAACCTGCTATAACTGTTATATGCGCATCTTCTGTTTTGTTGAGAAATGACTAAGTTGCAGATGTTCTGACTAGCATGGAGAGAGAGACGAAGTTCTTCCAGTGGCATCAGAACTTCTGAAATCTTCTTTGTTCCCAGCGGACTCAGAACTTCTGACTTTACCTATTTCTACTAATATGATTTTTGTTTTTGCAGCACGCCAGAGTTAGAACTTCTAATCTCTTTTAGTTCAACAATGCGCTGATTCTATTTTCTTTTTCCTTACTATTTTTGCTATCACTTCTACTTTCACTAATCAAAAACACCAAAAACATTTTACATTTTACATGCTTTATTCTATTTCTTAAAACAAAAAGATCAAAAATATTTTTCTTAAACAAAACTTATTTCTTTTCTTAAACAAAACAAGTTCATTTCACATTTTCTTTTACATTCTTATCCATTAAATATGGTTGTAATAGTAACTTAGTATTTAATTTTATTTGCAATCCCCATTTGTAAATCTGTACACCCCATCCCCCTAATGATTGTAATAGCGTAGGATATTTACTTTCCGTACTTTTTATTGCTTTCATATATTGCTAGTAATTAGGGTGTGTGTGGCAAGACATGAAATCAATAAATATAGAACCCTAATCAAGACAAAAAGGCATGCAATCAAATACACCTTGCGCATATGTACACCTTAGGGTAATCTCACGCGTTGTCTATCGGAAAAATAGTCATGTCCCTCGAACATGGGAGTTTTAGCAAAGACCATCGATAAAGGATTATAGTCCCTCGATGACCCTCGATGTTGCCTTCCGTAAATGATCTAGTCCCTAAACGACATTTCTAAAACATAGATAGGTTGCCTTCTATGACTATACGATGACCCATGCCCGTCCCTTCACATCCAAAGATGGGGCTTCTCACTAAATCAATAGTAAGATAACAACACCTAAAGGAGGAGGAAAAGAACATTTAAGACCTTTTGAGTAGGTAGATTCGCTTCTAGTTGCTTGCTTGCTCACAACAAAAACATTATATACACCAACACTCTCACTTTGAAACATTTTCAAAAGACAACACTTTTTATGCGCTCTTATAGAGACGAGAATAATTACAAAGACACCTTTTCAAAATCACTTTAAAAAACACATCTCACAAACACTTTTTTTTAAATCATTTTCGAAACAAACACTTTTGTATGCGTTCTTATAGAAACGAGAATCATTACAAAGTTACATTTTCAAAATACTTTCAAAACCAACACCACACAAAGCATAATTTCCAAACAAAAGCAAGTGATCTAGCAAGTAACTAAGAGCCCATGTAAAACCATGGATGAAAAGGGTGCTAATACCTTCCCTTTTCATAATCTACCCCCCGAACTCAAGAAATAATCTCAAAGGTCTTTCCTGTGCTTTTTCACCTTTCCTTTTGGATAAAAGAAAAGTCAGTGGCGACTCTTGCTAACCGCAACATTTGCAATCAAACACAAAACCTCCAAGTCAATTCTCCCACCGTATCACAGAACTAGCGACTCTGTTGGGGACTAATTATAAAAGTGGGGTTACCTTAGGGTTAGATCATATTTACTTGCTTTCATTGTTTGACTTGTATGCTTTACATTATGGTTCTTTATTTGGGTTTGAATCCTCTACCCGAATTTAGGATACCTTATAGGTAAGTAGCAATACGTTGTGGAAACTATGCAGGGTATACCGACACAGTCTAAGCAATAGCTACATTAGTGTGACATATTTGTGGGTACCGGCAGCCCTTGAGTAGTCAAGGAGAATACGGGGCCACTGAGTGATGTCATGAAGTACTAACTGACTTTTAGAACATTTACTTGACCAACTTGGCCATTAGGATGTAGTGAGATAACCGACTTTGGTACAGTCCGAAGTTGGTTGATACTCGATACTACACTCATTGAGATTTGACTCCCAAGCTTTGTTTGGTGGCAAGTCAGTTGTCAATCGGAATGAAGTTTGTGGGAAAGATCAGTGATTTTGAGACCCCTTAGAACCCAATTACTAGGACAGGTTGAGCCAATTAAACTTCAAGAGGGTACTTACCTACAAACTCCATGCAAGCCTAAGCCTAAGGATTTGTCTGCTTTGTGTGTATATATTTATATATAAACTTGCTTACTTTGCATCCTTATACATAACATCATAACATCATACCATAACATTTTCAATAACCATTTCAAGGATCTCGGGGGCCTTTGGTGCAGGGTTACAATAAACCAGACGTTTATCAAGGGGAAGAGGATTTATTTTCCTCTAACCAAACAATGTCAAAGATCAAAGCACAACAACTTGAGTCAAGGGCTACAACCCACTTGGCACGGTGAGCTTAATTCTCGTGGAAAAACATCCACCAATACAAAGTTCTCCAATCAAAGTTGTAAGTGACTACTAACATTTACTCTGTGAGATCCTTGAAAATATGCATCCACATATCACGCATCATATCATGACAGGTTTCTCCCATACAAGTCTCCTTATCTTCCTACTGTTTATTTTAGTAAGATGGATATGGAACAAACATTGAAAGACATCCAGGCTCAAAACGCACAACTTCAAGAGATGTTCTTGAATTTGTCCAAGGGACAAGAAGAGGTGAAAGCTCTCCTCACCAGGGGCATGATCATGGGAAATCCTGGGGATGACAGAGATGACTAGTTGGAGCGCTACAAACTGAGATAGCCATAATGAAAGTCTAAATGATGGGGCAACTGGTGGGCCAGATGTCTCTTATCCAAAATCTGGCTCAAGGGCAAGAAGAGTTAAAAGTTCTTATCAAACAACTTCGTCAAGACGGTTGCAACCATATGAGGCAAACAACCAGAATTGAAGATCAAGTCACTGCTCAACCTCCCTTGCAACATGAAGCCGGTTTTGTGGAGGGTAGACTATCCCAAATGTATGCCACGTCTCAAGTACAACAACAACCTTGCCAACAACAACAAAAGAATCAGCGCAAGGAAGTCGCACCTAAGAGACAATTTACCAGGATTGGTATGTCGCTAGCTCAGGTGCTACAACACCTGTTGAAGACAAAGCTAATTACATTAAAGGCTCCTCCAGGGAATCCTAACACTGTTGCTCCTAGTTACCGTCCCAAAGAGAGGCGTGCTTACCATTCCGGCGGTCCCAGACACGACACAAACAATTGTTGGGCTCTGAAGAACAGGATTCAAGACCTAATTGACGAAGGAGTGTTGGAGTTTACACAAGAAGATCAATTGGAACTCTTCTATCACCCCTCAAGGGCATCCATGTGAAGCAATGATCTGGGCAAGGAAATTTTTTGTTCATTTGAATTTTCAATTGTAATCTCTTTTCTTATTCAAACAAATTATCTATTAATGTCAAACTTTGTTTCATAATGCATTGCATATGTTTGTCTTGAATTCATCCATTCATTTTCTCTATATTTAAACTATGCTTTTTACCCTCAACTCTAACTAAAAGTTACAAGACTTTAGAGGGAGGATGACGAAAACCATGCCTTAATCTCATAGAGTATGCTTTTGACAGACCTTGCTGATGATGTACAGGCATTCTTTCAAATCCTAAACACTGGAGTTATAAGGAAGACAATCCCTAGTCAACCCCTTCGAGCCAAAGAAGTAGGAGTTTCTTTTTTTTTACACAAAATGAAACCTTTAATCAAAACCCGGGGAATGGTAGTCTCTCAGTTAATTCAAATGTGCGTTCACTTCGTATACAACAAGTGATATCAAAAACATTCCTCTGGAATCAAAAGACAGTATTGGTCCCCTACCAAATATGCAGTCATTATCTCTCGAAAAGAAAAGCCTACTAAGTCAAAACCTACGAAGGAGACTTAAAGAAAACGGGGGCATCCCGCTGATTGTAATATCAAAAACAAGAACAGTCAGACAAAAATCAAGGAGGATAAATCAAAAGAAAGAGGTCACTACAAATCCTCAACAACATGAAAAATGTTGCAAAAATGACTGCCTTCCGACAAACTTAACTTGTTTGAACCATCACTAAAGCGCCATTCTAGACTCAATTGGAGTTCAAACACACAATTAACTGAGATTAGGAATGAAGAACATCACGAAGAACAGGTGGATACAAATACACTTTGAGCCTTTATCCTTTGTTTCGTAAACCGTGAACCAAGCCACTTACAACCCTTAAAAATTCCTAATTGAAGCATGGGTTAGTTCGAAAGCATACTGTTACAAAAGGTATCATGACTCCTGTAGGGCTTTACTCTAAATCCTGAGTTGAATTATTATTAAAAAATTTCTTTACTTGCTAAAACTCATTTTCAAAAATTTCAAGACAAACATAAACTTTGCATTACTTGAATATCACTGTTTGCATATGGCTATTTGTTTGACAGCGGAGAAATTCACACAACGAATATCCAGTGAACGAAAGCTCTCTCAGTGAACAATATCACTTGAATTGGGATGACATTTCCAATGGCAAACCTCTCATGATCAAGGAGGCATGACATGTAACTATCCAAGCACACTTGGGACAGTCCGGCCAAGATTCCAAGAAATCTCTCAAGAAGTACAGAATAACCAGGCGCATGTCTCCATCTCCATTACTTAGGACATTGAACACCAATCTCAGCAAAGGGTTACGTACAATCAAACATTTCCTGGCAATGCCACAAACACTCGCTACTAGGGGAAGTGACAAAATCTCACCAAAATCCTTCTCAGAGGATGATTCCCCAGCCAGATTTTCAATCTTTGAAAACCTTTTCCCCAGCTAAGTCAACCTCAAGAATCCTCGAGGATTTTTTCCAGTGAAGTCGCCGCCTCTCCAACAGGCTAGCAATCGGGTTTATTTCCCCAACAAATGGTAGGATTCCCCAGCTTGAGTTTGCCTCTCAGACTACTACAAATCAGAGGACCACAACTCCTCTTCCCCAATAGAATACTCTACAATCCCCAACAAAACACTATGAAGCCTGGATTTTGACCAGATAACAATATAAGGTGTTGCGAAGCCTGGATTTTGACCAGATAGTAGTTCACTTCTTCAAAAACACTGCGAAGCCTAGAATTTGACCAGATAACAGTATAAGGTACTGCAAAGCCTGGATTTCGACCAGATAGTAGTTCCCTTCTTCAAAAACACTATGAAGCCTGGATTTCGACCAGATAACAGTATAAGGTGCTGCGAAGCCTGGATTTCGACCAGATAGTAGTTCCCTTCTTCAAAAACACTGTGAGGCCTGGATTTCGACCAGATAACAGTATAAGGTGCTGTGAAGCCTGGATTTTGACCAGATAGTAGTTCCCTTCTTCAAAAACACTGTGAAGCTTGGATTTTGACCAGATAACAGTATAAGGTGTTGCGAAGCCTGGATTACGACCAGATAGTAGTTCCCTTCTTCAAAAACACTATGAAGCCCGGATTTCAACCAGATAACAGTATAAGGTGCTACGAAGCCTGGATTTTGACCAGATAGTAGTTCCCTTCTTCAAAAACACTATGAAGCCTGGATTTTGACCAGATAACAAAATAAGGTGCTGCGAAGCCTGGATTTCGACCAGATAGTAGTTACCTTATTCAAAAACATTGTGAAGCCTGGATTTCAACCAGATAACAATATAAGATGTTGTGAAGCCTGGATTTCGACCAGATAGTAGTTTTAATGTGTATTTGACTATTAAGAATTGTTTAGAAAATGTTTCATGCATTAAAAATAAGTTTTTATATGGAAAAACATGTATATTTATTGACACATACATGTTATGAGTGGACACATGTGGATGTTTTTTTAAGGTTGTAACTTCTTTATTGCATAAGTCGACACATAAAGCTTTTCAAGTTAACATATTGAAGAAATATCATCTATGAATCGACATATATATGGTATGAGTTGACACATGTGAATGTGTTTTAAAGTTTGTAGCCTCTGTTTGGATGAGTCAGTTCATCTCAAGTCGTCACATAGCAGCAATTTTCCTGCTATGAGTCGACTCATGACATATATGTGTCGACATATGCATCGAAGGTGTCGACTAATGACTTACATGTGTTAACACATGCATCAAAACTTTGAAAAACTGCATTATTTTCTAAACCTCTAGTTTTCTTTTTGTCTCCAACTTGCACACACACACACAAACACACACACATACACACATAAATATACCAAAAAAAAACTCTCTTCATCTTCAACCTCTCTTTTTATGCATACACACAAATAAATTACACATAATCATTCTTTGTTTGGGTTCCATCTAGATTTATAGTTGATAACGTCCAATTTAGGCTTGTGTTTCAGTAAATTGGATTGAGAATCTTTGGGTTTCATTGGGAAAAACTAGTTAGAGTTTGTCCACCAAGATCAAGGTGTTTATTTGGGGGTTTTGTAAAGACTTTGCAATTTTGATTCATCCGAGTGAATACTTCGAAGAACGGTGGGTTTGGTCGAAGGAGTAACGGTAACCGAAGGATCAATTGAAAATCTTGAGTGATAATAATTCGTAATTTAGATTCAGTCGAGTGAATGTTTTGAAGAACGATGGATTCGATTGAAGGAGTAGCGGTAACTAGACGATTAAATTGGTATTGTTGGGTGACTTGATCGAGCTAAAAATCAAAGTAAGAGAAAGAGTTAGAATCAACATTAAACATAGGGTTTATAGGGTTGGATTACTACTTTTCTCTTGTAAACAATTTTTGCAAAGTAAGATTGATTATCTCTGTTGAATTAGGAGAGACTAAGAGACATTTAGGTTAAACCGTGTGTTTTGAAAGCACTACAGAGACTTTATTATATATAGAGAGATTACAACTAATTACATGATATAACCGATTTGGGACTATTCTACATACAAATATTCTTAACACTATATATATTTATAAATATCAATACTCCACCTCAAGCTGGAGCATATAAGTCAAATGCACCAAGCTTGCCACATATATAATCAGTTATGGAGCTTCATAGAGATTTTGTAAACACATTTTCCAATTGATCATTAGAGTTGACAAAGCTTGTGACAATGTCTCTAGATTCAACCTTCTCTCTAACAAAGTGATAGTCTATCTTAATATGTTTAGTCCTATCATGGAAGACTGGATTTGAAGCAATGTGCAATGTAGCTTGATTATCACATACAAGTGTCATTGGTCTTGCTTCTTCAATTTTAAGTTCTTTGAGAATTTTTTTTAACCAAATGAGTTCACATGTTGCCATTGTCATGGCCCTATACTCTGCCTCGGCGCTTGATCTTGTAACTATATTTTGTTTCTTACTTTTTCAGGATATAAGGTTTCCTCCAACAAGTACAAAGTACCTAGAGGTGGATCGTCTATCAATCGGTGACCCTGCCCAATCAACATCAGAGTATCCAACTATCTGAGTGTGTCCTTTATCTTCTTACACTAAATCTTTTCCTGGAGCACATTTAATGTATCTCATAATCCAGGTAACAACATCCATATGTTCCTGACAAGGGGAATTTAAGAATTGACTTACCACACTGAATGCAAGAGAAATGTATGGACGAGTGACTGTGAGATAATTCAACTTTCCAACCAATCTCCTATACCTTCCTGAGTCTGATAGAGGCTCCCCCTGATTGGGTAGTAGTTTGACACTTGGATCCATAGGAGTATCAGCTGGTTTAGCGTTCAAAAAACATGTTTCTTCCAAAATATCCATAGCATATTTCCGCTGAGAAATCACCAAACCATCTTTAGATTGGGCTACCTCAATACCCAAGAAATACTGGAGTTTACCAAGACCTTTTATCTTAAATTGATTTGAAAGATGTTGTTTCAATTAGAGTATTCCTGACACATCACTACCAGTTATGCAATATCATCTACACACATAATAAGATAAATACATCATTGGGTTGAGTGACAATAAAAGACATAATGGTCAGTTTCACTAAGGACCATACCAAATTGTTGTACTATAGTGCTGAATTTGCCAAACTAAGCTCTCGGAGTTCGCTTAAGGCTATAAAGAGTCTTGTGTAGCTTACAAACCATATTTGATGACTCCCCCTGAGCAACAAATCCATGTGGTTTCTCCATATATACTTCCTCTTCAAGATCACCATGTAAAAATGCATTTTTGATGTCAAGTTGATGAAGAAGCCAATATCGAATGGCTGCAATGTCTAGAAGAAGTTTAACAGATGCCATCTTGGATACAGGAGATAAGGTATCACTATAATCCAATCCAAAAATCTGAGTGTATCCTTTGGCTACCAAGTGAGCTTTAAAACGATCATTCTTACCATCTAGACAAACCTTCATTGTGTAAAGCTAACGACAACCTACTAAAGATTTTCCAGTGGGTAGAGGAACCAGTTCTCAGGTACCACTACTTTGAAGAGCAAACATTTCATCAAAAATTGCTTGCCTTCACTCAGGGTGAGATAATGCTTCACCTGGAGATTTAGGAACAGAAACATAAGACAAAGAGGACAAATAAGTATACTACAAAGGGGAACGACAATGATAACATAAATTAATATAATATGAAGAAGGATTTCATGTTTGACGTATACCTTTGCGAAGGGCAATCATAATATCGGACTCAGGTTGCAGGATCGAATTTGGTGATGGAGATAGCATCGGAGGAGAGTCTGCAATGACCTCGGGGACATGTACGACCTCGGGGACATGTACAACCTCAGGGACATGTATGACAGACATTAGTTGACGAAGCTGATATGTTTAAAGTGGGAGAGAAGTAGGGGGTCAACCATAGGGGTTTCTCGTGGGACAGGTTCCCTAAAATGATGGGGGATAATAAGAAATATGACTTCCGGAAGAGGTGCTGGAGTACATTTCTGAAGGTGTTCCAGAGTGACTTGGGTAAATTTAAAATATGGCACAGACTGGAAGAAGGTAACATCGTCCGATATAAGGTATAGTTGAAGAGTGTGTAAGTAGCAATGATAACCCTTTTTAGATCAATGATAACTAAGGAAGACACACTTTAGTGATTGTGCTGATAGTTTATCAAGACCAAGGGAGAGATTATGCACAAAACATATAGACCCGAAGACTCGAGGAGGAATTGGGTGAAGATGAGAGTTTGGAAACAAGATTGAATGAGGGATTTTACTATTAAGGACATATAAGGGCATGCAGTTTATGAGGTAACACGCCATGAGCACAACATCCCCCCAAAATCTAATAGGGACACTGGAGAAGTAGAGTTCGAGTGGTTTCTATGAGATCCCGGTTTTTGCGTTCAACTGCCCCGTTTTGTTGAGGTGTATAAGGGCAAGATCTTTGGTGTAGAATACCATTAGATGACATAAAAGTTTGAAATTTTTGGGATAAATATTCACGTGCATTGTCACTTCTTAAGGTACAAATGGACAAACCAAATTGGGTTCTTATTTCTCGATAAAATTGTTTAAAAATAGAAAATAATCCAGATATGTTTTTCATTAAAAATAGCCACGTGCAACGTAAAAAATCATCAATAAATGTTACAAAATACATAGACTCAAAAGTAGACATGGTACTGGATGGACCCCAAACATCAGAGTGAACTAAATAAAAAGGGGACACAACCCATTTATTGACTCGATCCAGAAAGTGACTATGAGTATGTTTCCCTAACTGACAAGACTCACAATGTAAAATGGATAATTTAGATAAACTGGGCACCGACTTTTGTAGC
Organism: Vicia faba; assembly: GCA_948472305.1. Lineage (NCBI taxonomy): Eukaryota > Viridiplantae > Streptophyta > Magnoliopsida > Fabales > Fabaceae > Vicia > Vicia faba. Next base: position 1,474,616,398 of record OX451735.1, on the reverse strand, counting down.
TTGGAAAGACCTGGATGACCTAACTGCGTGTGTATAATGAGTGGAGAATTTATGGTGGAGCATGTGGTAGATGACATAGAGAAGTAGTAGAGGCCTTGAGACTCACATCTGAAGCCAATCATCTGTCCCGAACTCTAATCCTGCAGAATAATATCATTGTTAGTAAAAGTGATAGAACAATTAAAGGAACGAGTAAAACGACTGACTGATAGTAGATTAAATGGGCAATTAGGTACATATATGACAGAAGTAACAAAAAGAGATGGTAGAATTCGAACAATATTGATCCTTTGGGATTGGGTTTGAGAACCATTTACAGCAGTTATACTCGGTAAGAAACCAAAGGTAGAAAAGGAAGAGAAAATATTTTTATTACCAGTAACATGATTAGACGCACCAAAGTCGAGGACCCAAGGACTAAGAGGAGATGATTGAGAGATGTAAACAAATGAATTACCAGTGTGTGCAATCAAAGTCGTAGAACCAGAGGTCTGGTTAGTCTGACACCACCTGAGAAAATCCTTGTAGCTTGGCATAGGGTTCTAAAGAGAAGGTGAAGTATGCATAGTGTCTAGGTTATCAATTTGAGCTGTATTTACCTGCCGTGGAGTTTTATCATGCAACTTCCAGCAACGATCGATAGTATGTCCAAGCCAGTTACAATGTTCACACTTAAGACGAGGTTTAGAGTTGGATGACCCTCCTCGAAGGCGATTCTGATTGTTTCCAAGAGATGCAAAAGAAACAGTTTCACTTAGTGTTAGAATATCAATAGATAGAGGGGAAACTGTGCCAAACGCATTTGGTGTATCCAAGTGCAACAATTGTTCACTAACTGTATCATAGTTAGGAACAGTAGTACCTGAATAAATCTGGTTACAAATGGATTCAATTTTTAATGGTAGTCTTTTAAGTGCCGTGACCACTAAATATTTACTCTATTGTTCAGCATGAGCTGTTGTATCTTTTGCGTAAGGCATGAGGGTTGCGTAACTTGCTTTCAATGCATCAAGCTTACTCAGATAAGCTTGCACATCCATATTTTCTAACTTCAGTGTGTTGAGTTTATGGATGATATTGTATAGAGAATGAACTTCGTTGGAAAAGACTTTCTTGGTCTTTTACCACACCTCATAACAAGTGGAGAATGCTTGGTACTGCGCTTGGAGGTTAGGTGCTATGGAAAACTACAACACAGTACACAAAGAGGCATCAATTTTCTTCCATTTAATGAGTTTGGCGGCTGCAACGTCACTTAATTGGGTGGTTAGATGCTCTTCATATCCCTGACCATGAAACCACATCTCGACAACACGAGCCCATATGTTATAGTTGGTTGATCCAGTTAGTTTTTCACATGGGATAAGCAAAATTTTAGTAAACGAGATAGAATCAACATGTTCCATGGCTTAAAACACAACAACCATGGCTATTTAAACTAGAGTACGACTTTCTGTGAGTCGAAAACAGATACCGAGGGCAGATCTAAAACAGGAGGAGGGAGGAAATTTTCCAGTAAAAAAATTGTGAACAATAGTGGTGATGATGAAAAGTGGTTGTGACGCTGAACAGTAACGCCCCAAAAAAATGTTTTCCTCGTGAGTAGTGCGTCGACAGTGAATAGTGCGGTAGGGAAGGTCATTGGAATTTTTTTAAAAAAAAGGTGATGCAAACCGGAATGATGACACGGTTTGTAGAAGAAAATTTTTCACCAGAAGATAATGGGTTAACCGGGTAGCGCATAATGAAGATTTGTCTCTTAGTAGGCTCTCGATACCATGTTGAATTAGGACAAACTAAGAGACATTTAGGTTAAACTGAGTGTTTTGAAAGCACTATAGAGAATTTAGTATATATAGAGATATTAGAACTAATTACATGATATAATCGATGTGGGACTATTCTATATACAAATATTCTTAACACTATATATATTTACAAATATCAACAATCTCAATTTCAAACGAAATTGGGGATAGACGTAGGTGGGGATGATTATTGCACTGTGTGATACGGTGGGAGAACTAACTTGAGGTTTTGTGTTTTGTCACAAATGTCGCGATTAGCAAGAGTCTCCACCGACTTTTCTTTTATCCAAAAGGAAAGGTAAAAAATCACAGGAAAAACCTTTGAGATGTTTTCTTGAGTTCGGGGGGTAGATTATGAAAAGGGAAGGTGCTAGCACCCTTTTCATCCGTGGTTTTCCATGGCTCTTAGTTACTTGCTTAGATCACTTGCTTTTGTTTGTTTGAAATTGTATTTGGTGTGGTTTTGAAAGTATTTTGTAAAAGAGGGCATTTGTTTAGGCAATCTTTATAATGATTCTTGTTCGTAAGAATGTATACAAAGATGTTTGTCTTTTGAAAATGTTTTCAATGTTTGTAAGGTGTTTTGAAATGTGTGTATGTTTTGAAAATAGCAAGGATTGTTTGTTTGAAATGGAGCAAGTAACTAGAAGTAAACTACCAACTCAAATGTCTTTCTTGTATATTTTCTTATTCCTTTGACATTGTTGTCTTACCATTAATTTGGTAAGCAACTCTATCTTTGGATGTAAACGGGACAGGCGTGGATCATCGTATAACCATGATAGCAATGTTGCCAAGTATCTTAGCATTTTTGAGGGACCAAGATCATTTTGTTTAGGCAACCTTTGAATAGCGTCATCGAGGGACTATGATCTTATATTTGTTTTGTTTTGCCAAGATACTTCGCATGTGTAATATGGCCATTTTATTTTAGGCAACCAAGTGGGAGAAACCCTAAGGGTGCTTGTGTGCAAAGTGTATCTTTTTCATGCTTTTGTCTTGTATTTAGGGTTTTCTATTTTGCTTTGTTTTTGTTCTTGTCATGCAAACCCTAATTACTAATCATGGTATAAAAGCGATAAATTGTGTAATTGTAAATATACTAAGCTATTACAACAATTTTTATGGGAGGGGGGAATACAAATTTGAATGAGGGATTTGCACAAATATAAAACTAAATATATTATTACAACCAAATCGAATATGCGCGAATTTAAATAAATAAGAAAAATATTTAAAATACAATGCAATATGTTCATGTAAAAAATGTTTTATGTCTTGTTTTTGTATAAAAGAAATATTTAACTTAAACATAAAAATAAGGGGAAAATAATTAATTCTTTTTGAAAGGGGTGAAACCCTAATTTTCAATTAAAAGAAAATACATGTTTCAAATTATTATTTTGTACATTTTTTGTATAAGAAAATAATAAATAATATTATATGTAAATATTAAAAAATTAAATATGTATAAAAAATTGGTATTCGTAAGTATAAAATGTATAATAAAAAAAATATTAAGTATTTTTAATTATTTATAAGCTATTTAAGAAAAATAAACTCTATTTATCAAAATAAACTATTTTTCATGTGAGAAAATAATAAAATATAAATAAAATAAAAGTGTGAAGATAAATAAATCATTTTTTAGTATTTTTTATCATTAAAAAAATAAATAAAAGTATTAAATAAGAAAATATGAAAAAAATACAAAAATATAAAAAGCTAGTCAGGGGGTGTAATAGTAAGTCAGGGGGGTGGGTTTAGTGAAAACAAAAAGGCCAAAGCACAAAAAGCCCAGAACCAGACTCCATCCCTGTCCTTCACTATCTTCTTCGTGCGCTTCCATGTTCAAACCTGTAAGTTGCTTATGCTTGCATAAAAACAAAAACTCATAACATGAAAAATGTGGCATTTGAGCTCACGATTCCAACCATATAAATTATGTAACCTAACTCTTAAAGATCAAAGAGAATTTTGGGATCCCTGATTCGTGACCTAATTTTTTCAGAGTTTTCAATCTTCAAATTCTCTTAGCACAAGTAATGTAAATGAAAAGTAATGGTATGTACAACTTAGTTATGATAATAACTACATTTTTTCTTCACAAATCGTGGCTTGAAGTTGCCTATTTACAAAGATAGAGTTTAAGAAAATACCTCCTTCAGCTGGAATCGAGTAGGGAAATGTAGGGACTTTAATGGAGGCCTGGTGATTGTTTAAGCTTCCTTGAACTTCCCTGAAGCTATTCCAATGCTTATCTTGCTTTGAGGATGGCTGGAACTCCCTGAACAAGTCCAACTGCAAGCTTCCAAATTGAAAATGGAAAATTCTGAAATAGGGGTTACAGAACCAGGGTGATGGCTTGGATTGTCTAGGTAGCAAGTGTTTAAGATGTTTGAAGTGATTAAACACAAAACGCACGAGCCAAATGAGAGTTGGCTGTGCTTTTGCAGAAAACTGTGAGCTTGGGCAGTTTTGAGTGTTTTTTCAGTTTGAGTGAGTTCTAGGTTCAATCCAAGCGTGCTATGCCTTGTAACAAGTTTGTATATTTGTATAGAGGTGATCTAAAGTCAGCCCTTACTAATTGTGCAAGCTTTGGACCTTTTTGCAACTTTTCTTGCATTTGAAGTAAAGTGAAGTGACTATACTTGCCATGCTTGTACTTGCTTGCTTGAGGGATGAAATGAGCTTGTACAATTTACTTGAGAGCTGTGTAGTTTGTATGCATCAAGGGGACAAGTTCAATGCTCAAGATTGACAAAGTTGCAAAGTTTATCTTTATGAAAATGACATTGTGACCTTTTTGCCCAAAATGGAAATACATCTTGTGTAAAGCTTCAAAAGTAAAGATAAAGGGTTTAGCTTCTGAGTATGCATTTAATTATGAAGTGTATATCAAGCTTAGGACCTATAAAGCAAGATATAACCAGCATAAATTTGATTTGCAACTTGATGCTATGTGAAAATGGCTTGAACAAAAGTGAGAAAATGCCAACTTCCCTTCTTCGATTCTCCCTACTCAAAAATTATCTTGGAGAGTTCTTGGACATTTTGGAAAGCTTTAAATGTGCTATATAATCCATCTTTGAAATTAAATTTGAGATACCTCTTGGAAATAGGTGAAAAGTTGCCATGAAGTTGGGTCCAAAACCTGCCTAAATTAGGGCAAATTTTCACTAAGTTATTTAGTTCATGGGCCTATATTCACAAATTCATAACTTGAGATCCAAGAATCTTTAGGGAAAACTTTGTGAAAAAAAGTTGTAAATTTCATGGAGGACTAAAACTTTCATGTTTGGAACTTTCCTTGAATCAAAATGCATCACGGTGAAAAAGTGGTGAAAAGTTGGAAAAAAATAAGAAAATTTTTATACTTAGAAAAATTCTAAGTTATGAAAATTTTCAAATTAAAACCCTAATTTTCAAAATTGGTTTTCTTGGTGAACAAGTTTCATATTTTGACATATCTTGATGAATTATGACTCTTGGCACTTGATTTTGACCAAAAAGTCAAAGTTTGAATTTTCAGTGTACAGTTGACTTTTGATCAGTTGACTGCAAATTCATCTGTCAATCCAATGAACTTGAGATCTTTTGAACCATGTAATTAGGTCAAGATGATGCCATTGAACCCTTGAAATCATTCTTGAACTCAATTGGTCATTGGCTAGGTTAAAAATCAGAAATTGCCCTTTCTCAGTCAAAACCCTAATTTTGACCATTTTGCCCTTTTGATGATTTGATCAAATTTCTTGAGGAGTTGTGATCCAAAGTTGATCAAATGGTACATATGAGTATAAAATGTTGACGTGGATAAAAATTATGAAGTTTGACTGTAAATTGGCCATAGTTGACTTTTTCCCCAATACAACTGATTTTTAGGTCAACTATCCAATTGACTGATAAAAAATATGGTTCAAGGCTTGCAACCTATCATGAGCAATCTTAGGGGTCCAAAATGATGTATGAAAGTCACATGAAGTATTGATGGTCCAAAAATCCTTGTGCAAACTCAAACCCTAATTTTGGGTTATCAGTGCAAGGTGATGTGTCTTGAGCTGACCAAACCCTAATCTTGTCTTGAGTCCAAGAAGTCTTATGAGAAAAGTCTTGATAAATGAGAGGGAAAATTTTGGGGTACAACACACTGCCTAAACAAATCCCCTTGTCCTCTCTCTCTCTCTCTCTCTCTCTCTCTCTCTCTCTCTCTCTTTATATATATCTGTTGTACCCCAAAATTTGCCCTCCCATATTCTCCAAGAAATTGCCAAGTCCAGCTTCAAAATCTCCCCAAGGGTTGCACAGTGCAAGAGCCTCCTGAACAGTCAAAATTAGGGTTTTGGTTCTGATCAAGAAAATTAAGTTTTCAAGAACCCAATCAAGTCACACCTGCCTACAAATATGGTCAAGCATCCTCATATCAAGTTTCAATACTTTCAGCACAAAATTGCACAGTCAAAACCCTAATTGCACTACAGTCAACTATAGGGGCAAAATGGTCATTTGACAGTCAAAAGTTCAAATTTTTGGTCAACATATCATTTTGAAGCCACAAACATCATTTGATCAATGCTTGATCATGATTTTCAAAGCTTGGCTCAAAAATCATCAAAATGCAAAAGTTTCCTTATTTGGACAGTTGAAAAAGTCAACTGTAAATTGACCAGGGCATAACTTTCACATGGATTATCAGAAAAATTCCATCCAAAGCTCATTTTTAAGAGAAAGACATTTCCTACAACTCATCTTCATACTTCAAGTCCAAGAAATGCTCTCACAAAAAGTTATCAATTTCAACATTATAGGTCATTTTCAAAAGTCAACAAAAAGGGACTTTAAGTCAAAGGCCATAACTTGAGATTGGTAAATCAAAATGACACGGGACCAAAGGCATTGGTTATATAACTCAAGGACCTTTCCAAAATGTCCAAGAACATGAGCAAAGCTTAAAAATTGAGCAAGTTATGCCTTGTGGAAGTTGGGAAATTTTTGGATATTTTGAAAAGTCAACATTGGTTCAAATGACCTAAAATTGCTAATGGGCCTATTTTTCTTCCACAATTCATCATCCAAAGCATGCACACGTCCATTTGTCCCAAAGGGAAGTTTTTCTCCATTTTTATTTATTTATTTGAATTTTTTATTATTAATAATTCATTTAATCAAATAAAATACATGAAAAATATAAAACCAATGAAATAAAATCTTTTTGTGCATATAATATCTTCAAAAAAACGTGCATGATCAGATATGGAGAGGACCAATACAATTGGATGTGATTTGGTATCAATTTGCATGGAAAAGATTTGAAAGTTATGACATAAAAAATCAAATATTCCTTCATCAATTCATGGATCTTTTGGATCAAATTCCTTGACCTAATTGTTCCACACATATATACAAAGCAAACCCTCATGCTCATGACCAAGAGGCTGCGCAGAAAACCTTTGCACAAACTTGCAAATTTTGCCAAAAAAACTCAATTCTGAAAACTCACTTGCAGGTTGATTCAAGCCTCCAAACTTGTTCCATTAGCTTCTTGGAGGATTATAGGACATATTCCAATCATTCCCCAAGCCCCATACTCAAGAAAACGCAAGATCACCATTGAAGTTGGTAAAGAAAATTTCTGAATCGGTTTCTATCATACATGCATTGTTAACATATTTTGTTGTTATTTTTGTGTTTATAATGATGTTTGCAAGCTAATCATGTGCTTTGATTGAAGTTTTATGCATTATACGCAAAGATGCCATTATTGTTTTCTAGGGTTTACAGGACTTGGAATTAGGGGTTTTTGAATGAGGAAAATTAGAACCCCTAAGTACCACCATTGACACGAGCATGTCTGGACGAAGAAGAAGCTACCCTCGCGCTCAATTTATGAGCATCACAGGGCTAGTCGCTATTTTCCCAAAACCGGCCTAAGAGAACACCATGAAAACCGTTGCTAATATGTTCTTATTTCAGAAAAAAAATATACAGCGAGGAAGATGATATCGTGGCATAAGTTGGTTGGCCAGTTTAAATTTCGCGCGCTGATTTCCACTAACACATTTGTTTTCTTTTATATTATTTGTTCGTTATTATATGTTAACACGCGTGAATTGGTTCAGCTGGCAAGGCGTAGTGGTAGCAACGTTCATGACCTGGGTTCGAGCCCCAGGTCTTCAGTATTCCCATATTATTTTTCAATAAAAATTCATATGCAGATTCCATGTTGAGGCACACCATACACCTCCAAATCAAGCCTGCCACGTCCATCTCAAGATCAATCACAAGGCTGAGAGTTAGAGAACATCATGGATCCAAGTCAACGCGTGTGCATGCTCCCAGAAAAAAAATCAACAAGGCCATGCTAAATGGGCCAGAATTATTGGACTTAACCTCCACATTGGGGACTGATACCCCCCTAGGTTTGCCATATATTTTTTATTAATTCCATTTTCTTTTAATTATTATTTGTTTAATTAATTAATTATTTTCATAAAAAACACAAAATAATTAAAAAAATCAGAAAAAGAATTAAAATAATAAATATTTTTATTTCTAGTATTTTCATAAATAAATGCATATAATTAAATTTAGTGTAAATTAGGGTTTAATTTAATATTTTCATAACAAAAATCTAAAAAATGTAGAAATAGGGTTTAATTATTAATTTTTCATCCTTTTCATTTTTCTTTCATAAATAATGAAATAATTAAATATTTATTTTTGTAATTAAATTTGTATATAAAAATTAGGGTTAATTTAGGTTAAAATTCAATGTTTTCTTAATAAATTAAAAGCCATTAGAATTAGGGTTAATATTTATTTTAATTAATTCTTTTTTCTATTAAATCCTAAAATACTAAAAAATAAGAAAAACAAGTTCTTTCTTTCTTTTAATTTTAATTAATTCCTCATTAATTTAATTTTGCAAAAAGGGTCCAATGCCCTCGTTTCGATTTAATTCTTATGCGCATATTTATTTTATTTCTTTATAATATTTATGTATCTCTCCCAAGGCCATGTAACCTTTTAATTTTCTCGCACTTTTCTTTACTTTCTTTATTTTTCTGTCAAATCGGGTCCTGGTTTGATTTTGGCGATGTGGACCCGCGCCTTTTGTAATAGCTTAGAATTTACTTTCCCGCAATGTTTTTAACTGTTAACAAACGGCATGAAAGAATGTATGGACAAAATAAAAACAAGCGTAGAACACCAATAACATGACAAGATAAATGCAAAAGAAAATGACACACAAATCACACACCACCCCTAGGGTACGCCTCACTGTTGCCTTGCCTCGAAAGGTGATCGTCGAGTAGAGGGTGTCTTAGTAAGTCCTCATGATCCGGGAACCTGGCATGAGGGTAGCTTCTAAGGTGTCTTCCCATTGCTCTGGTGATCACCATGTCCCGAACCTCGAATTGACCCGAACACCTCCAACGGTGGTGCTACCTACCTCTCAATGGTGGGATGGCACTACTTTAAAGGACATTTACACAGAGGAATTCCTTAGGGTAGGTAGGTTCTCGTGGATACTTGCTCTAATTCAAAACAAAACAAATCAAAAATACTTTTCACACCAACACATTTTCAAAAAGCTTTCGAAAGCATTTTTCAAACACTCTTGAGGACCGATACAAGAGTCGAACTGAAACTTTCAAAGAAACTTTTTAAAACCCACAGTTGAAAAGCAAACAAACCACTTTTGAAAACACAAATGAGCAAGTATCTAAGAGCCCATGGATAACCATGGATAGAAAGGGTGCTAACACCTTCCCTTTCTATAATCTACCTCCCGAACCGAGAGCAATCTCTTTAAGGAATTTTTCTGTGCTTTTGTCCTTTCCATTTGGAGAAAATAAAAGACGGTGGCGACTCTTGCTTCCGCGACATTTCGCGAACCAGCGTTAAACAGTCAGTTCCAGATCCACCGATCACAGAACTGGCGACTCTGCTGGGGACTTAAACTTAAAGTGAGGTGTACCTTAGGGTAGTTCATAACTGTGTTTTCAATTGTATTGACTTGCTTGCTTTAAATTGTGGGTTGCTTGGGAGTTCTATAGATCCTAACCCGGATCTGGGGGATACCTTCTTAGAAAGTAGCAACAAGGCTGTGAGGGAACTGTGCGGGGTATACCGACATGGTTGAAGCAGTCTGCTACGTTGATGTGGCACTTTGGTGTGTACCGGTAACCCTTGAGTTCAGTCAAGGAGAGTACGGGGCCTCCGCATGGTGTCGTGAAGCATCAACAGACCTTAGGAACCTTAATTGAACTATCTTGGCCTCTTTAGGGTAGTGAGATAACTGACTTTGGTGCAGTCCGAGGTTGGTTGATACTCGATACTACGCTCAATGGAGGGTTGCTTTCCTGGAATATTTCGGTCGCCAGTTCAGTGGCTAAATCGAAACGATGAACAATGAAAGCAATCCCGTGATATTGGGACCCTTAGAACCCGGTTACTTCTAATAGGACAGGTTGAACCCACCAACTTCAAGAGGGTAGTACCCCAGACCTCATGCTGGCCTTAAACTCTAAGGGCTTCCCTTGTGTGACTTGCGTGCCGTCGTACTTGACTACTTGCATGCTGGTTATCTGACCCTTGAATTTCTTGCAGGTTTCGTTTATAGTCCTTAATTGGGACTCATAACAGGGTTTACTCACATTGCCCCATGCATAGCATGACATCATACCATTGCATACATCCTAACCAATTTCAAGGATCTCAAGGGCTTGTGATGCAGGTCATGATGAATCAAACATCCCAGCAAGGGGCAAAGAGGATTTATTTTCCTCTAGACAAGGTTGTCAGAGGCTATGACCCACTGGATATGGTGAGCCTTTGACCCTTGAAGAAGGACTCTCAACAACATGAAGTACCTTCAATCAAGTTACCAGTTTCCAACTCTAACAATTTGTTTACCCCTCGAGGTCCTTGAAATCATTGCATGCATATCATACATATCATTGCATAACAAGTACCCTTTCTCTGCAGGTTACTTACCTTTTTCGCTATTTATTTCAGCAGTCTCGTCATGAATCCTGAATCCTCAACCGAGCACACTATCAAGGCCCTCCAGGCTCAGAACGCCCAGTTCCAAGGGCTGATCATGAATTTGACCCAGGGGCAACAAGATCTGAAGGCTCTGCTCTTGAAGAAGGAAAAGAAGAAGAAGAGGACTGTTTTGTTCAGCCCTAGACGCAGATCTGGGAACACCCTGCAGGATGAAGCTGAGAGGACAACTCCATCTGTGGGGAAAGGCAGTCATCAAGAGGAAAGGGTTCCCAGTCCAGTGGTCTCCGACAATGAGACAGATTTCAACGACGAACAGTACCCTCCGGCTGAGGATAGGTACAAACAGTTGGAAGACCGGCTAAGTGCTATGGAGATACAAAAGGTGCCTGCCCTGGACTTCGAGGATCTAGGTCTGTCTTCTGGGGTAGTGATCCCGCACAAATTCAAGGCACCTGCCTTTGCAAAGTACGACGGGGCATCCTGTCCAAAGCTGCATCTCAGGTCATACATGAGGAGGATCCAGCCCTACACGGCCGACAAGAACTTATGGATCCACTTTTTCCAAGAGAGTCTTTCAGGGACTCAGCTTGACTGGTTTTATCAACTGAATGGAGCCAACATCCGTACCTGGGAGGACTTAGCCACTGCATTTTACAAGCAATACCAGTACAATGCCGACCTTGCTCCTACACGTACCCAACTCCAGGGTATGTCGCTGGGGTCAAGTGAAGGTTTCAAGGAATACGCGCAGAGATGGAGAGACCTTACTGGAAGGGTGCAGCCTCCCTTAACTGACCGGGAACTCGTTGATATGTTCTTGGGGACCCTATCCGGGTCATTCTTCAATCATCTCATTGGTAATTCATCTGTAGGATTTACCGACCTCATCCTGACTGGCGAAAGAATTGAAGTTGGTATCAAGAGTGGGAAAATTCAAGAGGCCACACCTTCTGATACTCACAAAAAGCCTTACACGGGAAAGAAAGAATCTAATGCTGCATACGGCCAAAAGAGTCGTCGTGACCAACATGCAGGGGCAGTCATGATCTCTGGTTCTGCACCACGCCGCCAACCACAAAAGGGAAACCAGCGAAGGCCGGACGAGCCTAAAAGACAATTCACCAACATTAACATGCCATGGTCACAAGCATTGCAGCACATGTTGAAGATGAACCTGATTGCAGTGATCAACCCTCCTGCAAACCCCAAGACCTCCTCTCCAAGCTACAATCCAGAAGCAAGGTGTGCTTATCATTCTGATAGCCCGGGGCACGATACCGAGGATTGTTGGGCGCTGAAATACAAGATCCAGAATATGATCGATGCTAAAGAGATTGAATTCGAACCTGCCGAGACTCCCAATGTGATCACTGCTCCCTTGCCAAAACATGGCTAGATTTTTGTTCATTTGAATTCAAGTTGTATCTTTCTTTTCTTATTCAAACAAACGATTACTATGTTAAACTCTTTTATTTCATGAATGCATTACACATGTCTGTCCTGAATTAATTATGTTTATTGTACTTAAAACTGCTTTCATGTTTTTGTGATGATCAACTCTTGGCTGAAAATTCTAAACCTCTTGAGGGAGGATGACGAAAACGATACCATGATCTTTACAGTATGCTTTTGAACAGACCCCGCTGATGAGGTACATGCATTGTTTCAATCCCTAAACACTGGAGTTATAAGGATGATAATCCCTCGTCAACCCCTCTGAGCCAAAGAAGTAGGAGTTTTTCTTTTCGAAAATTAAAACCCTTAATCATAACCTGGGGCAGGGTAGTTCTCTCAGTTGATCCAAGTGCATAACAAATAGCACCAAAAAAGTCCTTACAAAACAAAAGACAGTGATGGTTCCGAATAATCATAAAGATAGTCAGTCATCATTTCTCAAAACTAAAGCCCAATAAGTCAAAACCTATGAAGGAGACTTACAAAACTGGGGCATCCCGCTGACTGTAATTCCAAAAGAAACAGTTCAGGCAAAATTTAGGGATAGCGAAATCAAAAAGAAAGAGGTCATACAAACCCTCAACAAAAACAAAAATGACTGTCTATTCAGAATAAATCATCAATATCTGGACCATCACTGGTATATCAGGACAAAGACCCAAACAAGGTCTAACGCACGATCAACTGAGCTTAGGTTTGAAGAACATCACGAAGAGCGGGTGGGTACAAATAATTTGAGCCTTTATCCTTTGTTTCTTAAACCGTGAACCAGGCCACGATATAACCCTTAAAAGTCCTAGCTGAAGCATGGGTTAGTTCGAAAGCATATTGTTACGAAGGTATCCTGACTCCTGAAGGTTTGCTGTAAAATCTTGAGTTGACACCGCACTGTATTACAAAAAATACATTTTCAAAATTCAAGACAGACATAGGCTTTTGCATTCTTAAAATAACCTTGTTTGCATATGACTATTTGTTTGAACAGCAGGGAAATTCGCACGATGAACACCTTGTGAACAGAAGTACCTCCAATCAAGGGGCACAGTAGGAGCATTGCCCAGTATCTGGGGCATGACAAAATACTTCCAACAGGGGCAACTCCCTACATTCTGAGAGCGTGGACATAGTCAAAAAAATACTACGCGTAATCAAAGACCCGCTAGGTTGACACACCTAGGCAAAAATAAGGGCTTCCCGGCGAACCAAAAGGGTTCGGGCAAAAATAAGGGATGAAAATGGAAAAATATGTACACCCGGCAAGTCGAAAACCTGAAAAGGCGGCTTGGGCAAAAATGGGTATCCCGGTGGACTGAAAACCCGAAAGGGCGGTCCAGGCAAAATTTAGGGATCAAAGCGTACGACTATGTTCCGGTATCTCATCACTTGTCTACCCGAAGATTTGTCAAATTACCCCCACAGGTATCCTCTTCCCTCACCTCCGAAACAGGGGCAATAATGAGTTATCCAGGCGATCCAATTGCTTTGTCAACCAAAGTACAAAGGAAAGATCAACATAAGGATGATTACCATCTACCTTTACAAATTCCAGATCGTGGGTTAACATCCGAAACCAAACAGGACAATCATCCACTTAATCAAAATCATGTAACCCTACACCGGTTCCTTCTCAATTTTCAGACAAAGTCTTACACAGACCCACCCTCCACAAGCAACCTTACCCCGGTTCCTCCTAGAAATCTTACATGGATTTATCCCAAGGTAACCTAACCCCGGTTCCTCCTAGAAATCTTACATGGATTTATCCCAAGGTAACCTAACCCCGGTTCCTCCTAGAAATCTTACATGGATTTATCCCAAGGTAACCTAACCCCGGTTCCTCCTAGAAATCTTACATGGATTTATCCCAAGGTAACCTAACCCCGGTTCCTCTAGAGATCTTACATGGATTTATCACAAGTAACCTTACCCCGGTTCATCAAGAAGTTTTACACGAACTTATCCCACAAGTGACCTTACCCCGGTTCATCCATAAATTTTACACGAACTTATCCCGAAGCAACCTTACCCCGGTTCCTCCTAGAAATCTTACATGGATTTATCCCAAGTAACCTAACCCCGGTTCCTCCAGAAGTCTTACATGGACTTATCTCAAGATGACCTTACCTCGGTTCGTCAAGAAGTTTTACACGAACTTATCCTGCGGCAACCTAACCCCGGTTCCTCCAGAAGTCTTACATGGATTTAGCTCAAGATAACCTCACCCCGGTTCATCAAGAAGTTTTACACGAACTTACCCCGAAGAAACCCTACACAGGTTCTCCTCCTCCAGACGTAGTTTTACATGGACTCATCATCAAGCAACCCTACACCGGTTCCCTCTCTTCAAGATGCAGTTTTTACATGGACTCGTCACCCAGAAACCCTACACAGGTTCTCTTTTTCCAAAAAACGAAGTTTTACACGAACTCATCAAAGTAACCCTACACAGGTTCCTTCTCCATTTCAGATGCGGTTTTACACGAGCTCATCAGCAGGCAACCCTACATATGTTCCCTCTTTCAACTTACAAAATTACAGTTCAAAACTTCCCCAGGAAAATCCAATCCAGCTTCCCCAAGAAAGTGGGAATCCATCTCCCCAAGCAGTTAAGCTTATCCCCAGTAGATTCTGGAAGCTTATCCCTCGCAGAGCACGAACACGTCGTCCGGCTTTATTCAAAGAGTTATTTCCTTAACAGGATATAACTGGGTTATCCTCAGCCAAAAGCCATGAAAAGATCGTCGTCGACAAAGTCTTTTTATCTCCAGCGAAGTCTATCACACTTCCAATACAACAAGGATATCCCCAGCAAATTATTATCAACAATTCAGCAAAGTACCTCTCTCCCCACAGAGTATTGCTCCCCAGCAAGATCGTCAGAGTACTTTTCTCCCCGCAGAATACTCCCTTCGCCAAGTTTATCCCCCAACAGAGTCATCTTCTCCTACTGGTATTCTTGCAATTATCATCCCCAGCGGAAGTAAAAGCTTATTCTTCAATATCAGCCCAGGAGTGACTTCCCGACACCCGTCAAGGATTTAAATTCCTAGACGAAAGCATACATAAACATCACATACATCATTATAGCATGCATGCACGCATCATATCATACAAATCTCATTTATGTTGAGAACATCATTGCTTGATCCATATCATGCGTTGCATATGGCTGACCTTTACCTTTCAGGAAAGATGCAGTTAAATTCTCAATCATATTTCAAGACCTAGACCAGTTCAGTTAATCAACTCCAAAGATTTCTTATCCAGTCCAAGGCCTTCTCTAGTCCAGCTAAATCGACTCCCAACAGATTTTTCTGATGAAGACTCAGTAGAAGTTATCCAGGTTATAATTTCCTATGGTTCTCTCCCCGATGGTGCGTGAGATGATAATTCCATTTTAGGTTTTTCTTTGAGATTATAATTTCCTATTGGTTCTATCCCCGACGGTGCGTGAGGTGATAATTCCCTTTCAGGTTATAATTTCCTATGGTTCTCTCCCCGACGGTGCGTGAGATGTAATTCCCTTTCAGGTTATAATTTCCTATGGTTCTCTCCCCGACGGTGCGTGAGATGTAATTCCCTTTCAGGTTATAATTTCCTATGGTTCTCTCCCCGACGGTGCGTGAGATGCAATTCCCTTTCAGGTTATAATTTCCTATGGTTCTCTCCCCGACGGTGCGTGAGATGTAATTCCCTTTCAGGTTATAATTTCCTATGGTTCTCTCCCCGACGGTGCGTGAGATGCAATTCCCTTTCAGGTTATAATTTCCTATGGTTCTCTCCCCGACGGTGCGTGAGATGTAATTCCCTTTCAGGTTATAATTTCCTATGGTTCTCTCCCCGACGGTGCGTGAGATGTAATTCCATTTCAGATTATAATTGCCTATGATTCTCTTCCCGATCCTGCGGAGGTGGTAATCCCAAGATTTTTCTCAACGGGCGTTGTTGAAGTTAAAGTCACCCAAGGTTCTCTCACTGTTCATGCTGAGGTAGCAACCCTCCCTGGTTCATTCATCGCCGTTTGAAGCTCCAGATCCAGCTCCTGTAACCAGTCAGGACATATCTACACCAAGCATCTAAAAACAGCTCCTGCAACATGTCAGGTACTCATTTTTCTTTTACAGGTATGCAGGTTCTCGCTAAGGAATCTCTTACGCGATCAACATCCAGATGGCATCTATAAGCCCATCATCCTATTCACCAATCTCTAAATGGCATCTGTAAGCCCATTCCATCATCACACTGCTACTATGTGAGCGCAAATTTCTGGGCACTCTAGTGTTCAATCATCTTCTACCCTCGGATTACGAAAGGCACATCAGCCAATCTGCATCCTCAGGTCTAAGAAGATTGAACAGGGGAAACTGTTGTACCCCAAAATTTTCCCTCCCATATTCTCCAAGAAATTGCCAAGTCCAGCTTCAAAATCTCCCCAAGGGTTGCACAGTGCAAGAGCCTCCTGAACAGTCAAAATTAGGGTTTTGGTTCTGATCAAGAAAATGAAGTTTTCAAGAACCCAATCAAGTCCCACCTGCCTACAAATATGGTCAAGCATCCTCATATCAAGTTTCAAGACTTTCAGCACAAAATTGCACAGTCAAAACCCTAATTGCACTACAATCAACTGTAGGGGCAAAATGGTCATTTGACAGTAAAAAGTTAAAATTTTTGGTCAACATATCATTTTGAAGCCACAAACATCATTTGATCAATGCTTGATCATGATTTTCAAAGCTTGGCTCAAAAATCATCAAAATGCAAAAGTTTCCTTATTTGGACAGCTGAAAAAGTCAACTGTAAATTGACCAGGGCATAACTTTCACATGGATTATCAGAAAAATTCCATCCAAAGCTCATTTTGAAGATAAAGACATTTCCTACAACTCATCTTCATACTTCAAGTCCAAGAAATGCTCTCACAAAAAGTTATCAATTTCAACATTATAGGTCATTTTCAAAAGTCAACAAAAAGGGACTTTAAGTCAAAGGCCATAACTTGAGATTGGTAAATCAAAATGACATGGGACCAAAGGCGTTGGTTATAGGACTCAAGGACCTTTCCAAAATGTCTAAGAACATGAGCAAAGCTTAAAAATTGACCAAGTTATGCCTTGTGGAAGTTGGGAAATTTTTGGATATTTTAAAAAGTCAACATTGGTTCAAATGACCTAAAATTGCTAATGGGCCTATTTTTCTTCCACAATTCATCATCCAAAGCATGCACACGACCATTTGTCCCAAAGGGAAGTTTTTCTCCATTTTTATTTATTTATTTGAATTTTTTATTATTAATAATTCATTTAATCAAATAAAATACATGAAAAATATAAAACCAATGAAATAAAATCTTTTTGTGCATATAATATCTTCAAAAAAACGTGCATGATCAGATATGGAGAGGACCAATACAATTGGATGTGATTTGGTATCAATTTGCATGGAAAAGATTTGAAAGTTATGACATAAAAAATCAAATATTCCTTCATCAATTCATGGATCTTTTGGATCAAATTCCTTGACCTAATTGTTCCACACATATATACAAAGCAAACCCTCATGCTCATGACCAAGAGGCTGCGCAGAAAACCTTTGCACAAACTTGCAAATTTTGCCAAAAAAACTCAATTCTGAAAACTCACTTGCAGGTTGATTCAAGCCTCCAAACTTGTTCCATTAGCTTCTTGGAGGATTATAGGACATATTCCAATCATTCCCCAAGCCCCATACTCAAGAAAACGCAAGATCACCATTGAAGTTGGTAAAGAAAATTTCTGAATCGGTTTCTATCATACATGCATTGTTAACATATTTTGTTGTTATTTTTGTGTTTATAATGATGTTTGCAAGCTAATCATGTGCTTTGATTGAAGTTTTATGCATTATACGCAAAGATGCCATTATTGTTTTCTAGGGTTTACAGGACTTGGAATTAGGGGTTTTTGAATGAGGAAAATTAGAACCCCTGAGTACCACCATTGACACGAGCATGTCTGGATGAAGAAGAAGCTACCCTCGCGCTCAATTTATGAGCATCACAGGGCTAGTCGCTATTTTCCCAAAACCGGCCTAAGAGAACACCATGAAAACCGTTGCTAATATGTTCTTATTTCAGAAAAAAAATATACAGCGAGGAAGATGATATCGTGGCATAAGTTGGTTGGCCAGTTTAAATTTCGCGCGCTGATTTCCACTAACACATTTGTTTTCTTTTATATTATTTGTTCGTTATTATATGTTAACACGCGTGAATTGGTTCAGCTGGCAAGGCGTAGTGGTAGCAACGTTCATGACCTGGGTTCGAGCCCCAGGTCTTCAGTATTCCCATATTATTTTTCAATAAAAATTCATATGCAGATTCCATGTTGAGGCACACCATACACCTCCAAATCAAGCCTGCCACATCCATCTCAAGATCAATCACAAGGCTGAGAGTTAGAGAACATCATGGATCCAAGTCAACGCGTGTGCATGCTCCCAGAAAAAAAATCAACAAGGCCATGCTAAATGGGCCAGAATTATTGGACTTAACCTCCACATTGGGGACTGATACCCCCCTAGGTTTGCCATATATTTTTTATTAATTCCATTTTCTTTTAATTATTATTTGTTTAATTAATTAATTATTTTCATAAAAAACACAAAATAATTAAAAAAATCAGAAAAAGAATTAAAATAATAAATATTTTTATTTCTAGTATTTTCATAAATAAATGCATATAATTAAATTTAGTGTAAATTAGGGTTTAATTTAATATTTTCATAACAAAAATCTAAAAAATGTAGAAATAGGGTTTAATTATTAATTTTTCATCCTTTTCATTTTTCTTTCATAAATAATGAAATAATTAAATATTTATTTTTGTAATTAAATTTGTATATAAAAATTAGGGTTAATTTAGGTTAAAATTCAATGTTTTCTTAATAAATTAAAAGCCATTAGAATTAGGATTAATATTTATTTTAATAAATTATTTTTTCTATTAAATCCTAAAATACTAAAAAATAAGAAAAAACAAGTTCTTTCTTTCTTTTAATTTTAATTAATTCCTCATTAATTTAATTTTGCAAAAAGGGTCCAATGCCCTCGTTTCGATTTAATTCTTATGCGCATATTTATTTTATTTCTTTATAATATTTATGTATCTCTCCCAAGGCCATGTAACCTTTTAATTTTCTCGCACTTTTCTTTACTTTCTTTATTTTTCTGTCAAATCGGGTCCTGGTTTGATTTTGGCGATGTGGACCCGCGCCTTTTGTAATAGCTTAGAATTTACTTTCCCGCAATGTTTTTAACTGTTAACAAACGGCATGAAAGAATGTATGGACAAAATAAAAACAAGCGTAGAACACCAATAACATGACAAGATAAATGCAAAAGAAAATGACACACAAATCACACACCACCCCTAGGGTACGCCTCACTGTTGCCTTGCCTCGAAAGGTGATCGTCGAGTAGATGGTGTCTTAGTAAGTCCTCATGATCCGGGAACCTGGCATGAGGGTAGCTTCTAAGGTGTCTTCCCATTGCTCTGGTGATCACCATGTCCCGAACCTCGAATTGACCCGAACACCTCCAACGGTGGTGCTACCTACCTCTCAATGGTGGGATGGCACTACTTTAAAGGACATTTACACAGACAAATTCCTTAGGGTAGGTAGGTTCTCGTGGATACTTGCTCTAATTCAAAACAAAACAAATCAAAAATACTTTTCACACCAACACATTTTCAAAAAGCTTTCGAAAGCATTTTTCAAACACTCTTGAGGACCGATACAAGAGTCGAACTGAAATTTTCAAAGAAACTTTTTAAAACCCACAGTTGAAAAGCAAACAAACCACTTTTGAAAACACAAATGAGCAAGTATCTAAGAGCCCATGGATAACCATGGATAGAAAGGGTGCTAACACCTTCCCTTTCTATAATCTACCTCCCGAACCGAGAGCAATCTCTTTAAGGAATTTTTCTGTGCTTTTGTCCTTTCCATTTGGAGAAAATAAAAGACGGTGGCGACTCTTGCTTCCGCGACATTTCGCGAACCAGCGTTAAACAGTCAGTTCCAGATCCACCGATCACAATATCCCTCTCTCTCTATCTATCTATCTATCTATCTATCTATCTATCTATCTATATATCTATCTATCTATCTATCTATCTATCTATCTATCTATCTATCTATCTATCTATCTATCTGTTGTACCCCAAAATTTTCCCTATCAATTCTCAAGGTTTTTTCTCACAAAGATTATCACGATTCAGGCTTGCACAAGTGCTTTAGGATTTTCCAGTACCAAGATTAAAAGGAAACTGTCAAAAAGAGAGAAAATAGATAAAAATAACATTTTGACAAATTTGGAGGAAATTAAGTCTCCTTCGATTTGGCATTCTTCGATTGCCTCTCAACCCCTTTCGATTTCCCAAGTTTACTGCCTACAAGCCTCCTTTGATTGCTCAAAATCAACTGTCAACAAGCTGCTTCGATTGGGCACATGCTGCATGCTGCATGCTGCCTGCAAGCTGCTTCGTTTGGGCACATGTTGCCTGCTACATGCTGCCTGCCAACTACTTCGATTGGGAACATGTTGCTTGTTGCATGCTGCCTACAAGCTGCTTTGATTGGGCACATACTGCCTACTGCCTGCTGCATGCATGTTGTTTCATTTGGGGCAAGCTTCGTTTGGGCCAAGAAGTGTCTTCATGCAAGATTTAACTAAAGTTCTTGTTTCCCTTGAAGGAACACCCTTCGATTCAGAAGGAACTTTCCTCATGCTAAACAGACACAAGACATTTTACTCTAGCATACACCTTTCGTTTGGCCACATGTGACTCCTGGAAAGAAAACCTTCGACTGGACAAAAGCAATCTACATATGAAGCTTCGATTAGAGCTTTGAGTCCATTTGAATCAGCTTCCTTCGAATCCAAGCTGAGCCATTCGAAGTAGTTTTTGTTTAGAGCAAATCTGAACAAATCTCAAGACCAAATCTCTCTTGTCAGGTTTACTTTGTTTCCAAATATTTATAATCAGAAGTTTGTGCAAAGGTTTTGAATTTTGTCTTTTGGATAATACTACTCTTGGCAAAAGGCTATTATCTCTTTCTTTTCATAGAAAGCACTTTTATCAGAAAAGCAACTTTCAGCCTGAATCTGGCCTGAACGAAAAGTAGGGGCCAGAAGGATAAGTCACATCTTCTGCGCCCCAACTGCCAAATCCCCCCACTTGTACCCTTCACGTTACCTTATTTTATTATTTCTTTGCAAGCTGGATGCTATAACATATCCTTTCTTTGCTCTATAAATAGAGGAACTTTTGCAAAGCTGAAGGAGGACTTTTGGACCAGAGGAATGAATCTCCCAAATTTTCTCAAACACAACAAATCTCTCAAGTCCCTTCAACACTTGTGAGAACAAACCCAGAATCACATACATATTTCCTTTGATCCTGAAGAACAAGCTCTCTTCAGTATCCTTAAATTTAATTTTTGGAAAGAAACATAAGACTAATTTCTTTCCTTTCTTCGAATCCAGTCTCCAAAGCACAACTGTTGGTCCCTCCTTCGAACACAGCACCCAGGGCCTCCACTCAAGGTCCCACACCCCTACAAGGCTGCAGCAAGGTAATTTACTCTTACTCTTGT
The DNA here is from genome assembly GCA_948472305.1 of Vicia faba. Classification (NCBI taxonomy): domain Eukaryota; kingdom Viridiplantae; phylum Streptophyta; class Magnoliopsida; order Fabales; family Fabaceae; genus Vicia; species Vicia faba. The sequence goes on along the minus strand of OX451735.1, from coordinate 1,474,594,487 downwards.
TTCTTTTGTTTCCAGCACATGTAAATACAAGTCCTTTTCGTTTTCAAGCATGTAAATATTATTGTTTTTTTTTTCTTTTTTGTTTACACCCTTTTAGCTTTGTTCTATTGCCTTTTGGTTTTTGTTTTTATTTTCTTACAAATATTTTAAGAACTAACTTGGCCATAAGGAAATACTAGCATGACCTTAGGCCATATTTCCATTTAATGACTTAAATGAAAGAAACAAGGGAAAGGAAACAGGAAACGAAGCCTTGGGCTTCCTTGCTGACTTCCAAGGCAGGAATGCAGAATCGAAAGGCACGCTTGCACTAAAGGCCATGCAGAATCGAAAGACAGAACCTTAGGTTGCACCACACTGTTTTCCAAGCAGAGTCGAAAGGCACAACTTGTTGCTTTCAGGCCCAGTCGAAGGATACAACTTAATGCTGCCAAGCCCTAGACAACCAGAATCGAAAGGATACAACTTGCTGCTGCAAAGCCCCAGACAGCCAGAATCGAAAGGATACAACTTGTTGCTGCCAAGCCCCAGAGTGCCAGAACGTAAGGCCATGACCTTACTGGCACAAACTCCCATTCGAAGGCTATGACCATGCTGCTGCCAGCCCCCAATCGAAAGACATGCCTGCACTGGTGCCAGTCCCAATCGAAGGAAACCAAAAAGTGCCCAATTGAAGTCTTCTCCTGCCCCAATCGAAAGACACTTATTTTCACTCATTTTTCTTACTTTTATCTTATTTTTTCCTTCATATTTTTATGTCTTTCGATATGGTTGTAATAGTGTAGGATTTTATCTTTCTGCATTTTATTTACTTTGTACAAATGCTAGTAATTAGGTGTGTATGGCAAGATAAAATCAACAAGTAGACAACCCCTAATCAAGACAAAAGTGCATGCAAATCAAACACACTTTGCACACATGCACCCTTAGGGTAATCCCACTTGTTTCCTATCGAAAAAATAGTCATGTCCCTCGAACATGGGCGTTTTATCAAAGACCCTCGATAAAAGATTGTAGTCCCTCAATGACCCTCGATGTTGCCTTCGGTAAACGATCTAGTCCCTAAATGATATTGCTAAAACGTCCCATAGGTTGCCTTCTATGACTATAAAAACGTCCCACGCCCGTCCCTTCACATCCAATGATGGGGATTCTTACCAAATCAATGGTAAGATATCTAAACCTAAAGGAGGAGGAAAAGAACATTTAAGACCTTTTGAGTAGGTAGATTCTCTCCTAGTTGCTCGCAACAAAAATATTTTATACACCAACACACTCATTTGAAACATTTTCAAAAGACAACACTTTGTACGCGTTCTTATAGAAACGAGAGCTATTACAAAGACACCTTTTCAAAGTCACTTTCAAAAGCACATTCCACAAACACCTCTTTGAACTATTTTTGAAATAAACATTTTGTACGCGTTCTTATAGAAACGAGAACCATTACAAAGACATTTTCAAAATACTTTCAAAACCCACACCACAAGCACACATTCAAACAAAAGAAAGTAATATAGCAAGCAACAAAGAGCCCGTATATAACTACGGATGAAAAAGGTGCTAATACCTTCCCTTTTCATAATCTACCCCAAACTCAGAAAACATCTCTAAAGGTCTTTCTTGTTCTTTTCAGCCTTTCCTTATTGGATAAAAGAAAAGTTGGTGGCAGCTCTTGCTATCCGCAACATTTTCGAACAAACGCAAAACATCCAAGTCAGTTCTCCCACTGTGTTACAGAACTGGCGACTCTACTGGGGACTATATTTTTTAAGTGGGGTTACCTTAGGGTTATATCACCTTTACTTACTTTGATTTACATTTTTGGGTCCTTGTTTGAGTTATTGTTAAAGATCTTACAACCAGATCTGGGGCACCTTTTTAGGTAAGTAGCAATAAATCATGGAAGTTGTACAACATAGACCGATATGGACGAAGTGATAGCTATGTTAGCGTGACTCTTTGGCTTGTACTAATGTTCCTTGAGTCAGTCAAGGATAACATTAGGTTTCGTTAGTATCATTAAGCGCTAACTGACCTTTAGAACCTTTTAATTGACTCATCCTAAGCCATTAGGAAGTAGTGAGATAGCCGAATTTGGTTCTGGCCGAAGATTGGTTGATACTCGATGCTACGCTCATTGAGACTGGACTTTTGGGATATCTTGGCCGCAAGAAAAGATTGATTGAGATGAGACAATGCCTAAAAGAAAGGTTAGTGATATTGAAATCCCTTAGAATCCTGTTACTATTGACTAGGACAAGTTGAGCCAACTAAACTTCAAGAGGGTACTTACCTACAAACCCCATGCAAGCCTAAACCTAAGGACTTGTCTGTTTTGTGTGTATATGACTATTTGTATATAAACTTGCTTACTTTGCACACTTGTACATAACATCATACCATAGCATTTTCAATAACTATTTAAAGGATCTCAAGGGTCTTTAATGCAGGGTCACATTGAACCATACGTCTATCAAGGGGCAAGGGGATTTATTTTCCTCTAACCAAATGCCGTCAGAGATCAAGTACAACAAACTTGAGTCAAGGGCTACAACCCACTTGGCATGGTGAGCATAATTCTCGTGGAAGGACATCCACCGATACAAAGTTCTCCAATCAAATTTGTAAGTGACTACAAACCCCGCGAGATCCTTGAAAACATGCATCCACATATAATGCATCATATCATGACAGGTTTCTCCCGTACAACTTTCCTTATCTTTCTACTATTTATTTCAGTAAGATGGATATGGAATAAACAGTGAAAGATCTTCAAGCTCAAAACGCTCAATTCCAACAAATGTTCATGGCCGTGTGTTGTACCCCAAAATTTGCCCTCCCATATTTCTCAAGACATGGCAAGAATAATCTCCAAGTTGCTCAAGATTGCTCAAGAGTTGAACAGTCAAGTCATCTCCTAAGGCAATTAATTCAAAATTAGGGTTTTGTGTTGCATCAAGGTCCTTACATCAAAATGACCTCTAGTGCTCCCAAATGCCCTAATATGTTCTTAAGATCATCCATGTCAAATTTCAAGCCTTGCAGAGGAAGTTTGGTCAGTCAATTGCTCAAGAGGTCCAAAAATCGACTGTGCTAGGGCAAAAGTCAACTGTGACCTAAAAACAGTCAAACCTCAAGATTTTTGTCAACATTCTCATTTTGAAGGATAATTCATCATTTTATCAAGGTTTGATCATGATTTATCAAGGATTGCTCAAGATTCATCAAGATTCAAAAGTTGCTAAATTAGGGTTTTGCAGGAAAAGTCAACTCAACTTTGACAAAGCATAACTTTCTCATACTTTATGAGAAATGACCCATCCAAAGCTCAGTTTTAATAGGATGCAATTTACTATAATCCATATTCACACCCCAAGATCAAGAAATGCACTCACAAAAAGTTAAAAATTTGGACATTATAGGTCATTTTTGAAAGTCAACAAAAACACCTTTTTTTCCAAAGCTTATAACTTGAGAATGAAATATCAAAATGAGATGAGACCAAAAGGGTTGGTTAGAGGACATCTCAAGGTTTCTAAAAAGTCCAAGAAGACTTCCAAAAGTTCAAAATTGAAGAAGTTATGCATTGTTGAAGTTGGGCATTTTTCTAAAAGTGCCAAAAGTCAACTATCCTCAAAACTCCAATTTTTGACAAAAGGGCCCACTTTTTTCCACTTTATTTGATCTTGTCACACCACACACGTGTCCTATCTTCAATTTCATGACTAATTATTAATTTTTCTATTTTATTTGATTTTTATTGATTTAATTCATTTTTAATCAATTTAAATCAAAATAAAATCCAAATCTTAATAGCTTGATATCTTTTTGATCATTACAGCTTTCAATCATCATGATACACCCAATCAAATTCGTGCCAAGCCATATCATGCATAAAATCTTGGATTTGGAAAGAACTTGAAAGCCTTTAATGGAGGAATCATATCATATCTCAAATCATCAATTCACATGGATCGAAGCCCAAATCTTTAACCTAATTCATTCCTTATTACTCATACAAGGCAAAGACATCAAGGACACGACCTAAAAGCTGCAAAAACAGCCAAACCAAAACTGAAAAAAGCTTGAAAAAAGTGGAGATCGAAATCTTGTTTGGAGACCAATTCAAGGCAAAAGCTCAACGCTATCTTCTTGCTAGCCATTCACTGAAGCTAAAGCAATCACTCACGAGCCCTGAATCACCTCCAAACGCACTGTAAGTCGCTTGAAACTCTGCCCTGTACATGGAATCGTAACCTTGGATTCTTGCCTCTTTTTGACAAAACGTTGGTATATTCACGACTCTTGTGTGATTTCTAAGCATTCTGCATTATTTGATTTCGTTTTCATGGCCTGTAACGTAACACCCGAACCTAGGGTCTCCATTCCTTGTTTTTAGGCGTTTGCTATGCAGGAAAAATTGGGACAAATAATTGGTATAGAAATGCTCAGGAGGGAGAGACGAAGCGAACCATGGCTTTGGAATGCATTTCTATAGCCTAGGGTTAATTTTGGGACGAACCTAGGAATTTAGCCGCGGATAAAATCTGCAGGTAAATATCCAGGTTTTTCAATGAAGAAGACGACCATGTGTCTTCTCCCTATTGGTTGATTTAAATCTCGCGCTATTTTTTTTTTATTTTCCAGGCATTTGTTTTGTTTTCCAATATAATGATTGTCACCTAATCCCATAACAAAAGAAACATAGTGGCGTGGTGGTTAGTGCGCTTGTACAAAGTCCTATGGGACCTGGGTTCGAATCCCAGGTCCCCCAAATTGCTTGTTATATTTTTTCAATAGGTATTCTCATACAGCGTCCAAAGCATGGTCTACCACCTGCCTCAGGTCTCAACATGCCAGATGACCTCTAGGCCAAATCTAAAGGCCCAGATTGGATGTGTACCATACACTCAAGTCAACAGGCGCGCATGGAATGGCCAAAGTCAAACAAGGCTTGCTCACAAATGGGCCTCTCAAATGCTGATTTTACCTCCAGATTGGGCCCAACACCCCCTTGGGTTATTTCTTCTCCTTTTTATATTTTCTTTTTATTTATTTTATTTTGATTATTATTTTTATTATTTAATTAACCAATCAAATTCTTTTTCTTAATAAAATCAGAAAACACAAATATTATTTTTATTAATTTCATTATTTTATTTTTGTAAATAAATACTAATTTAATTAAGTTAGTTTTAATTAGATACAATTTTAATATTTTTTGCAATAAATTAAAATTAATGTAGAATATTAGGTTTTAATAATTTTAATCTATTTTATTTTATTTCCTTAAATATAAAAAACCAAAAATATTTTTATTAATTAATTAATTTAATTATTAACTTAGATTTAATTTCCATAAATTCAAAAATGACAAAAACATGTTTTCTTTCAAAAAAGGGTCAAAACCCTAAAAATGCGCCGATTTAATTTCTTGCCCGCGTATCGTTTTATCCAATGTTGTAATTGCTTCCGGTATGTAATAACTTTTAATTAGGACTTTAATTATTTATTGCTTTATTTTTACTTTCCACAATTTAAATTAAAGGGTTTGTTTTTGGCGATGTAAATACCCGACGCCTTGTAATAGTTTAGATTTAATTTCCGCAAATTTAAATTTCGCAACTATAAACTGTTAGATGTTTGATAATAGGGAATGCATGACAAGATCAAATGTATGAACTTAAAATCAACAATAGCTCACCCATGACATGTACAAATAAAATTAACCGAACTAACACACTCGCACATGCGCACTCTTAGGGTACACCTCACTTGGTTGCCTTCGAAAGTGGTCATTGAGTATAGGAAGTTTTAGAGGTCGCCCTCTTGTCCAAAGATCATAAGTTGCCTCGAAACGGTTGCCTCGGATAAAATGATCTAAGACATTAGGGTTACCGCTAAGGCGTCCTAACATTGCTTTAGTGACCACACGTCCCTTAATCGAATTGACCCGAAAAACTCCAACGACGGTGCTACCTACTCATTCATTGTGGGATAGCATTGTCTAAAAGAAATTTGTATAGATTAATTCCTTTTTTGAGTAGGTAGATGGTTCTTAAGTACTTGCTCCTTTTAAAATAAAATAAAACTTTTCGCACTTACACTCCTTTCAAACAAAAAACTTCTTTCAAACCCACAAACACAAAGAAAAGAAAATTTTGAAAACGCAATGAGCAAGTACCTAAGAGCCCGTGGATAACCACAGATAGAAAGGGTGCTAACATCTTCCCTTTCTATAATCTACCTCCCGAACCCGAGAAACATCTCAAAAAAGGAGTTTTTCTGTGCTTTTTTCCTTTCCTTGTTGGATAAAATAAAAGACGGTGGTGACTCTTGCTTACCGCGACATTTTGCGAAAACAAACGCAAAATGCGAACCAGCATTCCAAAACAGTCAGTTCTTTCCCACCGATCATAGAACTGGCGACTCTGTTGGGGAATATTAATAAGTGAGGTATACCTTAGGATTATATCATTATGTTTTCAATTGTATGCTTTGTATGCTTTAATTTTGTGGGCTTGTATCGGAATTTCTATAGATCCTAACCCGAATCTGGGGGCACCCTTTAGGAAAGTAGCAATAAACTATGAGGGAACTGTCTGGCGTAGACCAACACGGTTAAAGCAGTAGCTACATTGGTGTGGCACTTTAGTCTGTACTGATATCCCTTATGTTGGAACGAGGAGAATATGGGTCTTCTAAGGGGTCATTAAGCACCAACTGACCTTAGAACCTTTAAATTGACCAACTTGGCCATAGAACAGTAGCAGTATGCTACACTCATTGAGACTAAACTCTCGCGATGATTCCGGCCCCAAGAAAAGGTTGCTAAACTGGAATTATGACCGATTGAGGGTAGTCAGTGATATTGAGATCCTCTAGAACCCGGTTACTATTTTTAGGACAGGTTTAAACCAACTGAACTGAAAGAGGGTAGTACCTAAGCTCCATGCCAGCCTGAAATCTTAGGGCTCTTCAGTGTGACTTGTGTGCCTTTACCATGTTTGCTTTTTGTGGATACTTGTGGTGTGCTTACTATCATAACATCATAACATTGCATACATCTTGCATAAGGACTGTGATACGGTGGGAGAACTGACTAGTGTTTTGCGTTCGTATTCGCACTTGTGCGGTTGAGCAAGAGTCGCCACCGACTTTTTATTTTATCCTAAAGGAAAGGTTAAAAAAAGCACAGCAAAAACCTTTTGAGATATTTCGTGGGTTCGGGGGGTAGATTATGAAAAGGGAAGGTATTAGCACCCTTTTCATCCATGGTTATCCATGGGCTCTTAGTTACTTGGTTTTTAGATCACTTGCCTTGTTTTTCGATTGCTTGAAAATGGTGTGTGTGTGGGTACTCTTGAAAATGTTTTGGAAAAAGATGCCTTGTCTTAGGCAACTAATGTATTTGACTCGTGATTGAGTGTTTTACAAAAGTGTGGATCTTTTCGAAAAGATGTTTTCAAATGTTTTTGAGAGTTTGTTTGAAAGTGTTGTGGATGGTGATTTTTGAAAAGAAGGCAAGTGTTTTTGCAAGTTTGATCTCAAGTAACTAAGAGTTTTGTCTACCCTATTGTACTCAAAGGTTTTTGTCATGTTTTAACCCTTTTTAACAATTTTGTTCCACCATTGAAATTGGTGGACAATCTTGCGTTTAGGAAGTTTATTCGGGACGGGCGCGGGTCATCGTATGGACCATGAATACAATGATGCCAAGTGTCTTTGGCAATTTGCTTTGAAGGGACTATGATCATTCCGTTTAGGCAACACTTTGAGACTTATGATCATTTGATTTTGTTTTGCCAAAGATACTCGACGTGCAAGCATGGCCCATTTTGGAAGGCAACATGTGGGATTACCCTAGAGGGTGCAAGTGTGATTGTGTATTGATTACATGTATTTGTCTTGTATTAGGTTATCTAGCGCTTGATTTTATGTACATACAAACCCTAGGTCTAACCATGGTATAATTGGAAAACTGTAAATTGCGGAAATGTAAAATCTACGCTATTACAAAATAGTGTCCGGGAGTGGGGGGTATAGATGTACAAAGGGGGATGAGACTTGTAGTATCCAATAAGTTACAACCAAATCGAATTCGAAATCAAATGTAAATATCAAATATACAAATATAAGATAACAAATGTGTATAGGGCAATGTGAATGAATTTGCATTGTGTAAGTGCGAGATGTATATGTATTGTGTGTAATTATTTACAGGTACGGAATGTGAAATTGAAGCGTATTAGGGATTTGACCTAAATATGTGTTTTAAGGAATCTTTGATTTGTATATTTTTAATATGTACAAATGTTTTAAATTAAATGCTCAAGTTTTAATTAATTTGTGTATAAAATGTATCATGGTTTATTATATACAAAAAGTGTGTTAATTAAGTGTTTTAAGAATTTTAATATTAGAAAGAGTACGTATTTTGTCTATTATGTACAAATATACACTTTGATTAAAAGAATGGAAAAAGCTTTTTATTTTAACTATATGATAAAAATGTGATATGTTCATAAACTTGTGCCATTCAGATTTGCAATGTACCTTCTTGATTTGCAATTGGACATAAAGCTAATCTTTTCAAAAATGGAAAGTTTGCTTTTTCTAGTTTAGGGTTAGTTCATCATGTAATGTCCAAATGCTTAGAATAACAACTTGGCACATTGGTTTTGCATTTAATTCTTGAGTGTAACTTGGTTTAAGGACCTGTAATCTAGCCTAAAGCATGCTGAACTCAAATTTGCAAGATCATAAACATGTCTTGGTTAAGAACAAAAGTGAATTTTTGCCAACTTGTGAAATTCGAATCTCTCAAGTTATGAGGTTGTTTGATGAGTTCTTGGACATTTTGGAAAGCTTGGAATGTGTACTACAATCCATCTTTGAAATGAAAACTGAAATTCCAAGTGGAAGGGTATGAAAAATGGCCTTGAAGTGGGGTAGAAAACCTTGTCAAAATAGATTAAAATTTCACTAAGTTAAAAATGGTTTAGTGCCCTTATTCAAAAAATTGTAACTTGAGATACAAGCTTCAAATGAGAAAACTTTGTGATTCAAAGTTGTAGATTATGCAACAAGCTACAACTTTCATGTTTTGACCTTTGTTTGAATCCAAATGGATCTTGGTGAAAAGGTGGGGCAAAGTTGGGAAAAAATTAGGGTTTTTCATAACTTAGAAAAATTCTAAGTTATGAAAAATTCCATTTTCTAACCCTAATTTGCATTTTGTGATTTCTTGGTGAACAAGTTTCATGATTTGGAATGTTTTTGATGAAAAATGAATCTTGACTCTTGATTTTGACCAAAAAGTCAAAGTTTGACTTTTCAGTATACAGTCAAAATTGATCAGTTGACTGGGAAATTCAACTGTCAATCTTGTGTACTTGGGATCTTTTGAGCTTGTTGAGCATGTCAAGATAATTCCATGGGGTCTTTGAGTCTATATGTGAGCTTGGTTTGCCATTGGCTAGGTCAAACAATCAAAAATTGCCTTTGCACAGTCAAAACCCTAAAAATGACCATTTTGCCCTTTTGATGATCTGATCAAATTTCTTGTGGATTTGTGATCCAAACTTGATCAAATGGTCCATATGAGTTCATAATGTTGATGTGGGTCAAATTTCATGAGGTTTGACTGTCAATTGACCACAGTTGACTTTTCCCCCAATACAGTTGATTTCTAGGTCAACTGTCCAGTTGACTGAGCAAAACTTTGAATCAAGACTTGAAACTTGGTATGGATAAACTTGGGAGGTCAATATGAAGCATGGAAGTAATTTTAGGCATTTTGGGTAAAAACATCTTTGTGCAAACACAAACCCTAATTTGGGTCCATAGTGCAAGGAGAGGTCTTGAGCAGATGAAACCCTAACTGGATCTTGAACTTCAAGGGCTTTGTGATGAGAAATCAATGAGAAGTGGGAGGGCAAATTTTGGGGTACAACAGTTGCCCCTGTTCAATCTTCTTGAATCCGAAGAGTTAGATGGGCAAGCTTGCCTTTCGTGACTCGAGGGTAAAAGGAGATTGGACACTAGAGTGCCCGGAAATTTGCACTTATCAAAGCACTGGATGCGGGAATGGGCTTAGAGATGCCATTTGGAGATGGGCTTAATGATGCCATCTGGAAGGGAATATCGGGAAGGTGTCCAGGCTCGGGACCATCTCTGAACTGGGGGTCTGAATAAGCAATAGATTGACATCCGTTGTTGGGAGGAACCTGTAAGCTGTTTTCAGAAAGTTACATCTGAACAAGTTGATAGATTAACATCCGTTACTTGGGAAGAATCCATGAACTGTTTTCAGAGGTCTTGAAGGAAGATCTGAACAAGTGATAGGTTAACATCCGTTTACTTGGAGAACCCGTGAACTGTTTTCAGGAATCTTGAAGTTGAATAAGCAATAGAGCCGCATCCGTTGTTGGGAAGCGTCCGTAAACTAAATTCGAAGGTTGCAGCTGAACAAGCTGATAGATTGACATCCGTTGTTGGGAAGAATCCATAAACTGTTTTCAGAAGTCTTGAGAAGAGTCTGAACAAGCGATAGGTTAACATCCGTTTACTTGGAGAACCCGTGAACTATTTTCAGAAATCTTGGAGTTTGAATAAGCAATAGAGCCGCATCCGTTGTTGGGAAGCGTCCGTAAACTAATTTCAAAGGTTGCGTCTGAACAAGTTGATAGATTAACATCCGTTGTTGGGAGGAATCCATAAACTGTTTTCAGAAGTTTTGAAGAAGAATCTGAACAAGTGATAGGTTAACATCCGTTTACTTGGAGAACCCGTGAACTGTTTTCAGAAATCTTGGGACTTGAATGATTTTAGTCTGTCGACTGATCTTACCTGAAAAGGCAAAGAGTTAGTTGTATGCAATGCTATGATGCATGATACAATGTATATTATGTGTTATGAATGTAAATGGATATGCATGTAAGCTGGAGAGCTGTCCTGCACAGGATAGATGAATCCGGGATAGCGGAAGATAGAAGTATCCTGACTGCTGCCGGGGAAAATAAATCCTTGGTCATTGCTGGGGAACATGGAGCTTGGGTTGTATACCAATCTTCTGGGGAATTCCTGAAGTCTTCTACTGGGGAGTACCAAACTAGTAGACTTAATGCTGGGGAGGTAAGATTGAGAGTCTTCAGCCTGGAGAGAAAGATCTCTGGAGATTTCACTGGGGAACTCAAGATTTTTCTTCCTAAAACTCTGTGGGGAGAAGGTTTAGAAGTCTGACTCCGCTGAGGATAGGTTTGAGGTTTTAGATCTGCCGGGGATACTGAAACTCAAACTCTGAGGGGAAATGAGCCCTGGAAGATTCTCTGGCTGGGGATTTGCAAAGGTAAACTCCTCTGGGGATTACATTGATAAGTTATGGTTGGGGAACTTGATGAACTCCGCTGGGGATAGGAAGAATTTCGGCGAGCACGATCTTCCGTGGTTGTTAGCTGAGGATAACCCAGTTATAAACCTTTGTTGAGGAATAACTTTGAATAAAACCTCGGGAGGGACGTCCGTACTCTGCGGGGAAATGTCCTCCGGAACCTTACTGGGGATAAGCTTCGAGAATCTGCTGGAGATAAACCTCGGGGTTTGCTAGGGATATGGATTCCAAATCTCTTGGGGGCTTCCTTCGAAAGGGTGTCAAACTATCCCTCTGTACCTTCATCCTATCAGTAATCCTCCTTCTTAGGTTCATTTAGGAAGTGATTATGTTTCAAATGCATATGCCTATTTAACAAAACATTGGACGTTTCTAAAAAATAAAACAAATAGTGCAAAAGAAAAGGGAAATGACACAAATTTTTGGGAAGAGTATTTGTATTGATTTTCTTTGAGTATATTTGTACAAAGGAGACAATCATCCTAGTAAGAGGATTTTGTCGTAAATATTGAAAAATTTATACAAAATAAAGGATGGCTATGTGAAATAATTCCATGGGATTCCATTCTGCTATAGCTTTCACAACTCTGAATATCTGTCCGTTCAGTGCTTCGTTTGACGATGGCTGGATTGATCAGAAGTTTGGAACCGGTTGATGAAGAGATTGTCTTTGAAGTGATCCGACGAGACATAGTCATACGCTTTAATTCCCTAACTTTTGCCTGAATCGCCCTTTCGGGTTTTCGATCCACCGGGAAACCCCTTTTTGCCCAAGCCTCCCTTTCGGGTTTTCGACTTGCCGGGTGTACAGATTTTTTTGTTTTTATCCCTAATTTTTGCCTGAACCGCCCTTTCGGGTTTTCGGTTCACCGGGATGCCCGTTTTTGCCCAAGCCGCCCTTTCGGGTTTTCGACTTGTCGGGTTATTTTATGCGTAGTATCTTTTGACTATGTCTGCATTCGCAGGGTGCGACAAATCGTCGCCGTCCATAGTGGTCAGAATCATTGCGCCACCAGAAAATATGTTTTTGATCACAAATGGTCCTTCATATGTAGGAGTCCATTTGCCCCTGGGATCACTCTGCGGCAGGATAATTCGCTTGATTACGAGATCCCCGACTCGATACACTTGACGTCTGACTTTCTTATTGAAGGCCTTGATCATCCGTTTTTGATACGTCTGACCATGGCATATAGCAGCGAGTCGCTTCTCATCGATCAGATTGAGTTGATCAAGTCGGGTCTGCATCCAATCATCTTCATTCAAACCTGCATCCTTCATAATCCTTAGAGAAGGGATCTGGACTTCCATAGGCAAAACAGCTTCCATGCCATAAACCAAAGAAAATGGGGTTGCCCCAGTTGAAGTACGTGTCGTCGTACGGTATCCATGCAGAGCAAACAGTAACATCTCATGCCAGTCTTTGTAAGTGACTGTCATTTTCTGAATGATCTTCTTAATGTTTTTGTTCGCAGCTTCAACAGCACCATTCATCTTTGGTCGATAGGGAGATGAATTATGATGATAAATCTTGAACTATTCGCACAAGGCGGTGATCATTGTATTATTCAGATTTGTACCATTGTCCGTGATGATCCTGTCTGGAACACCATACCGACATATGAGATTTTGCTTGATAAAACGGGCAACCACATTTTTGGTGACAGAGGCGAAGGAAGCTGCTTCGACCCATTTAGTGAAGTAGTCAATGGCAACCAGGATGAAGCGATGTCCATTAGAAGCCGTGGGCTTGATCTCTCCAATCATATCAATGCCCCACATTGCAAAGGGCCATGGAGCAGTCAGGACGTTGAGGGGAACCGGAGGGATATGAACTTTGTCAGCATAGACTTGACACTTGTGACAAGTACGGGAATGTTGATGGCAGTCAGCTTCCATGGTAGACCAATAATAGCCTGCCCTTAGGATCTTCTTAGCCATTGTATGCCCGCTTAAGTGAGTGCCAAATGTGCCGCTGTGGATATCAGTCATGATCAGCTCTGCCTCGGCTTTATCCACACATCGGAGTAATACACAATCATGGCTTCGCTTGTAAAGGATGCCGTTGCTCAGGAAAAACTTAGCAGCGAATTTCCTTAAGAACTTCTTGTCATTTACGGAAGCTCCTTCAGGATAATCTCTAGTCTCGAGATACCTTTTGATTTCATGGAACCAAGGTTGTTCCACTACTTCTTCAGTATTAATCTCGTGGCAATGTGCCGGTTCATCCATTCGCTTGATGGTGATTTGGGGAGCCTCATTATCCCAGTTGAGTTTAAACATGGAGGACATTGTGGCTAGAGCATCGGCTAGCTGATTCTCTTCTCGCGGGAAATGCTCGAAGGCAATTTGCTCGAAATGCGGCAACAATGTCAGGACATGTTCTTTGTATGGGATAAGATTAGGATGCTTGGTATCCCAGTCTCCTTTGATTTGGCTGATGACCAAAGCCGAGTCCCCAAATACGATCAAAGATTTGATCCCCAAGTCTATAGCAGCCTCGAGACCAAAGATGCAGGCTTCATACTCAGCCATGTTGTTTGTGCAGCTGAAACAAAGTCGGGCCGTGAAAGGAGTGTGACAACCTTCCGGAGAAATGAGTACTGCGCCAATACCGTTTCCAAGTGCATTTGAAGCACCATCGAAGTACAGGGTCCATCGGGATCCCTTTTCGGGTCCGTCATACGGTCCGTCACTTTCAATGCTGTCCAAATTCATGATGTCCTCATCCAGGAAGTCAAATCTCATGGGTTGATAGTCTTCGATAGCTTGATGAGCCAGATGGTCAGCTAGTACACTCCCTTTTATAGCTTTTTGGGTGGTGTACTGGATGTCATACTCGGTTAAGATCATTTGCCATCTAGCTATCCTTCCAGATAAAGCGGGCTTCTCGAAAATATACTTGATAGGGTCCATCTTAGAAATTAATAAGGTAGTATGGGTCAACATATACTGTCTTAGTCGGCGAGCAGCCCATACCAAAGCGCAGCAAGTTTTCTCGAGCAGTGAGTAGCGAGTCTCACAGTCGGTAAACTTTTTACTAAGGTAATAAATAGCATGCTCTTTTCGACCAGACTCGTCATGCTGGCCCAAAACACACCCCATCGAGTTATCCAAGACAGTTAAGTACATGATCAATGGTCTTCCTTCGACAGGTGGCATCAGAATAGGAGGTTCTAGCAAATACTCCTTGATTCTATCAAAAGCGGCTTGGCAGTCGTCGTTCCATTCAACTACCTGATCTTTCTTCAAGAGTTTGAAAATTGGCTCACAGGTAGAAGTCAGATGTGAGATGAATCTGGCAATATAGTTTATGCGCCCCAAGAATCCTCTAACCTCCTTTTCAGTACGGGGAGCAGGCATCTCTTGCATTGCTTTTACTTTCGCCGGATCGACTTCAATGCCTTTGTTGCTTACAATGAATCCTAGGAGTTTACCAGACCTAACTCCAAAAGTGCATTTGCTTGGATTCAGCCTTAACTTGTACTCTTTTAACCTGGCGAACAGCTTTTCCAGATGTTCAAGGTGCTCTTCCTCTGTTTGTGATCGAGCTATCATATCGTCTACGTAGACTTCGATTTCATGATGTATCATGTCATGAAATAAAGCTACCATGGCGCGTTGATAAGTTGCCCCTGCGTTCTTCAGCCCGAACGACATCACTTTGTAACAGAAAGTGCCCCATTGCGTGACAAAAGTTGTTTTCTCCATATCTTCGGGAGCCATTTTGATTTGATTATAGCCCGAAAATCCATCCATGAAGGAAAACACTTTGTGTTGAGCTGTATTGTCTATCAAGATGTCAATATGAGGTAGCGGGAAATCATCTTTAGGGCTGGCCCTATTCAAATCCCGGTAGTCCACACACATTCTGACTTTGCCATCTTTCTTTGGTACTGGCACAATGTTAGCGACCCATTGAGGATAGGACGTAACAGCCAGAAAGCCAGCGTTGAATTGCTTCATTACTTCCGCTTTGATCTTCTCGGACATGTCAGGCCTCATTCGGCGAGCTTTTTGCTTGATTGGTGGACAATCCTCTCTTGTGGGGAGACGGTGAACCACAATGTCTGTGTCTAGACCCGACATGTCTTCGTAGGACCAAGCGAAGATTTCAACATACTCATTCAGCAACTGTACCAAGCGTTCCTTGACTTTTGGTTCCAGGTTGGCACCCACTTGCACTTCCTTCCGATTCTCTTCGGTTCCCAAGTTAACAGTTTCCAATGGTTCTTCATGTGGCAAGATGGCCCTTTCCTCTTGTTGCAGAAGTCTGGCTAGTTCCCCGGGTACTTCACAACCTTCATCATCTTCATACTCGGCTAGATTGACCAGATCTTCAGAGTTATTGAAAGTTACAGCAGAGTAGTCACCCATGGAATCCGGAGTGGATGGGTACCTGTATTGGTGAGTGTGAATGTGTGTAAGGGATAGCCATCCTTAAACAAAAATGCAAAAAGAAAAGAAAATGAGCATAAGCAGTTTATCAAATGAAAAACGTCCAATGAATCATTAAACATGGCATATGAATATGAAAAATAATCAAAACCCTTACAAGTGGACCTACATGCCCCGGGTAAGGCAGGAGGTGAAAAGATAGTGTATGGATTATTTGAAAGTAAAATATTACAGACCAAATAAGAAATGTTTGATAGGTAAATTACTGAGGAATAAAAGTGATGTGGACAAAGTCCTTAGCCTCCCAATTGCTCAACCCTCCTCTGACAGTTGGATAAATCCACTCTTCAATGTTGCTTTCCTTGTCTTCATCCTCTAAGGCGTTGATTCTGTAAGGAGAAATTTTGACCGGCGCTCTTTCAATCTTTGACTGGCGCATAGCCTTCTGACCCGCAGCTGTGAACCCTAACCCAAACTTGTCAGTCTTATGCGGAAAGTCGGGTAACTGCCCCCATGCTGAATTTTTCCCCTCTTTCACTGCAGCCCTTGCATCCTCCAGAGATGCCATCCTGGCCATCTGTCTTGGTGCCTCAGCTGCCAACTTAACCACTGCTACCTCAGAAAGAACTTCTTCGAAATGTTGAAACGGCGTCTCAATAAACTCTCCCTCAACCTCCACATACCGGAAGGAATTTAAATGGCTAATCATGTACTCTTCTTCGCCGTGAACAGTAATGATTTTTCCTTTTACAGGATACTTCAGCATTTGATGCAAGGAGGAGGTGACTGCCCCAGCATGGTGAATCCAAGGTCTACCCAACAGGCAGGAGTATGATGGACGGATGTCCATCACATAGAAAGTGGATTTGAACACCTCGGTACCTATCTTGACGGGAATCTCAACTTCTCCATGGACCATCCTTTTCGACCCATCAAAAGCTCTGACGACAATATCACTAGGCTTCAATTCCAACCCTTCGCAATCTAGCCGGTCCAAGGCCTTTTTCGGCAAAACATTCAGCGATGAACCGGTATCAACCAAAACATGTGCAAGGGTGGTTCCGCGACACTCGATTGAAATATGCAACACATCATTGTGGTTTCGGCCCTTCGGGGTTAGGTCGGCATCAGAAAAACCTAATCCATTGTCCGCAGTCAGGCTAGCCACGCAATGTTGAAATTGATCTGCAGAGGTTTCCTGGGGCACATGAGCTGCCTTCAGAAACTTAATCAAAGCTTTAGCGTGCGCTTCTGAGCAAAGCAATAATGTCAGCATGGAGATCTTGGAGGGGGTTTGCCCCAACTGTTCCACCACATCGTAGTCACTTCTCTTGATTATCCTCAAAATCTCGTCCATTTCTTTCTTGGAAGCTTCTGGAATCCCCAAGGGTTGAGCCCTCGTCCTGACGGGCTCGTCTTGTATTCCCTTTCCTTTATCAGCAATGGTAGGAGAGACAGCATTAGGAACAACAACCTCTTCGATTGAAGGAGTTCTAGCGGAGAGTTTTACTGGTGCGGGGATGACCTCTTTAGCTGATGAGGGTCCAGAGATTGCTCTTGGAGGAGCAATCTCTGGAGAAAATATCCTCCCGCTCCTGGTGATTTTGCTGGTGCCCGCAATGTTACTAATGCTGGCTTCTTCATCATCTGAATTCTCTTCAACTATTTCAACTTGCTTGATACCATGGTAATAAATGTCACCACCATAGTTCCAAGGTATCGATTTCTCAGAAACATAGGGAACAGGCCCTGGCATGGTTATCTTCAAAGGTATAGACTTCGCAGCTGGTGTAATCTTAACAGGCTTTTTGGCGGCCTCGGAAAGATTGGCGTGAATGGTTATAATTGAGACATTTTCGACTTGAACTGGAACAACGGAAACTTTTTCGAACAAAATTTGTCGGCTATCCATAAGGCCTTGGATGCCTTTCTTCAATAGCAGACAATCAAACGGCAGAGAGTGGCAACAGTAACAGTCTTCTTTACATCCCGGGAAGATCCCGGCCCTCAACAAATTCAATTTAATGGTTAGCAGTGGAGTAGTCAGATCACTAACGTCGGCAACATACAGATCCTCTTCAATGGCATTGACATTCCGACCGTGCTTCGGCATAGGTGCAGATATCACATTGGGTTTTTCTGGAGCGTCAAACTCTACCTCCTTAGCCTCTATCAGGTCTTGGATCTTATGCTTGAGTGCCCAACAATTATTGGTGTCGTGTCCAGCACTGTCTGAATGATAGGCGCACTTAGCATCGGCATGATAATGCGGGGAAGACGTATTCACATTCTTTGGTGCCTCCTTGATGGTGGCAAGATTCAACTTCAACAGATGGGGAAGCACTTGCGCCGGAGTCATATTAATACGGGTGAACTGCCGTTGTGGCCTTTCCACCCGTTGCTGATTTGGTCTGGTCTGGTTATAGCGAGGCTGCTCACTCGGGGTGTTTTGAATCATTACGGCCCCTACAGTTGGCCGATGCTCCATCTTCCCTACTCTTCTCTGAGAATATACCATAGCTGTCTCCTTCTTAAACGGCTTCTTCTCAACACTCGCAGCAACACCCTTTTGAATCTTTCCTGACTTGATGCCAGCCTCTATTCTTTCGCCTGTTAAGATCAAATCGGTGAACCCCGCGGAAGAGTTACCAATTAAATGATTGAAAAATGGCCCAGATAGGGTCCCAAGAAACATATCGACGAGCTCACGATCGGTTAAAGGAGGCTGCACCCTGCCAGCCAAATCCCTCCATTTTTGTGCATATTCTTTGAATCCCTCACTTGTTTCGAGCGACATACCCTGAAGTTGGGTACGAGTAGGAGCAAGATCAGAATTATACTGGTATTGTTTGTAGAAAGCGGTGGCCAAATCTTCCCAATTTCTGACACTGGTTCCTTCTAACTGATAAAACCATTCCAACTGAGCCCCTGACAGGCTATCTTGAAAGAAATGAATCCAGAGATTTTTATCTGCCGTATAGGGTTGAATCTTTCTCACATAAGACCTGAGATGCATTTTGGGACAGGACAGCCCATCATACCTCACAAACACTGGCACTTTGAATTTTGGGGGAATCACTATCCCGGCAACCAAACCCATGTCTTCAAAATCCAAACCCGGTACCCTTTGCATTTCCATGGCAGCCAATCTGTCTTCTAAACCTTTATATTTGTCATCAGCTGGAGGATACTGCTGGTCAGAATAATCTTCATCCTCTTCAACTTCTTCCTCTTCTGCATCAGACTCGGAAGGTACCGCAACCCGATCTCTCTTACTAGTCCCTTCATCAGAAGTAGGAGGAAATTCAAGCACTCTCCGAGCTTCTCTGTCGAATCTTCTTCCCAAAGTAGCCACTCCGACCCTCTTTTTCTTCTTCACTGGGTCCTTGTTCTCCAAATGAGCCTTGATATCTTCTTGACTCTTAACCAAAGTCATCAAGAGTTGCTGGAACTGTGCATTCTGAGCCTGTAGATCTTTGACTGTTTGCTCGAGATCCATCCTACTGAAATAAACAACAGATAGATAAGGAAACCTGGAGCGAGACCTGCTTATGCACATGATGAATGGTATGCTTATGCATGCAATGCATTCAAGGGTTTAGAACATTCAAAATTGTTTTAGACAAAGAAGAACGCACGTCATATTAATAAGAAGAAATTCGTTAGTACATAAATGCCCCATGGGCCAAATATTACAAAATAGACTTCTTAAGGTAGAAAGACATTGCGCATCCTCTTTGGTGCGATGTAGGTATTGAGGACCTCTTGCTCGTGGAGTCGGCGGGTAAGCTCTATAACCTTCTTTTCACTGGTGTAGTAGCTAGCTTCAAAAGTGTTCCGTTCCTCCTTGAGCTGAATCCAACTTTTCTGCATTTCCTCCCACGATGTAGGCATGTCTGGATGCAGGATGGTGTAGGGAACCTCTTCTTCATTGACGGGCTCTCTAATCACTGGGAGTACATGAGGATAAGGCATCATTAGACTTTGGGCTCGGGCTCGCACCCACTTGAGATAGGGCTCAAGAGGGATGGAGTTCTTGTGTCCCAGGGTCTTGCTATCGACCTTGTTGAGTCTTCCCCAAGCTCTGATGAATCTTTGGCGAAGTCCTTGCGCATCGTTGTCGAAGTCAAAAACTAGGCTGGGAATCAACATGTCATGAGGGCCATCCCTCCGTGCATATCCAAACTGCCTCAAAGCTAGGAAAGGGTTGTAGGTGATACCTCCTCTAATTCCAAGTAAAGGAACATTAGGAAATTCTCTGCAACGATCGACGATGATGACATTTTCTCTGGATCGAGAACACCAATGCACATCAGAATGAGTAAGAGTCATCAACCGTTGGGACCACCTTGTACCTTGGTCATTCTTCAAGACAGATTGTGGAAGGTGCGAAATAAACCACCTTGCGAGGATAGGAGTACAGCACATGAGAACACCCCTCTTTCTCATTGTTCGTGTGTAAAATGAGTGAAGGATGTCCCCAAGCAATGTTGGTATTGGATTTCTGGACAAGAAGATTTTGACAGCGCTGACATCTACCAATTGGTCAGGATTTGGGAACAAGACCAACCCATAGATAAGGAGTGCCACAATCTCTTCAAAAGCTTGTAGGTCCAATGAATTCCAACATTCTTGTGCCTTTTCCAACAAGAATTTTGCTAAGAATCCTTTGACGCCGCTTCTGGTTTCCCAATGCCCCTTGATGTCGGATGGTTGTAGATGTAATGCTCGAGCAACATCTTCCGGTTTTGGTTCCTTCTCCGTACCGTTGAAGGGTAGTTGATTAAGGATAGGAATTCTCAGGAGTTGAGAAAACTCCTCCAAAGTGGGTACCAACTGATAATCAGGGAAAGTGAAACAGTGGTGAAGAGGGTCAAAGAACTGGAATAGCACTTTCATCATGTCTTCTTCAATGTTGGTGTTGACTAGGCTGAGCAGTCTACCATGTCTTTCACTGAAGGATGAATTTTCCGGAATTCTTGAAGTGATCTCCTTGAGTTGAGGAGAAATTCTCACAAGGTTGACTTGAATGGTATTTCTGCGAGGGATTTCCATGTCCTACAAAACAAGAACAAAGATGAAGATCCAAACCCTTGAAATGGTTAGTGAATGCATATGATGTTTTATGATGTTTATGATGTATGCACAAAACATATGTACAAGCAAATCACATCAAACCCTAGTTTCAGGCTTGCATGGGGTTTCATAGGTAAGTACCCTCTTGAGTGTAGTTGGCTAATGTGATCGGTGGATCTGGAACTGACTGTTTAACGCTGGTTCGCGAAATGTCGCGGTAAGCAAGAGTCGCCACCGTCTTTTATTTTCTCCAAATGGAAAGGACAAAAGCACAGAAAAATTCCTTAAAGAGATTGCTCTCGGTTCGGGAGGTAGGTTATAGAAAGGGAAGGTGTTAGCACCCTTTCTATCCATGGTTATCCATGGGCTCTTAGATACTTGCTCAATGTGTTTTCAAATTGTTTTGCGTGCTTTTCAATGTGGGTTTAAAAAGTTTCTTTGAAAAATTTCAGATCGACTCATACGTCAGAGTGTTTGAAAAGTTTGCTTTGAAAGCTTTTGAAAAGTGTCAGTGTGAAAAGTCTTTTGAGTTTGTTTTGAGATTAGAGCAAGTATCCTTGAGAACCTACCTACCCTAAGGAATTCGTCTGTGTAAAAGTCCTTTAAGGTAGTGCCATCCCACCATTGAGAGGTAGGTAGCACCACCATTGGAGGTGTTCGGGTCAATTCGATATTCGGGACGTGGTGATCACCAGAGCAATGGGAAGACACCTTAGAAGCTACCCTCATGCCAGGTTCCCGGATCATGAGGACTTACTAAGACGTCCTCTACTTGACGATCACCTTTCGAAAGGCAACAGTGAGGCGTACCCTAGGGGTGGTGTGTGCGAATTGTGTGTCATGTTTCAGTTATTTGTCTTGTCATGTTTGTCGTGTTCTACGCTTGATTTTAATTAGACATTCATTCTTTCATGCTTGATTAACAGTTAGGAGTGCGGAAAAGATAAATCTACGACTATTACAAAGGCGCGGGTCCACATCGCCAAAATTAAACCGGACCCGATTTAGCGGAAAAAAATAAATAATACGAAGAAATAAAGTGCGAAAAGTAAATTACAACGCTTTGGGGCAATTACATGATTATATAAACGATAAAAGATAAATGCGCGAATTAAATGATTAATGACGGGCGTTGGACCCTTTTACAAAAATAATTGAATTAATGAGAAGTTAAAATAAGAATGAAAAAATTAATTGTTTTTTTTTTGGGATTTTGTGTTTTTTATATTTACAAGAAAAAGAATTAATTAAAATTAAAAATAAAATACTAAACCCTAATTCTAAGATTTTTTGATTTATTACGAAAATATTGACCTAAATTAACCTAATTCATTTATGTACAATTAAAATAGGAAAATAAATAAATAAATAATAATTAATATTGTGGAAGAAAGGGAAATAAAAAGAATTAACAATTAAAACCTAAATTTTACATTTTTGGATTTTTATAAAAAAAAGAATTGGAATTAAAACCTAATTACACTAATTTATTTACATGCTAGTTTATTTATGAAAATAATTGTAATAAAATAAATATTATATTTTTGTGTATTTTCTGATTTTTTTAGTGTTTTTATATTTTTGTTAAAATAATTAATTAAAATAAATAATTAAAATAAACAATCAATTAAAATAAATGAAAATAAAAAAAAGAAATCAAACCAGAGTGGGGTGTAGTCCCCAAATTTTGGAGGTTCAAATCTGAAAAAGCCTGACCCAATAAGAGCTGATTCATTGACTTTCCTGATCATGTACCAATGCGTTGACTGGCTTTATGGTGGACTTTCAATATTGGCCTTTGATCTGGGATCCTCAGGCAGGTGTACGCTTAGATGAGAAGGCGTATGGTATGTGCACAGTCCTGAAGCTGCATGGAATTTACAATTGAAAAATAATATGGCAAATATGTAGGACCTGGGACTTGAACCCAGGTCCTTGGGGTTACAAC
This sequence comes from Vicia faba, assembly GCA_948472305.1. NCBI lineage: Eukaryota > Viridiplantae > Streptophyta > Magnoliopsida > Fabales > Fabaceae > Vicia > Vicia faba. The sequence goes on along the minus strand of OX451735.1, from coordinate 1,474,571,670 downwards.
CATAGCGTGTCACCACTGAGCCATCACGTTCATCTTTAATATATAATATAACACAATTAATATAAAAAGAAAATGTTAATGCTGTTGAAAATTCGCGCGCAATTCAAAACGTCCAATGGCTGATGGACACGCCATCTTCTTCCTCACCACCCCTGTAACACAGAACTAATGGGCAACGGTTTTCATGCGTGGTTTAAAGAGGTCTTTCAGAAAATAGCGAATAGGATTCCTTGCTATATAAATCCATCGCGAGGTATGCGTTTTGTTCAGAGGAACACGCTGAGTGCAACCATGGCCATCTTGAACCCTAATTTTACCTGGTTGTAAAACCCCCAATTTGGGAAACCTGAAACCCTAGTATGTAACAATGGCAACTTCTCATATATGGCACAAAAACAAAATCAAACACGTTGGTTAGCTTTAGAACATCATGACAAACAATAATCTATAAAGAAAAATGCATGAGGATGCTTAAATCGTGCTATGCGAATTCAAAGTTTTCTTGATACGGTTTGAGGTCCAGATACCAGTTCAAGGCGTTTGAGTTAATGCCAATGGTTGGAATACGTCCAGGGATGTATGAGAATGCTAATGGGATCAAAATCGAAGCTTGAATTGACCTCTAATGCACTTTTCAGTTTTGAGTTTTTTTGTGAATTTTCAAGAATGCAAGAGTGTGTTATGCGCAGCTTTTTCAATCCTCTTGCATTAGGGTTGTGATGTAGTACTTGTATGGAATGGTTTTAGGTCAAAAGATTGAACAAAATCTCATGAATTAATGGTTTTCACATATTTGATTTTACAAGATTTTTTACAATCTTTTTCATGGTGTTTTTGTACCAAATCAGATCAATTATCATCAAAACTTGCCCTAATCAATTAAGCACGAAATATTGACCTTATAATGTGCATAAAAAGATTTTTTAGGTTAAGGTTTATATTTTTCATGAATTAAAATCATTTAAATGAATATAAATTAATATTAATTCAAATAAATAATTAAAAAATATGAGAATACTTCCCTTTGGGCCTAGTGGTCGTGCATAGGCTTGGCATGAAGAAATTTGGAAGAAAATTGGGCCCATTTGCATTTTTAGGCCTTTTGTATCAATGTTGACTTTCAAAAATTTCCAAAAATTTCCCAACTTCCACAAGGCATAACTTGGTCAATTTTTAAGCTTTTCACATGTTCTTGGACATTTTGGAAAGGTCTTTGAGTCCTTTAACCAATTCCTTTGGTCCCATGTCATTTTGATTTACCAATCTCAAGTTATGGCCTTTGACTTAAAGTCACTTTTTGTTGACTTTTGAAAATGACCTATAATGTTGAAATTGATAACTTTTTGTGAGAGCATTTCTTGGACTTGGAACATGAAGATGAATTGTAGGAAATGTCTTTCTCTTCAAAATGAGCTTTGGATGGAATTTTTCTGATAATCCATGTGAAAGTTATGCCCTGGTCAATTTCAGTTGACTTTTTCAGCTGTCCAAATATAGTAACTTTTGCATCTTTGATGATTTCTGAGCCAAATTTTGAGAATCATGATCAAGCATTGATCAAATGATGTTTGTGGCTTCAAAATGATATATTGACCCAAAATTTGAACTTTTGACTGCCAAATGACCATTTTGCCCCTACAGTTGACTGTAGTGCAATTTAGGGTTTTGACTGTGCAATCTTGAGCTGAATGCCTTGAAATTTGACATGGGGATGCTTGACCATCTTCTTAAGCATGTGAGACTTGATTGGGCCTTTGAGAAGTTCATTTCCTTGACCAGAACTCAAACCCTAGTTTTGACTGTCTAGGAGACAGTTGAGCTGCACAACCCTTGGGGCATTTTGTGACCTTGACTTTGATAATTCTTGATGAATATGGGAGGGCAAATTTTGGGGTACAACAGTTGCCCCTGTTCAATCTTCTTAGACCTGAGGATGCAGATTGGCTGACGTGCCTTTCGTAATCCGAGGGTAAAAGATGATTGAACACTAAAGTGCCCAGAAATTTGCGCTCACATAGTAGCGGTGATGATGAGGGAATGGGCTTATAGATGCCATTTGGAGATTGCTGGCTGGGATGATGGGCTTATAGATGCCATCTAAATGCTGATTGCGTAAGAGATTCCTTAGCGAGAACCTGCATACCTGCAAAGCAGAAAAATGAGTACCTGACACGTTGCAGGAGCTGATTTTAGATGCTTGATATAGATATGTCCTGACTGGTTACAGGAACTGAGTCTGGAGCTTCAAACGTTGATGAATGAACCAGGGATGGTTACTGCCTTAGCCTGAATGATAAGTGAACCTTGGATGATTTTAACTTCAACAACGCTCGTTGAGAAAATCTTGATGAGGATTACCATCTTCGTAGTGTCAGGAAGAGAACCAAAGGACATTATAATTTCGAAGGGAGTCACCTTACTCACCGCTGGAGAGGGAACTATATTATAATCTGAAAGGAGATATCACCTCACGCTCATGCCGGAGAGGGAAACATCTGAAGAAGGAATTACCACCTCACACGCCGTTGGAGAGGGGACCATAAGAGAATATCACCTCACGCTCATGCCGGAGAGGGGAACATCTGAAGAAGGAATTACCACCTCACGCTCACCGTCGGAGAGGGGACCACAAAAGACTATCACCTCACGCTCATCGTCGGAGAGGAAAACATCTTGAAAAAGGAATTACCACCTCACGCTCACCGTCGGAGAGGGGACCACAAAAGACTATCACCTCACGCTCACCGTCGGAGAGGAAAACATCTCGAAAAAGGAATTACCACCTCACGCTCACCGTCGGAGAGGGGACCACAAAAGACTATCACCTCACGCTCATCGTCGGAGAGGAAAACATCTTGAAAAAGGAATTACCACCTCACGCTCACCGTCGGAGAGGGGACCACAAAAGACTATCACCTCACGCTCATCGTCGGAGAGGAAAACATCTTGAAAAAGGAATTACCACCTCACGCTCACCGTCGGAGAGGGGACCACAAAAGACTATCACCTCACGCTCACCGTCGGAGAGGAAAACATCTCGAAAAAGGAATTACCACCTCACGCTCACCGTCGGAGAGGGGACCACAAAAGACTATCACCTCACGCTCACCGTCGGAGAGGAAAACATCTTGAAAAAGGAATTACCACCTCACGCTCACCGTCGGAGAGGGGACCACAAAAGACTATCACCTCACGCTCACCGTCGGAGAGGAAAACATCTCGAAAAAGGAATTACCACCTCACGCTCACCGTCGGAGAGGGGACCACAAAAGACTATCACCTCACGCTCACCGTCGGAGAGGAAAACATCTCGAAAAAGGAATTACCACCTCACGCTCACCGTCGGAGAGGGGACCATCTTGAAAAAGGAATTACCACCTCACGCTCACCGTCGGAGAGGGGACCATCTTGAAAAAGGAATTACCACCTCACGCTCACCGTCGGAGAGGGGACCACAAAAGACTACTTTAACTTCAACAACGCTTGCTGAGGAAAAATCTTGGTGACCTCAACAACGCTCGTTAAGGAAATCTTGGGTGACTTTATCTTCAACAACGCTCGTTGAGAAAAATCTTGGGTGTCTTCTACTGGGATAAGAACCAGGGAGATCTTAGGGTCGATTTGACTGGACCGGTCTAGGTTTTGAAATGTGATTGAGAATTTAAACTGCATCTTTCCTGAAAGGTAAAAGTCAGTCATATGCAATGCATGATATGCAATGACGTTCTTGATGTAAATGAGACTTGTATGATATGATGTGTCTATGCATGCTATAATGATGTATGTGACGTTTTATGAATGTATGTTTTTGTCTAGGAAAGTAAATCCTTGACAGGCGCTAGGAAGTCGTATCCTGGGCTGATGTTGAGGTATTGATTTCCCTTCCGCTGGGGATGGTAGTTGCAAGAATACTGGTAGGAGAAGATAACTCTGTTGAGGAATAAACTTGGCAAATGGAAGATTCTGCGGGGAGAAAAGATACTCTGACGACCATGCTAGGAAGCGGTACTCTGTGGGGAGAGAAATGCTTTGCTGAATTATTGAGAACGACTTGCTGAGGAAACCCTTGTTGTATAGGAAGCGTTGATAGACTTCGCTGGGGTAGGAAGGCTTTGTCGACGACGCTCTTCCCGTGGCTTCTGGCTGAGGATAACCCAGTTATATCCTGTTAAGGAAATAATTCTTTAAATAAAGCCGGGCGATGCGTTCGTGCTCTGCGAGGGGATAAGCTTCCAGAATCTACTGGGGATAAGCTTATTGCTTGGGGATATGAGTCCCAACTTCTTGGGGAAACTGTATTGGACTCCTGGGGAAGTTTTGTTATGCAGGGGAAGTGACTGAGATACCGCCGGGGAACAATCTTGAGGCCAAGACTGCCGGGGATGCTTGTATTGAATATGTGCTGCTGCTGGGGAGGTTGAGATCTACGGGAGGATACTCAATTTCCTTGACAATCTGATAATAGCTTGGAGAAGAAGGTATTGTTTTTACTGAACCACTCCCTGGGGATTTAAGAGGTACCGGTTATGTTCTTTAGCTGAACCTATCTTGGCACCTTGGGGGATAGAACCATTAGATTGCTCTTAGGTGACTCCTTATTGCCCCTGTTTCTGAGGTGAGAGAGAAAGACCTATGAGGTGCTGATAGTTATTGACGGACAAACCTTCTTCTGGTAGGCAAGTGATATGAATGACAGGACATAGTCGTACGCTTTGATCCCTAACTTTTGCCTGGACCGCCCTTTCGGGTTTTCAGTCCACCGGGATACCCATTTTTGCCCAAGCCGCCTTTTCAGGTTTTCGACTTGCCGGGTGTACAGATTTTTTCATTTCATCCCTTCATTTTGCCCGAACCCTTTTGGTTCGCCGGGAAGCCCCTTATTTTTGCCTAGGTATGTCAACCTAGCGGGTCTTTGATTATGCGCAGTATTTTTCGACTATGTCCGTGTCCTCAGGATGTAGGGAATTGCCCCTGTCAGAAGTGTTTTGTCATGCCATCAAAGGGTGTTTGATCAGGCAAGATTTGTTGCTGGAATGCCCCCAAGTGACTCAGGCGGAGATTTGCCCCAGGCTATTTGGCCTTTTGAGAGATTCTCCGAATCTTGATTGGACTGCCCCAGATAATGGACCATGGTCATGCCATGCCCTTTGATTGGAAGTGCTTCTGTTCATTAGGCATTCATCGTGCGAATTTCCCTGCTGTTCAAACAAAAAGTCATATGCCAACAAAGTTATGTTAAAAATGCAAAGCTTATGTCTGTCTTGAAGATTTTGAAAATGCATTCTTTTTCATAAAACAAGTGATTGTTTGTAAAACGTGATGTCAACTCCGTATTTTACCGTAGGCCTTCAGGAGTCAGGATACCTTTCGTAACAGTATGCTTTCGAACTAACCCATGCTTCAGCTAGGACTTTTGAGGGTTATAACGTGGCCTGGTTCACGGTTTAAGAAACAAAGGATAAAGGCTCAAATTTTATTTGTACCCACCCGCTCTTCGTGATGTTCTCCAAACCTAAACTCAGTTGATCGTACGTTAGACCTCGTTCGAGTCTTTGCTTTGATTTTCCGGTGATGGTTCAAACATTGATGATTTATTCTGACTAGGCAGTTATTTTTTGTTGAGGGTTTGTGAGACCTCTTTCTTGATTTTTGTTATCCCTTTCTTTTTTTGTCTGAACTGTTTCCTTTTTGGAATTACAGTCAGCGGGATGCCCCAGTTTTATAAGTCCCTTTTTATAGGTTTTGACTTCTTGGGCTTTTTGTTTATGATTTTGGATGACTGCCTATCCTTTTGATTGTGTTGAACCATCACTGTCTTTGTTCGTTTTGTAAAGATCTCTTCGGTGCCATTCGTCATGCACTTGGACCAACTGAGAGGACTACCCTGCCCCGGGTTATGATAAAGGGTTTTAATTTTCGAAAATAGAAACTCCTACTTCTTTGGCTCTGATGGGTTGACGAGGGATTATCATCCTTATAACTCCAGTGTTTAGGGATTGAAACAATGCCTGTACCTCATCAGCGGGGTCTGTTCAAAAGCATACTGTAGATTATGGTATTGTTTTCGTCATCCTCCCTCAAGAGGCTTAGAATTTTAGATCAAGAGTTGACATCAGAAAAAATATGAAAATAATATGAGAATAATTGGCATTTAGTGAATACGAATATATTGATTCAAAATAGACATAAGCGATGCATTAATGTGATAACAATGTTTAACATGAATAAATGTTTGAACGGTCAAAAGAAAACACAACTTGAACATTCGAATGAACAAAAGTTTCTTAGTCTCGGAGCTTGTCACTTCAACTGATGATCCTTGGAGGAATGGTAGAAAAATTCAACCTGTCCATCTTGTGTGAACTCCACTGTCCCTTCATCGATCAGGTTCTGGATTTTGTTCCTCAGCTCCCAACATTCATTGGTGTCATGTCCTGGGCTAGCAGAGTGGTAGGCACATCTCTTATTGGGGTCATAGGCAGGAGATGCTGTGTTGGGATTCCGGGGACGAGCCTTTAATGTGATTAGATTCAACCTCAATAGGCGTTGCAAAGCTTGAAACAGCGACATGTTGAGCTGGGTGAATTGCCTCCTGGGCTTGTCTGGCTGAACTCGGTGAGGTTGGCGTTGAATTTGTGGCACTGGAGTCATTTGAGGAACTTTCCCTTTATCCTCTTGTCTCGAGGATGATTGGATGATGAATGGCTTTTTACCCTCAGATGTTTGCCCCAGTAGGTCACCCTGAAGCAGTTGGTTGAAGAGAAACCAGAGCTCCTCTTGTCTTTGAACTAGACGGTGAATGATATTCCTCTGCCCCAGCATCTGGGCTTTCATAGCATCCATCTCAGCTTGTAGGTGTTCCAACTTTCCATCCTCAGCATTGCCCCTGGCGGAGGTCTCTGTGAGAAGTGTCCTTAGCTCCTCCTGCCCCTCGGATAGATTCAGGAGGATTTCCCCGAACTGAGTCTCTTGAGCAAGAAAGTCCTGGTTGTCTTGTGGGCGAGCCATTGCTGAAATAAACAGCGAGAAGGGTGAGTGACCTGCAACAAGGGATACCTGCTATGCAATGATGGGTATGATATGCATGCAATGTTTTCAAGGACCTCGCGGGGTAAACAAGAAAAATTGGTTAGCATTTGGATCCGGCAGTTTGATTGAAAGACCTTCATATTTGTTGAGAGTCTTTCTTCCAAGGGTCAAAGGCTCACCATATCCAGTGGGTCATAGCCTCTGACTTTAGTCATCGTGTCTGGTTTAGATTTCCAAACAACCTTGGTTAAGGGGACCTTCTTCAGGAGTCAGAGCTCACCATATCAAGTGGGTCATAGCCTCTGACGACCTTAGCTGGAGGAAAATAAATCCTCTTTGCCTCTTGCTGGGCAGTTGGTTCATCGTGATCTGCATCATAAGCCCTTGAGATCCTTGAAATGGGTTAGGATGTATGCAATGGTATGATGTCATGATGCACGGGGTAATGTAGGTAACCCTGTTATGAGTCCCAATTAAGGACTACGAACCCAAAACCTGCAAGAAACTTGATAAACTTGTTATGAGTCCTGGTTAAGGACTAAAACAAACCCTGCAAGAAATTTGGTTAACCCTGTCATGAGTCCTAATTAAGGACTATAAACAAGACCTGCAAGAAATTAGTTCACCCTGTTATAAGTCCCAATTAAGGACTATGAACAAAACCTGCAATACATTCGGTAAACTTTGTTATGAGTCCTAATTAAGGACTATAAACCAAACCTGCAAGAACTCAAGGGTTAGACAACAAGCATGCGAATAGTCAAGTACGAAGGCACACAAGTCACACAAAGAGCCCTTAGAGTTTAGGCCAGCATGGGGTCTAGGTATTACCCTTTTTCAGTTTGTTGGTTCATACCTGTCCTAATCAAAAGTAACCGGGTTTTTAGAGGATCCCAATATCATTGATTACCCTCAATCGGTCATAACTCCAGCATCGCAATCTTTTCTTGCGGCCAGAACCATCACGAGAGCTTAGCCTCAATGGGCGTAGCATACTGCTACTATTCTAAAGGCCAAGTTGTGTCAATTAAGGTTCTAAGGTTGTTGGTGCTTAATGACTCCTTAGAAGACCCATATTCTCCTCGTTGCGACACAAGGGATATCGGTACAGACTAAGGTGTCACACCAACGTAGCCACTGCTTCACCTGTGTCGGTCTACGCCGGACAGGTCCCTCACAGCTTATGCCACCTAAACAGGGTTTCCCCAGATCCGGGTTAGGATCTATGTATCTCCGATGCAACCCACAATAATAAAGCAAGCAAAACAATACAAGTGAAAACACAGTTATGACCTAGCCCTAAGGTACACCTCACTTTATAAAGGTTCCCCAGCAGAGTCGCCAGTTCTGTGATCGGTGGATCTGGAACTGACTGTTTAACGCTGGTTCGCGAAATGTCGCGGTAAGCAAGAGTCGCCACCGTCTTTTATTTTCTCCAAATGGAAAGGACAAAAGCACAGAAAAATTCCTTAAAGAGATTGCTCTCGGTTCGGGAGGTAGGTTATAGAAAGGGAAGGTGTTAGCACCCTTTCTATCCATGGTTATCCATGGGCTCTTAGATACTTGCTCAATGTGTTTTCAAATTGTTTTGCGTGCTTTTCAATGTGGGTTTAAAAAGTTTCTTTGAAAAATTTCAGATCGACTCATACGTCAGAGTGTTTGAAAAGTTTGCTTTGAAAGCTTTTGAAAAGTGTCAGTGTGAAAAGTCTTTTGAGTTTGTTTTGAGATTAGAGCAAGTATCCTTGAGAACCTACCTACCCTAAGGAATTCGTCTGTGTAAAAGTCCTTTAAGGTAGTGCCATCCCACCATTGAGAGGTAGGTAGCACCACCATTGGAGGTGTTCGGGTCAATTCGATATTCGGGACGTGGTGATCACCAGAGCAATGGGAAGACACCTTAGAAGCTACCCTCATGCCAGGTTCCCGGATCATGAGGACTTACTAAGACGTCCTCTACTTGACGATCACCTTTCGAAAGGCAACAGTGAGGCGTACCCTAGGGGTGGTGTGTGCGAATTGTGTGTCATGTTTCAGTTATTTGTCTTGTCATGTTTGTCGTGTTCTACGCTTGATTTTAATTAGACATTCATTCTTTCATGCTTGATTAACAGTTAGGAGTGCGGAAAAGATAAATCTACGACTATTACAAAGGCGCGGGTCCACATCGCCAAAATTAAACCGGACCCGATTTAGCGGAAAAAAATAAATAATACGAAGAAATAAAGTGCGAAAAGTAAATTACAACGCTTTGGGGCAATTACATGATTATATAAACGATAAAAGATAAATGCGCGAATTAAATGATTAATGACGGGCGTTGGACCCTTTTACAAAAATAATTGAATTAATGAGAAGTTAAAATAAGAATGAAAAAATTAATTGTTTTTTTTTTGGGATTTTGTGTTTTTTATATTTACAAGAAAAAGAATTAATTAAAATTAAAAATAAAATACTAAACCCTAATTCTAAGATTTTTTGATTTATTACGAAAATATTGACCTAAATTAACCTAATTCATTTATGTACAATTAAAATAGGAAAATAAATAAATAAATAATAATTAATATTGTGGAAGAAAGGGAAATAAAAAGAATTAACAATTAAAACCTAAATTTTACATTTTTGGATTTTTATAAAAAAAAGAATTGGAATTAAAACCTAATTACACTAATTTATTTACATGCTAGTTTATTTATGAAAATAATTGTAATAAAATAAATATTATATTTTTGTGTATTTTCTGATTTTTTTAGTGTTTTTATATTTTTGTTAAAATAATTAATTAAAATAAATAATTAAAATAAACAATCAATTAAAATAAATGAAAATAAAAAAAAGAAATCAAACCAGAGTGGGGTGTAGTCCCCAAATTTTGGAGGTTCAAATCTGAAAAAGCCTGACCCAATAAGAGCTGATTCATTGACTTTCCTGATCATGTACCAATGCGTTGACTGGCTTTATGGTGGACTTTCAATATTGGCCTTTGATCTGGGATCCTCAGGCAGGTGTACGCTTAGATGAGAAGGCGTATGGTATGTGCACAGTCCTGAAGCTGCATGGAATTTACAATTGAAAAATAATATGGCAAATATGTAGGACCTGGGACTTGAACCCAGGTCCTTGGGGTTACAACCATAGCGTGTCACCACTGAGCCATCACGTTCATCTTTAATATATAATATAACACAATTAATATAAAAAGAAAATGTTAATGCTGTTGAAAATTCGCGCGCAATTCAAAACGTCCAATGGCTGATGGACACGCCATCTTCTTCCTCACCACCCCTGTAACACAGAACTAATGGGCAACGGTTTTCATGCGTGGTTTAAAGAGGTCTTTCAGAAAATAGCGAATAGGATTCCTTGCTATATAAATCCATCGCGAGGTATGCGTTTTGTTCAGAGGAACACGCTGAGTGCAACCATGGCCATCTTGAACCCTAATTTTACCTGGTTGTAAAACCCCCAATTTGGGAAACCTGAAACCCTAGTATGTAACAATGGCAACTTCTCATATATGGCACAAAAACAAAATCAAACACGTTGGTTAGCTTTAGAACATCATGACAAACAATAATCTATAAAGAAAAATGCATGAGGATGCTTAAATCGTGCTATGCGAATTCAAAGTTTTCTTGATACGGTTTGAGGTCCAGATACCAGTTCAAGGCGTTTGAGTTAATGCCAATGGTTGGAATACGTCCAGGGATGTATGAGAATGCTAATGGGATCAAAATCGAAGCTTGAATTGACCTCTAATGCACTTTTCAGTTTTGAGTTTTTTTGTGAATTTTCAAGAATGCAAGAGTGTGTTATGCGCAGCTTTTTCAATCCTCTTGCATTAGGGTTGTGATGTAGTACTTGTATGGAATGGTTTTAGGTCAAAAGATTGAACAAAATCTCATGAATTAATGGTTTTCACATATTTGATTTTACAAGATTTTTTACAATCTTTTTCATGGTGTTTTTGTACCAAATCAGATCAATTATCATCAAAACTTGCCCTAATCAATTAAGCACGAAATATTGACCTTATAATGTGCATAAAAAGATTTTTTAGGTTAAGGTTTATATTTTTCATGAATTAAAATCATTTAAATGAATATAAATTAATATTAATTCAAATAAATAATTAAAAAATATGAGAATACTTCCCTTTGGGCCTAGTGGTCGTGCATAGGCTTGGCATGAAGAAATTTGGAAGAAAATTGGGCCCATTTGCATTTTTAGGCCTTTTGTATCAATGTTGACTTTCAAAAATTTCCAAAAATTTCCCAACTTCCACAAGGCATAACTTGGTCAATTTTTAAGCTTTTCACATGTTCTTGGACATTTTGGAAAGGTCTTTGAGTCCTTTAACCAATTCCTTTGGTCCCATGTCATTTTGATTTACCAATCTCAAGTTATGGCCTTTGACTTAAAGTCACTTTTTGTTGACTTTTGAAAATGACCTATAATGTTGAAATTGATAACTTTTTGTGAGAGCATTTCTTGGACTTGGAACATGAAGATGAATTGTAGGAAATGTCTTTCTCTTCAAAATGAGCTTTGGATGGAATTTTTCTGATAATCCATGTGAAAGTTATGCCCTGGTCAATTTCAGTTGACTTTTTCAGCTGTCCAAATATAGTAACTTTTGCATCTTTGATGATTTCTGAGCCAAATTTTGAGAATCATGATCAAGCATTGATCAAATGATGTTTGTGGCTTCAAAATGATATATTGACCCAAAATTTGAACTTTTGACTGCCAAATGACCATTTTGCCCCTACAGTTGACTGTAGTGCAATTTAGGGTTTTGACTGTGCAATCTTGAGCTGAATGCCTTGAAATTTGACATGGGGATGCTTGACCATCTTCTTAAGCATGTGAGACTTGATTGGGCCTTTGAGAAGTTCATTTCCTTGACCAGAACTCAAACCCTAGTTTTGACTGTCTAGGAGACAGTTGAGCTGCACAACCCTTGGGGCATTTTGTGACCTTGACTTTGATAATTCTTGATGAATATGGGAGGGCAAATTTTGGGGTACAACAGCTAAAAAAACTGTCCTATAAATAGTAACCGGGTTCTAAGGAGCTCAATATCACTGGATTGTTTTCAATGTTCATTGTTTTGGTTTAGCCACTTAACTAGCGACCAAAATATTCCAAGAAAACAACCCTCAATGAGTGTAGTATCGAGTATCTACCAACTTCGGACTGCACCAAAGCCGGTCATCTCACTACCCCTAATAAAAGGCCAAGATGGTAAAGTAAGGTTCTAGGTCATTAGTGCTTAGTGACATCACTCAGCGGCCCCGTACTCTCCTTGATTGAACTCAAGGGTTACCGGTACTCACAAATATGTCGCACTAATATAACTATTGCTTAGACCGTGTCGGTATACCCCGCACAGTTTCCACAACGTATTGCTATCTATGAATGTTTCCCAAAATCCGGGTGGAGGATTGTAAACCCAAATAATAGAGCCAAAGTATAAAGCAAGCAAAATCAAACAATTAGTCATGCAAGAGGGTGATCTAAGCCCTAAGGTTACTCCACTTTTAAATTGTCCCCAACAGAGTCGCCAGTTCTGTGATACGGTGGGAGAACTGACTAGTGTTTTGCGTTCGTATTCGCACTTGTGCGGTTGAGCAAGAGTCGCCACCGACTTTTTATTTTATCCTAAAGGAAAGGTTAAAAAAAGCACAGCAAAAACCTTTTGAGATATTTCGTGGGTTCGGGGGGTAGATTATGAAAAGGGAAGGTATTAGCACCCTTTTCATCCATGGTTATCCATGGGCTCTTAGTTACTTGGTTTTTAGATCACTTGCCTTGTTTTTCGATTGCTTGAAAATGGTGTGTGTGTGGGTACTCTTGAAAATGTTTTGGAAAAAGATGCCTTGTCTTAGGCAACTAATGTATTTGACTCGTGATTGAGTGTTTTACAAAAGTGTGGATCTTTTCGAAAAGATGTTTTCAAATGTTTTTGAGAGTTTGTTTGAAAGTGTTGTGGATGGTGATTTTTGAAAAGAAGGCAAGTGTTTTTGCAAGTTTGATCTCAAGTAACTAAGAGTTTTGTCTACCCTATTGTACTCAAAGGTTTTTGTCATGTTTTAACCCTTTTTAACAATTTTGTTCCACCATTGAAATTGGTGGACAATCTTGCATTTAGGAAGTTTATTCGGGACGGGCGCGGGTCATCGTATGGACCATGAATACAATGATGCCAAGTGTCTTTGGCAATTTGCTTTGAAGGGACTATGATCATTCCGTTTAGGCAACACTTTGAGACTTATGATCATTTGATTTTGTTTTGCCAAAGATACTCGACGTGCAAGCATGGCCCATTTTGAAAGGCAACATGTGGGATTACCCTAGAGGGTGCAAGTGTGATTGTGTATTGATTACATGTATTTGTCTTGTATTAGGTTATCTAGCGCTTGATTTTATGTACATACAAACCCTAGGTCTAACCATGGTATAATTGGAAAACTGTAAATTGCGGAAATGTAAAATCTACGCTATTACAAAATAGTGTCCGGAAGTGGGAGGTATAGATGTACAAAGGGGGATGAGACTTGTAGTATCCAATAAGTTACAACCAAATCGAATTCGCAATCAAATGTAAATATCAAATATACAAATATAAGATAACAAATGTGTATAGGGCAATGTGAATGAATTTGCATTGTGTAAGTGCGAGATGTATATGTATTGTGTGTAATTATTTACAGGTGCGAAATGTGAAATTGAAGCGTATTAGGGATTTGACCTAAATATGTGTTTTAAGGAATCTTTGATTTGTATATTTTTAATATGTATAAATGTTTTAAATTAAATGCTCAAGTTTTAATTAATTTGTGTATAAAATGTATCATGGTTTATTATATACAAAAAGTGTGTTAATTAAGTGTTTTAAGAATTTTAATATTAGAAAGAGTACGTATTTTGTCTATTATGTACAAATATACACTTTGATTAAAAGAATGGAAAAAGCTTTTTATTTTAACTATATGATAAAAATGTGATATGTTCATAAACTTGTGCCATTCAGATTTGCAATGTACCTTCTTAATTTGCAATTGGACATAAAGCTAATCTTTTCAAAAATGGAAAGTTTGCTTTTTCTAGTTTAGGGTTAGTTCATCATGTAATGTCCAAATGCTTAGAATAACAACTTGGCACATTGGTTTTGCATTTAATTCTTGAGTGTAACTTGGTTTAAGGACCTGTAATCTAGCCTAAAGCATGCTGAACTCAAATTTGCAAGATCATGAACATGTCTTGGTTAAGAACAAAAGTGAATTTTTGCCAACTTGTGAAATTCGAATCTCTCAAGTTATGAGGTTGTTTGATGAGTTCTTGGACATTTTGGAAAGCTTGGAATGTGTACTACAATCCATCTTTGAAATTCAAACTGAAATTCCAAGTGGAAGGGTATGGAAAATGGCCTTGAAGTGGGGTAGAAAACCTTGTCAAAATAGATTAAAATTTCACTAAGTTAAAAATGGTTTAGTGCCCTTATTCAAAAAATTGTAACTTGAGATACAAGCTTCAAATGAGAAAACTTTGTGAATCAAAGTTGTAGATTATGAAACAAGCTACAACTTTCATGTTTTGACCTTTGTTTGAATCCAAATGGATCTTGGTGAAAAGGTGGGGCAAAGTTGGGAAAAAATTAGGGTTTTTCATAACTTAGAAAAATTCTAAGTTATGAAAAATTCCATTTTCTAACCCTAATTTGCATTTTGTGATTTCTTGGTGAACAAGTTTCATGATTTGGAATGTTTTTGATGAAAAATGAATCTTGACTCTTGATTTTGACCAAAAAGTCAAAGTTTGACTTTTCAGTATACAGTCAAAATTGATCAGTTGACTGGGAAATTCAACTGTCAATCTTGTGTACTTGGGATCTTTTGAGCTTGTTGAGCATGTCAAGATAATTCCATGGGGTCTTTGAGTCCATATGTGAGCTTGGTTTGCCATTGGCTAGGTCAAACAATCAAAAATTGCCTTTGCACAGTCAAAACCCTAAAAATGACCATTTTGCCCTTTTGATGATCTGATCAAATTTCTTGTGGATTTGTGATCCAAACTTGATCAAATGGTCCATATGAGTTCATAATGTTGATGTGGGTCAAATTTCATGAGGTTTGACTGTCAATTGACCACAATTGACTTTTCCCCCAATACAGTTGATTTATAGGTCAACTGTCCAGTTGACTGAGCAAAACTTTGAATCAAGAATTGAAACTTGGTATGGATAAACTTGGGAGGTCAATATGAAGCATGGAAGTCATTTTAGGCATTTTGGGTCAAAACATCTTTGTGCAAACACAAACCCTAATTTGGGTCCATAGTGCAAGGAGAGGTCTTGAGCAGATGAAACCCTAACTGGATCTTGAACTTCAAGGGCTTTGTGATGAGAAATCAATGAGAAGTGGGAGGGCAAATTTTGGGGTACAACAAGGACTAACCTATTTCAAAGACAGGAGGGATTCATCTTTGTTCTGTTTTGTAGGTCATCGTGATGCCCATGCGTAAGAATACCATCCGGATCAACTTTGTCCAAGTCCCTACCTTGCTTAAAGAGTTGGTTGCCAAGATGCATGACACTACTTCCTTCATCAGGAGGCATGGTTCTCTTCTCAGTTTGGTCACCTCTAAATTGGACGAGCAGATGATGAGTATCCTAGTCCAATTCTATGATCCGTTGTACCATTGTTTTACTTTTCAAGACTATCAGCTGGTTCCCACCTTAGAAGAATTCTCTGAGGTGCTCGGTATCTCTGTTCTGGAGCAGACCCCGTTTATTGGTTGAGTGAAGACCCTTAGGCTCGAAGAGATTGTTGCAGCCCTTCATTTGACCAAAGAGGAGGTAATGGCTAATTGGGAGACTAGAAGTGGAGCAAAGGGCTTTCTGACTAAATTTTTGGTTGGTAAGGCTAACTATTTTTGGGATGGTCTAGACTTCAAGGCCTTCGAGGATATTTTGGCTCTTCTGATTTATGGCTTGGTATTGTTTCCGAATCCTGACACTTTTGTTGATGTGAATGCGATAAAGATCTTCATCTCTCAGAACCCTGTACCCACTCTCTTGGGTGACATTCTTCACCAGCTCTATGCTCGTACTGCCCGAATGCGGGGAACCTTGATGTGCTGTGCCCCTTTGTTGTCGAGGTGGTTTATTTCGCACCTCCCCAAGTCAGTGCTGAAGAATAAAGAAGGAATGGGCTAGGCTTATAGGGTGATATCTCTCTCTCATAATGACATCATTTGGACTCTCAAAGGTATGGATGAGGTGACTATCATTGTTCGCTGTGGAGAGTATCCTAATGTTCCATTGATAGGAACCCATGGAGGAATTTCTTACAACCCATGCTTAGCTCTCAGTCAGTTTGGAAGAGCCAGAAGAGAAGGACCTCATGAGATGCTAATGCCTCATATCATCTTTGATTTCCAAGGGGATAACGACGAGCAACGTCGTAGATTCATAAGGGCTTGGGACAGAGTTCACCAATTTGATCCACATGAGTTGGGTCCCAAGACTTCACTCCTGATGGAGCCATATCTCAGATGGGTCCGTATCCGTGCCCAAAAGCTGGGTATGCCATATGAAGTCGTCCGGCCTGTCATTCTTGAAGTTGCTAATGAAGAAGGGGTTCTCCCAACCATCCTCCATCCTTATATGCCCACTGACATTGGGGCACTGAAAAGGTCTTGGATGCAGCTACGGGATGAACGGGATTCTTACCGTGAGAAGTTCAACGAGCAAGAACAAAAGATCCAGAAGCTGACTAGGCAACTAAAGAACGAGCGGATTCTCAGCGACTATGTCCGCACTGATAAGAAGAGACCATGGGAGCATTGATGGGCCTTTGATGATTTCCTTTCCAGTTTTATTTACTTTTCAGTATTTCTTTTCATGTAACGCCTTAATGGCATCAGTTGAACAATTTGAATTCTAAAAGTTTATCTAATAAAGTGTGTTTCCTTTCTTGTTTACAAATTTAAATCTCAATTGTCTTTGAAATCATAAATCATATGCAGTTCATCCCATGCACTTCATAAACAGGTACCCTTTACAGGTCTCTTATCTTCTTCGCTGTTTATTTCAGCACTCACTCATCATGTCTGCTGAACCTTCAACTGAGCAAGCTATCAAGGCCCTTCAGGCCCATAATGCCCAATTTCAAGAGTTAGTCATGAGTCTAGCTAAGGGTCAGCAAGACATGAAGACCCTGATTCTGAAAGAGAAGAAGAAGAAGAAGAAGAAGAAGAAGAAGAGGACCATACTGTTAAACACAGGGCACAAGTTTGGAAACAGGCTACAGAATGAAGTTGATCTGACCACCTCATCTGGAGGGAAAGATAGTCCACAAGAAAGGAGGGCTCCTAGCCCTGTGGTCTCCGACAATGAGACGGACTACGATGAAGAACAGTATCCTCCTGCCGAGGATAGATACAAGTAACTGAAAGACCGGTTGAGTGCTATGGAGGTTCAAAAGGTGCCTGGTCTGGACTTCGGTGATCTAGGTCTATCATCTGAGGTAGTGATTCCCCACAAATTCAAGGCGTCAGCCTTTGCTAAGTATGACAGAGTTTCTTGTCCGAAGCTGGACCTCCGGTCATATGTGAGGAAGATTCAGTCGTATACCGCTGATAAGAACCTATGGATCCACTTCTTCCAAGATAGTCTCTCAGGGACTCAGCTTGAGTGGTTCTATCAGTTGGACGGAGCCAGTATCCGCAGTTGGGAATATTTGGCTACTGCATTCTACAGGCAATATCAGTACAACTCCGACCTTGCTCCTACGCGTACCCAACTCCAGGGTATGTCAATGAGAACGGGTGAAGGATTCAAAGATTATGCTAAAAAGTGGAGAGACCTCGCCGGAAGAGTACAACCACCCTTAGCTGATCAGGAACTTGTTGACATGTTTTTTGGGACCTTGTCTGGTCCATTTTCTAACCATCTAATTGGAAGCTCTTCGTCTGGGTTCACATAGCTTATTTTAACCGGTGAAAGGATAGAAGTTGGTATTAAAGCTGGTAAGATACAAAAAGGTGCTTCATCAAGCACCGAGAAGAGGCCATTTAAGAAAGAGTCCAGTGCTGTCTACAGTGCAAGAAGGCAGAATAGACCTGAACACCGCCAAGCTGTTAATGCGGTTGTTATTGCAAAACCTGTTGGTGCTCCACAGCACAACAATCAACAAAAGGATGAGAGACCTCGAAGGCAATTCACCCGTCTCAGCAT
The DNA here is from genome assembly GCA_948472305.1 of Vicia faba. Classification (NCBI taxonomy): domain Eukaryota; kingdom Viridiplantae; phylum Streptophyta; class Magnoliopsida; order Fabales; family Fabaceae; genus Vicia; species Vicia faba. Next base: position 1,474,553,399 of record OX451735.1, on the reverse strand, counting down.
GACCTTATCTCAGATTCTGCCACAGTTACTAAAGACTAATCTGGTGGTTCTAAAGGAAGCCCCGAAGAATCCAAATACCACATCACCGAGGTATAACCCTAATGCCCGCTGTGCTTTTCACTCTAATAGCCCGGGGCATAATACAGATGATTGTTGGGTTTTGAAGAACAAGGTACAAGACTTGATCGATGCGAAGGAGATTGAGTTTGAGGCGCCCGAGAGGCCTAATGTTGTGACTGCTCCCATGCCCAAGCATGGAGTGAATGCTCTAGAAGAAGACTTGTTTGTAGTTTCTGTGGATGAAATTATTACCCCTTTGATAACTGTGAAGAAGAACCTTTTACTAGCCGGTTTATTTCCGGGCTGTGACGAAGGTTGCCATATGTGTTTTGTTTTACCTACCGGTTGCCCATTCTTGAAGTCAGGTATCCAAAACTTGATGGATAGTAAGGAGATCTTATTTGAGAAGACTATTGTTCCCTCCGTCCCTACTGAAGAAGTTGCCATTATTACCATTTTCGACAATTCTTCCAAGGCTCCCTCGAGGAAGCATGTTAGAATTATATCTGTTCCGAGAATCGCACCTGTGATCATCACTGTTCCGGGTCCCATCCCCTATACCTCTGATAAAGTTGTCCCTTGGCACTATGGGGTTGATGTTTATTTTCATGGAGTTAAGCAAGAGTTGGATGCTGGTACTGACATCGGCAACATTACTGGACCTGCTAAAGTCACCCGCAGCGGAAGACTTTTCTCACCTGATATTGCTCCACCAACTGTTCGAAGACCTGTTGTTATTACACCTGCCAGTGTACCTGCCACTATTCCTGATCAAGTTCCTATTCTTACCCCTGTCGCCGAGTCATCTGACACTCGGAGCAAAGGGATCACCATTGATGTGCCTGCCCAGACGGAGGCACCGAAGACAATTACTGTTGAAGCTTCTAAGCAATAGATGGAAGAGATCCTGAAGATCATTAAAAAGAGTGACTACAATGTAGTTGAACAGCTGGGGCAAACCCCGTCTAAGATTTCTATGTTGTCACTATTGTTGTGCTCAGAGGCCCATGCCAAGGCTCTGATCACATTTTTGAAAACTTCCCATGTACCACAAGAGACGTCAGCTGATCAGTTTACAGATTGCATGGCCAATTTGACTGCTGATAATGGGTTGGGTTTCTCTGACGCCGACTTGACTGCTAAATGGAAGAATCACAATGATGCCCTGCATGTCTCCATTGAATGCAGGGGCACTACTCTTTCTCATGTGTTGGTGGATATTGGTTCCTCATTGAACGTCTTGCCTAAAAAAGCTCTAGATCGGTTGGATTGTGAAGGGTTGGAGCTGAAACCAAGTAACATTGTTGTCAGGGACTTTGATGGGTCTAAGAGGATGGTGCATGGGGAGGTTGATATCCCGATCAAGGTTGGTTCTCAGGTATTCAACTCTATGTTCTATGTGATGGACATTCGTCCATCTTATTCTTGTTTGCTGGGTCGTCCATGGATCCACAAAGCTGGGGCCGTAACCTCAACGCTCCATCAAAAGTTGAAGTACCCGGTCAAAGGGAAGATTGTGACAGTACAAGGGGAGGAAGAGTATATGGTCAGCCATCTTAACTCCTTCCGATATGTAGAGATGGATGGGGAGTTCATTGAGACCCCATTCCAACATTTTGAAGAGGTCCCCCAGACACTGGCGTCAGCTGAGACTGTTGTTGAAGATTCTCCTATGAAAATGGCTTCCTTAAAGGATGCCCGGGCTGTTGTCGAGAAAGGTGGGTGTGCAAATTGGGGTCGACTCCCTAATTTTACACAGAAGACTAACAAGTTTGGTTTGGGTTTCACTGCAGAAGCTTAAAGGGCTGTTCGGAATGCACGAATCAGAAGACCTCCCGTGTTCATCAGTAACTCAGGAGTGAACGCCATTGAAGATGATGTGGAAGAGTCTGAATTCAACAGTTGGATCTATCCTACGAACAACGGTGGACCGAGCAACTGGACAACAAAGGACTTCATCCCTATTACTTTTGTTACCCAGTAATGAAACTTTTGCTTAGAATTTGTAATAAACAATATTTTAAACTTTATGGCCCGGTGTCTTACCCGGGGCACTATGGCTTCATTTGTGAGGGCTTTTGTGTGTCATTTTCATATATCATTAATAAAAGCATTGGACTTTCTTGCATTTCAAATCTTGCGCTCCTTTTTTTTCTTTATTATATGTTGCAAAACAGCTATTTTACACACACTCACATATACAGGTCCACATCCACTCTGGATCCTACTGGTAACGACTCTGCTACTGCCAGTTATGACTTCGAAAATCCGATCAACTTAGCCAAAGACGAAGGTGAAGATGATTGCAAAGTGCCTGGTGAACTTGCAAGACTGTTACTTCAAGAAGAGAGGGCCATTCAGCCACATGAAGAGCCAGTGGAAACAGTGAATCTGGGTACAGAGACAGATAAGAAGGAAGTCAAGATCGGTGCCAATCTGGAGCTTAGTGTGAAACAACGGTTGATTCAGATGCTGCGTGACTATGTTAAGATCTTTTCCTGGTCTTACGAAGATATGCCTGGGTTGGATACTGATATTTTGGTTCATCGCCTGCCTACCAAGGAAGACTGTCCTCCAGTAAAATAGAAGGTCCGCCGAATGCGCCCAGAGATGTCCGAGAAAATCAAGGCTGAAGTTATGAGACAGTTTGACGCCGATTTTCTAGCAGTTACTTCTTACCCTCAGTGGGTGGCCAATGTGGTTCCAGTGCCGAAGAAAGATGGTAAGGTCCGAATGTGTGTTGACTACAGGGATTTGAACAGGGCGAGCCCTAAGGATGATTTCCCTCTACCTCATATTGACGTTCTGGCTGACAACACCGTTCAACACAAGGTATTCTCCTTCATGGATGGCTTCTCCGGTTATAACCAGATTAAAATGGCTCCCAAAGACATGGAGAAGACAACTTTTGTTACTCAGTGGGGTACCTTTTGCTACAAGGTCATGCCTTTTGGGTTGAAAAATGCTGGGGCAACATATCAGTATGCCATGGTTGCTTTGTTTCATGACATGATCCATCATGTTTGAGGTATACGTCGACGATATGATTGCAAGGTCCCAGACTAAGGAGGAACACCTTGACCATCTGCAGAAACTGTTTGACAGGTTGAAGTTGTACAAGCTGAGGTTGAACCCGAACAAGTGCACCTTCGGGGTGAGATCTGGTAAACTACTGGGTTTCGTCGTAAGCGACAAAGGTATTCAAGTGGATCCGGCAAAAGTGAAATCCATACAGGAGATACCAGCTCCCAAAACAGAGAAAGAAGTCAGAGGCTTTCTGGGACGACTGAACTACATTGCCCGATTCATCTCGCACCTAACTACTACTTATGAGCCAATCTTTAAGCTGCTAAAGAAAGATCAAGTAGTACGTTGGAATGATGAATGTCAGGTGTGATCGGTGGATCTGGAACTGACTGTTTAAAGCTGGTTCGTGAAATGTCGCGGAAGCAAGAGTCGCCACCGTCTTTTATTTTCTCCAAATGGAAAGGACAAAAGCACAGAAAAATTCCTTGTAGAGATTGCTCTCGGTTCGGGAGGTAGATTATAGAAAGGGAAGGTGTTAGAACCCTTTCTATCCATGGTTATCCATGGGCTCTTAGATACTTGCTCATTGTGTTTTCAAAATGGTTTGTTTGCTTTTCAACTGTGGGTTTTAAAAAAGTTTCTTTGAAAATCTCAGTTCGACTCTTGTATCGGTCCTCAAGAGTGTTTGAAAAATTGCTTTCGAAAGCTTTTTGAAAAGGTGTCGGGTGTGAAAAGTATTTTTGAATTTGTTTTTTTGAAATTAGAGCAAGTATCTAGAGTCGTCTACCTACCCTAAGGAATTCGTCTGTGTAAATATCCTTTAAAGTAGTGCCATCCCACCATTGAGAGGTAGGTAGCACCACCGTTGGAGGTGTTCGGGTCAATTCGAGGTTCGGGACATGGTGATCACCAGAGCAATGGGAAGACACCTTAGAAGCTACCCTCATGCCAGGTTCCCGGATCATGAGGACTTACTAAGACATCCTCTACTCGACGATCACCTTTCGAGGCAAGGCAACAGTGAGGCGTACCCTAGGGGTGGTGTGTGCGATTCGTGTGTCATTTTCATTTATTTTTGTCTTTTGTCATGTTATTGGTGATCTAGCGCTTGTTTTTATTTTTGTCCATACATTCTTTCATGCCTTGATTAACAGTTAAAATATTGCGAGAAAGTAAAAGATTCTAAGCTATTACAAAAGGCGCGGGTCCACATCGCCAAAATTTCTCGAACCCGATTTGACAGAAAAATAAAGAAAGTAAAGAAAATAAAGAATTAAAAGTGCAAGAAATTAATTACATGGCTTCGGGAGAGATACATAAATATTTAAACGAAATAAAATAAATATGCGAATTAATAAGAATTAAAAACGAGGGCGTTGGACCCTTTTTTGCAAAATTAAATTAAATGGTGACATTAATTAATTAAAAAAGAAAGGAAATTGTTTTTTTGGTATTTTATGATTTTTAGGATTTTAATGAAAAAGAATTAATTAAGATAAATGCTAACCCTAATTCTAGTTATTTTAATTTATTAAAAAAAGAAGATTAAAGTTTTACCCTAAAATTAACCCTAATTAATTTACATGCAATTTTAATCACAAAAATAAATATTTAATTATTTAATTATTATGGAAGAAAAATAAAAAAGGATAAAAAATTAATATGAACCCTAGTTCTATGTTTTTTTAGATTTTTATTAAAAGAATTAAAATTAAAACCTAATTTAAAACTAAATTTAATTATATGCAATTTAATTACAAAAATACTTAAAATAAAATATTTATCATTTTTTCATCTTTTTCTAATTTTTTTTATGTGTTTTTTATATTTTATGAAAACATTAAATTAATTAAACAAACAATAATTAAAAGAAAATAAAAATTATAAAAATAAAGAAAGTTAAGAAAATTTGCAAACCAAGGGGGGGTATCTGTCCCCAAAGTGGAGGTGAGGCTTTTAGCAATCTGGCCCAATGCTTCAGGCCTGGTGGACTTTTCCAATTACATACTCTAGCGTTGACTCACGCGTACCATGTTCCTCAGATCTGCGCCTTTGGATTGATGAAATTGAACAGGTGGATGGCTTGATGGAGAGACGTATGGTGGTCTTCAGTATGGAAACTACATGTGAACGTTAATTGAAAAAAAACATATGGAAAGGGTGAAGACCTGGGGCTCGAACCCAGGTCATTAACATTACCAACCACTGTGTTTACCACTGAACCAATTCACGCGCGTTTAACATATAATAACCAACAAATATTATAAAAGAAAAATGGTCAATGGCTTGAAAACGCGCGAAGCATTTGAATGCTCCAATCAGAGCCTTCCACATAATCATCTTCCTCGTTGGTGATTTCCTGAAAAAAATTAACAAACATTTAACGGGGGTTTTGAACCCCCTCAAAACATGATTATTTGGATAATAGCGATTAGGTCCCCTTGGCATATAAATTAAGCGCGAGCATGCCATTCTTTTCGTCTAAGCGAGCTGGTTTTGTTCATGGCATTGATGTGTCTCAATTTTACAGGGACGGAAAATGCCTAATTTGAAAACCTGGAAACCCTAGATGTCTCTAATGGAAAATCCTCATATAGGGCATGAAAACAAAATTAAATCACACGGTTAGCATCAGAATTGCATAAGGAATATAAATCACATATTAAAAATTGCAAAAAACGCATGAATTGAGATGCACGAATGAGAAATTTTCTTTGTACAGGTGAGATCGTTCTCACGTTTCTGGGCACGAGAGCTTATGGTTTTTGATGCAGAATCTTTCTATGAAGCCTCAGCAAGCTAATGAAATCAAAATCGTGCCTTGAATCGCCCTAGAATTAGGTTTTCAGTTTTGAGTTTCTTTGCAAAAATTTCAAGTTTGTGTCTTGGTCTCTAGCGCAGCTCAGTGGTCCCTTGCACTAGGTTTTGATTGCTTGTATAAGTATGAATGAATTAGGTCAAAAATCTGATCAAAAGAATCCAAGATTTGATTGTTCAATATTTGATTTTCAAGCATTAGTTTTTCCAATCTTTTTCATGCCATTTGATACCAAATCATGCCAAAACTTTCCACAAATGATTATGCACGAATCTTGAGTGTCCAATGAGAGTATTTTCTGCACAAAAAGATTTTATTTCATTAGTTTTGTATTTTTCATGTATTTTATTTAATTAAATGAATTATTAATAATAAAAAATTCAAATAAATAAATAAAAATGGAGAAAAACTTCCCTTTGGGCCAAATGGTCGTGTGCATGCTTTGGACAATGAATTGTGGAAGAAAAATAGGCCCATTAGCAATTTTAGGTCATTTGAATCAATGTTGACTTTTCAAAATATCCAAAACTTTCCCAATTTCCACAAGGCATAACTTGCTCAATTTTTAAGCTTTGCTCATGTTCTTGGACATTTTGGAAAGGTCTTTGAGTCCTCTAACCAATGCCTTTGGTCCCATATCATGTTGATTTACCAATCTCAAGTTATGGCCTTTGACTTAAAGTCCTATTTTGTTGACTTTTGAAAATGACCTATAATGTTGAAATTGATAACTTTTTGTGAGAGCATTTCTTGGACTTGAAGTATGAAGATGAGTTGTAGGAAATGTCTTTATCTTCAAAATGAGCTTTGGATGGAATTTTTCTGATAATCCATGTGAAAGTTATGCCCTGGTCAATTTACAGTTGACTTTTTCAACTGTCCAAATAAGGAAACTTTTGCATCTTGATGATTTTTGAGCCAAGCTTTGAGAATCATGATCAAGCATTGATCAAATGATGTTTGTGGCCTCAAAATGAGATGTTGACCAAAAATTTGAACTTTTGACTGTCAAATGACCATTTTGCCCCTACAGTTGACTGTAGTGCAATTAGGGTTTTGACTGTGCAATTTTGTGCTGAAAGTCTTGAAACTTGATATGAGGATGCTTGACCATATTTGTAGGCATGTGGGACTTGCTTGGGCCCTTTGAAACTTCATTTTCTTGATCAGAATCAAAACCCTAATTTTGACTGTTCATGAGGCTCTTATACTGTGCAACCCTTGGAGAATTTTGTAGCTTGACTTGGCAATTTCTTGAAGAATATGGGAGGGAAAATTTTGGGGTACAACATCAGGCCTCTTTCGAAAGAATCAAGGAGTATCTCCAAGAGCCACCTATTCTGATGCCTCCAGTTGAAGGGAGACCTTTGATCTTATACTTGACAGTACTCGACAATTCAATGGGGTGCTTGCTGGGGCAGCATGATGAGTCTGGCCAAAAAGAGCATGCTATTTATTACCTTAGCAAAAAGTTTACCGACTGTGAGACCCGATACTCACTGCTCGAGAAAACTTGCTGCGCTTTGGCATGGGCTGCTCGTCGGCTAAGATAGTATATGTTGACCCACACTACTCTGTTGATATCAAAGATGGATCCAATCAAGTATATCTTCGAAAAGCCTGCCTTGTCCGGAAGAATAGCAAGATGGCAGATGATCTTGACTGAGTATGACATCCAATATATGACCCAAAAGGCAATCAAGGGAAGTGTATTGGCAGACCATTTGGCATATCAGGCAGTGGATGATTACCAGACTATGAACTTTGAATTTCCGGACGAGAATATCATGTTGATAACTGATTGTGAGACGCCTGGACCGGATGAAGGACCTGAGGAGGGATCCCGATGGTCCATGTACTTTGATGGAGCTTCAAACGATTTGGGTAACAGCATTGGCGTTGTGATCATATCTCCTAAAGGCTCTCATACTCCGTTCGCCGCCCGACTATGTTTCAATTGCACCAACAACATGGCGGAGTATGAAGCGTGCATCATGGGTCTTCGAGCTGCAATTGACCTAAGGATTAAGTTCTTGAGTGTCTTCGGAGATTTCGCTCTCGTGATCAGTCAGATCAAAGGCGAGTGGGATACGAAACACCCAAACCTTATTCCTTACCAGGAGTATGTATTGACATTGCTTCCCTATTTTGAGGAGATAACCTTTGAACACTTCCCAAGAGAGGAGAATCAGTTGGCGGACGCACTACCTACAATGTCTTCTATGTTCAAAGTTAATTGGGACAATGAAACTCCCCGAATCATCATTGAAAGATTGGACGAACCTGCACATTGTTGTGATCTTGAGACTGAAGAAGTAACAGAAAAGCCCTGGTATCATGAGGTGAAGAGGTATCTTGAAGCTCAAGAATACCCTGAGGGTGCATTTGTTAATGACAAGAAGTTTCTGAGGAGGTTCGCAGTGAAATTCTTCATCAGCAATGGCATTCTTTACAAGCGTAACCACAATTCGACCTTACTACGTTGTGTGGATAAGATTGAAGTAGAAAGGATCATGGCAGAGCTGCATGAAGGTACTTTCGGGACTCATTCCAATGGACATACCATGGCAAAGAAAATCCTACGGGCAGGATATTATTGGTCCACAATGGAAGCCGACTGTTATCAGCATTCTCGGACATATCACAAATGCCAGGTCTATGCTGATAAGGTGCATGTACCTCCAGTTCCTCTGAATGTCTTGACAGCACCTTGGCCTTTTGTAATGTTGGGCATTGATATGATCGGCGAGATCATACCTATGGCATCCAACGGGTATCGTTTCATCCTGGTAGTGATCGATTACTTTACAAAGTGGGTTGAAGCGGCTTACTTTGCTACTGTAACCAAGAACGCCGTGGCACAGTTCATTCGGCACAATCTGATCTGTCGATACGGTGTACCAGAGAGATCATTACGGACAATGGTACCAATCTCAACAACAAGATGATCACTGAGCTCTGCGAGCAATTCAAGATACAGCATCACAACTCTTCTCCCTACCGGCCGAAGATGAATGGAGCTGTCGAAGCGGCTAATAAGAACATCAAGAAGATTGTACAGAAGATGACAGTAACATACAAAGATTGGCATGAGATGTTACCGTTTGCTCTTCATGGGCACCGTACCTCAACACAGACGTCAACAAGGGCAACACCCTATTCCTTGGTATATGGTATGGAGGCAGTCTTTCCCATTGAAATTCAGATACCCTCTCTTCGGATCATGAAGGATACAGGTTTGAGTGAAGATGACTGGATTCAGACCCGGCTTGATCAACTGAACCTAATCGACGAAAAGAGACTTACTACTATTTGTCATGGTCAGACGTACCAAAAGCGGATGATCAAGGCATTTAACAAGAAAGTCAGACGACAAGAGTATCAAGTTGGGGATCTGGTAATCAAGCGCATTATCCTTAACTCTATGCTCCAGCAGCTCCGAGATTTATTTTCCATAGCTAAAACATTATATTCCCATACATCATGATACATGCATCTATGCATCATACGAATACAATCTCATTTATTTTGAGAACATCATTGCCTGATCCATATCATGCATTGCATATGACTGACCTTTACCTTTCAGAAAAGATACAGTTAAAGTTATCAGCTACGTTGAAGACCTGACCGATTCTTAAATCTCAATTGAATTATCCTTGGTTGAATTTCAGATAAGGTTCTCAATCTCAACAATTTTCCTCCGTCATAGTGTGGACGAGTGCTATAACCTCAACGGTATACTACGTTGAGCATTATTCAGTTCCTAGATCTTGATGTTTTCCTCCGTCATAGTGTGGACGAGTTCTCTAATTTCAACGGTATACTACGTTGAAGACCAGACAGTTCCTAGATCTTGGTGAAGATGTTTCCCTACGTCATAGTGTGGACGAGTGCTATAACCTCAATGGTATACTACGTTGAGCACTAGTCAGTTCCTAGATCTTGATGTTTTCCTCCGTCATAGTGTGGACGAGTTCTCTAATTTCAACGGTATACTACGTTGAAGACCAAACAATTCCTAGATCTTGATGAAGATGTTTCCCTACGTCATAGTATGGACGAGTGCTATAACCTCAACGGTATACTACGTTTAGCACTAGTCAGTTCCTAGATCTTGATGTTTTCCTCTATCATAGTGTGGACGAGTTCTCTAATTTCAACGGTATACTACGTTGAAGATCAGACAGTTCCTAGATCTTGATGAAGGTGTTTCCCTATGTCATAGTGTGGACGAGTGTTATAACCTCAACGGTATACTACGTTGAGCCCTATTCAGTTCCTAGATCTTAATGTTTTCCTCTGTCATAGTGTGGACAAGTTCTCTAATTTCAACGGTATACTACGTTGAAGACCAGACAATTCCTAGATCTTGATGAAGATGTTTCCCTACGTCATAGTGTGGACGAGTGCTATAACCTCAACGGTATACTACGTTGAGCACTAGTCAGTTCCCAGATCTTGATGTTTTCCTCCGTCATAGTGTGCACGAGTTCTCTAATTTCAACGGTATACTACGTTGAAGACTAGACAGTTCCTAGATCTTGATGAATATGTTTCCCCCCAATTGAATATGGACAGGTTTTTAAGACTCAGTCGAGGCATTCTCTCAGTTGAAGTACATGCAAGTTCCTAAATCTCAACAAAAGTTAGGCTTCCCCAGCGGAATCTTCTACAACAGCAGGTATGCAAGTTCTCGCTAAGGAATCTCTCATGCGATCGACACTCCTGCAGATGGCATCTGTAAGCCCATTCCCGACATCACAATGCTGATACTACACCATGCGAGTGCAAATTTCTGGGCACTCTAGTGTTCAATTATCTTCCACCTTCGGATCACGAAAGGCTCGAAAGCCAATCTATATCCTCAGGTTTAAGAAAATTGAACAGGGGCAACTGTTGTACCCCAAATTTTCCCTCCCATATTTCTCAAGACATGGCAAGAATAATCTCCAAGTTGCTCAAGATTGCTCAAGAGTTGAACAATCAAGTCATCTCCTAAGGCAGTTGTGATACGGTGGGAGAACTGACTATGGTTTTGCGTTTTGTTTTCGCAAATGTTTCGGTTGAGCAAGAGTCGCCGCCGACTTTTTATTTTATCCTAAGGAAAGGTTTAAAAAGCACAGCAAAAACCTTTGAGATTTTTCTTGGGTTCGGGGAGTAGATTATAGAAAGGGAAGGTATTAGCACCCTTTCTATCCATGGTTATCCATGGGCTCTTAGGTACTTGCTTAGATCAACTTGCCTTGATTTTCAATTGTTTGAAATGGTGCTTGGTGTGTGTTTTTGAAAATGTTTTGAAAAGATGCCTTGTATAGGCTACCCTTGTAACAATTCTTTACTCGAATGTTTTACAAAAGGTGTTTTGTCTTTTGAAAAGATGTTTCAAGGTTTTTGAAAGTTTGTTTTGAAAGTGTTTGTGAAGTGTAGTTTGAAATTAGGCAAGTGTTTTCTTTGCAAATTAACAAGTACTTAAGAGTTTATCTATCCTAAAGTTTCCTCAAAGATTTTTGTCATGTTTTAAACCTTTTTGACAATTTTGTTCCACCATTATATTTGGTGGACAATCTTGTCTTAGGAGGTGAAAGGGACGGGCGCGGGTCATCGTTTAGACCATAATTGCAATAGTGTTAAATGTCTTTGGGCAATTTTTCTTTAAAAGGGACTTGATCATTCATTTAGGCAACATTTTGAGGGACTATGACCATTTGATTGTTTGTTTTACCCAAAGAAATTCAACATGCAATATGGCCCAATTATCTGAAGGCAACAAAGTGGAATACCCTAGGGGTGCAAGTGTGAAATGTGTTGTTCATTTTCATGCTTATTTATTTTGAAATTAGGTCCAACTATTTTGTTCGTTTTATTCGCATACAAACCCTAATTCTAGCATAATATGTTTAGAAAGCATTAAAGTGCGAAATTTAAATTCCACACTATTACAACACAATAATATGGGGAGGGGGGTACAATGTTTCGAATGGGGTATATTTAGACAAGAAATTAAACCTAGCTATTACATCATTTCCTTTGAATATTTACAATACAAATAATTGCATAATTAAATGGAAATTGAAATAAACATGCAAAATGTAAAAAGAATTTTTTATGTGTATGAAAAAAAGAATATTATTTATGTGAAAATAAAAAGAGAAATAAAAAGGTATTATTTTTGGAGTATTTTCAAATTTAGGGCAAACCCCTAATTTTAATCAAAATGGTATTAGTTAATTAATTCATATAATATTTACTAATTACATACAAAAATAAAATAAAATGTAGTATATTTATAAAAATGTATTTTTAGTGTTAAATATTAATAAAAATAAAAATATGTTTATTTTGATATTTTTACCGTAAATGTATTAATATATATATATGTATATTTATATTATTTACAAGATATGTATTATATATATTAATTAATAATATTTAATATTAAAATAAAAAAAAGTATTTTTTCTATAAAATATTTTCAGGAAGTAAAAATAAGATAAAAGTGTATAAAATATATTTGTGCTATTTTAGTATTTTAAACAAAAAGTATATATTTATTCATTTATGTACAAACTAGAAAAAAATCAATAAATACCTAATAAATTCAAAAATGATGAGAAAAAATATTTTTATATTTTTAATATGCTGAGAAAAAATAAATGAGTCAATTAAAAAAAGAAAAAGTCAAAAAGCATTAAAAATAAAGCAAATGGGCTCAGGGGGTGTAAAACCAAAAAGGTGGTGTGAACAAGAAAATCACTCAGGCCCAGCCCAAGAAGACATTCTCTTCAACCTTCAGACAAAACCAGTTCAAAAACGCGCGCCCTTCTTCTCAATCTTCTAACTCCTGATTCCTGGCTTATTAATGAAAACTCATAACATAAAAAATGTTCAGCATCAAGAGACGAATCCAACCATATGCAGAACTTGATCTAACTCCCTAAGATGAGGGAGAATTTCTTCTCCCCCAAATCCTAACCTAGATTTTCTGCCATTTTCAAACCTTAAATTCTCACAGCTCAAGCAAAAGAAATGAAAAGTAAAAACATGTACATGTTCAGTGGCATGAGTAGAACATTGTTTATTCACAAACTTAGAGCTAATGATGCTTAATAAGAGAGATAGAAGTTCACCAAAATACCTGTTCAGTTGAAGTTCTATCTGGCAATGAGGAAGCTTTCAGTGCAAGGTGATGATTGTAAAAGCTTCCTTGAGGTCCAGGGATGCTATTCTAATGTTTACTTTGTCTTGAAAGCTTTTGAATCGTGCTAGAGCACTTCACCTGCAAAACAAGAAACTGAAAATGGTGGAACTGGTTAGAGGGATTACAGGTCGTGTTTCAAGTCATGGTTAGCTTGCATAGATGCTAGGGAATGTATGTGAACTGGTTTGGGCAAGAGAGCTTGAGGGAAATGGAAGATGGCACTCAAACTGCAGGTCTGGCCCTGTTCTTGCAGTTTGAAGATGATTCTGAGATTGGGAGTGTATGAGAGGTGTTAGGGTCGTGCAATAGCTTGGTTGAGATGTCTTGAGTGTGTTTCACAAGTTCACTTAAGTGTTTGCAAGCTGATATGAGAGTTGTGTTACAATATGCCAAGTTACTTACACTTTAAGCAACAAATGCCTAAGTTGTGTTCTAGGTCAAAAGAGGCCCCCTAATGAGCTGCATAATCCCTCCTTGATCAGAGTGTTTTGCTCATAATCTTGTGCCAATTAGATCTCATTTGTACTGCTTGGATTTTCAATTGGACATAAAGTTAACTTTTGCAAAAATGGAAGAAATGCTTTATCTATTTTGGGATTAATCCTTTAGGCAATGCTTGAACTCATAAAACAAGGCCTTGACACAAAGGTTTTGCATTGAATTATTTAGTGTCAAAGGGTTTTAGGACCTGTAATTTAGCACAAACTATGCTGACTTGAAGATGGCTTAAGTTATGAACATGTTCATGATCCATTCAAAAGTGAGTTTTTGCCCAATTGTGAAATTCGATTCTCTCAAGTTATGAGGTTGTTTGATGAGTTCTTGGACATTTTGGAAAGCTTGGAATGTTTACTACAATCCATCTTTGAAATGAAAATTGAAATTCCAAGTGGAAGTGTATGGAAAATGGCCTTGAAGTGGGGTAGAAAACCTTGTCAAAATAGGTCAAAAATTCACTAAGTTAAGAATGGTTTAGTGCCCTTATTCAAAAATTTGTAACTTGAGATACAAGCCTCAAATGGGAAAACTTTGTGAATCAAAGTTGTAGATTATGCAACAAGCTACAACTTTCATGTTTTGACTTTTGTTTGAATCCAAATGGATCTTGGTGAGAAAGTGGGGCAAAGTTAGGAAAAAACTAGGGTTTTTTATAACTTAGAAAAATTCTAAGTTATGAAAAATTCAAATTTCTAACCCTAATTTGCATTTTGTGATTTCTTGGTGAACAAGTTTCATGATTTGGCATGTTTTGATGAAAAATGAATCTTGACTCTTGATTTTGACCAAAAAGTCAAAGTTTGACTTTTCAGTATACAGTCAAAATTGATCAATTGACTGGGAAATTCAACTGTCAATCTTGTGTACTTGGGATCTTTTGAGTTTGTTGAGCATGTCAAGATAATTCCATGGGGTCCTTGAGTCCATATGTGAGCTTGGTTTGCCATTGGCTAGGTAAAACAATCAAAAATTGCCTTTGTGCAGTCAAAACCCTAAAAATGACCATTTAGCCCTTTTGGTGATCTGATCAAATTTCTTATGGAATTGTGATCCAAACTTGATAAAATGGTTCATAGGAGTTCATAATGTTGATGTGGATCAATTTTCATGAGGTTTGACTGTCAATTGGCCACAGTTGACTTTTTCCCCAATACAGCTGATTTCTAGGTCAACTGTCCAATTGACTGGGCAAAACTTGGAATCAAGACTTGAAACTTGATGTGGATAAACTTGGGAGTCCAATATGAAGCATGAAAGTCATCTTAGTCACTTTAGGTCAAAACATCTTGATGCAAACACAAACCCTAATTTGGGTCCATATTGCAAGGAGAAGTCTTGAGCAGATGAAACCCTAACTGGATCTTGAGCTTAAAGGGCTTTGTGATGAGAAATCAATGAGAAATGGGAGGGAAAATTTTGGGGTACAACAGTTGCCCCTGTTCAATCTTCTTGAATCCGAAGAGTTAGATTGGCAAGCTTGCCTTTCGTGACTCGAGGGTAAAAGGAGATTGGACACTAGAGTGCCCCGAAATTTGCACTCGTCAAAGCAATGAATGCGGGAATGGGCTTAGAGATGCCATTTGGAGATGGGCTTAGAGATGCCATCTTGAGAGGGTAACAGAAAACCTGTCGGGGATGGGCTTAGAGATGCCATCTGGAAGGGAATATTAGGAAGGTGTCCAAGCTTTGGACCATCTCTGAACTGGGGGTCTGAACAAGAAATAGATTGACATCCGTTGTTGGGAGGAATCCGTAAGCTGTTTTCAGAAGGTTGCATCCGAACAAGTTGATAGATTAACATCCGTTGTTGGGAAGAGTCCATGAACTGTTTTCAGGAGGTTGTGTCTGAACAAGTAATAGATTAACATCCGTTGTTGGGAAGAATCCATAGACTGTTTTCAGAAGTCTGGAGAAGAAACTGAATAAGCGATAGGTTAACATCCGTTACTTGGGGAACCCGTAAACTGTTTTCAGAAGTCTTGAAGTTTGAATAAGCAATAGAGCAGCATCCGTTGTTGGGAAGCGTCCGTAAGCTGTTTTCAGAAAGTTGCATCTGAACAAGTCGATAGATTAACATCCGTTGTTGGGAAGAATCCATAAATTGTTTTCAGAAGTCTTGAGAAGAATCTGGACAAGTGATAGGTTAACATCCGTTACTTGGAGAACCCGTGAACTGTTTTCAGAAATCTTGAGGTTGAATAAGCAATAGAGCAGCGTCCGTTGTTGGGAAGCGTTCGTAAACTGTTTTCAAAGGTTGCATCTGAATAAGTGATAGATTAACATCCGTTGTTGGGAAGAATCCATAAACTGTTTTCAGAAGTCTTGAGAAGAATCTGAACAAGTGATAGGTTAACATCCGTTACTTGGAGAACCCGTGAACTGTTTTCAGAAATCTTGAGATTGAATAAGAACCGGTGTAGGGTTACTTGATGATGAGTCCGTGTAAAGCTGCATCTGAAACTGTTAAGGATAGCTTTTTATTCTCATCCTGAAAAGGACAAAATGTTAGCTAGACACAAAATTATGTTGCATGAAATGTATGATGCAGTATATGTTATATCAATGTTTATGATATGAATGTAATGAATGCGCATGTAAGCTGATGAGCTGTCTTGCTGGGGATAGATGAATCCTGGATGGCCGAAGATAAAAGCATCTTGACTGCTGCCGGGAAGAATAATTCCTTGGCTGTTGTTGGGGAACAAGGAGCTTGGGTTGTATACCAAACCTCTGGGGAATTCCTGATGACTTCTACTGGGAGCACCAATCTAGCAGACTCGTGTTGGGGATACAAGACTGGGAATCTTCAGTTCGGTGGGAAGTGTCTCTGGCGACCTTACTGGGGAACTTAAGATTAGCTCTCCTAAAACTCTGTGGGGAGAAGGTTCATTAGTCTGGCTTCGCTGGGGATTGATAATTTGAAGATTTAGCTCGGCTGGGGATACTGAAACTTAAATTCTGAGGGGAATTGAGTTCCGGAGGATCCTCTGGCTGGGGATAACAAAGATAAACTCCTCTGGGGATTGTATTGATAAGTTATGTTGGGGAACTTTGATGAACTCCGCTGGAGGTAGGAAGAATTTTGGCGAGTGCGATCTTCCGTGGCAATAAGCTGAGGATAACCCAGTTATAAGCCCTTGTGAGGAATAACTTTGAATAAAACTCGGGAGAGACGTCCGTACTCTGCAGGGGATAAGCTTCTAAAATCTACTGGGGATAAGCCTCAAGACTTGCTGGGGGATATGGATTCCAAATCTCCTGGGGATGTACTTTTGAAGGGTATCAAGATATCCAACTGTTCCTTCGACTTATAAGTAATCCTCTTTCTTGGTTCATAAGGAAATGATTATGTTTTAAATGCATATGCCTATTTAACAAAACATTGGACGTTTCTCAAAATAAACAAATAGTGCAAGAGAGAAGAAAAGGAAATGACACAAATTTCTGGGAAAAGTATTTGTATTGATTTTCTATGAGTATATTTGTACAAAGGAGACAATCATCCTAGTAAGAGGATTTTGTCGTAAA
The DNA here is from genome assembly GCA_948472305.1 of Vicia faba. NCBI lineage: Eukaryota > Viridiplantae > Streptophyta > Magnoliopsida > Fabales > Fabaceae > Vicia > Vicia faba. The sequence goes on along the minus strand of OX451735.1, from coordinate 1,474,536,267 downwards.
TATTTGAAAGATTTATACAAAATAAGGATGGCTATGTGAAATAATTCCATGGGATTCCATTCCGCTATAGCTTTTACAACTCTGAATATCTGTCCATTCAATGCTTCGCTTGACGATGACTGGATTGATCAGAAGCCTGGAACCGGTTGATGAAGAGATTGTCCTTGAAGTGATCCGACGAGACATAGTCATACGCTTTAATTCCCTAACTTTTGCCTGAATCTCCCTTTCGGGTTTTCGATCCACCGGGAAACCCCTTTTTGCCCAAGCCGCCCTTTCGGGTTTTCAACTTGCCGGGTGTACAGATTTTTTTGTTTTTATCCCTAATTTTTGCCTGAATCGCCCTTTCGGGTTTTCGATCCACCGGGATGCCCATTTTTTCCCAAGTCGCCCTTTCGGGTTTTCGTCTTGTCGGGTTATTTTATGCGTAGTATCTTTTGACTATGTCTGCGTTCGCAGGGTGCGGCAGGTCGTCGTCGTCCATGGTGGTCAGAATCATTGCACCACCGGAAAATATGCTCTTGATCACAAATGGTCCTTCATATGTAGGAGTCCATTTGCCCCTGGGATCACTTTGCGGCAAGATAATCCGCTTGATTACAAGATATCCGACTTGATACACTTGACGTTTGACTTTCTTATTGAAGGCCTTGATCATCCGCTTTTGATACGTCTGACCATGGCATATAGCAGCAAGTCGCTTTTCGTTGATCAGATTGAGTTGATCAAGTCGAGTCTGCATCCAATCATCTTCATTCAAACCTGCATCCTTCATAATCCTTAGAGAATGGATCTGGACTTCCATAGGCAAAACAGCTTCCATGCCATAAACCAAAGAAAATGGAGTTGCCCCAATTGAAGTACGTGTCGTCGTACGGTATCCATGCAGGGCAAACGGTAACATCTCATGCCAGTCTTTGTAAGTGACTGTCATTTTCTGAATGATCTTCTTAATGTTTTTGTTCGCAGCTTCAACATCACCGTTCATCTTCGGCCGATAGGGAGATGAATTGTGATGATAAATCTTGAACTGTTCGCACAATGCAGTGATCATTGTGTTATTCAGATTTGTACCGTTGTCCATGATGATCCTGTCTGGAACACCATACCGACATATGAGGTTTTGCTTGATAAAGCGGGCAACCACATTTTTGGTCACAGAGGTGAAGGAAGCTGCTTCGACCCATTTGGTGAAATAGTCAATGGCAACCAGGATGAAGCGATGTCCGTTGGAAGCCGTGGGCTTGATTTCTCCGATCATATCAATGCCCCACATTGCAAAGGGCCACAGAGCAGTCAGGACGTTGAGAGGAACCGGAGGAATATGAACTTTGTCAGCATAGACTTGACACTTGTGGCAAGTACGGGAATGTTGATGGCAGTCAGCCTCCATAGTAGACCAGTAATAGCCTGCCCTTAGGATCTTCTTAGCCATTGTATGCCCGCTCAAGTGAGTGCCAAATGTGCCACTGTGTATATCAGTCATGATCAACTCCGCTTCAGCTTTATCTACGCACCGGAGTAATACACAATCATGGCTTCGTTTGTAAAGGATGCCGTTGCTCAGGAAGAACTTAGCAGCAAATTTCCTTAAGAACTTCTTGTCATTCACGGAAGCTCCTTCAGGATAATCTCGGGTCTCGAGATACCTTTTGATTTCATGGAACCAAGGTTGTTCCACTACTTCTTCGGTATTAATCTCGTGGCAATGCGCCGGTTCATCCATTCGCTCGATGGTGATTTGGGGAGCCTCGTTATCCCAGTTGAGTTTAAACATGGAGGACATTATGGCTAGAGCATCTGCTAGCTGATTCTCTTCTCGCGGGAAATGCTCGAAGGTAATTTGCTCGAAATGCGGCAACAATGTCAGGACATGTTCTTTGTATGGGACAAGATTAGGATGTTTGGTATCCCATTCTCCTTTGATTTGACTGATAACCAAAGCCGAGTCCCCAAATACGATCAAAGATTTGATCCCCAAGTCTATAGCAGCCTTGAGACCAAAGATGCAGGCTTCATACTCAGCCATGTTGTTTGTGCAGCTGAAGCAAAGTCGGGCCGTGAAAGGTGTGTGACAACCTTCCGGAGAAATGAGTACTGCGCCAATACCGTTTCCAAGCGCATTTGAAGCACCATCAAAGTACAGGGTCCATTGGGATCCCTTTTCAGGTCCGTCATACGGTCCGTTACCTTCAACATTGTCCAAATTCATGATGTCCTCGTCTGGGAAGTCAAATCTCATGGGTTGATAGTCTTCGATAGCCTGATGAGCCAGATGGTCCGCTAATACACTCCCTTTTATAGCTTTTTGGGTGGTGTACTGGATGTCATACTCGGTCAAGATCATTTGCCACCTAGCTATCCTTCCAGATAAAGAGGTCTTCTCGAAGATATACTTGATAGGGTCCATTTTGGAAATCAACAAGGTAGTATGAGTCAGCATATACTGTCTTAGTCGGCGAGCAGCCCATACCAAAGCGCAGCAAGTTTTCTCGAGCAGTGAGTAGCGAGTCTCACAGTCGGTAAACTTTTTGCTAAGGTAATAAATAGCATGCTCTTTTCGACCAGACTCATCAGGCTGGCCCAAAACACACCCCATTGAGTTATCCAAGACGGTCAAATACATGATCAATGGTCTTCCTTCGACGGGTGGCATCAGAATAGGAGGTTCTAGCAAATACTCCTTGATTCTATCAAAAGCAGCTTGGCAATCGTCGTTCCATTCCACTACCTGATCTTTTTTTCAAGAGTTTGAAAATCGGTTCACAGGTAGAAGTCAGATGTGAGATGAATCTGGAAATATAGTTTATGCGCCCCAAGAATCCTCTAACTTCCTTCTCAGTACGGGGAGCAGGCATCTCTTGTATTGCTTTTACTTTTGCGGGATCGACTTCAATGCCTTTGTTGCTTACAATGAATCCCAGGAGTTTACCAGACCTAACTCCAAAAGTGAATTTACTTGGATTCAGCCTGAGCTTGTATTCTTTTAACCTGGCAAACAGCTTCTCCAGATGTTCAAGGTGCTCTTCCTCTGTTTGTGACCGAGCTATCATATCGTCTACGTAAACTTCAATCTCATGATGTATCATATCATGAAATAAAGCTACCATGGCGCGTTGATAAGTTGCCCCTGCGTTCTTCAGCCCGAACGGCATCACTTTATAACAGAAAGTGCCCCATTGTGTGACAAAAGTTGTTTTCTCCATATCCTCGGGGGCCATTTTGATTTGATTGTAGCCCGAGAATCCATCCATGAAGGAAAACACTTTGTGCTGAGCGGTATTATCGATCAAAATGTCAATGTGTGGAAGTGGAAAATCATCTTTGGGGCTGGCCCTATTCAAATCCCGGTAGTCCACACACATCCTGACTTTGCCATCTTTCTTAGGTACCGGCACAATGTTAGCGACCCATTGAGGATAGGACGTAACAGCCAGAAAGCCATCATCGAATTGCTTCATTACTTCTGCCTTGATCTTTTCAGACATGTCAGGCCTCATTCGGCGAACTTTTTGCTTGATCGGTGGACAATCCTCTCTTGTGGGGAGACGGTGAACCACGATGTCTGTGTCTAAACCCGACATGTCTTCATAGGACCAAGCGAAGATTTCAACATACTCATTCAACAACTGTACCAAGCGCTCCTTGACTTTTGGTTCCAGATTGGCACCCACTTGCACCTCCTTCCGGTGTTCCTCGGTCCCTAAGTTGACAGTTTCCAGTGACTCTTCATGCGGTAAGATGGCCCTTTCCTCTTGTTGCAGAAGTCTGGCTAGTTCCCCGGGTACTTCACAACCTTCGTCATCTTCATACTCGGCTAGATTGACCAGATCTTCAGAGTTATTGAAAGATATAGCAGAATAGTTACCCATGGAATCCGGAGTGGATGGGTACCTGCATTGGTGAGTGTGGGTGTGTGTAAGGGATAGCCATCCTTAAACAAAAAAATGCAAAAGGAAAGAAAATGAACACAAGCAGTTTATCAAATGAAAAACGTCCAATGAATCATTAAACATGGCATATGGATATGAAAAATAATCAAAACCCTTACAAGTGGACCTACATGCCCCGGGCAAGGCAAGAGGTGAAAAGATAGTGTACGGATTGTTTGAAAGTAAATATTACAGACCAAATAAGAAATGTTTAACAGATAAATTACTGATGAATAAAAGTGATGGGGACAAAGTCTTTTGCCTCCCAGTTGCTCAATCCTCCTTTGACAGTTGGATAAATCCACTCTTCAATGTTGCTCTCTTTGTCCTCATCCTCCAAAGCGTTGATTCCGTAGGGAGAAATCTTGACTGGCGCCCTTTCAATCTTCGCACGGCGCATAGCTTTCTGGCCAACGGCTGTGAATCCTAATCCAAATTTGTCTGTCTTATGCGGAAAGTCGGGTAACTGCCCCCATGCTGAATTCTTCCCTTCTTTTATTGCGGCCTTCGCATCCTCCAGAGATGTCATCCTGGCCATCTGCCTCGGTGTCTCAGCCGTCAACCTCGCTACTGCTATTTCAGGAAGGACTTCTTCGAAATGTTGAAACGGTGTCTCAATGAATTCTCCTTCAACTTCCACATACCGGAAAGAATTTAAGTGGCTAATCATGTACTCTTCTTCGCCATGGACAGTGATGATCTTTCCCTTGATAGGATACTTCAACATCTGATGTAGGGAGGAGGTGACTGCCCCAGCATGGTGTATCCAAGGTCTACCCAGCAGGAAAGAGTATGATGGATGGATGTCCATCACATAGAAAGTGGATTTAAACACCTCAGTGCCTATCTTGATGGGAATTTCAACCTCCCCATGGACCATTCTCTTCGAACCATCGAAAGCTCTGACAACAATATCACTCGGCTTCAACTCCAACCCTTCACAATCTAGTCGGTCCAAGGCCTTCTTAGGCAGTACATTCAGCGACGAACCAGTGTCGATCAAGACATGTGCGAGAGTAGTTCCCCGGCACTCGACTGAAATGTGTAAAGCATCATTGTGGTTTCTACCTTTAGGAGTTAGGTCGGCATCAGAGAAACCTAATCCATTGTCCGCAGTCAGGCTAGCCACGCAATTTTGAAATTGATCCGCAGAGGTTTCCTGGGGCACATGGGCTGCCTTCAGGAATTTTATCAGAGCTTTAGCGTGCGCTTCTGAGCAAAGTAGTAGTTCCAGCATGGAGATCTTGGAGGGGGTTTGCCCCAAATGTTCCACCACATCGTAATCGCTTCTTTTGATTATCCTCAAAATCTCATCCATTTCCTTCTTGGAGGTTTCCGGGATTACTAAGGGTTGAGCCCTCGTCCTGACGGGCTCATCTTGGATTCCCTTACCTTTGTCAGCAGCGGTAGGAGAGACAGTACTAGGAACAACAATGTCTTCAATCAGAGGAGTTCTAGCAGAGAGTTTTATTGGTGCAGGGATGACCTCGTTAGCTGATGAGGGTCCAAAGACTGCTCTTGGAGGGGCAATCTCTGGAGAAAATATTCTCCCGCTCCTGGTGATTTTGCTGGTGCCCGCAATGTTACTAATGCTGGCTTCTTCATCATCCGAACTTTCTTCAATTACCTCGATTTGCTTGATACCATAGTAGTAGATGTCACTGCCATAGTTCCAAGGTATCGACTTCTCAGAAACATAGGGAACAGGCCCTGGCATTGTTATCTTCAAAGGAACAGATTTCGCAGCTGGTGTAATCTTAACAGGCTTTTTGACGGCCTTGGAAAGATTGGCGTGAATGGTTATGATTGAGACATCTTCAGTATGAACTGGAACAGCAGAAACTTTTTCGAACAAAATTTGTCGACTATCCATAAGGCCTTGGATGCCTTTCTTCAGTAGCGGACAATCAAATGGCAGAGAGTAACAACAATAGCAGTCTTCCTTACATCCCGGGAAGATCCCGGCCCTCAACAGATTCAACTTAATGGTTAGCAGCGGAGTAGTCAGATCACTGACATCAGCAACATACAAATCTTCTTCAATGGCGTTGACATTTCGGCCGTGCTTCGGCATGGGTGCAGATATCACATTAGGCTTCTCTGGAGCGTCAAACTCTACCTCCTTAGCCTCTATCAGGTCTTGGATTTTATGCTTGAGTGCCCAGCAATCATTGGTGTCGTGTCCAACACTGTCTGAATGGTAGGCGCATTTAGCATTGGCATGATAATGCGGAGAGGACGTATTCACATTCTTTGGTGCCTCCTTGATGGTGGCGAGGTTCAATTTCAATAGATGGGGAAGCACTTGCGCTGGAGTCATATTAATACGGGTGAACTGCCGTTGTGGCCGTTCCACTCGTTGTTGATTTGGTCTGGACTGGTTATAGCGAGGCTGCTCGCTTGGAGTGTTTTGAATCATTACGGCCCCCACAGTTGGCCGACGCTCCGTCTTCCCTGCTCTTCTCTGAGAATATACCATAGTTGTTTCCTTCTTAAAAGGCTTCTTCTCAACACTTGCAGCAACACCCTTCTGAATCTTTCCTGACTTGATGCCAGCTTCTATTCTTTCGCCTGTTAAGATCAAATCGGTAAACCTCGCGGAAGAATTACCAATTAAATGATTGAAAAATGGCCCAGATAGGGTTCCAAGAAACATATCAACAAGTTCACGGTCGGTTAAAGGAGGCTGCACCCTGCCAGCCAAATCCCTCCATTTTTGTGCATATTCTTTGAATCCCTCACTTGTTCCTAGTGACATACCCTGAAGTTGGGTACGAGTAGGAGCAAGATCAGAATTATATTGGTATTGTTTATAGAAAGCGGTGGCCAAATCTTCCCAATTTCTGACACTGGTTCCTTCTAGCTGATAAAACCACTCCAACTGAGCTCCCGAAAGGCTGTCTTGAAAGAAATGAATCCAGAGATTTTTATCTGCCGTATAGGGTTGAATCTTTCTCACGTAGGACCTGAGATGCATTTTGGGACAGGACAACCCATCATACCTCACAAACACTGGCACTTTGAATTTTGGGGGAATCACAATCCCGACAACCAAACCCAAGTCTTCAAAGTCCAAGCCCGGTACCCTTTGTAATTCCATGGCGGCCAATCTGTTTTCTAACCCTTTGTATTTATCATCAGCTGGAGGGTATTGCTGGTCAGAATAATCTTCATCCTCTTCAATCTCTTCTTCTTCTGCATCGGACTCGGAAGGCACCGCAACTCCATCTCTTTTACTAGTCCCTTCATCAGTAGTAGGAGGAAATTCAAGCACTCTCCGAGCTTCTCCGTCAAATCTTCTCCCCAAAGTAGCCACCCCAATCCTCTTTTTCTTCTTTTTCACTGGGTCTTTATTCCCCAGCAAGGTCTTGAGATCCTCCTGACCTTTAGCCAAGGTTGTCAGGAGTTGCTGAAACTGTGCATTCTGAGCTTGTAGGTCTTTGACTGTTTGCTCGAGATCCATCCTACTGAAATAAACAACAGATAGATAAGGAAACCTGGAGTGAGACCTGCTTATGCACATGATGAATGGTATGCTTATGTATGCAATGCATTCAAGGATTCAGGACATTCAAAATTGTTTCAGACAAAGAAGAACGCACGTCATATTAATAAGAAGAAAGTTGTTAGTACATAAATGCCCCATGGGCCAAATATTACAAAATAAACTTCTTAAGGCAGAAAGACATTGCGCATCCTCTTTGGTGCGATGTAGGTGTTGAGGGCCTCTTGCTCGTGGAGTCGGCGGGTAAGCTCTAGAACCTTCTTTTCACTGGCGTAGAAGCTAGCCTCAAAAGTATTCCGTTCCTCCTTGAGCTGAATCCAACTTTTCTGCATTTCCTCCCATGATGTAGGCATGTCTGGATGTAGGATGGTGTAGGGGACCTCTCCTTCATTGACGGGCTCTTTAATCACTGGGAGTACATGAGGATAAGGCATCATTAGACTTTGGGCTCGGGCTCGTACCCACTTGAGATAGGGCTCAAGAGGGATGGAGTTCTTGTGTCCCAGAGTCTTGCTATCAACCTTGTTGAGTTTTCCCCAAGCTCTGATGAATCTTTGGCGAAGTCCTTGCGCATTGTTGTCGAAGTCAAAAACTAAACTAGGAGTCAACATATCATGAGGGCCATCCCTCCGTGCATATCCAAATTGCCTCAAAGCTAGGCAAGGGTTGTAGGTGATACCCCCCCTAATTCCAAGTAAAGGAACATTAGGAAACTCTCCGCAACGATCGACAATGATGACATTTTCTCTGGACCGAGAACACCAATGCACATCAGAATGAGTAAGAGTCATCAACCGTTGGGACCACCTTGTACCTTGGTCATTCTTCAAGACAGATTGTGGAAGGTGCGAAATAAACCACCTTGCAAGGAAAGGAGTACAACACATGAGAACACCCCTCTTTCTCATTGTTCGTGTGTAAAATGAGTGAAGGATGTCCCCAAGCAATGTTGGTATTGGATTTCTGGACAAGAAGATTTTGACGGCGTTGACATCTACCAATTGGTCAGGATTTGGGAACAAGACCAATCCATAGATAAGGAGTGCCACAATCTCTTCAAAGGCTTGTAGGTCCAATGAATTCCAACATTCTTGTGCCTTCTCAAACAAGAATTTTGCTAAGAATCCCTTGACGCCGCTTCTGGTTTCCCAGTGCCCCTTGATGTCGGATGGTTGTAGATGTAATGGTCGAGCAACATCTTCCGGCTTTGGTTCCTTTTCCGTACCGTTGAAGGGTAGTTGATTAAGGATAGGAAATCTCAGGAGTTGAGAAAACTCCTCCAAAGTGGGTACCAACTGATAATCAGGGAAAGTGAAACAGTGGTGCAGAGGGTCAAAGAACTGGAATAGCACTTTCATCATGTCTTCTTCAATGTTGGTGTTGACTAGGCTGAGTAGTCTTCCATGTCTTTCACTGAAGGATGAGCTTTCTGGAATTCTTGAGGTGAGCTCCTTGAGTTGAGGAGAGATTCTCACAAGGTTGACTTGAATGGTGTTTCTGCGAGGAACTTCCATGACCTACAAAACAGGAACAAAGATGAAGATCCAAACCCTTGAAATGGTTAGTGAATGCATATGATGTTTTATGATGTTTATGATGTATGCACAAAACATATGTACAAGCAAATCACACCAAACCCTAGTTTCAGGCTTGCATGGGGTTTCATAGGTAAGTACCCTCTTGAGTGGAGTTGGCTTAAAAACCTGTCCTATAAATAGTAACCGGGTTCTAAGGAGCTCAATATCACTGGATTGTTTTCGTTGTTCATGGTTTTGGTTTAGCCACTTAACTAGCGACCAAAATATTCCAAGAAAACAACCCTCAATGAGTGTAGTATCGAGTATCTACCAACTTCGGACTGCACCAAAGCCGATCATCTCACTACCCCTAATAAAAAGGCCAAGATGGTCAAGTAAGGTTCTAGGTCATCAGTGCTTAGTGACATCACTCAGCGGCCCCGTACTCTCCTTGATTGAACTCAAGGGTTACCGGTACTCACAAATATGTCGCACTAATATAGCTATTGCTTCGACCGTGTCGGTATACCCCACACAGTTTCCACAACGTATTGCTATCTATGAATGTTTCCCAAAATCCGGGTGTAGGATTGTAAACCCAAACAATAGAGCCATGATATAAAGCAAACAATTCAAACAATTTGTCATGCAAGAGGGTGATCTAAGCCCTAAGGTTACTCCACTTTTAAAAAGCATCCCCAGCAGAGTCGCCAGTTCTGTGATACGGTGGGAGAACTGACTATGGTTTTGCGTTTTGTTTTCGCAAATGTTTCGGTTGAGCAAGAGTCGCCACCGACTTTTTATTTTATCCTAAGGAAAGGTTTAAAAAGCACAGCAAAAACCTTTGAGATTTTTCTTGGGTTCGGGGAGTAGATTATAGAAAGGGAAGGTATTAGCACCCTTTCTATCCATGGTTATCCATGGGCTCTTAGGTACTTGCTTAGATCAACTTGCCTTGGTTTTCAATTGTTTGAAATGGTGCTTGGTGTGTGTTTTTGAAAATGTTTTGAAAAGATGCCTTGTATAGGCTACCCTTGTAACAATTCTTTACTCGAATGTTTTACAAAAGGTGTTTTGTCTTTTGAAAAGATGTTTCAAGGTTTTTGAAAGTTTGTTTTGAAAGTGTTTGTGAAGTGTAGTTTGAAATTAGGCAAGTGTTTTCTTTGCAAATTAACAAGTACTTAAGAGTTTATCTATCCTAAAGTTTCCTCAAAGATTTTTGTCATGTTTTAAACCTTTTTGACAATTTTGTTCCACCATTATATTTGGTGGACAATCTTGTCTTAGGAGGTGAAAGGGACGGGCGCGGGTCATCGTTTAGACCATAATTGCAATAGTGTTAAATGTCTTTGGGCAATTTTTCTTTAAAAGGGACTTGATCATTCATTTAGGCAACATTTTGAGGGACTATGACCATTTGATTGTTTGTTTTACCCAAAGAAATTCAACATGCAATATGGCCCAATTATCTGAAGGCAACAAAGTGGAATACCCTAGGGGTGCAAGTGTGAAATGTGTTGTTCATTTTCATGCTTATTTATTTTGAAATTAGGTCCAACTATTTTGTTCGTTTTATTCGCATACAAACCCTAATTCTAGCATAATATGTTTAGAAAGCATTAAAGTGCGAAATTTAAATTCCACACTATTACAACACAATAATATGGGGAGGGGGGTACAATGTTTCAAATGGGGTATATTTAGACAAGAAATTAAACCTAGCTATTACATCATTTCCTTTGAATATTTACAATACAAATAATTGCATAATTAAATGGAAATTGAAATAAACATGCAAAATGTAAAAAGAATTTTTTATGTGTATGAAAAAAAGAATATTATTTATGTGAAAATAAAAAGAGAAATAAAAAGGTATTATTTTTGGAGTATTTTCAAATTTAGGGCAAAACCCTAATTTTAATCAAAATGGTATTAGTTAATTAATTCATATAATATTTACTAATTACATACAAAAATAAAATAAAATGTAGTATATTTATAAAAATGTATTTTTAGTGTTAAATATTAATAAAAATAAAAATATGTTTATTTTGATATTTTTACCCTAAATGAATTAATATATATATATATGTATATTTATATTATTTACAAGATATGTATTATATATATTAATTAATAATATTTAATATTAAAATAAAAAAAAAGTATTTTTTCTATAAAATATTTTCAGGAAGTAAAAATAAGATAAAAGTGTATAAAATATATTTGTGCTATTTTAGTATTTTAAACAAAAAGTATATATTTATTCATTTATGTACAAACTAGAAAAAAATCAAATAAATACCTAATAAATTCAAAAATGATGAGAAAAAATATTTTTATATTTTTAATATGCTGAGAAAAAATAAATGAGTCAATTAAAAAAAGAAAAAGTCAAAAAGTATTAAAAATAAAGCAAATGGGCTCAGGGGGTGTAAAACCAAAAAGGTGGTGTGAACAAGAAAATCACTCAGGCCCAGCCCAAGAAGACATTGTCTTCAACCTTCAGACAAAACCAGTTCAAAAACGCGCGCCCTTCTTCTCAATCTTCTAACTCCTGATTCCTGGCTTATTAATGAAAACTCATAACATAAAAAATGTTCAGCATCAAGAGACGAATCCAACCATATGCAGAACTTGATCTAACTCCATAAGATGAGGGAGAATTTCTTCTCCCCCAAATCCTAACCTAGATTTTCTGCCATTTTCAAACCTTAAATTCTCACAGCTCAAGCAAAAGAAATGAAAAGTAAAAACATGTACATGTTCAGTGGCATGAGTAGAACATTGTTTATTCACAAACTTAGAGCTAATGATGCTTAATAAGAGAGATAGAAGTTCACCAAAATACCTGTTAAGTTGAAGTTCTATCTGGCAATGAGGAAGCTTTCAGTGCAAGGTGATGATTGGAAAAGCTTCCTTGAGGTCCAGGGATGCTATTCCAATGTTTACTTTGTCTTGAAAGCTTTTGAATCGTGCTAGAGCACTTCACCTGCAAAACAAGAAACTTAAAATGGTGGAACTGGTTAGAGGGATTACAGGTCGTGTTTCAAGTCATGGTTAGCTTGCATAAATGCTAGGGAATGTATGTGAACTGGTTTGGGCAAGAGAGCTTGAGGGAAATGGAAGATGGCACTCAAACTGCAGGCCTGGCCCTGTTCTTGCAGTTTGAAGATGATTCTGAGATAGGGAGTGTATGAGAGGTGTTAGGGTCGTGCAATAGCTTGGTTGAGATGTCTTAAGTGTGTTTCACAAGTTCACTTAAGTGTTTGCAAGCTGATATGAGAGTTGTGTTACAATATGCCAAGTTACTTACACTTTAAGCAACAAATGCCCAAGTTGTGTTCTAGGTCAGTAGAGGCCCCCTAATGAGCTGCATAATCCCTCCTTGATCAGAGTGTTTTGCTCATAATCTTGTGCCAATTAGATCTCATTTGTACTGCTTGGATTTTCAATTGGACATAAAGTTAACTTTTGCAAAAATGGAAGAAATGCTTTATCTATTTTGGGATTAATCCTTTAGGCAATGCTTGAACTCATGAAACAAGGCCTTGACACAAAGGTTTTGCATTTAATTATTGAGTGTCAAAGGGTTTTAGGACCTGTAATTTAGCACAAACTATGTTGACTTGAAAATGGCTTAAGTTATGAACATGTTCATGATCCATTCAAAAGTGAGTTTTTGCCCAATTGTGAAATTCGATTCTCTCAAGTTATGAGGTTGTTTGATGAGTTCTTGGACATTTTGGAAAGCTTGGGATGTGTACTACAATCCATATTTGAAATGAAATTTGAAATTCCAAGTGGAAGTGTATGGAAAATGGCCTTGAAGTGGGGTAGAAAACCTTGTCAAAATAGGTCAAAAATTCACTAAGTTAAGAATGGTTTAGTGCCCTTATTCAAAAATTTGTAACTTGAGATACAAGCCTCAAATGGGAAAACTTTGTGAATCAAAGTTGTAGATTATGCAACAAGCTACAACTTTCATGTTTTGACTTTTGTTTGAATCCAAATGGATCTTGGTGAGAAAGTGGGGCAAAGTTAGGAAAAAACTAGGGTTTTTTATAACTTAGAAAAATTCTAAGTTATGAAAAATTCAAATTTCTAACCCTAATTTGCATTTTGTGATTTCTTGGTGAACAAGTTTCATGATTTGGCATGTTTTGATGAAAAATGAATCTTGACTCTTGATTTTGACCAAAAAGTCAAAGTTTGACTTTTCAGTATACAGTCAAAATTGATCAATTGACTGGGAAATTCAATTGTCAATCTTGTGTACTTGGGATCTTTTGAGTTTGTTGAGCATGTCAAGATAATTCCATGGGGTCCTTGAGTCCATATGTGAGCTTGGTTTGCCATTGGCTAGGTCAAACAGTCAAAAATTGCCTTTGTGCAGTCAAAACCCTAAAAATGACCATTTTGCCCTTTTGGTGATCTGATCAAATTTCTTATGGAATTGTGATCCAAACTTGATCAAATGGTTCATAGGAGTTCATAATGTTGATGTGGATCAATTTTCATGAGGTTTGACTGTCAATTGGCCACAGTTGACTTTTTCCCCAATACAGCTGATTTCTAGGTCAACTGTCCAATTGACTGGGCAAAACTTGGAATCAAGACTTGAAACTTGATGTGGATAAACTTGGGAGTCCAATATGAAGCATGAAAGTCATCTTAGGCACTTTAGGTCAAAACATCTTGGTGCAAACACAAACCCTAATTTGGATCCATAGTGCAAGGAGAAGTCTTGAGCAGATGAAACCCTAACTGGATCTTGAGCTTAAAGGGCTTTGTGATGAGAAATCAATGAGAATTTATGCATTGCTTCCAAAAGTTCAAAATTGTAGAAGTTATGCATTGTTGAAGTTGGGAATTTTTCCAAAAGTGCCAAAAGTCAACTATCCTCAAAACTCCAATTTTTGACAAAAGGCCCCACTTTTTTACACTTGATTTTATCTTGTCACACCACACACTTGTCCTATCTTCAATTTCATGAGCAATTATTAATTTTTCTATTTTATTTGATTTTTATTAATTTAATTCATTTTTAATCAATTTAAATCAATTTAAATCAAAATAAAATCCAAATCTTAATAGCTTGATATCTTTTTGATCATTACAGCTTTCAATTATCATGATACACCCAATCAAATTCGTGCCAAGCCATATCATGCATAAAATCTTGGATTTAGAAAGAACTTGAAAGCCTTTAATGGAGGAATCATATCATATCTCAAATCATCAATTCACATGGATTGAAGCCCAAATTTTTAACCTAATTCATTCCTTATTACTCATACAAGGCAAAGACATCAATGACACGACCTAAAATCTGCAAAAACAGCCAAACCAAAACTGAAAAAAGCTTGAAAAAAGTGGAGATCGAAATCTTGTTTGGAGACCAATTCAAGGCAAAAGCTCAACGATATCTTCTTGCTAGCCATTCACTGAAGCTAAAGCAATCACTCACGAGCCCTGAATCACCTCCAAACGCATTGTAAGTCGCTTGAAACTCTGGCCTATACATGGAATTGTAACCTTGGATTCTTGCATCTTTTTGACAAAACGTTGGTATATTCATGACTCTTATGTGATTTCTAAGCATTCTGCATTATTTGATTTCGTTTTCATGGCCTGTAACGTAACACCCGAACCTAGGGTCTCCATTCCTTGTTTTTAGGCGTTTGCTATGCAGGAAAAATTGGGACAAATAATTGGTATAGAAATGCTCAGGAGGGAGAGACGAAGAAGACGACCATGTGTCTTCTCCCTATTGGTTGATTTAAATCTCGCGCTATTTTTTTTTATTTTCCAGGCATTTGTTTTGTTTTCCAATATAATGATTGTCACCTAATCCCATAACAAAAGAAACACAGTGGCGTGGTGGTTAGTGAGCTTGTACAAAGTCCTATGGGACCTGGGTTCGAATCCCAGGTCCCCCAAATTGCTTGTTATATTTTTTCAATAGGTATTCTCATACAACGTCCAAAGCATGGTCTACCATGTGCCTCGGGTCTCAACATGCCAGATGGCCTCTAGGCCAAATCTAAAGGCCCAGATTGGATGTGTACCATACACTCAAGTCAACAGGCGCGCATGGAATGGCCAAAGTCAAACAAGGCTTGCTCACAAATGGGCCTCTGAAATGCTGATTTTACCTCCAGATTGGGCCCAACACCCCCTTGGGTTATTTCTTCTCCTTTTTATATTTTCATTTTATTTATTTTATTTTGATTATTATTTTTATTGTTTAATTAACCAATCAAATTCTTTTTCTTAATAAAATCAGAAAACACAAATATTATTTTTATTAATTTCATTATTTTATTTTTGTAAACAAATACTAATTTAATTAAGTTAGTTTTAATTAGATACAATTTTAATATTTTTTGCAATAAATTAAAATTAATGTAGAATATTAGGTTTTAATAATTTTAATCAATTTTATTTTATTTCCTTAAATATAAAAAACCAAAAATATTTTTATTAATTAATTAATTTAATTATTAACTTAGATTTAATTTCCATAAATTCAAAAATGACAAAAACATGCTTTCTTTCAAAAAAGGGTCAAAACCCTAAAAATGCACCGATTTAATTTCTTGCCCGCGTATCATTTTATCCAATATTGTAATTGCTTCCGGTATGTAATAACTTTTAATTAGGACTTTAATTATTTATCGCTTTATTTTTACTTTCCGCAATTTAAATTAAAGGGTTTATTTTTGGCGATGTAAATACCCGACGCCTTGTAATAGTTTAGATTTAATTTCCGCAAATTTAAATTCCGCAACTATAAACTGTTAGATGTTTGATAATAGGGAATGCATGACAAGATCAAATGTATGAACTTAAAATCAACAATAGCTCACCCATGACATGTACAGATAAAATTAACCGAACTAACACACTCGCACATGCGCACTCTTAGGGTACACCTCACTTGGTTGCCTTCGAAAGTGGTCATTGAGTATAGGAAGTTTTAGAGGTCGCCCTCTTGTCCAAAGATCATAAGTTGCCTCAAAACGGTTGCCTCGGATAAAATGATCTAAGACATTAGGGTTACCGGTAAGGCATCTTAACATTGCTTTAGTGACCATACGTCTCTTAATCGAATTGACCCGAAAAACTCCAACGACGGTGCTACCTACTCATTCATAGTGGGATAACATTGTCTAAAAGAAATTTGTACAGATTAATTCCTTTTTCGAGTAGGTAGATGGTTCTTAAGTACTTGCTCCTTTTAAAACAAAACAAAAATTTTCACACTTACACTCCTTTCAAACAAAAAACTTCTTTCAAACCCACAAACACAAAGAAAAGCAAATTTTGAAAACGCAATGAGCAAGTACCTAAGAGCCCGTGGATAACCACGGATAGAAAGGGTGCTAACACCTTCCCTTTCTATAATCTACCTCCCGAACCCGAGAAACATCTCAAAAAGGAATTTTTCTGTGCTTTTTTCCTTTCCTTGTTGGATAAAATAAAAGACGGTGGCGACTCTTGCTTACCGTGACATTTTGCAAAAATAAACATAAAACGCGAACCAGCATTCCAAAACAGTCAGTTCTTTCCCACCGATCACACCGTGGCTAAGGGGCAAGAGGACCTGAAGACTCTCCTTCTCAAAGACAAGAAAAAGAAGCCTAAGAAATCAGTAGGCGTCCTGAACTTGGGAAGAAGACTTAGAGGACCAGTCAAGGGAGATCTAGATCTTCTAACTCCATCCAACATGGGGGATAGTCATGAAGAAGACAACAATCTGGAGATTAATGAAGTTGAAGCTGACTACTCTGAGGAGTAATATCCTCCTGCTGATAACAAGTACAAACAGTTGGAGGATCTCCTCATTTCTATGGAGATTCAGCAGATACCTAGCTTGGATTTAGGAGACATTGGTTTGGTTTCTGGAGTGGTCATCCCGCCAAAGTTCAAAATCCCTACCTTTTCCATGTACGATGGAGTCTCTTTCCCTAAGATGCACCTAAAGTCTTATGTACACAAGATTCAACCATACACAACTGATCCGAAGCTTTGGATCCATTTCTTCCAAGAGAGCCTAGTAGGGACTTAACTTGAATGGTTCTATCAATTGGAGGGTTCTCGCATCCACACCTGGGAGGATTTAGCTACTGCTTTCTACAAGCAGTACCAATACAACACTGATCTTGCACCAACTCATGTGCAATTACAGAACATGACCATGCGTTCCAACAAGAGCTTCAAAGGATACGCCCAAAGGTGGAGAGATCTGGATGGTAGGGTGCAACCCCCTTTAACTGACAGGGAGCTGATTGACATCTTTATGGGAACCTTAACAAGACCTTTCTTTAATCACCTAATCGGAATCTCCTCAGCTGGGTTCACCAAAATAATACTGACCGGTGAAAGGGTTGAAGTTGGAATCAAAAGCGAAAAGATCCAAGAAGCTACACCCTCCGATGCTTAGAAAAATCCATACATTGGGAAGAAAGAGTCTGATGGTGTGTATGGTGAAAAGAGCCGTCATGACCAACATGTGGGGGCAGTCCTGATCTCTGGTTCTACGTTGCACCGGTAATAAAAAAGGGAAATCAACAAAGGCCAAACAAGCCTAAAAGACAGTTTACCAATATCAAAATGCCGCTGTCTCAAGTGCTACAATACTTGTTGAGGACGGACCTGATTACGTTGATGGGACCTCATCCAAACCCCCAAACTTCTTCTCCTAACTACAATCCTAATGCAACGTGTGCATATCCTTCCGGCAGTCCCAGGCATGATACTAACAATTGTTGGACATTGAAGTACAAGATTCATAATTTGATTGACACCAAGGAGATCGAGTTTGACCCTTCAGAGACTCCAAACGTGGTCACTGCTCCTATGCCGAATCATTGAGAGCGTTTTGTTCATTTTGAATTTTCAATTGTAATTTCTTTTGTTATTCAAACAATTATCTATTAATATCAAACTTTGTTTCATTAATGCATTGCATATGTTTGTCTTGAATTGATCCATTCATTTTCATTACATTTAAACTACGCTTTTTACTCTTTTTATGACATTCAACTCTTGCTAAAAGTTACAAGCCTTTAGAGGGAGGATGGCGATAACAATGCCATAAACTCATACAATATGCTTTTGGACAGACCTTACTGATGATGTACAGACGTTCTTTCAAATCCTAAACACTGGAGTTATAAGGAAGATAATCCCTAGTCAACCCCTTCGAGCCAAAGAAGTAGAAGTTTTCTTTTTACACAAATTGAAACCTTTAATCAAAACCTGGGGATGGCTAGTCTCTCAGTTAATTCAAATGTGTGTTCATTCGCAAACTTCCACTTCGTAATACAACGAATGGCATCAAAAACATTCCTCTGGAATCAAAAGACAGTGATGGTTCCCTACCAAATAGGCAACCATTATCTCTCAACAAGAAAAGCACACTAAGTCAAAACCTACAAAGGAGACTTAAGAAAACGGGGGCATCCCGCTGACCGTAATCTCAAAATAAGAACAATCAGGCAAAATTAGGGATAACAAATCAAAAAGAGGTCACTATGAATCCTCAACAACATGGAAAATATGGAAAAAATGACGGCCTCCCAACAAACTAAACTTGTCTGAACCATCACCAAAATGTCATTCCAGACTCAATTGGAGTATGAACGCACAATTAACTGAGTTTAGGACCGAAGAACATCACGAAGAACGGGCGGGTACAAATACACTTTGAGCCTTTATCCTTTGTTTATCAAACCGTGAACCAAGCCACATTACAACCCTTCAAAAGTCCTAATTGAAGCATGGGTTAGTTCGAAAGCATACTGTTACAAAAGGTATCCTGACTCCTGTAAGGCTTTACTCTAAATCCTGAGCTTGAATTTTCATACAAAATCTCTTTACTTGCTAAAACGCATTTTCAAAATCTCAAGACAAGCATAAACTTTGCATTATTTGAATATCGCTATTTGCATATGGCTATGACACTTCCAATGACAAATCTTCTATCAACAAGGGGGCATGACCTGTCACTATCCAACACACCTGGGGAATTCCAGTCAAGATTCCAAGAAATCTCTCAAGAAGTCTAGAATAACCAGGAGCAGGTCTCCATCTCCATCACTTGGGGCATTAAATGCGAATCCCGATAAAGGGTTACGTACAGTCAAACTTTTCCTAACAGTGCCACAAACACTTGCTACTAGGGGCAGTGATAAATCTCCCCAAAATCCTTCTCATATGATGATTCCCCAACTAGATTTTCAATCTCTGAAAACCTCTTCCCAGCTGAGTCAACTTCAAGAATCCTCGAGGATCTTCCCCAGTGAAGTCACTACCTCTCCAACAGACCGACAACAGGGTTTATTTCCCCAACAAACTACAGATTCCCCAGCTTGAGTTTGCCTCTCTGACTACTACAAATCAAAGAACCACAACTCCTCTTCCCCAGTAGACTACTCTACAATCCCTAGCAAGTTACTGTGAAGCCTGGACCCGACCAGATATCAGTTCAACTTCGACTCCCCAATAGAGCAACAGACAACTAAGACTCCTGATCTCTTTTCCCCAAGCAAGAATCAACAGTCTCTACAGAGTTTTCAATATTCCCCAACAAAATTCTCCTCGGACAATAAAACAAGAATCCCCGGTGGAAACATTCTAAGCAAAGTTTGAAGACACACCTACTCTTCAACAAGTAGTCCTGGATTTAATGACTCCCTAGCATTTGTCAAGGATTTATTTTCCCAGACAAAAAATACATTCATTAACATTTAACTTTTCATACATCCTGGTTACATACCTGACAAGTGCATACGACACAATCTCATTTATTTTGAGAACATCATTGCACCATGCATTTCATACATCATGCCATTACATACATCTAACGTTTTACCTTTTCAGGAAAAGGTCAATCAACAGATGGCTACCATCAACCATTTTCAAGTTCCAGATTAATACCTGTAACAAGTCAGGGCATTTATCTATACGACCAATTGAAGCAACCCTACACAGGTTTCTCCTATTTCCAAGATGAAGTTTTACACGGACTCGTCATCAAGCAACCCTACGCAGGTTCCTTCTCATTTTTCAAGATGAAGTTTTACACGGACTCGTCATAAAGCAACCCTACACAGGTTTCTCCTATTTATAAGATGAAGTTTTACACGGACTCGTCATGAAGCAACTCTACACAGGTTCCTTCTCATTATTCCAGATGAAGTTTTACACGGACTCGTCATGAAGCAACCCTACACAGGTTCCTTCTCATTATTCCAGATGAAGTTTAACACAGACTTGTCATCATGAAGTAATCCTACCCAGGTTCCTTCTCAGACAATTCCAGATGCATGTTTACACGGACTCATCATGAAGCAACCCTAGATAGGCCTATCATAAATTGAAGAATATTCAAGACCTCTACAGGTTCAGTTTAAATCTCTCAACGATTTATCTCGATTCTTTCCAAGTAGGCACTTTCTCTGGTTAAGATAAATCGCTCCAAGATTTATTATGATTCTTTCCAGTTAAACAAAATTAAAGACCTCTATTGGTTCAGTTTAAATCTCTCAACGGTTTATCTTGATTCTTTCCTGTAGACATTTTCTTTGGTTTAGATAAATTGCTCCAAGATTTATTCTGATTCTTTACAGACCTCTACTTGTTCAGTTTAAATCTCTCAATGGTTTATCCTGATTCTTTCCTGTAGAAAATTTATCTGGTTTAGATAAGTCACTCCAATATTTATTCTGATTCTTTCCAGTTAAAGAAAATTCAAGACTTCTACTGGTTCTGTTTAAATCTCTCAATGGTTTATCCTGATTCTTTCCCGTAGAAACTTTCTCTATTTCAGATAAGTAGCTCAAAGATTTATTATGATTCTTTCCAGTTAAAGAAAATTCAAGACCTCTACTGGTTCAATTTAAATCTCTCAATGGTTTATCCTGATTCTTTCTCGTAGACACTTTCCTCTGGTTCAAATAAATCGCTCCAAGATTTATTCTGATTCTTTTCCAATTGAAGTCAAGCTTAGACTTAGTCTAATTTCTATCAACAATCACCTTTGTATGGTGTTGTACTCCAAAATTTTCCCTCTCATTTATCAAGTATATTTTCACAAGATCTCCTTTGGTTCAAGACTGCACTAGGGTTGATCAACTCAAGACACCTCCTTAAGCATTGATGACTGAAATTAGGGTTTGAGATTGCACAAGGATAACTGAACTTTTAATGCCTCATATGACTTTAATGGATCATTATATACCCTCAAGTTTGCTCATGTCAAGTTTCAAGTCTTCGATCACATTTTTACTCAGTTAATTGATCAGTTGACCTAAAAATCAACTGTATTGGGAAAAAAGTCAACTATGGTCAATTTACAGTTAAACTTAATATTTTTTTATCCATATCAACATTGTGAACTCCTATATGTCATTTGATCAAGTTTGGACCATAATTCCTCAAGAAATTTGATCAGATCATCAAAAGGGCAAAATGGTCAAAATTAGGGTTTTGACTGAGAAAGGGCAATTTCTGTTTTTTGACCTAGCAAATGGTTATTTGGTTTGAGACATGATCTCAAGGTTTCAAATGCATAATTTTGACCTAATGGTATGACTCAAAACTTCCCTCAAGATCAATTGATTGATAGTTGATTTTCAGTCAACTGATCAAAAGTCAATTGTATACTAAAAAGTCAAACTTTGACTTTTTGGTCAAAATCAAGTGTCAAAGATCACAATTCATCAAAACATGTCAAAATATGAAACTTTTTCATCAAGAAATAAAAAATTCAAGATTTCATTTTGAAAAATCAAAGTTTCCAAACTTAGAAATTTTTTCAAGTGTTGAAAACTTCATATTTTTTCACAACTTTGAGCCAATTTTTCACCATGATGCAAGATGATTCAAAAGAAACTTTCAACATGAAATTTATAGATCTCAATGATATCTAAAACATTTATTTACACAACTCCTCCTAAAAATTCTTGAATCTCAAGTTATTAATCCATGAAATCATGGTCATGAAACTAAAACACTTAGTGAAATTTTGAGCATTTTGGTTAGGATTTTGACCTAACTTCTGAGCCAAGTTTCACATAGTTTCATTTGGATTTTGCAAAGGTGATTCAAAGAGGGGTTGTATATAACATTACAAGATTTATAAAAAGTCATAGAACTCCTTGAGATCATTTGTGAGCAAGGAGAATCAAAGGTCAAAAGTTAGGGTTTAAAGTTGTTTTACAAGGCAGGATTTTGTGATGAACAAGAATTCAAATCCATGCTAGGCTGCACAATCTTTGCTTTGAAGGCCTCAAACTTTCTTGTCACTCCATAATTAAATGTTTGCACGGCTGTTAGAGGCTCTAATCTAAGCATTTAATGCATTGCCCATGCTTAATGCCATTTTGGGAAGAAAGTGCACACTGCCATTTTGGGAAGAAACTGCACACTGCCATTTTGGAAAAGTAGCATTTTTGCACAAAATCAATTCTTGAGCTTTACACTTGTTTTCTTCTGATCACACACAACCTATAACCCAAAAGAAACTTGTCTAAAGCCTCTTAGAACTCAGGCCATGCTTGTACTATGCATTGAAACCATATTCCCACTTTTCTTCAAAATCAAGTAACATAGCCATAAGTCTATATCTTGCACTTCTGACCCTATCAAGTACTAGAACCTTTTACTTACTTATGCACAAGTTGTTCGCATCAAAACACACGAATACACAAGCTCCAAAACTTCCCCAAACTCAAAACTGCATCACAAACCACTATTGTTGCATCTTCTGACCAAGAACTTCAAACTTCCATTTCACTTGTGCATTTCTTGGCCTTTTGCTTCCAAAAGCTTCCAAACATCATACATAAGCCACCCCTGTCCCTGTTACACGACTGTAACACCTCTTCATCCATTTCCAAGTTCAAAAACAGAGCATCACAGTTGGACTTCTCCAGACCATTCCAACCATCTTCAACTCAAGTCAACCATTGCATTAGCTTCCTAGAGGTCCAAGGAAGCTAATCTGATCATCATCATCACTTGAAACAAGCTCAAACTCATTTCACGATTTCCAGTTTTGAGGTATTTTTCTTGAACTTATATCTCATTATTTAGGCATTGTTTGGCTTGTATTTGTGAAGATAGAATGTAGATATCATTGCCCTGAAACTAGAATTTTTTTTATTAATAACCATGTATTAAAATAATATTTCGTAAATAACCGGGTTTCGGAAAAAATTACGCAAATAACCATGTTTGAGATGGCTCCACAAAGGAGGAGCCATCTCAATTGGCGCATGCACCTCTTTTTTTAAGGGAGGCGCCATCTCACTTGGCGCCTAAGTGCTTAGGGCATGCCCTAAGCCAAGTGAGATGACGCCTATGTACAAAATTAGGGCAAAATTTTTTTTTTTTATTTTCTTTCCTGCGCGTTGCCTATTAGACAGAGATCAACAAAATGGATTTTTTATTTTAAAAAAAATAATTACATTCAACTGTTTTACATTAAAAGAACAGTAAAAAAATGGATACAAAAAATACTGGGAAAAAAAAGATACATCAGTGATCCCCCGGAACCCGGTAATGACCCCCGGTTCCGCATCCCCGTCCTCGCCTTTCTCTTGCTGGGTGCCGTCTCATTTCCTGCTGCGGCAAGGTCGATGGCCCAGCGAAGTCAATGCGATCCGAATCCATAAAATCAGTAAGATCTCCATATCTCGAAGATCCGCTCTGGTACAGTCGGTTACCCATACCCTCAAAGTTTGGTCGTGTTGGCGGTGGGTGGGGTTCCATGGTTGGTCGGTAGCATTGGTCGTCTGAGTATGGGGGGTAGAAAGGAAATGGATCTTGGGGTGTTTGGTATTGTGGATGTTGGGTTGTTTGGTGATATGGTGGTTGATGGTAGGTTTGGTCGGCTTGGTCATAATCTTCTGACATTCCCATATCAGGGCTAAGGCTGGATGTTAAGGGCGCCATATTGGGATATGTGGAAGACTGAAATTGTGTCTGGGGTATGTGGGTGTGCTGGTATTGGGGTTGGTATTGTGGTTGGGTTTGAGGCATATCCGGGTATTGGTAGTTTGGCGGTGATTGTGGTTGGTAGTACGACATTTGATTGTAGTTGTGTTGTGGTGGGGAATGTGGTTGTGTGTTTGTTGGTCTGTTTCTTCTTGGGGGTTGGTTTGAGGTTGATGGATTTTGGGTTTGTTGATGGGGAATCGAGGGTTATGCCCATTGTGTGCGTGGGTCAACCAAGTACCTCGGATGAGACACGTGCATATCTGGGTTACTAACCGACCTGTACCACGACATATATTGATCAGTGTGTCGCATGTTACCTTGAGTAAGGAAAACCGGGGATTGCAAGATGTAGCGGTGACGCCTTTGCCACATTTTACACCATTCTGGAGCAAAGTCTTTCCAGTTGGTAAGACCCCACTGGGCGTCGACCCTTTTTAGATGCCAGGGGGACAAATCTGTTGGATCACTTGGTATCTCTTGATGCATTCCGAACTGCATCTTCACACGGTCGCTGTGGTGCATCTCCACAATGTTGAACCGAATGAGTGCAGTCTTTGCAGTCCAAGTTGCTGCATCCTCTGGGTTTGGAGAATGGCCCAAACCCAAATATGGTCTCCAGACGAACTGCGGTAAAATTTAAATCAGGTAAGCGCAAAAGTAATGTATAAATAATTAAAATGAACAAAAGTTAAAAGCTACGACGTACGTCATCTGGGCCTAAGTGATCCAACAGATTCCGGTAGAGTGCGACATTGAATCTGGGATTCTTGCCGTAATCCATACCCCTCATGCAGTACCTAAAGGAAATGAGAAACATGTTATTTTTAGCATATATTTTGGAAAGAGCAGAATAGTTATAAATGCTATAACTTAATGACTTACTTTGTTGCGTACGGGAAACCAAAAGTGTTGTTGTTGATGGAGTTTAAGGACTCCATCCTCCACCAACCCCAGGCTTGTAGTAAAAATGCGCACCCATAAAATGTACATTTTTCCTTGACTGCGTTTTTGCACAAGGAACTGTACAGGTGGGCTAATACTGCAGAACCCCAACTATATTTTCTAGTTTTTTCAAAATTTGTTAGTAAATGTAAGTACATGAAATTTACACTATTTCCCGTACTTTTGGGAAATAAAAATGTACCAAAAAGTATCATAATATACGTTCTGGCTTTTACTACTCGGTCATTCTCTGAGGAATTTTTATTTAATTCCATACTTGCATAATGCCGTTTCAGGTCAGTGAGTAGTATTCCCTGCCCTCTTGCTCCACCACCTTCTACCATGTCCCTACCCAACAGTTCTTCACACTGTGAGTTGGGTTGTTGAACCGACCCGTTCACCGCCTTACCATCGATAGGGAGGCCCAGTAGCATGTACACATCTTCGAGAGTGATGGTACATTCACCTATTGGTAGGTGAAATGTATGGGTCTCCGGTCTCCACCTCTCCAACATTGCAAGAATGAATTTTGAGTCAATGGTGCAGTTGGAGATCTTTATCACATGTCCAAAACCTGCATATTCCAGATAAGGGACAATAAATGGGTCGGGAGCCAGGTATTTGTGCGAACGGATTCTGAATCTTTGTGTATCCTGAGATCATAATTAAACAAGTGTAAGATTAATTAAGATGAACAACACGTTATTTGAAGTATGAAAAATGTATAACCAAAGAAGAGACTTACAAATGCAGCAATGTTTTCCCTTGTGCCTCTGTGAGTATCGCCCATTGTTAGAAGAGCCATTGTTCAGAATGCTTGAGAGTATGAAAGACTTAGGAAGAAATAGAGAGTATGATAGACTTAAGAAATATTTTGTAGCAGAGAGTGAGAGTTGTGTGGGTGTGAGAGATGTTTCATAAGGTATGTAGTTTGATGTAGTGGTTGCATGCCTGCGATGTGTCACATTTGCATGCTTAGGGTGTTACACATATGCATGCATGCATTTACAAAAAATGTAAGGTGTCACTCTTGCAGGCTAGGTGGCAGCCCATGCATGTATCACGATTGGATAGTAAGGGAGGCGCTATCTCACTTGGCGAAAGAGTACAAAAATGAATGGTGTCGCCACCCCATTTGGCGAATAAGAGGTGTCACTTCTTACAGCATTGGCTCAGGCTACGTGACAGCCTTTGGGATTCCTTTCTTTGTTGCATGCAAGGCCATTGGAGTTGATGGGTGGAGTCTTACACAAAACATTTATGTGTGCAGAATAGGGCCAGGATAGGTGGCAGGCTAGGTGGCTGCATAAGGCCATGCATGTATCACGATTGGACAGTAAGGGAGGCAACATCTCACTTGGCGAAAGAGTACAAAAATGAATGGTGTCACCACCCCATTTGGCGAATAAGAGGTGTCAATTCTTACAGCATTGGCTCAGGCTACGTGACAGCCTTTGGGATTCCTTTCTTTGTTGCATGCAAGGCCATTGGAGTTGATGGGTGGAGTCTTACACAAAACATTTATGTGTGCAGAATAGGGTCAGGATAGGTGGCAGGCTAGGTGGCTGCATAAGGCCATGCATGTATCACGATTGGACAGTAAGGGAGGCGCCATCTCACTTGGCGAAAGAGTACAAAAATGAATGGTGTCGCCACCCCATTTGGCGAATAAGAGGTGTCACTTCTTACAGCATTGGCTCAGGCTACGTGACAGCCTTTGGGATTCCTTTCTTTGTTGCATGCAGGCTATGGGGTTTCATTATTGCATGCTATGGGGTTTCATTATTGCATGTAATATTATTGGCAGCCTTGGGGGGTTGCATGACTTACTTAATTGAAATTTTTTGCCTTACGTTGAACATAACATTCATTCACATAATCTGTAAAATTTTCCAACCTTCGAATCAGTCATCTAACCTTCAAACATTCCAGCATTCATACCTTCATACAATCAATAAACCTAAAACATTCCAACCTTCAAACCTTAAAACAATTCTACACAATGGCCTATTCACCACAATTTGTTGTCAAAGCACATTTCAACGGTGAGACATACATGTGTCCCACAGTTGGGTTTTTGTTTAGAAACATCGACAATGTTCGATTTCTCTTAAACGGGAAAGCAAATTTCTCGTACTTTAAGAAAAGATTGGAGGCCAAACTTGAACGAGGCCCGGTATCCCATATATTTTATCAGAGTCCAGTCTTTTTTGGAAACAACCAAGTTATTTTTTATAAGGTTGAATTCAAGATGACGAGGATTTCCAGAACATGATTTCCAGCCATGTCTATTCTGGAAACGACTCTATTGAGTTGTATGTTTTGTTTCAAGAGCCTCCGGTGACACAGGAGGTAGAGCCTCCGGTGACACAGGAGGTTGATCCTTTGGAGAATGAGCAAGATGAGGTGGATGCAGTTGATGATGAAGAAGAAGATAACGAGTTAGAGTTTGATGAAATGGTGAACGACGATTCTGAAGATGATGGCATCCCAAGTATTCCTACTGACAAAATCTACACACCACCTACGCACATGACAAACTTCAACATGGGCGGAGATGAACCTTCTACGGACTTGTTTTTCCAACCGTATATGCAGTCGGATGAAAATTTAAAAGAGAAGGACAAGTTTCGTAACAGAGAGGAATGCATAAGGGCCATCAAAAAATTTCACATGCTCAACTCGGTTGATTATAAGGTGGATCGTGTAAACCCGGAAAGGTACAAGATCAAGTGTGTCCACCCTGACTGTATGTTCAAGCTGACCGCATCATACAGACTAAGGGGTGACTGCTGGGTCATAGGTTCCATGACTACCCATACTTGTGTAAGTTCCACTCAATCACAAGACCACCGAAAACTCAACCATGATCTAATCTGTCAAGAAATCCTACCCCTGGTCAGCAACGACCCTTCTTTGAAGGTGAAAACAATCATCTCCCACATCACCACGGTTTTTAACTACACTCCGTCTTACCGTAAGGCGTGGTTAGCAAAGACTAAGGCGATTGAAAGGGTGTACGGAAACTGGGAGGAGTCATACCGAGAACTTCCCTGCTACCTAAATGCACTCAAGACATATTCTCCAGGTAGTGTTTATGTTCTGGAAACATTGCCAGCGTACGCCCAAGATGGTAGTCTACTACATGGCAACGGAATATTCAGTCGCGTCTTTTGGGAATTTCAACCATGCATCACAGGGTTTGCATCATGCAAACCAATTCTACAAATTGACGGGACTTGGTTGTATGGGAAGTACAAAGGCACGCTTTTGATGGCAGTTGCACAAGATGGCAACAATAACATTTTCCCCGTTGCGTTTGCCCTTGTCGAGGGGGAGACCGGTGGTGCTTGGAGCTTTTTCCTAAAAAATCTTCGTACACACGTGGCTCCTCAACCAGATCTCTGTTTGATCTCGGACAAACATGCCTCCATTGAAAGTGCCTATAATAATCTGGCAAATGGTTGGCATGACCCTCCTTCTACGCATGTCTATTGCGTCAGGCATATCGTCCAGAATTTCTCGAGGGAGGTCAAGGAAAAAACATTGAGGAAAGCGGTGATGAATGCGGGATACGCACTGACACAGCCCACATTCAAATATTACCGCAACGAGATCCGTTTGTCTAACCCAGAAGCCGATACGTGGATCGACAATATACCGGTCGAAAAGTGGACTAGGTCATACGACAATGGCCAAAGATGGGGGCATATGACAACAAATCTTATTGAATCAATGAATGGGGTATTCAAGGGCATACGAAACCTCCCCATCACTGCCTTGGTGAAATCCACGTATTTTAGGATGGCTGCGTTATTTGCCAAAAGAGGTGAAATGTGGTATGCGGTCTTGCAATCAGGACAACTATGGAGTGAAAGCTGTATAAAATACATTAAGGCTGAAAGTGCTAAAGCCAACACTCACATGGTTACACGGTTTGACCGCCATAGCCACAACTTCATTGTGAAAGAGACAATCGACCACAATGAAGGCCTGGCAAGACAAGAATACAGGGTCATTTTACCTTCTCAATGGTGCGATTGTGGCAGGTTTCAAGCTTTTCGTATGCCTTGCTCTCATGTCATTGCCGCTTGTGCTCATAACCATCAAGACGCGCTTCAACTGCTCTCAAACGTTTATAAATCGGAAACGTTGCTCACTGTTTACAACAACAACTTTCCTTTGGTGGCAAAACCGGACTATTGGCCTGAATACAACGGCGATATAGTTTGGCACAATGACCAAATGCGAAGGAACAAGAAGGGTCGTCCCAAAAGCAGGCGCATCACAACAGAAATGGACGATCTTGACAGGTTGGAAAGAAAGTGTGGTTTATGCCGTCAGGTCGGACACAATCGCAAAAACTGTCCGAATCAGGCGTCTGGCTCGACCACATAAATTTTGTAATACAATAAATCTTTTCAATATTTGTGTTTTAAATATTATGGGTTTTCCGTTAATAAAATTGTTAACACAATTTAAGAAATTCAATATAGGAAATTACATTAGGGTTTTCGCGTACAACAATGATTAACGATATTCAATCTAGGAAATTACAACTGTTAACACAATTTCATCTGACCCATGCATCATCAGCATTACATCATTGTCTGTTTTGACTTCCTCCAACCACACATTAGGTCTTCCTGTCGCATGCGAGGTTGTTGTTCATTTTCGCTGGATCCTTCGAATTTTTTCCCCCTCGGCGATGTCTCCATCTAGCCACCGCATCAACTCCCGCTTCAGACGCTCCATGGAGTGAATGTGCCAGAATTTCATTTTCATCGCAGGTTTCATGGCGGAGAATATAACGTAACCATCTCTGCTAAAAATCATAGGCGACGTCATTACGTAAATAAGGGAGTACAAAATAAAAATACAGTGCGAGAAAGTGTGAGAAATTTCAAAGAAACGGACGAATTATTTATAAAACAGCAAAAAACCCTAGTTTTGCCCTAGGCGCCAAGTGAGATGGCGCCTCCTCTCCTTTTTAAGGAGCATGCGCCATCTCACTTGGCTAAAAGACAAGGGAGGCGCCAAGTGAGATGGCGCCTAGGGCAAAATCCTAGGTGCATGCGCCAATTGAGATGGCTCCTCCTTTGTAGAGCCATCTGAAACATGGTTATTTGCGTAATTTTTTCCGAAACTCGGTTATTTGCGAAATATTTTTTTTAATACATGGTTATTAATAAACAAAATTCCTGAAATTATACATGTCCATAAATTTCATTTATGTTGTTTAAGCATGGATAATTTTGAGTTTGAACTTGCTGAAACGTTTAGGTCAGAATTTGGTACTTTCATAAATTCATCCTTATCTCTGAATGTTAGCTTAAATTAGTTACATGGTTGGATTCGTGTTGGAAAAATACACAAGTTTCATGTTTACATTTTTGAAAATGGTTGAGGAATGAGCAAGTTTGAAATCCTTTGGCTGGAGGTAGAAGATGAAGTACAATCAGCGCAAAATATATGTTATGTATTTATTGTTGTGCCAATGTTAACGGATGTATAGCCACCCCAGTGGTAAGGCAACGCGCTGGTAACCAAGAAGGCGTGGGTTCAACACCCAGCGCGCTACCTTTTTTCCATTTTTCACATTTTCATTCTTTTTTGTCACAAACACGCACGTATGAGCCTTAATGCAACGGGCCTTGATATTTTGCTGGCTTCTAACCCCTGACCCTGCTTCAGCACCCCCTGGTCATTTGTTTCTTTATTTTATTTTATTTTTATCTTTTATTTTATTTCACTTTCATGTTTTCATTTTATTATTTTTATTATTAATGTTATTATTATTATTAATAAAAAATCAAAAAATATTTATTTTATTATTTTTACACTCATTTATATTTATTTCTCTTTATAAAATTAAAAAGAACAAAAACAATTTTCTTAGCAAATTAATTTCTCTTTTTTTTTTTTTATAAATTAATATTTAGGCTTAGGATTAATGACTACATTATTTTCTTTTATTAATTAAAATTAATTTAGAACTTATGTATTTTAATTAATTAATTTTCCTATTATTTTTATTATTCAAAGCCTTTTCATGAAAAAACCTAAAAAATCATTTTTAACTTATTATTCTTTGTTAACTAATTTATGTTTTAATTTTAGTTAATTTTCATTAATTATTTTTTTAATTAGGTCAAGACTAAACCCTTTCATAAAACCAAATAAAAATCATTTCTTTTTTCCATTTACATTCTTGCATTTATATTTTCAATTTTGTACAATATTCAATATGGTTGTAATAGTTAATTAGATTTAATTTTCTTGCAAAGTCCACATTTGTAAATTTATACACCCCCTCTCCTAATGATATAATAGTTTAGTATTTTTATTTTCCGCAATTTAATGCTTATATATAAATGCTAGTAAATTAGGGTTTGTATGAAAAGATAAAACCAATGCTTAGAAAATCCTAATGCAAGATAAATCAAGCATGAAAAAGATACACTTGCACACTTACACCCTTAGGGTAAATCCATTTTGTTGCCTTATAAAAATGGTCATAATACGTATGTAAGATGTATTAGCAAAAAAAAAACAAAATACAAGATCATAGTCCCTCGATGATGCTACAAATGTTGCCTTATGAATGATCTTAGTCCCTTAAAGAAAATGCTAAGATATCTTACAACATTGTTATTCATGACTATACGATGATCCTTTCCCGTCCCTTTTACATCCAAAGATAAGGTTTCTTACCAAATCAATGGTAAGATAACAATGTCAAAATAAAGAGGAAATAAACAAGAAAGATTTTTGAGTAGGTAGAATATTCCTAGTTGCTTACTCATTTTCAAAACATCCTTGCTATTTTCAAAACAAACACCAACACTTTCAAAACATCTTTCAAACTTGAAACATTTTTCAAAAGATCAACACTTTGTATACATTCTTACGAACAATTATTACAAAGTTTGCCTAAACGATGGCGCCTTTTCAAAAATACTTTCAAAAACCACACAAAGCAAATTTTCAAATAAAAGCAAGTGATATAGAAAGCAACTAAGAGCCCGTAGATAACTACGGATGAAAAGGGTGCTAATACCTTACCTTTTCATAATCTACCCCCCGAACTCAAGAAAACATCTCAAAGGTATTTCCTGTTCTTTTCAACCTTTCCTTTTGTATAAATGAAAAGTCGATGGCGACTCTTTCTAACCGCAACATTTACGATCAAACGTAAAACACTCATGTCAGTTCTCCTACCGCGTTACAGAACTGGCGACTCTGCTGGGGACTAAATTTAAAAGTGGGGTTACCTTAGGGCTAGATAACATTTACTTGCTTTCTTTATTTGACTTGCATGCTTTACATTATGGTTCCTTGTTTGGGCTTGCTTTGATCCTCCACCCGAATCTGGGATACCTTGTTAGGTAAGTAGACATAGATTGTGGAAACTGTATGGCGTAGACCGATATCGTTGAAACAATGGCTACGTTAGTGTGACAAATTTGTGGGTACCGATATCCCTTGTGTTGAATCGAGGAGAATACTGGGCCGCTGAGTGGCGTCATGAAGCACTAACTGACTTTAGAACCTTAATTGAACAAACTTGGCCAAATAGGACGTAGTGAGGTAACCAGTTTCAGTGGAAAGCTGAGAATTAGTTGATACTCGATAATACACTCATTGAGACTAGACTTTTGGGATATCCCGACCGCAAGAAAAGATTGATTGTGCTAGGACAATGCCTAAAAGAAGGTCAATGATATTGAGATCCCTTAGAACCCAGTTACTATTAACTAGGACAGGTTTGAGCCAACTAAACTTCAAGAGGGTACTTACCTAGAAACTCCATGCAATCCTAAGCCTAAGGAATTGTTTTTGCCTTGTGTGCATATGTTTACTTGTACATAACATCATACGCAATCTCACTAACCATTTCAAGAATTTAGGAATTTATCTTTGTTTTTATTTTGTAGGCCATGAACTCCTTCCGAAGAAACACCATCCGAATCAACTTCGTGAAAGCACACCCTCAGCTCCAAGAGTTACATCAAGGGTGCCTGGAGATTCTCATTTTACCAAGAAATATGGACGACTCCTCAGTTTGGATACCTTCAATTTCCAAGAAGAAATGATGTGTGTGCTCTTCCAATTCTTTAATCCCATTCATCATTGCTTCACCTTTCCTGACTATCAGTTGGTACCTACACTAGAAGAGTTCTCTCTACTATTAGGAGTGCCCGTGCTTTATCAGATACCGTTCATCGGTCTAGAAGGGATCCCAAAACCTGAGGTCATGGCCGAAGCTCTACATCTGAAGAGAGATGACATCATAGAAAATTGGGAGGCTAGAAGTGGACTCAAAGGGTTCCTATCCAAATATCTATTAGAGAAAGCCCGTTCTTTCTAGGAAGATATGGATTTTCAAGCCTTTGAAGATGTCCCTACCCTTCTCATCTATGGTCTGGTTCTTTTCCCCAACTCGGACCAATTCATAGATGTAAATGCCATCAAAGTCTTTCTCTCCCATAATCCTATACCTACCTTGTTCGGAGACATCTTACATTACATCCATACCCGCACCATGATAAAAAGAGGTGCCCTTTTGTGTTGTATTCCCCTACTCGCCAAGTGGTTCATTTCACAACTACCTCGACCAACATTGAGGAACGAGCAAAGATTGACATAGTCTCAAAGGATGATGTCCCTCACCCACTCTAATATTCATTGGTGTTCAAGATCCTCGAATGATACTTCTATCATTGGCCGTTATGGGGAATTCCCTAACATCCCTCTACTTGGTGTTAGGGGAGGTATCACTTACAACCATTGCTTAGATTTACGACAGTTTAGGTATTCCCGGAGAGATGGTCCTCATGAGATACACATACAAGGTTTGGTGTTCGACTACAAAAGCGACGAGCAAGGCTACCGTCAGAGGTTCATGCAAGCTTGTAAGATGGTAAACAAGGTGGATAGCAAGACACTGGGGCACAAGAACTCCATCCCTCTTGAGCCTTATCTCAAATGGGCACAAGCCCGTGCTCAAAGTATTATTATGCCTTACCTCTCCATTCTCCCAGTTATCATAGAGCCTGTTGTGGAAGGAGAGGTCCCGTACACTATCCTTCATCCTAACATGCCCACCTCTCTCAAAGACTTGCAAAGGGATTGGATACAGATTAAGGAAGAGCGAGATACTTTCGAGGCCCAATTCTACGCCAGCGAGAAGGAAGTTCTGGAACTCACCAAGCAGCTTCATGAAGAGCAGAGTCTGAACGCCTACATCGCACCAAAGAGGATGCGTTCAACTTTTTTCTTCTTAGAGTTTTGTATTTTATTTCTTTCATTGTAAGCCCATAGAGGCATGATGTACTCAAACTTTAATTTATTAATATGACGTGTGTTCCTTTTTGTTTAAAGCAAATTTAAATCTCTAATTTCCTTGAAATCATTGCATATGCATCTTCATTGATCATAACATAAACAAGTTTCTTACAAAAGGTCTCCTTATCTTTATACTGTTTATTTCAGTGAGATGGATATTGAACAGACAGTAAAAGATCTCCAGACGCAGAATGCTCAGTTTCAACAAATGTTCTTGACTCTGGAAAAAGGATAAGAGGATTTGAAAACTTTACTAATCAAAGAAAAGAAGAAGAAAGCGAAGAAATCAACCGGTGTTTTGAATCTGGGAAGAAGGTTCCAAGGACAAGCCAGACAGACTCTAGACTTCGCAACATCATCAGGTGAAGGGGAAAATCAAGAAGGGAAAAACAAGGAAGTGATTGACCATCCAGAATCTGAAGAGGAATAAGAGGATGATTACTCTAAAGAGCAATATCCTCCAGCTGATGAGAAGTACAACCATCTGGAAGAGCGTCTAAGTGCAATGGAGATTCAGAAAGTGCCCGGGCTGGACTTTGAAGAGCTGGGTTTGGTGTATGGGATTGTTATTCCACCAAAGTTCAAGGCACCAGTGTCTTCTAAGTACATGGGGTTTCGTGTCCCAAGATGCACCTCCGATCTTATGTGAGGAAGATACAACCTCAAACTGCTGACAGAGATTTGTGGGTCCACTTCTTTCAGGATAGTCTTTCCGGGACTCAGCTAGATTGGTTCTATAAATTGGAGAGGGACAATATCCATAATTGGTAAGACCTGGCCGCTGCTTTTTATAAGCAGTATCAGTATAATGCAGACCTTGCTCCCACCTGTACTCAACTCCAGAGTCTGGCTATGGGTTTGAGCGAGGGTTTCAAAGACTATGCTCAGAAGTGGAGGGACTTATCAGGAAGAGTCCAGCCTCCCCTGTCTGACAGGGAGCTAGTGGACATGTTTCTGGGTACCCTATCCGGTCCTTTCTTTAATCATCTAATTGGAAGTTCCTCAGCCGACTTCATTGAATTAATCTTGACCGGGGAGAGAGTGGAAGCTGGAATTAAGAGTGGGGAGATCCAAAAGGACGCATCCTCCAGTGCCATGAGAAAACCATCCATGGGGAAGAAAGAGGTTGGTGATACATACCATCAAAGGAATCAGGACATAACTGAACGCCTTCCAGTGGTAGGAGCCATCATGATCCCTAATCTTGCACCTACTCAATAAAGGAACAACCAGCCTAGAACGGAAAGACCCGTAAGACAATTTACCTGGATAAATATGATGTTGTCTCAAGTCTTGCCACATTTGTTGAGATCTAATCTGGTAACCTTGAGGGAAGCTCCAAAGAATCCCAACACTGCCTCTCCCCGTTACAACTCAAACGCCTGTTGTGCTTACCATTCTAAAAGTTCAGGTCATGATACAAATGACTGTTGGGTTTTGAAAAACAAGGTGCAAGACCTTCTCGAGGCAAAAGAGATTGAATTTGACGCTCCTAAGATCCCAAATGTTATCATCGCTCCTATGCCCAAGCACGACCGTGATGTTAACGCTGCTGAAGATGATGTGTTTATTACTGTTGTTAATGAGATTATTACTCCTCTCCTAACTGTCAAGAGGAACCTGTTGAAGGCCTGTTTATTTCCAGGCTATGGCGAAGGCTGCCACCTCTGTTTATCCCTACCAACTGGTTGTCATTTATTGAAAGCAGGTGTCCAACGCTTAATGGATGACAAAGAGATTTTGTTTGAAAAGACTCCCGTTCCAACCATTTCTTACAAGGATGTTTCAATAGTAACCATTTCCGCCAATCCTTCCAGGGTATCCACCAAAAGACCCGTTAGGATTACATATGTTCCAAAGCTGACTCCACTGATAATTACTATGCCAGGGCCAATCCCATACTTCTCAGATAAAACTGTCCCCTGGAACTATGGGTGTGACGTCTACTACCACGACGTAAAGCAAGATTGGTTGGCTGATGAAGACTCAATTTTTGAGAGGGCTGACCCCGACATCAGCAACATTGTGGGAACCAGCAAAATAACCAGAAGTGGAAGAGTATTCTCCCCCGAGATTGCTCCTCCGAAAACTGTTACTGGTCCTGTAATCATCCCTACTTTTGTTCCTATTGACACTACTACTACAATTCCTATGGTTACCCCTTCTAACACCCCTATCGCCAAGTCGACCGAGACTCGGGGCAAAGGCATTTTGGTTGAACCTGTCCGGATAAAGGCGCAATCAGTATCTATCCCAGAGGCCTCCAAGAAGGAGATGGAAGAAATTTTGAAAATTATAAAGAGAAGCGACTACAATGTAGTCGAACAGCTAAGGTAGACCCCTTCAAAGATCTCTATGCTAGCTTTACTGTTATGCTCCGAGGCTCATGCGAAGGCCTTGGTGAAATTTATTAAAACTGCCCATGTGCCACAGGAAACCTCTGCTGACCAATTCAAAGATTGTGTGGCCAGTTTGACCGTTGATAACGGTTTGGGCTTTTTTGATGCTGACCTGACACCTAAAGGGATGAAATACAACGAGGAGTTGCATGTCTTTGTCGAATGCATGGGCAATACTTTGGCCCATGTCTTGGTAGATATTGGTTCATCTTTGAATGTGCTGCCTAAGAAGGCTCTGGATAGACTAGACTGTGAAGGTTTGACCTTAAAACCCAGCAACATAGTGGTAAGGACCTTCGACAGTTCAAAGAGAATGGTGCACAGGGAGGTGGATATCCCCATTAAAGTTGGAACTCAGACCTTTGATTCAACTTTCTATGTAATAGATACTCGTCATTCTTATTCCTGTTTATTGGTCTGACCTTGGATTCATGACGCTGGTGTCGTCACCTCTACATTAAACCAGATGTTGAAATACCCAACCAAGGGAAAAATCATCATTGTCCATGGAGAGGAGGAATATATGGTCAGTCACCTGAACTCCTTAAGATATGTGGAAATGGATGGTGAATTCATCGAAACTCCGTGTCAGCATTCCAAGGAAGTCCCACAAACAATTTCGGCAACGAAGACTGTTTCCAAAGTTGCGAAGATTACCAGACCTCCACTGAAGATGGCTTCTCTAAAGGATGCTAAGGCAGTAGTCGAAGAAGGTGGGTGCACTATTTGGGGCCAACTCTTGGATATCCCCTACGAGTCTGGAAAATTAAGTTTGGGTTTTACTTCAGGAGCCCATAAAGTTGTTCATCGTGCTCGTACCGTGGACCACCTTTGTGCATCAGCAACCATGGAGTCAATGCAGTGGAAGATAGTGATGACAGCTGTGACCTGGAAGAATGGATTTACCCAACTATCAGTGGAGGAATAAATAATTGGAAGAATGGATTTGTCCCTATTACTTTTATCCTACAGTAATTGTCTTTAAATTCTTGTCGGACTTGTAATAATTAAACAATTTAGACTTTTAAAACCTTGTGTCTTACCTGAGGCACAACAGTCCATTTGTAAGGGTTGTTACCTCATTCTCATATGTCATCAATGAATCATGGACGTTTTTGCATGCAAATTTTACGCTATTTATTCTTATTTTTCTACATTTTTATTTCTTTCAAAGATAGCTATGCTCTTACACACACTTACATATCAAAATGCAGATCCACATCCACTCAGGATCCCATGGGTAACGATTCTGCTATGGCCTATTGTGACTTTGAAAAATCCAATCTACCAAGCCGAAGACGAAGGTGAGGAAGATTGTGAAGTGCCATGGGAACTAACCAGGTTACTACAACAGGAAGAAAGGACCATACAGCCCCACGAAGAACCGGTTGACACAATTAACTTAGGTACCGAAGAGGACAAGAAAGAAGTCAAGGTAGGTGCCAATCTGGAACCCAATACCAAGAAGCGCTTAATTCAATTACTACATGACTATGTTGAGGTATTTGCTTAGTCATACGAAGACATGCCAGGACTTGATGCTGATATCATGGTCCATCGTCTACCGACAAAAGAAGACTGCCCTCCGGTAAAATAGAAAGTTCGTCGCATGCAGGCAGACATGTCAGAGAAGATCAAGACTGAAGTCATGAAACAATTCAACGCCGAATTCTTAGTTGTCACCTCCTATCCACAATGGGTCGCCAATGTTGTTCCAGTGCCTAAAAAGGACGGTAAAGTACGCATGTGTGTGGATTACAGAGATTTGAATAGGGCAAGCCCTAAGGATGATTTCCCGCCCCCTCATATCGATATTCTGGTTGACAATACCGCACAACATAAAGTGTTCTCATTTATGGATGGTTTCTCAGGCTATAATCAAATCAAAATGGAACCTGAGGACATGGAGAAAATTACCTTCATCACAGTGGGGTATGTTCTGTTACAAAGTTATGCCATTTAGGTTGAAAAATGCTGGGGCAACCTATAAGCGCGCCATGGTAGCTCTGTTTCACGATATGATCCATCACGAAATAGAGGTCTATGTGGATGACATGATATCCAAATATAAAACTGAAGAGGAACATCTTGACCATTTACAGAAACTATTTGAAAGGATAAAGAAATACAAGCTAAGGTTGAACCCGAGTAAATGCACATTTGGAGTGAGGTCCGGTAAACTCCTAGGCTTCATCGTCAACGGTAAAGGTATCGAAGTGGACCCTGCAAAGGTAAAAGCAATACAAGAAATGCCTGCTCCTCACACCGAGAAGGAAGTCAGAGGATTCTTAGGACGGCTAAAATAGATCGCTAGGTTCATTTCTCACCTAACCGCTACTTGTGAACCAATCTTCAAATTACTGAAGAAAGATCAAGTAGTCAAATAGAATAATGAATGCCAAGCTTCCTTCGACAATCTCAAAGAGTACCTACAAGAGCCTCCTATTTTGATGTCGCCAGTCGAGGGAAGACCTTTGATCATGTATCTAACTGTCTTAGAAAATTCAACGGGGTGTGTGATGAGGCAGTATGACGAGTCTGGCCAAAAAGAGCATGCAATTTACTACCTGAGAAAAAAGATTATCGACTGTGAAACTAGATATTCACTGCTCGAGAAAACTTGTTGCGCTCTGGCATGGGCTGCTCGCCGGCTAAGATAGTATATGTTGACCCATACTAACTTATTGATATCCAAGATGAATCCAATTAAATACATATTCGAGAAGCCTGCCCTCTTTGGGAGAATAGCAAGACAGTAGATGATCATGACTGAATACGACATTTAGTACACTACCCAAAAAGCAATAAAGGGAAGTGTGCTGGTCGATCACCTTGCTCATCAGGCCGTGGATGACTACCAGTCCATGAAATTCGAGTTCCCAGATGAAGACATCATGATGGTAAACGGTTGTGAAGAATTCAGACCATATGACGGACTTGAACAAGGATCCCGATGGACCTTGGTTTTTGATGGAGCTTCCAATGCACTCAGAAATGGCATAGGTGATATGGTCATATCCCCTGAAGGATGTCATACTCCCTTCACTACAAGACTTTGTTTCAATTGTACCAATAATATGGCAGAATACGAAGTGTGTATTTTGGGTCTCAAAGCTGCCATAGATTTAGGAATCAAATCCTTAAGTGTATTTGGAGATTCAACCTTAGTCATCAGTCAGATCAAAGGAGAATGAGACACGAAGCACCCTAATCTCATCCCCTATAAAGAACATGTGTTGACATTAATCCCACATTTCGAGGAAATTACCTTTGAACATTTTCCACGAGAGGAAAATCAACTAGAGGACGCGCTAGCCACTATGTCATCCATGTTTAAACTCAAGTGGGGTAACGAGGCTCCCCAGATTACCATTGAGCGGATGGATGAACCAACTTACTGTCACAAGATCGATACTGAAGAAGTAGTGGACAAGCCTTGGTTCCATGAAGTTAAGAGGTATCTCAAGGCCCAAGAGTATTCGGATGGAGCTTCAGTCAATGATAAGAAGTTCTTGAGAAGATTCTCTGCTAAGTTCTTCCTCAGTAATGGCATTCTCTACAAGCGCAACCACGACTCTACTTTACTTCATTGCGTAGACAAGGTTGAGGCAGACAAGATCATGTCTGATCTACATGAAGGCACTTTTGGCACCCATTCTAGTGGGCATACGATGGCTAAAAAGATCCTATGGGCGGGGTACTACTGGTCTACCATGGAAACAAATTGCCATCAACATTCACGAACCTGTCACATGTGTAAGATCTATGCTGAAAAAGTACACATGCCTCCAGTTTGTCTAAACGTCCTGACTGCTCCCTGGCCATTCGCGATGTGGGGAATCAACATGATTGGAGTAGTCAAACCTACAACTTCTAATGGACACCGCTTCATCTTGGTGGCCATTGACTACTTCACGAAGTGGGTTGAGGAAACTTCTTTCGCTTCTGTTACCCAGAACATTGTGTCCTAATTCATCAAATAGAATTTCATCTGTCGGTACAGTATCTTAGAGAGAATCATCACAGACAATGGTACAAATCTTAACAATACTATGATCACCGTACTATGCACGCAATTCAAGATCCAACACGATAATTCTTCTCCTTACCGTCCAAAGATGAATGGTGTTGTCGAAGCCGCAAATAAGAACATCAAGAAGATCATACAAAAAATGACAGTGACCTACAAGGACTGGCATGAGATGTTACCATTCTCTCTCCACGGTTACCGTACCACGACGTGGACATCAACAGGGGCAACTCCTTTCTCCTTGGTATACGACATGGAAGTTGTTCTACCAATTGAAGTCCAAATACCTTCTCTGAGAATCATAAAGGATGCAAGGCTGAATGAAGATGAATGGATTCAAACTCGACTTGACTAGTTGAACTTGATCGATGATAAGAGGCTTACGGCTGTCTGTCATGGTCATATGTACCAAAAATGTATGATCAAATCTTTTAACAAGAAGGTCAGACGTCGGGTATATCGGGTTGGTGACTTGGTAATCAAGCGTATCATATTGCAACAAGGTAATCCCAGGGGAAAATGGACTCCTACATACGAAGGACCATTTGTGATCAAAAGCATTTTCTATGGTGGAGCAATGATCTTAACCACTATGGATGGCGACGACCTTCCGCACCCTATAAACGCGGACATAGTCAAAAGATACTACACATGAATAAAGACCCGCTAGGTTGACTGTCCTAGGAAAAAATTAGGACATCCCGGTGAACCAAAAAGGTTCGGGCAAAAATTAGGGATAAAATACAAAAAAATCTGTACACGACAAGCTGAAAACCCGAAAGGGCGGCTTTGGCAAAAAAGGGTATCCTGGTGGACTAAAAACCCTAAAGGGAGGTCCAGGAAAAATTTAGGGAGTTAAAGCGTATGAATATGTCCCATTATATCACCTTACAGACAACCTTTAGCATCGACTGACAAACTCAAACGGTTCTAATCAATCCAATCAGCTTCGAACAAAGCAGCAAGTGGACGAAACGCTCAGAGACACGAAATCTATAGCAGAATGGAAACCCCATGGGATTATTTCACATAGCTATCTTTTCTTTGTATCAATTATCAATTTTCTACGGCGACATTCTCTTACTAGAATGTTCGTCTCGTTGTACAAAAATACTTATTCAAGTTAATACAAAGATATTCCTTTGAAAGTGCAAAACTATTTGTTTTTTCTTTTATTTCCGTGTTTTTTTTGCAAAAACGTCCAATGATTATTTCTGAACATATGCATTTGAACGTGATCACTATTTACAAATGAGCAAAAGGGGGAATAGAAAATAGAAAGACAATCACTAATGGCTTTAAGAAATAGGATAATATCTTTAGACTATTCCATAAAATCCCCCGCAGGTACTTTTCCAGCAAGAGCGGAAAACGAGACATCCCACTACAGGATCGCTAATGCATCTTCAGTATGCAGCCTAATGGTATCAAGTGCTCTCACATCCCCGACGGAACAAAACCTCCGGTTACCGCTCCAAAGATTCCACAGTGAAAGTCGCCCAGTTTCTCAGGATTCTCCAGCAGGATTTCATGAGGTCCACAAGCAATGCATGAAGCTTCCCTTCCATAACAGAGTTTATTTCTCTAATAAATGGAAACTCATCAACACTTTAACTTCAAAATATGAAGACTTACACTTCTCATACCCAACAGTACTCAGAGATTTATTTTCCCCGACTCCAACAACACTACGACATAATAATTAATCTGTCCATACATTACATCCATACGTCATAACATTGACAACACATATGCATACAACGCAATCTCATTTATTTTGAGAAACATCACTATACCATGCATTTCATACATCATGACATTGCATGCAACTAACCTTTCATCTTTTCAGGAAAGATCAATCAACAAAAAATTATCGTCAAATTTTCAACAAGTCAAATACAGATCAATTCCCAAGAAAGGACTGGTCAACCATCTACATAACAGATATTTCCTCCAGATCCCTGCCGGTTCAGTTTAAATCCCTCAAAGATTTATTCTGATTCTTTCCCGCAGATGTCTTCTTTGGTTCAGATAAATCTCTCAATGATTTATTCTGATTCTTCTCCAGATCCCTGCCGGTTCAGTTTGAATCTCTCAACGGTTTATTCTGATTCTTTCCTGCAGATGTTTTCTCTGGTTCAGATAAATCTCTCAACTATTTATTCTGATTCTTCTCTAGATCCCTACCGGTTCAGTTTGAATCTCTCAACGGTTTATTCTGATTCTTTCCCGTAGACGTCTTCTCTGGTTCAGATAAATCTCTCAATGATTTATTCTGATTCTTCTCCAAATCCCTGCTGGTTCAGATAAATCTCTCAACGATTTATTCTGATTCTTCTCTAGATCCCTGCCGGTTCAATTTGAATCTCTCAACGGTTCATTCTGATTCCTTCCCGCAAACGTCTTCTCTGGTTCAGATAGATCTCTCAACAATTTATTCTGATTCTTCTCCAGATCCCTGTTGGTTCAGATAAATCTCTCAACGATTTATTCTGATTCTTTCTTAGTAGGCACTTTCTCTGGTTCAGATAAATCGCTCAAAGATTTACTCTGATTCTCTCCAGTTAAAGAATATTCAAGACCTCTTTTGGTTCAGTTTAAACCTCTCAACGGTTTACCCTGATACTTTCCAAATGAACACTTATGGTTCAGATAAATCGCTCCAAGATTTATTCTTATTCTTCCCAGTCAAACAACATACAAGACTTCTGCTAGTTTCAGATAAATCGCTC
This sequence comes from Vicia faba, assembly GCA_948472305.1. Classification (NCBI taxonomy): domain Eukaryota; kingdom Viridiplantae; phylum Streptophyta; class Magnoliopsida; order Fabales; family Fabaceae; genus Vicia; species Vicia faba. The sequence goes on along the minus strand of OX451735.1, from coordinate 1,474,492,850 downwards.
CAAAGATTTATTCTGGTTCTTTTCCAGTTGAAATCAAGTCCAGACTTAGTCCATTTTCTGTCAACATTCATCTTTGGATGGTATCTACAAGCCCACCTCAGAAAAATCTCCTCCATTCCTCCAAATGGCATCTATAATCTCATTCATAATTCATCTGAGTGCAAATTTCTGGGCACTCTAGTGTTCAATCATCTTCCTCCTTCAAGTCACAAATGGTGGATCCGACAATCTAACTCTTCAGGCTTAAGAAGACGGAACGGGGGCAGCTGTTGTACCCCAAAGTATTCCCTCTCATTTATCATGTATTTTCTCACAAGATCTCCTTTGGTTCAAGACTGCACTAGGGTTGATCAGCTCAAGACACCTCCTAAAGCATTGATGACTGAAATTAGGGTTTGAGATTGCACAAGGATAATTGAACTTTTAATGCCTCATATGACTTTCATGGATCATTATAGACCGTAAATATTGCTCATGTCAAGTTTCAAGTCTTGGATCACATTTTTGCTCAGTCAATTGATCAGTTGACCTAAAAATCAATTATATTGGGGAAAAAGTCAACTATGGTCAATTTACAGTCAAACTTCATAATTTTTGATCCATATAAACATTGTGAACTCCTATATGTCATTTGATCAAGTTTGTACCACAATTCCTCAAGAAATTTGATCAGATAATCAAAAGGGCAAAATGGTCAAAATTAGGGTTTTGACTGAGAAAGGGCAATTTCTGATTTTTGACCTAGCAAATGGTTATTTGGTTTGAGACATGATCTCAAGGTTTCAAATGAATAATTTTTACCTAATGGTATGACTCAAAACTTCCCTCAAGACCAATTGATTGATAGTTGATTTTCAGTCAATTGATTAAAAGTCAACTGTATACTGAAAAGTCAAACTTTGACTTTTTGGTCAAAATCAAGTGTCAAAGATCACAATTCATCAAAACATGTCAAAATATGAAACTTTTTCATCAATGAATCAAAAAGTCAAGATTTCATTTTGAAAAGTCAAAGTTTCCAAACTTAGAAATTTTTCTAAGTGTTGAAAACTTCATATTTTTTCACAACTTTGAGCTAATTTTTCACCATGATGCAAGAAGATTCAAAAGAAACTTTCAACATGAAAGTTGTAGTTCTCAATGAGATCTAAAAAATTTATTTACACAACTCCTCCTAAAAATTCTTGGATCTCAAGTTATGAATCCATGAAATCATGGTCATGAAACTAAAACACTTAGTGAAATTTTGAGCATTTTGGTCAGGATTTTGACCTAACTTCTGAGCCAAGTTTCACATAGTTCCATTTGGAATTTGCAAAAGTGATTCAAATAGGGGTTTTATATCACATTACAATCTTTCTAAAAAGTCCAAGAACTCCTTGAGATCATTTGTGATCAAGGAGAATCGAAGGTCAGAAGTTAGGGTTTCAAGTTGTTTTACAAGGCAAAATTTTGTGATGAACAAGAATTCAAATTCATGCTAGGCTGCACAATCTTTGCTTTGCAGGCCTCAAACTTGCTTGGCACTCCATAATTAAATGTTTGCGCAGATGTTAGAGACTTTAATATAAGCATTCAATGGATTGCCCATGCTTAATGCCATTTTGGGAAGAAAATGCACATTGACATTTTGGAAAAGTAGCTTTTTTGCACAAAACCAATTCTTGAGCTTTGCACTTGTTTTCTTATGATCACACACAACCTATAACCCAATATAAACTTGTCTAAAGCCTCTTGAAACTCAGGCCATGCTTGTACTATGCCTTGAAACTATATTCCCACTTTTCTTCAAAATCAAGTAACATAGCCATAAGTCTATATCTTGCACTTCTGACCCTCTCAAGTGCTAGAACATTTTCCTTACTTATGCACAAGTTGTTTGCATCAAAATACATGAATACACAAGCTCCAAAACTTCCCCAAACTCAGAACTGCATAACAAACCACCATTGTTGCATATTCTGACCAAGAACTTCAAACTTCCATTTCACTCGTGCGTTTCTTGGCCTTTTGCTTCCAAAAGCTTCCAAACATCATACATAAGTCATCCCTGTCCCTGTTACACGACTGTAACACCATCTTCATCCATTTCCAAGTTCAAAAACAGAGCATCACAGTTGGACTTCTCCAGACCATTCCAACCACCTTCAGCTCAAGCCAGCCATTACATTAGCTTCCTAGAGGTCCAAGGAAGCTAACATGTTCATCACCATCACTTAAAATAAGCTCAAACTCATTTCACGATTTCCAGTTTTGAGGTATTTTTCCTGAACTTCTATCTCATTATTTAGGCATTGTTAGGCTTGCATTTGTGAAGATAGAATATAGATATCATTGCCGTGAAACTACACATGTCCATAGATTTCATTTATGTTGCTTAAGCATGGAGAATTTTGAGTTTGAACTTGTTGAAACATTTAGGTCAAAATTTGGTACTTTCGTAAATTCATCCTTATCTCTGAATGTTAGCTTAAATTAGTTACATGGTTGGATTCGTGTTGGAAAAATGCACAAGTTTCATGTTTAAATTTTTGAAAATGGTTGAGGAATGAGCAAGTTTGAAATCCTTTGGATGGAGGTTGAAGATGAAGTACAGTTAGGGCAAAATATGTGTTATGTATTTATTGTTGTGCCAATGTTAACAGATGTATATCCACCCCAGTGGTAAGGCAGCTCGCTGGTAACCAAGAGGGCGTGGGTTCAACACCTAGCGCGCTACCTTTTTTCCATTTTCCATATTTTCATTCTTTTTTGTCACAAACACACACGCCTGGGACTCAATGCAATGGGCCTTGGTATCTTGCTGGCTTCTTACCCCTGGCCCTACTTCAGCACCCCCTGGTCATTTATTTCTTTTTTTTATTTTATTTTAATCTTTTAGTTTATTTCACTTTCATGTTTTCATTTTATTATTTATATTATTATTATTATTATTATTATTATTATTATTAATAAAAATCAAAAATATTTATTTTATTATTTTTACACTCATTTATATTTTATTTCTCTTTATAAAATTAAAAAGAACAAAAACAATTTTCTTAGCAAATTAATTTCTCTTTTTTTTTTTTATAAATTAATATTTAGGCTTAGGAATAATGACTATATTATTTTCTTTTCTTAATTAAAATTAATTTAGAACTTAGGTATTTTAATTAATTATTTTTCCTATTATTTTTATTATTCAAAGACTTTTCATGAAAAACCCCAAAAAATCATTTTTAACTTATTATTCTTTGTTAATTAATTTAGGTTTTAATTTTAGTTAATTTCCATTAATTATTTTTTTAATTAGGTCAAGACTAAACCCTTTCATAAAACCAAATAAAAATAATTTCTTTTTTCCATTTACATTCTTGTATTTTATTTTCAAATTTGTACAATATTCAATATGGTTGTAATAGTTAATTAGATTTAATTTTTTTGCAAAGTCCCCATTTGTAAATTTGTACACCCCTCCCCTAATGATGTAATAGCTTAGTATTTTTATTTTCCGCAATTTAATGCTTATATATAAATGCTAGTAAATTAGGGTCTGTATGGAAAGATAAAACCAATGCTTAGAAAACCCTAATGCAAGACAAATCAAGCATGAAAAAGATACACTTGCACACTTACACCTTTAGGGTAAATCCACTTTGTTGCCTTATGAAAATGGTCAGAATACGCATGTAAGATGTCTTAGCAAAAACAAACAAAATACAAGATCATAGTCCATCGATGACGCTACAAATGTTGTCTTATGAATGATCTTAGTCCCTTAAAGAAAATGCTAAGATATCTTACAATATTGTTATTCATGACTATACGATGACCCTTGCCCATCCATTTTACATCCAAAGATAAGATTTATTACCAAATCAGTGGTAAGATAACAATGTCAAAGGAAAGAGGAAATAAACAAGAAAGACTTTTGAGTAGGTAGAATATTCCTAGTTGCTTACTCATTTTCAAAACATCCTAGATATTTTCAAAACAAACACCAACACTTTCAAAACATCTTTCAAACTTGAAACATTTTTCAAAAGATCAACACTTTGTAGACATTCTTACGAACGAGAATTATTACAAAGTTTGCCTAAACGACGGCGCCTTTTCAAAATACTTTCAAAAACCATACAAAGCACATTTTCAAACAAAAGCAAGTGATCTAGAAAGCAACTAAGAGCCCGTAGATAACTACGAATGAAAATGGTGCTAATACCTTCCCTTTTCATAATATACCCCCCGAACTCAAGAAAACATCTCAAAGGTCTTTCCTATTCTTTTCAACCTTTCCTTTTGGATACAAGAAAATTCGGTGGCGACTCTTGCTAACCGCAACATTTGCGATCAAACGCAAAACACCCAAGTCAGTTCTCCCACCGCATTATATATGGCATCTATAAGCCCATCTCCGACAACTCTCTATCATCTTACCAAATGGAATCTGTTGTACCCCAAAATTTGCCCTCCCATATTTCTCAAGACATTTCAAGAAAGATTCACAAGTTGTTCAAGGTAGTCCAAGGGTGACCAGACAAGCTCCCTCCTAAGGCAGTCTACCTCAAAATTAGGGTTTCATATTGAATCAAGATACTTGAGTCCAAGGGATCCCAAATTCTCACCATTGTCCTAATATGTTCTCAAGATCATCCATGTCAAGTTTCAAGCCTTGCAGAGAAAATTTGCTCAGTCAATTGCTCAAATGCCTGGAAATCGACTGTGCTAGGGCAAAAGTCAACTGTGGCCCACATACAGTCAAACTTCAAGATTTTTGATCAACATCCTCACTTTGAAGTATATTTAATCACTTGATTAAGGGTTGATCATGATTCATCGAGGATTGCTCATAATTCATCAAGAACCAAAAGTTGCTAAGTTAGGGTTTTGTAGGAAAAGTCAACTCAACTTTGACCAAGCATAACTTTCTCATACTTTATGAGAAATGACCCATCCAAAGCTAATTTTAAAGAGGATGCCATTCTTTACAATCCATCTTCATCTCAGAAGTTCAAAATATGCACTCACAAGAAGTTATGAATTTGGATATTATAGGTCATTTTGAAAAGTCAACAAAAACACTTTTTTTGTCAAAGCTTCATACATGAGCATGGAATACCAAATTGATATGATACCAAAAGGGTTGCTTAGAGGACATCTCAAGATTTCTAAAAAGTCCAAGAAAACCTCCAAAGAGTCAAAATTGAGGAATTTATGCATTGGTGAAGTTGACCCTTTTTGCAAAATTGCCAAAAGTCAACTATGCCTTAAAATGTAATTTTTGCCAAATGCACCCAATCGTTTGCACTTGTTTTGAGTTGGAAACATGGTCCACGAGCCCTAGACTTTTACACTTGTCCTTATCTTATTTTTATTATTTATTTTGATTTTTATTTGAATTAAATCATTTTAAATCAAAACAAATCATAGAAAATCCAAAACATTGAAATTCAAAGATCTTGTGCTTGTTTCAGGTCTCAAATCCAGTTGGAAAGCATTTGAAATCGTGCAAAGCATTGGTGTGGACAAAAAGATTGAATTTGCCTAGTTTTAGAAAGATATTCAAAGTGAACCAAATCCAAATCAAATTCAATAATGGAGGAAGATTATGATCACATTGACAACCCTAATTCATTCCTCAGTACATAAAGAACGTGTGCAGACCAAAAGCAAGGCTAGAGAGAGGCGTGAGAACCAGAACAAAAACTTAAAAAAACAAGAAAAAATGTTGAATCAAATTACTAGTTTCAAGCAGTTACATGCCTTCCTGACCATCCCAATCACTTCCTAGGATCCCCAACAAGCGAAATTAATCAAGAATAGGTCTTTTCCAGTACCAAAACACGTTGTAAGTCATCCACGACCCCGGTTATTTCTTTAAATCGGTTTGCATAATTCTTGCACATTCATCACATTCTAATCATATATCCTTGTTCACCATCACCTATGCAAGCTTTCTGTAATATTTGATTTCATTTTTATGGCCTGTATGAGATTTCGTCATTGCTAGGTTTTTGTGCTTCGATTTGGGATTTCTTCCTATAGGCAAAATTGGGCCATGAAAGGGGCACCATTGTGTTCAACAAGGCCAGGCGAAGCTATCCATGGCCTTCGTTTTTATTTATCACGCTTGTATTGAGTTTTGAGATTTACAGGACCCGTAGCTATGGACGAACGTCCGTAGGTAAAAGTCTGAGACTTGTACCAACAAAACAAGGTTGAAGATGACTAGATGGCACCCTCCTGTTGGTCCATTCAAACTTCTGGCGCGTGTTTTTATTATTCTCCACTAACTCTCTTTTTTTGTATATTATCATTGTTGTTTATTTTATGTACAAATAGAACAAGTGGCGCAGTTGGTAGTGGAGTGTGTGGTAAGTGCTTCAGGACCTGGGTTCGAATCCCAGGTCCCCCATTCCTTTCATATTATTTTTTCTTCATTAATCAGGTGCATACAAAAGCCAAAGGACCATCATGTGTCCTCATCAGCCAGCCTGCCAAGTGGCCAGATGGCCAGATCCAAAGGCCATCAATGAAAGAGCACCAAAGGCATGGTCAAAGCAAATGCATGGGATCTCAAAAAGTCAAAATGGACCTCCTTGTTTTGGGCTCAGATTTGGATATTCACACCCCCCTCAAACTACTTTTCAGCCCCGGTTTGCAAGTTTCTTTTCTTTTTCTTTTTACATTTTGTTTTATTTAAATTTCTTTATTTGTTTTACTAACAAAATTTAATTTTTTTAACCAATCAAAAATCACATAAAAATAATTTTCACCCAATTAGACTTAGGTTTATTTTTATCAATTAATTAATTAATTTAATTAGATTTTAATTTTAGGTAAACTTTAATTTCTTTTTGCAAATAAATTAAAATTAATTAGAATAATTAGGGTTTTATTTCTAACTTAATAATATTTCCTTTTTCTTAAAATACCAAAAAAACAAAAAATAGGCCATTTATTTATTTTCATTAATTAATTTAATTAACTAATTAATTTGTTATTTAATTTAAAAACCTAACTCTTTTCTTAAAAATAATTAGAAACAACAAAAACAATTTTTCTTTTAATTAGGTTAGAAAGGGTCAAAACCCTAGTTCTCTCCCGATCTTAATTTCCTCGCGCGCGCTTTACTTTTTTTTAAATCCTATTATTGTAATTGCTCACAAGTTTTTAATAGTTAATTAGGCCTTTTATTTTCATTTCTCGCTTTATTATTTAAGGGTTTGTTTTTGGCTATGTAAATACCCGAAGCCTTGTAATAGCTTAGTTTAATTTCCGCACTTTAAATTCCGCAAAATATTAAACTGTTAGATGTATGATATTAGGATGCATGACAAGAATGTATGTAAAACTTTAAAACGGTTAGATAACCCTAAAATGTGCAAAGATAATAATCTGAAATTGAATCACTCGCACATGCGCACTCCTAGGGTACACTCCACTTCGGTTACATTCGGTAAACGGTCATTAGGTATAGGATATTTTAGTGGTCGTCCTTCTGTCTCAAAGATCAAAGTTGCCTCGGAATGGTTGCCTCGGATATGTTACCTCGAATAATTGATCTTAAGATACTAGAGTTACTACTAAGACGTCCTAACATTGCTTTAGTAACCGTACGTCCCTTTCGAATTGACCCTCAAAACTCCAACGATGATGTTACCTACTCACTAATAGTGGGATAGCACTGTCTAAAGGAAATGAACATAGAACGATTCTTTTTTCGAGTAGGTAGATTAGATTTTAAGTACTTGCTCAATCCAAACAAACTTTTTCACACTTACACTCCTTTTCAAACAAAGTTTTCAAAAACACTTCATTACACTCTTGAAGACAGAAGCAAGAGTTAAATCGAAGTCAAAGCAAAAACTTTTCAAATCACACAAACACACAAAGAAGCAATTTTGAAAATGATGAGCAAATACCTAAGAGCCCGTAGATAACTACGGATAGAAAGGGTGCTAATACCTTCCCTTTCTATAATCTACCCACGTACTCAAAAATATCTCGAAAAAGGAATTTTTCTGTGCTTTTTTCCTTTCCTTGTTGGATAAAATAAAAGTCGGTGGCGACTCTTGCTTACCACGACATTTTGCAAACACAAACGCAAAACGCAAACCAGCATTCCTAAAAAACAAGTCCCGGTTCTGGCCACCGTATCACAGAACTGGAGACTCTACTGGGGATAATAAGTGGGGTATACCTTAGGATTAGTTCATCATATTATTTTCTATTGTTTGACTTGATTGCTTTATTTTTGTGGGCTTTGTATCAGAGTTACTATAGATCCTAACCCGGATCTGAGGAACACCTTTTAGGTAAGTAGCAATAAACTGTGAGGGAACTGTACAACATAGACCGATACGGTTGAAGCAGTAGCTACCTTGATGTGGCACATTAGTTGGTACCGGTATCCCTTATGGAGGAACAAGGAGAATACGGGGCTGCTATATGGGTCGTTAAGCATCAACTGACCTTAGAACCTATAATTGACCAACTTGGCCATAGGAAGTAGTGAGATAGCCGGTCTCGGTGTAGAGCTGGGAACTGGTTGATACTCGATGCTACACTCATTGAGACCATACTCTCGAGATGGTTCTGTCTGCAAGAAAAGATTGCGTGAGCTGAAACTATGACCGATGGAAGATGGTCAATGATATTGAGAACCTCCAGAACCCGGTTACTATTATTAGGACAGGTTGAACCAACTAAACTGCAAGAGGATAGTACCTAAACTCCATGCCATCCTGAAATTTAAGGGCTATTGTGTGACTTATTTGCCTTTACCATGTTTGATACCTGCTATACCCGTTGTGTGTTTTATCATGACATTATGCATCATGACATAACATGCATATTTCATTATACTAACCATTTAAAGGTACAAGGGGATTCATCTTTGTTTTGTTTTGCAGATTATGGCTTCTATGCGCATAAATACCATTCGAGTCAACTTCGTGCAGATACCTGCTCAGCTCAGAGAGTTAGTTTCAAAAGTTCCTGATACTTATTCCTTTATTAGAAGACATGGTCATCTCCTTAGTTTGGTCACTTCCAAGTTGGATGAACAGATGATGAGCGTGTTGTTCCAGTTCTTTGATCCATTGCATCACTGTTTCACCTTCACGGACTATCAGTTAGTCCCTACTTTAGAGGAGTTTTCTGATTTACTAGGCATATCTATTCTAGAGAAGACACCCTTTACAGGTTTGGAGGAGGTTCCTAGGCCAGAGGATATTGCTTCAGCCCTACACCTAAAAAGGGTTGATGTAGTATCTAACTGGGAGACTCGGAGTGGGGTTAAAGGTTTCTTGGCTAAGTTTCTAATTGATCAAGCTCAACAGTTCTGGGATAGTTTGGACTTTCAAGCATTTGAAGACATCCTGGCTCTCCTCATCTACGGCTTGGTTCTTTTCCCGAATCCGGATGCCTTCATAGATGTGAATGTAGTTAAGATCTTCATGTCTCGTAACCCAGTGCCTACTCTCTTGGGTGATATTCTGCATGCTCTTTATACCCGTACTGTGAGGAGAAGGGGAACTCTCATGTGTTATACACCGCTACTGGCGGGGTGGTTTATTTCGCACCTCCCCAAGTCTATATTGAAGAATGAGGAAGGTGTAGGTTGGGCTTACAGAATCATATCCCTTGCTCATACAGACATCCTTTGGAGTTCTAAAGATATGGAAAGAGTAGCTGTCATTGATCGATGTGGGGAATACCCTAATGTTCCATTGCTTGGAATTCGAGGGGGTATAACCTACAATCCTTGTTTGGCTTTACGATAGTTTGGACGAGCTCGGAGAGACGGTCCTCATGAGCTGCTGCTTACAGATATTGTCTTTAACTACAAGGGGGATGTTGATGGGCATCGCTGCAAATTTATACGAGCCTGGGGCAGGGTGAACAAGTCTGACCCACATGAGCTAGGACTGAATACTTCTCTCCCGATGCAACCCTATCTCTAGTGGGTTCGAGCCTGTGCTCAAAAGTTGGGGATGCCATATGAAGCTGTTTTGCCGGTAATTATGGAGCATACTAATGAAGAAGGTGTCCCTTATACAGTCCTCCATCCCTATATGCCTACTGATCTGGGGGCATTGAAGAGATCTTGGATCCAGTTGAAGGAAGAACAGGATACCTACAGAGAGAAGTATCATGAGCAGGAGAGGAAGATCCTGAAGCTTACAAGGCAGCTTTAGAATGAGAGGACAATCAACGATTATGTCAACACGAAAGGAAAACGACCATGGGATTTCTGATGTCTTTTATTGTTTCTAGTTTAGATTTGCTTTTCAGTATTTCTTTTGTAACACCTTAAAGGCATTGTTAAACATTGTTACAAGTTTTAATCTAATAAAGTGTGTTTTATTTTGGTTTACAAATTTGAATCTCCCTAAGTCTTTGAAATCATTTCATACACATTCCATTACCATGCACCTCATCACAGGTACCATTACAGGTTTCTTATCTTCTTCTTTGTTTATTTCAGTACAACATGTCTTCTGAAACACCTACTGATCAAGCTATTAAGGCTCTTCAAGCTCAGAATGCTCAGTTCCAAGAAATGTTCTTGAACTTGGCCAAGAGTCAACAGGATTTGAAGACTCTCATCCTGAAGGACAAGAAGAAGAAGAAGAAGGTGGTTCTGCTGAATATGGGTCACAGATTTGGGAATAGATTGCGAGAGGAAGTTGATTTGTCTCATTCATCTGGAGGAGGAGAGAATCAAGAGGAAAGGAAGGGTCATAGCCTTGTGGTTTCTGACAATGACACTGATTTTGATGATGAACAGTACCCTCCTGCTGAGGATAGGTACAAACAACTTGAAGACCGTCTAAGTGCTATGGAGATTCAGAAGGTTCTCGGTTTGGACTTCGGAGATTTCGGACTGGCATCAGGGGTGGTGATTCCTCACAAGTTTAAAGCTCCGGTATTTGCTAAGTATGATGGGTTGTCCTGTCTAAAACTCCACCTCCGCTCGTACGTTAGAAAAATTCAACCCTATACTGCTGATATAAACCTGTGGGTTCATTTCTTTCAAGATAGTCTGCCAGGGACTCAACTTGAATGGTTCTATCAACTAGAAGGAGCTAATATCCGCAACTGGGAGGACCTTGCTGCTGATTTTTACAAGCAATACCAGTATAATGCCGACCTTGCTCCCACGTGTACTCAACTTCAGGGTATGTCTATGGGTGCAAGCGAAGGTTTTAAGGACTACGCTCAGAAGTGGAGAGATCTGCCGGGAAGAGTACAACCCCCTCTGTCTGATAGGGAGTTGGTAGATATGTTTCTTGGGACTTTGTCTGGTCCATATTTCAATTATTTGATTGGTAGTTCATCGTCTTGGTTCACGGAATTGATTATGACTGGGGAGAGTAGAAGCTGGTATCAGAAGTGGCAAAATACAGAAAGGTGCTTCATCAAGTACATAAAAGAAGCCTTTCAAGAAAGAATCTAGTGCAGTTTACATCTCGAGGAGCCAAAACCGACCTGAGCACCGCCAAGCAGTTAATGCGGTAGTAATATCAAGACCCACTGTTGCCCCACAATGCAACAATCAGCAAAGAATAGAGAGACCGCAAAGACAATATACTCGGCTCAGTATGACCTTGTCTAAAATTCTGTCGCAGTTATTGAAAACCAACATGGTAACTCTGAGGGAAGCTCCAAAGAATCCCAGTACCACCTCTCCGCTGTATAATCCGAACGCCCGTTGTGCCTATCACTCTGATAGCCCAGGGCATGATACCAACAACTGCTGAGCCTTGAGGAATAAGGTGCAAGATTTGATTGAAGTTAAGGAAATTAAGTTTGACGCACCAGAAAAGCCTAATGTCATGACTGCTCCTATGCCCAAGCATAAAGTAAATGTTGTGGATGATGATTCGTTTGTGGCCTCCGTGGAAGACATTTCTACTCCATTGTTGACCGTTAAGAAGAACCTATTATTGGCCGGTTTATTTCCAGGCCATGGAGAAGGTTGCCACCTATGTTCCATCCTACCTGCTGGTTGTCGTTTATTGAAGTCAGGTGTTCAACGCCTGATGGATAACAAAGAGATCTTGTTCGAGAAAACTTTGGTTCCATTGATTCCTGTTGAAGATGTTTCCATAATAACCATTTCCGCCAATCCTTCCAAGGCTTCCTCGAGAAAGCCTGTTAGGATTACATCTGTTCTGAGAGTTGCTCCATTGATCATTATTGTTCCTGGACCTATCCCTTACACTTCGGATAAGGCTGTCCCGTGGCACTATGGGGCCGATGTGTATTATCATGGGATTAAACAAGACTTGAAGGTTGAAGAGGCTGATACTGATGTCAGCAATATTGTCGGGTCTAGCAAGGTCACCCGAAGCGTAAGACTCTTCTCTCCTGAGATTTCTCCTCCGACTATTCAAAAGCATGTTGTCATTCCATCTGACAGTACGTCAGCTGCTGTTCCAATTCTTACTCCAGTTATCACCCATGTCGCCGAGTCATTTGACACTCGGGGCAAAGAAGTTACAGGTGGGCCTGCCCGGATGGAGGCACCTAAAAAAGTCATTGTTGAAACCTCTAGGCAAGAGATGGAGGAAATTTTGAAGATTATCAAGAAAAGCGACTACAACATAGTCGAACAGCTGGGGCAAACCCCGTCGAAGATCTCTATGTTATCTTTATTGTTATGCTCAGAAGCCCATGCAAAGGCTTTAGTTGCTTTCCTTAAAACTGCGCATGTGTCGCAGGAAACATTGGCTAATCAATTCAAAGACTGTATGGCTAGTTTGACCGCTGACAACGGTTTGGGTTTCTCCGAAGCAAATCTGACTGCCAAAGGAAGGAATCACAATGATGCTCTGCACGCCTCGATCGAGTGCAGGGGCACTACTTTGGCCCACGTGCTGGTGGATACTGGGTCCTCATTAAATGTTTTACCCAAGAAAGCATTAGATCGGCTGGATTGTGAAGGGTTGGTTCTGAAGCCAAGTAATATTGTGGTTAGGGCCTTTGACGGGTCCAAGAGGATGGTACATGGAGAGGTGGATGTCCCTGTTAAGGTTGGTTCCCAGACTTTTGCGTCTACGTTCTATGTGATGGACATTCGACCATCTTATTCTTGTTTGTTGGGTCGCCCATGGATTCATAAGGCTGGGGCAGTAACTTCTATGCTCCATCAGATGTTGAAATATCCAGTGAAGGGGAATATTGTTACAGTACAGGGTGAAGATGAGTACATGGTAAGTCATCTTAACTCTTTCCGGTATGTGGAGATGGATGGGGAGTTCATTGAAACCCCGTGCCAGAACTTTAAAGAAGTCCCCCAGACTCTGGCATCGACTGAAATTGTTGCTGACAAACCTCCAATGAAGATAGCTTCCCTCAAGGATGCCAGGGCTGTTATTGAAAAAGGCGGGTGTACGAATTGGGGCCAACTCCCTGACTTTGCACACAAGGCTGACAAGTTTGGTTTGGGTTTTACTGCAGAAGCTCAAAGGGTTGTTCGGCGTGCGCGGATTGGAAGACCTCCCCTGTGTATCAGTAATCCGGGAGTGAATGCAATTGGGGATGATGATGAAGAGTCAGATTTCGACAGCTGGATTTACCCGACTACCGATGATGGCCTGAACAATTGGACGGCGAAGGATTTCGTGCCCATTTCTTTTATTACACAGTAATAGACTTTTGTTTTGAGACTTGTAACAGATAATTTGAAACTTTTACGGCCCGGTGCCTTGCCCGAGACACCGTGGCTTTGTTTGTGAGGGATTATTATGTGTCATTTCCATATATCATCAATAAAGCATTGGACGTTTTCTTGCATTACAAATTTTGCGCTCCTTGTTTTTCTTTTCTATCTTGCACTTTATCAAAACAGCTATTGTCTTACACACACTCACATATCATAATACAGGTCCACATCCACTCTGGATCCCACTGATAACGACTCTGCTACTGCCAGTTATGACTTCGAAAATCCGATCAACCAAGCCGAGGACGAAGGTGAGGATGATTGTGAAGTGCTTGGGGAACTTGCAAGACTGTTACTTCAGGAAGAGAGGGCCATACAGCAGCATGAAGAGCCAGTGGAATCAGTGAATCTGGGTACAAAAGAAGACAAGAAAGAGGTCAATATAGGTGGAAATCTGGAGCCTAGTGTTAAGCAACGGTTAATATAGATGCTGCGTGACTATGTTGAGATCTTTGCCTGGTCTTATGAAGATATGCCTGGGTTGAATACCGATATCGTGGTACACCGTTTGCCAACCAAAGAAGACTGTCCTCTAGTTCCTCTGAATGTCTTGACGGCACCTTGGCCTTTTGCAATGTGGGGCATCGATATGATTGGTGAGATCAGACCTACAGCATCTAACAGGCATCGTTTCATCCTGGTAGCCATTGATTACTTTAAAAAGTGGGTTGAAGCAGCTTCCTTTGCTACAGTAACCAAGAACATCGTGGTGCAGTTTATTCGACACAATTTAATCTGTCGATACGGTGTAACAGAGAGGATCATTACGGACAATGGTACAAATCTCAATAATACGATGATCACCGAGCTCTGCAAGCAGTTCAAGATACAACATCACAACTCTTCTCCTTACCGGCCGAAAATGAATGAGGTTGTTGAAGCGGCTAATAAGAACATCAAGAATATTGTGCAGAAGATGACGGTGACCTACAAAGACTGGCATGAGATGTTACCATTCGCTCTTCATGGGTACCGTACCTCAGCGCGAACAACAACAGGGGCAACACCCTATTCCTTGGTATATGGCATGATGGCAGTCTTGCCTATTGAAGTTCAGATACCCTTTCTTCGGATTATGAAAGATGCAAGTTTGAGCGAGGACGATTGGATCCAGACCCGGCTTGATCAGCTGAACTTAATTGACGAAAAAGACTTACTGCTATTTGTCATGGTCAGACGTATCAAAAGCGGATGATCAAGGAATTTAACAAGAAAGTTAGACGATAAGAGTATCAAGTTAGGGATCTGGTGATCAAACACATCATACTACCTCAAGGTGATCCCAGGGGAAAATGGACCCCTACTTACGAAGGGCCATTTGTGGTTAAGAACATTTTCTCAGGAGGAGCCATGATTCTAACCACCATGGATAGTGACGACCTTCCTCACCCCGTCAATGCAGACATAGTGAAAAGATACTACGCATAATCAAAGACCCGCTAGGTCGACTGGCCTAGGCAAAAATAAGGGCTTCCCGGTGAACCAAAAGGGTTCGGGAAAAAATAAGGGATGAAAAAAAAAAATTGTACACCCGGCAAGTCGAAAACCTGAAAAGGCGGCTTGGGCAAAAAAGGGTATCCCGGTGGACTGAAAACCCGAAAGGGCGGTCCAGGCAAAAATTAGGGATCAAAGCGTGACACTATGTCTCATTGGATCATCTTGCAACCAGACTTCGGTATCGACTATCAAGCTCAGATGACACTAATCAATCTGATCTACCTTCAACTAAGTAGCAAAGTAATGAGACGCTCAAAGACATAGGGGCAATAGCGGAGTTGGAACTCAGTGGGATTGTTCACATAGCTGTTTTTCTTTATTTTTCACAAACTGTGTAAATTCTGTCAATCGGCGGCGTTCTCTTACTAGGACGTCAACCTCTTGTACAAAAAATTCTTATTTACAGGCCAACTTCAAAATCAATACAATTCATTTTCACAAAGAAATTTCAAATTGTTTTTCCTTTTTCTGTTTTGTTTTGCAAAGAACGTCCAATGGTTCATTTTTGATATATGCATTTGACAATAATTGTTGCTCATAAATATTTACATGTGAAATAAAAGGCGATTACTCGTGGTTTCAGGAACAGGAGCAGACAAGAAATGTCCAGACCTTACAGTTGCTCTATTCACCAGGTACAAGGATAGATCTAGCTGAAAAATATGACTAAAATACGTACACTCCCTGCAGAGTAGGAAATACCAGAATACAGTATTATCAACTCTCCCCAGCTGAGGTTCGCAACTGCGAATGAGTCGGTAAGATTCTCCCCAAGCAAAGTTCATCTATCACCAGCACTGGAAGATTATCCCCAATAGAGTCTGGAAGATTATCCCCAGTAGAGTCTGGAAGATTATCCCCAGTTAAGGCACCACTAAAAAATTATCCCCAGCGGAGCTCATTTCTTTCACAAACAAGAAAATTTTATCCCCGACAGAGTTTATCATCACCATCGATGGTAATTCATCCCCAACCGAGGGTATTTCTTCAAAATCAGCAAATCCTCAGCAGAGCATTTCTTCCCCACAAAGTCATTCTCTCACCAATGTATTCTATAGCAGGATTATTCTCCCAATCACCTTCAGTCGTTATCCCCAGCGAGCGAAACTCTTTCATTCTCCAGCATGCAGTCCAGGATGTATTTTCCCCAACTAGAGAACATCATAAAAACATTACACATTCATACATCATGACATGTGCATATGCATCATACAAAACAATCTCATTTATTTTGAGAACATCATTGCCTGATACATATCATGCATTACATACGACTAACCTT
The DNA here is from genome assembly GCA_948472305.1 of Vicia faba. Taxonomy (NCBI): domain Eukaryota; kingdom Viridiplantae; phylum Streptophyta; class Magnoliopsida; order Fabales; family Fabaceae; genus Vicia; species Vicia faba. Next base: position 1,474,476,354 of record OX451735.1, on the reverse strand, counting down.
ACCTTTCAGGAAAAATACAATCAAATTCTCACAAAGTTCAAGCTATGAAGCCCGGATCCGACCGGATAATATCTTGATTTCTACAGCATATTGTGAAGCCCGGGTTACGACCAGATAATAGTATCAGAATACCGCAAAGCCTGGATTATGACCAGATAGTGGTATCTCTTAAAAGCAAGCTATGAAGCCCGGATTTGACCAGATAATAGTTTAATCCCCAGCGAGCCGTGAAGCCCGGATTACGACCGAATAGCAGCTCAGCAAGTTACCATGAAGCCTGGATTCGACCAGATAGTGGTATATCATAAACACCAGCCGTGAAGCCCAGATTACGACCAGATAGCAGCTCAACAAGTTATTGTGAAGCCTGGATTACGACCAGATAGCAATACAACACCATGAAGCCTGGATTACGATTAGATAATGGTAGAAGACGTTGTGAAGCCTGGATTACGACCAGATAGCAACCAAGAGTACTACGAAGTCTAGATTTCGACCAGATAATGGTATATCTTTAATACAAGTTATGAAGCCCGGATTCGACCGGATAGTATCTTGATTTCTCCGAACACCATGAAGCCTGGATTTTGACCTGATAGTGGTATGAGACGTCGCGAAGCCTGGATTACGACCAAATAGCGGTAAAAGACACTGAAGCCTGGGTTACGACCAGATAACAGTGAGGGACACTGTGAAGCTTAGATTACGACCAAATAGCGGTTTACCCGACCAATTACTATGAAGCCCGGATTCGACCAGATATTAGTAGGCCCAAAACCAAAGGGAATCCCGGATTACAACCGGATAACCACTTGATTTCTTCTGAAGCCTGGATTTTGACCAGATAAGAAGTAAGGTATTGTGAAGCCTGGATTACGACCAGATAGCAGTACAAGACACCATGAAGCCTGGATTCAACTAGATAATGGTATAATACATCGTGAAACCTGGATTACGACCAAATAGCGGTACAAGACATTGTGAAGCTTGGATTTCAACCAAATAGCAGTTTACATGGACAATTACTAAGAAGCGCGGAGTCGACCGGATACTAGTGTGCCCCAAATTCAAGTTAAAGCCCGAATGTGACCGGATAACATTTGAATTCCTTCTGAAGCCTGGATTACGACCATATAAGAATTGAGAAATTGCGAAGCCTGGATTACGACCAAATAGAAAGTTTAATCTCATCTCCCCAGTAAGTCACTGTAAAGCCTGGATTACGACCAGATAGCAGTCGATCTTATCACTATGAAGCCTGGATCACGACCAGATAATAGTTCATTTTCTCCTCTTCAACTAAGAGGCGATTCCTCAGTAGAATAACGGACGACTGAAGCTCCTAAAATTCAAATTTTCTTAAGAAAACAGAAACGATTCACCAGTAGAATAACGAACGACCGAAAATCCTAAAATTCTATTTCTCCCAAGACAAAGAACATCATTCCCCAGTGGAATCTTCCTCAACAACAGGTACACAAGCTCTCGCTAAGGAATCTCTTATGCGATCGACACTTCTTCGGATGGAATCTTTAAGCCCATCTCCCATCATCAATTTCCAAATGGCATCTGTAAGCCCATTCCCGACATCACAAGACAAATATTACTTCATGCGAGTGCAGATTTCTGGGCACTCTAGTGTTCAATCATCTTCAACCCTCAGATCACGAAAGGCAGACAAGCCAATCTAAATCTTCAGGTTTAAGAAGATTGAACAGGGGCAACTATTGTACCCCAAAATTTTCCCTCCCATATTTCTCAAGACATTTCAAGAAAGATTCACAAGTTGTTCAAGGTAGTCCAAGGGTGACTAGACAAGCTCCCTCCTAAGGCAGTCTACCTCAAAATTAGGGTTTCATATTGCATCAAGATACTTGAGTCCAAGGGATCCCAAATGCTCACCATTGTCCTAATATGTTCTCAAGATAATCCATGTCAAGTTTCAAGCCTTGCAGAGAAAATTTGCTCAGTCAATTGCTCAAATGCCTGGAAATCGACTATGTAAGGCAAAGTCAACTGTGGCCCACATACAGTCAAACTTCAATATTTTTGATCAACATCCTCACTTTTAAGTATATTTCATCATTTTATCAAGGGTTGATCATGATTCATCAAGGATTGCTCATAATTCATCAAGAACCAAAAGTTGCTAAATTAGGGTTTTGTAGGAAAAGTCAACTCAACTTTGACCAAGCATAACTTTCTCATACTTTATGAGAAATGACCCATCCAAAGCTCATTTTGAAGAGGATGCCATTCTCTACAATCCATATTCAGATCCCAAGTTCAAAATATGCATTCACAAGAAGTTATGAATTTGGACATTATAGGTCATTTTGAAAAGTCAACAAAAACACTTTTTTTGTCAAAGCTTCATACATGAGCATGGAATACCAAATTGATATCAGACCAAAAGGTTTTATTAGAGGACATCTCAATCTTTATAAAAAGTCCAAGAACACCTCCAAAGAGTCAAAATTGAGGAAGTTATGCATTGGTGAAGTTGACCCTTTTTACAAAATTGCCAAAAGTCAACTATGCCTCAAAATGCAATTTTTGCCAAATGGGCCCAATCTTTTGCACTTGTTTTGAGTTGGCAACATGGTCCACGAGCCCTATCCTTTTCCACTTGTCATTTTCTTATTTTTATTATTTATTTTGATTTTTATTTGAATTAAATCATTTTAAATCAAAACAAATCATAGAAAATCCAAAACATTGAAATTCAAAGATCTTGTGCTTGTTTCAGGTCTCAAATCCAGTTGGCAAGAATTTGAAATCGTGCAAAGCATTGGTGTGGACAAAAAGATTGAATTCTCCTAGTTTTAGAAAGATATTCAAAGTGAATCAAATCTAAATCAAATTCAATAATGGAGGAAGATTATGATCACATTGACAATCCTAATTCATTCCTCGGTACATAAGGAATGTGTGCAGACCAAAAGCAAGGCTAGAAAGAGGCGTGAGAACCAGAACAAAAACTTGAAAAAACAAGAAAAAGTGTTGAATTGAATCCCTAGTTGCAAGCAATTACAGGCCTTCCTGACCATCCCAATCACTTACTGGGATCCCCAGCAAGCAAAATCAATCAAGAACAAGTCTTTTCCAGTACCAAAACACACTGTAAGTCATCCACGACCCTGGTTATTTCTTGAAATCGGTTTGCATAATTCTTGCACATTCATCACATTCTAATCATATATCCTTGTTCACCATTACCTATGCAAGCTTTATGTAATATTTGATTTCATTTTTATGGCCTGTATGAGATTTCTCCATTGCTAGGTTTTTGTGCTTCGATTTGGGATTTCTTCCTATAGGTAAAATTGGGCCATGAAAGGGGCACCATTGTGTTCATCTAGTCCAGAAAAAGCTATCCATGGAATTCGTTTTATTTATCACGCTTGTATTGAGTTTTGAGATTTACAGGACCTGTAGCTATGGATGAACGTCCGTAGGTAAACGTCTAGGACTTTTACCAACAGAACAAGTGTGAAGATGACTAGCTGGCACCCTCCTGTTGGTCCATTCAAACTTCTGGCGCGCGTTTTTATTATTCTCCACTAACTCTCTTTTTTTGTATATTATCATTGTTGTTTATTTTATGTACAAATAGAACAAGTGGCGCAGTTGGTAGTGGAGTGTGTGATAAGTGCTTCAGAACCTGGGTTCGAATCCCAGGTCCCCCATTCCTTTCATATTATTTTTTCTTCATTAATCAGGTGCATACAAAAGCCAAAGAACCATCATGCGTCCTCATCATCCAGCCTGCCAAGTGGCCAGATGGACAGATCCAAAGGCCATCAATGAAGGAGCACCAAAGGCATGGTCAAAGCAAATGCATGGGATCTCAAAAAGTCAAAACGGACCTCCTTGTTTTGGGATCAGATTTGGATATTCACACCCCCCTCAAACTACTTTTCAGGCCCAGTTTGCAAGTTTCTTTTCTTTTTCTTTTTACATTTTGTTTTATTTAAATTTCTTTATTTGTTTTACTAACAAAATTTAATTTTTTTAACCAATCAAAAATCACATAAAAATACTTTTCACCCAATTAGACTTAGGTTTATTTTTTATCAATAAATTAATTAATTTAATTAGATTTTAATTTTAGGTAAACTTTAATTTCTTTTTGCAAATAAATTAAAATTAATTAGAATAATTAGGGTTTTATTTCTAACTTAATAATATTTCCTTTTTCTTAAAATAACCAAAAAACACAAAAATAGGCCATTTATTTATTTTCATTAATTAATTTAATTAACTAATTATTTTGTTATTTAATTTAAAAACCTAACTTTTTTCTTAAAAATAATTAGAAACAACAAAAACAAATTTTCTTTTAATTAGGTTAGAAAGGGTCAAAACCCTAGTTCTCTCCCGATCTTAATTTCCTCGCGCGCGCTTTACTGTTTTATTTTTATCCTATTATCGTAATTGCTCACAAGTTTGTAATAGTTAATTAGGCCTTTTATTTTCATTTATCGCTTTATTATTTAAGGGTTTGTATGTGGCTATGTAAATACCCAAAGCCTTGTAATAGCTTAGTTTAATTTCCGCACTTTAAATTCCGCAAAATATTAAACTGTTAGATGTATGATAATAGGATGCATGACAAGAATGTATGTAAAACTTTAAAACGGTTAGATATCCCTAAAATGTGCAAAGATAATAATCTGAAATTGAATCACTCGCACATGCGCACTCCTAGGGTACACTCCACTTCGGTTGCCTTCGGTAAACGGTCATTGGGTATAGGATATTTTAGTGGTAGTCCTTCTGTCTCAAAGATCAAAGTTGCCTCGGAATGGTTGCCTCAGATATGTTGCCTCAAATAATTGATCTTAAGACACTAGGGTTACTACTAAGACGTCCTAACATTGCTTTAGTGACCGTACGTCCCTTTCGAATTGACCCTCAAAACTCAAACGATGATGCTACCTACTCACTAATAGTGGCATAGCGTTGTCTAAAGGAAACGAACATAGAACGATTCTTTTTTCGAGTAGGTAGATTAGCTTTTAAGTACTTGCTCAATCCAAACAAACTTTTTCACACTTACACTCCTTTTCAAACAAAGTTTTCAAAAACACTTCATTACACTCTTGAAGACAGAAGCAAGAGTTAAATCGAAGTCAAAACAAAAACTTTTCAAATCACACAAACACACAAAGAAGAAATTTTGGAAATGATAAGCAAATACCTAAGAGCCCGTAGATAACTAAGGATAGAAAGGGTGCTAATACCTTCCCTTTCTATAATCTACCCCCCGTACTCAGAAATATCTCGAAAAAGGAATTTTTCTGTGCTTTTTTCCTTTCCTTGTTGGATAAAATAAAAGTCGGTGGTGACTCTTGCTTACCGCGACATTTTGCAAACACAAACGCAAAATGCAAACCAGCATTCCTAACATTGCTTTAGTGACCGTACGTCCCTTTCGAATTGACCCTCAAAACTCAAACGATGATGCTACCTACTCACTAATAGTGGCATAGCGTTGTCTAAAGGAAACGAACATAGAACGATTATTTTTTCGAGTAGGTAGATTAGCTTTTAAGTACTTGCTCAATCCAAATAAACTTTTTCACACTTACACTCCTTTTTAAACAAAGTTTTCAAAAACACTTCATTACACTCTTGAAGACAGAAGCAAGAGTTAAATCGAAGTCAAAACAAAAACTTTTCAAATCACACAAACACACAAAGAAGCAATTTTGAAAATGATGAGCAAATACCTAAGAGCCCGTAGATAACTACGGATAGAAAGGGTGCTAATACCTTCCCTTTCTATAATCTACCCCTCGTACTCAGAAATATCTCGAAAAAGGAATTTTTTTGTGCTTTTTTCCTTTCCTTGTTGGATAAAATAAAAGTCGGTGGTGACTCTTGCTTACCGCGACATTTTGCAAACACAAACGCAAAATGCAAACCAGCATTCCTAAAAAACAAGTCCCGGTTCTGGCCTCCGTATCACAACATCTTTAAGCTCATTCCCTACATAATCAACCACAACTTCATCGAGTGCAAATTTCTGGGCACTATAGTGTTCAATCATCTTTCACCTTCAAGTCACGAATGGCAGATTTGCCAATCTGACTCTTCATATGTAAGAAGATTGAACAGGGGAAACTATTGTACCCCAAAATTTTCCTTCTCAATTCTCAAGGTTTTTTCTCACAAAGATTCTCAAGACTCAAGCTTGTGCAAGTGCTTTGGGATTTTCCAGTCCCAAGATTAAAAGGAAACTGTCAAAAAGAGAGAAAACAGATAAAAATAACATTTTGACAAATTTGGAGGAAATTAAGTCTCCTTTGATTTGGCATTCTTCGATTGCCTCTCAACCCCTTTCGATTGCCCAAGTTTACTGCCTACAAGCCTCATTCAATTGCTCAAAATCAGCTATCAGCAAGCTGCTTCGATTGGGCACATGCTGCCTGCTACATGCTGCATACAAGCTGCTTCGTTTGGGCACATGTTGCCTACTGCATGTTGCCTACAAGCTGCTTCGATTAGGCACATGCTGCCTGCCAACTACTTCGATTGGGCACATGTTGCCTGCTGCATGCTGCCTGCAAGCTGCTTCGATTAGGCACATACTGCCTACATGTTGTTTCGTTTGGGGCAAGCTTCGTTTGGGCCAAGAGGTGTCTTCATGCAAGATTTAACTAAAGTTTTTATTTCCCTTGAAGGAACACCCTTCGATTCAGAAAGAACTTCCCTCATGCTAAACAGACACAGGGAATTTGACTCCAGCATGCACCTTTCGTTTGGTCACGTGTGACTCCGGGAAAGCAAACCTTCGATTGGACATAAGCAATCTACATACGAAGCTTCAGTTGGAGCTTTGAGTCCCTTCGAATTAGCTTCCTTCGAATCCAAGTTGAGCCATTCGAAGTAATTTTCGTTTGGAGCAAATATGAACAAATCTCAAGACCAAATCTCACTTGCCAGGTTTACTTTGTTTCCTAATCTTTATAATCAGAAGTTTGTACAAAGGTTTTGAATTTTGTCTTTTGGATAATACTACTCTTGGCAAAAGGCTACAATCTCTTTCTTTTCATAGAAAGCACTTTTATCACAAAAGCAGCTTTCATCCTGAATCTGGCCTGAACGAAAAAGCAGGGGCCAGAAGGACAAGTCACATCTTCAGTATCCTTCGATCTCATTTTTGGAAAGAAACATAATACTTATTTCTTTCCTTTCTTTGAATCCAGTCTCCAAAGCACAATTGTTGGCCCCTCCTTTGAATCCAGCACCCAGGGCCTTCACTCAAGGTCCCACACCCCTACAAGGTTGCAGCAAGGTAAGTTACTCTTACTTTTGCATCTTTCGTTTCCAGCACATGTAAATACAAGTCCTTTTCGTTTTCAAGCATGTACATATTGTTGTTTTTTTCCTTTTTTGTTTACACCCTTTTAGCTTTGTTCTATTTCCTTTTGGTTTTTTCTTTTGTTTTCTTACAAATATTTTAAGAAGTAACTTGGAAATAAGGCAATACTAGCATGGCCTTAGGCCATGTTGCCATTTAATGCCTTAAATGAAAGAAACGGGGGAAAGGAAATAGGAAACGAAGCCTTGGGCTTCCTTGCTGACTTCCAAGGCAGGAAGGCAGAATCGAAAGGCACGCTTGCACTAAAGGCCATGAAGAATCGAAAGACAGAACCTTAGGCTGCACCACACTGTTTTCCAGGCAGAGTAGAAAGGCACAAGTTGTTGCTTCCAGGCCCAGTTGAAAGATACAACTTGCTGCTTCCAAGCCCCAGACAACCAGAATCGAAAGGATACAACTTGCTGCTGCCAAGCCCCAGACAACTAGAATCGAAAGGATACAACTTGCTGCTGCCAAGCCCCAGAGTTCCAGAATCGAAGGTAATGACCTTACTGGCACAAACTCTCATTTGAAGGTCATGCCCTTGCTGCTGCCAGCCCCCAATCGAAAGACACGCCTGCACTGGTGCCAGTCCCAATAGAAGGAAACCAAAAAGTTCCCAATCGAAGGCTTCTCCTGCCCCAATCGAAAGACACTTATTTTCACTCATTTTTCTTACTTTTATCTTATTTTTGCCTTCATTTTTTTATGCCTTTCGATATGGTTATAATAGTGTAGGATTTTATCTTTATGCATTTTATTTACTTTGTACAAATGCTAGTAATTAGGCGTGTATGGCAAGATAAAATCAACAAGTAGAAAACCCCTAATCAAGACAAAAATGCATGAAAATCAAACACACTTTGCATACATGCACCCTAAGGGTAATCCCAATTGTTTCCTATCGGAAAAATAGTCATGTCCCTCGAACATGGGCGTTTTAGCAAAGACCCTCGATTAAAGATCGTAGTCCCTCGATGACCCTCGATGTTGCCTTCGGTAAATGATCTAGTCCCTAAACAAAATTGCTAAAATGTCCCATAGGTTTCCTTCTATGACTATACAAACGTCCCAGGCCCGTACCATCACATCCAACGATGGGGCTTCTTACCAAATCAATGGTAAGATAGCTACATCTAAAGGAGGAGGAAAAGAACATTTAAGACCTTTTGAGTAGGTAGATTCGCTCCTAGTTTCTCGCTTGTTCACAACAAAAACATTTTATACACCACCACACTCATTTGAAACATTTTCAAAAGGCAACACTTTGTACGCGTTCTTATAGAAACAAGAGCCATTACAAATACACCTTTTCAAAATCACTTTCAAAATCACATTCCACAAACACCTCTTTGAACTATTTTCGAAACAAACACTTTGTACGTGTTCTTATAGAAACGAGAACCATTACAAAGACATTTTCAAAATACTTTCAAAACCCACACCACAAGCACACGTTCAAATAAAAGCAAGTGATCTAGCAAGCAACTAAGAGCCCGTAGATAACTACGGATGAAAAGGGTGCTAATACCTTCTCTTTTCATAATCTACCCCCTGAACTAAGAAAACATCTCTAAAGGTCTTTCTTGTTCTTTTCAGCCTTTCCTTATTGGATAAAAGAAAAGTCGATAGCGACTCTTGCTATCCGCAACATTTGCAAACAAACGCAAAACATCCAAGTCAGTTCTCCCATCGCGTTACACTATCTATCTATCTATCTATCTATCTATCTATCTATCTATCTATCTATCTATCTATCTATCTATCTATCTATCTATCTATCTATCTATGTATCTATCTGTCTGTCTGTCTGTCTGTCTCTCTGTTTGTCTATTTGTCTGTCTTATTTATTTTCAATTGCAAATTACTTTCAGCTTGCCATAGTTAATAAACCTTTTAAAAACTAATTATTCAAAATAAATATTTAACTTGGTATATATGCACCCTCCTCTAGATAAGTTGGCTTCATCTAGCAAGTGGTATTACGAGCTCTGGTTCATTTCTTGCATAAAAATGCTTATTAGATTATGGCTTGCAAACTTAAAGGGGCATAAAATATAGCGCCTATTTACACCGGTGAAAACTATGGTTATTGTAAAGCTTTTATGTGTATCCATATCAACTCATATGATAAAGGAGTATGGAACGCCATTATTAATGGTCTTAATCAAATTACATTTACCAATATTGATGGTGTTGTCGTACCTAAACTGAAAGCGCAATGGAATGATAATGATAAGAAGTTGTAGGCTTATGATTGGAAAGCACAAAATATTCTCGTATCCGCACTTGGAGTTTATGAATGTCATCATGTTTCCCATTGTGAGACCATAAAAGCTATGTGAGACACGTTACAAGTTACCCATGAGGGAACTAGTGAAGTCAAACAAGCTAGAGTCAATATATTAAATCAAGAGTTTGAGCTATTTCGCATGAAACATGGTGAAACTATTACAGAAATGCAAAAGAGGATCACTCATCTCATAAACCATTTGAATGCACTTAGTAAGTCGGTTTATAATGAAATTGCTACTAATAAAGTTTTGAGGTGTCTTAATGGGGAATTGTTGTACCCCAAATTTTGACCTAAGATATCGTCTCCTACCTGCATTATTACATTACATTTGTTTTGATCCATCGATTTTAAAATTCATGACTTTTTCTGGCCAAGAGCTATTTATGCTGAACATTAAATCATTTAATTGATTCGTGCTAAAACGATGTTCATTAATTATTTATTATCTAAAATTTAAATAATTGAAATTCATTTTTGATTATTATGTAGTTTAAAGATGTATAGATAATAAAATGAACATCAGAGAAGAGGCGCATTAATTGTGCGGGCAGTATTTATTTATTACTCATTATCTTAAATTTAAGTAACGGGAATTTATTCTTAGTTATTACATAATTTAAAGGTTTATGAATAATATAAGAAGCATTCGGAAAGGTTCATTGGTCAATAACGATTGTTTAATCATTCGTCGTTCTAAGTTAAATAATTGAAACCCTGTTTTAATTATTATAATTTAGTTATGAATGATGAATTAAATAATTGAAGATATTAGTTGATCAACGATAATTATTTATTTATCTGTTTATTATTTTGAATGTAGGTAATTGAAACTTGTTTTCAATTATTATTCGTTTGGAGAAATTGTAAACGATAAATAAATAAAGAAGAAGAATTTAATTGGCAAATAGTTTTCTTTTATTCATTTTCTTATTGTACAAGTTATTATGTAAACATTGTATCTATTACAATAAATTACAATAATAAATTGACAAAAACTAAAAATGAAATAAAAAAAAACTAATCTATCCTAATTCTAAAACTTCCGATCCAATGCGTTTTATCCGCTCACTTAATGTTACCTGCACAATTAAAAAGAAAGAAATTAGAATTCGAATAAACAAATAAAAAGCGAAATTATTAAAATTTCATCATTAAATGCAATGGCCGGAATCAGTTATTCTTTTTTGCAAATCACGGGATTTCTCCCGGTTCACAAAAAAGAAAGGAATTTTAAAACATATGCACAAGTTTATGTTTTCCAAAAAACTGCATGTTAAATTAATTACATTTGTTTAAAATCCCAAATGCAATTTTAAAAAGACATACAGCATAAGCATACAAAACCATGCAGTAACTACATATGCAAGCATGCTCACGTAACCATTGCCCACACAGCAGAAACAAAACAACTTTTGTATTAAAAGGAAAACATGCAGTTTGACCACATTTGCAAGTAATGTAAAAGTTCCATTTTCATCATTTTCTGGCGATTACAGTTTCAGAAAAAATGCACAGCTTATCACTCTTTTATCAAAGCCATACTGAGAGAAAAAGAGAGGGAGAAGTGTGGGATTTGCAGGCTTGGCATAGGCAGAAAGAAGGTATACAAGACAAACAAAAATATAGCCAGTAGAAATAATAACACAAAAGAAGAATAGAAACAAATTGGAGGGACAGCATAGTGCAGAATGCTCAAGAGATCCCAAAGCATTTTTCAAATTCCTGGCCTGTAGCGAAAAGAAGAGGGAAGTTGTTTTAGCATATAACAAAAGGAAAACATACAGCATATCAGATATCCAAGCCTCCAAGAAACACTTAAAAAAAATAGTTATCAAAGAAAAACATAAAAGACTCAAAAACCTGCATAATCACATACTGTCAAAAACCATTTCCAAACCTTATGGCCAAGCTTTGCAAAAATCGATTGAGCCATTAAAGCCAACATCATCATCCTGTCATCAAGAAAAAACACCAAAATAATCTCACAGAAACACAAGTTACACAACCATAAATATGGCCTAACAAACTTCTGCCCCAATTTCCATCAATCTGTCCAAACCACACAAAGATCCCTACATCCATCACCATGTCCAACTGTTACTCAACTTGAGCTTTATCCATCCAAAAACCTGAAAATTCCTAAGGCAACCGACTTGGCCTCAGTGTCAACATCATTGGCCTTTTCAAAGCATATTCCTCAAGTCCACTTCATTCAAAAATCATCATACAGTAACTCATTCAAAGAAGAAGAAGAAAACAGAAGTGCAGTATCAGTTTCAACAGAACCAAGCACAGTATCACGTTCAAGCAAGAACAGAAGAACAAGTGCAGTATCATGTTCAAAGAAGAAGAAAAAGAACAAGTGCAATAATCCATTCAAAGAGAGAAAAAAACAAAATCATCGTACAGCATCATATTCAAAGAAGAAGAAGAACAAGTGCAGTATCACACTCAAGAAGAGGAAGGAAAACAAAGTACGGTACCCAGACCAACAAGACGAAGCAATACAGTACAGTACAGTGGCAGCAAACAAAGAGAAAAATCATAAATACCAGTCACCGTTGTGCACGCTTGCCTTCTCCCCGCCGTCCGGCCTCCGTCACCCCCTAGCCTCCTCCTCCATCTCCACCTAGGTAACTCTCTTCTCTTCTTTCATTTCTTCGAATGCCCTCAAATCAGCATGAACAATCAAATATAAGAATCAGTCAGGATCAAACATAATATAAATCATAGAATCAACATGCAAAAAACCGAATTAAGTGTAACAATTGATCGCGTGCTTACCGTCTCCGCCTAGCCGTCTCATTTCTCGTTCAGTGGAGGGAAGAAGGGCCCAGAGTGGGTGGCCGTGGCAAGGAGAAACATCAAGTCCGGTGGCGAGGATGAAGAAGCAGGGCGAAGAAGATGAAGATCGTGAAGAAGAGGGAGGCGCCGTTTCTGCCTCATAATGCAACCCTAATCCCAATTGTTAAACATAACACAACCCTAATGCCACATCAAGCTGATGGGCCTCCCTTTTCCCCTTAAGCCCACGACTGGCCTTTTGCACCCCCCCTCACGTTTATGAACCGCGTTGGGCCTCCAGCTCCCTGGCCCATCCATTTTGGCTTGTTTACTCTTAACATATTTCCTTTTGCTTTTGTTTTCTAATCTTTTTTTAAGAAGTGTTATTTATATTAATTAACTAATAATTACATTTTAAAAAAAAACAAAACATGTCTAACTAGGTTTTATTTAAATAAGTTGACCTCTTAGTTTAAAATTCTTGATTTAATTTTAAAAAGATTTTATTTTTATTTCATCAAGATAAATTGCTAGTTTTTTAACTTAATTTGGAACCCCCCTTTTTTTTAAATAAGTATTTTATTTATATGCGTAAAAAAATATGGGATTTAAGGTTATCAATATTTTAGTAATTAATTAATCTTTTCTTCGTCATTATCAATAGATAAAAATCTAAAACACATAAAATAATAAAAAACTAAAAATATTTTATTTTCCCGTCTTATTAATATTAATATCAAAAATATAAAAAACTTAATAACTTAAAACTAAAAAATGTCACGTCCTCGTTAAATAATCCTTTTGATTTATCCTTATCAAAAAATGCGTAAAAAAATTAAAACACTTTCTTCCCGTTAACATTAAACAAAAAAATCATAAAAAGGCATTGTTCGCATCTTTTATTCCATCATTTAGATTATTGCTATTTAATCGTTATTCGCATATTTTTGTTCGTGTATTTATTTGTTTATTCGGTTTATGTTTAAATCCAAAGGAAAAAACAGTAAATTTGTTGACTTCATGTCTTCAAATCTAACTGCGCAAATTTTCGCATTTCATTAAAACTTAGGATAATTTTTCCTCAAACATTCACCTTTCTTCAAAATTTCAACCTTTTCAAGACTTATACCTTTTAAGCAAAAACTTCGACATTAGGTCGTCGTATCTTCAAAAACCTGTCCGTACCCCTTTTCGGCCAAAAACAATTTATTTTTAATCAAGCAATCAATTTAAATAAAACAGATATTTCAAAAGGTTCCTATAGAGTACTATAGATATATTGGGTGCTAGTACCTTCCCATTGTATAACCAACCCCCGAACCATAAGATCTCTTTTCAAAAACGCTTTGTATTTTATTATTATTTACATTGCATATTTAGGGTTTTATTTCGCTCTTTTCCCTTTTCCTTTGGAAACAATAAAGCGCGGTGGCGACTCTTGCTTTTGTGAGACGAATTAATCAATAATTTGATCTCCGATTTACCCCGCTACATTTTTTATCGCTACAGAATTGGCGACTCTGCTGGGGAAGATTGACCTCTTGCTGGTCCATCCCTAAGTGGGTTAAGCCTAATTTGTTTTATCTGTTTACTATTATTTGATTTGCTTGATTATATGTTTAAATTGGGGTGTTTGGGTTTTCTTTGCAAAGGACGAATCCTATACCCGGATTAAGTAACACTTAAGGAATAGGACGGGCGGTATAGTCATGTTAACTTTGAGGGAGTAATCCCGAAGAAGGAGGCATGAGATCCCCCACTCAATGGAAGGCCCTCTTGAACTTAATATTTGTTTACCGAGTAATCGGGAAGACATTATTATTTTCGACCTAGGAGCCCGAGAAGTTGAGGACCGTAGAACCCTAACCCATCTTGGCCTTTTTAGGTGTAGCGCGGAGACTATAACGGAGTAATTCGGAAGTAGTTGTCACGCGATGCTACGCTCGGACGAGTTTCTCTTGAGAATATTGCTAATTATTGAGTAATCAAGACGTTGGTAATATCCGAAAGAGGGATGTACACTCTGGGAACTCTTAGAACCTTGTCTTACAGGTGCGATCGAAACGTTAGTACATACCTTTGGGTGGGCTTTACCCTCGACTCCATGCTGAACGTTGAACCTTTAAACCCCATGTTTGCAAATTTATGTGTGACTGTTGCACTATCATTCATTCATGCATTCATCAACATCTTTGTAAAAAACTCGTTTTTCAAGGAACTTTGGAATGATTTTTGCAAACGTCTCAGGGTATTATGGAATTTGGAAGGAGAAATACTCGAAGCTTTAGCTTCAAGGAGCCCGAAATTGAAGAACTGAAGAGTTTGATTCCGAAGATAGAGAGTCCGACAGATTTTCAGAAGAAATATGGGTCCATCGTACCGCTCATGAAGCGCAAGATGAAGAAAGGCATCCTCAACACGTTGGTTCAGTTCTATGATCCCCTGTACCGATGTTTCACCTTCCCGGATTATCAGTTGATGCCTACTTTAGAGGAGTACTCCTATATTCTTGGTTTGCCGATCGTCGACCGTGTTCCTTTTTCTGGATTAGAAGAGGAGCCTAAATCCCATGAGATAGCAACCATCACCCACCTGAAGAAGTCAGAGATAGAGGAGAATATGACTACGAAAGGAGGAATTCGGGGTTTGCCGGCACAGTTTCTGTTGAAGAAAGCTCGTTATTTTGCTGATACAAAGGATACCGTTGCCTTCGAGGACGTGTTTGCTTTACTCGCATATGGTCTTTTCTTATTCCCTAACATTGATAAATTTGTGGATGTCAACGCTATCAGAGTTTTCCTGATTGGAAATCCGGTCCCTACGCTGCTAGGAGACACGTATTACTCTATCCATCTTTGGAACTCTTATCAAGGAGGGATGATTATCTGTTGTGTGCCGTTGCTGTATCAGTGGTACGTCTCGCATTTACCTGGGTCCGATGCTTTCTGGGATCTTGAGAGGGAACCGCGTTGGGCGCCAAAGATTATGGCTCTCACTCATTTCGATATTGACTGGTACAATCGAGTTTACCATGACGTGGAGATCATTGACAGCTGTGGTGCTTTTCCCAACGTACCTCTTCTTGGTACGAGGGGTGGAATTAACTACAACCCTGTTCTAGCGTGCCGTCAGTTCGGGTACCCGATGAGAGATAAGCCGAACAGTATCCATGTGAGTGGTTTCTTTCTTCAGGAAAGACAAGATCATCAGGCTGCTAAGAGGGAGATTGAAGGAGCTTGGCGCCATATCCACAAGAAAGGGAGAGATATGCTGGGACATAGAGGGGCCGTCTCTTTGGAACCTTACCTGCAGTGGGTCCGTGCTAGGGCTTGTGCTCTCAAGATGCCATATAAACTTGAGAAACCTTTGTTCCCTGCCATCGCACCATCATCAGTTGTTATCCCTATCGCGGATGTAGGAGAATATCAAGGAAATCTGGCCAGGATGAAGTCCGAGAGGGATGCTTGGAAGGAAAAGTACCATATGTCTGAATATGAGAATCGAGTCCTGACTCGACAGTTGAAAGAAAAGAAGGAGTTGTTGCTTATACAAGACGGCCGGTTCGTTGACCACGATGAGAAGCTTCGTCAGAAGGAGGCCTTGCTGAAGAAGTACGTAAGTGAAAGGAAAAGGAAAAGGGAAAGTTCGGTAAGCGTGGCTCTCGTTCCTAACCCGCAAGAAGAAATCATCGATCGACTGATAGCGGAAAAGAAGGATATGGAAGACTTTTACGAAGAAAAGATCAAGAAGCTCCGATTACAGCTGGTGTTTGGTCCGTCATCTGAGGATTCCGAGTAAGCTTTAGTTTTAGTTTATTTTATTGATGTCATTTTGTAAAAACTATGTAAAAGGGCTTCATGCTCCGAAGTTGTAATTTATTGTCTTATTTTTGGGCTTCATGCTCCAAGTTATAATTTACTGCTTTCTTGCTTCAAAAATGTAATTTATCATTTTATTATGGTTTTCATGTTGCAAGTTGTAATTTATTGCTTTCATTAGTGGATTTGTTATCCCAAAGTTGTAATTTACTATTCCAAATTGTAAGTTGTAATTTATCGCTTTCGATTAACGGATTGAGTTTTTGTTGTTCTAAATTCCTTTACCATTGATGTATGCAAAGTTACTAAAGTTCCTTGAAAAACTTTTAAAATGAGTCATCATTTGCGTTGCCATCATGCATCATTTCACATTCCACATCACATGTTTTCTAGAGTCTCATTCTTGTTCTTTTTCCACCGAAGGTTGTCAAGCTGTCTCACCGATACGACACTCGGGCCCAATCGTCAGAGGAAAATGGAAGATTTGGAACAGGAAAATCACGAGCTTCGTGGGGAAGTTGCTACACTTCGTGCCGAGATGGAAAAGTTAACAGCGTTGGTGGAAAGTTTGGTGGCTGTTCAGAATCAGCCATCGACTACGGCTGCCGAGATTCAGACTTCAACTCTAGTGGTTTCCGAAATTGTTACAGTTCCTGCCTCCGCTACTCAAATCAACTCTCCGCTTCAACATCAGATGCCGAAAGGTTTTCCGTGGGGAATGCCTTACAACTTTGTGCCAGAGGGGTATCAGCCCACCGTACAACCTATATTTCAGTCGGCATTGTCTCTTCCTCAACCAGAGACAACTGCCATGCCGCCAGTAATTCCGTCTGTAACACCTTTTCCGCAACCAGTTATGACAACCGTTGCTCCTGTGGTCCACTCAGTGCCATACTTGAATGAACCAATTTATCCTGCCGAGCCCGCTGAAAGTTTGGGTCTTTTCGATAGAATGGAAGAATTTCAGGATCAGTTCCAGGAAATGCAGAAGGAGCTTAGAGCATTGAAAGGGAAGGATTTGTTTGGGAAGAGTACGCATGACCTTTGTTTAGTTCCGAATGTCAAGATTCCAGCGAAATTCAAAGTGCCAGACTTTGAGAGATATAAGGGTGATTCGTGTCCTAGAAGCCATTTGACAATGTACGTGAGGAAGATGTCCACGTACTCCGATGATCATGATTTGTTGATTCATTATTTTCAAGACAGCTTGACGGGTGCTGCTCTAAAGTGGTATATGGGTTTAGACAGCATTCGAATCCGCAACTTTAACGATCTTAGTGAAGCCTTTGTCCATCAGTACAAGTACAACATTGACATGGCGCCGGACAGGGATCAACTCCGGGCAATGTCGCAGAGAGACCGAGAATCTTTTAAGGAGTACGCCCAGAGGTGGCGTGAAATTGCTGCTCAAATCTATCCACCTCTTGAGGAGAAAGAGATGACTAAGATATTTTTGAAGACTTTGGGGTCCTTTTACTACGAGAGAATGATAGCCAGCGCACCCAGTGACTTTACCGAAATGGTGAGCATGGGCATGCGATTAGAGGAAGGAATTCGCGAAGGGCGTTTGGTTAAAGAAGGGAGTCCGTCTAGCAGTGCGAAGAAGTTCGGAGGTGTTTTCCCGAAAAGAAAAGAGCAAGATGTCAGTGCTTTGTTTCCAGGTAGGCGTAGGAGAGGTTACTCTCACGTTGCGGCAGTTACTCCGGCTGTCCGCCCAGCTTTGATGGCCCCAGCTCATCAAATCCCATCAACTCAACCACGGCCATTTCAGCAGCAGCCTCGACAACAGGCTTATCCGTTCAACAATCAGAACCGTTCACCCAGAAAACCGCAGTTCGATGCCATTCCTATGACGTATACTGAATTGTTCCCTGCTCTCATTAGAAAGAATCTCATCACAACAAAGCCACCTCCTGTCGCACCGAACAGTGCTTCTCCGTGGTACAAGGCGGATCAATTCTGTGAATATCATCAAGGGTCGCCGGGGCACAACCTTGAGAATTGCTTTGCTCTGAAGGCGGACGTGCAGAGGTTAATTAAGAATGGCATCTTGTCTTTTAAGGATGTTAATCCAAATGTTAGAGATAATCCTTTGCCTCGACATGGGGCAGCTTCTGTGAATATGGTGGAAGGTTGTCCGGGGAAGTTCTGAGTTTTTCAAGTCGAGCACATCAGAGAATCATTGATCAGGTTACATCAGAGTTTGAGAAGACTTGCCTTTGTTAGGCACCAACATGACTATGACGTTTGTGAGTTTTGTTCAAGAGAAGATGATTGTCCTATTGTGAAGGAGGACATTCAGAAGTTGCTAGATCAGAGAATTATCACTATTACCTATGACCGAAATCCTGAAGATGAAGTGAATGTTATCACCCCACAATTTAATTTGCCAGAATTAGTAGAGATTGCTTACAACAGCCAGACTGCGTCTGTTGATCCTCTGATTATTTACCCACCTGGCCCTGTGCCTTACAGCTCAGACCAAGCCGTGTCGTACAAGTATAACGCCACCATGATCGAGAATGGGGTAGAGGTTCCCGTACCAACCAGACCGTCTTTTGTTAATATTGCCGATGTGAGTAGAGTGACGAGAAGTGGGCGTGTTTTTGCCACGGTACCGTCGAGAAGACCAGAAGTTCAAGTTAGGAGGCCCATGCCGGCGGAGATTCCTGTAAGAAATGGTGAACCAAGAGTTGAGATAGGCCGATCCAGTGAACCTATCCCTCACCCTGAAGAAGATGAGATCTTAAAGCTTATCAAAAGAAGTGAGTATAAGATTGTGGACCAGCTTCTGCAAACACCTTCCAAGATTTCCTTGCTTGCCTTATTGAGAGATTCCGGTGCACATAGAGAAGCCTTGATGAAGGTCTTGGACCAGGCGTTCGTAGACCATGATGTGACAGTTGATCAGTTTGATGGGATTGTGGGAAATATAACCTCGTGTAACAACTTGGGTTTCAGTGATGAAGAACTCCCGGAGGAGGGGAGAAACCATAATATGGCTTTGCACATTTCAGTAAGTTATGGAAACGATACCTTATCAAGCGTGTTGGTGGATACGGGCTCGTCGTTGAATGTGATGCCCAAGACCACGTTGTCTCGACTTTCATATCCAGGTGCTCCTATGAGGCCTAGTGGAGTAATTGTTAAAGCATTTGATGGTTCCAGGAAGACAGTTATTGGTGAAGTGGATCTTCCCATAGTGATTGGTCCCCATACTTTTCAAATCACTTTCCAAGTGATGGACATCCGTGCTTCCTACAGTTGTTTATTGGGTCGTCCCTGGATCCATGATGCCGGGGAAGTCACCTCCACGCTCCATCAGAGATTAAAGTTTATGAGACATGGGAAGCTAGTGATGATTGGGGGAGAGCAGGCCATGGTGGTAAGCCATTTATCATCATTTTCTTTTATTGATGCTGACGAGGATGTTGGGACCCAGTTCCAGGGCCTATCTGTTGCTAAGAATACAGTGAAGAAGCAAGGGGCATCCATCTCTTCTTTTGAGGATGCGCGGCGAGTGGTGGAAAGTGGTTCGGCCGAAGGATGGGGCCAAGTGTTGACGTTACCCGAGAACAAGTCTGGGGAAGGTTTGGGTTTTCATCCAATATCTGCAAGGGTCAAGAAGGAGGTGGTTGTTCGTCCAATTCAAGAGGTTTTCCGGAGTGCAGGGTTTGTGCATCCTGAAGTTGATGCTATCATAGATGATGATTCCGAGGAGGATTTGCCCGTGTTTGTGACGCCTGGATTGGCTTGCCAAAACTGGATAGCTGTTGATATTCCTGTGGTTATGCATATTTCCGAGTAATGTTTTGTTTATTTTCCTTTTGAAAAATCGCTCTGCCCAAGGCGAAACGTATTTTGTGTCGGGCTATGAAAAATAACTCCTTTTGCTCTGCCCAAGGCAAAAGAGAAATGTCTGGGCTTTCTGTTTCAAGTATTTCCCCTTTAATGAATAAAAATGTTATTTTGTCCACTGCTGTTTTATTTTTCACTTTTTCGGGAAATAATAATGAAAATTAATTAAGAACATTTTGTTTTATTTGCACAAATCGATTTCTAAAATAAAGCATAATCATGTGTGCAGATTACTTCATGACTTAACCATCGAAAACAATGATCCTATGCCCTCTCCCAACTTTGAATTCCCTGTGTTCAGAGCCGAAGAAGGGGATGATGAAGAGGTTCCTGTTGAGATTTCCCGTTTGCTTGAGCAGGATGAGAAGATCATTCAACCATTTGAAGAACCTGTAGAGTTGGTCAACTTGGGTGATGAAGAGGATAGAAAGGAAGTCAATGTCGGAGCATTGCTTATCCCGGAAGTTAAGGAGAAAATGTTGGAGCTTCTCAGAGAGTATGTTGACGTGTTTGCTTGGTCCTACCAAGATATGCCAGGGTTGGACAACGACATTGTGGAGCATCGTTTACCGTTGAGACCCGAGTGTCCACCGATCAAGCAGAAGTTGAGAAGGACTCGTCCTGACATGGCTGACAAGATTAAAGAGGAAGTTCATAAGCAGATCAATGCAGGTTTCCTTGTTACGTCGGTCTATCCTCAGTGGTTAGCCAACATCGTGCCTGTTGCTAAGAAGGATGGTAAGGTTCGGATGTGTGTAGACTACAGAGATCTGAATAGAGCTAGTCCGAAGGATGATTTCCCATTACCTCATATTGACGTATTGGTCGACAGTACCGCCAAGTTCAAAGTCTTTTCTTTCATGGATGGTTTCTCTGGTTATAATCAAATCAAGATGGCGCCGGAAGATATGGAGAAGACCGCTTTCATTACACCGTGGGGAACTTTCTGTTATCGAGTTATGCCGTTTGGTTTGAGGAATGCTGGTGCAACATACCAAAGGGCCATGACTGCTTTGTTCCATGACATGATGCATAAGGAGATCGAAGTGTATGTGGATGACATGATTGCCAAATCACAGACTGAGGAAGATCACTTGGAGCATTTGTTGAAGTTATTCCAGCGTTTGAGAAAGTACAAACTCCGTCTGAATCCCAACAAGTGCACTTTTGGCGTTCGTTCTGGAAGACTTCTGGGTTTCATTGTCAGTCAGAAAGGTATTGAAGTAGATCCTGATAAAGTCAAAGCTATTCGGGAAATGCCCGCACCCAAGACGGAAAAACAAGTAAGAGGATTCCTTGGGAGACTGAACTACATTTCTAGGTTTATATCTCATATGACTGCTACCTGTGGGCCGATTTTCAAGCTCCTCAGAAAGAACCAAGGATGTGTGTGGACAGAAGATTGTCAGAAAGCTTTTGATAGCATCAAAGAATATTTACTTGAACCTCCCATTTTGATTCCTCCGGTGGAAGGAAGACCTTTGATTATGTACCTGACTATATTGGAAGACTCCATGGGATGTGTGCTTGGTCAGCAAGACGAGACTGGAAGGAAGGAACATGATGTATACTATCTGAGTAAGAAATTCACAGACTGTGAATCTCGATACTCATTGCTTGAGAAAACCTGTTGTGCTTTAGCCTGGGCTGCTCGCCGTCTGCGCCAGTATATGATTAATCACACTACTTGGTTGATCTCCAAAATGGACCCGATCAAGTATATCTTTGAGAAGCCCGCCTTATCTGGAAGGATAGCCCGTTGGCAGATGTTGTTATCTGAATATGACATTGAGTATCACACTCAGAAAGCAATCAAAGGGAGTATTTTAGCCGATCATTTGGCTCACCAACCAATTGAAGATTATCAATCCATCAAGTTTGATTTCCCAGATGAAGATGTCATGTACTTGAAGGCTAAAGATTGTGAAGAGCCGTTACCTGAAGAGGGACCTGATCCTGAATCCCGTTGGGGTTTGATTTTTGACGGAGCTGTGAATTCCTATGGAAATGGAATTGGGGCAATCATTGTTACTCCCCGAGGTACTCATATCCCGTTCACGGCAAGACTGAAGTTTGACTGCACAAACAAAATGGCGGAGTATGAGGCATGTATTATGGGTCTCGAAGAAGCAGTGGACCTTAGGATTAAAATTCTTGATATTTATGGAGATTCGGCATTGGTGATTAATCAAATCAAAGGAAAATGGGAAACTCGTCATCCTGGTTTGATCCCTTACAGAGACTACGCTAGAAGATTGTTAACTTTCTTCAACAAGGTGGAATTACATCATATCCCTAGAGACGAGAATCAAATGGCTGATGCTTTGGCTACCTTGTCTTTAATGTTTCAAGTGAATGATTGGAATGATGTGCCTACAATCCGGGTTATGCGCCTCGACAGACCTGCTCATGTGTTCTCAGTGGAAGAGGTCACCGACGACAAACCTTGGTTCTATGACATCAAACGTGTTCTTCAAACTCATGAGTACCCGCCTGGGGCATCCAGTAAAGATAGGAAGACGTTGAGAATATAAGCAAGCAGTTTCTTTCTAAATGAAGAAGTGTTGTATAAGAGGAATTACGACATGGTCTTGCTCAGATGTGTAGACAGACGTGAAGCGGATATGCTGATGCAAGAAGTGCACGAAGGATCCTTTGGCACTCATGCCAATGGACATGCAATGACTAGAAAGATATTGAGAGCTGGTTACTATTGGATGACAATGGAATCCGACTGCTGCAAATATGTGAAGAAATGTCATAAATTCCAGATTTATGCGGACAAGATGCACGTGCCGCCGACCCTCCTCAATGTTATATCTTCACCTTGGCCTTTCTCTATGTGGGGCATTGATATGATTGGGATGATTGAACCCAAAGCTTCAAATGGTCATCGTTTCATCTTGGTAGCGATTGATTATTTTACTAAATGGGTGGAAGCAGCATCTTATGCTAATGTAACCAGACAGGTGGTAGTCAGATTTATCAAGAATCATATCATTTGTCGATACGGTATCCCAAGCAAGATCATCACTGATAATGGTTCGAATTTGAATAACAAGATGATGAAGGAGCTTTGTGAAGAGTTCAAGATCGAACATCATAATTCCTCTCCCTACAGACCGAAGATGAATGGGGCTGTTGAAGCTGCTAACAAGAATATCAAGAAGATTATCCAGAAGATGGTAGTAACTTATAAGGACTGGCATGAAATGCTTCCGTTTGCTTTACACGGGTACCGTACTTCGGTTCAAACTTCAACGGGCGTGACCCCTTTCTCCCTAGTTTACGGTATGGAAGCAGTACTCCCCGTGGAGGTTGAGATTCCATCTCTGAGAGTGTTGATGGAAGCTAAGCTTTCTGAGGCTGAATGGTGTCAAAGTAGATACGATCAGTTGAATTTAATCGA
The DNA here is from genome assembly GCA_948472305.1 of Vicia faba. NCBI lineage: Eukaryota > Viridiplantae > Streptophyta > Magnoliopsida > Fabales > Fabaceae > Vicia > Vicia faba. The sequence continues at coordinate 1,474,452,820 of OX451735.1, read as the reverse complement.
AGAAAAGAGATTGACAGCTTTGTGTCACGGTCAATTGTATCAACAGAGAATGAAGAAGGCTTTTGATAAGAAGGTTCGACCTCGCGAGTTCAGAGAAGGTGACCTTGTGCTCAAGAAGATATTATCTTTCCAACCTGATTCCAGGGGCAAATGGGCCCCGAACTATGAAGGACCGTATGTTGTTAAGAAAGTTTTCTCTGGAGGTGCCATGATTCTCACCAATATGGATGGTGAAGACCTCCCGCGTCCCTTGAACGCCGATGCAGTCAAGAAGTATTTCGCTTAGGCAGGTTTCTGGTCAAATCAGTCTCGGCATCTGAACACATTCTGGAATTCAAAGTTGTTAGGGAGAATAGTGATCATTGTTTTGTATGACCTTTTATTTCATGTACTATTTCCCCAAGCTTTTGTAAACCGTTGGAGTCGCATTGTTAGCGAACAACCTCTTATTAATGAAATTTGAGCACTTATCTTTTGTGGGCAAAATTTTAATTTTTATGGAAATACTTGAAACAAATTTACTTAAGTGTCCTTATTTTAAATATGTGTTGTGGATAACGAAAGGAATATTAACAGTTTGTTCCAAGGAGGGTCAAGGCAGGAAATGCAAAGCAGTACAGTAGTTTATCCTTGCATGATGAGCATGTTTTATTTCAAATCGCCATGAGGTGTCGGTTGTGTAAACTTGTGTTTCTAGTGGTACTAAGTTTGGTGACTCCCCAACTGTTCTAGTTGAGCTTTGTTTTGGCTATCTCAATCTGGGCGATTTCTGAAGTGTGGTGCATTTTGTCTCGTACCGTGATCTATTGGTGTTAGAAGATTGGGTTTGATTGCTTTTCTCCTCAGAAGATTTGGACCTTGTAGCGTGATACCCTCCGACGTTGCTGTGTGTTTCCAGTTCCGTTTATCTTCCGTCTTTTCAAGATTGGCCGAGTATCTATTTTGCTGTGACATCTTATTATCTCCGAGATATTTCATCTGTCTGTTTTGTCAGCATAACATTCATTTATTCATTTACACTCATATCAGCATGCATATCCACATTTGTCGTTGATTTTGAGTCGTACCTTGTTTGTTCGAACAACGTACATTTGTTCTTTCCAGGTAGAAAGTCAGCTTAGGTAGAAAATGTGCTTCCTTTCTAAATTCCCGAACTGAGCTAATCCTCATGGATGACTTTGGTTTAGCCTACCTCGCCCACTGTTGAATACGAGGAATTCCCCATTGAGTTACTTTCTCATCGAGTGGAGTCTTGTTTGACTATTTTCTTTCTAGGTTATTCCTGGATGAAGTTGCTGCCTCTTGCATAGGCTATTTCTTTGATTCTCCCCAGTGAATTTGCGACCTAGACGGTTGGTGCATTTATTTTGCACATTTAAGTATTTGATCTCCTCGGGAAGGATTGATTCAGGGTTCTCTTTGACGACGATTTTATTCTCTGCCAGTATCATCGCAATTTCCTCCTGTTTGTTTTTGGAAAATGACAAGCGGCAGCTCTTCATGAGCAACTTGTGCGTTATAGACACCGTTGGAAAACGACAAGCGGCAGCTCTTCATGAGCAACTTGTACATTACTTTTTGAAAACGACAAGCGGTAGCTCTTCATGAGCGACTTGTACGTTTACTTGTTGAAAGCGCCGAGCAGCAGTTCTTCACGAGCTACTAGTGCGTCATTTTATTTTTTCTGAAAGCGCCGAGCAGCAGTTCTTCATGAGCTACTAGTGCGTTATTTACTTTTTGAAAGCGCCGAGCAGCAGTTCTTCATGAGCTACTAGTGCGTCATTTTATTTTTCTAAAAGCACCGAGCAGCAGTTCTTCATGAGCTACTAGTGCCTTATTTTATCTTTTCTGAAAGCGACAAGCAACAAACTCTTCATGAGTTACCAGTACGTTACCACTTTTCTGGAATACAGCAAGCAGCAGCTTCTTTATTTGAGCAGCTTGTATGTTATTGGTATTTTCTCTGGACAACAGCAAGCGACAGCTTCTTTATTTGAGCAGCTTGTATGTTATCGGTATTTTCTTTGGACGACAGCAAGCGACAGCTTCTTTATTTGAGCAGCTTGTATGTTATCGGTATTTTCTTTGGACGACAGCAAGTGGCAGCCTCTTTATTTGAGCAACTTGTATGTTATGTGTATTTTCTCTGGACAACAACAAATGGCAGTTTTTTTTCTTTATTTGAACAACCTTCGTATCTACAGTCTTATTACCTCAGCATTAATGAGTATACCTCTGAAAATCTAGCAGAGAAGTCTGTTACGAATCGATACCTCCAAAAGTCGGTAATCAGTTATCCGCGTTTCGTCACTCTCTGTCTACCACCGACCTTGAGTTGCAGACTCACTGTTTTGGGATCAATAATCTGTTACGGCCTATGCAAGATGCTCTTTTTGTTAGGGTTAGAGGTTGTTTTCCCTCGATTTTATTCACTGTCAGGAGTCTGTCGTTTGAAGTCGATAGCTTGTCTCCCCAGTAATGTATAATCCGTACCGCTGTGTTTTGTTGGTGTTCGATTCCCCCAACATTGTCTCTTTTCACATCATATCTTTCTCTGTGAGTTCGATCGTTGCATTCATACCAAACATGACGACGACATCTTAGGACAAAATTTGCGTAGTTATGTATTTAAGTACCTTCAATCTCGTCGAAACGAAGATTTCAATCTTCATATCTCCGGATAGAAGAAACTTAAATAGGGGCAGCTGTTGTACCCCAAATTTTGACCTAAGATATCGTCTCCTACCTGCATTATTACATTACATTTGTTTTGATCCATCGATTTTAAAATTCATGACTTTTTCTGGCCAAGAGCTATTTATGCTGAACATTAAATCATTTAATCGATTCGTGCTAAAACGATGTTCATTAATTATTTATTATCTAAAATTTAAATAATTGAAATTCATTTTCGATTATTATGTAGTTTAAAGATGTATAGATAATAAAATGAACATCAGAGAAGAGGCGCATTAATTGTGCGGGCAGTATTTATTTATTACTCATTATCTTAAATTTAAGTAACGGGAATTTATTCTTAGTTATTACATAATTTAAAGGTTTATGAATAATATAATAAGCATTCGGAAAGGTTTATTGGTCAATAACGATTGTTTAATCATTCGTCGTTCTAAGTTAAATAATTGAAACCCTGTTTTAATTATTATAATTTAGTTATGAATGATGAATTAAATAATTGAAGATATTAGTTGATCAACGATAATTATTTATTTATCTGTTTATTATTTTGAATGTAGGTAATTGAAACTTGTTTTCAATTATTATTCGTTTGGAGAAATTGTAAACGATAAATAAATAAAGAAGAAGAATTTAATTGGCAAATAGTTTTCTTTTATTCATTTTCTTATTGTACAAGTTATTATGTAAACATTGTATCTATTACAATAAATTACAATAATAAATTGACAAAAACTAAAATGAAATTAAAAAAAACTAATCTATCCTAATTCTAAAACTTCCGATCCAATGTGTTTTATCCGCTCACTTAATGTTACCTGCACAATTAAAAAGAAAGAAATTAGAATTCGAATAAACAAATAAAAAGCGAAATTATTAAAATTTCATCATTAAATGCAATGGCCGGAATCAGTTATTCTTTTTTGCAAATCACGGGATTTCTCCCGGTTCACAAAAAAGAAAGGAATTTTAAAACATATGCACAAGTTTATGTTTTCCAAAAAACTGCATGTTAAATTAATTACATTTGTTTAAAATCCCAAATGCAATTTTAAAAAGACATACAGCATAAGCATACAAAACCATGCAGTAACTACATATGCAAGCATGCTCACGTAACCATTGCCCACATAGCAGAAACAAAACAACTTTTGTATTAAAAGGAAAACATGCAGTTTGACCACATTTGCAAGTAATGTAAAAGTTCCATTTTCATCATTTTCTGGCGATTACAGTTTCAGAAAAAATGCACAGCTTATCACTCTTTTATCAAAGCCATACTGAGAGAAAAAGAGAGGGAGAAGTGTGGGATTTGCAGGCTTGGCATAGGCATAAAGAAGGTATACAAGACAAACAAAAATATAGCCAGTAGAAATAATAACACAAAAGAAGAATAGAAACAAATTGGAGGGACAGCATAGTGCAGAATGCTCAAGAGATCCCAAAGCATTTTTCAAATTCCTGGCCTGTAGCGAAAAGAAGAGGGAAGTTGTTTTAGCATATAACAAAAGGAAAACATACAGCATATCAGATATCCAAGCCTCCAAGAAACACTTCAAAAAAAATAGTTATCAAAGAAAAACATAAAAGACTCAAAAACCTGCATAATCACATACTGTCAAAAACCATTTCCAAACCTTATGGCCAAGCTTTGCAAAAATCGATTGAGCCATTAAAGCCAACATCATCATCCTGTCATCAAGAAAAAACACCAAAATAATCTCACAGAAACACAAGTTACACAACCATCAATATGGCCTAACAAACTTCTGCCCCAATTTCCATCAATCTGTCCAAACCACACAAAGATCCCTACATCCATCACCATGTCCAACTGTTACTCAACTTGAGCTTTATCCATCCAAAAACCTGAAAATTCCTAAGGCAACCGACTTGGCCTCAGTGTCAACATCATTGGCCTTTTCAAAGCATATTCCTCAAGTCCACTTCATTCAAAAATCATCATACAGTAACTCATTCAAAGAAGAAGAAGAAAACAGAAGTGCAGTATCAGTTTCAACAGAACCAAGCACAGTATCACGTTCAAGCAAGAACAGAAGAACAAGTGCAGTATCATGTTCAAAGAAGAAGAAAAAGAACAAGTGCAATAATCCATTCAAAGAGAGAAAAAAACAAAATCATCGTACAACATCATATTCAAAGAAGAAGAAGAACAAGTGCAGTATCACACTCAAGAAGAGGAAGGAAAACAAAGTACGGTACCCAGACCAACAAGAAGAAGCAATACAGTACAGTACAGTGGCAGCAAACAAAGAGAAAAATCATAAATACCAGTCACCGTTGTGCACGCTTGCCTTCTCCCCGCCGTCCGGCCTCCGTCACCCCCTAGCCTCCTCCTCCGTCTCCACCTAGGTAACTCTATTCTCTTCTTTCATTTCTTCGAATGCCCTCAAATCAGCATGAACAATCAAATATAAGAATCAGTCAAGATCAAACATAATATAAATCATAGAATCAACATGCAAAAAACCGAATTAAGTGTAACAATCGATCGCGTGCTTACCGTCTCCGCCTAGCCATCTCATTTCTCGTTCAGTGGAGGGAAGAAGGGCCCAGAGTGGGTGGCCGTGGCAAGGAGAAACATCAAGTCCGGTGGCGAGGATGAAGAAGCAGGGCGAAGAAGATGAAGATCGTGAAGAAGAGGGAGGCGCCGTTTCTGCCTCATAATGCAACCCTAATCCCAATTGTTAAACATAACACAACCCTAATGCCACATCAAGCTGATGGGCCTCCCTTTTCCCCTTAAGCCCACGACTGGCCTTTTGCACCCCCCCTCACGTTTATGAACCGCGTTGGGCCTCCAGCTCCCTGGCCCATCCATTTTGGCTTGTTTACTCTTAACATATTTCCTTTTGCTTTTGTTTTCTAATCTTTTTTTAAGAAGTGTTATTTATATTAATTAACTAATAATTACATTTTAAAAAAAAACAAAACATGTCTAACTAGGTTTTATTTAAATAAGTTGACCTCTTAGTTTAAAATTCTTGATTTAATTTTAAGAAGATTTTATTTTTATTTCATCAAGATAAATTGCTAGTTTTTTAACTTAATTTGGAACCCCCCTTTTTTTTAAATAAGTATTTTATTTATATGCGTAAAAAAATATGGGATTTAAGGTTATCAATATTTTAGTAATTAATTAATCTTTTCTTCGTCATTATCAATAGATAAAAATCTAAAACACATAAAATAATAAAAAACTAAAAATATTTTATTTTCCCGTCTTATTAATATTAATATCAAAAATATAAAAAACTTAATAACTTAAAACTAAAAAATGTCACGTCCTCGTTAAATAATCCTTTTGATTTATCCTTATCAAAAAATGCGTAAAAAAATTAAAATACTTTCTTCCCGTTAACATTAAACAAAAAAATCATAAAAACGCATTGTTCGCATCTTTTATTCCATCATTTAGATTATTGCTATTTAATTGTTATTCGCATATTTTTATTCGTGTATTTATTTGTTTATTCGGTTTATGTTTAAATCCAAAGGAAAAAACAGTAAATTTGTTGACTTCATGTCTTCAAATCTAACTGCGCAAATTTTCGCATTTCATTAAAACTTAGGATAATTTTTCCTCAAACATTCACCTTTCTTCAAAATTTCAACCTTTTCAAGACTTATACCTTTTAAGCAAAAACTTCGACATTAGGTCGTCGTATCTTCAAAAACCCGTCCGTACCCCTTTTCGGCCAAAAACAATTTATTTTTAATCAAGCAATCAATTTAAATAAAACAGATATTTCAAAAGGTTCCTATAGAGTACTATAGATACATTGGGTGCTAGTACCTTCCCATTGTATAACCAACCCCCGAACCATAAGATCTCTTTTCAAAAACGCTTTGTATTTTATTATTATTTACATTGCATATTTAGGGTTTTATTTCGCTCTTTTCCCTTTTCCTTTGGAAACAATAAAGCGCGGTGGCGACTCTTGCTTTTGTGAGACGAATTAATCAATAATTTGATCTCCGATTTACCCCGCTACATTTTTTATCGCTACAGGAATGACAACCTAAGGTCACCATGATCAAGGAAGTGAATTATCTTAAAATACTATATCTCACTACATTGTTTGGTAAGCTTGAAGAACATGAGCAAGAACTTAATTGCTTAGATAAACATGAGAAAAAGCTTGAGAAGAAGCTAAGGAAAGATAAATGCAAGGAAAAAGAGGTAGAAAAGAATTACATTGCTCTAGAGGCTTCTAGTTAGATGTCCTCAACAAATGAGCAAAGTGATAGTGAAACAAGTGACGACGAGAATCCAGATGATGAAGAAATGAGACTTTTGTGAAAAGGTACAATAGACACATCAAAAGAAATGGTGTAAAGCACTCTATAACGCGGTGGGAGAATTGACTTGGTTGTTTTGCGTTTGATCGCAAATGTTACGGTTTAGCAAGAGTCGCCACTGACTTTTCTTTTATCCAAAAGGAAAGGCTGAAAAGAACAGGAAAGACCTTTGAGATGTTTTCTTGAGTTCGGGGGGTAGATTATGAAAAGGGAAGGTACTAGAACCCATTTCATCCATGGTTATCCATGGGCTCTTAGTTACTTGCTAGATCACTTACTTTTGCTTGAAAATGTACTTTGTGTGGTTTTTTTTGAAAAGTATTTTGTAAAGATGCCATCGTTTAGGCAAACTTTGTAATGATTCTCGTTCGTAAGAATGTATACAAAGGTATTGATCTTTTGAAAATGTTTTAAAGTTTGAAAGGTGTTTTGAAAGTGTTGGTGTTTTGAAATTAGCAAGGATGTTTTGATTTTTAAATTTAGTAAGTAACTAGGAGTAATCTACCTACTCAAAAGTCTTTCATGTTCATTTCCTCTTTCCTTTGACATTGTTATCTTACCATTGATTTGGTAAGTAACCCTATCTTTGGATGTAAAAGGGACGGGCGTGGGTCATTGTATAACCATTATTAGCAATGTTGTAAGATATCTTAGCATTTTCTTTAGAGACTAAGATCATTTTGAAAGGCAACACGAATAGCGTCATCGAGGGACTATAATCTTATATTTTCTTGTTTTTGCTAAGATACCTCACATGCATAATATGACCATTTTTTTGTAAGGAAACAAAGTGGATTTACCCTAAGGGTGTTTGTGTGCAAGTGTATTAATTTACATGCTTGATTTGTCTTTGATTAGGGTTTGCTAAGTATTAATTTTAATCTTTCCATACAAACCCTAATTACTAGCATTTGTATATAAAGCATTTAAATTGCGGAAAATAAAAATACTAAGCTATTACATGATTTAGGGGAGGGGGTGTACAAATTACAAATGGGGAATTGCAAGAAACTAAATCTAAATAATTATTACAACCATATTGAATTTGAATTAATGTACAAAATTGAATAAGTAAAGATGCAAGAATGCAAAAAGAAATGTGATTTTTGTTTGGTTTTCATGAAAATGATTTTTGACTTAATTAATTAAAATAAAATAATTAACTAAAAATAAAAAAATTAATATTAAGTTAGTAAAATAAATTAATTTAAAGAAAACAAGTTTTTTTAAAGGTTTTTTTGTGAATTTAATAAAAATAATTAAATAGAAGTCCTAAACTCTAAATTGATTTTAATTTACAAGAAAATAATATAATAATAATTTAAAATTTATTATCTAAGTATTAAAAAAAAGGGAAATTAATTTATATAAAAAAATGTTTTTGTTCTTTTGTTTTTATGAAGAAAAATAAACTAAATAAAGATAAATAATAAAATATAAATATTTTTGGATTTTTTATTAATGAAAATAATAATAATAATAATAATAATAATAATATTAATAATAATAATATTAATAATAATAATAATAAAAGATAAAAAATAAAATAAAATAAAATAAAAAAATAAAGTTAGGGAGGTTGATAAGTGAAACATGGAGTATTGTTAAGAAAAAAAGGCCAGGCCCATAGGATGGAGGCCCAAGCGCTTCCTGAAACCAAAAAATGTCAAAAATAAGAAAAAATGCAAAAGGTAGCTGTGATACGGTGGGAGAACTGACTTGAGGTTTTGCGTTTGTGTTCGCAAATGTTTCGATTTAGCAAGAGTCGCCACCGACTTTTTATTTTATCCAAAAGGAAAGGTCAAAAAGCACAGGAAAGACCTTTGAGATATTTTCTTGACTTCGGGGGGTAGATTATGAAAAGGGAAGGTGCTAGCACCCTTTTCATCCATGGTTTTCCATGGGCTCTTAGTTACTTGTTTAGATCACTTGCTTTGCTTTTCCAATTATTTGAAATGGTGCTTTGTGTGGTTTTGAAAGTATTTTGGAAAGAGGCCATCGTTTTGGCAATCTTTGTAATGATTCTCGTTCGTAAGAATGTATACAAAGATGTTTGTCTTTTGAAAAATGTTTCAATGTTTTCAAAGTTGTTTGGAAATTGTTTTGAAATTGTGTGTGTGTTTGTAAATAGCAAGGATTGTTTGCAAATTGATCAAGTAACTAGAAGCTTATCTACCTACTCAAAGTCTTTCCTACACATTTTTATTCCTTTGACATTGTTGTTTTACCATTGCATTTGGTAAACAAACTTATCTTTGGATGTTAAGCGGGACGGGCGTGGGTCATCGTATGATCATGATAGCAATAGTGCCAAGTATCTTAGCAAGTTTTAGGGACTAAGATCATTTGTTTTTAGGCAACATTTTGATAGCGTCATCGAGGGACTATGATCTTTTGTTTTGTTTTGTTTTGCCAAGATACCTAGCATGCATACCATGGTAATTTTGTTTAGGCAACCAAGTGGGTGAAACCCTAGGGGTGCTTGTGTGCAATGTGTTGTTATTTTCATGCATTTTTTGTCTTGTATTAAGTCATGCTATTTGTTTGATTTTTGGTCTTTTCATTCAAAACCCTAGTTTACTATCATGGTATATGAAAGCAATAAAATGCGTAAAATAAATCTAGACTATTACAACAATATTATGGGAAGAGGGGTACAAGTTTGAATAGGAGGTATTTGCACAAAATAAAACCCTAATTTACTATTACAACCCAATTGAATTTATTGTACAAATAAATAAATAAACAAGTATTTAAATATGCAATTAAATGTAAATATGCAAAAATGTTTTTGTCATGATTTTATGTATGTAAAAATAAATTTATTTAAGTCTTAAAAATAAGAAAAAATAAAATGATTATTTTTGAAAGGGGAAACCCTAATTTTCGGTGTAAAAGAAAATATTGTTTTCTAATTATTTATTTATCCATTTTTTTAAGAAAAATAATAATAATATATACAAAATGTTAAAAAAATGAATATTGTATGAAAATATTATTTTAAGTGTATAAATAATAAAAATAAAAAGGTATGATATTTTAATATTATTTTACAAGTTTATTTAAGAAAATTGTTGTACCCCAAAATTTGCCCTCTCATGCTTCCCAAAGTCTCCCCCCTGCATGGTTGATCACAAACTCTTGCCTAAGGAAAAAGAAAATTTTTGAGTGGTGCTTTAAGGACATTTCGATTTGCATTCTGAAAGACCTTTCGATTGGTGTTCTGAAGGAGCCTTTCGATTGGCATTCTATCAAGCTCTTTCGATTGGCATTCTGGACAAGCGCTTCAATCTGCATTCTGAAAGACCCTTCGATTGGTATTCTGAGGGAGCCTTTCAATTGGCATCATGGACAAGCATTTCGATTGACATTATGTCAAGGCTTTCGATTTGCATTCTGAAAGACCTTTCGATTGGTGTTCTGAAGGAGCCTTTCGATTGGCATTCTATCAAGCTCTTTCGATTGACATTCTGGACAAGTACTTCGATTGGGATTATCACCGTGTCCTTCGATTGGAATTCCAAAAAAAAGGTCCATACGAATAAGCATTCAAAGGGTCCACTCGAAGAAGCTTTGGAGAGCATTCGAAGGAGGCTATCAACCCATTCGAAAGGGAGCATTCGAAGGCCAGCTGCTTGTCATTCAAAATTCAAAAAGGGACAGAATCCCATGTGTTTAGCCAACGTTACAAACTCTCATTCATGGCTTTCAAACACATGATTAACGTTAAAAATCCTCCTTCATGGCTGTCAAACACATAATCAAAGTCATTTAAACCTTTGTCTTCCTGTCCCCTCCACCCTCTCTATATAAAGAGATCACAATTGTTGCAAAAACACACGAAAATATATACAGAAAAATAGAAGACTTGGAGAGACGCTGCCCAGAATTTTCCAAGCCAAAGCTGCCACCCAGCGAACACCTCCACCCTCAGAACTACAGATCGAAGCACTGTTGTTTGGTAAAAGAAAAAATCTAATCTCAACCCATTTATTAATTCATTTTGATTGCATATTCATATTATTACTGCTGTTTGTGAATGATTTAATGTGCTACATATAAGCTACAGTGCAGAGTTGAGATTGTGCCATTGCTTGGGCACAATCTGAGTTTCTCCTTCGAATCCCAGGATAAAACAAACCCAGACCCAGATTCAGCAGTTGTGAATAAGGGGGAGATTCAAACCAGGGGTAAAATCCCCTTGGACTTTTAATATGTGTTTCGTTTTTGCAGGAACCATATTCTCAGCTTCCTGTTCAGAGCTTCGAAGCTCAGCAGTCTAGCTTCGAACTAGACCCAGGACTTCCAGATCGAAGGATGACGTATCCCGTTCGAACACCCTCAGAGTGCAGCCCCCCATGCACCTTCGATCCAGCCTTTTCACTGGGTCGAAAGACAGCCTGCACCTCTTTCGACCCAGACCTCTAGAATTATATTTTTTTCTTGTTTGCTGCCTGGCCCATTTGTACTTTGTTTACTTTGTTTTTTTTGTTTATTTCTTTTAGTTTAATCAACATAAAAATCATAAAAATAAATAACTTAGAATTAGGATTTAATTTAGTTAATCATTTTAACTTATTTTCTTCAATTTTAAAATCAGTAGACTTAGGATTTATTTAAATTCAATCCTTTTCATAAACAAAAAATACAAAAAATATTAGGCTTGTTTTAGAGTAAATTTTAATCAGTATTTTTAATTAATTAAATTTGACTTAATTGAACATTTAGCATTTTCCCAAAAAAATAAAATAAAACAACAAAAAAGAGTTCTTATTCTTAGGATTTTCTAGATGCACGCGCGCTTATTTTATTGTGACTACTTATTGGTCTGTGGTAGCCTTAATTAAGACTTTTACTTTATTGCTTTTATTCCCCCAATTTTTGGACATGTAAATAATCCCCCTCCCCGAAGCCTTGTAATAGCGTAGGATTTACAATTTCCGCACTTTAAATTCCTGTATATATATTAACTGCTTAGATGTATGCTAACTAGAATTGTATGACAAGATCTAAAAACAAATGGTAGAACACCTAAAAATACAAAGATAATATAACTGAAAAAAATAATACACTTGCACATGCCACTCCTAGGGTACACCTCATTTGGTTGCCTCAAATGTGGTCATTAAGTATAGGATGTTTTAGAGGTCGTCCTTTTGTCCCAAGATCATAAGTTGCCTCGAAATGGTTGCCTCGATAAAAATGATCTAAGACATTAGGATTACCACTAAAGTGTCCTTACATTACTTTAGTGACCACAAGTCCCTTAAATCGAATTGACCCGAAAAACTCCAACGACGGTGCTACCTATTCCTCAATAGTGGGATAGCACTGTCTAAAGGATAGTTGCACAATTTAATTCCTTTTTGAGTAGGTAGATATTCTTAAGTACTTGCTCTCTTTTAAACAAAACAAAACTTTTTCACACTTACACTTTCTTCAAAACAACAAACTTTTTCAAAACCCACAAACACAAAGAAAAAGCAAACTTTTGAAAACATAGTGAGCAAGTACCTAAGAGCCCGAGGATAACCACGGATAGAAAGGGTGCTAACACCTTCCCTTTATATAATCTACCTCCCGAACCCGAGAAACAATCTCGAAAAGGAATTTTTTCTGTGCTTTTGTCCTTTCCCTTGTTGGATAAGATAAAAGACGGTGGCGACTCTTGCTTACCGCGATACTTTGCGAAAACAAACGCAAACGCGAACCAGCATTAAAAAACAGTCAGTTCTCATTCCCACCCATCACAGAACTGGCGACTCTGCTGGGGAACAAATAAGTGAGGTGTACCTTAGGACTAGATCACTTGTGTTTTCAATTGTATTGCTTTGTATGCTTTTAATTTTGTGGGCTTGTATCGGAGTTCTATAAATCCTCCACCCGGATTTGGGAAACATTCATAGATAGCAATACATTATGGAAACTGTACGGGGTATACCGACACGGTTGAAGCAATAGCTATATTAGTGCGACATATTTGTGAGTACCGGTAGCCTTTGAGTCAATCAAAGAGAATACGGGGCCGCTGAGTGATGTCACTAAGCACTAATGACCTAGAACCTTACTTGACCATCTTGGCCTTTTTTAGGGGTAGTGAGATGACCGACTTTGGTGCAGTCCGAAGTTAGTAGATACTCGATACTACACTCATTGAAGATTGTTTTCTTGGAATATTTTGGTCGCTAGTTCAGTGGCTAAACCAAAACGATGAACATAGAAAACAATTCAATGATATTGAGCTCCTTAGAACCCGGTTACTATTTATATGACAGGTTTTGAGCCAACTACACTCAAGAGGGTACTTACCTATGAAACCTCATGCCAACCTAAACTTAAGGCTATTTGTGTGACTTGTGTGCCTTCAAAGCTGAACTACTTGCACATTCTTGTTATCTGACAACATGAGTTCCTTGCAGGTTTTGTTTACAGTCCTTATCCAATATCTTGGATTTATTGCAGGGCTTACTTACATCACCTCACAATTTTTCTTAAACGCATATCATACACATTATAACATCATGCTTTAACATTTCCTTAACCATTTCAAGGATCTCAAGGGCTTGTGATGCAGGTTATGGTAAATCAAAAGTCTAGCAAGGGGCAAAGGGGATTTATTTTCCTCTAGCCAAGGATGCCTAGAAATCAAAACACGGTAACTTGAGTCAGGGGCTATGACCCACTCGATATGGTGAGCTTGATTCTTGAAGAAGGACTCTCAACAACATGAAGTTCCTTCAATCAAGCTACCAGATTCAGATTCTAACAAGTTTCTTGTTTACCCCGGGAGATCCTTGAAAACATTGCATACATATATCATACATATCATTGCATTACAGGTACCAGTACAGGTCTCTTATCTTCTTCGTTGTTTATTTCAGCAATCATCATGTCTATTGAACCTTCCACTGAGCAAGCTATCAAGGCCCTCCAGGCCCAGAATGCCCAATTTCAAGAGCTGGTCATGAATCTAGCTAAGGGTCAGCAGGACCTGAAGACCCTGCTTCTGAAAAAGAAGAAGAAGAAGAGGACCGTCCTGTTCAATACAGGACGCAGGTTTGGAAACGGGCTGCAAAATGAGGTTGATCTGACCACCCCATCTAAGGGGAAAGACAATCCACAAGAAAGGAGGGCTCCTAGTCCTATGGTCTCCGACAACGAGACAGACTATGATGAAGAACAGTATCCTCCTGCTGAGGATAAGTACAAACAGCTGGAAGACCGTTTGAATGCTATGGAAATACAGAAGGTGCCCGGTCTGGACTTCGGAGATCTAGGTCTATCCTCTGGGGTGGTGATTCCCCATAAATTCAAGGCACCCGCCTTTTCCAAGTACGACGGAGCTTCCTGTCCAAAGCTACACCTCCGGTCATATGTGAGGAATATTCAACCCATACTGCTGATAGAAATCTCTGGGTTCATTTCTTTCAAGATAGTCTGTCAGGGACTCAACTGGAATGGTTCTGTCAACTGGAAGGAGCTAACATCCGCAACTGGGAGGATCTTGCTGCTGCTTTTTACAAGCAGTACCGGTATAATGCCGACCTTGCTCCCACGCGTACTCAGCTTCAGGGTATGTCTATGGGTACAGGCAAAGGCTTTAAGGACTACGCTCAAAAGTGGAGAGATCTTGCTGGAAGAGTCCAACCCCCTCTGTCTGATAGGGAGTTGGTGGACATGTTTCTTGGGACTTTGTCTGGTCCCTATTTCAAACACTTGATCGGAAGCTCTTCAGCCGGATTCACCGAGCTAATACTAACCGGCGAAAGGGTCGAAGCTGGCATCCAAAGTGGGAAGATTCAAGAAGAAACACCTTCTGATGCTCAGAAAAAGCCCTACAATGGGACGAAAGAGTCCAATGTTTTGTATGGTCAAAAGAGTCGTCATGACCAACACGTAGGAGAAATCTTGATCTCTAATCCTACGCCTGCTCAACAAAGACAGGGGCATCAGCGTAAAGAGGTCGCGCCTAAAAGACAATTCACTAAGATCAACATGTCATTGGGTCAAGCGCTACAAAGCTTGTTGGAGGCATAACTGATTACGTTAAAGGCTCCTCTCCAGAACCCAAATACTTCCGCTCCTACCTACCATCCCAATGAAAGGTGTGCATACCACTCTGACAGTCCGGGACATGACACAAACAACTGTTGGGCTCTGAAGAACAAGGTCCAAGACATGATTGATGCCAAGGAGGTCAAGTTTGACCTTCCGGAGACTCCAAACATAATCACTGCTCCTATGCCAAATCATTGAGAATGTCTTTTGTTCATTTGAATTTTCAAGTTGTAACCTCTTTGTTATTCAAACATTTATCTATTAATGCCAAACTTTGTTTCATTAATGCATTGCATACGTTTGTCTTGATTTGATCCAATCATTTTAATTACATTTAAACTATGCTTTTTACTCACTTTATGACATTCAACTCTTGCTAAAAGTTACAAGCCTTTAGAGGGAGGATGACGAAATAATGCCATAATCTCATACAATATGCTTTTGGACAGACCTTGCTGACGATGTACAGGCATTTCTTTCAAATCCTAAACACTGGAGTTATAAGGAAAATAATCCCTAGTCAACCCCTTCGAGCCAAAGAAGTAGGAGTTTTCTGTTTTTAAACAAATTGAAACCTTTGATTTAAACCTGGGGCAGGGTAGTCTCTCAGTTAATTCAAAAGATGTGCATTGAAGTCGCAAAACTCTCAGTTCATAATACAACGAACGACATCAAAAGCATTCCTCTGGAATCAAAAGACGGTGGTGGTTCCTTATTTCGTAGGCAGTCAATCTCTCAAAAGAAAAAAAGCCCACTAAGCCAAAACCTATAAAGGAGGCTTGAGAAAGCTGGGGCATCCCGCTGACTGTAATCTCGAAAACAGGAATAGTCAGGCAAAAGTTAGGGATAACAAATCAAAAGAACAAGGTCGCTAAAAATCCTCAATAACATGAAAATGTTGCAAAAATGACTGCCTTCAAAAATCCAACTTGTGTGAACCATCACCAAAACGTCGTTCCAAATTCAAATAGAGTTCGACGTGCAATTAACTGAGTTTAGGATTGAAGAACATCACGAAGAGCGGGTGGGTACAAATATACTTTGAGCCTTTATCCTTTGTTTCTTAAACCGTGAACCAAGCCACGTTACAACCCTTCAAAAGTCCTAACTGAAGCATGGGTTAGTTCGAAAGTATACTGTTACAAAAGGTATCATGACTCCTGTAAGGCTTTGCTCTAAATCTTGTGTTGAATTTGTCTTATAAAAAAGTTTTCTGCTAAAAAACGCATTTTTCAAAAACTTCGAGACAAGCATAAACTTTGCATTATTTGAATATCACTGTTTGCATTTGGCTATTTGTTTGACAGCGGAGAAATTCACACAACGAATATCCGATGAACGAAAGCCCTCTCAGTGAACAAAATCACTTCAAAAAGGACGACACTTCCATTGACAAATCTCCCATCAACAAAGGGGCACGGCGTGATCATTGCCCATCACCTGGGGCAATCCAGTTAAGATTCCAGGAAATCTCTCAAAGAAGTGCAGAGTAACCAAGGGCGGACCTCCATCTGAATCACTTGGGGCATTGGACATGAATTCCAGCAACGAATCTTGCATGATCAAACATCTTCTGGTAGTATAGCAACACGACACTACTGACAGTGACACCTCCCTACATTCTGAGAGCGTGGACATAGTCAAAAAGTACTACGCATAATCAAAGACCCGCTAGGTTGACTGGCCTAGGCAAAAATAAGGGCTTCCCGGCGAACCAAAAGGGTTCGGGCAAAAATAAGGGATGAAAATGAAAATTTGTACACCCGGCAAGTCGAAAACCTGAAAAGGCGGCTTGGGCAAAAAAGGGTATCCCGATGGACTGAAAACCCGAAAGGGCGGTCCAGGCAAAAATTAGGGATCAAAGCGTACGACTATGTCCCGTCATCTCGTCACTTACCTACCAGAAGAAGATTTGTCACTTCAATCGGCAATTACCAAGCACCTCATAGGTGGGGATAATACCAGATCCACAGGGCCGCCGCAGGCACCTTGTCCCGCAGAAACAGGGGAAAATAAGAATTGTCCGAACTGTACAAATTGCTCTGTCCACCAGGTACCAAGGTATATTCAGCTAAAGAATATGACTAAGATACTATCACTCCCTGCAGAGTAAAACAGTAATGATAGCTCTCTCAGCTGAGACTTGCTGCTATGTACAAATCAGTAATACTCTCCCCAAGCAGAGTTAGTCTACCGTCAACCCCGAAAAGGTTTGGTATCCCCAGAAGATCTTAATATTCCCCAACGGAGTATAAGGATATTCTCCAGCAAGCGTAAGAGTATCCCCGACAGTCTTAATATTCCTCAACAGAGTATAAGAATGTTTCCCGGAGGAATACAAGATACCCCCAGTGGAGCCATTTCCCCAGCGCTGTCTAAAAAAAAGTTTCCCCAATGGAGTTGAATCATCTTCGCCAATAGATTTTGAAAGCTTATCCCCTGCGAAGCACAAATAAGTCTCCCCAGCCAATTTCAGAAGGTTATCCTCAGCAAGTTGCAACTGAAAGATCATCCCTAACAAAGTTCTTTATTTCCCCAAGCAGGACGTCTATCCTCAGCAGATTCAATATCACCAGCAATGGTAATCAATCCCCAGCGGAGTTTATCATCAGAATCCCCAACATAGCTTATCAACGGAATCCCCAACGGAGTTTATCGTTAAATTCTCAGCAAAGTATCTCTGCCCCCACAGAGTATTTCCCCTCGGAGTAATCTCTTCATCATGTTTATCCCCTAACGAAGTTCTTTTCTCCTAACAGGTTTATCCTTTCAATCACCTTCGTTCGTCATCCCCAGTGGAAACTAAGAACTCAACTCTATTCTCCAGCAGCTCCGGGATTTATTTTCCCCACCTAAAACATCACATTTCCATACATCATGATACATGCATAGACGCATAATACCATACAATCTCATTCATGTTGAGAACATCACTGCTTGATCCATATCATGCATTGTATATGACTGACCTTTTACCTTTCAGGAAAGATCCAGTTAAGTTCTCAGCTATTCCAAGACCTTCTCTGGTTCAGATAAATCGATTCCTAAAGATTTTTCTGATGTCGATCCAGTTGAAGTTATTTCAAGACCTCCTCTGGTTCAGTTAAATTGATTCCTAAAGATTTTTCTGATGCCGATCCAGTTGAAGTTATTCCAGAAACTCCTCTGGTTCAGTTAAATCGATTCCTAAAGATTTTTCTGATGCCGATCCAGTTGAAGTTATTCCAGAAACTCCTCTGGTTCAGTTAAATCGATTCCTAAAGATTTTTCTAATGCCGATCCAGTTGAAGTTATTCCAGAAACTCCTCTAGTTCAGTTAAATTGATTCCTAAAAATTTTTCTGATGCCGATCCAGTTGAAGTTATTCCAAGACCTCCTCTGGTTCAGTTAAATTGATTCCTAAAGATTTTTCTGATGCCGATCCAGTTGAAGTTATTCCAAGAACTCCTCTGGTTCAGTTAAATTGATTCCTAAAGATTTTTCTGATGCCGATCCAGTTGAAGTTATTCCAAGACCTCCTTTGGTTCAGTTAAATCGATTCCTAAAGATTTTTCTGATGCCGATCCAGTTGAAGTTATTCCAAGACCTCCTCTGATTCAGTTAAATTGATTCCTAAAGATTTTTCTGATGCCGATCCAGTTGAAGTTATTCCAAGAACTCCTCTAGTTCAGTTAAATTGATTCCTAAAGATTTTTCTGATGCCGATCCAGTTGAAGTTATTCCAAGACCTCCTCTGGTTCAGTTAAATTGATTCTTAAAGATTTTTCTGATGCCGATCCAGTTGAAGTTATTCCAGAAACTCCTCTGGTTCAGTTAAATCGATTCCTAAAAGATTTTTCTGATGCCGATCCAGTTGAAGTTATTTCAAGACCTCCTCTGGTTCAGTTAAATCGATTCCTAAAGATTTTTCTGATGCCGATCCAGTTGAAGTTATTTCAAGACCTCCTCTGGTTCAGTTAAATCGATTCCTAAAGATTTTTCTGATGCCGATCCAGTTGAAGTTATTCCAGGACCTCCTCTGGTTTAGTTAAATCGATTCCTAAAGATTTTTCTGATGCCGATCCAGTTGAAGTTATTCCAAGACCTCCTCTGGTTCAGTTAAATTGATTCCTAAAGATTTTTCTGATGCCGATCCAGTTGAAGTTATTCCAAGACCTTGACCAGTCCAGTTAAATCGATTCCTAAAGATTTTTTCTGAGGTGCAACCCGTCAACAACGACAGAACCACCTACCAAAAATCTCCAAATGGCATCTGTAAGCCCATTCCTGACATCACAATGCTGATACTTCATCATGCGAGTGCAAATTTCTGGGCACTCTAGTGTTCAATCATCTTCCACCTTTGGATCACGAAAGGCACGCAAGCCAATCTACATCCTCAGGTTTAAGAAGATTGAACAGGGGCAACTGTTGTACCCCAAAATTTGCCCTCTCATGCTTCCCAAAGTCTTCCCCCTGCATGGTTGATCACAAACTCTTGCCTAAAGAAAAGGAAAATTTTTGAGTGGTGCTTTAAGGACATTTCGATTTGCATTCTGAAAGACCTTTCGATTGGTGTTCTGAAGGAGCCTTTCAATTGGCATCCTATCAAGCTCTTTCGATTGGCATTCTAGACAAGCGCTTCGATCTGCATTCTGAAAGACCCTTCGATTGGTATTCTGAGGGAGCCTTTCGATTGGCATCATGGACAAGCATTTCGATTGGCATTATGTCAAGGCTTTCGATTTTCATTCTGAAAGATCTTTCGATTGGTGTTCTGAAGGAGCCTTTCGATTGGCATTCTATTAAGCTCTTTCGATTGGCATTCTGGACAAGTACTTCGATTGGCATTATCACCGTGTCCTTCGATTGGAATTCCAAAAAAAGGTCCATTCGAAGAAGCATTCAAAGGGTCCACTCGAAGAAGCTTTGAAGAGCATTCGAAGGAGGCCATCAGCCCATTCGAAAGGGAGCATTCGAAGGCCAGCTGCTTGTCATTCAAAATTCAAAAAGGGACAGAATCCCATGTGTTTAGCCAACGTTACAAACTCTCATTCATGGCTTTCAAACACATGATTAACGTTACAAATCCTCCTTCATGGCTGTCAAACACATAATCAAAGTCATTTAAACCTTTGTCTTCCTGTCCCCTCCACCCTCTCTATATAAAGAGATCACAATTGTTGCAAAAACACACGAAAATATATACAGAAAAATAGAAGACTTGGAGAGACGCTGCCCAGAATTTTCCAAGCCAAAGCTGCCACCCAGCGAGCACCTCCACCCTCAGAACTACAGATCGAAGCACTGCTGTTTGGTAAAAGAAAAAATCTAATCTCAACTCATTTTTTAATTCATTTTGATTGCATATTCATATTATTACTGCTGTTTGTGAATGATTTAATGCGCTACATATAAGCTACAGTGCAGAGTTGAGATTGTGCCATTGCTTAGGCACAATCTGAGTTTCTCCTTTGAATCCCAGGATAAAACAAACCCAGACCCAGATTCAGCAGTTGCGAATAAGGGGGAGATTCGAACCAGGGGGTAAAATCCCCTTGGACTTTTAATATGTGTTTCGTTTTTGCAGGAACCATATTCTCAACTTCCTGTTCAGAGCTTCGAAGCTCAGCAGTCTAGCTTCGAACTAGACCCAGGACTTCCAGATCGAAGGATGACGTATCCCGTTCGAACACCCTCAGAGTGCAACCCCTCATGCACCTTCGATCCAGCCTTTTCACTGGGTCGAAAGATAGCCTGCACCTCTTTCGACCCAGACCTCCAGAATTATATTTTTTTTCTTGTTTGCTGCCTGGCCCATTTGTACTTTATTTACTTTGTTTTTTTTTGTTTATTTCTTTTAGTTTAATCAACATAAAAATCATAAAAATAAATAACTTAGAATTAGGATTTAATTTAATTAATCATTTTAACTTATTTTCTTCAATTTTAAAATCAGTAGACTTAGGATTTATTTAAATTCAATCCTTTTCATAAACAAAAAATACAAAAAATATTAGGCTTGTTTTAGAGTAAATTTTAATCAGTATTTTTAATTAATTAAATTTGACTTAATTGAACATTTAGCATTTTCCCAAAAAAATAAAATAAAACAACAAAAAAGAGTTCTTATTCTTAGGATTTTCTAGATGCACGCACGTTTATTTTATTGTGACTACTTATTGGTCTGTGGTAGCCTTAATTAAGACTTTTACTTTATTGCTTTTATTCCCTCAATTTTTGGACATGTAAATAATCCCCCTCCCTGAAGCCTTGTAATAGCGTAGGATTTACAATTTCTGCACTTTAAATTCCTGTATATATATTAACTGCTTAGATGTATGCTAACTAGGATTGTATGACAAGATCTAAAAACAAATGGTAGAACACCTAAAAATACAAAGATAATATAACTGAAAAAAACAATACACTTGCACATGCCACTCCTAGGGTACACCTCATTTGGTTGCCTCAAATGTGGTCATTAAATATAGGATGTTTTAGAGGTCGTCCTTTTGTCCCAAGATCATAAGTTGCCTCGAAATGGTTGCCTCGATAAAAATGATCTAAGACATTAGGATTACCACTAAAATGTCCTAACATTGCTTTAGTGACCACAAGTCCCTTAAATCGAATTGACCCGAAAAACTCCAACGACGGTGCTACCTACTCCTTAATAGTGGGATAGCACTGTCTAAAGGACAGTTGCACAGTTTAATTCCTTTTTGAGTAGGTAGATGTTATTAAGTACTTGCTCTCTTTTAAACAAAACAAAACTTTTTCACACTTACACTTTCTTCAAAACAACAAACTTTTTCAAAACCCACAAACACAAAGAAAAAGAAAACTTTTGAAAACATAGTGAGCAAGTACCTAAGAGCCCGTGGATAACCACGGATAGAAAATGTGCTAACACCTTCCCTTTCTATAATCTACCTCACGAACCCGAGAAACAATCTCGAAAAGGAATTTTTTCTGTGCTTTTGTCCTTTCCCTTGTTGGATAAAATAAAAGACGGTGGCGACTCTTGCTTATCGCGACACTTTGCGAAAACAAACGCAAACGTGAACCAGCATTAAAAAACAGTCAGTTCTCATTCCCACCGATCATAAAAATAAAAGTATATTAACCTAATAACTTATTTATTGTGCAAAAAAAAAAGATAAAATGCAAAAAATAAAGAAAATATTTTTTGTGATTTTAAATGTTCAGAATAAATAAATAAAGTCAGAAAATATAAATTATACAAGAAAATATAAAAAATAAAAGAAAATGATCTGGGGGGTGCAAAAGGTAAAAGGGGGGGTGCAAAAAGAAGCAGGCCCAAGCGCCAGGCCCATAACAACTTCATCCCTGACCTCTGTCACTCCAAACGCACGCGTCCTGTGCTTGATTCTGTAACTCTCTATTCTTTGCACAAACCTAAGCTTAATGATGCCTAAATAGAGAGATAGAAACTTGACAAATACCTTGTTCATTTGAGTTTGGATATGGAAATATGGGCACTTTGAGTGAGGCCTGAAGTACTTGTGAGCTTGCTCGATGTTCCCTCAACCTTTCCCAATGCTCAGCTGGCCTTGAAGTTGCTTGAAACTCCCTGTAGAAGTCAACCTGCAAACTCGGAAAATGGAAATGGTGAAGCTCGAATCAGGGGTTATAGTTGCTTGACAAGGGCCTGGACAGTTTAGGTGTGATGTATGGAATGTGTTTGAAGTGATTCCAAGCAAAACGCACGAGGCAAAATGGAAATGGCTTGTGATTTGCAGAGGTTGCCCTGTTTTGGGCAGAAATGAGATTTTTGTGTTTTAGGGTGTTTGAGAGCTTAGAAATTCGTATCTTAGGCTTGCTAAAATATTCTGAACTCGTTTGAAATGATACAAAGTCTTGGTTTTATCAGATACAAGAATTCACTTGACTTTTGCAAGTTTGCTTGTTTTTGAAGAAAAGGTGAAGTGACAAAGGCAAAGGCTTGTACAGGCTAGCTCAAGGTCTGCATAGGGTTGGTGAACTTTTTCTGATCTTTATGGATCTTGTTTGCAACAAGAGACCAGGTCCATGGCTCAAGAATAACAAAATTGCAAAAAGCATGTTTTATCAAAGTAGCATTGTAACCTTTATGCCATTTTTGGAATAATTCTTTGTGCAATGCTTCAAAGATCAGAACAAGGCCATTATCCAATGTGTTTGCATTAAATTTTGGAGTGTAGAAGGGATTAGGACCTGTAAAACCAAGTACAAGCATGTTTCAAACTGATTTGCAACTTGTTCCAATGTGAAAAATTCCTTGAACAAAAATGATAAATTGCCATTTTCATTCCTTCGATTCTCCCTAACCATAAATGATCTTGGAGAGTTCTTGGACATTTTGGAAAGCTTGTAACATGCTCTACAATCCATTTTTAAAATTAATTCTGAGATTCCTCTTGGAACTTGGTGAGAAGTTGCCATGAAGTTAGGTAAAAAATCTGCCTAAACTAGGGCAAAATTTCACTAAGTTAAAAAGTTTATGGACCCTTATGCACAAAATCATAACTTGAGATCCAATCATCTTTTGGGAAAACTTTGTGAATAAAAATTGTAGATTTTTTGGAGAACTATAACTTTCATGTTAGAAGTTTCCTTTGAATCCAATTGTATCATGGTGAAAAAGTTGGGAAAAGTTGGGAAATAATAAGAAATTTTCATAACTTAGAAAATTTCTAAGTTATGAAAATTTTCAAACTTAAACCCTAATTTATAAATTTAGGTTTCTTGGTTAACAAGTTTCATGTTTTGACACATATTGATGAAAAATGACCCTTGGCACTTGATCTTGACCAAAAAGTCAAAGTTTGACTTTTTAGTGTACAATTGATTTTTGATCAGTTGACTGGAAAATTCATCTGTCAAACTTGTGCATTTGAGATATTTTGAACCATGTGATTAGTTCAAGATGGTGCCATTGAGTCCTTGAAATCATGCTTGAACCCAATTTGCCAATGGTTAGGTGAAAAATCAGAAATTGCCCTTCTACAGTCAAAACCCTAATTTTGACCATTTTGCCCTTTTGATGATCTGATCAAATTTCTTGAGGAGTTGTGGTCCAAAATTGATCAAATGGTTCATATGAGTCTATAATGTTGACGTGGATAAAAAATTATGAGGTTTGACTATAAATTGGCTATGGTTGACTTTTTCCCTAATACAGTTGATTTTTAGGTCAACTGTCCAATTGACTGGGCAAAAAAGTGATTCAAAGCTTGAAACTTGGTATGAGCAATCTTAGAGGTCCAACATGAAGTATGAAAGTCACATGAGGCATTAAAAGTCCAAAAATCCCTGTGCAAACTCAAACCCTGACTTCAGGTCATCAGTGCAAGGAGGTGTCTTGAGCTGAGCAAAACCCTAATCTGGTATGGAGTCCAAGAAGTCTTGTGAGGAGAATATTGATAAAATGAGAGGGAAAATTTTGGGGTACAACAGCTGCCCCTGTTCAATCTTCTTGAACCTGAAGAGTTAGATTGGCGAGTTTGTCGTTCGTGACTCGAAGGTAAAAGATGATTGGACACTAGAGTGCCCGTAAATTTGCACTCGTCAAATTGTAGTTGAGGGAATGGGCTTAAAGATGCCATTTGGAGATGATAGAATCTTGTTGGAGATGGGCTTAAAGATGCCATCCAAGAATTTTTGTTGAGTTGTAAGTTGTAAGTTAAAAGAATTAGTATCAGAATGGTATCCGTGTCTGGAACGTATCTGAACTGTATCTGGAGACTGAGTCTGTATGAGCAATGGAATGGCATCTGTGTCTGGAGCGTATCCGAGCTGTAACTAAACTTGAATATGAATGAATGACAGAATGAATTTCGTGTTTGGAGTGTATCTGTATTGTATCTGAGTTTGAAATTTGAATAAGCGACAGAATGGCATCCGTGTGTGGAGCGTCTCTGGGCTGGGGAAAAAGTCAGAATAAGTGACAGAATGGCAACCGTGTCTGGAGCGTATCTGGACTGTATCATGTGGTTGAGGTTTGAATGAGTAATAGAATGACTTTCGTGTCTGGAGTGTATCTGAACTGTATCTGACTTTGAATTCTGAATGAGTAATAGAATGACTTCCGCGTCTGGAGTGTATCCGTACTGTATCTTGACTTTGAATTCTGAATGAATAATAGAATGACTTCCGTGTCTGGAGTGTATCTTTACTGTATCATGAATAAGATATCTAAATGACTTCCGGGTCTGGAGTGTATCCGTACTGTATCTGAAATCTTTGAATATTTGTTAAAGATAACTGTTAATCTTATCCTGAAAAGGGTAAAATGTTAGCTGAAACACAAAGTTATGTTGCATGAAATGTATGATGCAATAAAATGTTTTTTTATCAATGTTTATGATGTATGAGTGTAATGTATGTGCATGTAAGCTTGATTAGCTGTCTTGCTGAGGAAAATAAATCCTTGACAGCTGGGGATAATAAAATCTTCGACCGCTGTCGGGGAAAATAAATCCTTGACCGCTGCTGGAGATTAAAAATCCTTGACAACTTCTGTGGGGATATGAGGATCCTTCCTGTCTTTGAAGTTGGAGGATGATAAACATTCTATTGTGAGAATAATGCCATGTGTTGCTTGAGAAACTTGTTTGGGGAATCCAGATAACTTTGATGACTATGGCTGGGAATTACATAGTGGGAATCCTTACTCGGCTGAGGAATAGGGAAAACTCTGATGATTTCTACGGGGAACTAAGAATGAGAATCTTCATTCTGTTGAGGAGTAATGAAAACTTCGGAGACTTCACTGGGGAATGATGAAGACTCTGTGGAGAAGAATTTTATCCTGTTGGGGAGTAGCTATCCTGCTGGGGAGATCAGGAGTTTGGGTTGTATGCCAATCTACTGGGGAATCATCCGAAGTTGTCGTCTGGTTAGCTGTCAGGCTTTAAAGCAACTTGTTGGGAAGTTATCAGGTTTTAAGATAACTCTCAGGAGAATTTGAGGAAACTGGAGGATTTCCACTGGGGTTTAAAGGTTGAAGTTTTAGCTCCACTGGGGAAGAAAGTTTCATCTCTGCTGAGGATCTGTAGTTCAAAGTTTTGGCTCCGCTGGGGATTGGGAGTTTGAAAACTTAACTCTGATGGGGATTTTGAAATTTAGCTCCGTTGGGGATATATATTTCAAGGTTTTAGCTCTGCTGGGGACCTTAATGATATACTATAGGGATTGCTCCTGGAATAGCCTAAAAACGTTTTCCTATACTTTCAACCTGTCAGTAACTAATCTTTTCCAAATCGTTTATTTGTAAACAGTGATTATATTCAAATGCATATGCTCATTAATAAATCATTGGACGTTTTCAAATAAAACACAAGTGTAAAAGGAAAAGACAAATAGTTTTCTGCACTTTGAAGTATGTTTGTATTAACTTTGTGTAAGTATTTTGTACAAAGGAGACAGACATCCTAGTAAGAGAATGTTGTCATAAAAATGAGAAAAATTTATACAAAGAAAGATGGCTATGTGTAAAAATTCCATGGGGTTCCCATTCTGCTATAGCCTTCGTAACTCTGAATATCTTGTCCATTCATTACTTCGTCCGAAGATGATTGAGTTGATCAGAAGCCCGAAGCTTGTCTGTGAAGAGATTCTCCTTAAAGTGATCCGACGAGACACAATCATACGCTTTAGTTCCCTAAATATTTCCTGGACCGCCCTTTCGGGTTTTTGATCCACCGGTAAACCCTTTTTTTTCCAAGTCGCCCTTTCGGGTTTTCAACTTGCCGGGTGTACAGATTTTTTTTATTTATCCCTAACTTTTGCCTGAACTGCCCTTTCGGGTTTTCGATTCACCGGGATGCCCTTTTTTTGCCTAGGTGTGTCAAGCTAGCGGGTCATTTATGCGTAGTATCTTTTGACTATGTCAGTGTTCACAGGGTGCGGCAGGTCGTCGCCGTCCATGGTGGTTAAGATCATTGCCCCACCAGAAAAGATGTTTTTGATCACAAATGGTCCTTCGTAGGTAGGAGTCCATTTGCCCCTGGGATCACTTTGCGGCAAGATGATCCACTTGATTACAAGATCTCCGACTTGATACACTTGTCGTCTCACTTTCTTGTTGAAAGCCTTGATCATCCACTTTTGATACGTCTGACCATGGCAAACAGTAGTAAGTTTCTTCTCGTCAATTAAGTTCAATTGATCAAGCCGGGTCAGAATCCAATCGTCTTCACTCAAACCAGCATCTTTCATGATTCTCAAGGAGGGAATCTGAACCTTAATAGGTAAAACAGCCTCCATGCCGTATACCAAAGAATAGGGTGTTGCCCCAGTTGATGTACGTGCCGTGGTACGGTACCCGTGGAGAGAAAACGGTAACATCTCATGCCAGTCCTTGTAGGTGACTGTCATCTTTTGTATGATCTTCTTGATATTTTTTTCCGCAGCTTCGACAACACCGTTCATCTTTGGAAGATAGGGAGATGAATTGTGATGTTGAATCTGGAACTGTTCGCACAAGGCGGTGATCATAGTGTTGTTAAGGTTTGTACCATTGTCAGTGATGATCCTTTCGGGGATGCCGTACCGGCAAATGAGGTTCTACTTGATGAAGCGGGAAACAACATTCTTTGTAACAGATGCGAAGGAAGCTGCTTCGACCCACTTGGTAAAGTAATCAATGGCCACCAGGATGAAGCGGTGTCCATTGGATGATGTAGGCTTGATCTCTCCAATCATGTCGATTCCCCACATTGCGAATGGCCAAGGAGCTGTTAAGACATTTAGAGGAACTGGAGGTATATGTACCTTGTCCGCATAGATTTGACATTTGTGACAAGTATGAGAATGTTGATAGCAGTCAGCTTCCATGGTAGACCAGTAGTAGCCTGCCCTTAAAATCTTCTTAGACATCGTATGCCCGCTAGAGTGGGTGCCAAAGGTACCATTGTGCAGTTCAGCCATGATCTGCTCAGCTTCAATCTTGTCCACACAACGGAGAAGAATGCAATCATGATTGCGCTTATACAGGATACCATTGCTCAGGAAGAACTTGGCAGAGAATCTCCTCAAAAACTTTTTGTCATTGACTGAAGCTCCTTCAGGATATTCTTGAGCCTCGAAATACCTTTTGACTTCGTGAAACCAAGGTCGGTCCACTACTTCTTCGGTATTAATCTCATGACAATGCGCAGGTTCGTCCATCCGTTCAATGGTGATTTGGGGAGCCTCATTATCCCAGTTAAGTTTAAACATGGATGACATTGTAGCTAGAGCATCTGCTAGCTGATTTTCTTCTCGCGGGAAGTTCTCGAAGGTAATCTGCTCGAAATGAGGTAGAAATATCAAGACATGTTCTTTGTAAGGGATGAGATTGGGATGTTTAGTGTCCCACTCTCCTTTGATCTGATTGATGACCAAAGCTAAGTCTCCAAACACAACCAAAGATTTGATTCCCAGGTCTATTGCAGCCTTGAGACCAAAGATGCAAGCTTCATACTCGGCCATGTTGTTGGTGTAGTTAAAGAAAAGTCTGGTGGTGAAAGGAGTATGGAATCCTTCTGGGGAGATGAGTATCACGCCAGTACCGTTGCCAAGTGCATTGGAGGCCCCATCAAAGTACAGGGTCCATCGGGATCCTTGTTCAGGTCCGTCATATGGTCTGAAATCTTCAATGTTGTCCAATGTCATAATGTCTTCGTCGGGGAAGTCGAACCTCATGGATTGGTAATCTTCGACAGCTTGATGAGCCAGATGGTCAGCTAGCACACTTCCCTTTATAGCTTTTTGGGTCGTGTACTGTATATCATATTCTGTCAGGATCATCTTCCATCTAGCTATCCTTCCAGACAAAGCAGGCTTTTCGAAGATGTACTTGATCAGATCCATCTTAGATATCAACAAAGTGGTATAAGTCAACATATACTGCCTTAGCCGGCGAGCAGCCCATACCAAAGCGCAACAATTTTTCTCGAGCAGTGAGTATCGGGTCTCACAGTCGGTAAACTTTTTGCTAAGGTGATAAATGGCATGCTCTTTTCGGCCAGACTCGTCATGTTGGCCCAGTACGCACCCCATTGAATTTTCTAGGACGACCAGATACATGATTAGCGGTTTTCCTTCGACGGGTGGCATCAAGATGGGAGGTTCTAGCAAATACTCCTTGATTTTATTGAAAGAAACTTGACAATCATCATTCCATTTAACCACCCTATCTTTCTTCAACAGCTTGAAGATTGGTTCACAGGTAGATGTTAGGTGAGAAATGAACCTAGCAATATAGTTTAGGCGTCCCAAGAAACCTCTGACCTCCTTTCAGTGCGAGGGGCAGGCATTTCTTGTATAGCTTTGACTTTGGCAGAATCAACCTCGATGCCTTTGTTGCTGACAATGAAACCCAAGAGTTTACTGGATCGGACTCCGGAAGTGCACTTGTTAGGGTTCAGTCTCAGCTTGTACTCCTTCAACCTGACAAACAGCTTTTGCAAATGGTCGAGGTGTTCTTTTTCCGTCTGTGATCGGGCTATCATGTCATCTACGTAGACCTCTATCTCATGATGTATCATATCATGAAACAAAGCTACCATGGCGCGTTGATAGGTTGCCCCGACATTCTTCAGTCCGAATGGCATCACTTTATAGCAGAACATACCCCACTGTGTAATGAAAGTAGTTTTATCCATGTCTTCAGGTGCCATTTTGATCTGGTTGTAACCTGAAAATCCGTCCATGAAAGAAAATACCTTGTGCTGAGCTGTATTTTCAACCAAGATGTCAATGTGCGGTAGTGGAAAATCATCTTTAGGGCTAGCCCGGTTTAAGTCTCTATAATCCACGGACATTCTGACTTTGCCATCCTTCTTAGGCACAGGCACAATGTTAGCAACCCATTGTGGATATGAAGTAACAGCAAGAAATCCAGCATTGAACTGCTTTATAACTTCTGCTTTGAACTTTTCTGACATGTCGGGCCTCATGCGGTGGACTTTCTATTTAACTGGTGGACAATCTTCTCTACTGGGTAGACGGTGAACCACAATATATGTATTGAGTCCCGGCATATCTTTGTAAGACCAGGCGAAGATCTCAACATATTCATGTAACAGCTGAATTAGGCGCTCTTTGACACTTGGCTCTAGGTTGGCACCCACTCCGACTTCTTTTCTGTCTTCCTCAGTACCTAAGTTGATTGTCTCTAACAGCTCCTCATGAGGTAGAATAGCCCTTTCTTCCTGTTGCAGCAGTCTATCCAATTCTCCCGGCACCTCACAGTCTTCCTCACCTTCATATTCGGCGTGGTAGACCAGATCTTCAGAGTCACTGAAGGCCGTAGCAGAATTGTTACCCATGGAATCCGGAATGGAAGGGTACCTGCATTTGTGAGTGTGTGTGTGTGTGTAAGGGATAGCCACCTTTAAACAAATAGAATGTAAAAAGAAAGACAATGAACACAAAAGTTTATATGTGAAAACGTCCATGATTCATTAAAATGGCATATGAAGATGAAAAATCAAACCCTTACAAATGGACCTATGTGCCTAGGGTAAGGCACAAGGTTAAAAGTGTATGAATTGTTTGAGAATTATTACAAACCAACATAAATGTTTGAAAAATAAATTATTGCGGTATGAAAGTAATCGGAACGAAGTCTTTTGCTTCCCAGTTGCACAATCCTCCGTCAACAGTAGGAAAAATCCAGTCTTCCAAGTTGCTCTCCTCTTCACTATCCTCCAAAGCATTGACTCCATGATGGGTGATCTTCACTGGTGGCCCTCCAGCATGGGCGCGGCGTACAACCTTTTGAGCAGGAGAAGTGAACCCCAAGCCGAATTTATCTGATTTGTAAGGAAAGTCTGGAAGCTGACCCCAGATTATGCTTCCTCCTTCTTCAATCACAGCCTTTGCATCTTTGACAGACGACATCCGAGGCGGAGGTCTGGTAATCGTGGGTACAGAAGACACTATCTTGGTTGCCGCAATCTCCTGAGCTACCTCTTCAAAATGCTGGAAAGGGGTTTCGATGAATTCGTCATCCAATTCTACATAGCAGAAAGAATTTATATGGCTTATCATGTATTCCTCTTCGCCATGAACAGTTATGATTTTCCCCTAGACAGGGTACTTGAGCATTTGATGCAGAGTAGAAGTGATGGCTCCAGCATTGTGAATCCAGGGTCTTCCCAACAAGCAAGAATAGGAAAGACGGATGTCCATCACATAGAATGTGGAGTTGAAGGTTTCAGTTCCCACTTTAATCGGGATGTCCACCTCCCCGTGGACCATCCTTTTAGAACCATCAAAGGCTCTGACAATTATATTGCTGGGCTTCAGGGTTAGGCCTTCACAGTCCAATCTATCCAAGGATTTCTTTGGCAAGACGTTTAGCAATGAACCAGTGTCTACCAGTACGTGTGCTAGGGTAGTCCCTCTGTATTCCACCGAGACATGCAAAGCGCCGTTATGTTTTCTCCCTTTAGATGTTAAATCGGCATCAGAGAATCCTAGACCATTGTCAGCTGTTAAGCTAGCTACACATTCCTGGAACTGATCCGCAGAGGTTTCCTGTGGCATGTGGGCCGTCTTCAAGAATCTTATCAAAGATTTAGCATGAGCCTCTGAACAAAGCAGCAGGGCCAACATAGAGATCTTTGAGGGGGTTTGCCCCAGTTGTTCCACAACATCATAATCGCTTTTCTTGATTATTTTCAAAATCTCTTCCATTTCTTTTTGAGAGGTTTCAGGGATGACCAATGGCTGAGCCCTCGTCCTGACGAGCTCTTCTTGGATCGCTTTCCCTCTATCATCAGCAACAGCAGAAGGGACAACCACAGGAGTTACAACTTCTTCAATAATTGGAGTTCTCGCAGATACGTTTATCGGTGCAGGGGTAACCTTAGGAGCAGCTGAGGGTCCAAAGATTGCCTTTGGAGGGGCAATCTCTGGAGAGAAAATTCTTCCACTGCGGGTGATTTTGCTTGTTCCAGCAATGTTTCCAATGTCGGAAGTCTCTTCATCAGAACTTTCTTCAGTTGATTCAATTTGTTTAATACCGTGGTAGTAGATTTCTCCACCATAGTTCCACGGTACTGATCTGTCAGACTTATACGGGACGGGCCTGGGCATGGTTATCTTAAAAGGTGTAATCTTTGGATCGGATGTAATCTTAACAGGTCTTTTGGAGACCTTGGAAAGATTGGCAGATATGGTTATTATTGAAACATCATTGACAGGAGCCGGTGTAACAGGAATTTTCTCAAAAAGGATTTCTTGGTTATCCATTAGGCGTTGGATGCCTAACTTCAATAATGGACAGTCGGTTGGTAAGGATGAACAAATGCAGCAATCTTCTTCACAATCTGGGAAAATCCCAGCCTTTAGCAAATTCAACTTGATTATCGGTAGAGGAGTTATCAAATGATCAACAGTAGCAACAAACATATCTTCTTCAACAGTATGGGCATTGTGGCCATGCTTTGGCATTGGAGCAGAGATCACATTCGGCTTTTCAGGGGCGTCGAATTCAACCTCTTTAGCGTCTATCAAATCTTGAATATTATTCTTGAGGGCCAAACAATTGTTGGTGTCGTGTCCTATACTCCCTGAATGATAAGCACACTTGGCGTTCAAATGGTAGTAAGGAGAAGCAGTATTCGGATTCTTCGGGGCCTCTTTCAGACTTGCAAGGTTTAACTTCAAGAGATCGGGTAGAACCTGAGCAGGAGTCATGTTTATCTGGGTGAATTACCGTACATGCCTTTCCACCCTTGTTTGGTTGGTTCTGGGTTGATTGTATCTGGGCTGATCAGCTGCAGACTTCTGAATCATTACGGCCCCCACCGCTGGCTGGCGCTCAACTCTTCCTTGACCTCTTTGAGAGTAGACAGCTGATATTTCCTTCTTTGCTGGAAAAGGCTTTTTGATGGCAGCGGAAGCAGATGCATCTTTTTGAATTTTCCCGCTTTTTATGCTGGCTTCAACTCTCTCATTAGTTAGAATCAACTCAGTGAACCCTGCAGAGGAGCTTCCAATCAGATGATTGAAGAAAGGCCCTGACAGAGTCCCTAATAACATGTCTGCTAGCTCCCTCTCTGATAGAGGTGGTTGCACTCGTCCCGCCAAGTCTCTCCATTTCTGGGCATACTCTTTGAAACCTTCATTGGAGACCATGCCCATACTCTGTAATTGAGTACGGGTTGGTGCTAAGTCCGCATTCTATTGATACTGCTTGTAGAAAGCAGTATCCAAATATTCCCAATTATGCACATCAGACCTCTCTAACTGGTAGAACCAATCCAACTGCGTCCCCGACAAACTGTCCTGGAAAAAGTGGACCCACAGGTCTTTGTCAGAAGAATGTGGTTGAATTTTCCTGACATAAGATCGTAGGTGCATCTTGGGACAAGACAACCCATCATACTTAGCAAAAAGAGGCACCTTAAACTTAGGAGGGATTACAATTCCAGATACCAACCCTAACTCTTCAAAGTCTAGCCCAGGCACTCTCTGTATCTCCATGGCAGCTAGACGTTCTTCCAGATTTTTGTATTTGTCATCTGCAGGAGGGTATTGTTGTTCTGAGTAGTCCTCATCCTCCTCTTATTCAGCTTCAGAATCTGAGGGCACGACAATCTCTTTACCCTTTCTCTCTCCTTCCTCAGAGGTTGATGGAAAATCTAGGACCCTTCTAGCTTGACCTTCAAATCTTCTGCCCGAGGTATCCACACCAACTCTCTTCTTATTCTTTTTCTCTTTTTCCTTTTCTAGCAAAGTCTTGAGCTCCTCCTTCCCCTTGGCCAAAGTCAGGAGTAGCTGTTGGAATTGTGAATTCTGAGCTTGTAAGTCTTTGACCGTTTGTTCAATATCCATCTTGCTGAAATAAACAACAGAGAGATGAGGAAACTTGGTGTGAAGACCTGTTTATGCATATGATGAATGATATGTATTCATGTAATGCTTTCAAGGATTCAGAAATTCAAATTTGTTTTAAACAGAAAAGAAACACACGTCATATTAATAAGATAGAATTGTTAGTACATCAATGCCCCATGGGAAAAATAATACAAAATTCTAAGGTAAAAAGACGTTGTGCATCCTCTTTGGTGCAATGTAGGTGTTGAGAGTCTGCTCTTCAGGAAGTTGATGAGTAAGTTCCAAAACCTTCTTCTCGCTTGCATAGAATTGGGCTTCAAAAGTATCGCGTTCTCCCTTGAGCTGTATCTAACTCCTTTGCAAATCTTCGAGTGATGTTGGCATGTCAGGATGTAGGAGGGTGTATGGAACCTCTCCTTCCATAACAGGCTCTATAATCACAAGGAGAATGGAGGGGTAAGGCATCATAAGACTTTGGGTGTGGGTTCGTACCCACTTGAGGTAATGCTCAAGGGGGATGGAATTCTTGTGTCCCAAGGTCTTACTGTCTACCTTGTTGGGCATCCTTCAAGCTCGGATAAACCTTTGTCGAAGTCCTTGATCGTAGTTGTCGAAGTCAAAAACCAAGTCTAGAATCAGCATGTCATGTGGGCCATCCCTTCGGGCATACCCAAATTGTCTCAGAGCCAAGAAGGGGTTATAGGTAATGCCTCCCCTAATGCCAAGTAGAGGGACATTAGGGAATTCCCCATAACGGTCGATGATGATAACATTTTCTCTGGATCGAGAACACCAATAAACATATGAATGTGTAAGAGTCATCAATCGTTGAGACCACCTTAAACCTTGTTCATTCTTCAAGACTGATTGGGGAAGATGAGAAATAAACCATCTTGCCAGTAGAGGAGTGCAACACATGAGAACACCTCTTTTCCTCATTGTTTGAGTGTGAAAAGAGTGCAAGATATCTCCAAGCAAAGTAGGCACAGGGTTGCGATCCATGAAAATTTTGACAGCATTCACATCTATAAGCTGGTCGGGGTTTGGGAACAAGACCAACCCATAGATGAGAAGAGCTACAATCTCCTCAAAAGCTTGCAGGTCTAGAGAATTCCAATAGTCTTGGGCCTTCTCAAATAGGAACTTTGCCAAGAAACCCTTGACACCACTTCTGGTTTTCCAATGACCTGTGACATCTGATGGTTGCAAGTGCAAGGCTTGAGCAACATCTTCAGGCTTTGGATCTCTTTCTGTACTGTTGAAAGGTAGTTTATGGAGAATATGAATCCTCAAGAGTTGAGAAAATTCCTCCAAAGTGGGCACAAGCTGGTAGTCAGGAAATGTGAAGCAGTGATGCAAAGGATCAAAGAATTGGAAAAGAACTTTCATCATGTCTTCCTCTGTGTTGGAAGTGACTAAGTTGAGAAGACGACCATGCCTCTCGGTGAACGGAGAGTTTTCAGGAATCCTTGAAGCTAGCTCCTTGAGTTGTGGAGGAATTCTTACAAGGTTGACTTGGATCGTTTTCCTGCGAAGTGAATCCATAACCTACAAAACAGGAACAAAGATGAATTTCCAAAATCCTTGAAATGGTTAGTGGATGCATATGATGCTTCATGATGTCCATGATGTTATGCACAAGTATATATGTATAAGCAAATCACACAAGTTCCTAGTTTAGGCTTGCATGGGGTTTCATAGGTAAGTACCCTATTGAAGTTTAGTTGGCTCAACCTGTCCTAGAAATAGTAACCGAGTTCTAAGGAGCTCAATATCACTGGATTGTTTCCTTGTTCATTATTTTAATTTAGCCTCTTACCGGCGAACAAAATATTCCAAGGAACCAACCCTCAATGAGTGTAGTATCGAGTATCTACCAACTTCGGACTGCACCAAAGTCGGTCATCTCACTACATCCTAAAAGGCCAAGTTGGTCGAGTAAAGGTTCTAAAAGTTCGTTAGTGCTTCATGACATCACTCAGTGGCCCCGTATTCTCTTTGATTGACTCAAAGCCTATCGGTACCCACAAATATGTCACACTAACATAGTTATTGCTTAGACCGTGTCGGTATACCCCGCACAGTTTCCACAACGTATTGCTATTTACCTATGAATGTTTCCCAAATCTGGGTAGAGGATTCAAACCTAAACAATAGAACCAAAGTGTAAAGCAAACAAGTCAAGCAAGATAAGCATGTAAAGGTGATCTAAAACCCTAAGGTAACCCCACTTTTATAATCATTCCCCAGCAGAGTTGCCAGTTCTGTGATACGGTGGGAGAACTGACTTGAGGTTTTGTGTTTGTATCGCAAATGTTTCGGTTTAGCAAGAGTCGCCACCGACTTTTATTTTATCCAAAAGGAAAGGTCAAAAAGCACAGGAAAGACCTTTGAGATGTTTTCTTGAGTTCGGGGGATAGATTATGAAAAGGGAAGGTGCTAGCACCCTTTTCATCCATGGTTTTCCATGGGCTCTTAGTTACTTGTTTAGATCACTTGCTTTGCATTTCCAATTGTTTGAAATGGTGCTTTGTGTGGTTTTGAAAGTATTTTGAAAAGAGGCCATCGTTTAGGCAATCTTTGTAATGATTCTCGTTTGTAAGAATGTATACAAAGATGTTTGTCTTTTGAAAAATGTTTCAATGTTTTGAAAGTTGTTTGGAAATGTTTTGAAATGTATTGAAATGTGTTGTGTGTTTTTGAAAGTAGCAAGGATGGTTTGCAAATTGATCAAGTAACTAGAAGCATTCTACCTACTCAAATGTCTTTCTTGTACATTTTCATTCCTTTGACATTGTTGTTTTACCATTGCATTGGTAAACAACCCTATCTTTGGATGTTAAATGGGATGGGCATGGGTCATCGTATGACCATGATAACAATATTGCCAAGTATCTTTAGCAAGTTTTGAGGGACTAAGATCACTTGTTTAGGCAACCTTTTGATAGCGTCATCGAGGGACTATGATCTTTTGTTTTGTATTGTTTTGCCAAGATACCTAGCATGCATACCATGGCTATTTTTAAGGCAACAAAGTGGGTGAAACCCTAGAGGTGTTGTGTGAAATGTGTTGTCATTTTCATGCATTTGTTTATCTTGGATTAGGTCTTGTATTTGTTTGATTTTTGTCTTATCATACAAACCCTAATTTACTACACATGCATATAATGCGATAAATTGCGTAAAGTAAATCTAAGCTATTACAACAATATTATGGGAGGGGGGATACAAGTTTTGAATGGGGATATTTGCACAAAATAAAACCCTAATTCACTATTACAACCCAATTGAATTTATTGTACAATAAATAAACAAACAAGTATTTAAATATGCAATAAAAATGTAAATATGCAAAAAAAAATGTTTTGTAATTGTTTTATGTGTGAAAAAATAAAATTATCTAAGTCCTAAAATAAGAAGAAAAAAAAATATTGTGATTATTTTTGAAAGGGGAAACCCTAATTTTGTTTTAAAAGAAAATATATTTTCTATATTATTTTATTCATTTTTTTGTTCAAGAAAAATAATAATAATATTATGTATAAATATTTAAAATTAAATATGTATGACAAATAAATATTTAATATGTATGAAGTAATAAAATAAAAATATTTAAGTATTTTTATTATTTACAAGTTTATTTAAGAAAATAAAACCTAATAAACTATTTTTATGCCAAAAAATAATAAAAAATAATAAAATAAAATGCAAAAAATTAAGAAAATCTTTTTGGATTTTTTTTAATGTTCAGAAAAAAAATAATAAAGTCAAAAATATAAAATA
The DNA here is from genome assembly GCA_948472305.1 of Vicia faba. NCBI lineage: Eukaryota > Viridiplantae > Streptophyta > Magnoliopsida > Fabales > Fabaceae > Vicia > Vicia faba. The sequence continues at coordinate 1,474,415,140 of OX451735.1, read as the reverse complement.
TGCAAGAAAATACAAAAAAAAATATAAAAATATGCAAAGGGGAGTGCAGAAGTAAAATGGGGGGTGCAAAAAGAAGAAACAAAAAAGGCCAGAAACAAAAAAGCCTAATACAACATCTTTATCCATGTCCTTTGTCCCTGTGTGCGTTTCTGAGCTTGATTCTGTTCTTGCTCACGCTTACATGAAATCAAAAACTTACAACATGAAACTTATAGCATTTTTAATCACGATTCCAACCATATCCATTTTGTGACCTAACTCTAAGAAACCAGGGAGAATTTCAGTGGCCCTAATTCCTGACCTAATTTTTTCATCAACTTCAACAATCAAATACTCTTAGCTCAGTTAATATAAATAAAAACTATGCATATGTACAGCTTAAGCAAGTTAAAGTCTATATTTTTGCTTCACAAATCGTGACCTAAGGATGCCTAAATAGAGAGATAGAAACTTGAAAAATTCCTTGTTCAGCTGAGTTTGGATATGGCAATGTGGGGACTTTGAGTGACGCATGAAGTTCTTGTGAGCTTCCTTGAAGTTCCCTCAAGCTTCTCCAATACTCAGCTTGCCTTGTAGATGCTTGAATCTTGCTGCACGAGTCAACCTGCAAACCTTCAAAATGAAAATGGTGAAGCTTGAAACAGGGCACACGGTTGCAAGACAAGGGCCTGGACAGTTTAGGTGTGATGTATGGAAGGTGTTTCAAGGGTTGAATCAAGAAACGCACGAGCCAATATTGATTTGGCTTGAGAGTTGCAGAAGCTGCCCTGTTTTGGGAAGAAATGTGGTTTTTTGTGTTTTGGAGTGTTTGAGATGTTATCAATTCATGCTTAGGCTTGGTACAATGTTCTGAGGTTGTTTGAAATGAATCCAAGCCTTGCCTTTATCAGATACACAAGTTTCCTTGACTTTTGTAAGTTTGCTTGCTTTTGAAGAAAGTTGGAAGTGACAATACAAAAGCTTGTACTTGCTAGCTTATGGACTGCATAGAGTTAGTACAAGTTGCCTAATATTTGTGGATATTGTTTGCAGCAAAAGATCAGGTCCATGGCTCAAGATAAACAAAGTTGTAAAAAGGTAGCTTTATGAAAGTAGTATTATGAACTTTATGCCATTTTTGGATTTATTCATTGTGCAATGCTTCAAAAGTCAGAACAAGACCATTATCCAATGTGTTAGCAATCAATTATGGAGTGTAGAAGAGATTAGGACCTGTAATATCAAGTACAAGCATGTTTGAAACTAATTTGCAACTTGCAACATTGGGAAAAATGTCTTGAACAAAAGTGATAAATTGCCATTTTCCTTTCTTTGATTCTCCCTAACCATAAATGATCTTGGAGAGTTATTTGACATTTTGGAAAGCTTGTAACATGCTCTACAATCCATCTTAGAAATGAATTTTGAGATTCCTCTTGGAACTAGGTGAAAAGTTGCCATGAAGTTAGGTCAAAAATCTGCCTAAACTAGGGCAAATTTTCACTAAGTTAAAAAGTTTATGGACCCCTATTCACAAAATAATAACTTGAGATCCAAGAATCTTTTGTGAAAACTTTGTGAATCAAAGTTGTATATTTCATGGAGGACTACAACTTCCATGTTGGAAGTTTTCCTTGAATCCAATTGCATCATGGTGAAAAAGTTGTGGAAAGTTGGAAAAAAATAAGAAATTTCCATAGCTTAGAAAAATTCTAAGTAATGAAAATTTTCAAATTAAAACCCTAATTTTAAAAATTAGGTTTCTTGGTGAACAAGTTTCACATTTTGACACATCTTGATGAATTATGACCCTTGTCACTTGATTTTGACCAAAAAGTCAAAGTTTGACTTTTCAGTGTACAATTGATTTTTGACTAGTTGACTGCAAAATTCATCTGTCAATCCTATGCATTTGAGATCTTTTGAACTATGTGATTAGGTCAAGATGATGCTATTGAGTCCTTGAAATCATGATTGAACCCAATTGGCCATTGGCTAGGTTAAAAATCAGAAATTGCCCTTTCACAGTCAAAACCCTAATTTTGACCATTTTGCCCTTTTGATGATCTGATCAAATTTCTTGAGGAGTTGTGGTCCAAACTTGATCAAATGGTTCATATGAGTCTATAAAGTTGATGTGGATAAAAAATTATGAGGTTTGAATGTAAATTGGCCATGGTTGACTTTTTCCCCAATACAGCTAATTTTTTAGGTCAACTGTCCAATTGACTGGGCAAAAATTTGATTCAAGGCTTGAAACTTGGTATGAGTAATCTTAGGAGTCCAACATGAAGTATGAAAGTCACATGAAGCATTGATGGTCCAAAAATCCTTGTGCAAACTCAAAACCTAATTTCAGGTCATCAGTGCAAGAGGAGGTCTTGAGCTGAGCAAACCCTAATCTGGTCTTGAGTCCAAGAAGTCTTGTGAGGGAAATCTTGATAAAATGAGTGGGCAAATTTTAGGGTACAACACCACCCATCCAATTATTACAACAGCTGGTCAAGGCATCCTTGCTGGAACTCAAGCCTCTAGCTCCTCCATTCGGGCCACTCCCGCGAAAGTACAATGTCGACGCCAGATGCGAATACCATGCTAACTCTCTGGGGAACACCATAAAGAAATGTTGGGAATTCAAGCATAAAGTTTAGGATTTTCTAGAATCTAAAGACATTGCTTTAGAGAAGCCCAATGTCAAATCAAACCCTATACCTCCGCATGATGGGCCGACAATAAATGCAATTGAAGTAGTCGCCGACTTTGGGGAAATCAGACAAGCAAAAACCCCGATAAACTTATTGAAGGAATATCTGTTGGAATGTGGGTTCCTATTGGAGCATAATGAAGCCTTCGAGAAAACTCCACAACAGTTAGTGGATTAGGGGATTGTCCAATTCGGACCATACCCTGAAGAAAAATATGTAGCTACCCTGAAGGGTAAAGCACGGTTTCCTCTAATCCAAGAGACATTCTTCCACAAGGGAATAGAGCATGGAAGACATATGGTGATGATATCTAACAAAGTCAACACCAAAAAAAGCAACTAACTTCATCTGAGAGTGCACCCCAGGAGAAGAACTCAAAAGATGGACTGTCGTGGAGATTCCCAAGATCTTTTTCTTTCCTAAGTAATTTTTCTTGTTTTTGAAAGAACCTATGTCAAGCCAAAGGCATATGGGTTTCTTGTAAGGGTTCCCCTGTTTTGTTTTAGAAAATATTTAAAATTAATAAAAATTATATTTTGTTTTCAATTAAGATCCTTGTCTTTCTCTTGCATTTATCTCTTAAATTCAAAATGGCAATACTTTCTTTGCATATGCATTTTCAAAGTTCATATACTAAAATCTTCACCAAAACATGATAATGGTTCAAATCCATGCCCAAAACCACTGATAATGTTATTGCTGCGACCTGATATAATTTTGATGCTCCTATTAACCAAGCTGAAGAGCAAGATGATGAAGATCTAGAACTCTCTGAGGAAATGGCGAGGGAAATAGAACGAAAGAACATACCACTGTATCAAGAGGCTATTGAGACCATTAATATGGGCACATGGGAAGATCCGAAAGAAATTAAGCTAGGGGTAACGTTAGAACAGAGCGGGAAAAAAGTTGATCAAGTTATTACATGAGCAAGTGGATATATCTGCCTGGTTCTACAGAAACATGCTAAGGTTAGATACATACATTATGGTGTACAAACCACCTCTCAAAGAAGTTTGTTATCTAGCTAAGCAAAAATAGGTGACTACGAAATACCAGGACCTGACGAAGGACCCAAGCGAGGGGCACGTTGGACACGCGTGTTCGACAGGGCTTCAAATGCACTGGGGCACGGTATAGGGGCAGTTTTGACTTCTCTAAAGAATTATCATAAGCCCTATACTGCAAGATTGTGTTTTGACTACACCAAGTACAAAGCCTATTTACTAGGACTGGAAGCTGCCACTGATCTAAGAGTAAAGCATCTCTAAGTATTTGGGGACTCCGCATTAGTCATATACTAAGTCAACGACGAATGGAATACTAAAACCTCTAAAACTAATTCCATATTGGGGTCATGTTTTGAAAACTGACTGCGGAATCCACAAAGATCACTTTCAGTCACATCCCACGAGAAGAAAATCAAATGGAAGACGCTCTGGCAACTATATCAGTTGTGTTCAAAGTAACTTGGTCAAACCACGAACCACGCATCATAATCAGACACTTCGAAGATCCCTCACATTGTCTTGCTATCAAAGAAATACCAGATGACAAGCCTTAGTTTTACGATATCAAGAAGTACTTTGAAAAGAAATAATATCCAGAAAATGCATCTAGCATCGACAAACGAACTCTACGGAAGCTAGCCTCTAAATTCTCATCGAAGAGAAATGCTTAACAGCTCTATATCACAATCAATTGCACCAGAGGCGAATGAAAAGAGCCTTCGACAAGAAAGTCCGCCCTCGAATATTCAAAGAAGGGGATCTAGTTATCAAGAAGATTCTGCTACCTCGCCTCGACTCCCGTGGTAAATGAACACCTAACTACGAAGGTCCATACGTAGTCAAAACAACATTCTCCGGTGGTGGTTTTATCCTCACAACAATGGATGGGGAAGAACTACCATATCCGACAAACTCAGACACAACCAAAAATACTATGTATAAAAAGCTCGCTAAGCTCGAACCTTAAACAGGGGACTTAGGCAAAAAGAAGCATCCCGGTGGATCGAAAACCCTAAAGGGCGATCCAGGCAAAAATTAGGGGCATATAAACAAAAACTATCCCGGTGGATTGAAAACTCGAAAGGATATTGGGGAGAGATGGATCTAAATCATACAACTCATAAGCGAAGGAGATAAGGGCTATTAAAAGGATATTGGGGAACAGCAGCAACAATTATCATTTTTCATTGCCATTTACAGTTTCAAAAATTTATGTAATTACCTCTTTCTAGGAATTGCATCTTGTACTCTCGCCTATTCAGAGGCATATTAATAAAACATTCACTTTTCTTTTCATCTTTCAAAATTGTGTTTTTTCTTTTTTAGACTTGTCTGCAAAATACTACGATTGTTGCTTGTGAATATTGTCTTGAAATCATTTCGGGGGAATTAACAAATAAAAGCATTTGACAAAACATTGAAAAAGCATTTTGGTCAGAAAAACATCAAAAAAGAAAATCCACGTCTACGTTCACACACATGTTTACTCCTACGTCTATGCCTACAATACAAAGTCTATACACATGTCTACTCCTACGTCTATGCCAACAACACAAATTTTGCGTCCAATACATGCGTCTACACCTACACCTGCACTTACAACACACAAATCTACACATACGTCTACGTCTACACCTGCGCTTACAATACAGAAAATCAATCAAAAACTTGCCAGCACTTTCCACCGTATTCAAATCAAATTCAAAGATGCCACACAATGCAACATACAAACACCAAGGAATTGGTAACTCAAAACCAATGGTTTAAAGGAGAGAATTCCAGAAACAGTCTTCATAACATTTCAAGGCATACACGCATTTTACACACATTTCATACACACATTTTGCATATCCAAAGCACACATACACTATACATTTTTGCACACATTTACTCAGGGTTACATATCAATGTCAAACATCATACGCTTTGCATATCCAAAGCATACATATCCTATACATCATAATACAAACATTCAACACACACACACACTTAAGGGTTCCACCTCAATGTCAGACATCATATGCATGTGTCATACAATAAACAAAAAATCTCACCCCTGATTTAGCCATCTAAGGGTCAGTCATCAAAACACACTTCTTCTACCAATCTAACCCACTGCCTAAGACGTCGTGCCGAAGTGCGGTTCCTTGTTTGGTAATATAGACCATTGCCTAAGACGTCGTGCAACGATGTTCAGAAACAAAACCTAGTTCATTTCCTAAGACACCGGGAAGCAATGAAACTTAACCCACTGCCTAAGACATTGTGCAGCAGTGCGGTTCCTTGTTGCGTAATAAAGACCATTGCCTAAGACGTCGTGCACCAATGTTCTTCTTTATTCCGCAACACAAATCATCGCCTAAGACGACATGTGTTGCACCCCAAAATTTGCCCTCCCATATTCTCCAAGAAATTGCCAAGTCAAGCTGCAAAATTCCCCAAGGGTTGCACAGTGCAAAAGTCTCCTACACAATCAAGATTAGGGTTTTGAGTCTGATCAAGAAAAGGAAGTTATCAAGGGCCCAATCAAGTCTCACATGCCTACAAATATGGTCAAGTATCCTCATATCAAGTTTCAAGGCATTCAGCACAAAATTGCACAGTCAAAACCCTAAATTGCACTACAGTCAATTGTAGGGGCAAAATGGTCATTTGGCAGTCAAAAGTTCAAATTTTTGGTCAACATATCATTTTGAAGCCACAAACATCATTTGATCAATGCTTGATCATGGTTCTCAAAATTTGGCTCAGAAATCATCAAAGATGCAAAAGTTTCCTTATTTGGACAGCTGAAAAAGTCAACTGAAATTGACCAGGGCATAACTTTCACATGGATTATCAGAAAAATTCCATCCAAAGCTCATTTTGAAGAGAAAGACATTTCCTACAACTCATCTTCATACTTCAAGTCCAAGAAATGCTCTCACAAAAAGTTATCAATTTCAACATTATAGGTCATTTTCAAAAGTCAACAAAAAGGGACTTTAAGTCAAAGGCCATAACTTGAGATTGGTAAATCAAAATGACATGGGACCAAAGGCATTGGTTAGAGGACTCAAAGATCTTTCCAAAATGTCCAAGAACATGAGAAAAGCTTAAAAATTGAGCAAGTTATGCCTTGTGGAAGTTGGGAAATTTTTGGATATTTTGAAAAGTCAACATTGACTCAAATGACCTAAAATTGCTAATGGGCCCATTTTTCTTCCATGATTCATCATCCTAAGCATGTGCACGACCACTTGTCCCAAAGGGAAGTATTTTCTCATTTTTTATTTATTTATTTGAATTTTTATTCACATTAATTCATTTAAATCAAATTAAATATAGGAAAAATACTAATCTAAGTTTTCAAATCTTTTTATACATGTTTTGCCATCAAGATTTCGTGCATAGGTCAAATAGGAAAGAATTGGATTGATTTGAGCATAATTGACACAAAATACACATGAAAAAAGATATGGAAAATCTTAAGAAATCAAATATTCAAAATCCATGATTGCAAGAGATTTTTATCAATTTTCTTAACCTAATGCATTCCATACAAATACTTGAACACAAACCTAATGCCAAGACACTGAAAGCTGCACAAGAAAGGCCATTACCAACTTGAAATTTTCTCCATAAAACACAATTCTGAAATCAACTTTAGAGGGCGATTCGAGACCTAATTCCTATTCCATCAGCTTCCTCAAGTCTCCCTGAACCTATTCCAATCATTAACATCCATTCACACCCCAAGAATTGGTAATATGAACCGGAACTGTATCAAACAAATTTCATGATCGCATATCCCATTCCATGCATTATTTGTGAATTTTATTCATAGATTCAGGTTCCTTGTGATGTTTTGAAGCTAATCATATGCCTTAATTTGGTTATTATGCTGTATATACGATTGTGCCATGTTTGCTTTTTAGGGTTTGCAGGTTTTTGAATTAGGGGTTTCCACACAAAGCAAAATTGGGACACCACAGTACCACCATTCGAATCACTGCGCTTGGACGAACAAGAATCAACCATCGCGCCCAATTTCTAAACAACCCAGGCCTAGTCGCTATTTTCTGGAAACAGGCCTAAGAGAACACACATAAAACCGTTGCCCATTGTTTATGTTTCAGAAAAAGTGAAGAAGACGAACTCGTGGCCGGCGTTGATTGGAGGGTTCAAAATTTCGCGCGTTTAGCTTACTAATGCAGTTGTTCTTTTTATAATATTTGTTGCTTATTTAATGTTAACATTGCATGAAGTGGCGCAGTGGCAAGCATACCTGGAGATAATGCACGTGACCTGGGTTCGAACCCCAGGTCTTTCATATCCTCAATATTATTTTTCAAATGATAATCATGTGCAGGTTAACATTGCCGTTCCATGATACACCTCCTCATCCAAGCGTCCACGCGTCTAGCATGTTCAGATCAAAGGTTCAGGATTGATGAACATCATATACCATGGTCAACGCATGTGCACGCTATTCAGAAAGGTCAAACGGACCAAAGCTTGCTGGGCCTGAATCACTACCTATACCTCCAATTTGGGACTTCCACCCCCCCTGGTTTGCAATGTTTTTCAATTTTCTTTATGTTTTATTTTATTTTTAATTATTGTTTTATTTGTTTTGTTGTTTTAATTTAATTAATTATTTTTTAACAAAATACAAAAACATCATAAAAAATCAGAAAAGACAAAAAAACATAATAAATATTTTGTTTTTATTATTTTCATAAATAATTGTATGTAAATTAATTAATTTAAATTAGGTGCTTTAACTTTAATTCTTTTAATAAAAATATAAAAAATGTAGAACTAGGTTTAATTGATAATTTTTTATTCCTTTTTAATTCTCCTTCTTTAATAATATTATTTATTTATTTATTTTTATAATTAAATTGTACATAAAAAACTTAGGTTTAATTTAGGTTAAATTTTAATACTTTCATAATAAATTTAAAAACCACTAGAATTAGGGTTAGTTAATTTTAAATTAATTCTTTTTTTTATTAAATCATAAAACATAAAAAATACCAAAAACATTTTCTTTTAATATTAATTTTAATTCCTTATTAATTTAATTTTTGCAAAAGGGTCCAACGCCCATGTTCTTAATTGTTTAATTTCGCATACTTATTTCTTTTTTTCGCTTGAATAGTTATGTACCTCTCCCGAAGCCTTGTAACATTTAATTATTTTTCGCACTTCTATTTGCTTTATTTACTTTCTGTCAAATCGGGTCCGGTTTAACTTTGGCGATGTGGACCCGCGCCATTTGTAATAGCTTTAGATTTACTTTTCCTCGCAACTTTTAACTGTTAACAAAAAGCATGAAAGAATGTATGGACCAAAATAAAATCAAGCGTAGATCACAATGAACATGACAAGACAAATATCAATGAAAACGACACACGACTCGCACACACCACCCCTAGGGTACGCCTCACTGTTACCTTGCCTTCGAAAGGTGATCGTCGAGTAGAGGATGTTTTAGTAAGTCCTCATGATCCGGGAACCTGGCATGAGGGTAGCTTCTAAGGTGTCTTCCCATTGCTCTGGTGATCACCATGTCCCGAACCTCGAATTGACCCGAACACCTCCAACGGTGGTGCTACCTACCTCTCAATAGTGGGATGGCACTACTTTAAAGGACATTTACCCAGACGAATTCCTTAGGGTAGGTAGGTTCTCGTAGATACTTGCTCTAATTTCAAAAACAAATCCAAAATACTTTTCACACCGACACATTTTCAAAAGCTTTCGAAAGCAAATTTTCAAACACTCTTGAGGACCGATACAAGAGTCGAACTGAAATTTTCAAAGAAACTTTTTTAAACCCACATTGAAAAGCAAACAAACCATTTTGAAAACACAAGTGAGCAAGTATCTAAGAGCCCATGGATAACCATGGATAGAAAGGGTGCTAACACCTTCCCTTTCTATAACCTACCTCCTGAACCGAGAGCAATCTCTTTAAGGAATTTTTCTGTGCTTTTGTCCTTTCCATTTGGAGAAAATAAAAGACGGTGGCGACTCTTGCTTACCGCGACATTTCGCGAACCAGCTTTAAACAGTCAGTTCCAGATCCACCGATCACAGAACTGGCGACTCTGCTGGGGACACCTTTATAAAGTGAGGTGTACCTTAGGGCTAGTTCATAACTGTGTTTTCACTTGTATTGATTTGCTTGCTTTACTATTGTGGGTTGCATCGGAGATACATAGATCCTAACCCGGATCTGGGGATACCCTGTTTAGGTAGCATAAGCTGTGAGGGACCTGTCCGGCGTAGACCGACACAGGTGAAGCAGTGGCTACGTTGGTGTGGCACCTTAGTCTGTACCGATATCCCTTGTGTCACAACGAGGAGAATATGGGTCTTCTAAGGAGTCATTAAGCACCAACAACCTTAGAACCTTAATTGACACAACTTGGCCTTTAGAATTGTAGCAGTATGCTACGCCCATTGAGGCTAAACTCTCGTGATGGTTCTGGCTGCAAGAAAAGATTGCGATGCTGGAGTTATGACCGATTGAGGGTAGTCAATGATATTGGGATCCTCTAAGAACCCGGTTACTTTTGATTAGGACAAGTGTGAACCAACAAATTGAAAGAGGGTAGTACCTAGACCTCATGCTGGCCTAAACTTTAGGGGCTTGCCTTGTGTGACTTGTGTGCCTTACCATGTTTGCCTTTGTATCTGTATGTGGTGTGCTTTATCATAACATCATAGCATCATGAGCATTGCATGCATCCTGCATAAGGACTGACCATTTCAAAGACAAGAGGGTTTCATCTTTGCTCTGTTTTGTAGGACATTATGATGCCTGTGCGAAGGAATACTATCCGGTTCAACTTTGTTCGTTCACCTGAGTTGCTTGATGAGTTGGTTGGCAGAATTCCAAATACCACTTCCTTCATTCAGAGGCATGGCTCCCTTCTCAGTTTAGTCACTGCAAAGCGGGATCAACAATTGATGAGGGTTCTGACCCAGTTCTATGATCCTCTGTACCAGTGCTTCACCTTTCAAGACTTCCAGCTGGTCCCTACCCTGGAAGAGTTCTCTGATTTACTTGGTATCCCTATCTTGGATCAGACTCCCTTTACTGGTTGGGAAAAGACCCTCAGGCTTGAGGATGTTGCTGCAGTCCTTCCTTTGACCCATCAAGAGGTAACAGACAACTGGGTGACTAGAAGCGGAGTTAAGGGTTTCTTGGCTAAGTTTCTAATGGGTAAAGCTAACAATTTCTGGAATGACCTGGACTTTAGGGCATATGAAGACATCTTGGCTCTCCTAATCTATGGGTTAGTCCTGTTTCCTAATCCTGACAACTTCATCAATGTCACTGCCATAAGGATCTTTATGTCTCAGAATCCTGTGCCCACTCTCTTGGGTGACATCTTGCAACAACTTCATGCCCGTACTACCCGAAGACGAGGAACCCTATGGTGTTGTATCCCTTTGTTGGTGAGGTGGTTTATTTCACACCTCCCCAAGTTCGTACTAAAGAATCAAGAAGGAAGAGGTTGGGCTCATAGGTTAATGTCTCTCACCGATAAAGACATCATTTGGACTTGCAGAGGTTTGGATGAGATAGCTATTATTGATCGATGCGGGGAGTATCCTAATGTTCCTCTGATTGGTACTCAAGGAGGGATCTCTTACAATCCATGTCTAGCACTCCGTCAGTTTGGAAGAGCAAGAAGAGCAGGCCCCCATGAGATGTTGGTGCCTCACATCAGTTTCGAGTTTCAGGTGGATAGTGACGAGCTACGTCGTAGGTTCATCAAGGCTTGGGACAAGGTTCATAAAGCTGACCCACAAGAGCTAGGGCCAAAGACTTCTTTACCTATGGAAGCCTACTACAAATGGGTTCGCATCCGTGCTCAGAAGTTAGGTATGCCGTATGAAGCTGTCAGACCCGTCATTCTGGAGTGTCCTGACAAAGATGGTGTTCCTCCGACTGTCCTTCCTCCTCAGATACCTACTGATTATGAGACATTGAAGAGATCTTGGTCGCAACTGCGAGAAGAGCGGGATTCTTACCGGGAAAAGTTCAACGAGCAGGAATCAAAGATCCAGAAATTGACAAAGCAGTTGGAGAATGAGAGAGCTCTGAATGCCTACATCCGTACCGAGAAGAGGAGACCATGGGATCAATAAGGAGTTCCAGATGTGTTCTTACAGTTTTATTTCCTTTTCAGTATTTCCTTTCATGTAACGCCTAAGGGCAACTTGTTGAATAATTGCAGTTTCAAAGTTGAATTTAATGAAGTGTGTTCTCTTTTTGTTTACAAAGTTGATTCCCGATTGTCTTTGAAAACATAATTCATACGCATTTCATACATCATGTGCATAGCAGGTTTTTCCTCTTTTCAGGTTGCTTACAGTTCTTCGCTGTTTATTTCAGCATCATGAATCCCGAATCTGCATCAACCGAGACATCAATCAAGGCTCTTCAGGCGCAGAATGCGCAGTTTCAAGAACTAATCAAGGGTCTGGCTAAAGGCCAAGAAGAATTAAAGACTATGCTCCTGAAGAAGGAGAAGAAGAAGAAGAGAAGAACTGTTCTGTTCAACTCAGGCCGAAGGTTTGGCAATACTCTGCAGCATGAAGAGGCTGGTTCTTCTGTTGGCAAGAGTCCTTCTCAGGCAGAAGTAAAGGTCCCTAGTCCGGTAGTCTCCGATAACGAGACCGATTTTGATGAAGAGCAGTACCCTCCTGCAGATGACAGATATAAGCAACTGGAGGACAGGTTGAAGGCTATGGAGGTTCAACAGGTACCTGGGCTGGATTTCGGAGATCTGGGTTTGTCAACTGGTGTGATCATCCCTCATAAGTTCAAAGCACCATCCTTCTCTAAGTATGATGGGGCGTCTTGTCCCAAACTGCATTTAAGGTCCTATGTTCGGAAAATTCAGCCGTACTCTGCGGATAAGAATTTATGGATCCACTTCTTCCAGGAGAGTCTTTCAGGGACTCATCTCGAATGGTTCTATCAGCTGGATGGGACCAAGGTTCGTAACTGGGAGGAGTTGGCTAATTCTTTCTATAAGCAGTATCAATATAATGCCGACCTTGCCCCCACACGTACCCAACTCCAGGGTATGTCGTTAGGTGCAAGCGAAGGTTTTAAGGAGTACGCTCAGAAATGGAGAGACCTGGCTGGCAGGGTGCAGCCACCATTGACTGATCGGGAGTTGGTAGACATGTTCTTGGGGACCCTATCTGGGCCATTTTTCAACCATCTCATTGGGAATTCTTCTGCTGGGTTCACTGATTTGATTCTGACTGGAGAGAGAATTGAAGCTGGGCTGAAGTCTGGAAAGATTGCGAAGGGTGCATCATCTAGTTCGGAAAAGAAACCATTCAAGAAAGAGTCTAGTGCAGTGTATGGTTCCAGGAAATCAGAGAGACCTGAGCACCGCCAATCTGTCAGTGCGGTGATGATTGCTAAGCCTGCTGCCGCTCCTCGGCCAAACAATCCTCAAAGGGCTGAAAGACCCCGGCGAGAGTTTACCCGGTTAAGCATGACCCTATCACAGATCCTGCCACAGTTGCTATCCACTAACTTAGTGACTGTCAGGGAGGCCCCGAAGTTCCCCAATACTACATCTCCCAAGTACAATCCGAATGCTCGTTGTGTTTACCATTCAGATAGCCCGGGGCACTCTACTGATGACTGTTGGGCGTTAAAAAATAAGGTGCAAGACCTTATCGACACAAAGGAGATACAGTTCGAAGCGCCCGCAAAGCCAAATGTAGTTACTGCCCCTATGCCTCAACATGGGGTAAATGCTGTTGATGAAGACGTTTATGCTGTTTCTGTGGATGATCTAGCCACTCCTCTAAAGATTGTCAAGAAGAATCTACTGCAGGCCGGTTTATTTCCAGGTTGTAGTGAGGGTTGCCTGTTCTGCGCTGTGTCCCCATCTGGTTGTTCCTTGCTAAAGTTAGGCATCCAAAGCTTAATGGATAGCAAGGAGATTCTATTCAAGAAGTCTGCTGTTCGGTTGGTTCCAGTGGAAGAAGTTTCTGTGGTGACTATCTTCAGTAATCCGGTCACGGCTCTCCCGAAGAAGCCCGTCCAAATCATGACCGTTGCGCTTGTTATTATCACTGTTCCAGGGCCCCTGCCCTATGTATCTGATAAAGCTGTCCCTTGGCACTATGGGGCAGATGTATATGTAAACGGGATTAAACAAGAGCTCAACGCTGGCGCCAGCATTTGTGACATCACTGGCCCAGCCAAAGTTACCCGCAGTGGCAGGCTCTTCTCGCCTGACATTGCACCGCCTGCTATCCGAAGACCACTCCTCATAACCCCTGCAAGTATACCTGTTCCTGCTGCTGATCCGATTGTTTCTCCTGCTGCCGAGTCATCCAATGCTCGGGGTAAGGGAATTGAAGTTGAGCCTGCCCAGGTGGAAGCACCCGTACCCATAGCTGCTGAGGCCTCCCCACAAGAGATGGAGGAGATTCTGAAGATTATAAAGAAGAGCGATTTTAATGTTGTGGAACAGCTGGGGCACACGCCCTCCAAGATCTCCATGCTCTCTTTATTGCTGTGCTCCGAGGCCCATGCTAAGGCCCTAATCTCATTCCTCAAGACGGCCCATGTGCCACATGAAACCTCTGCAGTCCAGTTCACTGATTGCGTGGCAAGTCTAACGGCAGATAATGGCTTGGGTTTCTCAGATGCTGACTTGACCACAAAGGGGAGAGACCATAATGATGCTCTGCATGTCTCTATCGAATGCAGGGGCACCACCTTGGCACATGTGTTGGTGGACACGGGTTCATCTTTGAATGTGCTACCTAAGAAAGCTTTGGACCGTCTAGATTGTGAAGGCCTGGAATTGAAACCCAGCAACATCATCGTCAGGGCCTTTGATGGTTCAAAGAGGATGGTCCATGGAGAGGTTGACATTCCGATTCGTGTGGGCTCTCAGGTGTTCGACTCCACTTTTTATGTGATGGATATCCGTCCATCTTACTCTTGTCTATTGGGTCGACCTTGGATACATAAGGCTGGGGCAGTGACCTCTACCTTGCATCAGAAGCTGAAGTACCCCGTCAGAGGGAAGATCGTCACCGTGCAGGGGGAGGAGGAATATATGGTGAGCCACCTGAACTCTTTCAGGTACATTGAGATGGATGGGGAGTTTATTGAAACCCCCTTTCAGAATTTCGAGGAGGTGTTTCCAATTGCAGCAGAAACAGCAACAGAAGAAGGTGGTCCTTTGAAGATGGCTTCCCTGAAGGATGCCCGGGCTGTGGTTCAGAAGGGTGAATGTGCCGACTGGGGCAGACTGCCAGACTTTACTCAAAAGACTGATAAACTTGGGCTGGGTTTTACCTCAAAAGGTCAGAGAGATATGAGGAAAGCGAAGATCGAAAGACCTCCGGTATTTATTAAAAGTTCAGGAGTGAATGCGGTCGGGGAAGACAACGAAGTGGATGAAGCGGAATTTAATAGCTGGATCTATCCGACGACCGAAGGCGGATTGAACAACTGGATTGCTAAGGATCATACTCCTGTTACCTTTGTGACGCAGTAATAAATTTCTTTGTTTCGTTATTTTGTAATAAACAATGATAAACTCTATGGCCCGGTGTCTTACCCGAGGCACCGTGGTTCTATTTGTGAGGGCATACAAATTGTCATTTCATATACCATGAATGAAAATCTTGGACGTATTTTTCGCATTACAAATATTGTGCTCCTTTTCTGTCTTTCTTTTCCTTTACATAATTTTCAAAACAGCTGTATTTACACACACACTCACTCATACAGGTTTCAATCCACTCTGGATCTCACTGATAACAACTCTGCTACTGCCAATTATGACTTCGAAAATCCGATCAACTTAGCCGAAGACGAAGGTGAAGATGATTGCGAAGTGCCTGGCGAGCTTGCTAGACTGTTGCTTCAGGAAGAGAGGGCAATTCAACCCCATGAAGAGCCAGTGGAAACCATAAACCTGGGTACAGAGACAGACAGGAAAGAGGTAAAGATTGGTTCCAACCTAGAGCTCAGCGTGAAGCAACGGTTAACCAAGATGTTACATGATTATATGGAGATCTTTGCCTGGTCCTACGAAGACATGCCCGGGTTGGATACCGATATTGTGGTCCATCACTTGCCAACTAAGGAAGACTGCCCTCCAGTTAAGCAAAAGGTCCGTCGGATGCGTCCAGAGATGTCTGAGAAGATTAAAGCCGAGGTCATGAAACAGTTTGATGCTGGGTTCCTTGCAGTGACTTCTTACCCTCAGTGGGTTGCTAATGTGGTGCCGGTACCTAAGAAGGACGGTAAGGTCAGAATGTGTGTCGATTACAGGGATCTGAACAGGGCCAGCCCCAAGGATGACTTCCCCTTACCTCACATTGATGTCCTTGTTGATAACACAGCTCAGCACAAGGTATTCTCTTTCATGGATGGCTTTTCAGGTTACAATCAGATCAAGATGGCACCTGAAGACATGGAAAAGACTACATTTGTTACTCAGTGGGGCACCTTCTGTTACAAGGTCATGCCATTTGGATTAAAGAATGCTGGGGCAACCTACCAACGTGCCATGGTTGCCTTATTTCATGATATGATCCATCATGAGATAGAAGTGTATGTGGACGACATGATCGCAAGGTCCCAGACTGAGGAAGAGCACCTAGATCATCTGCAGAAGTTATTTGACCGGTTGAAACTGTACAAGCTGAGATTGAACCCGAACAAGTGCACCTTCGGGGTAAGATCTGGGAAGTTGCTAGGCTTCATGGTCAGTGATAAAGGTATTCAAGTGGACCCTGCTAAGGTCAAAGCTATTCAAGAGATGCCAGTCCCTAAGACAGAGAAGGAAGTCAGAGGCTTTTTAGGGCGCCTGAATTACATCGCTCGCTTCATCTCACATCTGACTGCTACCTGTGAGCCAATCTTCAAGCTGCTGAAGAAAGATCAGGTAGTACGTTGGAACGATGAATGTCAGGCTGCTTTCGACAGAATCAAAGAGTATCTCCAAGAACCACCTATCCTTATGCCACCGGTTGAAGGGAGACCTCTGATACTATACCTGACAGTGCTTGACAACTCAATGGGGTGTGTGCTGGGGCAGCATGACGAGTCTGGCCGAAAAGAGCATGCCATTTATTACCTTAGCAAAAAGTTTACCGACTGTGAGACCCGATACTCACTGCTTGAGAAAACTTGCTGCGCTTTGGTATGGGCTGCTCGCCGGCTGAGACAGTATATGCTGACTCACACTACCTTGTTGATCTCAAAGATGGATCCGATAAAGTACATATTCGAAAAGCCTGCTCTGTCTGGGAGAATTGCAAGATGGCAAATGATCTTGACGGAATATGACATTCAATATACAACCCAGAAAGCCATCAAGGGAAGTGTATTGGCAGACCACCTGGCACATCAAGCTGTAGATGACTATCAATCAATGAACTTTGAATTTCCAGATGAAAGCATCATGATAGTAACTGATTGTGAAGTACCTGGACCGGATGAAGGACCTGAACCAGGATCCCGATGGTCTATGCACTTTGACGGAGCCTCCAACGCTTTGGGAAACGGTATCGGCGCCATAATCATATCACCTCAAGGTACTCATACTCCGCTTACTGCCCGGCTATGTTTCAACTGTACCAACAACATGGCAGAGTATGAGGCGTGCATCATGGGTCTTCAAGCTGCGATCGACCTAAGGATCAAGTTTCTAAGTGTTTTCGGAGATTCCGCTCTTGTGATCAATCAAATCAAAGGAGAGTGGGATACGAAACATCCAAACTTGATTCCTTACAGAGAATGTGTGTTGAACCTGATCCCCCACTTCACAGAGATAACCTTTGAGCACTTTCCAAGAGAAGAGAATCAGTTAGCGGACGCGTTAGCTACAATGTCTTCAATGTTCAAGGTCAAATGGGATAATGAGGCTCCCCGGATCATCATCTGGAAACTGGACGAACCGGCATACTGTTGTGATCTCGAAACTGAATTGGTGACTGAGAAGCCTTGGTACCATGAAGTGAAAAGATATCTGGAAACTCAGGAATACCCTGAAGGTGCCTCTATCAATGATAAGAAATTCCTGAGGAGGTTCGCAGCCAAGTTCTTCCTAAGCAACGACATCTTGTACAAGCGAAACCATGATTCAACCTTACTGCGTTGTGTGGATAAGACTGAAGCAGAAAGAATCATGGAAGAGCTACATGAAGGGACCTTTGGTACACATTCCAGTGGACATACAATGGCTAAGAAGATCCTACGGGCAGGATATTACTGGTCCACAATGGAAGCTGACTGCTACCAACACTCCAGGACATGCCACAAGTGCCAGATCTATGCAGATAAGGTGCATGTTCCTCCGGTTCCCCTGAATGTTCTGACTGCGCCTTGGCCGTTTGCAATGTGGGGCATAGACATGATTGGCGAGATAAAACCTACGGCATCCAATGGGCATCGCTTCATCCTAGTGGCGATTGATTACTTTACGAAGTGGGTTGAGGCAGCATCCTATGCTACGGTAACCAAGACTGTTGTGGCACGGTTCATTCGGCACAACCTGATCTGTCGGTACGGCGTCCCAGAAAGGATTATTACAGACAACGGTACCAATCTAAACAACAAGATGATCGCTGAGCTCTGCGAACAGTTCAAGATACAGCACCACAATTCTTCTCCTTACAGACCGAAGATGAATGGGGCTGTAGAAGCAGCAAATAAGAACATCAAGAAAATCATGCAAAAGATGACAGTGACGTATAAAGATTGGCACGAGATGTTACCGTTCGCTCTACATGGGTACCGTACTTCAGCTAGGACGTCGACCGGGGCAACTCCTTTCTCTCTGGTTTATGGCATGGAGGCAGTCTTACCGATCGAAGTACAAATTCCCTCTCTCCGGATAATGAAGGATGCAAATCTGGACGAAGATGATTGGATCCAGACACGACTTGATCAGCTCAATCTCATTGACAAAAAGAGACTTGCTGCCATCTGTCATGGTCAGACGTATCAGAAACGAATGATCAGGGCATTTAACAAAAAAGTCAGACCACAGGAATATCAAGTCGGGGATCTGGTAATCAAGAGAATCATCCTTCCTCAGAGTGATCCAAGGGGCAAATGGACCCCTACGTACGAAGGGCCATTTGTGGTTAAGCATGTGTTCTCAGGAGGAGCCATGATATTGACCAACATGGATGGTGACGACCTTCCTCACCCCGCCAATGCAGACATAGTTAAAAAATACTACGCGTGAAAAAAGACCCGCTAGGCTGACATGCCTAGGCAAAAATTAGGGCTTCCCGTCGAACCAAAAGGGTTCGGGCAAAATGAAGGGATGAAAATGAAAAAAAATCTGTACACCCGGCAAGTCGAAAACCTGAAAAGGCAGCTTGGGCAAAAATGGGTATCCCGGTGGACCGAAAACCCGAAAGGGCGGTCCAGGCAAAATTAGGGATAAAGCGTAATACTATGTCTCATTGGATCACTTTGCATCCAGAATCCGGTATCTACATCAAGTTCAGACGGCATCGATCAGTCAGTTTCACCTTCAACCAAGGTCATCAAGTGATGAGACGCTCGGAGTTATAAAGGAAATAGCAGAGTTGAAACCCAGTGGGATCATTCACTTCACACAGCTGTTTTTTATTTTTACAAAATTTGTATAAACTCTCTTGTTCGGCGGCGTACCTCTTACTAGGACGTCAGCCTCTTGTACACAAAACGCCTATTTTCAGGCCATTCAAAAATCAATACAAATATATTTTCAGTTAAACGTGCCAAGTGTTTTTCTTTTTTCTGTTTTGTTTCGCGAAGAACGTCCAAGGTTCAATTTGTGATATATGCATTGACAATAATTTGCTAACTCATAAATATTTGCATACGAAACAAAGGAATTAATTGCAGGTGACACTAGAAACAAGGGCAATAAAGAGTTGTCTGAGCAGTCTAATTGTTCTATCCTCCAAGGTACCAAGGTAGGTTCAGCTAAAGAACATAACCAGTACATCTTAATTCCCCAGAGAATAAGTCAGCAGCCAATACATTCTTCTCCAAGCAGAGTTATCAAATCTCAAGGAAATTGAGTGTCCTCCCGTAGATCTCAATACTTCCCCAGCAGCATATATTCTTAACAAGTATCCCCGGCAGTCTTGGTCTAAAGATTGTTCCCCGGCGGTATCTCAATATTCAAAGGAATCACTTCTCCGCAGTTCAAAACTTCCCCAGGAGTCCAGCCCAGTGTCCCCAGGAAAGTGGAATCCATCTCCCCCAAGCAGTAAGCTTATCCCCAGTAGATTCTGGAAGCTTATCCTCACAGAGCACGAACGCGTCGTCCGGCTTGATTTAAAGAGTTATTTCCTTAACAGGATATAACTGGGTTATCCTCAGCCAAAAGCCACGGAAAGAGCGTCGTCGACAAAGTCTTCTTACCCCAGCAAAGTCCATCAACACTTCCAACAACAAGGGTATCCTCAGCAAATTATTATCTACACGCAGCAAGGCATCCCTCTTCCCACAGAGTATTGCTTCCCAGCATGGTCGCTAGAGTATCTTTTCTCCCCGCAGAATCTTTCATTTGCCAAGTTTATTCCGCAACGGAGTCATCTTCTCCTACCAGTATTCTTGCAGCTATCATCCCCAGCGGAAGCAAAAAATCTATTCTTCAACACCAGCCCAGGATATCGACTTCCCGGCACCCGTCAAGGACCTACTTTCCTAGACGAAAACATTCATAAAACATCACATACATCATTATAGCATGCATAGACGCATCATATCATACAAATCTCATTTATGTTGAGAACATCATTGCTCGATCCATATCATGCATTGCATATGACTGACCTTTACCTTTCAGGAAAGACGCAGTTAAAATGCTCAAACATATTTCAAAGTCTTCTCTAGTCCAGCTAAATCGACTCCCAACAGATTTTTCTGATAAGGACTCAGCAGAAGTTATGGTCCCCTCTCCAACGGTGAGTGAGGTGGTAATTCCTTTTTCAGATGTTTCCCTCTCCGACGATGAGTGTGAGGTGATAGTCTCCTATGGTACCCTCTCCAACGGTGAGTGAGGTGGTAATTCCTTTTCAAGATGTTTCCCTCTCCGACGGTGAGTGTGAGGTGATAGTCTCTTATGGTACCCTCTCCAACGGTGAGTGAGGTGGTAATTCCTTTTCAAGATGTTTCCCTCTCCGACGGTGAGTGTGAGGTGATAGTCTCTTATGGTCCCCTCTCCAACGGTGAGTGAGGTGGTAATTCCTTTTTCAGATGTTTCCCTCTCTGACGGTGAGTGTGAGGTGATAGTCTCTTATGGTTCCCTCTCCAACGGCGAGTGAGGTGGTAATTCCTTTTCAGATGTTTCCCTCTCCGACGGTGAGTGTGAGGTGATAGTCTCTTATGGTTCCCTCTCCGACGGCGAGTGAGGTGGTAATTCCTTTTTCAGATGTTTCCCTCTCCGACGGTAAGTGTGAGGTGATAGTCTCTTATGGTTCCCTCTCCGACGGCGGGTGAGGTGGTAATTCCTTTTTCAGATGTTTCCCTCTCCGACGGTAAGTGTGAGGTGATAGTCTCTTATGGTCCCCTCTCCAACGGTGAGTGAGGTGGTAATTCCTTTTTCAGATGTTTCCCCCTCCGACGGTGAGTGTGAGGTGATAGTCTCCTATGGTCCCCTCTCCGACGGTGAGTGAGGTGACAATTCCTTTTCCTATGATTCCCTCTCCGACAGCGAGTGAGGTGATTCCCTTTCAGATTATAATGGCCTATGGTTCTCGTTCCGATCCTGCGAAGATGGTATTTCCCACCAAGATTTTCTCAACGAGCGTTGTTAAAGTTAAAGTCGCCCAAGGTTCTCTTACCATCCAGGCTAAGGCAGTAACCATCCCTGGTTCATTCGTTATCATGTGAAGACTCCAGACTCAGCTCCTGTAACCAGGCAGGACACATCTATACCAAGCATCTGAAAACCAACTCCTGCAACGTGTCAGGTACTCATTTTTCTTTTGCAGGTATACAGGTTCTCGCTAAGGAATCTCTTACGCGATCAACATCCAGATGGCATCTATAAGCCCATCATCCTATCCAGCAACCTCTAAATGGCATCTATAAGCCCATTCCCCCATCACACCGCTAACATGTGAGCGCAAATTTCTGGGCACTCTAGTGTCCAATCATCTTTTACCCTCGGATTACGAAAGGCATGTCAGCCAATCTGCATCCTCAGGTCTAAGAAGATTGAACAGGGGCAACTGTTGCACCCCAAAATTTGCCCTCCCATATTCTCCAAGAAATTGCCAAGTCAAGCTGCAAAATTCCCCAAGGGTTGCACAGTGCAAAAGTCTCCTACACAGTCAAGATTAGGGTTTTGAGTCTGATCAAGAAAAGGAAGTTATCAAGGGCCCAATCAAGTCTCACATGCCTACAAATATGGTCAAGTATCCTCATATCAAGTTTCAAGGCATTCAGCACAAAATTGCACAGTCAAAACCCTAAATTGCACTACAGTCAATTGTAGGGGCAAAATGGTCATTTGGCAGTCAAAAGTTCAAATTTTTGGTCAACATATCATTTTGAAGCCACAAACATCATTTGATCAATGCTTGATCATGGTTCTCAAAATTTGGCTCAGAAATCATCAAAGATGCAAAAGTTTCCTTATTTGGACAGCTGAAAAAGTCAACTGAAATTGACCAGGGCATAACTTTCACATGGATTATCAGAAAAATTCCATCCAAAGCTCATTTTGAAGAGAAAGACATTTCCTACAACTCATCTTCATACTTCAAGTCCAAGAAATGCTCTCACAAAAAGTTATCAATTTCAACATTATAGGTCATTTTCAAAAGTCAACAAAAAGGGACTTTAAGTCAAAGGCCATAACTTGAGATTGGTAAATCAAAATGACATGGGACCAAAGGCATTGGTTAGAGGACTCAAAGATCTTTCCAAAATGTCCAAGAACATGAGAAAAGCTTAAAAATTGAGCAAGTTATGCCTTGTGGAAGTTGGGAAATTTTTGGATATTTTGAAAAGTCAACATTGACTCAAATGACCTAAAATTGCTAATGGGCCAATTTTTCTTCCATGATTCATCATCCTAAGCATGTGCACGACCACTTGGCCCAAAGGGAAGTATTTTCTCATTTTTTTATTTATTTATTTGAATTTTTATTCACATTAATTCATTTAAATCAAATTAAATATAGGAAAAATACTAATCTAAGTTTTCAAATCTTTTTATACATGTTTTGCCATCAAGATTTCGTGCATAGGTCAAATAGGAAAGAATTGGATTGATTTGAGCATAATTGACACAAAATACACATGAAAAAAGATATGGAAAATCTTAAGAAATCAAATATTCAAAATCCATGATTGCAAGAGATTTTTATCAATTTTCTTAACCTAATGCATTCCATACAAATACTTGATCACAAACCTAATGCCAAGACACTGAAAGCTGCGCAAGAAAGGCCATTACCAACTTGAAATTTTCTCCATAAAACACAATTCTGAAATCAACTTTAGAGGGCGATTCGAGACCTAATTCCTATTCCATCAGCTTCCTCAAGTCTCCCTGAACCTATTCCAATCATTAACATCCATTCACACCCCAAGAATTGGTAATATGAACCGGAACTGTATCAAACAAATTTCATGATCGCATATCCCATTCCATGCATTATTTGTGAATTTTATTCATAGATTCAGGTTCCTTGTGATGTTTTGAAGCTAATCATATGCCTTAATTTGGTTATTATGCTGTATATACGATTGTGCCATGTTTGCTTTTTAGGGTTTGCAGGTTTTTGAATTAGGGGTTTCCACACAAAGCAAAATTGGGACACCACAGTACCACCATTCGAATCACTGCGCTTGGACGAACAAGAATCAACCATCGCGCCCAATTTCTAAACAACCCAGGCCTAGTCGCTATTTTCTGGAAACAGGCCTAAGAGAACACACATAAAACCGTTGCCCATTGTTTATGTTTCAGAAAAAGTGAAGAAGACGAACTCGTGGCCGGCGTTGATTGGAGGGTTCAAAATTTCGCGCGTTTAGCTTACTAATGCAGTTGTTCTTTTTATAATATTTGTTGCTTATTTAATGTTAACATTGCATGAAGTGGCGCAGTGGCAAGCATACCTGGAGATAATGCACGTGACCTGGGTTCGAACCCCAGGTCTTTCATATCCTCAATATTATTTTTCAAATGATAATCATGTGCAGGTTAACATTGCCGTTCCATGATACACCTCCTCATCCAAGCGTCCACGCGTCTAGCATGTTCAGATCAAAGGTTCAGGATTGATGAACATCATATACCATGGTCAACGCATGTGCACGCTATTCAGAAAGGTCAAACGGACCAAAGCTTGCTGGGCCTGAATCACTACCTATACCTCCAATTTGGGACTTCCACCCCCCCTGGTTTGCAATGTTTTTCAATTTTCTTTATGTTTTATTTTATTTTTAATTATTGTTTTATTTGTTTTGTTGTTTTAATTTAATTAATTATTTTTTAACAAAATACAAAAACATCATAAAAAATCAGAAAAGACAAAAAAACATAATAAATATTTTGTTTTTATTATTTTCATAAATAATTGTATGTAAATTAATTAATTTAAATTAGGTGCTTTAACTTTAATTCTTTTAATAAAAATATAAAAAATGTAGAACTAGGTTTAATTGATAATTTTTTATTCCTTTTTAATTCTCCTTCTTTAATAATATTATTTATTTATTTATTTTTATAATTAAATTGTACATAAAAAACTTAGGTTTAATTTAGGTTAAATTTTAATACTTTCATAATAAATTTAAAAACCACTAGAATTAGGGTTAGTTAATTTTAAATTAATTCTTTTTTTTATTAAATCATAAAACATAAAAAATACCAAAAACATTTTCTTTTAATATTAATTTTAATTCCTTATTAATTTAATTTTTGCAAAAGGGTCCAACGCCCATGTTCTTAATTGTTTAATTTCGCATACTTATTTCTTTTTTTCGCTTGAATAGTTATGTACCTCTCCCGAAGCCTTGTAACATTTAATTATTTTTCGCACTTCTATTTGCTTTATTTACTTTCTGTCAAATCGGGTCCGGTTTAACTTTGGCGATGTGGACCCGCGCCATTTGTAATAGCTTTAGATTTACTTTTCCTCGCAACTTTTAACTGTTAACAAAAAGCATGAAAGAATGTATGGACCAAAATAAAATCAAGCGTAGATCACAATGAACATGACAAGACAAATATCAATGAAAACGACACACGACTCGCACACACCACCCCTAGGGTACGCCTCACTGTTGCCTTGCCTTCGAAAGGTGATCGTCGAGTAGAGGATGTTTTAGTAAGTCCTCATGATCCGGGAACCTGGCATGAGGGTAGCTTCTAAGGTGTCTTCCCATTGCTCTGGTGATCACCATGTCCCGAACCTCGAATTGACCCGAACACCTCCAACGGTGGTGCTACCTACCTCTCAATAGTGGGATGGCACTACTTTAAAGGACATTTACCCAGACGAATTCCTTAGGGTAGGTAGGTTCTCGTAGATACTTGCTCTAATTTCAAAAACAAATCCAAAATACTTTTCACACCGACACATTTTCAAAAGCTTTCGAAAGCAAATTTTCAAACACTCTTGAGGACCGATACAAGAGTCGAACTGAAATTTTCAAAGAAACTTTTTTAAACCCACATTGAAAAGCAAACAAACCATTTTGAAAACACAAGTGAGCAAGTATCTAAGAGCCCATGGATAACCATGGATAGAAAGGGTGCTAACACCTTCCCTTTCTATAACCTACCTCCTGAACCGAGAGCAATCTCTTTAAGGAATTTTTCTGTGCTTTTGTCCTTTCCATTTGGAGAAAATAAAAGACGGTGGCGACTCTTGCTTACCGCGACATTTCGCGAACCAGCTTTAAACAGTCAGTTCCAGATCCACCGATCACAGAACTGGCGACTCTGCTGGGGACACCTTTATAAAGTGAGGTGTACCTTAGGGCTAGTTCATAACTGTGTTTTCACTTGTATTGATTTGCTTGCTTTACTATTGTGGGTTGCATCGGAGATACATAGATCCTAACCCGGATCTGGGGATACCCTGTTTAGGTAGCATAAGCTGTGAGGGACCTGTCCGGCGTAGACCGACACAGGTGAAGCAGTGGCTACGTTGGTGTGGCACCTTAGTCTGTACCGATATCCCTTGTGTCGCAACGAGGAGAATATGGGTCTTCTAAGGAGTCATTAAGCACCAACAACCTTAGAACCTTAATTGACACAACTTGGCCTTTAGAATTGTAGCAGTATGCTACGCCCATTGAGGCTAAACTCTCGTGATGGTTCTGGCCGCAAGAAAAGATTGCGATGCTGGAGTTATGACCGATTGAGGGTAGTCAATGATATTGGGATCCTCTAAGAACCCGGTTACTTTTGATTAGGACAGGTGTGAACCAACAAATTGAAAGAGGGTAGTACCTAGACCTCATGCTGGCCTAAACTTTAGGGGCTTGCCTTGTGTGACTTGTGTGCCTTACCATGTTTGCCTTTGTATCTGTATGTGGTGTGCTTTATCATAACATCATAGCATCATGAGCATTGCATGCATCCTGCATAAGGACTGACCATTTCAAAGACAAGAGGGTTTCATCTTTCCTCTGTTTTGTAGGACATTATGATGCCTGTGCGAAGGAATACTATCCGGTTCAACTTTGTTCGTTCACCTGAGTTGCTTGATGAGTTGGTTGGCAGAATTCCAAATACCACTTCCTTCATTCAGAGGCATGGCTCCCTTCTCAGTTTAGTCACTGCAAAGCGGGATCAACAGTTGATGAGTGTTCTGACCCAGTTCTATGACCCTCTGTACCAGTGCTTCACCTTTCAAGACTTCCAGCTGGTCCCTACCCTGGAAGAGTTCTCTGATTTACTTGGTATCCCTATCTTGGATCAGACTCCCTTTACTGGTTGGGAAAAGACCCTCAGGCTTGAGGATGTTGCTGCAGTCCTTCCTTTGACCCATCAAGAGGTAACAGACAACTGGGTGACTAGAAGCGGAGTTAAGGGTTTCTTGGCTAAGTTTCTAATGGGTAAAGCTAACAATTTCTGGAATGACCTGGACTTTAGGGCATATGAAGACATCTTGGCTCTCCTAATCTATGGGTTAGTCCTGTTTCCTAATCCTGACAACTTCATCAATGTCACTGCCATAAGGATCTTTATGTCTCAGAATCCTGTGCCCACTCTCTTGGGTGACATCTTGCAACAACTTCATGCCCGTACTACCCGAAGACGAGGAACCCTATGGTGTTGTATCCCTTTGTTGGTGAGGTGGTTTATTTCACACCTCCCCAAGTTCGTACTAAAGAATCAAGAAGGAAGAGGTTGGGCTCATAGGTTAATGTCTCTCACCGATAAAGACATCATTTGGACTTGCAGAGGTTTGGATGAGATAGCTATTATTGATCGATGCGGGGAGTATCCTAATGTTCCTCTGATTGGTACTCAAGGAGGGATCTCTTACAATCCATGTCTAGCACTCCGTCAGTTTGGAAGAGCAAGAAGAGCAGGCCCCCATGAGATGTTGGTGCCTCACATCAGTTTCGAGTTTCAGGTGGATAGTGACGAGCTACGTCGTAGGTTCATCAAGGCTTGGGACAAGGTTCATAAAGCTGACCCACAAGAGCTAGGGCCAAAGACTTCTTTACCTATGGAAGCCTACTACAAATGGGTTCGCATCCGTGCTCAGAAGTTAGGTATGCCGTATGAAGCTGTCAGACCCGTCATTCTGGAGTGTCCTGACAAAGATGGTGTTCCTCCGACTGTCCTTCCTCCTCAGATACCTACTGATTATGAGACATTGAAGAGATCTTGGTCGCAACTGCGAGAAGAGCGGGATTCTTACCGGGAAAAGTTCAACGAGCAGGAATCAAAGATCCAGAAACTGACAAAGCAGTTGGAGAATGAGAGAGCTCTGAATGCCTACATCCGTACCGAGAAGAGGAGACCATGGGATCAATAAGGAGTTCCAGATGTGTTCTTACAGTTTTATTTCCTTTTCAGTATTTCCTTTCATGTAACGCCTAAGGGCAACTTGTTGAATAATTGCAGTTTCAAAGTTGAATTTAATGAAGTGTGTTCTCTTTTTGTTTACAAAGTTGATTCCCGATTGTCTTTGAAAACATAATTCATACGCATTTCATACATCATGTGCATAGCAGGTTTTTCCTCTTTTCAGGTTGCTTACAGTTCTTCGCTGTTTATTTCAGCATCATGAATCCCGAATCTGCATCAACCGAGACATCAATCAAGGCTCTTCAGGCGCAGAATGCGCAGTTTCAAGAACTAATCAAGGGTCTGGCTAAAGGCCAAGAAGAATTAAAGACTATGCTCCTGAAGAAGGAGAAGAAGAAGAAGAGAAGAACTGTTCTGTTCAACTCAGGCCGAAGGTTTGGCAATACTCTGCAGCATGAAGAGGCTGGTTCTTCTGTTGGCAAGAGTCCTTCTCAGGCAGAAGTAAAGGTCCCTAGTCCGGTAGTCTCCGACAACGAGACCGATTTTGATGAAGAGCAGTACCCTCCTACAGATGACAGATATAAGTAACTGGAGGACAGGTTGAAGGCTATGGAGGTTCAACAGGTACCTGGGCTGGATTTCGGAGATCTGGGTTTGTCAACTGGTGTGATCATCCCTCATAAGTTCAAAGCACCATCCTTCTCTAAGTATGATGGGGCGTCTTGTCCCAAACTGCATTTAAGGTCCTATGTTCGGAAAATTCAGCCGTACTCTGCGGATAAGAATTTATGGATCCACTTCTTCCAGGAGAGTCTTTCAGGGACTCATCTCGAATGGTTCTATCAGCTGGATGGGACCAAGGTTCGTAACTGGGAGGAGTTGGCTACTTCTTTCTATAAGCAGTATCAATATAATGCCGACCTTGCCCCCACACGTACCCAACTCCAGGGTATGTCGTTAGGTGCAAGCGAAGGTTTTAAGGAGTACGCTCAGAAATGGAGAGACCTGGCTGGCAGGGTGCAGCCACCATTGACTGATCGGGAGTTGGTAGACATGTTCTTGGGGACCCTATCTGGGCCATTTTTCAACCATCTCATTGGGAATTCTTCTGCTGGGTTCACTGATTTGATTCTGACTGGAGAGAGAATTGAAGCTGGGCTGAAGTCTGGAAAGATTGCGAAGGGTGCATCATCTAGTTCGGAAAAGAAACCATTCAAGAAAGAGTCTAGTGCAGTGTATGGTTCCAGGAAATCAGAGAGACCTGAGCACCGCCAATCTGTCAGTGCGGTGATGATTGCTAAGCCTGCTGCCGCTCCTCGGCCAAACAATCCTCAAAGGGCTGAAAGACCCCGGCGAGAGTTTACCCGGTTAAGCATGACCCTATCACAGATCCTGCCACAGTTGCTATCCACTAACTTAGTGACTGTCAGGGAGGCCCCGAAGTTCCCCAATACTACATCTCCCAAGTACAATCCGAATGCTCGTTGTGTTTACCATTCAGATAGCCCGGGGCACTCTACTGATGACTGTTGGGCGTTAAAAAATAAGGTGCAAGACCTTATCGACGCAAAGGAGATACAGTTCGAAGCGCCCGCAAAGCCAAATGTAGTTACTGCCCCTATGCCTCAACATGGGGTAAATGCTGTTGATGAAGACGTTTATGCTGTTTCTGTGGATGATCTAGCCACTCCTCTAAAGATTGTCAAGAAGAATCTACTGCAGGCCGGTTTATTTCCAGGTTGTAGTGAGGGTTGCCTGTTCTGCGCTGTGTCCCCATCTGGTTGTCCCTTGCTAAAGTTAGGCATCCAAAGCTTAATGGATAGCAAGGAGATTCTATTCAAGAAGTCTGCTGTTCGGTTGGTTCCAGTGGAAGAAGTTTCTGTGGTGACTATCTTCAGTAATCCGGTCACGGCTCTCCCGAAGAAGCCCGTCCAAATCATGACCGTTGCGCTTGTTATTATCACTGTTCCAGGGCCCCTGCCCTATGTATCTGATAAAGCTGTCCCTTGGCACTATGGGGCAGATGTATATGTAAACGGGATTAAACAAGAGCTCAACGCTGGCGCCAGCATTTGTGACATCACTGGCCCAGCCAAAGTTACCCGCAGTGGCAGGCTCTTCTCGCCTGACATTGCACCGCCTGCTATCCGAAGACCACTCCTCATAACCCCTGCAAGTATACCTGTTCCTGCTGCTGATCCGATTGTTTCTCCTGCTGCCGAGTCATCCAATGCTCGGGGTAAGGGAATTGAAGTTGAGCCTGCCCAGGTGGAAGCACCCGTACCCATAGCTGCTGAGGCCTCCCCACAAGAGATGGAGGAGATTCTGAAGATTATAAAGAAGAGCGATTTTAATGTTGTGGAACAGCTGGGGCACACGCCCTCCAAGATCTCCATGCTCTCTTTATTGCTGTGCTCCGAGGCCCATGCTAAGGCCCTAATCTCATTCCTCAAGACGGCCCATGTGCCACATGAAACCTCTGCAGTCCAGTTCACTGATTGCGTGGCAAGTCTAACGGCAGATAATGGCTTGGGTTTCTCAGATGCTGACTTGACCACAAAGGGGAGAGACCATAATGATGCTCTGCATGTCTCTATCGAATGCAGGGGCACCACCTTGGCACATGTGTTGGTGGACACGGGTTCATCTTTGAATGTGCTACCTAAGAAAGCTTTGGACCGTCTAGATTGTGAAGGCCTGGAATTGAAACCCAGCAACATCATCGTCAGGGCCTTTGATGGTTCAAAGAGGATGGTCCATGGAGAGGTTGACATTCCGATTCGTGTGGGCTCTCAGGTGTTCGACTCCACTTTTTATGTGATGGATATCTGTCCATCTTACTCTTGTCTATTGGGTCGACCTTGGATACATAAGGCTGGGGCAGTGACCTCTACCTTGCATCAGAAGCTGAAGTACCCCGTCAGAGGGAAGATCGTCACCGTGCAGGGGGAGGAGGAATATATGGTGAGCCACCTGAACTCTTTCAGGTACATTGAGATGGATGGGGAGTTTATTGAAACCCCCTTTCAGCATTTCGAGGAGGTGTTTCCAATTGCAGCAGAAACAGCAACAGAAGAAGGTGGTCGTTTGAAGATGGCTTCCCTGAAGGATGCCCGGGCTGTGGTTCAGAAGGGTGAATGTGCCGACTGGGGCAGACTGCCAGACTTTACTCAGAAGACTGATAAACTTGGGCTGGGTTTTACCTTAAAAGGTCAGAGAGATATGAGGAAAGCGAAGATCGAAAGACCTCCGGTATTTATTAAAAGTTCAGGAGTGAATGCGGTCGGGGAAGACAACGAAGTGGATGAAGCGGAATTTAATAGTTGGATCTATCCGACGACCGAAGGCGGATTGAACAACTGGATTGCTAAGGATCATACTCCTGTTACCTTTGTGACGCAGTAATAAATTTCTTTGTTTCGTTATTTTGTAATAAACAATGATAAACTCTATGGCCCGGTGTCTTACCCGAGGCACCGTGGTTCTATTTGTGAGGGCATACAAATTGTCATTTCATATACCATGAATGAAAATCTTGGACGTATTTTTCGCATTACAAATATTGTGCTCCTTTTCTGTCTTTCTTTTCCTTTACATAATTTTCAAAACAGCTGTATTTACACACACACTCACTCATACAGGTTTCAATCCACTCTGGATCTCACTGATAACAACTCTGCTACTGCCAATTATGACTTCGAAAATCCGATCAACTTAGCCGAAGACGAAGGTGAAGATGATTGCGAAGTGCCTGGCGAGCTTGCTAGACTGTTGCTTCAGGAAGAGAGGGCAATTCAACCCCATGAAGAGCCAGTGGAAACCATAAACCTGGGTACAGAGACAGACAGGAAAGAGGTAAAGATTGGTGCCAATCTAGAGCTCAGCGTGAAGCAACGGTTAACCAAGATGTTACATGATTATATGGAGATCTTTGCCTGGTCCTACGAAGACATGCCCGGGTTGGATACCGATATTGTGGTCCATCACTTGCCAACTAAGGAAGACTGCCCTCCAGTTAAGCAAAAGGTCCGTCGGATGCGTCCAGAGATGTCTGAGAAGATTAAAGCCGAGGTCATGAAACAGTTTGATGCTGGGTTCCTTGCAGTGACTTCTTACCCTCAGTGGGTTGCTAATGTGGTGCCGGTACCTAAGAAGGACGGTAAGGTCAGAATGTGTGTCGATTACAGGGATCTGAACAGGGCCAGCCCCAAGGATGACTTCCCCTTACCTCACATTGATGTCCTTGTTGATAACACAGCTCAGCACAAGGTATTCTCTTTCATGGATGGCTTTTCAGGTTACAATCAGATCAAGATGGCACCTGAAGACATGGAAAAGACTACATTTGTTACTCAGTGGGGCACCTTCTGTTACAAGGTCATGCCATTTGGATTAAAGAATGCTGGGGCAACCTACCAACGTGCCATGGTTGCCTTATTTCATGATATGATCCATCATGAGATAGAAGTGTATGTGGACGACATGATCGCAAGGTCCCAGACTGAGGAAGAGCACCTAGATCATCTGCAGAAGTTATTTGACCGGTTGAAACTGTACAAGCTGAGATTGAACCCGAACAAGTGCACCTTCGGGGTAAGATCTGGGAAGTTGCTAGGCTTCATGGTCAGTGATAAAGGTATTCAAGTGGACCCTGCTAAGGTCAAAGCTATTCAAGAGATGCCAGTCCCTAAGACAGAGAAGGAAGTCAGAGGCTTTTTAGGGCGCCTGAATTACATCGCTCGCTTCATCTCACATCTGACTGCTACCTGTGAGCCAATCTTCAAGCTGCTGAAGAAAGATCAGGTAGTACGTTGGAACGATGAATGTCAGGCTGCTTTCGACAGAATCAAAGAGTATCTCCAAGAACCACCTATCCTTATGCCACCGGTTGAAGGGAGACCTCTGATACTATACCTGACAGTGCTTGACAACTCAATGGGGTGTGTGCTGGGGCAGCATGACGAGTCTGGCCGAAAAGAGCATGCCATTTATTACCTTAGCAAAAAGTTTACCGACTGTGAGACCCGATACTCACTGCTTGAGAAAACTTGCTGCGCTTTGGTATGGGCTGCTCGCCGGCTGAGACAGTATATGCTGACTCACACTACCTTGTTGATCTCAAAGATGGATCCGATAAAGTACATATTCGAAAAGCCTGCTCTGTCTGGGAGAATTGCAAGATGGCAAATGATCTTGACGGAATATGACATTCAATATACAACCCAGAAAGCCATCAAGGGAAGTGTATTGGCAGACCACCTGGCACATCAAGCTGTAGATGACTATCAATCAATGAACTTTGAATTTCCAGATGAAAGCATCATGATAGTAACTGATTGTGAAGTACCTGGACCGGATGAAGGACCTGAACCAGGATCCCGATGGTCTATGCACTTTGACGGAGCCTCCAACGCTTTGGGAAACGGTATCGGCGCCATAATCATATCACCTCAAGGTACTCATACTCCGCTTACTGCCCGGCTATGTTTCAACTGTACCAACAACATGGCGGAGTATGAGGCGTGCATCATGGGTCTTCAAGCTGCGATCGACCTAAGGATCAAGTTTCTAAGTGTTTTCGGAGATTCCGCTCTTGTGATCAATCAAATCAAAGGAGAGTGGGATACGAAACATCCAAACTTGATTCCTTACAGAGAATGTGTGTTGAACCTGATCCCCCACTTCACAGAGATAACCTTTGAGCACTTTCCAAGAGAAGAGAATCAGTTAGCGGACGCGTTAGCTACAATGTCTTCAATGTTCAAGGTCAAATGGGATAATGAGGCTCCCCGGATCATCATCTGGAAACTGGACGAACCGGCATACTGTTGTGATCTCGAAACTGAATTGGTGACTGAGAAGCCTTGGTACCATGAAGTGAAAAGATATCTGGAAACTCAGGAATACCCTGAAGGTGCCTCTATCAATGATAAGAAATTCCTGAGGAGGTTCGCAGCCAAGTTCTTCCTAAGCAACGACATCTTGTACAAGCGAAACCATGATTCAACCTTACTGCGTTGTGTGGATAAGACTGAAGCAGAAAGAATCATGGAAGAGCTACATGAAGGGACCTTTGGTACACATTCCAGTGGACATACAATGGCTAAGAAGATCCTACGGGCAGGATATTACTGGTCCACAATGGAAGCTGACTGCTACCAACACTCCAGGACATGCCACAAGTGCCAGATCTATGCAGATAAGGTGCATGTTCCTCTGGTTCCCCTGAATGTTCTGACTGCGCCTTGGCCGTTTGCAATGTGGGGCATAGACATGATTGGCGAGATAAAACCTACGGCATCCAATGGGCATCGCTTCATCCTAGTGGCGATTGATTACTTTACGAAGTGGGTTGAGGCAGCATCCTATGCTACGGTAACCAAGACTGTTGTGGCACGGTTCATTCGGCACAACCTGATCTGTCGGTACGGCGTCCCAGAAAGGATTATTACAGACAACGGTACCAATCTAAACAACAAGATGATCGCTGAGCTCTGCGAACAGTTCAAGATACAGCACCACAATTCTTCTCCTTACAGACCGAAGATGAATGGGGCTGTAGAAGCAGCAAATAAGAACATCAAGAAAATCATGCAAAAGATGACAGTGACGTATAAAGATTGGCACGAGATGTTACCGTTCGCTCTACATGGGTACCGTACTTCAGCTAGGACGTCGACCGGGGCAACTCCTTTCTCTCTGGTTTATGGCATGGAGGCAGTCTTACCGATCGAAGTACAAATTCCCTCTCTCCGGATAATGAAGGATGCAAATCTGGACGAAGATGATTGGATCCAGACACGACTTGATCAGCTCAATCTCATTGACAAAAAGAGACTTGCTGCCATCTGTCATGGTCAGACGTATCAGAAACGAATGATCAGGGCATTTAACAAAAAATTCAGACCACAGGAATATCAAGTCGGGGATCTGGTAATCAAGAGAATCATCCTTCCTCAGAGTGATCCAAGGGGCAAATGGACCCCTACGTACGAAGGGCCATTTGTGGTTAAGCATGTGTTCTCAGGAGGAGCCATGATATTGACCAACATGGATGGTGACGACCTTCCTCACCCCGCCAATGCAGACATAGTTAAAAAATACTACGCGTGAAAAAAGACCCGCTAGGCTGACATGCCTAGGCAAAAATTAGGGCTTCCCGTCGAACCAAAAGGGTTCGGGCAAAATGAAGGGATGAAAATGAAAAAAAATCTGTACACCCGGCAAGTCGAAAACCTGAAAAGGCGGCTTGGGCAAAAATGGGTATCCCGGTGGACCGAAAACCCGAAAGGGCGGTCCAGGCAAAATTAGGGATAAAGCGTAATACTATGTCTCATTGGATCACTTTGCATCCAGAATCCGGTATCTACATCAAGTTCAGACGGCATCGATCAGTCAGTTTCACCTTCAACCAAGGTCATCAAGTGATGAGACGCTCGGAGTTATAAAGGCAATGGCAGAGTTGAAACCCAGTGGGATCATTCACTTCACACAGCTGTTTTTTATTTTTACAAAATTTGTATAAACTCTCTTGTTCGGCGGCGTACCTCTTACTAGGACGTCAGCCTCTTATACACAAAACGCCTATTTTCAGGCCATTCAAAAATCAATACAAATATATTTTCAGTTAAACGTGCCAAGTGTTTTTCTTTTTTCTGTTTTGTTTCGCGAAGAACGTCCAAGGTTCAATTTGTGATATATGCATTGACAATAATTTGCTAACTCATAAATATTTGCATACGAAACAAAGGAATTAATTGCAGGTGACACTAGAAACAGGGGCAATAAAGAGTTGTCTGAGCAGTCTAATTGTTCTATCCTCCAAGGTACCAAGGTAGGTTCAGCTAAAGAACATAACCAGTACATCTTAATTCCCCAGAGAATAAGTCAGCAGCCAATACATTCTTCTCCAAGCAGAGTTATCAAATCTCAAGGAAATTGAGTGTCCTCCCGTAGATCTCAATACTTCCCCAGCAGCATATATTCTTAACAAGTATCCCCGGCAGTCTTGGTCTAAAGATTGTTCCCCGGCGGTATCTCAATATTCAAAGGAATCACTTCTCCGCAGTTCAAAACTTCCCCAGGAGTCCAGCCCAGTGTCCCCAGGAAAGTGGAATCCATCTCCCCCAAGCAGTAAGCTTATCCCCAGTAGATTCTGGAAGCTTATCCTCACAGAGCACGAACGCGTCGTCCGGCTTGATTTAAAGAGTTATTTCCTTAACAGGATATAACTGGGTTATCCTCAGCCAAAAGCCACGGAAAGAGCGTCGTCGACAAAGTCTTCTTACCCCAGCAAAGTCCATCAACACTTCCAACAACAAGGGTATCCTCAGCAAATTATTATCTACACGCAGCAAGGCATCCCTCTTCCCACAGAGTATTGCTTCCCAGCATGGTCGCTAGAGTATCTTTTCTCCCCGCAGAATCTTTCATTTGCCAAGTTTATTCCGCAACGGAGTCATCTTCTCCTACCAGTATTCTTGCAGCTATCATCCCCAGCGGAAGCAAAAAATCTATTCTTCAACACCAGCCCAGGATATCGACTTCCCGGCACCCGTCAAGGACCTACTTTCCTAGACGAAAACATTCATAAAACATCACATACATCATTATAGCATGCATAGACGCATCATATCATACAAATCTCATTTATGTTGAGAACATCATTGCTCGATCCATATCATGCATTGCATATGACTGACCTTTACCTTTCAGGAAAGACGCAGTTAAAATGCTCAAACATATTTCAAAGTCTTCTCTAGTCCAGCTAAATCGACTCCCAACAGATTTTTCTGATAAGGACTCAGCAGAAGTTATGGTCCCCTCTCCAACGGTGAGTGAGGTGGTAATTCCTTTTTCAGATGTTTCCCTCTCCGACGGTGAGTGTGAGGTGATAGTCTCCTATGGTACCCTCTCCAACGGTGAGTGAGGTGGTAATTCCTTTTCAAGATGTTTCCCTCTCCGACGGTGAGTGTGAGGTGATAGTCTCTTATGGTACCCTCTCCAACGGTGAGTGAGGTGGTAATTCCTTTTCAAGATGTTTCCCTCTCCGACGGTGAGTGTGAGGTGATAGTCTCTTATGGTCCCCTCTCCAACGGTGAGTGAGGTGGTAATTCCTTTTTCAGATGTTTCCCTCTCCGACGGTGAGTGTGAGGTGATAGTCTCTTATGGTTCCCTCTCCAACGGCGAGTGAGGTGGTAATTCCTTTTCAGATGTTTCCCTCTCTGACGGTGAGTGTGAGGTGATAGTCTCTTATGGTTCCCTCTCCGACAGCGAGTGAGGTGGTAATTCCTTTTTCAGATGTTTCCCTCTCCGACGGTAAGTGTGAGGTGATAGTCTCTTATGGTTCCCTCTCCGACGGCGGGTGAGGTGGTAATTCCTTTTTCAGATGTTTCCCTCTCCGACGGTAAGTGTGAGGTGATAGTCTCTTATGGTCCCCTCTCCAACGGTGAGTGAGGTGGTAATTCCTTTTTCAGATGTTTCCCCCTCCGACGGTGAGTGTGAGGTGATAGTCTCCTATGGTCCCCTCTCCGACGGTGAGTGAGGTGACAATTCCTTTTCCTATGATTCCCTCTCCGACGGCGAGTGAGGTGATTCCCTTTCAGATTATAATGGCCTATGGTTCTCGTTCCGATTCTGCGAAGATGGTATTTCCCACCAAGATTTTCTCAACGAGCGTTGTTAAAGTTAAAGTCGCCCAAGGTTCTCTTACCATCCAGGCTAAGGCAGTAACCATCCCTGGTTCATTCGTTATCATGTGAAGACTCCAGACTCAGCTCCTGTAACCAGGCAGGACACATCTATACCAAGCATCTGAAAACCAACTCCTGCAACGTGTCAGGTACTCATTTTTCTTTTGCAGGTATACAAGTTCTCGCTAAGGAATCTCTTACGCGATCAACATCCAGATGGCATCTATAAGCCCATCATCCTATCCAGCAACCTCTAAATGGCATCTATAAGCCCATTCCCCCATCACACCGCTAACATGTGAGCGCAAATTTCTGGGCACTCTAGTGTCCAATCATCTTTTACCCTCGGATTACGAAAGGCATGTCAGCCAATCTGCATCCTCAGGTCTAAGAAGATTGAACAGGGGCAACGGTTGCACCCCAAAATTTGCCCTCCCATATTCTCCAAGAAATTGCCAAGTCAAGCTGCAAAATTCCCCAAGGGTTGCACAGTGCAAAAGTCTCCTACACAGTCAAGATTAGGGTTTTGAGTCTGATCAAGAAAAGGAAGTTATCAAGGGCCCAATCAAGTCTCACATGCCTACAAATATGGTCAAGTATCCTCATATCAAGTTTCAAGGCATTCAGCACAAAATTGCACAGTCAAAACCCTAAATTGCACTACAGTCAATTGTAGGGGCAAAATGGTCATTTGGCAGTCAAAAGTTCAAATTTTTGGTCAACATATCATTTTGAAGCCACAAACATCATTTGATCAATGCTTGATCATGGTTCTCAAAATTTGGCTCAGAAATCATCAAAGATGCAAAAGTTTCCTTATTTGGACAGTTGAAAAAGTCAACTGAAATTGACCAGGGCATAACTTTCACATGGATTATCAGAAATATTCCATCCAAAGCTCATTTTGAAGAGAAAGACATTTCCTACAACTCATCTTCATACTTCAAGTCCAAGAAATGCTCTCATAAAAATTTATCAATTTCAACATTATAGGTCATTTTCAAAAGTCAACAAAAAAGGACTTTAAGTCAAAGGCCATAACTTGAGATTGGCAAATCAAAATGACATGGGACCAAAGGCATTGGTTAGAGGACTCAAAGATCTTTCCAAAATGTCCAAGAACATGAGAAAAGCTTAAAAATTGAGCAAGTTATGCCTTGTGGAAGTTGGGAAATTTTTGGATATTTTGAAAAGTCAACATTGACTCAAATGACCTAAAATTGCTAATGGGCCCATTTTTCTTCCATGATTCATCATCCTAAGCATGTGCACGACCACTTGGCCCAAAGGGAAGTATTTTCTCATTTTTTATTTATTTATTTGAATTTTTATTCACATTAATTCATTTAAATCAAATTAAATATAGGAAAAATACTAATCTAAGTTTTCAAATCTTTTTATACATGTTTTGCCATCAAGATTTCGTGCATAGGTCAAATAGGAAAGAATTGGATTGATTTGAGCATAATTGACACAAAATACACATGAAAAAAGATATGGAAAATCTTAAGAAATCAAATATTCAAAATCCATGATTGCAAGAGATTTTTATCAATTTTCTTAACCTAATGCATTCCATACAAATACTTGATCACAAACCTAATGCCAAGACACTGAAAGCTGCACAAGAAAGGCCATTACCAACTTGAAATTTTCTCCATAAAACACAATTCTGAAATCAACTTTAGAGGGCGATTCGAGACCTAATTCCTATTCCATCAGCTTCCTCAAGTCTCCCTGAACCTATTCCAATCATTAACATCCATTCACACCCCAAGAATTGGTAATATGAACCGGAACTGTATCAAACAAATTTCATGATCGCATATCCCATTCCATGCATTATTTGTGAATTTTATTCATAGATTCAGGTTCCTTGTGATGTTTTGAAGCTAATCATATGCCTTAATTTGGTTATTATGTTGTATATACGATTGTGCCATGTTTGCTTTTTAGGGTTTGCAGGTTTTTGAATTAGGGGTTTCCACACAAAGCAAAATTGGGACACCACAGTACCACCATTCGAATCACTGCGCTTGGACGAACAAGAATCAACCATCGCGCCCAATTTCTAAACAACCCAGGCCTAGTCGCTATTTTCTGGAAACAGGCCTAAGAGAACACACATAAAACCGTTGCCCATTGTTTATGTTTCAGAAAAAGTGAAGAAGACGAACTCGTGGCCGGCGTTGATTGGAGGGTTCAAAATTTCGCGCGTTTAGCTTACTAATGCAGTTGTTCTTTTTATAATATTTGTTGCTTATTTAATGTTAACATTGCATGAAGTGGCGCAGTGGCAAGCATACCTGGAGATAATGCACGTGACCTGGGTTCGAACCCCAGGTCTTTCATATCCTCAATATTATTTTTCAAATGATAATCATGTGCAGGTTAACATTGCCGTTCCATGATACACCTCCTCATCCAAGCGTCCACGCGTCTAGCATGTTCAGATCAAAGGTTCAGGATTGATGAACATCATATACCATGGTCAACGCATGTGCACGCTATTCAGAAAGGTCAAACGGCCCAAAGCTTGCTGGGCCTGAATCACTACCTATACCTCCAATTTGGGACTTCCACCCCCCCTGGTTTGCAATGTTTTTCAATTTTCTTTATGTTTTATTTTATTTTTAATTATTGTTTTATTTGTTTTGTTGTTTTAATTTAATTAATTATTTTTTAACAAAATACAAAAACATCATAAAAAATCAGAAAAGACAAAAAAACATAATAAATATTTTGTTTTTATTATTTTCATAAATAATTGTATGTAAATTAATTAATTTAAATTAGGTGCTTTAACTTTAATTCTTTTAATAAAAATATAAAAAATGTAGAACTAGGTTTAATTGATAATTTTTTATTCCTTTTTAATTCTCCTTCTTTAATAATATTATTTATTTATTTATTTTTATAATTAAATTGTACATAAAAAACTTAGGTTTAATTTAGGTTAAATTTTAATACTTTCATAATAAATTTAAAAACCACTAGAATTAGGGTTAGTTAATTTTAAATTAATTCTTTTTTTTATTAAATCATAAAACATAAAAAATACCAAAAACATTTTCTTTTAATATTAATTTTAATTCCTTATTAATTTAATTTTTGCAAAAGGGTCCAACGCCCATGTTCTTAATTGTTTAATTTCGCATACTTATTTCTTTTTTTCGCTTGAATAGTTATGTACCTCTCCCGAAGCCTTGTAACATTTAATTATTTTTCGCACTTCTATTTGCTTTATTTACTTTCTGTCAAATCGGGTCCGGTTTAACTTTGGCGATGTGGACCCGCGCCATTTGTAATAGCTTTAGATTTACTTTTCCTCGCAACTTTTAACTGTTAACAAAAAGCATGAAAGAATGTATGGACCAAAATAAAATCAAGCGTAGATCACAATGAACATGACAAGACAAATATCAATGAAAACGACACACGACTCGCACACACCACCCCTAGGGTACGCCTCACTGTTGCCTTGCCTTCGAAAGGTGATCGTCGAGTAGAGGATGTTTTAGTAAGTCCTCATGATCCGGGAACCTGGCATGAGGGTAGCTTCTAAGGTGTCTTCCCATTGCTCTGGTGATCACCATGTCCCGAACCTCGAATTGACCCGAACACCTCCAACGGTGGTGCTACCTACCTCTCAATAGTGGGATGGCACTACTTTAAAGGACATTTACCCAGACGAATTCCTTAGGGTAGGTAGGTTCTCGTAGATACTTGCTCTAATTTCAAAAAAAAAATCCAAAATACTTTTCACACCGACACATTTTCAAAAGCTTTCGAAAGCAAATTTTCAAACACTCTTGAGGACCGATACAAGAGTCGAACTGAAATTTTCAAAGAAACTTTTTTAAACCCACATTGAAAAGCAAACAAACCATTTTGAAAACACAAGTGAGCAAGTATCTAAGAGCCCATGGATAACCATGGATAGAAAGGGTGCTAACACCTTCCCTTTCTATAACCTACCTCCCGAACCGAGAGCAATCTCTTTAAGGAATTTTTCTGTGCTTTTGTCCTTTCCATTTGGAGAAAATAAAAGACGGTGGCGACTCTTGCTTACCGCGACATTTTGCGAACCAGCTTTAAACAGTCAGTTCCAGATCCACCGATCACAACATGCATCGATGTTCTAAAACCAAAACCTAGTTCATTGCCTAAGACCTTGGGCATCAATGCAACTTAACCCACTGCCTAAGACATCGTGCAGCAGTGCATTTCCTTATTCCGTGACACAGACAATCGCCTCAAACTTCATGCA
Source organism: Vicia faba (assembly GCA_948472305.1). Taxonomy (NCBI): domain Eukaryota; kingdom Viridiplantae; phylum Streptophyta; class Magnoliopsida; order Fabales; family Fabaceae; genus Vicia; species Vicia faba. The sequence goes on along the minus strand of OX451735.1, from coordinate 1,474,373,464 downwards.
GCGATGCTCGAAAACCAAAATCTAGCCTATCGCCTCAGACTTCACACAATGATTTGCGAACCTAACCCATTGCCTAAGTCTTCATGCAGCAGTGCGTTTCCTTATTCCGTAACACAGATCATCGCCTCAGACTTCATGCAGCGATGCTCGAAAACCAAAATGCAGCCTATCGCCTCATACTTCATGCAACGATTTTCGAACCTAACCCATTGCCTAAGACTTCATGCAGCAATGTGTTTCTTTATTCTGCAACACAGATCATCGCCTCAGACTTCATGCAACGATGCTCGAAAACCAAAATCTAGCCTATCACCTCAGACTTCACATAGCGATTTGTGAACCTAACCCATTGCCTAAGACTTCATGCAGCAATGTGTTCATTTATTCTGCAACACAGACCATCGCCTAAGACTTCATGCAGCGGTGCTCGAAAACCAAAATCTAGCCTACCACCTCAGACTTCACGCAGCGATTTGAGAACCTAACCCATGGCATCAGTCTTCAAGAATCCATGCATCATCATATCATTTTATTCATCCTCCAAATGGGTGAATAATCAAAACCAAACCAAGACATACAAAATTGTGCTCTCAAGCTCAAGACCATCTGCCTCATCATCAAACCCTAGTAAGCGATATATCATCAGTTTTTCCTATTTCCTCAAGAAACATGATGGTATGCTATATCAGCATAACCTTATGTTTGTCGAACAAATTTTAGGGTATTCTAAGTATTCAATAAACTCTCAATTAGAACGCACAAGACTCGTGTATTCTTACACTATTCGATTGGAAGATGATTGAATACGGGCAGCTGTCGTACCCCAAATTTGCCCTACCTCGATAATTTTATTTTGCAAGGTTAAAATAGAAGAAATATTTAATTAAAGATGGTACTACAATATCTGATGGCCCATCTTTATCCAAGACTAGGGGGTGTACTTTAAATTCAGGAAAGTGGGGCTTTCTAAATCAGAAAGACTCGTGTATTCGTGAATCCATTCGCGAAGCATGTTGCCCAATGGCCCATGCAATTCGAAAATGGAAAATTATTCAAATAATAATTAAGTTTTTAATTAATAAGGGCCATTTGAAAAAATTGTTGTTAGCAAGAAGGAAGGGTGAAACTGCAATCTAAAAAAACTCATTGAAGTTGGTCCATTTTAATCTTAGTAGTTGAATAGCAGAGGAGGGGGTGTGATCATCAAATTGTAGGCCCATTATGTTAGATGTTGTCTTGTTTAGAATAAGAAAAGAAATATTATTATTAAGATTATTGTTTTAATGGAAAAAGGATATATAAAAGAAGTATTACTATTATAAAGGAAAAATTGTTTATTATTATTATTTTGAATAAATAAATAATATTATTATTAAACAAAATGTGACATATTGCTCTTAAATTCTTTTTAAAAATAATGTGTTTATTAGTCATTAAGATTTGTTTATTAAAAGCATTTAGCATTGGAATAGAGGTCAATTGGGCCCAACAATGCAAAAAAAAAACGTTTTGCTGTAAAAAATACAATAAAGCTGATTCAAAATAATATTGCAGGCTGAACAAAGTTACTAGCGCGTGCCCAATTTTGTAACTAACGCGCAAGCCCAAGTGTTCAACAAACAACTGTTGTTTCAATCACACCTGAATTCACGCTTGTTTTTATCAAAAACAACAAATGTAGAAATCATTAGCAATTAAACCAGATCTTCAATAAAATCAAATCAAATCTGGAATCTATGTTACAACAAAAATCCAGAAAAATCAATTACAGTATAAATCAAAATCAATCAAAATAAATTCGAAATTCCTAATTGTTCAATTCCTAAATCTAATCCCTAATCAATGCAATTTCTAACAAAACCCTAAACTAAAAAAGCATATATATACTAACAAGAGCTAACAGTAAAGGGGGGTCGAATACAGAGGAAATCACATGGCCTTGAGAAGGAGATTACAGAGACGGAAGAGACAAAACCACGAACTTGAAGAGCAAGAACACAAAGAACAAACCAAGCGCCATTGAAGAAGAAGGTTGATGCGATTGGGGTTTAGACATCTGAAACCCTAATCGCAAGCCCAGTCGTCGTCGTACACCATCGTCTTCAACCTATCAGCACCGTCACCACCTTTGAAGCCACCACCAGAACCTGCAAGAAACAAAGGAGAAGAAAAGCTTAGCACCAGAATCAGAAAGAGATTAAAAATCAGAGATATATACATCGCGAGGGGTAACTTAGCTTTTTTTTCTTTTTGATTGTTGATTGGGGAATTTGGTTAGGGTTTACGGCACCGCAGTGATGTTTATGAGATAGAGGAAGAGAGATCTAGGGTTAAAAGAAGATGGGGATTTGTGTGTTGAAACATTAGAGAGAGGAAGATTGAGTTTTACTGTAATCAAAATAAAGAAATGAATAAAAAACAATATATGTACTATATCAATCTCGTATGTGCTAGCCTATCCTAATTATCATGCTCCCTCGTTATTATCCCTTAGATCATGATCGGACGGCCGATAGGCCAAGTCCTATGGTAAACATGTACTCCCTCACCCACTCGATCCACACGGCCTCTCAATTTATTTGATGGGCCAAGCCCAACTACTTCGTACACCCCCTTTCACTAGTTTTACTAAAATCACAAAATAACTTGCACCCCCCTTTCAGAACTGTTTTGGGCCTAGCCCATCATAGTTATCAGCACCTCCTCTATTTTACTTTACAGCTAGAAATACACCCCCTGATTGATATATTTTTATAATTCTTTTAATTCTATTTTCTTTTTTTATTTATTTATTTTATAATAATAATTATTATTATTAATATTAATTTTTAAATTATTATTATTTATTATATGTAAATATTATTATATTAGTATAAATAAATTATTTTTATTTTAAAAACTCATGAATATATTATTTTCTTATATATTGTATTAAATATATTTTAATCATGCATTAATCAAGAGTTTTTGCAATTAATACGGTTAAAAAATACTAACAAACATCAAACTATTTTTTCGCAACAAACTAATCTAAAACAATTGTTTTTGCAAAAGGGTTTCGAACGAATTTTGACTAATTGCACATTTAGCCAAAATCTCCGCAATCACTACTCCCAGTCAAATTGCGAGGTGATTCAAAATACATTTGCAACCCCTAAAAAACACCAACCCCATACGAACTACGAATTGGGACTCTGATTCCTCATAAGAGGATACGTAGGCATACAATCAAAAATCGTGGTGAGTTTCCCTCTTAAAAATTAAAACCCTTTTCCCCTATTAAAATTAAAACCACGTTCACCCAAATTTAAACCTAAAACCTAGTATCCTTGTGAACAAGTTAGATGAAAGGTGCCTAACACCTTCCTTTCATCTAATGAAGTCCGAAACCTAGAATCTTTGTCTACGGATTAGGGTTTTCTATTAGATGCCCTCCCCTAGGATAAAAACTAATAGGGGCGACTCTGATTAAAATCCAGTAGCAACACATCAGTTTCTCATGGCTTTGTTTTACTCACGGTCACCGACAATGATAGACAACAACAAACTCATGTCTCATGATACTTCCTCCGTCAATGTTATTAATTTATCACCATCATCTCACTCAACTTATCTCTTTCATCGAACCAGGCATATAATCGCTCAACAATCGAAAGTTCAAAAAGTCTAAAACAGGAGCCTCATAATATAAACGAAGACAAAAAACACACAGTGATATGAATAAAAAAATCGGAATTAAAAGTTGAAAAGAGAGTGAGTCGAGTTACCATCAGAGATTATCTTCTTCCTGCTTCTGTGTTGCAGACTTGATGCATTGTGTTGGATGTTGGTCTTGTGGGTTTATGTTAATGTGATGTTATGGTGATGGGTTATGGTGATGAGAAGGATAGGGAATGTTGTAGTCTTTGTTTATGGGATGATATTTGAAATTGTGGAAAACATGTTGTTAATGGCTTGTGAGCAAGTATGGTTTTATTGTGTTATAGAAACATGAAAGTTGGTAGAATGAAAGGGTGTTGGTATCTAAGTGTTGTTTAAATTGTAGGTTGAGGGAGCTTTTATTATGGAGAATCAGAGGAGGTTACTATTAAAAATTCTCCAGAGTTTTATTACACATTTTCTTCTAATTTTTTTTCTTTTTCTGTTGGATGAAGTATGCTTTTATAGAGAGAAAATGATGAATTTTGAGAGGGAAAATGTGATTTTTTTGACTAAAAAAATGTGATGGATTTGAATAAATGTAGTATGTTGGGTTTTTTATTTCTCTTATTGCAGATATGCTCTTCTCATTCTACGCAAATTTTGGACTGTCTTACAAGGTTGTTTTATCTGGTTTTGATGCAAGTTGTGGACAGTATAATTTGGAGTTTTGTTGAAGTCATGAACCGTGAATCAATTTGGTTGAAGAATAGAAAAAGGATAAAAATTTAAATGACAACTATTAATAGAAATGTTAAATAACAAAATCAATTAAAATTAAAAATGTAATATTAAAAATGATGAAATTAATATTGACTTCTTTCTTTTTTGAATTAAAATGAGTTAATAATAAAAATGCAAATCTAAGTGATATTTTTTTATACTTTTTTTAAAAATTAAAATGTAAATAAAATGAAAATAACATGAACTAAATATATATTTTTAGGATTTTTCATGAGAATGAAAAAAAAAAGAAAAGAGAATGATGGATAAAAAATGAAGAGAAGGACAATATACATGATTGGATAAAATCAGACAACACACAATCGAAACTAAAATCAAATTCCACTAAATTCACAAAACGACTTCTAACATTTCAATTTTCGTGGATTTTTAAAACATAATCAACTCTTGATATGTAAGGAAAAGTTGTAGATAATGTCAAGGAGAATCATATGTAAAAATAAACGCTAAAAATGTTGAAATTTGAAGAAGTTATGAATTTTTGAAATCTGATTCGAGAATTGGGAAAAATACATCGAATCGCTCGTGAACACTTTCCATGCAATGATGTAGATGGAAGGTGAGATCTTAGGTCAAAAATTAAGGTATGACAAATTCCTCTATTTAAGTTTCTTCCATCAGAGATATGAAGATATTTAAATATAACGTAAAACCCAATTTTTGGCCCTAAGATGCCATAAAATAGATATGATGTGATATGCATGAGGGCAGACAAAAGAGATATAGGGACAAACCACATAAAAAGAATAAAGGAATTTCACAGGGGAATGTTAAGAAAACACCCAACTAGGGAATAGAAACGACAAAGAGATGTCCAAGTCCACTAGGGAAAGGAATCCAAATCCAATGGATAAGAGATTAAAACTCCACTTGGGAAAAAATATAAGTCATCCAAGAATAACAATGAATTCCACATGAGAAGAAGTAGACAGTCGACAAAAGCTTTCAAGTTAAAACATGAAGGAACTTTTGGACAAAAATTTAATAGAGATATTCATAAAGAAAGATCTCTGGAACCCATATCGAAATCATCCAAGATAAAGCATGAATGAAACTGGAAAGGAAAACAAATAAACAGAGACATCCATAAGAAGAAAATGGATGAAACTAAAAACCATATCAAATACATTCAAGAGTAAAACATGAATGAATTTGGAAAGGAAGATAAACAACAAGGGAAATCAAGGTAAAATATGATTGAACAATATCAAAGGCAATCAAGATAAAGCATGATTGAAAAACATCAAAGGCAATCAAGATAAAGCATGATTGAATAACATCAAAGGCAATCAAGATAAAGCATGATTAAACATCATCAAAGGCAATCAAGAAAAATCATGATTGAACTTTGAGAAAAAATATCAGAGACATTCAAGATAAAGCATGAATGAGATAACACCAAAGGGCAATCAAGGTAAAACATGATTGAACAACATCAAGGGCAATAAATATAAATCATTATTAGACTTTGAGAAGAAAATATCAGACATATTCAAGATAAAGCATGAATAAAACAACATCAAAGGGAAATCACGGTAAAACATGATTGAACAATATCAAAGGTGTAATATGATAGGAGAACTGACTTTTTTAGCATTTTATCGCAAATGTTACGGATAGCAAGAGTCGCCATCGAGTTTTCTTTTATCCAATGAGGAAAGGTGAAAAGAACAGGAAATTTTTTTGATAGATTTTGAGTTTGGGGGTAAGTTATGAAAAGGGAAGGTGTTAGCACCCTTTTCATCTGTAGTTATCTACGGGCTCTTAATTGCTTAGCTCACTTTAAACTTGTTTTGTACGTGTGTGATTTGAAAATATTTTGAATTCTAATTATGAGGAAGACTTTATAATAATTCTTGTATCAATCCTCAAGAATGTATACAAAGTGTTTTTTTGAAAATGAGGTGTAAAAATGAATTTGTTTGTTTGAAACTGTTATGAGCAAGAAATTTGTTGATTCTTACCCACTAAAGGTCGTTTCTTGTTATTTTCCTTCTTCGTTAAAGATAGTACTATCCACACCATTAGTTGGTAGGTAGCCCTATCTATTGGATGTGAAGGGATAGGCGTAGGGTCGTCGTATGGTCATATAAGACAACATGTAAGGATACTTTAGCAATTCAAATGGACTATCATCATTTTTCTTGTAGGGTCATTGAAGGGACTAGATCATTTTGTAGGCAACTCAAAGGATCATCAAGGGATTATGATCTTTATCTGAAAGGGACCATGATGATATTGTTTAATCAACGGTCTTTGCTAAAGTATTTTCATTTTCGTGGGACGTGACCATTAGTATCGCAAGGCAACAAAGAGAGGTTACCCCAGAGGTGAAGTGTACAAAGTGTATTGGTTTCAGTTATGTCATCATGAAAATTAAGGCTATCTATGTTTGATTTTATTCTTATCATACAAGCCTATTTACTAGCAGTTATATAGATATACAAACATATAAAGGCAAAAGATAAAGCGTGAATGTAAATTTACACTATTACAGGGTTTTGGGAGAGTTACATAATTAGAAAAATGCAGGGATGTAAATCTAAACTATTACATTAAACTTTGCGACCTATACAATTGTCTAAGAAAATAAATAGCAAAACGAATAAGAAAATGATGTTTTTAAAAATCTAAGTTCATATTTTTGGTGTTTTTATGAAAATAATTTAAGTGTTAATTAATAATAATTAAAATCCTAATTCTAATTGATTTTAATTAATAAAAAGCCTAAAATCTAATTGTCCAAAAAATCAATTAATTAATTTACACCCTAAAACTATTTTTTTGTTGATTTTATTATATGGATTCTTTCTGATTTTTTATATAAAGTTTTGATTAAAAAAAGTTAATTAATAATAAAATAAATAATAAAAAAAGGGAAAATGAAGAAAGTAAAACAAAAAGGGTTTTGGTATCACTGGGGTTCAAAGCCCCTCCCTTCTCTTCACACGCTTGGTTCCAACATGTTCTATGTTTCTTGTTTAACACATCTGGACATATGAAACTTATTAATAACACAAGGATTAAGAATTTTGAAATTAGAAAATCCTTACCACCGGTGTGATTGAGGGGAAGCATTATGGACAAGGTTAAGCATGGTTATGGACTTGAGGAGGTTCCTGGGGATGTCAGGATGATGATTCGAGGCTTCGTTTCAGTTGAGAATGGATGGAAAACTGGGATACGATTTGCACATATTCTTTGAAAATTTTGTGTTTGAGAACTTGTTTCTATGGCAGCCTATCCATGTCATTGTCTTATGGAGTGTGTCCTCTATTTATAATGGACGATTTTTTAAGTTAACATTCTTGGAAGGAAACATGTTCAATCAAAGTCATTATTTGTTTCCAAAACAATTTCAAAACTTTCCAAAACATGAATATCTCTTTTCTTCTTCATCCATTACGGTTTTGTTATGTTGGATATGTTATATTGGGCTTCAAAATGATCCAAAACAAAAGCCCACGTGCCTTGTACATTTATTTAATATTTATTTAATTTAATTTTGAATTTAAATGAATAAAATCAAAATAAATGAAATAAAAAATTAAAATAATGCATGAATGGACTTAGGGATCTCTAAACATGTCATAAACACGTTTGAACTTCAAAAGTTAGGCCCATTATCCTAAAAGTCCAAAATTGCTCAATTGTGGTTTCATGCATTTTCTCAAAATTGCTCAACTTGCACCAATCATAACTCTCTTAAATTTTGTCATATGAAGGTGATCTTTGACTTTTTGGAAAGCTCAAGATGTGCCATATAACTCTCATGTTGGTAACTTTTTCAATTGAAGTCTTTAACTTGATGTAACTTGCTTTGACAAAAGATATCTTTTTGTGACTTTTAAAATGGCATGTAATGTTTTGGCCTATATCTCTCAAATGAAGCATTTTTGGCCTTGAGCTTAGAGATACATAATTGTAGAGAATTGAATTTCCTTCAATATCAAATTTGGTTGAGGAATTTCTGATGAAACATGTAAAAGTTATGCTTGGTCAAAGTTCAGTTGACTTCTCCTTAAGAAAACCATAATTTGGTAACTTTTGTCTTTTGATGAATCTTGAGTTTTCTTGATGAATCATGATCAACCCTTGATCAAATGATTAATGTGACTTAAAAATATTGATGTTGACCAAAAATCTTGAAGTTTGACTTTAAGTTGACCAATGTTGACTTTTTATCCAATATAGTTGATTTTCAATCATCTGAGCAATTGTCTGAACAAATTTGTGATGTAAGGCTTGAAACTTGACATGAGGATTATTTGAAGCATATGAGTAACCATGAAATCCACTTGATGCCTTAGAAGCTCAATTTTCCTTGAGAAAAACAAAACCCTAGTTGTAGGTCAATTGCTTAGGATGAGAGTCCATCTGATCAATCATTGATAAGTCTTGAGTGTTTGAGACCTTCATGAATATGAGGAGACCTATTGGAATAATTTGTATTGAAAATGGGAGGGGAAATTTTGGGGTACAACAGTCTCCCCTGTTCAATCTTCTTAAACCTGAAGAGTTAGATTGGCATGCTCGCCATTTGTGGTCTAAAGGTGGAAGAGGATTGAACACTTAAGTGCCTAGAAATTTGTGCTTGTCGGTGCATGAAGTAATGCTTTTGGTTGATTATATTGCTTGAATGGGCTTAAAGATTCCATTTGTAAAATTGACAGAGTTTCGTTGGAGATAGGCTTATAGATGCCATCCAAAGTAATTGTTGATAGGAGTATTAGAATGAGTCTACGTTCGATGGTATCTGAGAAGTATACTAGAATGAGTCTGTCTTCGACTGTATCTAGAAGATGTGATGTGGAGTGCCAGAATGAATCTTATGTCTTGATTGTATCTAAATAGTGTTGTAGAATGAGTCTATGTCTTGATTGTATTTGAAAAATATATCAGAATGAGTATCAGAATGAAATCCATCTCGATTGTATCTGAACCGTATCTAGAAGAGAATCTGGAATGAGTGTCAGAATGAAATCCATATCTATATTGTATCTGACCCATATCTAGAAGATATAGTGGAATGAGTATCAGAATGACATCCATATCTGGATCGTATCTGACATGTATCTAGAAGATGTACTGGAATGAGTATCAGAATGGCATCCATATCTAAATCGTATCTGACCCGTATCTAAAAGATGTATTGGAATAAGTATCAGAATGACATCCATATCTGGATCGTATCTGACTCGTATCTAGAAGATGTACCAGAATGAGTATCAGAATGAATATGTATCTTGATCGTATCTGAAATGTATCTGGAAGAGAATTGGAATGAGTGTCAGAATGAATATATATCTAGACCTTATTTGAATTGTATCTAGAAGATGATGTGGAATGAGTGTCAGAATGAATCTATATATCTAGATCGTATCTGAACTGTATCTAGAGGATGATCTGGAATGAGTGTCATAATGAATCTATATCTATATCATATCCAAATTGTATCTAGAAGATGATCTGGAATGAGTTTCAGAATGAATCTATATCTAGATCGTATCTGAATTGTATCTAGAAGAGAATCTTTAACTGATTGTATTTGAAAAATTTGTTTATTAGAATGAATCATTGTTTGATTGTATCTGAAAGATGATAAACTATTGACAATCTCTATCTATTCGAGAACTAACCTGAAAAGACAAAGTTAGTTTTATGCAATGGCATGATGTATGTAATGCATTACGCAATGATGCTCTCAAAATAAATGAGAATGTTATATGCGTTTCGTATGCATATGTTATGATATTTTGTAAATGCTGTATGGATGCCATATGTTGTTGAAGCATATGGTAGCTTCTTATAATAACATCTATCTAGGGAAAATAAATCCCTGATTATTGTTGGGGGTGAGGAAAGTAATTCTTCAATTTTGTTTAGAACGATTGTAATACGGTGGGAGAACTGACTTGCTTTTGCATTTTATTGCAAATGTTACAGATAGCAAGAGTCGCCACCGACTTTTCTTTTATCCAATAAGGAAAGGGGGGGGGAAAGAATAGGAAATACCTTGATATTATTGAGTTCGGGGGTAGGTTATGAAAAGGGAAAGTGTTAGCACCCTTTTCATCCGTAGTTATCTACGAACTCTTAATCGCTAGCTCACTTTTGAAATCTGCTTTGTGTGTGTGATTTGAATATATTTTGGAAATGCCTAAGTGCGGCAACTTTGTAATGATTCTCGTATCAGTTGAGAATGTGTATAAAGTGTCTGTTTTGAAAATATTTTAGAGAAAAGTGTTTGTGAAAATGCTTTGTTTTAGTGAGCAAGCGATTAACAGTATTATACCCTTACTCAAAAGTCTTTCATGTTATTTTCCTCCTCCTTAGATAGTGCTACCCTAGCATTAGTTAGTAGGAAGCCCTATCGTCGGATGTGTGAGGCACAGGCGCGGATCATCATACAGTCATAAAGGAAACTTGTAGGACGCTTTAGCAATTTATCGTAAGGGACTAAGATCGTTTACCAAAGGCAACATCAAAGGGTCATCGAGGGACTACAATCTTTTTGTATCGGAGGGACTTTTCTAAAGCGTCCCCATGTTTGAGGGACATGACTGTTTTATCAAAAGGCAACAAGTGGGGTCACCCTAGAGGTGAGTGTGTGAAAATTGTATTGAATTCAATTATTTATCTTGCATTTAGGGTTATCTAACGGTTATTTTTAGATCTTGCCATACATGCCCTAATTACTAGCAGTTGTAAGGAAAATAATTAAGGCGGAAATTAAAAGTCCTATGCTATTAAAATGCTTCAGGAAGGGGGGTACAAACCACAAAAATTAGGGGAGATAGAAATCAAATAAAACCCTAGTTAAATTATTACATTATGTAGCAATTACATAATAGGAAAAACTTGTGCGGAAATAATAAAGCGTGCGAAGATTGTAAAATAAGAGGAAAATTGTTTAATGAAAACGACTTGATAATTAACCTAACGTATAATTATTTTTAATTGATTAAAAAAAGTCAAGTAATTAAACTAGGCAAACCCTAAAATCTAAGTCGATTTTAAGTTAATTGAGAAAACCTAAAAAATCAAATTAGGGTTTATTAGTTAAGACCTAAAATTAATTAACCTAAAAATTAAATTAACCTATAAAATTAATTAACCTAAAAATTAAATTAACCTAAAAAATTAATTTAACCTAAAAAATTAGGGTTTTGTTTAGAAAAGGTTTTGAAAAAAAAGGTTGGTAAAAGAGTGAGAAACATAGAATTAGAAAAAATGACCAAATGAGTAGGGGTGGGTGTTGAACCCACGCCCTCAACAGTTTCCAGCAGCATGCTCACCACTAGGCCAGGTGCGCGCCTGTGCTAGGATATACATCTAACATGTTTTATAATCAACCATAAAAAATATGAGAAATATGAAAAAATAGCAAAACCGGGGATCGAACCCGTGACCAGAGGGAGGAATAACTTAGTGCACGCGTTTTAACCACTGGGTGGTGATACATCCATTAATACAACTGAATCAATAAATATATATTATATAAACAAATACATTAGTCGGAGAAGTGCCAGATCCCTAGCTCTGGTTGTCTTCTCCGACAACCTGTTTTTTTAAACCCTGTAAAAAACACAACGTTAATGAGCCAACAATGTCCTACCCCCTAAAACAGAGGTTGCAAATCCAATGGGAACATTTTTAGGGCTAATTCGTCCTGATTTATAAGGTATGGTAAAAATAACATGAATCAGTTTGATCATGGCCATTCACAGTTCAGATAGCATGGGACTCATGCGATGATTCAAACATGTACATTACCATCTCAGGAGCACGTTAGTGGCATTAGTGTGCGTTAAAACATCATGAAAAACAAAAATACAAAAATCATGAAATAAGGAAAAAATGATGGTGCATGTATAATGGTTCTGGTCATTTGGATCATGGTAGCCGATCTAATCTTACCCTTCAATGTTCCTGGAAGTGAATGGAATGGAGGTTTGGTAGTGAAGAGGCTCGAGAGTAGGGTTTTCAAGACTTAAGGTTCTTGAGAAAATTTTTCTATTTTTTGATAATATTGAGAGGCAAGGGTTTGTGTCCTTTATTCTTGTCTTGATGTCTGAATATATAGAGAATTTTTATGGCAACAACAAATGGGCTTGTACTCTTGTAGTAAGATATAATTTTATCTTATTTTATTTTATATTATTAATGAATTAAATAAAAAATAATAAAAATAAATAAAATAAAACAAGGCCAGAGGGTGTATGAATGAATTCTGATGTGTAAGAAGAGTATAACTCACGTTTGGACCTCAAAATCATGGCCCAATAGTCCAAAACATCAAGCTTGCTCAAATTGAACTTAATGCATTTGCTCAAAATTTCCCAACCTGAAATGGTCATAGCTTACTCAATTTTCATCTTTTGAAGGTGATCTTGGACTTTTTGGAAAGCTCGAGATGTCCTCTACAACCTCTATGTTGATCATTTTTTATTTTTAAGAATTCATCTTGATGTAAGTTGCCTTGACAAAAAGTGTCTTTTTGTTGACTTTTGAAATGACCTGTAAAGTATTGGCTTATATCTCTCAAATGATGCATTTTTAGACTTGAGAATAGAGATACCAAGTTTTATAGAATTGAATTTCCTTAAAAACGGGCTTTTGCTGGGGAAAAGCTGATGAAGCATGTGAAAGTTATGCTTGGTCAAAGTTCAGTTAACTTCTCTTAAGAAAACCCTAATTTGATAACTTTTGACCTTTGATGATTTAAGGGCTTTTATTGAGGAATCATGATCAACCCTTGATTAAATTATGAATGTGACTTTAAAATGTTGATGTTGACCAAAAATCTTAAGGTTTGACTGTAGGTTGACCATAATTGACTTTTTACCTAATATAGTTTATTTTCAGTCATCTGAGCCATTGACTGAGCAAACTTGTGACGCAAGACTTGAAAATTGACATGATCATTCTTGAAGACCTATGGAGAACCATTAAAACCACTTGAGACCTTTAAAACCCAATCTTCATTTAGAAATACCAAACCCTAGATGTGGACCCATTACTTAGGAGGAGAATTTGTCTGATCAATTCTTGAGTTAACTTGAGCAAATGAGGACCTCATGAGAATGTCTTTGAAAAAAATGGGAGGGAAATTTTGGGTTATAAGAACTTCCCCTGTTCAATCTTCTTAAAGCTGAAGAGTTATATTGGCACACTTAAGTGCCCAGAAATTTGCACTCGCTTGTGCATGAAGTAACATTGTTGGTTGATTATACTGGGAATGGGCTTAAGAATGCCATTTTGAAAGTAAAGGGATTTCGAAGATGGGCTTATAGATGCCATCTGGATAGGTGATGGAGAGTCGTCAAAGATGGGCTTATAGATGCCACTCAGGGTAACTGTTGATAGGAATATCAGAATAATACTACGTCTGACTTTATCTTAAAAGATGTATTTGGAATGAGTCTATGTCTAACTTTGTCCAAAAGAATATCAGAGTGAATCTACGCTTGATTTTCATATGAATTATATACTAGAATGAGTTTACGCTCGACTTTGTCTAGAAGATATGTTTGGGATGAGTCTATGCTCGACTTTGTCCAAAAGAGTTTCAAAAGGAATCTACGCTTGATTTCATCTGAACTAGAAGATGTTTATGCCCAACTTCAACCAGAAGAGGTACCAAAAAGAGTATACACCCGACTTTTTCCAAAAATAGTATAAGAAGGAGATCTACGCTTGATTTCCTCTGATCCAGAATATGTCTACGCCCGACTTCAACTAGAAGAGATACCGAAAAGAGTCTACGCCTGACTTTTTCCAAAAAAGAGTATCAGAAAGAAATCTACACTTGATTTCATCTGAACTAGAAGATATCTACTCCCGACTTCAATTATAAAAGATACCGGAAAGAGTCAACGCCTGACTTTTTCCAAAAGAGTATCAGAAGGGAGTCTACGCTTGACTTCATATGAATGATGCAGTAGAAGATGCGTACGCCTGACTTCATCTAGAAGAGATATCTTTTAGAATGACCATCTGGGGAAGATGTTTAAGTATCTACTTATTAGATTTAGTCTCTGAGGGAGATAATTGTCTGTTTGTGAACTTAACCTGAAAAGACAAAGTTAGTTTTATGCAATGCCATGATGTATGTAATGCATTGCGTAATGATGCTCTCAAAATAAATGTGAATGTGCTAATGCGTTTCGTATTCACATTCTATGATAGATGATCTATGAATGTGAGATGTTGTTGAAGTGTATCGGTTGTTTTGTATAACATCTTTGATTGAAAAAATAAATACCTGATTGTTGCTAAGGATGACGAATATGAATCTTCGATCTGCTGGGGGTTCCTGCTTGCTGTTTGAGGAAACTTCGCTGGGGAATTTGATTTCTGCTTGGGGAGAAGAGTTCAAGAATATTGGTCGTTCATCGCTCTACTGGGGAGTTTAATTCTTATATACCCTGACTGGGGATAAAAGAGATGGATAAACTTATGAGGTGCTGTCTGACCGAGTTTTCGATATGGATGTTGATTCATCTAGGAAGGATAAGATTAACTGATACTTAGTCATGGTTTCATATTTCATAGAAACTCTCTGGGGATACTGGTCCGAGCTACCCTTTATTGGAGAGAGAAGTTTTGCCGATGATTTACAGTAGTCCAAGGAATAGACTTAAGCTGGGGAGACAGAATTCTGCTGGGGAAATAAATCCTGTTGGGGAAATAAACCAGGTTGGGGAAATAAACCTTGTTGGGGAAATAAACCCTGTTGGAGAAATACTATGTTGAGGAATATGCTCTGCTGAGGGATTTGAATCCATCTAGAGAAGAGAATTGTATAGGGGATTTTACAGTGTTGGAGAAATAAACTAAGTTGAGGAAGAGAATTCCTGTGAACTGTGCTGCTATCATAATCTACTAAATATTGGATTTTTGTAAGTTAGCGACATTGCCTGGGAAAAGATTATACTCCTTTATCCGCTAGGGGATATGTTGGTGAGTACGATTAGAGTATTTAAGGCTTGTGGGGAATGTATCAAGTTCATGAAGATGACTCTGTGGGGGATAATCTTATGGGAACTGCTCTGTGGGGCAACTTTACTGGAGACTACTATGGGGATTCGTGGACGACTTAAACATTATCCCGACTCCTAAAGTCTTGAGTAAATACTTATTCCTGTTTTTACGCATATTTTGTTAACAATAATCATGTTCAGATGCATATGGTCATTCAATTTGATCATTGGACATTTTTTGCAAACAAAACAGAAATAGTAAAAACAAAATTTGAATTTTGAAATTATGCTTATATTGATAGTTTACCTATAACAAGCGATTGTTGTACAAAGAGACAGAAATCCTAGTAAGAGGAAATCATCGTGAAAAATGAAGAGTACAAAGTAAAAGCAAAATGTATAGCTATGTGTAAATGATCTCGTCGGATTCCAACTCTGTTATTGCCCTTATGTCTTCGAGCATCTAATCCCTCGATGTCAAAAGAAGTTGATTGAATTGATCCACACCATTCGAACTTGACATTGGTAATAAAACTGCCTGTAAGTTATCCAGCGAGACATAGTTGTACGCTTTAATCCCTAATTTTTGCCTGGACCTCTCTCTCGGGTTTTCAGGCCACCGGGATACCCTTTTTTTCCCGAATCCTTTTGGTTCATCGGGATGCCCTTATTTTGCCTAGGCCAGTCAACCTAGCAGGTCGTTTTTATGTGTAGTATCTTTCAACTATGTCCACATTTACAGAGTGTGGAAGATCTCCACCGTCCATGGTGGTAAGTATCATGGCACCACTCGAAAATATCTTCTTGATCACAAATGGCCCTTCGTAGGTGGGAGTGCATTTTTCCCCAAGATCACCCTGCAGTAGGATGATGCGCTTTATCATCAAGTCACCAGCCAAATATGCATGATGCCTGATTTTCTTATTGAAGGCTTTGATCATACGCTTCTGATACATCTGACCGTGACAAAAAGCCGCAAGCCTCTTCTCGTCAATCAAATTCAACTAGTCCAGCCTAGTATGAATCCATTCATCTTCGTCCAAGTCTGCATCTTTCATAATTCTTAAGGAAGGAATCTGAACTTCGATAGGTAAGATAGCCTCCATACCATATGTTGTACCCCAATTTTTGCCCCTAATATTCCTCTATCATCTTATACCATCACAATACAACAAGATCACATACTAGGGTTTGGCTCTTCTCCTCATCTTTAGCTTTGCTCATGGGGAATCACTAAGCAACCTAAATTGTACTTTTGTGAGCATCTATGTTTTGTATTGATTAACCTTTTAAATAATAAATATAATAAATGTTTTCCCTAATTGATGATGTTATAGGTGAAAGCACAATGCATTCCATCAATTTGATATACAGGTTCAAGAGTCTATTGCCATGCTTTCTTCAATAAAGCTTCATTGAGATCCAAGTTTTATCATTGAAGATGCTTTGAGGTAGTATCATGACAAAGTCTATTATGAATCATCATGCCTCAAGTTGTCAGAGATAGTTCAAAGATACAAGAGTTGATTGAATAAGTTTGACCTAATTGGACAAGTTTTTGATTTCTTGGTCACAAGTGCATATTTCCCTCAATTCACAATATTTGGAAGTAGTTATGGTTTCTATGGTTCCTCATTATCATCCTCAATAACTTCTATTTACTTGACAAAATTAGTTATGCAAGGAGGCTTGTCAAACTTGAAAAGGGTTTCCAAGGCATGTTTTTGCTCTAGGGGATAGGGTTTGAACTTCTAAGGGCTATATCCTGCTCATCTTTTGGTATTTTTGAGTGATTCTAAAAACATGCTTCTCCTAAAAGGATTATCAACAAATCACTTCAAAAGTTTCAAGAAAATTTTGTGTGGAAGATAACTAATGATAAATAAAGATTACAAATCCTCTAGATAAGCCATCAAATTCCCTTAAGTGACTTTAAAAGATCATAACTTGGTCAATTTTTATCTCCTTGAGCCCATTATTTTTCCATAATTATCTTGAAGATGTGAACTTCAACTCTTCTTTCATGTGCAAAGTTTTAAAATGTATGGAAGATGCCCTAAGAATGCAAAAGATTATAGGTCATTTTATGAATTTTGCCAACTTCAACAAGTCATAACTTTCTCATTTTTTAGATATTTTAAATGGTTCAAGTCTCAAAATGTCTTTCAAGAGATCTACTCCATGGCATTTTTTTTGGTCAAGAGCAAGTTTCAAATGTAAGGCCATGTTTGGATGCAAGACATTATAAGTCAATTTTTGAAGAAAAAATTAGAATTTTTCTAAGTACAAAAGTAAACCTCTTTTTCTCAACTTTGACCCATTACAATTTCCAGCTCAAGCATCCATTTGATTCCATTCTTTGCACATTATAAAGCTTGTGATCTCATCTTTACAAAGCTTCAATAATCATGTCCTTAGACTCCTTGATTTGAGAATGCCATTGATTCAAAAATGGAACCTTGAAACTGAAGTTTCACTTCAGGTCAAAATTTGAAATTCATGTTATGGCTTCTAAACATCAAATTAGCACGCGTTTTTGGTCTAAACATGTTTAAAAAACTTGCAAAAGTGGATTAGAACCTTGAAACACAGGGATTGAATGATTTTTGATGCTAAGTAGGTCACACCTTACTCGTATATCAGGTTCACACGAATTCCTTCCAAATCTCATCATTTCACACGCTTGATCATTCAATCAGCTTCCCTAAAAATAAAGGATCATACCTCATTCATTTTCTTAAGCTTAGAGAGCCATAATCATCCTGCCAAACTTCTTCTTGAACCCAATTTTCTGCAACTTTGAATTTTCTTTTACAGCTTTCCTCAATCCATTTTCTATGTCAATTCACCATCCTTGAACTTCACTGAAGCTAACAAAAGAAGAACCAAGCTCTAAGACTTCCTAAATCGTGCCACCCAAGTAAATTTTCAGAGCTCTGCATTTGAACTTCAATAGGTAGATTCCTTCACCAATCCTCTCAAACTTTGATACTGTTATGAAGCTCTTATCATACTAATTCTAGTCGCAACATTTGTTTTCAACTGGAAGTGTGTTTTGACCATGAAATTTCAAATCCCTTTTCAAATCTTCCCTTCCAAAACGACTGAGCCACACCTTATATAAATTTTTTGCGAGGGTACCATTGGAATCTGTGATACGGTGGGAGAACTGACTTGAGGGTTTTGTGTTTTATCGCAAATGTTGCGGTTTAGCAAGAGTTGCCACCGACTTTTCTTTTATCCAAAAGGAAAGGTGAAAAAGCACAGGAAAGACCTTTGAGATTGTTTCTTGAGTTCGGGGGGTAGATTATGAAAAGGGTGGGTATTAGCACCCTTTTCATCCATGGTTTTCCATGGGCTCTTAGTTACTTGCTAGATCACTTGCTTTTGTTATTTGAAATTGTGTTTGGTGTGGTTTTGAAAGTATTTTGTAAAAAAGGCCATTGTTTAGGCAATCTTTGTAATGATTCTCGTTTGTAAGAATGTATACAAAGATGTTTGTCTTTTTGAAAATGTTTTCAATGTTTGTAAAATGTTTGGAAATGTGTGTGTTTGTTTTGAAAATAGCAAGGATAGTTGTTTGAAAATAGAGCAAGTAACTAGAAGCAATCTACCTACTCAAATATCTTTCTTGTTCATTTTCTATTCCTTTGACATTGTTGTCTTACCATTGATTTGATAAGCAACTCTATCTTTGGATGTAAACGGGATGGGCGTGGTTCATCGTACAACCATGATTAGCAATGTTGCAGAGTATCTTAGCATTTTTTGAGGGACCAAGATCATTTTGTAAGGCAACTTTGAATAGCGTCATCAAGGGAATATGATCTTATATTTGTTTGCTTTGCCAAGATACTTTGCATGTGTAATATGACTATTTTTGTATAAGGCAACCAAGTGGTTAAACCCTAAGGATGCTTGTGTGCAAGTGTGTTATTTTCATGCTTTGATTTTGTCTTGGATTTAGGGTTTTCTATTTGATTTTCTTTATCTTGTCATTCAAACCCTAATTACTAGCATGGTATGTGAAAGCGGTAAATTGCGTAATTTAAAGATCACTACGCTATTACAACATTTTTATGGAGGGGGAAATTCAAATTGTGAATGGGGATTTGTAATAATGTAAATCTAATTAAGCTATTACAACCAAATCGAATTTGTACGAATATTGGAATAAACAAATACAATATTTAAATATGCAATATTATGTACATGCAAGAAAAAGATTTTGTTTTGTTTTTTATGTGAAGAGGAATTTTGAGTTAAACCTAATAACTTGAGAAAAATAAATTAATTCTTGAAAACAAAAGTTAACCTTAATTTCTAATTTAAAAGAAAATAAAGTTCTTTAGGTATTATTTTTTGTGTATTTTTATATTAAAAATAATAAATAACATTTCATGAAAATATTTAGTTTTTATATGTCAAAATAAATATTTACAAGTATGAAATGAAAAGGAAATAAAAATTAAACTAAGTCTATTGTATTCATATTTACAAGTTTATTTAAGAAAAATAATTAATATATATAGTTTAATAAAAATATTTTTTATGTGAGAATAAAATAAAATAAACAAAATGCAATATTTATCAAGTTTTATATTTTTCATGATTTTATGTATTAAAGAAAATATTTAATAAAAAAAAAATAACACAAATAAATAATAAAGATTGGGCCAGGGGTGTTGTAAGGAGGTTAGGAGGTAGCTGTTAGAAAAGAGAACAAGAGGCCCAAAGCACCAAGCCCATGCTGCCAAAAAAAAACCAAAGCTGAAACTGAAAAAAATGAGAAAAAATGTAAAAGATAGCGCCAATGTTCGAACCCACGACCTGGGCATTGCCAGCGCGCTACCTTGCCACTGGGGTGGCTGTACATCCGTTAGCTTATGTGAAACAAGAAAAACATAACACAAAACGCTTCCTTGGCCCTGTACTTCGTCTTCTTTCTCTAGCTAGCCGGACCTCATGTAACTCTTTCATCTCTCAACAAAAATGGAAATTGATAACATGAATGTTATAGCATTTTGTTCCATGATTCTAACCATGTGCATAACTAAAACTATAAGTCCAAGATTAAAGAGAATTTTAATGGCCCTAATTCTTAACCTAATTTTTTAAGGAACTTCAAGTTCAAAATTCTCTCAACTCAGGCCAAATAAATGCAAGTTATGAATATGTACAGCTTCGTAGCAAATATGTCTACACTGTTTCTTCACAAATCATGGTCAATGGATGCCTGTATAAAGAGATAAAAGTTGGAGTTTTTACCTCTTTCAGTTGAGATCGTGAATGGAGTTTGAGTGAGATTTATGAAGGCCTGAAGGTTCCTTTAGCTTGCTTGAACTTTCCTGAGTGTGTTCCAATCCTTACCTTGCTTTGAAAGTGTCTGAAACTCACTATCCAAGTCAACCTGCAAGCTTGGAAAACAAAAATGGAAGATAAAGAAGGAGGAGTTACAGTGCAGGGATGATGGTCTGGATCACTTAGATATGAAGTAGGTAAAGTATTTGGATGATTAAAACTTGAAACGCACGAGCCAATTTGTGGATTTCTATGCTTATGCCCAAACTGCAAGTTTTTGATAGGTTTTTGGTGAGAGGGAGTTTCAGGGTGTTTCTGGCCTTTTGCAATCGTGCTCTAAGTTGTAATGGGTTTGTGTATTAGTATAGAGAAAGTTTCAATTCAGTTCCACAACAGATCTTTGAGTTGTAGGCTTTTTGCACACTTTCTTGCTTTTGAAGCAAAGTGAAGAGACAAGTCTCGACATGCTTGTACTGGCCTGCTTGGAGTTGGTATAAGCTCTATACAAATTGCTTTAGGTTTTTAGGACTTGTGTGTGCAGAGAAGACATGTCCAATGCTCAAGAATTAGAAAGTTGCAAAAGTTAAGCTTTTCTAAAATGGCAATGGCAACTTTGTGCCATTTATGGAATTAAAGCTTGGATAAAGACTTTTGGGCTTGGATTAAAGCTTTATCGACTGAGTAAGCATTAAATTATGGAGTGAGAAACAAGTTTGGAACCTCTAAAGCATGGATTAGGCAGCATAGGTTCAGATTTGAATTTAGTTCTTCATGAAATGGCTTGAAAGCAAAGTGAGAAATTTCCAACTTCATCTCTTCGATTCTCCCTACTCAAACATGATCTCAAGGAGTTATTGGACATTTTGGAAAGATTTTAATATGCTCTATAACTCATATTTGAAATTAATTTCAATATTCCTCTTGGAACTAGGTGAAAAATTTCCATGAAGTTGGGTCAAAAAGTTGCCTAAATTAGGGCAAAATTTCACTAAGTTATTTTAGTTCATGGGCATGTATTCATAAAATTATATCTTGAGATCCAAGCATCTTTATGGAAAAATGTGTGAAGAAAAGTTGTAGATTTCATGGAGGTCTACAACTTTCATGTTGGGAACTTTCTTTGAATCATCTTGTAACATGGTGGAAATTTTTAGTGTACAGTTGACTTTTGATGAGTTAACTGCAAATTTCATCTGTCTATCCAATGGATTTGGAATGTTTTGAGCCATGTAATTAGGTCAAGATGATACAAATTAACCCTTGAAATAATTCTTCAAATCAATTTGTCATTTTCTAGGTCAAAAAATTAGAAATTGCCCTTCCTTAGTCAAAACCCTAATTTTGACTATTTTGCCCTTTTGATGATTTGATCAAATTTCTTGAGAAATTGTAATCCAAACTTGATCAAATGATACATATGAGTATAAAATGTTGATGTGGATCAAAAATTATAAAGTTTGACTGTAAATTGGCCATGGTTGACTTTTTTCCCAAATACAATTGATTTTTAGGTCAATTGTCCAATTGATTGAACAAAAATGTGATTCAAGGCTTGAAACTTGTCATGAGTAATCTTAGGGGTCCATAATGATGTTTCAAGGTCATATGAAGCATTGACAGTTCAAAAACCCTTGTGCAAACTCAAACCCTAATTTTGGGTCATTAGTGTAAGATGAGATGTCTTGAGTTGATCAAACTCCAATCCGGTCTTGAATCAAAGAGATCTTGTGATAAAAGTCTTGATAAATGAGAGGGCAAAGTTTGGGGTACAACAGAATCGTCTTGAAGAGACGAAGCGAATGGTCGTGGTCTCGAGCTCTAATTTTACCGTTTCAGGGACCTACAAATCTCGTGGCTGGAGGTTGAAGATGACCAACGTGTCATCTCACAACTAATGATAGCGTGCCGCACTTTTTTTCAAATATGATTTAATTAATGATTATGTGTTTTATTCACTAAAGACCATGATATGCACAACAGTCTGATCCATTGGATTAGCTTACTAACGCATTTTGACTCTCATCCATAAGTCCACATTTTTTTGACTTTATTTTATTTTTTGATTTTTATATTTTATTTGTTTTAAACTTCAAAATTTCATTAAAAAATCCATTTTAACTTCAAAAAATTTGAAAAGTACTTTTTATTTTTCTCTTTCTGATTATTATTTTTTAACAATTTTATTTTATGTTTTGATTTTTTTTTATAATTTTTCACTTTATTTGAATTGCTTTAAATATTTAAAAATACTTTTCTTAATTTTTAAATTCTGAAGAAAAAAAATGGAAGGATCCAATGACCTCTTGACAAATAATGGTGATTGATCTTATCGAATCAGACTTGGACCGTCACGACTGGCTCCGAGCTGAAGTTGAACGAGATGGGGGGGGGGGGGGTACCTGCAAGGCACTCCGATGCTAAAGTAAGTGGCAGAACGAGCAGGAAAGAAAGTGTGTGTATGGTAAAAGAATGAATACCTGACCCTCTGGGAATATAGGGTATTTATAGCCCCCAACGCTGGGCCAAGGTCCCTTCATTGGGCCGGGCAGGTTTGGCCCAATGAAGGAACTGCCAAGTTCTACGTGTGTAGTGGGGACCCGCACGTGGTCTCCTTCCTGGGTGTTCTGCGAGAAGTACGGATGGACGAGGACGCGGTCTTTTCGGAATCCAGGTGATGGTGTAATAGTCATAGTCTTCCCTACGAGGGGTACTCGAGCTGAGGTCGAGCTGGACGGCATGAAGTCGAGGATGTCGCGCTCGCAGACAGTGGCGGACACAGTCGTAGCTTCTTGGTCGGCGTGACCCCCTGCAAAGCTGTTTGGATTGGGCCTTCATCCTTGCTCTTGGGCCAGCCCGGCCCAGTCCAGAACAGGAGCCCCCCAAGTCGTGGTTCCTGGAGTAGGAGTCATGACTTGATCTTAGTTCGCCTCCGTCACGAGGTCCCGTGCTTGGACAAGAGATTTAGTTCCTCGTGGTCACTCGAGGAGTTTCCCTCGTGTCGTGCTCGTGAGATAATTCCTTTTGAGGAGTGCTCGGGGGACTCTCGGCGGGCTGTGTTCGTTGAGCACGCGAGGCATCCCTTGGGAACCGTGCCGCCACCCTATTGAAGATAGGGTCATCATTGCCTAGGGGAGATATGCATCGAGGAGGGAAGTTCGTGGTTCCCCGGGGTGACATTTTGTATTCCACGTCATCACTATAAATAGGGTCCTTGGGCCCCAAAATATGTTTTTCCTCTTCGCGCTTCTCCTCCTTCCTCTGCCTCTACTGCTGCTGTTTTTCATAGGACCGCCGTGCTCTCCGCTGCTGATTCTCTTCTCCGCCGCCGTGTCTCTTTCCTAATTTCAAGTAAGCGTCTTATCCCTCATGTTTTCCTCTGTGGTATGTGATATTTTCCATTGTTTTATACATTAGAGACTGTGCGTCTGGGATTAGCCCCGGTAGATTCGTATTTTGGCTCGGCAAATCCATGTTTACGCCCGACAAACGCATGTTTGTGCCCGGTAAATGCATAGTTTAGGTATTTGACTCGTTATGCAGCCCGATATCTTCATGATTCAGGGCGCCTAATTCGTGATAGTGCCCGGTAAATTCATAGTTCTAGTTTTAGGATTTATGATATCGCTCGCCATGTCCATAGCCTAGGTCGACATATTCGTGACTGGTCGGGATGTTGGCCCATTTGGGCAATCTGTAGGAAGACTTGTCGCGGTATCTTGGCATCGGGGAGGTGGCTCCACTCTTTTGTTCGAAACTTCAACTTTTTAACCGTGTGTGGAGTGTGACTCGGTTTGTCGCGCCCTTCTTCCCATCAGTTATGGCGAGCGTGTGGATTTGCTCCCCAATTGACCGGCTTCCTGTGCTTTGCAGGTAACAATGGCGGATGAACCGTGTTCCTCGGGGCGCAATGAGGTGGAAGATCAAAGCGCTAAGAAGAATGTGAATCTGGTCGATACCATCGACGATCCTCTGCTGAAGTGGGTGGGCGCCGAGCCCAGAGGGATTGCTTCCGCTTACAGTCGGCGTAGTCGGAGTGTGTATACTATCATCGAGTAGGGCGGTAGTCAGCCTGGCTTTCAGAAAAACTTCGTTGTCACCAGACCGACTCTTACTGCGCGGATCTGCTCGGAGTTCCCCGAGTACGGGTTTCCCACGTATGAGATCGCTTTCAAGGACCTTGGACTAAAGCTCCCCTTTAGTGATTTTCAGGTCGGGGTCTTTAGTCATCTGGAGCTGGCCCCGTCGCAGCTTCACCCCAACTCGATTGCTTTCCTCCGGGCATTCGAACTGACGTGTCGCTTTTTAAAGATTGGGGCGACCATACCTCTCTTCTTAAGAGTCTTCCATTTACAGCGCCAGTCTCGGGGAGGTAGGCACAGTTGGGTTTCCCTGAAACAGTTGAAGAGACTATTCAGGATGTATATGGACTCTATCCGGGGGTTTAAGGACAAATGGTACATTGCACGGCCGGTTACCAAAACTGGTCTAGAGTTAGTATACAAGGAAGAAACGGAGGTGACCGACGATCACGGGGAGGCTCTTCTAGACGATGAGGGACACCCGGTGTTGGGGCGTGTGGCCAAGTTCCCTTTGCATTGGACCTCGCGTCACTACAAGCACGACACCGGGCACTACCATACGCCCGCGGCTGGGATGAGCACCGAAGACGAGGAGGCCTATGGTACTCTCTGCAGATATGTCGATAGTTTCTTCCCTGCCCGGTGGGCCACGAGGGAGGGAAAGGATATTCTTGACGAAGATGGTTATCCGACCTTTGAGGCCCGGCCTATTGATACGAAGGCGCTCGTGGAGTTCCAGTCCTTCGGGCAGGCCGCGAACCTGCTAGGTCGTTTACTTTTTTCGTCTTGTTTGAATTTCTTCGCTTGTTTATTTGCTCATCACTAACCCGGGGTTCTTTTATGTAGGTCTCATGGCTGGACGAAAGGAGAGGCTCCTGAAGCTGACACAGGATAAGAAAGTCAACAAGAGAGTGGTGCGAGCTCCTCAGGCGATGAGGATGGACCCGCCAACTAGCCCGGGCGATGCTTCTGGAGGGTCCCCGGACGCTCAGGATGTTGAGCCGCATACCGACCTGATACCGAGGAAGAGGAACCGGGTGGAGAGCCAATCGGAGGTCGGCGAGGACTCTGGTGCGGTGAGGTCCTTCGGGTTGCCCCCCTGTTTTAAAGAGGAGGGTTTCTTCGAGGGATTTCCCTTGTCCGTAAGCGCTGACGAAGCTGATACCATTAGGCGGCTGAGCAAGGAGAATCGGAGAAAGCATCTGGCCGCCAACATGGTCGGGATGGTCAAAATGGTCGAGATGGACGTTGTCTTGGCCGAGGAGGGGGCAGATTCTGATCGCATCAAGGAGCTGGAACAGGAGAAAGCTTCCCTTACTGCGAGCTCACGAAAGTTGAAGGCTGCCCTGGAGCGCTCTGAGGAGATGTTCCGCGAGCAAGCCGAGCTGCTGGCCGCGGAGAAAGAGAACTCGGGGAAGATTGCCGAGGAGAGGGAGTACTTCCGTAAGGACCGGGAACACTTGGAAACTGACAACGGGCGCCTTGCCAGAGAGGTCGAGGAACTAAAGGCCTCCATGCTCCGTGCCGAGGATGAGTCGGAGGAGACAGCTCCTTTGCAGAGTCGGTTGGAACTGGTTGCTCATATTCAACTCCTCGAGGCGAACTGTGTTGGTGCTTTGGCGGATGGCTTTGAAGTCGCGGTTAGCCAGCTTGCCCTGTTGAATCCCGACCTGAATACTGAAGGAGTGGGCTACATGTCTCAGATCATCGAAAGCCAGGTCGTGCCCCCGCCCGAGTCTCCTGTTGTCGGTGGTGATAGCCCTAGGGAAGTCTAGCTGTGAGATCTTAGTCGGGCATGCGCGCCTTTTCTTTTGTTTGATGGTTGTTTTTGGGGCCTGCGTGCCTGTGCATGTTTTACTTTTTGGGCCTGCGTGCCCGTTCTTGTATTTTCCGAACATCGCCGGCTTGGTCGGTTTATTTCTATTTGTTTTATTTCCCACGAGCCTTTTGAATGAATGTTTATTTCGACTTTGAATACTTGCCTGTATTTATATTTTGATATTTTGCGATAGAATTTGCCTAAGTTATGGTCCCGAGTCTCGCCCGCGAGTGGCTGCGACTTTGTTGGCAAATTTGTCTAAGTCTTTTGTTCAGGACATGCTTATGCTCAGCTTTCTATTTGGTGGCAAATTTTGCCTAAGTCACGACCTCGAGGAGAGATTCTTTTTTCGACTCTTTGGATGGCCCGACGTTCTTCGAGATTCGCCGGGCGTGCAGAGCGAAGCCGCTTGTTCGGGCGTATGACCCGGATCGGGGTTGCTCGCCCGTGGCGTGAACTGCCCATCGCGAGCTGGGTGTTCTGCCCTACAGGTACTTCGACGGTGGAGCTCGGTTGAGGTGTCCACGTCGGGCACTATCGTTCATGCTCGTCTATTGAACGACGTTATGCCGTTTGGGCGTAGGTCGGGCCTGTACCTTGGCCTTTCTACGGGGTCGGACGTTTTTCCTCGTTGATCGGACGTGGGTGTCAACGACGAGGGTCCTCGGTGTTAAGGGTTTTTAACTATAGTACTGCTTTAGTTTAGCAGCGTTCCAGGGTCGTGGTAGTGGTTCTCCATCCAGTTGCTCGAGGTAATATGCCCCGGTACCAGTGGTGTCGTGGACGCGGTAAGGCCATTCCCAGTTCGTGGCCAATTTCCCTTCGCGGGAGTCTTTCTGGTTCCTTAGTAACACCAGGCTGCCGATTTCGAACTCGCGTTTAATGACCTTGTCATTGTGGCGCAGATCCACTCGTTGTTTTAAGGTGGCTTCGTGTAGGGCCGCCCCCGATCGGATTTCCTCGACTAAGTCGAGTTCGTCCCTGAGCGCCTCGTCGTTCATTTCTTCGTTGAGGGGATTCTCTGTCCGTCTGGAGGGTTCCCTGATTTCCACCAGGATGACGGCCTCGGTGCCGTATGTTAGTCGGAAGGGGGTCTCGTCCGTTGTTGAGTGGGGCGTGGTGCGGTATGCCCACAAGATGCTGTGCAGCTCCTCGACCCAACCCCTCTTTGCTTCGCCGAGTCGGCGTTTGAGTCCCCAGAGAATGACTTTGTTCGCGACTTCGGCTTGCCCGTTGGTTTGAGGGTGCTCGACCGAGATGAAGTGTTGTTTTGTTCCTAGTTTGGTGACGAAGTCCTGGAACCCGTGGTCGGTGAATTGGGTGTCGTTGTCGGTCACCAGTGCCCTCAGGATTCCAAATTTGGCGAGGATGTTTCTCTTGTAGAAACGGAGGATGTTCTGCGAGTTGATCTTCGCGAGAGCCTCGGCTTCTATCCATTTCGTGAAGTAATCCACGGCCACGATGAGGAATTTATTTTGGTAAGTCCCATGCACGAAGGGGCCTAGGATATCCATGCCCCACCATGCGAACGACCACGGAGACGACAGTATGCTCAGTTCGTGAGGGGGGGAGAGGTGCATGTCACTGTGCCTCTGGCACTTGTCACACCTCTTGACGTGTTCCTTGGCGTCCTGCTGCATCGTCGACCAATAATACCCCGCTCGGAGGGCTTTCCTCGCCAGGGACTTGCCGCTCATGTGCTGGGCGTTGATCCCTTCGTGTATCTCCCGCAGTACTTCGGGGACTGTGGATTCATCGATGCACTTAAAGAGGGGGATGGAGAATCCCCTGCGGTATAGTTTGTGCTCGAGCACCACGTAGGAGCATGCTCGTTGCTTTGTGGTGGTCGCATCCGTCTAGTTCGAGGGGAGTTCGCCTTTCGTCAGGAAATTGTACATCGGGGTCATCCAGGACGAGGCATCTCCTATGGCGTGGACTTCGACTAGTATCGAGGATCTTTCGATGCTCTGGCGCGCTAGGGATTCTTGTATGACGGATTTGTTTTTGCCCTTCTTCCTCGTGCTCGCGAGTTTGGACAATATGTCTACCCTTGTGTTTTGCTCGCGGAGGACATGTGAAATCTCTGCTCATTCAAACTTTGTTATGTATTTTTTGACTAAGTTTAAGTATTCGACGAGGTTGTCGTTCTTGGCTTGGTAACTCCCCTAGACTTGGGAGGCAACGAGTTGGGAGTCTGTGTAGATTTGTATTTCGCGGGCTCCCAGGTCCTCGGCTAGCCTCAGTCCTGCGAGCAGGGCCTCGTACTCTGCTTGGTTGTTCGACGTTGGAAAGGAGAGAGCTAACGAGTGTTCGACCACTACGCCTTCCCCGTTCTCTAGGAGGATTCCCGCGCCACTTCCGGACGAGCTGGAGGCCCCATCGACGAAGATGGTCCATTTGTGTTCCTTCCCAGCGGGTGGGTCATGAGCGGTCATTTTCGCGACAAAGTCGGCCAGGGCTTGTACCTTCAGGGATTTCCTACTCTCATACTGAATGTTGAATTCCGAGAGCTCCAAGGACCATTTCAACATTCTGTCCGCCATGTCGGGCCGACCCAGGAGTTGCCTCACTGGTTGGTCGGTTCGTACGATGATTGTGTGGGCCATAAAGTAGTGTCTGAGTCTCCTCTCCGCGCTGACGAGGGCTAGGGCTACCTTTTCTATCTGTTGGTACATGCTTTTGGGTCCTTGTAGGGCTTTGCTCGTGAAGTAGACAGGTTTCTGTCCGTCGGTGGTCTCGCAAATGAGAGTCGCGCTGATGGCTTCGTTTGAGACGGCCAAGTATAGGAACAGTGGCTCCCCGTCGGCTGGTCGAGATAATACGGGTGGTTGAGATAGACTTTGCTTTAGGTGGCACAGTGCCCGTTCACACTCCTCGTTCCATTCGAAGGCTGCTTCTTTATGAAGGAGTTTGAAGAAGGGGAGGGCGTGCTGAGCGGACCTCGTGACGAAACGGGACAATGATGTGAGCATGTCGTTCATGACTTGTATCGACTTCTTCGATGTTAGTGTCGGGAGGTCGGAGAACGCTCGACACTTGTCGGGGTTGGCTTCGATTCCTCGTTTTGTTAGGTAGAATCCGAGGAATTTTCCTGCCTTGACTCTGAACGTGCATTTCTCGGGGTTGAATCTCATTTTACTTTGTCTTGCTTGGGCAAAGACTGCCTTGAGGTATGCTGCATGGTCGGTGTCTGCTCGGGATTTGACGATCATGTCGTCCATGTAAACCTCGAGCATGTCCCCAATCTGCTTGTGGAAAACCTTGTTCATCATGCGTTAGTAAGTTGCCCCGACGTTTTTTAGTCCGAAGGGCATTACATTGTAGTAATAGTTGCCTGAGCTGGTCATGAAAGTCGTGCAGTGTTTGTCACCCACGGCCATCGGGAATTGGTTATAGCCCGAGTAAGCATCCATGAACGACCATGTTTTGTAGTCGGCCGAGTTGTTGACCAGCATGTCTATGTTCAGTAAAGGGAAAGCATCTTTCAGGCAAGCCCGATTGAGATCGGTATAGTCAACACATATCCTCCATTTTCCATTATTCTTTTTAACAAGTACAACGTTTGACATCCAGGTGGAATACCGGGCTTCAGAAATAAAATTTGCCTCTAGGAGGTCTTTTACAGCTTTTTCAGCAGCCTCTGTTTTCTCTGGAGACTGCATACGCCTACGTTTTACTACAACCCTAGCGGCAGGATCTATGCGAGGTGGTGACAGGCGACCTCCGGGTTGAGTCCGGGCATCTCCGCGGCGCTCCAGGCGAACAGGTCAGCATTCTCGCGCAAGCAGGCCTTGATTTGCTTCCTTGCCAGGTCGGGGAGATCCTTGCCAATATTTACTCCTTTGCTTGGGTCTGTGCCGAGGGGGACGAGCTCAAAATCCCCGTCCGGTATCGGACGGAGTGGGACTTGCTCGCCATTGGGAGGTTCGTCCTGATCGAAACGAGCGTCTAGAGCTATAGAGTCGACCTTTGGTGGAGCTTTCTGGACTTCTTCCTTGGCGGACTCTTGCTTGTCGGGCTCCTATCGCGTCGTTGCTGGCCTTTTGGCGGGCCTTGTCCCTACATCGACAGTGTCGCGTCCCTTAGATGCAGTGTTGAAACACCTCCGAGCAGCGGCTAGGTCTCCCTGGATAGTAGCTACCTGTGCCCTTTTGGTGTAGAATTTCATCTTCAGGTGGACGGTGGAGGGAACCACTGTCAGTTCTGCCAGTGTTGGTCTTCCCAAGATGTAGTTGTAGAGGGATGGGCAGTCGATGACGAGGAAGCGTACTTTGACATGTCTTGTCGTTGTTCCCTCGCCGAATGTAACCAGGAGTTCGACATATCCCCAAGGTTCGGAGGTCGAGCCGTTGAAACCCTGTAAGTCCGACCCTACATATGGCGAGAGATGTGAGTCGTCCAGTTGTAGAGTTCGGAACAATTGGTTGTACATTACGTCGACGGAACTTCCTTCGTCGACGAGGATGCGATGCACATCGAAGTTGGCCATTCTTGCCCTTATCAGCAAGGGGATGACCGCGTTGGGGGCTCCCCCGGGGAGCTCTTCTAAGTAGAAGGTGATGGGTTCTGACCTGCCCTTCACCCTTTCAAATGTCACGGTTTGCGGGGGTGCCGTGTCGACCAGCTTATCCAGCTTCCTCTTAGCCGAATTAATGGTCAAGTCATTGAATCCTCCGTCGTTGATGACCATGGTGGAGGGGAAATATTCTCACCTTCTGTGTGTTGTGAGCGGCTCCCGCAGGTGTTCGGGGACGTCGAAGTCCTCGGGTCTGGTCACGGAGAAGGCGGTATGGATGGGGACCGACTCATCAGATGGTCGAGCGTCTTCCTCTGGCTCTCTTGTCTCCCGGGCGTCACGACGAGGAGCGTCGTTTCGCCGGTATTGTGCAAGCCTTCCTCCCTTGATGAGGGTTTCGATGGCGTCCTTAAGGTGGATGCAATCTTCAGTCAGATGACCATGGCTCCTATGGTACTGACAATACTTGTTCTTGTCTGCTCCGGGCTTGGCGGGAGCAGGTCGGGGACGTTTGACGCCGCCGTCCTTGAAGTCCGTGCTGGCACACTCCGCCAAAATGCGCTCGCGGGAAGCTGTAAGCGGAGTGTACTCGGTAAAACGCCCCGAGGGTCCCCGTTGCTCTCGGACTTCCCGGGGTCTGTCTTCTTTTCTTTTCTCCCCGGTTCGTCGAGGAGGAGGAGCTTCCTGGCGCGGGTTGCTGTTGGACCCGCGAGTCCTGGGGTCTCGGGCTCTGTTGGCCGCTTCTCTCTCCTCATAATCCATGTATGCCCGGGCCTTTTCGAGGAGGGCATTGAATGTTCTGGGTGGCTCAATGCCCACGGCCTTTCTGAATTCCGTGTCGGGGAGGAGCTCCCTCTCCAACAGATATCTCTTCATATGGTCCGTGCAGGGGACTTGTATGGCTTCACGGTTGAAGCGATTCATGAACTCTCTCAAGGTTTCATCTTGTCTCTAGATGATGGCCTCGAGAGCCGCCTCAGTCTTTGGGTGTCGCCGAGATGCTGTGAATGAACTGATGAACTGGTTCTTCAGGTTCCGCCACGAGGTGATTGACCCCAGGGCGATTCCTTTGTACTAGTCCATTACCGCCTTCCTGAGGGTCGTGGGGAATAGCCGGCATTTGATGGGCCCCCGACATTGTGATAGTGCAGCATAGCCTCGAACCCGCCTATGTGGTCGACCGGGTCCGCGACTCCATCGTATTCCTCCAAGTGTGGAGGCTTCTCCATGCCCGGGGGGATGGGCCCCTCCATGATAGCTTGCGACAGGGGACCGCGGGGGTCGTCCTCGTCGCTCCGCTCTGGGGACAGAGATGGGGACCTGTAATACTGTCGGGCACGACGATCCTGTTCGTGTTGGGCATCTCTCGAGCGTGGTGCTCGTTAGTTGACTCTTCCACGCCCGTCTCCGGAGTTTCTTCTTTCCTGTATCGCGGGGGCGCGGCCGCGTCCTCCGGCTTCGATGATGGGTTGCCTCTCCAAAGGGGGCCGTCTCCCCGATGGGCGAGGCGACGGGCTTCGAGAGGTATCTTTGTAATGTCTCCGCGGGGGAGACGGGAGATGAACTTCAGTCACTCGAGGAGGAGGAGTCTGGGGCCTCTGGTGCCTCCTCGGGGGTCTTCGATCGTCTTCAAGTGCCCTCAATCTTTCCCCCTGGGCGAAGATGAGGTAGTTTGTATGATTGATCGCTGCGAACAGCGCTCGGGTTGTGGCATCTGCCCCGGCGGGGACGGGGACTTCCCGAAACTGGGCAGCTCGATAGTTCGCGAGAGATGCATCGTCTTCTTCGAGTGGCGGAGGGACCGAGGAGGATGACACGGTAGCTCCATCGCGGTGGATTGAAGGCCCTGGGGAAGTTGACACGGGGGTGGTGTTGTGGCCGGGGTTACCAGCGTTATCCAGGTGTCCATTTTTATCCGCGAGGCCGTGGTTGGTGTCGACGGCGCGGATGTTTTGTTCATCACGAACTTGGTCAGCCATGACGGTGATAGTTGAGTTGAGCTTTGGTCTTCGAGTTGTTGCAAGACGGGGAAGCTAGTTTCCCACAGACGGCGCCACTGATCTTACCGGATCAGACTTTGACCGTCACGACTGGCTCCGAGCTGAAGTTGAACGAGATGGGGGGGAGGGGTACCTGCAAGGCACTCTGATGCTAAAGTAAGTGGAAATACGAGCAGGCAAGAAAGTGTGTGTATGGTAAAAGAATGAATACCTTACCCTCTGGGAACAGAGGGTATTTATAGCCCCCAGCGCTGGGCCAAGGTCCCTTCATTGGGCCGGGCAGGTTTGGCCCAATGAAGGAACTGCCAGGTTCTACGTGTGTAGTGGGGACCCGCACGTGGTCTCCTTCCTGGGTGTTCTGCGATAAGTACGGACGGACGAGGACGCGGTCTTTTCGGAATCCAGGTGATGGTGTAATAGTCATAGTCTGCCCTACGAGGGGTACTCGAGCTGAGGTCGAGCTGGACGGCATGAAGTCGAGGATGTCGCGCTCGCGGACAGTGGCGGACACGGCCGTAGCTTCTTGGTCGGCGTGACCCCCTGTAAAGCCGTTTGGATTGGGCCTTCATCCTTGCTCTTGGGCCAGCCCGGCCCAGTCCAGAACAGTGACCTTATTTTATTTTTATTTCTGACTTTACTATTTTTCACAATTTTTGGTTTATTTTACCTATTCATTTTAATTTTAAAAATAGTTTCTGACTTTAAAAAGTTACCAAAAATTTTATATAAATATTTGAGCTCATTTCTGATTTTTCTATGGTCTTATTTGATTTTTCTTGGATGTTTTGAACATAGTTTCTATTTTCTACTTGTATTTCCATTTTAAAACCTTTTTTTAAAAAATATATCTATATATTTTTAATATATTTTATCTTGTATATATTTTGGCTGATCTTCGACTATGATATTTTGATCATGAACTTTATTAACATCATTGGATCCATGGTGTTGAGTTTGACTCCACAAAAAATGGATGTATGATTTTTAATAATAGTTCGATTAAATTTTTGGTTCAAATGTGGTTTAATTCTTATCCCATCCCTCTTAATCTTATCCCCTTCTTATTATACTAAATGTAATTAGAGAATTATTTACATGTCATTTCTCAAAACAAATAGTACATAGATTGCTATTGACCGGCCTCAAAATAGGTGCGACTTCTATATAAGTCCACTTACGATTGCTTAACATAACGCTAAATTTTGTCCTGATTCGACAAATGATCATTCGTGGCCTAAACCCATGTTTGTAAGCTCAAGTATATTAATTTGAATCCTTTGATCCAATAACCTTGAGATTCATTGTTAGGATGATTTGGTCTTATCAATCCTCTAATGAATCTTCATAAGCTTTGGTCAAAGTGAATCACTTAAACATTATTGATCATTTATTGTTGCCTTGAGAATTTTAAATAGATGATATACTTGAAAAAAAGCAAATGAAACTTGTTGTTGAAAGGCTTTGATTTTATCAATCTTCTAATGAGTTTCAAATGCAAGTTTCAAGATGGTTATTCAACTAACCTCTAATTCCTAACAATTGACTTTATTTTGTGCTTTTACCTTATGCTATTTACTTTAAGCATATTTGTTTTAGCATTTACATTTCATGTTATTTTCATCTTTGTTCATTTGAGCATTTATATTGTTGTCATTTTTATTCTTGCTCACTTGAGCTTTTTTATTTCTTTTTGAAGATACCTAATAATCAACTTGAACAATAAAAAGCTTTAATGTTACTTGGACTACTTGGCTACTATCCTTGGCATCATGGAGATTATGGACTTCTTGGACTTAGGATTAGAAGTCTTGACCTACCTTGAGACCTTGTGACCTCAACTGTTACTTTGTCTGGAGCTCTTGGGTTTACCTCAAAACATTGGGTTGTTTGTTTGCTTTGTGTGCAGGTTATTGTGATTACATGCTTTGTCTGTGATCTGGAATTCATTTGTATACAGTTGTAACTCTGCCCAATTTTTGTGAAGACTTAATGCAATTGAAGCTTGGTTTTATTAAGAGGTTTATCATCTTTGCTTGTTTGGTTTCAAATTTAAAGGATGATAATTCTACATTGACTCATTGTGTCAAGTCTTGGCTTCTTATTGGTTAGACGGTTCTTTTCCCTAGCTTTTACCTTATGCTTTAGGATAGTCCCTTCATCTCCTCCCATGTTCTTTAATTTCAAAAATCTTCTCCCACCTTTTGAAAACTCTTCTTATTTTTAAACTTGAATCGCTTTCATAATAAACTTGGACTTAGGTCCATGCATTTTCAAAAACATTTTCTTAATCAAACCTTAATCAATTTAATAATAGTTTGACATTTTTGTGAGAAGACTAAAAGTCAATTAATCTCATTCAAACCATTTTGCCACTTTAGCTTTTTATTTTAAAATTTTCTCAAAAGATTAGACTCTTGTCAATCCTTGTAGTGATGCGAGCTACTATACTTCTATGATATGTAGTGAAGTGATATATTTTCCACTTGGTTGTTGAGTGAGGCTTTGTTGATTTTAAAATCTAAGCTATATCCTCCACTTTGAGATGACGTAAATTCTCCTTTCTCATAATCGTGGGTAGTAAGTATATTTTCCACTCGGATAAGACAATGACGTCTCGTCTCTTAAAATTAATCAACACACTTGTGTTTTAAAATTTCTAAAGGTGAACTACGAGTACCCTGATCCCCTATTGCACGGAAGGTGGTACGTAAGCACTAAAGGTTCGCAACCGCGACAGGTGCAAAAATTATAAAAAAATATTTATTTTCTCATCTCCACAATTTCTTTTTATATATAACATTTATAGCCAAAATACACATATTTTCAAAGAGGTTCCTGCGGAGTACTGTAGATGTTTAGGGTACTAATACCTTCCCTTTGCATAACCATCCCCCGAACTTAGATTCTCTCCCCCACTTTTTTGGGTTATTCGCTCTTTTACCATTCCTTTGGAAACAATAAAGCACAGTGGTGATTTTTATTTGATCTGTGCGAGTCGAGTCAATCCAATGGCTTAGTCTCAATATTTCTACCGCTACAGAAAAATGGCGACTTCACTAGGGAAAGATCGACCTATTTCTGGTCCATCCCTAAGTGGGTTGAGCCTCTCTTTGCTTATCCGTATATGTGTTATTGTTGTTTATATGTTATATGTTTAATATATGTTTGCCTGGATTTTCCTGGTTTTCAGGGTGCTTGGTGATTTCTCATAAGTCTTATACCCGGACTTGGGAAAACTTAAGATAGGACAGGCGGTATAGTCATGTTAACTTTGAGGGAGTAATCCCAAAAAAAGGAGACATGAGATCCCCCACTCAGTGGAACCCCCTTTGACTATAGTGTCGTTTACCGAGTAATCAGGAAGACGTGTTGCTTTCAACCTGGGAGCCTGCTGAAACTGAGGACTGTAGAAACTTTAACCCATCTTGGCCTTTTAAGTGTAGTGCGGAAGCTATGACGGAGTAATCCGAAAATGGTTGTCACGCGATACTATGCTAGACCGAGTTTTTCCTGAGAATATTGTTAATTACCGAGTCAATCAGGACGTCGGTAATATCCGAAGGAAGGATGTAGACTCTGAGAACCTCTTAGAACCTTATTTAGTAGGTGATAAACTTTTAGATCATACCTTGTGGGTAGTACCTTCGACCTCATGCTCGTGATGTTAAACCTATGAACCCTATGTTTGTGATCTTGTGTATGAGTGTTCCATCATGCATTCATGCACCCATGAGCATCTTCTAAAAAACATTCTATTTTAAGGGACTTAAAAGTTGACTCTTTGTGAATATCTCAGGTACTTTTTGACTATGGATTCTGGAAAAATAAAGACCAGGAAGTATGAAACAATCGGTTGAACAATCAACTGATAATGAAATCAATGAAGTCGCCATCGAACATTTTTTATCCCACATGAAGGGAAAGGTAAACATCGAGTAAACTTGAGAAGGGTGAAATCAAGGTCGAATGACCAAGAGATACGGGTAAGGGAGTCTGTTACACGAGGGAAGCTATTAGCACCCCACACGCCCGTAGTACTCTACGGTATCCATTCTTATTGTTCTAATCAAAGGGTGTGTTTCAAATCTATATCTAAGATGTACGAGGAATGCATGCAAAAGAAAGGAGAAAAAGAATGTAGGGAAAATAAAAGTTGTGCTCGCTCGGGCCCTACCCCAATGCCTACGTATCCCTTTTAAGGAATCAGAGCAGTTGTAGTTCGACTTCAAATGTTTTTGTTGGTTTGTATTTTTTTAATGAACAATATTATTTTTGCCTTCTGTCGCAACTCGACCTTTGGAGATTTACGCGTTAGCACAGAAGTGAATTAACATGTTCTTTTGAAAAAGGATTGAAAGAAAAGTCCGTAGGTAAAAGAGTTTGTATTTGTTGATATTTTTTACCTTAAAAAAGGATTTAAAAATTATTAGATGTTTTATGCATTTGCTAAGAAAAAGAAATTTTTTGTTTTAAATGCAAAGATGCAAAGGAAAAGAAAACATCTAAGGGAGACTAACCTAGATCTATCCCTAATGTTATCATACAATGGTTAATCCTAAGGTTGAGCTTTGAAGGGAAATCTCTACCCTAAGTTGACATGCTTGGACAACAATCTTAATGTCTATCTCAAATCACCATCTATAGATGAACCAAGAAGTCCTAAAGGAGCATAGCAAGGATCTATCACCTAAAAATATGTCTATCTCGAATCATCATCTATAGTTGAATCGAGAGCTCCCAAGGGAACATGTCGAGGGTATGTCATCTCAAAACATGCACACAAAGATGAAATCAAACAAGTAAGCCAATAAGATCGAGAGAGCTAGCTCAAGAGATCACACCTAGAGAGATCCTATCTAGGCTAGTATACCAAAGAGAGTTTAACAAAACTATCCTATGGGGGACATGCCATGAGAGCGAAGTCGTGATCTCAATTCCTAAATTGAGTGACTCATCGATCAACAAGAAATAAAGGAAAGCAATGAAATCATATAGGGAGCATGCACTGAGAGAGAAGTCGTGATCTCAATTTCTAAATTGAGTGACTTATCGATCAACAAGAAAGTAAATAAACACAAGTACAACACATATAGCAAATGAAGTGTGGAATGCCTGCTACAGGTCTTTAAACAGCGACTTCGAGCGCACGCTCTTTATTTCCTACTTCTCATGATATCTAAAAAACAATAAAGTACTGAAATGAGATAAACAAGGGAAAATACCAAACAAATATCAATCTGTATCAAAGTCTATCAAAACGAAGAAACCCTTCGGTCTTCGTGAAAAGCTTAACCAATCAATGAAAAGAATCATAAATCAAATGCTCGGAATAAATGTCGATGCATCACCGATGTGAAAATAAATCACAATCAAAATCTCAAGAGCATCCACATATTGCACAATAAACCTGCACAAGACTCAAATCTCAACAAGAAAAGTGAATTACCAATCTCAAATATCATCGGATAATCGGGATTAAATTCCTAAAATCTCAAATAAAAAAACTAACAAATTTTTTTATATTTGAATTTATTATTTTTATCATATAAAGAAAATTTAAACAAGTCTAGACAATTAACAAAATTAGTTAAAAGAAAATACTAAAAGAATAAATCCAGGGGGTGCGGGCCAATAATCAGCAGGTGTAGTAGAAATTCAGATTCAGATTCTAAGCCCAGCTGTTGTACCCCAAAATTTGCCCTCCCATTTCCTCAACATTTTCTCATCACAAGACCCTTGGAGCTCAAGATCCAGTTAGGGTTTCCTCTGCTCAAGACTTCTCCTTGCATTGTTGACCCAAATTAGGGTTTGTGTTTGAACAAAGATGTTTTGACCTAAAATGCCTAAGATGACTTTCATGCCTCATGTTGGACTCCCAAGTTTATACATACCAAGTTTCAAGTCTTGATTCCAACTTTTTCCCAGTCAATTGGACAGTTGACCTAGAAATCAACTGTATTGGGGAAAAAGTCAATTGTGGCCAATTGACAGTCAAATCTCATGAAAATTGACCCACATCAACATTATGAACTCTCATGGACCATTTGATCAAGTTTGGATCACAATTCCACAAGAAATTTGATCAGATCACCAAAAGGGCAAAATGGTCATTTTTAGGGTTTTGACTGCACAAAGGCAATTTTTGACTGTTTGACCTAGCCAATGGCAAAACAAGCTCACATATGGACTCAAGGACCCCATGGAATTATCTTGACATGCTCAACAAGTTCAAAAGATCCCAAATACACAAGATTGACAGTTGAATTTCCCAGTCAATTGATCAATTTTGACTGTATACTGGAAAGTCAAACTTTGACTTTTTGGTCAAAATCAAATGTCAAGATTCATTTTTCATCAAAACATGCCAAATCATGAAACTTGTTCACCAAGAAATCAAGAATTGCAAATTAGGGTTTGAAATGAAGATT
Source organism: Vicia faba (assembly GCA_948472305.1). Lineage (NCBI taxonomy): Eukaryota > Viridiplantae > Streptophyta > Magnoliopsida > Fabales > Fabaceae > Vicia > Vicia faba. The sequence continues at coordinate 1,474,333,893 of OX451735.1, read as the reverse complement.
TTTCATAACTTAGAATTTTTCTAAGTTATGAAAAAACCCTAATTTTTTCCTAACTTTGTCCCACTTTCTCACCAAGATTCATTTGGATTCAAGCAAAAGTCAAAACATGAAAGTTGTAGCCTATTGCAAAATATATAACTTTGATTCACAAAGTTTTCCCAAAAGAAGCTTGTAGCTCAAGTTACAATTTTTGGAACAAGGGTACCAAACCATTCTTAACTTAGAGAAAATTTGACCTATTTTAGGCAGGATTTTTGCCTAACTTGAAGACCATTTTTCACTTACTTCCACTTGGAATTTAATTTGCATTTCAAATATGTATTGTAGTACACATTCCAAGCTTTCCAAAATGTCCAAGAACTCATCAAACAACCTCATGGTTAGGGAGAATCGAATTTGGCAAGTTGGGAAAAACTCACTTTTGATTTGGCCAATTTACATGTTCATACATTTGTGCCATTTTGAATTCACCTTGCTTCCCTTGATTACAGGTCTTTTATCTCATCTACACTCCAAAATTTAATGCCAATCCTTTGTGCCAAAGTGTTGTTCTATGAGTTCAAACATTATATGCAAGTTTAATCCATTTTTAGATAAAGCATTATATCCATTTTGGAAAAGTAGGACTTTATGTCAAATGCAAATCCAAGCAAGTACAATTCAAATCTACTTGGCACAAGTTTATGGGCTAATTGCACTGATCAAGGCCAAGGTTTGCAGCACATTAGGGGGGTCTCTACCTGTCTAAAAACTCAAGTGGCCATCTCTTGCTTAAGTGTGAAGAAAGCTAGCATAACATAACACAACTTTCATCTGAGCTAACACAAGCTTAAGAAAAGACTTTGTACACTTTCTAAACATCCATTATGAGCTAGAACATGAGCCAACCATCTCCAACACCTTCCCATTCACAGAATCACCATTGAACTGCCCAAAACAGGGCATCCCTGCAGTTTGAGTTCCATAGCTCAATCCTTCCATGCATTCTTGCTAAAACCACTTCAAACACATCCCACATCATCCCTTGAAACTATTCCAAACCTCAAACACGACCTGTAACACGACCTGTAACACTCCCAAGCAACATCACCATTTTCATTTTCTTGTTTTGCAGTTGAAGTTCCATAGCACGATTCACTTGGTTTCAAGACAAAATAAAGCTTGGAATAGCATCCCTGGACATCAAGGAAGTTGTACCAATCATCACCTTGCATTGAAGACACCTCCATCACCAGATACAACTTCAACTGAACAGGTAAGTTCATGAACTCGTATCTCTCTATCCAGGCATTGTTAGCTTTAGGTTTGTGAAGAAAATATGTCACATTCATAGCCCTGAACATGCCCATGTAATTAGTTTTTATTTATATTATGTGTGCTGTGAGAATTTAATGTCTGAACATGGAACAAAAACTAGGTCAGGAATTGGGGGAGAAGAAATTCTCCCTCATCTTAGAGAGTTAAGTCAAGTTCTTTATATGACTGGATTCGTCTCTTCATGCTCTATATTTTTCATGTTGTGAGTTTTGCTTGAAAGTCCAGGAATTGGGAGATAGCAAACGCGTGTTTTGTTTGAACAGAAATGCTGGAGGTTGAAGATGACAGAGTTCTGGGCTGGGCCTGTTTCACTTTTCTTTTTGCACCATGTTTTTACTTTTACACCCCCTAGGCCCATTTTGCTTATTTTTATGATTTTTTGACTTTTTCTTTTTTGCTCTGACTTATTTATTTCTTCTTACAATATTAAAAATATAAAAAAATATTTTTACACCATTTTTATATTTATTAGGCTTTTATTTGTTTAAGTTGATATTTGTACATAAATAAATATATAAACATACTTTTATTCAAAATACTAAAAAATAATACAAACACATTTTATTTTCCATTTTTATTTTATTTTATCTTCTGAAAATATTTTATATAAAATATACTTTTTTATAAAAATTAAATATTATTATTTTTGCACATATTTAATATATTTGATAAATAATACAAATACATACATATTTATTAGTATATTTAGGTTAAAATACAAGGTATATACATTTTATTTTTTATTAATATTTAACATTAAAAAATACCTTTTTGACAAATATACTTCATTTTTTATTTTATTTTTGTATATAATAAATAAATATTGTACATATTAAATAATTAATACCTTTTATTTAAAATTAGGGTTTTGCCCTAAACATAAAAAATCCAAAAATTAATACTTTTTATTTTGTTTATTTGACACATAAAAAATACCTTTTTCATACACATAAAAACATTTTTTTTGCATCTTGCATATTTATTCTTATTTTATTTAATTATTGTATATTAAACATCTTGTAAATTCCCAAATTGATGTAATAGTCTAGGTTTAAATTCCTTGTCAAAATACCCCCATTTGAACATTTGTACCCCCCTTCCCATATATTGTGTTGTAATAGTTTAGGACTTTATTTTTCGCACTTTAATGTTTTCTAATTATACCATGTTAGAATTAGGGTTTGTATGCGAATCAAAAACAACAAAAATAGTTTGACCTAATTTCAAGATAAACAAGCATGAAAATGGACAACACTAATCACACTTGCACCCCTAGGGTATTCCACTTGTTGCCTTCAATAAATGGGCCATATTGCATGTTAGGTCTCTTTGGGCAAAACAAAACAATCAAATGATCATAGTCCCTCGATGACGCTTTCGAAAGTTGCCTAAAAAATGATCAAGTCCCTTAAAGGAAAAATTGCCCAAAGATACTTGGCACCATTGCAATTATGGTCTAAACGATGACCCGCGCCCGTTCCTTTCACATCCTAACACAAGATTGTCCACCAAATACAATGGTGGAACAAAATTGTTAAAAGGGTTAAAACATAGCAATAATCTTTGAGAAATTTAGGAGTAGACAAACTCTTAGTTACTTGCCAACTTGCAAAAAAAAAACTTGCCTATTTTCTAAACCACACATCACTACACTTTCAAAAACAACTTTCAAAAAACAAATGAAAACCTTTTCAAAAGACATACACCTTTGTATACATCCCAACATGGATCATTACAAAGGTTGCCACCACATTGGCTTCTTTTCAAAACATTTTCAAACCCACACACACAAGAGCACCATTTCAAACAATTGAAAATTAAGGCAAGTTGATCTAAGCAAGTAACTAAGAGCCCATGGATAACCATGGATAGAAAGGGTGCTAATACCTTCCCTTTCTATAATCTACTCCCCGAACCCAAGAAAACATCTCAAAGGTTTTTGTTGTGCTTTTTAACCTTTCCTTAGGATAAAATAAAAAGTCGGTGGCGACTCTTGCTCAACCGAAACATTTGCGAAAACAAACGCAAAACCATAGTCAGTTCTCCCACCGTATCACAGAACTGGCGACTCTGCTGGGGATTGTCTTTAAAAGTGGAGTAACCTTAGGGCTTAGATCACCCTCTTGCATGACTAATTGTTTGATTTGATTGCTTTATATCTTGGCTCTCTTGTTTGGGTTTGCAATCCTACACCCGGATTTTGGGAAACATTCATAGATAGCAATACATTGTGGAAACTGTGCGGGGTTTACCGACACGGTCGAAGAAATAGCTATATTAGTGCGACATATTTGTGAGTACCGGTAACCTTTGAGTTCAATCAAGGAGAGTACGGGGCCGCTGAGTGATGTCACTAAGCACTAATGACCTAGAACCTTACTTGACCATCTTGGCCTTTTATTAGGGGTAGTGAGATGACCGGCTTTGGTGCAGTCCGAAGTTGGTAGATACTCGATACTACACTCATTGAGGGTTGTTTTCTTGGAATATTTTGGTCGCTAGTTAAGTGGCTAAACCAAAACAATGAACGATGAAAACAATCCAGTGATTTTGAGCTCCTTAGAACCCGGTTACTATTTATAGGACAGGTTTTTAAGCCAACTACACTCAAGAGGGTACTTACCTATGAAACCCCATGCAAGCCTGAAACTAGGGTTTGGTGTGATTTGCTTGTACATATGTTTGTGCATACATCATAAACATCATAAAGCATCATATGCATTCACTAACCACTTCAAGGGTTTAGATCTTCATCTTTGTTCTTGTTTTGTAGGTCATGGAAATTCCTCGCAGAAAAACCATTCAAGTCAACCTTGTGAGAATCTCTCCTCAACTCAAGGAGCTCACCTCAAGAATTCCGGAAAGCTCATCCTTCAGTGAAAGACATGGTAGACTGCTCAGCTTAGTCAACACCAACATTGAAGAAGACATGATGAAAGTGCTATTCCAGTTCTTTGACCCTCTTCACCACTGTTTCACTTTCCCTGACTACCAGTTGGTACCCACTTTGGAGGAATTTTCTCAACTCTTGAGAATTCCTATCCTCAATCAACTACCTTTCAACGGTACGGAAAAGGAACCAAAGCCTGAAGATGTTGCTCGAGCATTACATCTACAGCCTTCTGACATCAAGGGGCATTGGGAAACTAGAAGCGGCGTCAAAGGTTTCTTAGCAAAATTCTTGTTTGAGAAGGCACAAGAGTGTTGGAATTCATTGGACCTACAAGCCTTTGAAGAGATTGTGACACTCCTTATCTATGGGTTGGTCCTATTCCCAAATTCTGACCAATTGGTAGATGTCAACGCCGTCAAAATCTTCTTGTCCAGAAATCCAATACCAACATTGCTTGGGGACATCCTTCACTCATTTTACACACGAACAATGAGAAAGAGGGGTGTTCTCATGTGCTGTATTCCTCTCCTTGCAAGGTGGTTTATTTCGCACCTTCCACAATCTGTCCTGAAGAATGACCAAGGCTCAAGGTGGTCCCAACGATTGATGACTCTTACTCACTCAGATGTACATTGGTGTTCTCGGTCCAGAGAAAATGTCATCATCGTCGATCGTTGTGGAGAGTTTCCTAATGTTCCTTTACTCGGAATCAGAGGAGGTATCACCTACAACCCTTGCCTAGCTTTGAGGAAATTTGGATATGCACGGAGGGATGGCCCTCACGACATGTTGATTCCTGACCTAGTTTTTGACTTCGACAACGATGCGCAAGGACTTCGCCAAAGATTCATCAGAGCTTGGAGGATGCCCAACAAGGTTGACAGCAAGACCCTGGGACACAAGAACTCCATCCCTCTTGAGCCCTATCTCAAGTGGGTATGAGCCCGAGCCCAGAGTCTAATGATGCCTTATCCTCATGTTCTCCCTGTGATTAAAGAGCCCGTCAAGGAAGGAGAGGTCCCCTACACCATCCTACATCCTGACATGCCTACATCGTGGGAGGAGATGCAGAAGAGTTGGATCCAACTCAAGGAGGAACGGAACACTTTTGAAGCCAGCTTCTACGCCAGCGAGAAGAAGGTTTTAGAGCTCACCCGCCGACTCCATGAGCAAGAGGCCCTCAACACCTACATTACGCCAAAGAGGATGCGCAACGTCTTTTTACCTTGAGAAGTTGTTTTTGTAATATTTGGCCCATGGGGCATTTATGTACTAACAAATTGCTTCTTATTAATATGACGTGCGTTCTTTTTTGTCTGCAACAATTATGAATTTCCAAAACCCTTGAATGCATTGCATAGATAGCATCTCATGCATCATGTGCATAACAGGTACCCCCTTTTTCTACAGGTTGCTTAATCTTCTTCATTGTTTATTTTAAACAGTCATCATGAATCCAGACTCATCCAGTGAGCAAGCAATCAAGGCCCTCCAGGCCCAAAGTGCCCAGTTTCAAGAAATGGTCTTGAGCCTGGCCCAAGGTCAGCAAGAGTTGAAGGCTTTGCTCCTAAAGAAGAAGAAGAAGAAGAAGAAGAGAACTGCGTTATTCAACACTGGATGCAGGTTTGGGAACACACTCCATAACGAGGCTGATCCAACTACTTCCTCTGCAGAGAAAGACAGTCCCCAAGGGGGAGGAGCTCCTAGTCCTGCAGTCTCTGACAACGAGACGGACTACAATGACGAACAATACCCACCTGCTGCTGACAGATACAAGCAATTAGAGGACCGCTTGAGCGCCATGGAGATTCAGAATGTGCCGGGGATGGATTTCAGAGATTTGGGGTTATCTTCTGGGGTGGTAATCCCACACAAGTTTAAGGCGCCTGCCTTTGCCAAATATGACGGGGCCTCTTGTCCAAAGCTGCATCTAAGGTCGTACGTAAGGAAGATCCAACCTTACACGGCAGATAAGAACCTTTGGATCCACTTCTTCCAAGATAGCCTTTCGGGGTCACAACTTGAGTGGTTCTATCAACTAGATGGAACTAGCATCCGACATTGGGAAGATTTGGCGACCGCATTTTATAGACAATATCAATACAATTCTGACCTCGCTCCTACGCGTACCCAACTTCAGGGTATGTCTCTAGAAACGGGCGAATGGTTCAAAGAATATGCACAAAAATGGAGAGATTTGGCTGGCAGGGTGCAGCCTCCATTGACTGATCGTGAGCTGGTTGATATGTTTCTAGGGACCTTGTCTGGTCCATTTTTCAATCATCTGGTTGGCAATTCCTCAGCTGGGTTTACGGATTTGATCCTGACGGGTGAAAGGATAGAAGCTGGCATCAGGTCAAGAAAGATACAAAAAGCTGCCTCCACAAGTACTGAGAAGAGGCCTTTCAAGAAGGAAGCAAGTGCAGTCTATGGTCCTAGAAGACAAGTCAAGCCAGAAAGCCGCCAAGCCGTTAATGCCTTGGTCATTTCAAAACCTGTTGTTGCTCCTCAGCAGTACAATCAACAAAGAGGTGAAAGGCCCAAGAGGCAGTATACTCGGCTGAGTATGACCTTGTCACAAATCTTACTGCAATTGTTATCAACCAGCTTGGTAACCATCAAAGAGGCTCCAAAGGTCGTGAATACTGCATCTCTTAAGTATAACCCAAATGCCCGTTGTGCTTATCATTCCGATAGCCCCGGGCATACTACTGATGATTGCTGGGCCCTGAGAAATAAGGTGCAAGACCTTATCGATGCGAAGGAAATTCAGTTTGAGGCGCCTGAGAGGCCAAATGTTGTAACTGCTCCTATGCCCCAGCATAGAGTAAATGCCATTGAGAAAGATTTGTATGCTGTTTCGGTGAATGATGTTGCTACCCCTCTATTGACTGTTAAGAGGAACCTACTACTAGCCGGTTTATTTCCGGGTTGTAGCAAGGGTTGCCTCCTGTGTGCTGTTATCCCTACCGGTTGTCCGCTGCTGAAATCAGGCATTCAAAGCCTGATGGATAGCAAAGAAATTATGTTCAAGAAAACTGCTGTTCCGTTTGTTTCCGCTGAAGAAGTATCTGTCGTCACAATTTTCAACAATCCTACCAAGGCTCCCCCGAGAAAGCCAGTCCAAATTATGTCTGTTGCACCCATTACCATTATTGTTCTGGGGTCTCTCCCCTATGAATCTAACAAGGCTGTCCCATGGCATTATGGGGCAGACGTGTATGTGCTTGGAGTGAAGCAGGAGTTCAACACCAGTACTAGTATCAGTAACATCACTGGTCCCGCTAAGATTACTCGCAGTGGCAGGCTCTTCTCGCCTGACATTGCACCGCTAGTTATCCGAAAACCTCTTATCATCACACCCGCAAGTGTGCATGTTTCAAATCAAGTTCCTGTGTCTACTACTGCCGCCGAGTCCTCTGATGCTCGGGGCAAAGAAGTTGCTACCGATTTGCCTTCCAGGACGGAGGCACCAAAAAAGACTGCTGTTGAAGCCTCCCAACAAGATATGGAGGAAATCCTTAAAATCATTAAAAAGAGTGACTTCAATGTTGTTGAACAGCTGGGGCATACCCCCTCCAAAATCTCTATGCTATCATTGCTGCTGTGCTCAGAGGCCCACGCAAAAGCCCTGATTTCATTTCTGAAAACGGCCCATGTGCCGCAAGAGACCTCTGCAGATCAGTTCACTGACTGTGTGGCTAATTTGACAGTTGACAATGGTTTGGGGTTCTCAGATGCAGACCTTACCGCCAAAGGTAAAAATCACAATGATGCCCTGCATGTCTCTATAGAGTGTAGGGGCACTACTCTCGCACACGTGTTGGTGGATACCGGTTCTTCCCTGAATGTTTTGCCCAAGAAGGCATTGGATCGCTTGGATTGTGAGGGCCTGGAATTGAAACCTAGTAACATCATTGTTAGAGCCTTCGACGGTTCTAAGAGGATGGTGCACGGTGAGGTAGGCATTCCTATTCGTGTGGGTTCCCAAGTCTTCGACTCAACGTTCTACGTAATGGATATTCGTCCATCTTATTCCTGCTTGTTGGGTCGACCCTGGATTCACAAGGTTGGGGCAGTAACATCCACTCTACACCAAAAGCTCAAATACCCTGTCAAAGGGAAGATTGTTACTGTGCAGGGTGAGGAGGAATACATGGTAAGTCATTTGAATTCATTCCGGTATATCGAGATGGACGGGGAGTTTATTGAAACCCCTTTTCAGCATTTTGAGGAGGTACCTCCAACGTTGGCGTCGGCTGAGACAGTGGTTGAAGAAGACTTTCCGTTGAAGATGGCTTCCCTGAAAGATGCCCGGGCAGTGATTGAGAAAGGCAAATGTGCAAACTGGGGTCAGCTTCCTGACTTCACTCAAAAGACCGACAAGTTTGGGCTGGGCTTCACTGCAGAGGCTCAGAGGGTTGTGCGCAAAGAAAGGATCAGAAAGGCTCCAGTGTTCATAACCAACCCAAGGGTGAATGCTATCGAGGAGGATGTGGAGGAAGCAAAGTTTGACAGTTGGATCTATCCAACCACCAACAACGGACCAAGCAACTGGACGGCAAAATATTTTACACCTATTACATTTGTCACGCAGTAATTAACTCTTTTGATTTTCAATTTGTAACAAACAATATGTTGAAACTTTTATTGGCTCGGTGTCCTACCCGGGGCATCGTAGCTCCATTTGTGAGGGCTTTTTGTATCACATTTCCATATATCATTAATAAAAACATTGGACGTTTGTTGCATTTCAAATCTTGTGCTCTTTTTCTTTCTGTGTTATATATTGCAAAACAGCTATATTTACACACACTCACCTATACAGGTTTCAATCCACTCTGGATCTCACTGGTAACGGCTCTGCTACCACCAGTTATGACTTCGAGAATCCGATCAACTTGGCCGAAGACGAAGGTGAAGATGATTGCGAAGTGCCTGGTGAACTCGCAAGACTGCTACTCCAGGAGGAGAGGGCCATTCAACCGCATGAAGAGCCGATGGAAACAGTGAACCTGGATACTGAGACAGATAGAAAAGAAGTCAAGATCGGTGCCAATCTAGAGCTCAGCGTGAAGCAACGATTGATCCATATGCTGCATGACTACATGGATATCTTTGCTTGGTCTTACGAAGACATGCCTGGTTTGGATGCCGACATCGTAGTTCATCACCTGCCTACCAAAGAAGACTGCCCTCCGGTAAAGCAAAAGGTCCGCCGTATGCGTCCGGAGATGTCCGAGAAGATCAAAGCTGAGGTTATGAAGCAATTCGATGCCTGGTTTCTAGAAGTGACTTCTTACCCTCAGTGGGTTGCCAACGTGGTGCCAGTGCCGAAGAAGGACGGTAAGGTCAGAATGTGTGTTGACTACAGGGATTTGAACAGGGCCAGCCCCAAAGATGATTTCCCTCTGCCTCACATCGACGTTCTTGTTGATAATACGGCTCAACACAAGGTGTTCTCCTTCATGGATGGTTTTTCAGGGTATAATCAGATCAAGATGGCTCCGGAAGATATGGAAAAGACTACCTTTGTGACTCAGTGGGGCACCTTCTGCTACAAGGTCATGCCATTCGGGTTGATAAATGCTGGGGCAACCTACCAACGCGCCATGGTTGCTTTATTTCATGATATGATCCATCATGAGATTGAGGTATATGTTGATGACATGATTGCAAGGTCCCAAACGGAGGAGGAACACCTTGACCATCTGCGGAAGTTGTTTGACCGATTGAAGTTATACAAGCTGAGGTTGAATCCCAACAAATGCACCTTTGGGGTGAGGTCCGGAAAATTGCTAGGTTTCATTGTAAGCGATAAAGGTATTCAGGTGGACCCTGCCAAAGTGAAAGCCATACAAGAGATGCCGACTCCCAAGACAGAGAAAGAAGTCAGAGGCTTTCTGGGACGACTGAATTACATAGCCCGATTCATCTCACATCTAACTGCTACCTATGAGCCAATCTTCAAATTGCTGAAGAAAGATCAAGTAGTACGTTGGAACGATGAATGTCAGGCCGCTTTTGAAAAGATAAAAGAATATCTCCAAGAACCGCCCATTCTTATGCCGCCAGTAGAAGGGAGACCTCTAATACTATACTTGACAGTGCTTGACAATTCAATGGGGTGTGTGCTAGGGCAGCATGACGAGTCTGGCCGAAAAGAGCACGCTATTTATTACCTGAGCAAAAAGTTTACCGACTGTGAGTCTCGGTACTCACTGCTCGAGAAAACTTGCTGCACTCTGGTATGGGCTGCTCGCCGGCTGAGATAGTATATGCTGACTCACACTACTCTGTTGATTTCAAAGATGGATCCCATCAAGTACATATTCGAAAAGCCTGCTCTGTCTGGAAGAATAGCAAGATGGCAAATGATCTTGACAGAATATGATATCCAGTATACAACTCAGAAAGCAATCAAGGGAAGTGTATTGGCAGATCATTTGGCACACCAACCTGTGGACGATTATCAATCATTGAACTTTGAATTTCCGGACGAAGATATCATGGTAGTAACAGATTGTGAAGTGCCTGGACCGGATGAAGGACCTGAGGAAGGATCCCGATGGTCTATGCATTTTGACGGAGCCTCGAACGCTTTGGGTAATGGAATCGGCACTGTGATCATATCCCCCAAGGGAACTCATACTCCACTCACCGCCCGGCTATGCTTCAACTGTACCAACAACATGGCAGAATATGAGGCATGTATCATGGGTCTTCAAGCCGCAATCGACTTAAGGATCAAGTTTCTGAGTGTCTTCGGAGATTCCGCTCTCGTGATCAATCAGATCAAAGGCGAGTGGGATACGAAACACCCAAATCTTATTCCTTACAAGGAGTATGTGTTGACTTTGCTTCCCCACTTTGAAGAGATAACTTTTGAACACTTCCCAAGAGAGGAGAATCAGTTAGCGGATGCACTAGCTACGATGTCTTCAATGTTCAAAGTCAAATGGGACAATGAGGCTCCCCGGATCATTATCTGGAAGTTGGACGAACCCGCATACTTCTGCGATCTTGAGGCCGAAAAGGTAACTGAAAAACCCTGGTATCATGAGGTGAAGAGATACTTGGAAGCTCAGGAATACCCTGAAGGTGCATCTGTCAACGACAAGAAGTTCATGAGAAGGTTTGCGGCAAAATTCTTCCTCAGCAACGACATTCTCTACAAACAGAATCATGATTTAACTCTACTGCGTTGTGTGGATAAGGCTGAAGCAGAGAAGATCATGATAGAACTGCATGAAGGTACATTCGGAACACATTCCAGTGGACATACCATGGCAAAGAAAATCCTTCGGGCAAGATATTTCTGGTCCACAATGGAAGCTGACTGTTACCAACATTCTCAAACTTGTCATAAATGCCAGATCTATGCTGATAAGGTGCACATCCCTCCGGTTCCTCTGAACGTCCTGACGGCACCTTGGCCTTTTGCAATGTGGGGCATCGATATGATCGGCGAGATCCGACCGACGGCATCCAACGGGCATCGTTTCATCTTGGTAGCAATTGATTATTTCACGAAGTGGGTTGAGGCAGCTTCCTACGCCACGGTAACCAAGAGCGTCGTTGCACGTTTAATTCGGCATAACCTGATCTGTCGGTACGGCATCCCGGAAAGGATCATTACGGACAATGGTACCAATCTTAACAACAAGATAATCACTGAACTCTGCGAGCAATTCAAGATATAGCACCACAACTCTTCTCCTTACCGGCCGAAGATAAATGGAGCTGTCGAAGCGGCAAATAAAAACATCAAGAAGATTGTGCAGAAGATGGCGGTGACCTACAAAGATTGGCACGAAATGTTAACATTTGCTCTTCATGGGTATCGTACCTCAGCAAGGACGTCAACCGGGGCAACACCCTTTTCCTTGGTCTATGGCATGGAGGCAGTCCTGCCGATTGAAGTCCAGATACCCTCTCTCCGGATAATGAAGGATGCAGACTTGAGTGAAGATGACTGGATCCAGACTCGACTTGATCAATTAAACCTGATTGACGAAAAGAGACTCACCGCTATCTGTCATGGTCAGACGTACCAAAAACGGATGATCAGGGCATTTAACAAGAAAGTCAGACCACAAGAGTATCAAGTTGGGGACCTGGTGTGATCGGTGGATCTGGAACTGACTGTTTAACGCTGGTTCGCGAAATGTCGCGGAAGCAAGAGTCGCCACCGTCTTTTATTTTCTCCAAATGGAAAGGACAAAAGCACAGAAAAATTCCTTAAAGAGATTGCTCTCGGTTCGGGAGGTAGGTTATAGAAAGGGAAGGTGTTAGCACCCTTTCTATCCATGGTTATCCATGGGATCTTAGATACTTGCTCATTGTGTTTTCAAAAGGTTTGTTTGCTTTTCAACTGTGGGTTTTAAAAAGTTTCTTTGAAAGTTCCAGTTCGACTCTTGTATCGGTCCTCAAGAGTGTTTGAAAAATTACTTTCGAAAGCTTTTTTGAAAATGTGTTGGTGTGAAAAGTATTTTTGATTTGTTTTCGAAATTAGAGCAAGTATCTAGAGTCGTCTACCTACCCTAAGGAATTCGTCTGTGTAAATGTCCTTTAAAGTAGTGCCATCCCACCATTGAGAGGTAGGTAGCACCACCGTTGGAGGTGTTCGGTTCAATTCGAGTTTTAGGGACATGGTGATCACCAGAGCAATGGGAAGACACCTTAGAAGCTACCCTCATGCCAGGTTCCCGGATCATGAGGACTTACTAAGACGTCCTCTACTCGACGATCACCTTTCGAGGCAAGGCAACAGTGAGGCGTACCCTAGGGGTGGTGTGTGATTTGTGTGTCGTTTTCATTGATATTTGTCTTGTCATGTTCATTGTGATCTACGCTTGATTTTAATTAGGGCCATTCATTCTTGCATGCTTATTTAACAGTTAATATTTGCGGGAAAAGTAAATCTAAAGCTATTACAAATGGCGCGGGTCCACATCGCCAAAATTAAACCGGACCCGATTTGACAGAAAAGTAAATAAAGCAAATAAATAAAGAAATTGAAAAGTGCGAAAAGTTAAATTGTCTGAGTTACATGGCTTTGGGAGAGATACATAATTATTTAAATGAAATAAAATAAACACGCGAAATTAAATAATTAAAAATATGGGCGTTGGACCCTTTGGCAAAATATTAAAATTAATAAGGAATTAAAATTAAAATTAAAAATAAAAAATGTTTTTTTGGTATTTTTGTGTTTTTTGATTTAATAGAAAAAAGAATCAATTTCAATTAAAATAAAAAACTAAACCTAATTCTAATTGTTTTTAAATTTATTATGAAAGTATTAAAATTTAACCTAAATTAAACCTAAGTTTTTTATATACAATTTAATTATAAAAATAAATAAATCAATAATATTATGGTAAAAAGGAAAATTAAAAGGAATAAAAAGTTATTAAACCTAATTCTATATTTTTGGATTTTTTATGAAAAAGAATTAATATTGCAAACCCTAATTTAAATTGAATTTATTTACATGCTAATTTATTTATAAGGAAATAATTAAAATAAAAATTATTTATCACATTTTTGTCTTTTCTGATTTTTTTTATGATGTTTTTTCATATTTTGTAAAAATAATAATTAATTTAAACAAATAAAGAAAATAAAATAACAATAAAAAATAAAATAAGAAAAATATAGAGAAAGCAAACCAGGGGGGGTTCAGGCCCCAATTGTGAGGTGTTGTTGTGAAATTCTAGCCCATTTAGCATAGCCTTATTTGACTTTTTTGCTAGCATGCTGGTACGTTGACTGGAGTGTAACGTGTTCCCCAATCTATAGCCCTTGATCTGATGCTGGGATGGACGTGGCATGTTGATTTCTGAAGGTGTATGATGTACGTCAATGTTGAACCTGCACGTGAACATTAGTGGAAAAATATTATGGAAATAGCGTAGACCTGGGGTTCGAACCCAGGTCATGTACCTCCACTACCAATCCTGCTTGCCAGCTGAGCTACACGCGCATTCAGTTAATATACAAACAAATAAATAATATAAAAGAAGCAACGCGTTAATGGATTGAAAACGCGCGAAATTCAAAACAGCGAATCAACGCTTTCCACGTGATCGTCTTCTTCACGTGTTTTCTTTTTTTTTCTGAAACAAGACTGTATGGCAACGGTTTTAGACGCGTGGTTTTAGGCATGTTTCCAGGAAATAGCGACTAGCCCCTCGACGCTCATAAATTGAGCGCGAGGGTTGGGATCTCTTCGTCCAGATGCGCTTGTTCTAATGGCGTTGGACTCGTCCTCCAATTTTACTTGGTTTCAAAATCCCCAATTGGGAGCTCTGCAAACCCTAAACTGCATCAATGGCTAAATCGCATATATAACACAAAAACGCAATCAAACTGTATGGTTAGCATCAGAAACTCATAACAAACATGAATCAATGAATAAAAATGGCAAAGTATGCATAAATCATGATGCACGATTCTGGAAATTTCTTGACACAGTTGGTGCTCGTTTTACCAGTTCTTGGCGTTTTGATCAATGATTCTGATTGGAATACACTCAATAGACCTTGAGCAAGCTATTGGAATGAAAATTAGGCTTTGAATCATCCTCCAACAATGATTTCAGTTTTGTGTTTTCAAGGAATTTTTTCAAGTTTCCAATGGCCTTTCTTGCGCAGCTTTCAGTCTAGCACGATTAGGTTTGTGTTCCTGGCTTTGTAGTGAAGCTATTAGGTCAACAAAACTCCATCAAATCTCTTGCCATAATGATTTTTGATAATTGATTTTCTAAGGATCTTTTTGAATCTTTTTCATGTGTTCTTTATATCAATTAGCTCAAATCAGACCAAATCTTTCCTAGTTTGCCTTTACACGAAATATTGACCTTAAAACATGTATAAAAAGATTTTTTAGGTCAAGTTATATATTTTCCACATATTTAAATGATTTAAATGAATTAATATTAATAATAATTCAAATAAATAAATAAAAAATGAGAAAATACTTCCCTTTGGGCCAAGTGGTCGTGCACATGCTTAGAATGAGGAATCATGGAAGAAAAAATGGGCCCATTAGCATTTTTAGGTCATTTGAAGTAATGTTGACTTTTCAAAATATCCAAAAATTTCCCAACTTCCACAAGGCACAACTTGCTCAATTTTTAATCTTTTCTCATGTTCTTGGACATTTTGGAAAGGTCTTTGAGTCCTTTAACCAATTCCTTTGGTCCCATGTCATTTTGATTTACCAATCTCAAGTTATGGTCTTTGACTTAAAGTCCCTTTTTGTTGACTTTTGAAAATGACCTATAATGTTGAAATTGATAACTTTTTGTGTGAGCATTTCTTGGACTTGAAGTATGAAGATGAGTTGTAGGAAATGTATTTCTCTTCAAAATGAGCTTTGGATGGAATTTTTCTGATAATCCATGTGAAAGTTATGCCCTGGTCAATTTCAGTTGACTTTTTCAGCTGTTCAAATATAGTAACTTTTGCATCTTGATGATTTCTGAGCCAAATTTTGAGAATCATGATCAAGCATTGATCAAATGATGTTTGTGGCTTCAAAATGATATGTTGACCAAAAATTTGAACTTTTGACTGTCAAATGACCATTTTGCCCCTACAGTTGACTGTAGTGCAATTTAGGGTTTTGACTGTGCAATTTTGAGCTGAATGCCTTGAAACTTGATATGAGGATACTTGACCATATTTGTAGGCATATGAGACTTGATTGGGCCTTTGAAACCTTCAACTTCTTGACCAGAACACAAACCCTAGTTTTGACTGTATATGAGACCTTTGCACTGGGCAACCCCTGGGGAATTTTGTGACTTGGCTTGGCAAATTCTTGAAGAATATGGGAGGGCAAATTTTGGGGTGCAACAGTTGCCCCTGTTCAATCTTCTTAGACCTGAGGATGCAGATTGGCTGACGTGCCTTTCGTAATCCGAGGGTAAAAGATGATTGGACACTAGAGTGCCCAGAAATTTGCGCTCACATGTTAGCAGTGTGGTGGAATGGGCTTATAGATGCCATTTGGAGGTTGCTGGATAGGATGATGGGCTTATAGATGCCATCTGGAGATTGCTGGATAGGATGATGGGCTTATAGATGCCATCCGGATGTTGATCGCGTAGGAGATTCCTTAGCGAGAACCTGCATACCTGCAAAAGAAAAATGAGTACCTGACACGTTGCAGGAATTGGTTTTCAGATGCTTGATACAGATGTGTCCTGACTGGTTACAGGAGCTGAGTCTGGAGCTTCACAAGATGATGAATGAACCAGGTATGGTTACTGCCTTAGCATGAATGGTAAGAGAACCTTGGGTGATTTTAACTTCAACAACGCTCGTTGAGAAAATCTTGGTGGGAAGTACCATCTTCGCAGGATCAGGACGAGAACCATAGGCCATTATAATCTGAAAGGGAATCACCTCACTCGCCGTCGGAGAGGGAATCATAAGAAAAGGAATTGTCACCTCACTCACCGTCGGAGAGGGAACCACAAGAGACTATCACCTCACACTCATCGTCGGAGAGGGAAACATCTGAAGAAGGAATTACCACCTCACTCACCGTTGGAGAGGGGACCATAGGAGACTATCACCTCACACTCATCGCCGGAGAGGGAAACATCTAAAAAGGACTTACCACCTCACACTCACCGTCGGAGAGGGAAACATCTGAAGAAGGAATTACCACCTCACGCACTTGTCGGAGAGGGGACCATAGGAGACTATCACCTCACACTCACCGTCGGAGAGGGAAACATCTGAAGAAGGAATTACCACCTCACTCGCCGTTGGAGAGGGAACCATAGGAGACTATCGCCTCACACTCACCGTCGGAGAGGGAAACATCTGAAGAAGGAATTACCACCTCACTCGCCGTTGGAGAGGGAACCATAGGAGACTATCGCCTCACACTCACCGTCGGAGAGGGAAACATCTGAAGAAGGAATTATCACCTCACGCACTTGTCGGAGAGGGGACCATAGGAGACTATCACCTCACACCCACCGTCGGAGAGGGAAACATCTGAAGAAGGAATTACCACCTCACGCACTTGTCGGAGAGGGGACCATAGGAGACTATCACCTCACACCCACCGTCGGAGAGGGAAACATCTGAAGAAGGAATTACCACCTCACTCACCGTCGGAGAGGGGACCATCACTTCTGCTGAGTCTTTATCAGAAAAATCTGTTGGGAGTCGATTTAGCTGGACTAGAGAAGGTCTTGAAATATGTTTGAGAATTTCAACTGCGTCTTTCCTGAAAGGTAAAGGTCAGTCATATGCAATGCATGATATGGATCAAGCAATAATGTTCTCAATATAAATGAGATTTGTACGATACGATGCGTTATGCATGCTATAATGATGTATGTGATGAATGTATTTTTCGTCTAGGAAAGTAAATCCTTGACGGGTGCCGGGAAGTCATATTCTGGGCTGATGTTGAAGAATAAGCTTTTACTTCCGCTGGGGATGATAGTTGCAAGAATACCGGTAGGAGAAGATGACTCCGTTGCGGAATAAACTTGGAAGACTCTGCGGGGAGAAAAATACTCTAGTGACCATGCTGGGAAGCAATACTCTGTGGGGATAGAGATGTTTTGCTAAATTGTTGATAACTTGCTGGGGATACCCTTGTTGTTGGAAGTGTCGATGGACTTCGCTGGGGTAGGAAGACTTCGTCGAGGACGCTCTTTCCGTGGCTTTTGGCTGAGGATAACCCAGTTATATCCTGTTAAGGAAATAACTCTTTAAATCAAGCCGGACGACGCGTTTGTATTCTGCGGGGGGATAAGCTTCCAGAATCTACTGGGGATAAGCTTATTGCTTGGGGATGTGAATTCCATCTTTCCTGGGAAACTGGATTAGACTCTTCTGGAGAAGTTTGATATGCCGGGGAAGTGATTCCTTTGAATATTGAGGTACCGCCGGGGAACAATCTTTAGGCCAAGACTGCCGGGGATGCTTGTATTGCTGCTGGGAAAGTGTTGAGATCTACGAGAGGATACTCAATTTCCTTGATATTTATCAACTCTGCTTGGAGAAGAATGTACTGTTTTGTTGAACCACTCTCTGGGGAGTTAATACGTACTTGGTCGTATTCTTTAGCCGAACCTACCTTGGTACCTTGGAGGATAGAACAATTAGATTGTTTAGACAACTCTTTATTGCCCCTGTTTCTAGTGTCACCTGCAATTAATTCCTTTGTTTCGTATGCAAATATTTATGAGTTAGCAAACTATTGTCAATGCATATATCACAAATTGAACCTTGGACGTTCTTCGCAACACAAAACGGAAAAAGAAAAACACTTGGCACGTTTAACTGAAAATATATTTGTATTGATTTTTGAATGGCCTGCAAATAGGCGTTTTGTGTACAAGAGGCTGACGTCCTAGTAAGAGGAACGCCGCCGAACAAAAGAGTTTATACAAGTTTTGTACAAAAGAAAATAAAACAGCTGTGTGAAATGAATGATCCACTGGGTTTCAACTCTGCTATTGCCTTTATAACTCCGAGTGTCTCATCACTTGATGACCTTGGTTGAAGGTGAAGCTGACTGATCGATGCTGTCTGAACTTGATGTAGATACCGGATTCTGGATGCAAAGTGACCCAATGAGACATAGTATTACGCTTTTATCCCTAATTTTTGCCTGGACTGCCCTTTCGGGTTTTCAGTCCACCGGGATACCCATTTTTGCCCAAGCCGCCTTTTCAGGTTTTCGACTTGCCGGGTGTACAGATTTTTTCATTTTCATCCCTTCATTTTGCCCGAACCCTTTTGGTTCGACGGGAAGCCCTAATTTTTGCCTAGGCATGTCAGCCTAGCGGGTCTTTTTTTCATGCGTAGTATTTTTTAACTATGTCTGCATTGGCGGGGTGAGGAAGGTCGTCACCATCCATGTTGGTCAATATCATGGCTCCTCCTGAGAACACATGCTTAACCACAAATGGCCCTTCGTACGTAGGGGTCCATTTGCCCCTTGGATCACTCTGAGGAAGGATGATTCTCTTGATTACTAGATCCCCAACTTGATATTCCTGTGGTCTGACCTTTTTGTTAAATGCCCTGATCATTCGTTTCTGATACGTCTGACCATGACAGATAGCAGCAAGTCTCTTTTCGTCAATGAGATTGAGTTGGTCAAGTCGTGTCTGGATCCAATCATCTTCGTTCAGATTTGCATCCTTCATTATCCGGAGAGAGGGAATTTGTACTTCAATCGGCAAGACTGCCTCCATGCCATAAACCAGAGAGAAAGGAGTTGCCCCGGTTGACGTCCTAGCTGAGGTACGGTACCCATGCAGAGCGAACGGTAACATCTCGTGCCAGTCTTTATAAGTTACTGTCATTTTCTGCACGATCTTCTTGATGTTCTTATTCGCTGCTTCTACAGCCCCATTCATCTTCGGTCTGTAAGGGGAAGAATTGTGGTGCTGTATCTTGAACTGTTCGCAGAGCTCAGCGATCATTTTATTGTTTAGATTGGTACCGTTGTCTGTAATAATCCGCTCAGGGACGCCGTACCGACAGATCAGGTTGTGCCGAATGAACCGTGCCACAACAGTCTTGGTTACCGTAGCATAGGATGCTGCTTCAACCCACTTCGTAAAATAATCAATCGCTACCAGAATGAAGCGATGTCCATTAGATGCCGTAGGTTTAATCTCGCCGATCATGTCTATGCCCCACATTGCAAATGGCCAAGGCGCAGTCAGAACATTCAGGGGAACCGGAGGAACATGCACCTTGTCTGCATAAATCTGGCACTTGTGGCATGTCCTGGAATGTGTGTAGCAGTCAGCTTCCATTGTGGACCAATAATATCCTGCCCGTAGGATTTTCTTAGCCATAGTATGCCCACTGGAATGTGTACCAAAGGTCCCTTCATGTAGCTCTTCCATGATCCTTTCTGCTTCAATTTTATCCACACAGCGCAGTAAGGTTGAATCATGGTTTCTCTTGTACAGGATACCGTTGCTAAGGAAGAATTTGGCTGCAAACTTCCTCAGGAATTTCTTATCATTGACAGATGCTCCTTCAGGGTATTCCTGAGTTTCCAGATATCTCTTCACTTCGTGGTACCAAGGCTTCTCAGTCACCGATTCAGTTTCGAGATCACAACAGTATGCCGGTTCGTCCAGTTTCCAGATGATGATCTGGGGAGCTTCATTATCCCATTTGACCTTGAACATTGAAGACATTGTAGCTAACGCGTCCGCTAACTGATTCTCTTCTCTTGGAAAGTGTTCAAAGGTTATCTCTGTGAAGTGGGGAATCAGGGTCAACACACATTCTCTGTAAGGAATCAGGTTTGGATGTTTCGTATCCCACTCTCCTTTGATCTGATTGATCACAAGAGCGGAATCTCCAAAGACACTTAGAAATTTGATCCTTAGGTCGATCGCAGCTTGAAGACCCATGATGCACGCCTCATACTCCGCCATGTTGTTGGTACAGTTGAAACATAGCCGGGCAGTGAGTGGAGTATGAGTACCTTGTGGAGATATGATTATGGCGCCGATACCATTTCCCAAAGCATTGGAGGCTCCGTCAAAGTGCATAGACCATCGGGATCCTGGTTCAGGTCCTTCATCCGGTCCAGGTACTTCGCAATTTGTTACTATCATGATGCTTTCATCCGGAAACTCGAAGTTCATTGACTGATAGTCATCTACAGCTTGATGTGCTAAGTGGTCTGCCAATACACTCCCCTTGATGGCTTTCTGGGTCGTGTACTGAATGTCGTATTCCGTCAAGATCATTTGCCATCTTGCAATTCTCCCAGACAGAGCAGGCTTTTCGAATATGTACTTTATAGGATCCATCTTTGAGATCAACAAGGTAGTGTGAGTCAGCATATACTGTCTCAGCCGGCGAGCAGCCCATACCAAAGCGCAGCAAGTTTTCTCAAGCAGTGAGTATCGGGTCTCACAGTCGGTAAACTTTTTGCTAAGGTAATAAATGGCATGCTCTTTTCGGCCAGACTCGTCATGCTGCCCCAGCACACACCCCATTGAGTTGTCAAGCACTGTTAGATATAGTATCAGAGGTCTCCCTTCAACCGGTGGCATAAGGATAGGTGGTTCTTGGAGATACTCTTTGATTCTGTCGAAGGCAGCCTGACATTCATCGTTCCAACGTACTACCTGATCTTTCTTCAGCAGCTTGAAGATTGGCTCACAGGTAGTAGTCAGATGTGAGATGAAGCGAGCAATGTAATTCAGGCGTCCTAAAAAGCCTCTGACTTCCTTCTCTGTCTTAGGAACTGGCATCTCTTGAATAGCTTTGACCTTGGCAGGGTCCACTTGAATACCTTTATCATTGACCACGAAGCCTAGCAGTTTTCCCGATCTTACCCCGAAGGTGCACTTGTTCGGGTTCAATCTCAGCTTGTACAGTTTCAACCGGTCAAATAACTTCTGCAGATGATCTAGGTGCTCTTCCTCAGTCTGGGACCTTGCGATCATGTCGTCCACATATACTTCTATCTCATGGTGGATCATGTCATGAAATAAGGCAACCATGGCACGTTGGTAGGTTGCCCCAGCGTTCTTCAACCCGAATGGCATGACCTTGTAACAGAAGGTGCCCCACTGAGTAACAAATGTAGTCTTCTCCATGTCTTCAGGTGCCATCTTAATCTGATTGTAACCTGAAAAGCCATCCATGAAAGAGAACACCTTATGTTGAGCTGTATTGTCGACAAGGACATCAATGTGAGGTAAGGGGAAGTCATCCTTGGGGCTGGCCCTGTTCAGATCCCTATAGTCGACACACATTCTGACCTTACCGTCCTTCTTCGGTACCGGCACCACATTAGCAACCCACTGAGGGTAAGAAGTCACTGCAAGGAACCCGGCATCAAACTGCTTCATAACCTCGGCCTTAATATCCTCAGACATCTCTGGACGCATCCGACGGACTTTTTGCTTAACTGGAGGGCAGTCTTCCTTAGTTGGCAAATGATGGACCATAATATCGGTATCCAACCCTGGCATGTCTTCGTAGGACCAGGCAAATATCTCCATATAGTCATGCAGCATTTGAGTCAACCGTTGCTTCACGCTGAGCTCTAGGTTGGCACCAATCTTTACCTCTTTCCTGTCTGCCTCAGTACCCAAGTTTATGATTTCCACTGGCTCTTCATGGGGTTGAATTGCCCTCTCTTCCTGAAGCAGCAGTCTTGCAAGCTCGCTAGGCACTTCGCAATCATCTTCACCTTCGTCTTTGGCTAAGTTGATCGGATTTTTGAAGTCATAATTGGCAGTGGCAGAGTTGTTGTCAGTAAGATCCAGAGTGGATGGAAACCTGTATGAGTGAGTGTGTGCGTAAATACAGCTGTTTTGAAAATTATGCAAAGGAAAAGAAAGACAAAAAAGGAACACAATATTTGCAATGCGAAAAATACGTCCAAGATTTTCATTCATGATGTATAAAATGACAGTTTGTATGCCCTCACAAATAGAACCACGGTGCCTCGGGTAAGACACCGGGCCATAGAGTTTATCATTGTTTATTACAAAATAACGAAACAAAGAAATTTATTACTGCGTCACAAAGGTAACAGGGGTATGGTCCTTTGCACTCCAATTGTTCAATCCGTCTTCGGCCGTCGGATAGATCCAGCTGTTGAATTCAGCTTCGTCCACTTCATGGTCTTCCCCAACAGCGTTCACTCCTGAACTTTTAATAAATACCGGAGGCCTTCCAATCTTCGCTTTCCTCATAGCTCTCTGACCTTCTGTGGTAAAACCCAGCCCAAGTTTATCAGTCTTCTGAGTAAAGTCTGGAAGTCTGCCCCAGTCGGCACATTCACCCTTCTGAACCACAGCCCGGGCATCCTTCAGGGAAGCCATCTTCAAAGGACCACTTGCTTCTGTTGTTTCTGCTGCAATGGGAAACACCTCCTCGAAATGCTGAAAGGGGGTTTCAATGAACTCCCCATCCATCTCAATGTACCTGAAGGAGTTCAGGTGGCTCACCATATATTCTTCTTCTCCTTGCACGGTGACAATCTTCCCTCTGACGGGGTATTTCAGCTTCTGATGCAAGGTAGAGGTTACTGCCCCAGCCTTATGTATCCAGGGTCGACCCAGCAGACAAGAGTAAGATGGACGGATATCCATCACATAAAAAGTGGAGTCGAACACTTGAGGGCCCACACGAATCGGAATGTCAACCTCTCCATGGACCATCCTCTTTGAACCATCAAAGGCCCTGACGATGATGTTACTGGGTTTCAATTCCAGGCCTTCGCAATCTAGACGGTCCAAAGCCTTCTTAGGTAGCACATTCAAAGATGAACCCGTGTCCACCAACACATGTGCTAAGGTGGTGCCCCTGCATTCAATAGAGACATGCAGAGCATCATTATGGTCTCTCCCCTTTGTGGTCAAGTCAGCATCTGAGAAACCCAAGCCATTATCTGCCGTTAGACTTGCCACGCAATCAGTGAACTGGACTGCAGAGGTTTCATGTGGCACATGGGCCGTCTTGAGGAACGAGATTAAGGCCTTGGCATGGGCCTCGGAGCACAGCAATAAAGAGAGCATGGAGATTTTAGAGGGCGTATGCCCCAGCTGTTCCACAACATTAAAGTCGCTCTTCTTTATAATCTTCAGAATCTCCTCCATCTCTTGCGGGGAGGCCTCAGCAGCTATGGGTATGGGCGCCTCCATCTGGGCAGGCTCAACTTCAATTCCCTTGCCCCGAGCATTGGATGACTCGGCAGCAGGAGAAACAATCGGATCAGCAGCAGGAACAACAACTTGATCAGCAACAGGAACAGGTGTACTTGTAGGAATTATCAGGAGCGGTCTTCGGACAGCAGGCGGTGCAATGTCAGGCGAGAAGAGCCTGCCACTGCGGGTAACTTTGGCTGGGCCGGTGATATCACAGATGCTGGCGCCAGCGTTGAGCTCTTGTTTAATCCCGTTTATATATACATCTGCCCCATAGTGCAAAGGGACAGCTTTATCAGATACATAGGGCAGGGGCCCTGGAACAGTGATAATAACGGGCGCAACGGTCATAATTTGAACGGGCTTCTTCTGGAGAGCCGGGATCGGATTATTGAAGATAGTCACCACAGAAACTTCTTCCATTGGAACCAACCGAACAGCAGACTTCTTGAATAGGATCTCCTTGCTATCCATTAAGCTTTGGATGCCTAATTTTAGCAAGGGACAACCAGATGGGGACACAGCACAGAATAGGCAACCCTCACTACAACCCGGAAATAAACTGGCCCGCAGTAGGTTCTTCTTGACGATCTTTAGAGGAGTGGCTAGATCATCCACAGAAACAGCATAAACGTCTTCATCAACAGCATTTACCCCATGCTGAGGCATAGGGGCAGTAACTACATTCGGCTTTGCAGGCGCTTCGAATTGTATCTCCTTTGCATCGATAAGGTCTTGCACCTTATTCTTTAACGCCCAACAGTCATCGGTAGAGTGCCCCGGGCTATCTGAATGGTAAGCACACCGAGCATTCGAGTTGTACTTGGGAGATGTAGTATTGGGGAACTTCGGGGCTTCCCTGACAGTCACTAAGTTAGTGGAGAGCAACTGTGGCAGGATCTGTGATAGGGTCATGCTTAACCGGGTAAACTCTCGTCGGGGTCTTTCAGCCCTTTGAGGATTGTTTGGCCGAGGAGCGGCATCAGGCTTAGCAATCATCACCGCACTGACAGATTGGCGGTGCTCAGGTCTCTCTGATTTCCTAGAACCATATACGGCGCTAGACTCCTTCTTGAATGGTTTCTTTTCCGAACTAGATGATGCACCCTTTGCAATCTTCCCAGACTTCATCCCAGCTTCAATTCTCTCTCCAGTCAGAATCAAATCAGTGAACCCAGCAGAAGAATTCCCGATCAGATGGTTGAAAAATGGCCCAGATAGGGTCCCCAAGAACATGTCTACCAGCTCCCGGTCAGTCAATGGTGGCTGCACCCTGCCAGCCAGGTCTCTCCACTTCTGAGCGTACTCCTTAAAACCTTCGCTTGCACCTAACGACATACCCTGGAGTTGGGTACGTGTGGGGGCAAGGTCGGCATTATATTGATACTGCTTGTAGAAAGCAGTAGCCAACTCCTCCCAGTTACGAACTTTGGTCCCATCCAGCTGATAGAACCATTCGAGATGAGTCCCTGAAAGACTCTCCTGGAAGAAGTGGATCCATAAATTCTTATCCGCAGAGTACGGCTGAATTTTCCGAACATAGGACCTTAAGTGCAGCTTGGGACAAGACGCCCCGTCATATTTGGAGAAGGATGGTGCTTTGAACTTATGCGGGATAATCACACCAGTCGACAAACCCAGATCTCCGAAATCCAGCCCAGGTACCTGCTGAACCTCCATAGCCTTCAACCTGTCCTCCAGTTGCTTATATCTGTCATCTGCAGGAGGGTACTGCTCTTCATCAAAATCTGTCTCGTTGTCGGAGACTACCGGGCTAGGGACCTTTACTTCTGCCTGAGAAGGACTCTTGCCAACAGAAGAACCAGCCTCTTCATGCTGCAGAGTATTACCAAATCTTCGGCCCGAGTTGAACAGAACAGTCCTTCTCTTCTTCTTCTTCTCCTTCTTCAGGAGCATAGTCTTTAATTCTTCTTGGCCTTTAGCCAGCCCCTTGATTAGTTCTTGAAACTGCGCATTCTGCGCCTGAAGAGCCTTGATTGATGTCTCAGTTGATGCAGATTCGGGATTCATGATGCTGAAATAAACAGCGAAGAACTGTAAGCAACCTGAAAAGGGGAAAAACCTGCTATGCACATGATGAATGAGATGTGTTCATGCAATGCATTCAAGGGTTCGAAAGTTCAAATTTGTTGTAGACAAAAAGGAACACACGTTATCATTAAGGAAATCATTGTTTAATACATCAAGGCCTCATGGGCAAAAGTACAAAAATCAAATCAATCCCAGAATACACTGCGCATCCTCTTCGGAGCTATGTAAGTGTTGAGATTCCTCTCCTCATGCAACAGGCGAGTGAGCTCCAAGACCTTCTTTTCGCTGGCATGCAGACTAGTCTCAAGAGAATTCCGCTCTTCCTTAAGCTGGATCCAGCTCTTCTGCATCTCTTCCCAGGATGTGGGCATATCAGGGTGCTGAATAGTGTAAGACACTTCCCCTTCCAAGACTGGTTCTTTGACTACCGGGATCATGTGAGGATAAGGCATCACTAACTTCTGAGAGCGGGCGCGTACCCACTTGAGATAAGGCTCCAAAGGGATGGAGTTCCTGTGCCCCAGTGTTTTGCTGTCTATCCTACTGGGCATCCTCCAGGCTCTGATAAATCTCTGGCGAAGTCCTTGAGTATCGTTGTCGAAGTCAAAAACTATGTCAGGAATTAACATGTCATGAGGACCATCCCTCCGAGCATATCCAAACTGTCTCCAAGCCAGGCATGGGCTATAAGTAATACCTCCTCTGATTCCAAGTAAAGGAACATTAGGGTACTCCCCGCAACGATCAATGATAGTGGCATCTTCTCTGGACCTAGGGCACCAATGTATATCTGCATGTGTAAGAGTCATCAACCGTTGTGACCATCTCAAACCCCGTTCATTCTTCAAGACTGATTGTGGAAGATGCGAAATAAACCACCTTCCCAGGAGAGGAGTGCAACACATAAGGACACCTCTTTTTCTCATGGTTCGAGTGTAACATGAGTGAAGGATGTCCCCCAGCAATGTAGGTATAGGATTCCTGGACATAAAGATCTGGACAGCACTGATATCAATAAGCTGATCCGGGTTAGGGAACAACACCAAACCATAGACAAGGAGGGCCACAATCTCTTCAAAAGCTTGCAAGTCAAGGGAGTTCCAACATTCAAGGGCCTTTTCAAACAGAAATCTGGCTAAGAACCCTTTGATACCACTTCTAACTTCCCAATGTCCCTTGAGGTCAGATGACTGTAGGTGCAAGGCTTTAGCAATCTCTTCAAGCTTAGGTTCCTTTTCTGTACCGTTGAAGGGTAGCTGATCAAGGATAGGGATCTTCAGGAGCCGGGAGAACTCCTCCAATGTAGGTACCAACTGATAGTCCAAGAAGGTGAAACAGTGATGCAGAGGGTCAAAGAATTGGAACAGGACCTTTATCATATCTTCCTCAATGTTGGTGTTGACCAAGCTGATGAGGCTTCCATGCCTTTCACTGAATGAGGAGTTCTCGGGAATCCTGGATATGAGCTCCTTAAGCTGAGGAGGGATCCTTACCAGACTGACTTGAATTGTCTTTCTACGAACAGTTTCCATGTCCTACAAAACAAGAACAAAGATGAAAATTCGAACCCCTGAAATGGTTAGTCAATGCATATGATGCTGGATGATGTCATGATGCTATGATTAAACACACCACAGATATTTACAAACATGTAAGGCACACACAAGTCAAGCCCTTAAGGTTTAAGGACAGCATGGGGTCTGGGTAGTACCCTCTTGAAGTTGGTGGGTTCAACCTGTCCTATTAGAAGTAACCGGGTTCTAAGGATCCCAATATCACTGGATTGCTTTCATTGTTCATCGTTTCGATTTAGCCACTGAACTGGCGACCGAAATATTCCAGGAAAGCAACCCTCAATTGAGTGTAGTATCGAGTATCAACCAACCTCGGACTGCACCAAAGTCAGTTATCTCACTACCCTAAAGAGGCCAAGATAGTTCAATTAAGGTTCCTAAGGTCTGTTGATGCTTCACGACACCACGCGGAGGCCCCGTACTCTCCTTGACTGAACTCAAGGGTTACCGGTACACACCAAAGTGCCACATCAACGTAGCAGACTGTTTCAACCATGTCGGTATACCCCGCACAGTTCCCTCACAGCCTTGTTGCTACTTTCTAAGAAAGGTATCCCCCAGATCCGGGTTAGGATCTATAGAACTCCCAAGCAACCCACAATAATAAAGCAAGCAAAGAAGACAATTGAAAACACAGTGATCTTAATCCTAAGGTACACCCCACTTTAAGTTTAGGTCCCCAGCAGAGTCGCCAGTTCTGTGATCGGTGGATCTGGAACTGACTGTTTAACGCTGGTTTGCGAAATGTCGCGGAAGCAAGAGTCGCCACCGTCTTTTATTTTCTCCAAATGGAAAGGACAAAAGCACAGAAAAATTCCTTAAAGAGATTGCTCTCGGTTCGGGAGGTAGGTTATAGAAAGGGAAGGTGTTAGCACCCTTTCTATCCATGGTTATCCATGGGCTCTTAGATACTTGCTCATTGTGTTTTCAAAAGGTTTGTTTGCTTTTCAACTGTGGGTTTTAAAAAGTTTCTTTGAAAATTCCAGTTCGACTCTTGTATCGGTCCTCAAGAGTGTTTGAAAAATTACTTTCGAAAGCTTTTTTGAAAATGTGTTGGTGTGAAAAGTATTTTTGATTTGTTTTCGAAATTAGAGCAAGTATCTAGAGTCGTCTACCTACCCTAAGGAATTCGTCTGTGTAAATGTCCTTTAAAGTAGTGCCATCCCACCATTGAGAGGTAGGTAGCACCACCGTTGGAGGTGTTCGGGTCAATTCGAGTTTTAGGGACATGGTGATCACCAGAGCAATGGGAAGACACCTTAGAAGCTACCCTCATGCCAGGTTCCCGGATCATGAGGACTTACTAAGACGTCCTCTACTCGACGATCACCTTTTGAGGCAAGGCAACAGTGAGGCGTACCCTAGGGGTGGTGTGTGATTTGTGTGTCGTTTTCATTGATATTTGTCTTGTCATGTTCATTGTGATCTACGCTTGATTTTAATTAGGGCCATTCATTCTTGCATGCTTATTTAACAGTTAATATTTGCGGGAAAAGTAAATCTAAAGCTATTACAAATGGCGCGGGTCCACATCGCCAAAATTAAACCGGACCCGATTTGACAGAAAAGTAAATAAAGCAAATAAATAAAGAAATTGAAAAGTGCGAAAAGTTAAATTGTCCGAGTTACATGGCTTTGGGAGAGATACATAATTATTTAAATGAAATAAAATAAACACGCGAAATTAAATAATTAAAAATATGGGCGTTGGACCCTTTGGCAAAATATTAAAATTAATAAGGAATTAAAATTAAAATTAAAAATAAAAAATGTTTTTTTGGTATTTTTGTGTTTTTTGATTTAATAGAAAAAAGAATCAATTTCAATTAAAATAAAAAGCTAAACCTAATTCTAATTGTTTTTAAATTTATTATGAAAGTATTAAAATTTAACCTAAATTAAACCTAAGTTTTTTATATACAATTTAATTATAAAAATAAATAAATCAATAATATTATGGTAAAAAGGAAAATTAAAAGGAATAAAAAGTTATTAAACCTAATTCTATATTTTTGGATTTTTTATGAAAAAGAATTAATATTGCAAACCCTAATTTAAATTGAATTTATTTACATGCTAATTTATTTATAAGGAAATAATTAAAATAAAAATTATTTATCACATTTTTGTCTTTTCTGATTTTTTTTATGATGTTTTTTCATATTTTGTAAAAATAATAATTAATTTAAACAAATAAAGAAAATAAAATAACAATAAAAAATAAAATAAGAAAAATATAGAGAAAGCAAACCAGGGGGGGTTCAGGCCCCAATTGTGAGGTGTTGTTGTGAAATTCTAGCCCATTTAGCATAGCCTTCTTTGACTTTTTTGCTAGCATGCTGGTACGTTGACTGGAGTGTAACGTGTTCCCCAATCTATAGCCCTTGATCTGATGCTGGGATGGACGTGGCATGTTGATTTCTGAAGGTGTATGATGTACGTCAATGTTGAACCTGCACGTGAACATTAGTGGAAAAATATTATGGAAATAGCGTAGACCTGGGGTTCGAACCCAGGTCATGTACCTCCACTACCAATCCTGCTTGCCAGCTGAGCTACACGCGCATTCAGTTAATATACAAACAAATAAATAATATAAAAGAAGCAACGCGTTAATGGATTGAAAACGCGCGAAATTCAAAACAGCGAATCAACGCTTTCCACGTGATCGTCTTCTTCACGTGTTTTCTTTTTTTTTCTGAAACAAGACTGTATGGCAACGGTTTTAGACGCGTGGTTTTAGGCATGTTTCCAGGAAATAGCGACTAGCCCCTCGACGCTCATAAATTGAGCGCGAGGGTTGGGATCTCTTCGTCCAGATGCGCTTGTTCTAATGGCGTTGGACTCGTCCTCCAATTTTACTTGGTTTCAAAATCCCCAATTGGGAGCTCTGCAAACCCTAAACTACATCAATGGCTAAATCGCATATATAACACAAAAACGCAATCAAACTGTATGGTTAGCATCAGAAACTCATAACAAACATGAATCAATGAATAAAAATGGCAAAGTATGCATAAATCATGATGCACGATTCTGGAAATTTCTTGACACAGTTGGTGCTCGTTTTACCAGTTCTTGGCGTTTTGATCAATGATTCTGATTGGAATACACTCAATAGACCTTGAGCAAGCTATTGGAATGAAAATTAGGCTTTGAATCGTCCTCCAACAATGATTTCAGTTTTGTGTTTTCAAGGAATTTTTTCAAGTTTCCAATGGCCTTTCTTGCGCAGCTTTCAGTCTAGCACGATTAGGTTTGTGTTCCTGGCTTTGTAGTGAAGCTATTAGGTCAACAAAACTCCATCAAATCTCTTGCCATAATGATTTTTGATAATTGATTTTCTAAGGATCTTTTTGAATCTTTTTCATGTGTTCTTTATATCAATTAGCTCAAATCAGACCAAATCTTTCCTAGTTTGCCTTTACACGAAATATTGACCTTAAAACATGTATAAAAAGATTTTTTAGGTCAAGTTATATATTTTCCACATATTTAAATGATTTAAATGAATTAATATTAATAATAATTCAAATAAATAAATAAAAAATGAGAAAATACTTCCCTTTGGGCCAAGTGGTCGTGCACATGCTTAGAATGAGGAATCATGGAAGAAAAAATGGGCCCATTAGCATTTTTAGGTCATTTGAAGTAATGTTGACTTTTCAAAATATCCAAAAATTTCCCAACTTCCACAAGGCACAACTTGCTCAATTTTTAATCTTTTCTCATGTTCTTGGACATTTTGGAAAGGCCTTTGAGTCCTTTAACCAATTCCTTTGGTCCCATGTCATTTTGATTTACCAATCTCAAGTTATGGTCTTTGACTTAAAGTCCCTTTTTGTTGACTTTTGAAAATGACCTATAATGTTGAAATTGATAACTTTTTGTGTGAGCATTTCTTGGACTTGAAGTATGAAGATGAGTTGTATGAAATGTCTTTCTATTCAAAATGAGCTTTGGATGGAATTTTTATGATAATCCATGTGAAAGTTATGCCCTGGTCAATTTCAGTTGACTTTTTCAGCTGTTCAAATATAGTAACTTTTGCATCTTGATGATTTCTGAGCCAAATTTTGAGAATCATGATCAAGCATTGATCAAATGATGTTTGTGGCTTCAAAATGATATGTTGACCAAAAATTTGAACTTTTGACTGTCAAATGACCATTTTGCCCCTACAGTTGACTGTAGTGCAATTTAGGGTTTTGACTGTGCAATTTTGAGCTGAATGCCTTGAAACTTGATATGAGGATACTTGACCATATTTGTAGGCATATGAGACTTGATTGGGCCTTTGAAACCTTCAACTTCTTGACCAGAACACAAACCCTAGTTTTGACTGTATATGAGACCTTTGCACTGGGCAACCCCTGGGGAATTTTGTGACTTGGCTTGGCAAATTCTTGAAGAATATGGGAGGGCAAATTTTGGGGTGCAACACCTGGTAATCAAGCGCATCATCCTTCCTCAAAGTGATCCCCGGGGCAAATGGACCCCTACATACGAAGGGCCATTTGTGGTTAAACATGTGTTCTCAGGAGGAGCCATGATTCTAACCACCATGGATGGTGACGACCTTCCTCACCCCGCCAATGCAGACATAGTAAAAAGATACTACGCATGAATAAAAGACCCGCTAGGTTGACATACCTAGGCAAAAATAAGGGCTTCCCGGCGAACCAAAAGGGTTCGGGCAAAAATAAGGGATGAAATGAAAAAAAATCTGTACACCCGGCAAGTTGAAAACCTGAAAAGGCGGCTTGGGCAAAAATGGGTATCCCGGTGGACTGAAAACCCGAAAGGGCGGTCCAGGCAAAAGTTAGGGATAAAGCGTAACACTATGTCTCATTGGGTCACCTTGTATCCAGAATTAGGCATCAATTATCTGGCTCAGACTTCGGCATCGATCAATCAACTTCATCTTCAACTAAGCAGCAAAGTGATGAGACGCTTGAAGACATAAAGGCGATAGCAGAGTTGGAACCCAGTGGGAATATTGTGCACATAGCTGTTTTGTTTCCTTTTCAAAATTGTATAAACTTTGTGTTATTCGGCGGCGTTCTCTTACTAAGACGTCAGCCTCTTGTACAAAAAACGCCTATTTACAGGCAAATTTCAAAATCAATACAGATTCAGTTTTCCAAACAAATTGCCAATTGTTTTTCCTTTTTCTGTTTTTTGTCTTGCGAAGAACGTCCAATGTTCATTTTTTATATATGCATTTGACATTAAATTGCTAATTCATAAGTACTTGCATACGAAACAAAAGACTAATTACAGGTGACATCAGAAACAGGGGCAATGTAAAGTTGTCTGATACAGTCTGGTTGCTTTGACCGCCGAGGTATCAAGGTAGATTTAACTGAAGAATGTGATCAAGTTATCTCAATTCCCCACAGAGTAAGACAAGATAGCAACATTC
Source organism: Vicia faba (assembly GCA_948472305.1). Taxonomy (NCBI): domain Eukaryota; kingdom Viridiplantae; phylum Streptophyta; class Magnoliopsida; order Fabales; family Fabaceae; genus Vicia; species Vicia faba. Next base: position 1,474,300,948 of record OX451735.1, on the reverse strand, counting down.
CCCAGTGGAGTATAGGCATTCATCAGCAAGCATCCCCGGCAGTCTTAATCTAAGATTGTTCCCCGGCGGAATACAGACACCCCAGTGGAACCATTCCCCAGTGCAATTCCAAAAGTTTCCCCAGGAAAGTGGAATTCTTATCCCCAGCAGGTCTTGAAGCTTATCCCCAGTAGATTCTGGAAGCTTATCCCCTACAGAGTACGGACGTCTCTCCCGAGCTTTATTCAAAGTTATTCCTCACAAGGGCTTATAACTGGGTTATCCTCAGCTAATTACCACGGAAGATCGCCCTCGGCGAAGTTCTTCCAATCCCCAGCGGAGTTTATCATTGTCATCCCCAGCGGAGTTTATCATTATTATCCCCAGCGGAGTCCATCATTGAAATCCTCAGTGAAGCTCTCATCAAACTTCAGCAAAGTATCTCTTCCACAGAGCAATTCCCCGCAGAGTAATCTCTCCAACAAGTTTATTCCTCAACGGAGTCATCTTCTCCTACCGGTGTATTCTTGCAACCGTCATCCCCAGCGGAAACAAAGAGCTCTACTCTTCAACGTCAGCCCAGGATTTAATTCCACGGCCGATCGTCAAGGATTTATTTTCCTAGACGAAAATACATTCATAAACATTTCGCATTTCATACATCTTGCTTACATACATGATAAAGTGCATATGACACTATCTCATGCTGAACATCATGACATCATGCATTTCATACATCATGACATTGCATACAACTGATGTTTTGCCTTTTCAGGAAAAAGACAACCCAAAAGACAACTACCTACAACTGTCACAGTTTCCAGATTCGATTCATGTATCTAGCCAAGGCACATCTGTGAGTGATCAGTTTCCGGACTCGATTCCTGTATCCAGCCAGGGCATATCTGTTGACGACTATTTCCATATTAGATTCCTGTATCTAGCCAGGGCACATATGAAGAGTTTGAAGATTCGATTCCTGTATCCAGCCAGGGCATATCTGTTGACGACTATTTCCAGATTCGATTCCTGTATCCAGCCAGGGCATATCTATCAACTGACAACAATTCCAGATTCGATTCCTGTATCCAGCCAGGGCATATCTATCAACTGACAACAATTCCAGATTCGATTCCTGTATCCAGCCAGGGCATATCTGTTGACGACTATTTCCAGATTCGATTCCTGTATCTAGCCAGGGCACATCTGAAGAGTTTGAAGATTCGATTCTTGTATCCAGCCAGGGCATATCTGTTGACAAATATTTCCAGATTCGATTCCTGTATCCAGCCAGGGCATATCTGTTGACGACTATTTCCAGATTCGATTCCTGTATCCAGCCAGGGCATATCTGTAGACGAAAAATTCCAGATTCGATACCTGTATCCAGCCAGGGCATATCTGTGAGCATCCGATTGTAGATTCGACACCTGTATCTAGCCAGGGCATATCTGCATGAAGAGATTGAAGATCAAACACCTGTAACAAGCCAGGAAAACATTTGTCTTTCTCAAAATACACAAGTTCTCGCTAAGGAATCTCTTATGCGATCAACGTTTCCAAATGGCATCTATAAGCCCATTCCCGACAAGGTTCTGTCACGTCTCTAGATGGCATCTATAAGCCCATCTCCCTATCCACCATCTCTCCAAATTGCATCTATAAGCCCATTCCTGACATCACATTGCTGATACTCCAACATGCGAGTGCAAATTTCCGGGCACTCTAGTGTCCAATCTCCTTTTACCCTCGAGTCACGAAAGGCAAACTTGCCAATCTAACTCTTCAGGTTCAAGAAGATTGAACAGGGGCAACTGTTGTACCCCAAAATTTTCCCTCCCATTTCCTCAACATTTTCTCATCACAAGACCCTTGGAGCTCAAGATCCAGTTAGGGTTTCCTCTGCTCAAGACTTCTCCTTGCACTGTTGACCCAAATTAGGGTTTGTATTTGAACAAAGATGTTTTGACCTAAAATTACTAAGATGACTTTCATGCCTCATGTTGGACTCCCAAGTTTATCCATACCAAGTTTCAAGTCTTGATTCCAACTTTTGCCCAGTCAATTGGACAGTTGACCTAGAAATCAACTATATTGGGGAAAAAGTCAACTGTGGCCAATTGACAGTCAAATCTCATGAAAATTGACCCACATCAACATTATGAACTCTCATGGACCATTTGATCAAGTTTGGATCACAATTCCACAAGAAATTTGATCAGATCACCAAAAGGGCAAAATGGTCATTTTTAGGGTTTTGACTGCACAAAGGCAATTTTTGACTGTTTGACCTAGCCAATGGCAAACCAAGCTCACATATGGACTCAAGGACCCCATGGAATTGTCTTGACATGCTCAACAAGTTCAAAAGATCCCAAATACACAAGATTGACAGTTGAATTTCCCAGTCAATTGATCAATTTTGACTGTATACTGGAAAGTCAAACTTTGACTTTTTGGTCAAAATCAAATGTCAAGATTCATTTTTCATCAAAACATGCCAAATCATGAAACTTGTTCACCAAGAAATCAAGAATTGCAAATTAGGGTTTGAAATGAAGATTTTTCATAACTTAGAATTTTTCTAAGTTATGAAAAAACCCTAATTTTTTCCTAACTTTGTCCCACTTTCTCACCAAGATTCATTTGGATTCAAGCAAAAGTAAAAACATGCAAGTTGTAGACTATTGCAAAATCTACAACTTTGATTCACAAAGTTTTCCCAAAAGAAGCTTGTAGCTCAAGTTACAATTTTTGGAACAAGGGTACCAAACCATTCTTAACTTAGAGAAAATTTGACCTATTTTAGGCAGGATTTTTGCCTAACTTCAAGACCATTTTTCACTTACTTCCACTTGGAATTTCAATTTGCATTTCAAAGATGGATTGTAGTATACATTCCAAGCTTTCCAAAATGTCCAAGAAATCATCAAACAACCTCATGGTTAGGGAGAATCGAATTTGGCAAGTTGGGAAAAACTCACTTTTGATTTAGCCAATTTACATGTTCATACATTTGTGCCATTTTGAATTCAGCTTGCTTCCCTTGATTACAGGTCTTTTATCTCATCTATACTCCAAAATTTAATGCCAATCCTTTGTGCCAAAGTGTTGTTCTATGAGTTCAAACATTATATGCAAGTTTAATCCATTTTTAGATAAAGCATTATATCCATTTTGGAAAAGTAGGACTTTATGTCAAATGCAAATCCAAGCAAGTACAGTTCAAATCTCCTTGGCACAAGTTTATGGGCTAATTGCACTGATCAAGGCCAAGGTTTGCAGCACATTAGGGGGGCCTCTACCTGTCTAAAAACTCAAGTGGCCATCTCTTGCTTAAGTGTGAAGAAAGCTAGCATAACATAACACAACTTTCATCTGAGCTAACACAAGCTTAAGAAAAGACTTTGTACACTTTCTAAACATCCATTATGAGCTAGAACACGAGCCAACCATCTCCAACACCTTCCCATTCACAGAATCACCATTGAACTGCCCAAAACAGGGCATCCCTGCAGTTTGAGTTCCATAGCTCAATCCTTCCATGCATTCTTGCTAAAACCACTTCAAACACATCCCACATCATCCCTTGAAACTATTCCAAACCTCAAACACGACCTGTAACACTCCCAAGCAACATCACCATTTTCATTTTCTTATTTTGCAGTTGAAGTTCCATAGCACGATTCACTTGGTTTCAAGATAAAATAAAGCTTGGAATAGCATCCCTGGACATCAAGGAAGCTGTACCAATCATCACCTTGCATTGAAGACACCTCCATCACCAGATACAACTTCAACTGAACAGGTAAGTTCATGAACTCGTATCTCTCTATCCAGGCATTGTTAGCTTTAGGTTTGTGAAGAAAATATGTCACATTCATAGCCCTGAACATGCCCATGTAATTAGTTTTTATTTATATTATGTGTGCTGTGAGAATTTAATGTCTGAACATGGAACAAAAACTAGGTCAGGAATTGGGGGAGAAGAAATTCTCCCTCATCTTAGAGAATTAAGTCAAGTTCTTTATATGACTGGATTCGTCTCTTCATGCTCTACATTTTTCATGTTGTGAGTTTTGCTTGAAAGTCCAGGAATTGGGAGATAGCAAACGCGTGTTTTGTTTGAACAGAAATGCTGGAGGTTGAAGATGACAGGGTTCTGGGCTGGGCCTGTTTCACTTTTCTTTTTGCACCATGTTTTTACTTTTACACCCCCTAGGCCCATTTTGCTTATTTTTATGATTTTTTGACTTTTTCTTTTTTGCTCTGACTTATTTATTTCTTCTTACAATATTAAAAATATAAAAAAATATTTTTACACCATTTTTATATTTATTAGGCTTTTATTTGTTTAAGTTGATATTTGTACATAAATAAATATATAAACATACTTTTATTCAAAATACTAAAAAATAATGCAAACACATTTTATTTTCCATTTTTATTTTATTTTATCTTCTGAAAATATTTTATATAAAATATACTTTTTTATAAAAATTAAATATTATTATTTTTGCACATATTTAATATATTTGATAAATAATACAAATACATACATATTTATTAGTATATTTAGGTTAAAATACAAGGTATATACATTTTATTTTTATTAATATTTAACATTAAAAAATACCTTTTTGACAAATATACTTCATTTTTTATTTTATTTTTGTATATAATAAATAAATATTGTACATATTAAATAATTAATACCTTTTATTTAAAATTAGGGTTTTGCCCTAAACATAAAAAATCCAAAAATTAATACTTTTTATTTTGTTTATTTGACACATAAAAAATACCTTTTTCATACACATAAAAACATTTTTTTGCATCTTGCATATTTATTCTTATTTTATTTAATTATTGTATATTAAACATCTTGTAAATTCCCAAAATGATGTAATAGTCTAGGTTTAAATTCCTTGTCAAAATACCCTCATTTGAACATTTGTACCCCCTTCCCATATATTGTGTTGTAATAGTTTAGGACTTTATTTTTCGCACTTTAATGTTTTCTAATTATACCATGTTAGAATTAGGGTTTGTATGCGAATCAAAAACAACAAAAATAGTTTGACCTAATTTCAAGATAAACAAGCATGAAAATGGACAACACTAATCACACTTGCACCCATAGGGTATTCCACTTGTTGCCTTCAATAAATGGGCCATATTGCATGTTAGGTCTCTTTGGGCAAAACAAAACAATCAAATGATCATAGTCCCTCGATGACGCTTTCGAAAGTTGCCTAAAAAATGATCAAGTCCCTTAAAGGAAAAATTGCCCAAAGATACTTGGCACCATTGCAATTATGGTCTAAACGATGACCCGCGCCCGTTCCTTTCACATCCTAACACAATATTGTCCACCAAATACAATGGTGGAACAAAATTGTTAAAAGGGTTAAAACATAGCAATAATCTTTGAGAAATTTAGGAGTAGACAAACTCTTAGTTACTTGCCAACTTGCAAAACAAAACACTTGCCTATTTTCTAAACCACACATCACTACACTTTCAAAAACAACTTTCAAAAAATAAATGAAAACCTTTTCAAAAGACATACACCTTTGTATACATCCCAACATGGATCATTACAAAGGTTGCCACCACATTGGCTTCTTTTCAAAACATTTTCAAACCCACACACACAAGAGCACCATTTCAAACAATTGAAAATTAAGGCAAGTTGATCTAAGCAAGTAACTAAGAGCCCATGGATAACCATGGATAGAAAGGGTGCTAATACCTTCCCTTTCTATAATCTACTCCCCGAACCCAAGAAAACATCTCAAAGGTTTTTGCTGTGCTTTTTAACCTTTCCTTAGGATAAAATAAAAAGTCGGTGGCGACTCTTGCTCAACCGAAACATTTGCGAAAACAAACGCAAAACCATAGTCAGTTCTCCCACCGTATCACACCAGCCCATGAAACAATTCTTTGTTTGTAACACTATCTTTAAAAAAACAAAATAGTGGGCCTAAGAAGTAATGTATTCGCTGGGCTTAGAAAATGTGAGGCCCAAGTGAGATCCACCTCTATATTTTCACACACTTTTTGTTATTGAATTAGAACAAAAATGGCCACACAGTGTCGTTTGGAAATTTGGTTAAGATTGCGACCTTTGAGTTTTCATCGTGAAAGAAACTCTGTTATTTCTCAACACAATAGCACCGAATTATGATCAACACGACGAAACATCCTTCCGATTTTCCTCAGATCAAACTTCTCTGTCTCTCTTTCGCGAGGTCCGTCTTAATTCTCCTACTCATCTCAATTCGATTTCGCCGCAACTTAACTTTCCATTTCCCATCCAAATCGCTGATGAAACTTCGATCTTCTTCGATCAACTATTCTTCTTCCTTCAATTTCTCAACATTTTCATTGTTGAGGTTGCGATTAAGAGAAGCAATGATGCGTTGGCAACGCTGTGATCCAAACAAAGACGATGACGACGATTACAACTGCGATGCGTTTGCAGATTTCCCATAAAGACGATTGAAGTTGTTGTAGAGATTTAATGGTGATGAAGACGTGAAGTGATGACGAATCCTTGAAGCAATTGAAGATGAAGGTTGAAAGGTTGATGAAGATATCGATACAGTTCCGAGAAAGAGATGAAGATGAAGGTGATCGAAGATGCAATTGAAGATTTGTATGCAGAGAGGGAGAGAGAGCTTTTTCACAGTGTTGTTGATGCTATTGTATTTGTCCACTGAAGCTGTGCAGAGAGAGAAGATCAAGATTGCAGGGTCTGGAGGTGAATTTCAGAAATGGTTATATGGTGATGAAGTTATAGAAATGATTAAGATGATGAAGGGAGCGAAGAATTGGTTTCGATTATGGAGATGGAGATTCGTTTCAAAGGGAAGATGTTGCTGAGAATTGAAAGATAAAGGTGAAGGTAGGATTCACAAAGAAAGATTGAAGAGGAGTTTCTGTTTCTTTAGAATTGGTCTTGTATCCTCTAGAGTGATGGAGAATTAGGGAGTGAAGAAGAAGATGATGGGGATTGAGAGAGTTTTTCAGATATTTTTGGTGAGTTCTTCCCCCTTTGATCTTTCTATTATTCTCATTTACATTTTGTTATCCTTCTGTTATCTTCCTCTTTTTCTGTTGATAAGTAGTTAGAAGTTAGTTGTAGGTTAGTTTGACAGTTAGGAGTTAGTAATTTTGTTTGTTGGAACTCTATTTCTGCTATTTTTGTTGAGAGGTTGTTAGAGGAGGTTGTTAGAGAAAACATGTTAGGGGGTTGTGAATCGGTTATGCGGGGTTGGGAAGTGTTTAGAATTTATTTAGAATTCTGTTAGGAAAAAAAAAGGTCAGGAATGATCTGAGTTGATGCTATTAGTTTCTCTATTTGTGGTTTGTTAAAAATTGTTTCTATTAGAAAGTTTGTTAGAAACTGTAAGGAAATTTTCCTGGTTTGACAGTTCCATTAGCAGTTTGTTGAGATTCTATTAGAAGATTTGTTAGAAGTTTTATTGAAATGAATTAGAAACACTTAGGGGTTTGTTAGCATGGTTATGAAAGTTAGGGAACAATTTGGAAGCTCTGTTAGTTTAGTAAGCTGTTTGAGAAAATTTCTAGAGGGGAAAATATACATGGCTTTAAACTGACAGTAGAGGGAAAAGAGGTTAGCTTTAGGGTAGAAATTTTAGTTATTGAGATGTTGAATTTGAATTCAGTAGGTAAAAAAAAGTCAGACAACAGTTAAGTGTTAATTGAAGTGCATTCCAAGGTTAAGATTAAAATAATTAGAAGTTAGCAAAATAGGTTACAAAATTAGTTCAACTCAGCTGATATGGTTAGTATGTGGAACCTGCTAACACTGATAATGTTTCCATGATGTGCAGGGCTGCTTGTATTATATGTTGATTCTTTCTACTTTTCTGGTTTATGAAATGTAGGGTTGGGTCTGACGCTGGTGCAGATAAATTCCCACAGTAGGCTTTCGTTGCCCAACCTGGAAAACATATTGAAGGTATGTCGGGTAAACAGGGAATAGCATCTGTTGTTGCCTATATACTTGAAATTTTGGACAGTAAGCATGTGACATTGATGAATTCTGGACTGGACTTAAAATGAGCATGCTGAACTTATTTAGATTGTTTATGTTTTGTGTAGGTCAAAATGTGAAGGCATAGCATAATATTTGAATGCAAGATGGTTGATGAAGCGAGGAGTTTAGAAACGAAGACTAGTGAAGATGAAAGCAAAGCTTTGGCCATGGGGTTGATGAAGGTGAAAGCGAAAGCATGGTTGAAGATTAAAGCCAGGTGCAGGTTGGAACATGGGATCTTTGGCCATGAAGAATGGAACATGAAGATTAGATAAAGGTTGAAGGTGGAATCACCAGGTTTAGGATAAGTGTTAAGGTTTAGGAATGGTTTTTTCATGTTATTTTTTATGTAAAGGTCGTGTAACATGGAAATATGTAGTTGTAATTGTCCTTATGGAATGAACATGGTTTGAATATCATTGATGAACCTCGTTTGAATTGGTCTGATACTTGAGTGACATCAATTAGACAATGATATGTTCGAACACAACATGATAACGTTTGGGTGAATTGAAATTTGAATTTTTATGAATGATGAATATTGAGATGTTGAATTTGAATGACGTAAATGAAGGTTTGGAGTGTATTTGGATTGATTTTGAACGGTATTCGAATGATACTGAAAGTGACAACTTGAACAAAAAATAATCACTTGAATGGAATTAGAATGAATGACTATGTCTTTCCATTTGTATCTTATCTTTTGCATTCCGAGAAACTCTTATGACTAAGGTCTCCAAACTCACTTGAATCAAATTCATGAAAACAAACCAATGCTTAGATTTCTTTAATACCATTTGAATATCCTCTAAACACTTCACTTCATGACCCAGTGAATGAATTCCAACCAACTTGCATATTCAATGAACCAGTCATGAACTCAAGATATGACACAACATTCAATTGAATCAATAATATTCCTGCATGAACCCAGTCAAGAAAACAACCTCTCCATATTAACTTTGCCTAAAATCAAAGCCTTTATTCATATTCGTCTGACTCAATTAATGCTCTCTAGCATCATATTTTGTATTGTGCTTCAACTTTCGGAATTCAAGTCACAAACATGTCCACTTGAAAACGTAAGGCTAAAATCCTTAAGAAATTCTCATGAAGATGATAATTCCTGATGCACAATATAAGGCTTTATAAGAAAGTCCCTTGATAAAAATAAACCCTAATCTCATGATCTTCGATAAAAAACCCGATTGGAACATAATTACTGAAAACCTGGCTTTGATCGCATATAGGAAAATAAACCCTGATAGCCTTGCGACTTGATGAAGAAAGAAATTCTCCATGACCCAGGTCACAACCCTAATTCCACTGCTCGCTGCCTGAATAAGAAATCAGCCTTTATCAGACCAAATACCTTAACCACTACGAAACCCTAATATCGCACAACCACTGAACTTTGAACCTCAAGCACTTTATTGAATGCAGTGCATGCTACGTTAGTGACCTAATGAAATGTATGCAAATGAATGCGAAAGTCTAAGCCAAATAAAAGAAATTAGGAGGGAAAATTTTGGGGTGCAACAAAGTACAATTTCAAAAATCCCATGATAGAAGAGTTGATGAGTCTGATTCCCGAGATTGAGAGTTCTACAGATTTTCAGAGGAAGTATGGGTCAATCGTTTCTCTTATGAAGCTCAGGATGAAAGAGGGTATTCTCTCGACTTTGGTCCAGTTTTATGATTTGATGTATCAATGCTTTAATTTCCCTTATTATCAGTTGATGCCTACATTGGAAGAGTATTCTTATCTACTGGGTTTACTTATTACCGATTGTGTTCCTTTTACTAGTTTGGAGGGGGAGCCAAAACCCCAATGAGATTTCTGCTTTGATCCATTTGGGAATGTCTAAGGTTGAAGCGCACATGACTACCAAAGGAGAGATTAGAGGATTACCCGCTCAGTTCTTGCTTGAGAAAGCTCGCTACTTTGCTTGGATGAAGAGTATGGTTGCTTTTGAGGCCATCTTTGCTCTACTTACTTATGGATTATTCTTATTTTCCAATGTCGACAAGTTTGTGGATATCAATACCATTAGGATCTTTATGATTGGGAATCCAGTCCCTACATTATTGGGTGATGCTTATTACTCTATTCATCTTCAGGATTCTTACCATGAAGGGATGATCATTTGTTACACGCCTTTGTTGTATCATTGGTTTATTTCTCACTTACCTCGGTTTGATGCTTTTTGGGATGTCAAGAAGGAACCTCGTCGGGCTCCAAAGATTATGGCCCTTACTAATTCAGATATTGTTTGGTATCATCATGCTTACCATGATGTGGAGATTGTTGACAGTTGTGGTAGTTTCCCCAATGTACCTCTTCTTGGTACAAAGGGAGGAATTAACTACAACCCCGTTCCTGCACGATGACAACTTGGATATCCGATGAGGGATAAGCCAAATAGTATTCATCTGAGTGGATTCTTCATTAAAGAGGGAGAGGTTGATAAGGAAGATAAAGAGGATATTGCAAAGACTTGACGTCATTTTCATAGGAAGGGTAGGAAGGACTTGGGGCCTTGTTTCTTTGGAGCCTTATCTTCAGTGGGTATAAGCAAGAGCCATCTAGTTGAAGATTCCGTATTACCGTGAAGCACCCATACCTAATATGTTTGTGAAGACCACCCATACCCTATTATATGACGTGGAAGAGCTTCATCTTGCCCTAGTCAGGATGCAGCAGGAAAAGGAGGCTTGGAAGAATAAATATCAAACTTTAGAAGTGTCCTACTGAGCAGACTTAAAGGAGAAAGATGATCTGATTGAGATTCTAAAGAGTCATGCTGTAGAGATGATAGAGAGGCAAGAGGATTTATTTTTCTCTAAAGCTCAGTCAGGACCTAGTTGTTCACTTAGCAACTCCAGTGATTGGAAAAAGGTCGCCAACAGGTACGCCGAAGATAACAAGCGGCTGAAGGCTCAGATTGCAAGACTCACAGGGAAGCGCCAGTGTGTGGAGTGATCTTCATCAGCTTTTCTTTCTTAGGATCTTAGATTTTTATCTTATCTTGTACTTGGGATTATTGAAACTTGTACTAAAAGTTGTAGTCCATTTTGAAGTTATTATTATGAGATTTTCAGTATTTCAAATGTGTTAGTACTTTAATATTTGCAAATTGTCTATAAATATTCGAGTTCTCTGAAATATTAATAATAAAATAAATCATGCGCATTGCATATCATACATCATATTATACATACTTCTTGCATTTTTGTTCATATCCAGGTGTCATACTGAGCTTATTTACTTCATATAGCAACCTGTCTCATCAGTATAATACAAGGGCCAATTTCAGAAGGAAGATGGATAATCTTGAACAAGAGAATCAAAAGCTGCACAAAGAAGTTTCTGCTCTGAAGGCCGGTATGGCCAATCTCACTGCTTTGATGGAATCGTTAGTGGCTGCTCAGAATCAACCACCATTTGCTCAGCCTCAACAAACAACAGTTACTTCTGAAGCTTTAACAGTTCCTGCTTCTGCTACTCCAGTCACTGTTATTCAAAATCGTATGCCTCCAGGTTATCCATGGGAAATGTCAGTGAACTTTATGCCATAAGGTTATAATCAAGATGCTCAAGTTGCTCCACTTGCTCAAGATGATATTTACTATGCTGCATCTCCTTCGGTGAATGTTGTACCATTTGCTAATGACGAAGTTTATCGTCTTATTCCTCCACCAAGTGAAATCTAGGTTTCTATGACCGAATGGACGATTTTCAGGATCAGTTTGATAAGATGCAGAGTTGAAGGCCCTTAGAGGAAAAAAAACTGTTTGGACAGAATGTGAATGATCTGTGTTTAGTTCCAAATGTACCCGAATTTGAGAAGTACAAGGGAAACACTTTCCATCGTGCTCACCTAGTGATGTATGTGAGGAAAATGTCTACTCATACTAATGATCAATGAATGTTGATTCACTTCTTTCAAGACAGACTTTCTATCGTGCTCACCTAGTGATGTATGTGAGGAGAATGTCTACTCATACTAATGATTGTTGATTCACTTCTTTCAAGACAGTTTGACTGGTGGAAGATCTTCAAAATTAAGTACTTTTAAAAAAAAAGTTAAATTTATATATTCAAATTTTAATGATATTATAGGAATTTCGCTAGATACCTTTTTTGTGCAAAAGTGGATTAAGAGTAAAATATAGAAATCTATATAGACTGACATTATTGAGACGTGTCAACAAAATCAACCGTAATTGATGCATAATTAGTGTGATGGTCAACACCTCAGTAATTTTGGACGGTTTAATCCTTTCATCCAGGAATCAACGTCCTATATTTTCTGAATAAAACAAATATATTAATTTAAATAAATAACACCATATCATGTATAGAGTGCATGATAATAAGTAAAACCCTCAATCTAACCGTATATCAAAATAACCCATACAATCTAAACCGTTGGATTTAACCAGATTGAAAAAATGTTTCTATAAATTCAGAATAACACGAGTTTCATTATGATTGGGTACTGACTTGAGTTTTCTTCCCTATAACCAGAAGAAGTAAGATTAAAGACGATAAGAGAAAGAGAGAGAGTAAAGAAAAAAATTGCCAGAGTTAGGGTTTTGAATTCGACTCACTGAGTCTTCTATATAGTGTTCCGTTTTTTTTTTTTTTTTTATAGAAATTTTCGCCGAATTTAACAACTCTCACTCCGATCTTCTAGATTTTGTTTAGTATCGTTAAGGATCGGATTTTCCGGCGAGAATTTTGGGGGTTTTGATGATTCTTTGAGTGCGTTGAGATACGGGGTTTCTATTTTATTGATAAAAAATAAATAATTATTTTAAAATATTTTAAATATATTCGGTGGGATTGGATAATTTTTATTTTATTTTTTGGTTAATTTCTTTGAGTATTGGATTTTGTTGCCATTCAATTTTGGGTAATGAGGCAGTAAATCCAATTCCAATCAAATCAAGCTCTTCAATTTGCCTATAATTTTGTTGTCCTTTGATAACTGTTTTAGAATTTAATTTTTAATTATAATTGATTGATTGATTGATTTTCAATCTTTTATCAGTTAGTTATAATGGGTTTTTTTGGCTGAATTTATTTATTTATATAATTTTTTTTGGTTGAAGAATGGATCAATTTTTCTGATATAGCGGTCACTGAAACAGGCAGAACCACTTGCCATTCCGTGTCTCAATTTATTCGGCCTCACTGAGAGCTTCTTCAATCATTGCTGTAACTATGGCTATGTCTTTGACACGTTTGTCTAGGTGGTTATGGGGTGGTAGTAAGGAAAAGAAGCCTGTTGTTGATGGCAATTCATCTCCTGAGTGGAGTTTTTCATTGAAAGAGAGTGAGTCTTTGAAGTTCCCTGTGAAGGGAATGAATCAAAGGAGGGTTAAAAAGAAGTGGCGGAGTAGGGAAGAGAGGAGAGTTGATAGAGAGTGTGATGTTGTTTTGGTTTCGTCTGATGGTGGTGGTGGTTGTTTATCAGGCTCTGAATCTGATGACTCAGATTGGTCTATTGGGTGGTTAGAGCCTCATGGTTCTGATTTTCAGAGTGATGATGAGTCTGATAGTAGTTTTGCTGTTTTGGTTCCTTGTTATAAACCTGGCTGCAAGGAAGTGGAGGGATCAAATAATCATCTTTTGACTGCTATCCAGAATCTGCCAAATGAGTTTTCTTCTGGTATGATTCAGAACTTGCTATTGAAATTTGTAATTTGTCTGCAATTAGTGTCTATGTCATGTTTCTGTGTCCGTGATTCATAGATTAAATAATACACATTCTTTGTTCACATGCTTTTATAATCTCTAATTGTTTAGATATGTTTGGACTTGATTAATGATTTTGATTCCTGATGAAGAGATGTTTGTGTCATTATCATCATGGTTATTGTGTTGCTGATTTTGGTATATTGGCAAATAATTTAACTCTTAGTGCAATGGTGATTAGGCCTTTTGGCTGGCTAGATACAAAAGCACATTACATGACAAATGCTTCTGCTTTTTTTGTATTCTTAGAATTACCTTCTTATGGGTCAATCTACTAGGTTGTTGTTTTATGTTTTTTTCTTATATTTTAATGTTTGGTGTGTGTAACTGTGTATGAAACTGTGGTTACTATAGACAGAGGCATGATCTTTTATTTTCTGAGTGCTTTCATGTCTCTTTTCAAAGATACTTATTTTATCTCTTGTTTTTGGTTGCTTACACTGTGTTGAGTACTGTTGAATTCAGGACTACTATGGTAATATGTTAACTTGACATTTTAAACAGAACAACCTTTTATGTCTTTTCTAATCTTAGAACTGTTTTTTTCATGCTTATGGAAAATGGGTTTTTGTTTTTTAACTTTATGAACGTTTGTGTCATCCTAACTTGTTTTTTGGATTACTGATTGAATTTGCAGCTGGTAACAATTACATGGAACAATGGTTGGCTTCACTTCAGAAAATTTGAAGTATAGATAACCACTTCCCGTGTGTTTGTAAACATCGATTTCGATTAATGGTTGCGCCGGGGAAGAATTCCTACTGCATTTTCAAACACACACAGCTTCATCTTTTATAACTAAGGACCTTTCTGACCACCTTCTTGAAGTAAAGGAGGCAAAAATAATTCATTATGCATTCAATGTAATTTTTTGTACATAGAATCCATTTCTCTTATGGTAATAGCTCAATTTGCAATGCAAAATTTGGAGCTAGAACAACCTAACGATTGTGATCAAACAATATTTAGTCCTTTATGTTTTTCTTTATAATATGGTAGTTCTCCACTCCAATTTTCTTTCTATACACTTAATTTTTGTGGTACCTAACTATCATACACATGATTTTTTTAGTGAAGTGAAAATAAAGAAATGTTACTTGATAGGGATTAAATTCTTATTTATGGTTTCAAAATTTTGAAAAATACAAATATTTTTCATCCTTGAGTTACAGTGTCTCTTCGTGTGTTTTTTTCCTTCACATTTTCTTGTGGAACGTGACGAATGTGTAGATGAAAGCATTGGAGAAACTCGAATATTGGTTAGCTTATTGTATAAGTTTTAATTTGGGAATTGGGAGTAGTTGAGTTTTAAGAACATGAGAAATAAACTCCTTAAAACATTTATGTTTTGCATTTTTATTATAACATTAACAAAATGTCACGAATGTATTGTTAGTTGAAGTAGTTGAAGGCCTAGAACAAGTTTTGAGAGACATTGTCTTTTAAGAAGAATGTTTTCTCTTGAAGCTACATTGGCACTCATAGACTATGGAAACTTCGGAGGAGAAGGAGACTGCTCTCTCAAAAGTTTAGGAAATTTTGGAGAAGAAAAACAGGTATGGGGAAAAGGTCCAAACTAGTTTGACAGAGGCTTACAATATTATGAAGGCTTCGGAAACTAATAAGGCGTTCTTGCCCTTGGAGACTCACTCTTAACTGTGGTGGATGTTAGTTACACTTGTCTCAATCAATCTTTTGAGAATTTCTTGTCACAAGTTGAGATTTTTCACTTGGAGATTACAATATCTAGGGAGAGTATCCATATTGAATAGAAGATCGTGGTCTAGAAGTTAGTTTCCATTGACAGCAAGCATGCATCTTAGTTTTCCAAAGAGGGGTCTATATTGCGGAACCTTGATTACAAGTGATATGCTTTTAACAATGACATCAATTTTTGATGATGACAACTAATATTTTATGACAAGTCAAACATAAGCGGTAAAGCGAATAAAAATGCAAACCTAAGTATTAGGGTTTGATGGACTTGACTATTCGACGATGACAATTAAATGGAATGTAACTAAAATCTCAAGCTACTCAAGCAAGTGTCTACAAAAGAGAAAGCATCTAACAAAGTCTTGGAGTGCTTAGATCCTCCTAAATTAACAGTGAGTGAACCTATTACAAAATATAAGGACTTTATCGTAAAAGCGCATGGCTAAAACGCATATATACTAAAATATATTTTCAAATTGTTTTTACCAAAGAAAATATCTTCAAAAACATCTTGAAGTTCTTCTAGATGAATTAAGAGTTGTCAAAATAACTATAGAAATTTTTTTGACTTATCTAATCGATTAACACTTTTGTCAAATCAATTAACTCCGTTCAAAATTGAGTCCCAAGCGATTAGGACATTACCTTAATGAGGTGCAACGGCTAGATATTTTTTCATTATTTTTTTAAACACAACGATTATATTTCAAACTTCCAATCGATTGTAAAAAAGTGCCAATCGATTAGATTGTCATAAAATGCATTTATTTGAAATTCCTTTTTGAGACAATCTTTAGTCTATAAATAGAGGTCTCTTTCCTCATTTCATTTCATCTAGAGTTGTATTTTGACACAACTCACTCTTTCTCTATAAATATTTTGTTTACTTTCTCTCACTAAAATTATAGTCGAAGTGCTTATGCGAGAAAATACTTTTGTGAGTGAGAATAAAATATAATTCTAAAAGGGTAGAATTGTAAATTTACTAAAAGAATATTTTGTATACACCTTGGTTGAATATTATTCATTTAAGAATTTTATTTGGGTTAGAAGCTAAACCCATTAAAAGCTTTGGTTTGGGGATTGTATGGTCAAACCCTAATTTAGGTTTGAGATTTGCCCATATTAAAATATCACAGGTTCTTGGTCAGCCCAATATAAAACCAAGATATGGTTAAAGCTTAGCTCATGATAAAAGCCTGGAGAAGGTTCAAGATTAATCCGATTTTAAAATATCATAGGTTATTGGTCAGCCTGTATAAAATTAATGTTTAAGGTTTGTGAGCTTAGCCCGTGATAAAATCTTACAAGATTTAAGAAGTTTGAAGACTAATCGCTCCAAGGTTCTTGTTTGTGGAGAGAAGACTAACTGATTCAATCTACCAGATAGAAATGAGACTAATCGTTTCGATATGATGTTTGTAAGAGAAGACTCAAATTGCCATATTCTTAAGTCTTGTATTATTTGGTTGGAGGTCAACTATCTTTCCTTGTATAAGGGGATTCAAGAGTATTTCCTACTAAAAGCTCTCAAAGTTTATTGGATACTTTCAAGACCAGTTCTTGGAGAGATGAGTATGTTATTTTGTTTTGACCGAACCTCTATAATTTTCGATGTTCTTATTTTCCTTTCTGTTATTTATTTTATGCAATTTAATTTTCTGCTGCTAAGTATTCAAAAAGTCTTAAAACTCTGATTTTACTCCGCAAACTTTTTCAAAACCAAGTTTTTCTAAACTAAAGTTTTTCAAAACCAAGTTTTACTCCCCTCTCTTATGTGTGAAGTCTCAAGTCCAACAAGTGGCATCAGAGTCTAACTCCTATTTAAGGACTAATCGTCTGATGAGGAAGATGGTTTATAATCTTTCTTCAAAACATAAATCATGATCTGTGGGAAATTATAGTCAATGGTTCGGTTTACCCTACTCATCCAGTAAATAATGAAGTAGTGGATAAACCTTATTCTCTCTGGACCAAATAGGAAAAGAGAAAGATAACGATAGTTCTTAAAACAAAGAACTTTATAATAATGTCTCTAGATGATAGGGAACTTTTTTATGTTCACAATTGTAAAATCATCAAGGAAATGTTGGATGCTCTTGAAATGATATATGGAGTTTCTCCAAGTATCGAACAAGAAAAAAATGAAAACACAAGGCAAAGAATATACCAATCATGGATTTTTTTCTAAAGTTAGAAATATTAGAAATTTTGTTGAAAATTGTATCACTAACAAATATCTAAAAATTAAGAATTGAAATTTAATCAAACTCTTAAATTAAATTATAGGAGTCTTCGTGAGTTTAAGGAAAAATCAAGAAAGAAGGAAATTGTAGAAAAGTTAAACGATCCAGTTCAATTACTTAAATATGGAGGAATCCAAACAGAATAATCATCATCCTAATCATACTCCTATCATATAACTTCTTTGCAATTCTTCGAAAGAACATATTCAATAGTTGAACGATCCTTGAAAAATTCAACATTAAATGAATGACCCTCTTGTTCAAGGAATAACAAAGAAGATGAAGAAGTTTCTTCAATACTTGAACAAAGAAGAGGAAGAGAGACATCAACCCCAACGATAGATATGAAAGAATCCTCTTCCAACGAAGAAGATAAAATTTACTTAAAGGCATCTAACAAGGGATATACTATTCAAGGTATCAAACCATCTTACGCTCAATTTTTTAAAATGAGTAGTCAATTAGAGGAAGAGAATGTTAAACTTAAAGAGTGTATCCTAGGTCTTAATGGATCTTTGAGATATCTTAAGAAAATCAACAACTCTTTCAAAATAGAGATAATTAAACTTAAAAATTCGAAATAAGAATGTAAGTAGTGTGACTCTCTTATAAAATAAGTAATTGATCTATGTGAATCCCTAGGAAAATTTACCTAAGGGAAAAATAAGTTTAACCTAATTTTATCTAGTCAAAGACCCTCCATAAATAAAAATAGTTAAGGATTTAAAAAGGAAAGAAAGACTAGAAAATATATAGATCATAAAGGAAAAAAGTGTCCAGTATATAAGTTCACACACTGTAAAAAAACATGTCACTTATAACCTTTTTATTTTGATAAATTGAAAAGATTAAAAGGTAACAATCTTAGATCTTTTGTATCTAAAGCACTCAGGCCCAAAAAGATATGGGAACCAAATGTGAAACCTTAGTGTTTTGCAGGTTTGCTTTGTAGCTTGGAATTTCGACAATTATAATAAAGTTGTACAAAGAAATAGTATACTTTCAAAGTATACAATATTTATGAAGTCTCAGATCCGTAGATGAATGATAAAATTTCAACCATTGTGATCTAAGCAAAGTATATGAGAATATCTCAAAGTTTATAATCCTTAGTGACCAGTTTAATGAATATGTCTATAACAGACTTATTCGTTTTGTGTCTATTACTAACTCTTGTTATACGATGACAATATATCTAGAGGGGGGGGGGGGGGGGGGGTTGAATAGATACTCCTTTAAAAAATAATCCAGAAAACTTATGGTTTTGAAAAAGTTGTTTTATCAAAGAGTAACATGGAAGATTTTTCAAAATGTCATCTATACGAATGTTATTAGAAACTTGGATATGCAAATTTAAAAACGAATTCAATATGGAATAAGGATGACACTTAAATTAATATGATTGAATTACTTTACAACTTATTTAACATTTATTGCAAGTTACTAGTAAAACCATTTCCAATGACAATATTAAAGGAACAAGTTGAATCAATTTATCAAACACTTGGTGTGCAAGTGAATTTTCAGAATTTTTCTTTGAATTGTGTTGATAAACAAAACCACTTATAATCAAAAGTGATTATAAGCTATTTCAACACTTGATTTAGAATAAAAAATAGTTTGGAAAATTTCTTACTATTCAATTGATAATGCAATACTATTTGATAAATTGATTGATGAAAATAAAAGCAAGTAAAAGCAAAAAAGAAAGAAATACAAGGAATTTGTCTTCACAGTTCCCCACTGTCGTCCTCGCGTATGGATTCGCCTGCGCCTAATTCCAATGGAATTTAGATAATTCTTAATATGCAAAAAGTGATACAAGAGAAATGTTCAAGAGCAACTCCACAAACCATAATGCTTGTTGTTGATTCAACCCCTTCTCTTCTCTTGATCTTGAGAAAGACCAAGATACAATAGGTGCAAATTGACTATCTGGATCTTTCTACTCTTTTACATTCTTTATCTCTAAAGCTTCCGTGCACCGTCAATTTCAAACTATTGCAACACAAGACTTCAATTGTAATCCACCATTCTTTCGCTACTTCCTTTGCGTTCTTTATCTTCAAAGGATCCATTGCGTTCTTTATTTCCAAAGGACTTCACTTGGCCACAATTACCTCTTGAATGTCTTACACGAAAACCCCCAAATCAACCAATGATCTTGGAGGATAAACCCGCAGTTTTTCTCAGATGAAAACCCCTACAAAGCTCAACCGAATACTCAATTGGACACTATCAATCATCGTCTTGGTGGCACTCCAATGGAACATCATCACAATGTAACGCCAGTGTCTATGCATAGGTTGGAGGTTGAAGATGAAGAGAAATGTAGGCTAATTTTATGGTATCACCAAGTTATGAATGATGCATGATTGAGTATTTATAGTTTTGGAACTTTTAGGGCAAAAAGGACAAATTTAGAATTAAAAAGATTTGAAAAAATTGACCAAATAATCAGTATGTGTCGACCTATATATCGTATGTATCGACACATACTTAATTTTTATGTTGTATGTGTCGACCTGTATAGGTCTATATGTCGACATGACTGAAACATAATCTACATGCTTTAAAACGCTAGAAAATGTGCCAACTTGAAAAATGAATGTGTCGACACATAAATAATAATTTTTGCAATTTCAGAAGTGCTTCAATATATGTCGACCTATGCAATGTATGTGTCGATCTAAGAATTACAGAGGCTACAAACTTCAAAAATGAGTTACATGTGTCGACCTGAAAAGCAGATGTGTCAACACATGTAGTAGAAAATTATACAAAAACTTGTTTTTAATGACTTGGATCAATTCCAAACTGCTAATAATTCCTAAGACCTCTAATGCAGAGGAGTGCCACAAGACATAAGGATACCATCCAATATGCAAAAGTGGTAGCTTTTTCCAGTTTTGACATCATACAAAACATTTGATGCCGAAGTTGTACTCACATACTCCCCCTTTTCGATGATGGAAAAACTTGGGATGATGCATTTCTTGTATTAGAAGTCTGCCCTTGATTTTGTGCTTCCCTAATTCGACTCACATATGCTTCTCCGCCTTTGACAATATCAAAAATAAAGATAACAAACCGTGAGAAGTATCACAGTTCCATAACAATACTAATATATCACTCAGAGACTATGATGCAAAATTTTAAATAATGGACAAACAACATTACAACAAATGTAATGCATATAAAATAAACAAGCAGGAAATAACAATATTATCAAGTTGTTTTATAGCGTCACAATCACATAACGCTTCATAGTGGGACTCCCGATGCCACACACGCATGTGCCTAGCATATCAACAAGAATATGTCGCTACTAAAACCATAATGAAGATCTTTTTCATGCCATTTAACCAAGACAACAAGAAGTAAATACTGCAAAACTCATGCATACAAATAACTCAAGTATAAGTGCGAGAAATAAAGAATAAACAAACGTGCATGCTTGCATAATAAGAACAAAGTTGTATAAATGTGAAAGAATTAATACATGAAGTCATTATAAGCGCATGGATCAAGAACTCACACTGGTTTTCAATCATAAATTTTTGGAAATGAATATTCATGATTTTCATCATTTGAGAAAATGTCAAGAATTTTTGGAAGTAAACTAGTAACATGCATTAAGGAAAATCTTACTTTCAAGGAGAAATTGAAATGACATTACCTCACTCTTGATGAAATAGAAGTTGCACTCACATGATGTAAAATACTCAAATACAAAGTTAGAATGATAATATAAAGTGCAAGCAACAAAATAGAATTAAGCAACATTGGAGATATCAATTATCCCCAATTCCACGTGTATATTTATAAAAGGTTCAGTTGCGAGTGGTTTTGTGAAAATATCGGAAAGTTGATTTTTTTTCTATCAACATGATCAAACACAACATCCCCTTTTTCAACATGATCACAAAGGAAGTGGTGATGTATCTCAATATATTTGGTGCGTGAATGTTGTATATAATTTTTGGTTATATTAATGACACTAGTGTTGTCACACATGATAAGAATACGCGAAAGTTTAATATCA
Organism: Vicia faba; assembly: GCA_948472305.1. Lineage (NCBI taxonomy): Eukaryota > Viridiplantae > Streptophyta > Magnoliopsida > Fabales > Fabaceae > Vicia > Vicia faba. The sequence continues at coordinate 1,474,279,130 of OX451735.1, read as the reverse complement.
AAATCAAGTATTTATTGTTTAAGCCACCAGATTTGTGCACAACAACTACCGTCTACCACATATTCTGTCTCAGCGGTTAACAAAGCAATGGAAACTTGATTTTTACTATGCCAACTTACCAAGGATTTTGAAAATATGTGACAAGTTCCACTAGTACTTTTCCTATCCAATTTACAACCAGAAAAATCAGAATCAGAATAACCAACAAAGCTACAATCATTTCCCTTGAAATACCAAAGCCCAAACTTAGATGTACCAATAAGGTATCTAAGAATGTGCTTAACCGCTTTTAAATGGGATTCCTTAGGAACAAATTGATATCATGCACACATACAAACGCTAAACATAATATTGGGCCTACATGCAGTAAGATAAAAAAGATATCTAATCATGCCTTTATACCTTTTTACCTCAACATCCTTTCCCTTTTAATCACTATCCAAGTTACCATTTCTTGCCATAGGTGTGTCAATTTCCTTTGTACCGTCCATACCGAATCTTTTGAGCAATTCGAGACAATACTTGGTTTTACATACGAATGTACCTTAATTAAGTTTCTTAATTTGTAGCCCAAGAAAGTAGTTTAACTCTTCCATTAGACTCATTTTAAACTCTCCATGCATAATCTTAGAGAACTCCTTGACAAAATGTATATTAGTAGATCCAAAAATGATATCATCAAAATAGATTTGAACTAGTAAAATATGCTTTCCTTGACGTTTAATAAAGAGTGTGGTGTCTACATTCCCTCTAGAGTATCCTTTCTCTAGCAAAAACTTACTAAGTCAGTCATACCATTCCCTAGGGGACTTGTTTAAGACCATATAATGAACGTTTTAGCTTGAACACATGATCAGGAAACTCATAATTTTCAAAACTGGGAGGTTGACAAACATACACCTCTTCACTTATGTATCCGTTAAGGAACTCACTTTTTACACCCATTTGATATAATTTGAAGTTCTTAGAGCATGTGTGATACAGTGGGAGAACTGACTTGGGTGTTTTGCGTGTTATCGCAAATGTTGCGGTTAGCAAGAGTCGCCACCGACTTTTCTTTTATCCAAAAGGAAAGGCTGAAAAGAACAGGAAAGACCTTTGAGATTATTTCTGAGTTTGGGGGGTAGATTATGAAAAGGGAAGGTGTTAGTACCCTTTTCATCTGTAGTTATCTACGGGCTCTTAGTTTCTTGCTAGATCACTTGCTTTGTTTGAAAATGTGCTTTATGTGGTTTTTAAAAGTATTTTGAAAAGGCGTCATCGTTTAGGAAAACTTTGTAATAGTTCTCATTCGTAAGAACGTATACAAAGTGTTGATCTTTTGAAAATATTTTATGTTTGGAAAATGTTTTGAAAGTGTTGGCGTTTGTTTTGAAAATGAGCAAGGATGTTTGTTTTGAAAATGAGCAAGCAACTAGGAACAATCTACCTACTCAAAAGTCTTTGTTCATTTCTTCCTTTCCTTTGATATTGCCATCTTACTGTTGATTTGGTAAGAAGCCTTATCTTTGGATGTAACAGGACGGGCGTGGGTCATCGTATAGTCATGATAGCAATGTTGTGATATATCTTAGCATTTCTATTTGAGGGACTAAGATCATTTGTAAGGCAACATTCGTAGCGTCATCGAGGGACTATGATCTTGTATTTGTGATTGTTTTTGCTAAGATATCTCACATGCATAACATGACCATTTTCATAAGGCAACAAGTGGAATTACCCTAAGGGTGCATGTGTGAAAGTGTGTTTGATTTGCATGCATTTTGTCTTGATTAGAGTTGTCTAAGCATTGGTTTTTATATTGCCATACACACCTAATTACTAGCATTTGTATAAAAGCAATAAAAAGTGCAAAAAATAAATCCTACACTATTGCAACCATATTGAAGTGCATAGAAATATAAAGGCAAAAATAAGATAAAAAGAATAAAAAAGAGCTCATTAGATTGAGGGGGGGGGGGGGGGGGGAGCAACCTTAGATTCTGCTTCTGTTGGCCCCCTTCGATTGGGAGTTAGCATCTAGAAAGTCATGGCCTTCGATTCTAGCTTTCTGGGGCTTGGAAGTCAGCATGAGCATGCGTTATGGCTGGGCCTGGAAGTTAACATTGGAGCCCAAGGCTTCGTTTTATATTCCTTTCCCCCTGTCTCTTTCGTTTGAGACATAAAATGGCAACATGGCCTAAGACCATGTTAGCCTTTGTCTTAGGGACAAACCAAATATTAAAGTATACTTAATAAACTCAAGCAACAAGGAACAAAAAGATTATCCAGAAAAATAGATTCAAAGGGTGTAAACGAAAGGGAGGAAAAATATTATATACATACTATGATTGAAATGAAGGATGCAAGGATAAGATTAATTTACCTAGCTTCAGCCTTGAATGGGTGTGGGACCTTGAGTGGAGGCCCTGGTTGCTGGATTCGAAAGAGGGGGCCTGGAACAAAGCCTTGGATGCTGAATTCGAAGGAGGAAGAAAGCAAGTGTGATGCTTCTTTCCACTGGATTCGAAAGAGACTGAAGGGTGGTTGTTCTTAAGAATCAAAGGAGGTGACAATAAGATAATGGGTTTTTGATTTCACAAGTGTTGAAGTGTTTGAGAATTTTATGGTGCGTGAGAATTTTGAAGATACGTTCCCCTCCTATTCTTCCTCCCTTTCTATGTGCAAATGAACTCTCTATTTATAGAGGAAAATTTTGAAATGTTTGGGAGTAAAAATAATAAAATAAAGGCTCAGCTGGAAAGTAAGCACCCACTTGTGCCATGATAGCAAGATGGATGGTTCAGATGGATTGTTTCCTTCTGAAGGAAAACAGGCGCAAGGCTTAAGAAAACTTTTTCTAAAAAGTAGTATTATACTATTAAGGGCAAGTGGTCTTGGACAGCAAATGGGTAAAATCCTATTTCAACTTGCATAGATAATTAAATATAGATTGAGTCATAGGTTGGAGGCCTATGTAGCCTGACCTATGGACAACTTGACCCTTTGAATTTAATCCTTCATTTTTCCATAACCTTCGACAGACTCAACAAAGCGGCATTCGTTTCCACCAGTTGTGTGTCCTTCGAATGGACCAACTGCGTGTTCTTCAAATGGCCCTTTTCAGCTGAATATGCCATTTTGAGTCTTCTTGCTTTTGATCACTTAGGCCCAAACCTTCCACCAAACTCCAAAGTAAGTAAAAATAATTATTCCCCAACTATGGCAAGTCCTTCGAATGGGCCACCAAGTTGTGTGTCATAATTCAACACTATGGCGTATAGAAGGGTTTTGCAGATGGATTCAAAGGTGATATGAAGGTGCAGCAAACATGAATATGAAATCGAAAGTCACAGGAAGGTAGACATACATCCAATCGAAAACTTGTGAATCCAAGGCAAATAGGTGAGGGGCCAATGGTGCAATTGAATGACACTTTTCAGAAGGTTATTGCCTTCTGAATTGAAGGAAGCTTTCGGAAGATTATTGACTTTCTGAATCGAAGAAAACCAAAAGGAGGCCTTTACTTCCTGAATCGAAGAACACTGATTCAAAAGGGAAACAAAACTCAATCGAAGTTTGTATGAAGATCATTTCCTTCTGAATCGAAGGAAGCTTTAAGGAAGTCCTCAGCAGATAATTTCCTTCTGAATCGAAGGAAGCTTCAATACCTAACTGAAATATGTAATCCAAGTTGCATGAAGCCCTGGCTAAACTGAAGCTTGCATGCATGCATGGCAAGAGATGAATGCCCAAACGAAGACTTGCATGCAGGCATGCAGGAGGTGAATGCCCAAATGAAGGCTTGTATGTAGGCACTTGTGTCTAAACGAAAGGTTTGCCTTACAGAGGGCACATGTGGCCAGAAGGTCATGGTTTTTAAAGCAAAGCACACATGCATCATGCTTGGTGAGTCGAAGGGTTGGAGCAAGTGTTTTATACAGGGTTGAACAGTTTTGAACTTCTGTCGAAGGGTTTAGCTTATTGGTTGAAGCAAGCTGCTCGAAGGAAACACATTGCCTCAGTCAAAACTTGGATCGAAGAAAGGATATTGCCCAATTGAAGCTTGTATCGAAAGAAGGCTACTTCCCGATCGAAGGATGCAAGCCAAGCTTGCATTGAAAGAGGACAAAAATCCAATCGAAAGAGCTGAATCGAAGAACACTTGTTTTTCTCCAAATTTGTCAAAATATTATTTTTATCTGTTTTCTCCCTTTTTGACAGTTTCCTTTTAATTTTGATACTGGAAAATCCCAATGTACTTGTGCAAGCTTAAATCCTAAGAATCTTTGTGAGAAAACCCTTGAGAATTGAGAGGGTAAATTTTGGGGTACAACAACATGCATAAGCTAATAAAATGCGTATAGCTTCAAGTCGAGAAACCAGAGCATAAGTATCCTCATAATCAATGCCTTCCTCTTGTTTATACACTTGAGCCACAAGACAGACCTTATTTCTTGTTATCACACCATGTTCATCAAGCTTATTCCTAAATACCCATCGAGTGCCTAAAATTTGATGATTTTATAGACGAGGAACAAGGTCTTAAACGTCATTTCTTTCAAATTGATTCAATTCTTCTTGCATGGCCATAAGATAATGCTCATCAAGTAAGGAATCCTTAGTGTTTTTAGGTTCAACTTGTGATACATATGCATGATGATAACAAAAATTACTTATCTTAGAGTAAGTTGTTACCCCTTTGGTGATATCACCAATAATGTTGTCGATTGGATGGTCCTTAGAGGTTCTCCACTCTAATCGAAGACCATCATATTTTCCATGACTTTCATTATCTTTCTTTTCTTGGTTGTTATATTCTTCCTTCTCAATTTCCACCGTTTCAAGTTGATCAACTCTTTCATTCGTGTCTTTGAGTATGTCTTCCATAGATGCACCTACACCATGAAAATAACTACCTTACCCAACACTATTTGGGGAAGTATCATCAAAAGTAATATGAACCGACTCTTCAATAATAAGTAATCTTTTGTTATAAACTTTATATGCTTTACTAGATTGAGAGTATCCAATAAAAAAACCTTCATCGACTATGGCGTCAAATTTTCGAAGATTATCTTTTCCATTATTTAAAATAAAACATTTACATCCAAAGACATGAAAATGAGATAAATTTGGTTTTCTACCTTTTAAAAGTTCATAGGGAGTTTTGTCAAGTATGGGACGAATAAGTATCCTATTCAAGACATAACATGTCGGGCTAATAGCATCATTCCAAAAATATTTTGGTAGACCACAATCATTGAGCATTGTTCTTGCCAACTCTGCTAAAATAAGATTTTTATGCTCCACAACACCATTTTGTTGTGGAGTTCTGGGAGCTGAAAAGTTATGTTCAGTTCCAAATTTATCAAAATATTCTTCAAAGAGGTGGTTTTCAAATTCACCTCCATGATCACTTCGAATGACAACTATTTTTGAATTTAATTTATTTTGATCTAACTTGGAAAAACACGTGAAAGTCGAGAATGACTCATCTTTGCTACGTAAGAAAATAGTCCAACCATATACTGAGTAATCATCTACAATCATAAGACCATAGTGATTACCACCTATGCTTTTAGTTTGTGAGGGACCAAATAGATCCCTGTGAAGGAGCTCAATTGGTTTAAATATTAAAACAATATTTTTAGATTTAAAAGAGATCCTTGTTTGCTTACCCTTTTGACATACATCACATAAATGATCTTTTGAAAAGTTCATTTTTGGTAGGCCAATTACTAAATATTTTGCAATAATTTTTTAAGTACATCAAAATTGACATGAGCCAAATGTCTATGCCATAGCCAAGAGTCTTCACTCAAGGTAACAAGACATTGGGCACTATTCAAGGAAATTTATCTTAAGTCAAGCATATAGATGTTACTAACCCTCACACTCTTAAACATACAATATTTCTTTTAATTATGTTCCATTATTGAACAATCTTTGGAAAAAGTTACCTTATACTCATTATCGCATAATTGACTAATACTAAGAAGACTATGTCTAAGGTCTTCAACTAACATAACATTTGAGATAGTAATAGTTAAGGGATTAACTATACTACCTTTTTCGAGTATTTCACCTTTGTTGTTATCACCATAGGATAAATAACCTTTCTTTTTCACCATAAAGTTGGAAAATAGAGAAATGTCTCCCGTCATGTATCTTGAACATCCACTATCGAGAATCTATTTTCCCGTCATAGCTTTAAGATACTCAACCAACAAAAATCAAACGAATGTCATAGGTACTTGTTGTACCCCAAAATTTGCCCTCCCATTCTCTCAACATTTTTCTCATCACAAGACCCTTGGAGCTCAAGGTCCAGTTAGGGTGTCCTCTGCTCAAGACTTCTCTTTGCACTGTTGACCCAAATTAGGGTTTGTGTTTGCACAAAGATATTTTGACCTAAAATGCCTAATATGACTTTCATGCTTCATGTTGGACTCCCAAGTTTATCCATACCAAGTTTCAAGTCTTGATTCCAAATTTTGCCCAGTCAATTGGACAGTTGACCTAGAAATCAGCTGTATTGGGGAAAAAGTCAACTGTGGCCAATTGACAGTCAAACCTCATAAAAATTGACCCACATCAACATTATGAACTCATATGGATCATTTGATCAAGGTTGGATCACAATTCCACAAGAAATTTGGTCAGATCACCAAAAGGGCAAAATAGTCATTTTTAGGGTTTTGACTGCACAAAGGCAATTTTTGACTGTTTGACCTAGCCAATGGCCAACCAAACTCACATATGGACTCAATGACCCCATGGAATTGTCTTGACATACTCAACAAGTTCAAAAGATCCCAAATGCACAAGATTGACAGTTGAATTTCCCAGTCAATTGATCAATTTTGACTGTATACTGAAAAGTCAAACTTTGACTTTTTGGTCAAAATCAAGTGTCAAGATTCATTTTTTATCAAAACATGCCAAATCATGAAACTTGTTCATCAAGAAATCAAGAATTGCAAATTAGGGTTTGAAATGAAGATTTTTCATAACTTAGAATTTTTCTAAGTTATGAAAAAACCCTAATTTTTTCCTAACTTTGCCCCACTTTCTCACCAAGATTCATTTGGATTCAAGCAAAAGTCAAAACATGAAAGTTGTAGTCCATTGAAAAATCAACAACTTTGATTCATAAAGTTTCCTCAAAAGAAGGTTGTAGCTCAAGTTACAATTTTTGGAACAAGGGTACCAAACCATTCTTAACTTAGAGAAATTTGACCTATTTTAGGCAAGGTTTTTACCTAACTTCAAGACCACTTTTCACATACTTCCACTTGGAATTTCAATTTGCATTACAAATATGGATTGTAGTACACATTCCAAGCTTTCCAAAATGTCTAAGAACTCATCAAACAACCTCATGGTTAGGGAGAATCGAATTTGGCAAGTTGGGAAAAACTCACTTTGTTTAAGGCCAAGTTTCATGTTCATACACTTAAGAAATTTTGAACTCAGCTTGCATTCCTTGATTACAGGTCCTATATCCCATTTTAACTCATAAATTTAATGCTAACTCATTGTGCCAAGGCCTTACTTTGTGTGTTCAAGCATTGTATGCAAGACTAAGCCATAAATAGAAAAAGCATAATGTCCATTTTTGCAAAAGTAGAACTTTATGTCAATTAGCAAATCAAGAGGTACACAGCAAATCTCCTTGGCACAAGTTTTTGAGCTAATCCCACAGATCAAGGGCAAGCTTAGCAGCACATTAGAGGGGCCTCCATCAGTCTAAAACAGAACTTGACACTTTGTTGCTTAAGTGTGAAGAAAACTTGCAAACTAGCTACCAACTCTCATTCCTGTAAACAAAACCTTAAGCAAAGTTATTGTACACTTTCAGGACATCAAGCCTAAGCTGAAACACGAGCAAACCATCTCCATTGCCTCCTCTAACACAGAATCACCATAAAACTGCAAAAACAGGGCATAAGCTGCAGTTGGACTTCTATAGTTCATTCCACTTGTGCATTCTTGCTAAGACTTGTTCAAACACATCCCACATCATCCCTTGAAACTATTCCAAGCCTCAAACACGACCTGTAACACCCCTAGCTAACATCACCATTTCCATATTTTCTGTTTTGCAGTTGAAGTGCTATAACACGATTCACTTGGTTTCAAGGCAAACTAAAGCTTGGAATAACATCCCTGGACATCAAGGAAGCTATACCAATCATCACGTTGCATTGAAAACACCTCCATCACCAGATACGATTCCAACTGAACAGGTAAGTTCATGAACTCTTATCTCTCTATCCAGGCATTGTTAGGTTTAGCTTTGTGAAGAAATTATGTCACATTCATAGCCCTGAACATGCCCATATAATTAGTTTTCATTTATGTTATGTGTGCTATGAGAATTTGATGCCTGAACATGGAATAAAAACTAGGTCAGGAATTGGGAGAGAAGAAATTCTCTCTCATTTCTGAGAGTTAGATTGATTTCTTTATATGTCTAGAATCGTGGCTTCAAGCTCTACAGGTTTCATGTTGAAAGATTTGGCAAAAGATCAAGGAATCTGGAGATAGAAAACGCGTGTTGTTGTTGTTCATACAGGTCCTGAGGTTGAAGACAAAGTCTTCTTGGGCTGGGCCTGAGTTGACTTTCCTTTTTGCACCCTATGCTTACTTTGAAACCCCCTTGGCCCATTGTGCTTATTTGAGACATTTTCTTGACTTTTCTTTTTATTTCTGACTTATTTATTTTTTCTAATAATATTAAAAATATGAAAAATATTTTTCACACCATTTTTGTATTTATTAGGGATTTATTTGTTTAAATTGATGTTTGTACATAAATAATACATAAATACTTTTATTTAAAAAATACTAAAATTAATACCAATACATTTTATTTTCTAATTTTTATTTTATTTTATCTTTTGAAAATATTTTATGAAAATATACTTTTTTTTGTAAATATTAAATATTTTATTTTTTATACATATTTAATATATTTATCATATAATATAAATATTTACATATTTGTTAGGATATTTAGGATAAAAATACCAAAAATATATATTTTTATTTTTATTAATGTTTAACATTAAAAATACCTTTTTGACAAATATACTTCTCTTTTATTTATTTTTTGTATATAATTAGTAAATATTGTATATAATACATAATAAATAATTAATACCTTTTATTTAGTAAAATTAGGGTTTTTGCCCTAAACATGAAAATATTCAAAAAAATCAACTTTCTTTTAATTATTTTTATTTTATTGTGAATAAAATATACACTTACACAAAAATACTTTCACACACATATTGTTCCTTTCTTATACATCTATACATTTATATTTGCGCAATTCAATTTGGTTGTAAATATTGGGTACCATCCTCCTATGAAGTCTCATCCCCATTTGAACATTTGTACCCCCATTCCCATGATCATTGTGTAATAACTTAGAACTTTTAAATTTCGCACTTTAAATGCTTTCTAAATATGCCATGTTAGAATTAGGGTTTTGTATGCGAATCAAAAACAACAAAAATAGTTTGACCTAAACTCAAGATAAACAAGCATGAAAATGGACAACACTAATCACACTTGCACCCCTAGGGTATTCCACTTGTTGCCTTCAATATGGGCCATATTGCATGTTAGGTCTCTTTGGGCAAAACAAACACAATTCAAATGATCATAGTCCCTCGATGACGCTTTCAAAGTTGCCTAAAAAATGATCAAGTCCCTTAAAGAAAAATTGCCCAAAGATACTTGGCACCATTGCAATTATGGTCTAAACGATGACCCGCGCCCGTCCCTTTCACATCCTAACACAAGATTGTCCACCAAATACAATGGTGGAACAAAATTGCTAAAAGGGTTAAAACATAGCAAAGATCTTTGAGAAATTTAGGGTAGATAGCTCTTGATTACTTGTCAACTTGCAAAACAAAACACTTGCCTATTTTTCAAACCACACATCACTACACTTTCAAAACAACTTTCAAAAACATTGAAAACCTTTTCAAAATACATACACCTTTGTATACATCCCAACATGGATCATTACAAAGGTTGCCACCACATTGGCCTCTTTTCAAAAACATTTTCAAAACCCACACACACAAAGCACCATTTCAAACAATTGAAAATTAAGGCAAGTTGATCTAAGCAAGTAACTAAGAGCCCATGGATAACCATGGATAGAAAGGGTGCTAATACCTTCCCTTTCTATAATCTACTCCCCGAACCCAAGAAAACATCTCAAAGGTTTTTGCTGTGCTTTTTAACCTTTCCTTAGGATAAAATAAAAAGTCGGTGGCGACTCTTGCTTAACCGAAACATTTGCGAAAACAATCGCAAAACCTCAAGTCAGTTCTCCCACCGTATCACAGAACTGGCGACTCTGCTGGGGAAAATCTTAAAAGTGGAGTAACCTTAGGGCTTAGATCACCCTTGTTTTCAATTGTTTGCCTTGTTTGCTTTTATATTTGTGGGCTTTGCATCGGAGTTTCATAGATCCTAACCCGGATCTGGGGAATACCTTTTTAGGTAGCATAATCTGTGAGGGACCTGTCCGGCGTAGACCGACTTGGGTGAAGCAGTGGCTACGTTGGTGTGGCACCTTAGTCTGTACCGATATCCCTCGTGTTGCAACGAGGAGAATATGAGTCTTCTAAGGAGTCATTAAGCACCAACCGACCTTAGAACCCTAAATTGACCAAACTTGGCCATAGAACAGTAGCAGTATGCTACACTCATTGAGGCTAAACTCTCGCAATGGTTCTGGCCGTAAGAAAAGATTGCGATGCTGGAGGTATGACCGATTGAGGGTAGTCAATGATTTGAGATCCTCTAGAACCCGATTACTTTTGATAGGACAGGTTTTAACCAACGAAACTAAAAGAGGGTAATACCTAAACTTCATGCTGGCCTGAAACCTAAGGGTTGTCTTGTGTGACTTGTGTGCCTTATCATGCTTGCCTTTGTGAATGTTTGTGGTGTACTTCATCATAGCATCATACCATCATACCATTACATGCATCCTGTATAAAGACTAACCCATTTCAAAGACAAAAAAAGCTTCATCTTTGCTCTGTTTTGTAGGACATCATGATGCCCGTGCGTAGGAATACTATCCGGCTCAACTTTGTTCAACCACCAACTTTGCTCAAGGATTTGGTTGGTAGGATTCCAAACACTACTTCCTTCATCAAGAGGCATGGTTCTCTCCTTGGTTTGATCACTTCAAAGTGGGACCAACAACTGATAAGTGTCCTGACCTAGTTTTATGATCCCCTGTATCATTGCTTTACCTTTCAAGACTTCCAGCTGGTCCCTACCCTGGAAGAATTCTCTGATTTTCTTGGTATCCATGTTTTGGAGCAAACTCCATTCACTGGTTGGGAAAAGACTCCTAGGTCTGAAGAGGTTGCTGCAGTCCTCCCCTTGACCAAAGAAGAGGTATTGGCTAACTGGGAAACTAGAAGTGGAGTTAAGGGCTTTTTGGTTAAATTTCTGGTTGGCAAAGCTAATGATTTCTGGAATGACTTAGACTCCAAGGCGTACGAAGACATTCTGGCTCTTTTAATCTATGGTCTGGTACTGTTTCCAAATCCTGACACCTTTATCAGTATCTATGCCATAAGGATCTTCATGTCTCGGAATCCTGTACCCACTCTTTTGGGTGATATCCTGCAACAACTCTATGCTCGTACGGCCCGAAGACGGGGAACTCCGTGGTGTTGTGCTCCTTTTCTAGTGAGGTGGTTTATTTGGCACCTTCCTAAGTTCGTACTGAGGAATGAAGAAGGAAAGGGTTGGGCTCATAGGTTAATGTCTCTCACTGATAATGACATCACTTGGACTCTCAGAGGTTTGGATGAGGTAGCTGTTATTGATCGTTGCGGAGAATACCCTAATGTTCCATTGATTGGTATCCAGGGAGGAATCTCTTATAATCCATGTTTAGCCCTCCGTCAGTTTGGAAGAGCCAGAAGAGTAGGGCCTCATGAAATGTTGGTTCCTCACTTCCATTTTGAACTTCAGGTAGACAGCGACAAACTACGCCATGGATTCATTAAGGCCTGGGACAGAATTCACAAAGCTGACCCACATGAGTTGGGACCAAAGACTTCTCTACCTATGGAACCCTATTGCAGATGGGTCCGCATCCGCGCTCAGAAGTTAGGTATGCCATACGAAGCTGTCAGACCTATCATTCTTGAATCTCCTGATGAAGACGGGGTTCCTCCAACTGTCCTCCCTCCTCAAATACCCACTGATTTTGACACATTGAAGAGATCTTGGGCGCAGCTAAAGGAAGAACGGGATCTTTATCGAGAAAAGTTCAATGAACAGGAACGGAAGATCCAAAGGCTGACTAAGCAATTGGAAGAAGAGCGGGTTATGAATGACTATATCCATACTGAGAAGAGGAGGCCATGGGAGCACTGATGGGCTTTGAATGTTTCCTTTTTACAGCTTTTATTTCCTTTTCAGTATTTTTCATTCCTGTAATGCCTAAGGGCAAGTTGTTGAACAATTTAAAAAATTTGAATCTAATGAAGTGTGTTTCCCTTTTGTCTACAAAGTTGAATCGCGTTTGTCTTTGAAAACATAAAACATACGCATCTCATTGCATCATATGCATAACAGGTACCTTTTTCCACAGGTTGCTTAATCTTCTTTGCTGTTTATCTGAACAGTCATCATGAATCCAGAATCATCCAGTCAACAAGCTATCAAGGCCCTCCAGGCCCAGAGTGCCCAGTTTCAAGAGATGGTCATGAGCCTGGCTCAAGGTCAGCAAGAGTTGAAGGCTTTGCTCTTAAAGAAGAAGAAGAAGAAGAGGACTGCATTATTCAACACTGGACGCAGGTTTGGGAACACACTCCATAATGAGGCTGATCCAACTACTTCCTCTGCAGAAAAAGACAGTCCCCAAGGGGGAGGGGCTCCTAGTCCTGCAGTCTCTGACAACGAGACGGATTACAATGACAAACAATACCCTCCTGCTGCTGACAGATACAAGCAATTAGAGGACCGCTTGAGTGCCATGGAGATTCAAAATGTGCCGGGGCTGGATTTCGGAGATTTAGGGTTATCTTCTGGGGTGGTAATCCCACACAAGTTCAAGGCGCCTGCCTTTTCCAAATACGACGGGGCTTCCTGTCCAAAGCTGCTTCTCAGATCGTACGTAAGGAAGATCCAACCTTACACGGCAGACAAAAATCTTTGGATCCACTTCTTCCAAGATAGCCTTTCGGGGTCACAACTTGAGTGGTTCTATCAGCTAGATGGAACCAGTATCCGACATTGGGAAGATTTGGCTACCCCATTTTATAGACAATATCAATACAATTCTGACCTCGCTCCTACGCGTACCCAACTTCAGGGTATGTCGCTAGGAACGGGTGAAGGGTTCAAAGAATATGCACAAAAATGGAGAGATTTGGCTGGCAGGGTGCAGCCTCCTTTGACTGATCGTGAACTAGTTGACATGTTTCTAGGGACCTTGTCTGGTCCATTCTTCAATCATTTGGTTGGTAATTCCTCCGCTGGGTTTACAGATTTGATCCTGACGGGTGAAAGGATAGAAGCTGGCATCAGGTCAGGAAAGATACAGAAAGCTGCCTCCGCAAGTACTGAGAAGAGGCCTTCCAAGAAGGAAGCTAGTGCAGTCTATGGTCCTAGAAGACAAGTCAAGCCAGAAAGCCGCCAAGCCGTCAATGCCTTGGTAATTTCAAAACCTGTTGCTGCTCTATAGCAGTACAATCAACAAAGGGGTGAGAGGCCCAAGAGGCAATACACTCGGCTGAGTATGACCTTGTCACAAATCTTACCGCAACTGTTATCAACCAACTTGGTGACCATCAAAGAGGCTCCGAAGGTCGTGAATACTGCATCTCCTAAGTATAACCCAAATGCCCGATGTGCTTATCATTCCGATAGCCCCGGGCATACTACTGATGATTGCTGGGCCCTGAGAAATAAGGTTCAAGACCTTATCGATGCGAAGGAAATTCAGTTTGAGACGCCTGAGAGGCCAAATGTTGTAACTGCTCCTATGCCCCAGCATAGAGTAAATGCCGTCGAGGAAGATTTGTATGCTATTTCTGTGAATGATGTTGCTACCCCTCTATTGACTGTTAAGAGGAACCTACTGCTAGCCGGTTTATTTCCGGGTTGTAGCAAGGGTTGCCTCCTGTGTGCTGTTATCCCTACCGGTTGTCCGCTGCTGAAATCAGGCATCCAAAGCCTGATGGATAACAAAGAAATTCTGTTCAAGAAAACTGTTGTTCCGTTTGTTTCCGCTGAAGAAGTATCTGTCGTCATAATTTTCAACAATCCTACCAAGGCTCTCCCAAGGAAGCCAGTCAAAATTATGTCCGTTGCACCCATTACCATTACTGTTCTGGGGCCCCTCCCCTATGAATTTGATAAGGCTGTCCCATGGCACTATGGGGCAGACGTGTATGTGCTTGGAGTGAAGCAGGAGTTCAACACCAGTACCAGTATCAGTAACATCACTGGTCCTGCCAAGATTACTCGCAGTGGCAGGCTTTTCTCGCCTGACATTGCACCACCAGTTGTCCGAAAACCTCTTATCATCACACCCGCAAGTGTGCATGTTCCAAATCAAGTTCCTATGTCTACTACTGCCGCTGAGTCCTCTGATGCTTGGGGAAAAGAAGTTGCTACCGACTTGCCTGCCCGGACGGAGGCACCAAAAAAGACCGCTGTTGAAGCCTCCCAGCAAGAGATGGAGGAAATCCTTAAAATCATTAAAAAGAGTGACTTCAATGTCGTTGAACAGCTGGGGCAAACCCCCTCCAAAATCTCTATGCTATCATTGCTGTTGTGCTCAGAGGCCCACGCCAAGGCCCTGATTTCATTTCTGAAAACGGCCCATGTGCCGCAAGATACCTCTGCAGATCAATTCACTGACTGTGTGGCTAATTTGACCGCTGACAACGGTTTGGGTTTCTCGGATGCAGACCTGACCGCCAAGGGAAAAAATCACAATGATGCCCTGCATGTCTCTATAGAATGCCGGGGCACTACTCTTGCACACGTGTTGGTGGACACCGGTTCTTCCCTGAATGTATTGCCCAAGAAGGCCTTAGATCGGTTGGATTGTGAGGGCCTGGAATTGAAACCTAGTAACATCATTGTTAGAGCCTTCGACGGTTCTAAGAGGATGGTGCACGGTGAAGTAGACATTCCTATTCGTGTGGGTCCCCAAGTCTTTGGCTCAACGTTCTATGTGATGGATATTCGTCCATCTTATTCCTGTTTGCTGGGACGACCCTGGATTCACAAGGCTGGGGCGGTAACATCCACTCTACACCAGAAACTCAAATACCCTGTCAAAGGGAAGATTGTTACTGTGCAAGGTGAGGAGGAATACATGGTTAGTCACTTGAATTCATTCCGGTATATCGAGATGGACGGGGAGTTTATTGAAACCCCCTTTCAACATTTTGAAGAAGTACCTCCAACGTTGGCATCGACTGAGACAATGGTTGAAGAAGACTTTCCTCTGAAGATGGCTTCCTTGAAGGATGCCCGAGCTGTAATCGAGAAAGGCAAATGTACAAACTGGGGTCAACTTCCTGACTTCACCCAAAAGAACGACAAGTTTGGGCTGGGCTTCACTGCAGAGGCTCAGAGGGCTGTTCGCAAAGAAAGGATCAGAAAGGCTCCGGTGTTCATAACCAACCCAAGGGTGAATGCTATTGAGGAGGACGTAGAGGAAGCAGAATTTGACAGTTGGATCTATCCAACGACCAGCAACGGACCAAGCAACTGGACGTCAAAGGATTTTACACCTATTACATTTGTCACGCAGTAATTAACTCTTTTGTGTTCAATTTGTAACAAACAATATGTTGAAACTTTTATTGGCTCGGTGTCCTACCCGGGGCACCGTGGCTCCATTTGTGAGGGCTTTTTGTATGACATTTCCATATATCATTAATCAAAACATTGGACGTTTGTTGCATTTCAAATCTTGTGCTCTTTTTCTTTTTGTGTTATATATATTGCAAAACAGCTATATTTACACACACTCACTTATACAGGTTTCAATCCACTCTGGATCTCACTGGTAACAGCTCTGCTACTTCCAGTTATGACTTCGAAAATCCGATCAACTTGGCCAAAGACGAAGGTGAAGATGATTGCGAAGTGCCTGGTGAACTCGCAAGACTGCTACTCCAGGAAGAGAGGGCCATTCAGCCGCATGAAGAGCCGGTGGAAACAGTAAACCTGGGTACTGAGACAGATAGAAAAGAAGTCAAGATTGGTGCCAATTTAGAGCTCAGCGTGAAGCAACGATTGATCCAGATGCTGCATGACTACATGGAAATCTTTGCTTGGTCTTACGAAGACATGCCTGGTTTGGATGCCGACATTGTGGTTCATCACGTGCCTACCAAGGAAGACTGCCCTCCGGTAAAGCAAAAGGTCCGCCGTATGCGTCCAGAGATGTCCGAAAAGATCAAAGCTGAGGTTATGAAGCAATTCGATGCCGGGTTTCTAGCAGTGACTTCTTACCCTCAGTGGGTTGCCAATGTGGTGCCAGTGCCGAAGAAGGACGGTAAGGTCAGGATGTGTGTCGACTACAGGGATTTGAACAGGGCTAGCCCTAAGGATGATTTCCCTCTGCCTCACATCGACGTTCTTGTTGACAATACTGCTCAACACAAGGTGTTCTCCTTCATGGATGGTTTTTCAGGGTATAATCAGATCAAGATGGCTCCTAAAGATATGGAAAAGACTACCTTTGTTACTCAGTGGGGCACCTTCTGCTACAAGGTCATGCCATTCAGGTTGAAAAATGATGGGGCAACCTACCAACGTGCCATGGTTGCTTTATTTCATGACATGATCCACCATGAGATAGAAGTGTACGTCGATGATATGATTGCAAGGTCCCAAACTGAGGAGGAACACCTTGACCATCTGCGGAAGCTGTTTGACCGACTGAAGTTGTACAAGCTGAGGTTGAACCCAAACAAATGCACCTTCGGGGTGAGGTCTGGAAAATTGCTAGGTTTCATTGTAAGCGACAAAGGTATTCAAGTGGATCCTGCCAAGGTAAAAGCCATACAAGAGATGCCGGCTCCCAAGACAGAGAAGGAAGTCAGAGGCTTCCTAGGACGACTGAATTACATTGCCCGATTCATCTCACATCTAACTGCTACCTGTGAGCCAATCTTCAAATTGCTGAAGAAAGATCAAGTAGTACGTTGGAACGATGAATGTCAGGCCGCTTTCGAAAAGATAAAGGAATATCTCCAAGAGCCACCCATTCTTATGCCACCAGTGGAAGGGAGACCTCTAATACTATACTTGACAGTACTTGACAACTCAATGGGGTGTGTGCTGGGGCAGCATGACGAGTCTGGCTGAAAAGAGCACGCTATTTATTACCTGAGCGAAAAGTTTACCGACTGTGAGTCTCGGTACTCACTGCTCGAGAAGACTTGCTGCGCTCTGGTATGGGCTGCTCGCCGGCTGAGACAGTATATGTTGACTCACACTACTTTGTTGATTTCAAAAATGGATCCCATCAAGTACATATTCGAAAAGCCTGCTCTGTCTGGAAGAATAGCAAGATGGCAAATGATCTTGACAGAATATGACATCCAGTACACAACTCAAAAAGCAATCAAGGGAAGTGTATTGGCAGATCATTTGGCACACCAACCTGTGGATGATTACCAATCATTGAACTTTGAATTTCCGAAAGAAGATATCATGGTAGTAACTGATTGTGAAGTACCTGGACCGGATGAAGGACCTGAGGAAGGATCCCGATGGTCTATGCACTTTGACGGAGCCTCCAACGCTTTGGGTAATGGTATTGGCGCTGTAATCATATCCCCAAAAGGCACTCATACTCCGCTCACCGCCCGGCTGTGTTTCAACTGCACCAACAACATGGCAGAATATGAGGCATGTATCATGGGTCTTCAAGCTACAATTGACTTAAGGATCAAGTTTCTGAGTGTCTTCGGAGATTCCGCTCTTGTGATCAATCAGATCAAAGGGGAGTGGGATACGAAACACCCAAATCTTATTCCTTACAAGGAGTATGTGTTGACTTTGCTTCCCCACTTTGAAGAGATAACTTTTGAGCATTTCCTAAGAGAGGAGAATCAGTTAGCGGACGCACTAGCCACAATGTCTTCAATGTTCAAAGTCAAATGGGACAACGAGGCTCCCCGGATCATTATCTGGAAGTTGGACGAGCTTGCATACTGTTGCGATCTTGAGGCCAAAGAGGTAACCGAAAAACCCTGGTATCATGAGGTGAAGAGATACTTGGAAGCCCAGGAATACCCTGAAGGTGCGTCTGTCAATGACAAGAAGTTCCTGAGAAGGTTTGCGACAAAATTCTTCCTCAGCAACGACATTCTTTACAAACGAAACCATGATTCAACTTTACTGCGTTGTGTGGATAAGACTGAAGCAGAGAAGATCATGATAGAGCTACATGAAGGCACATTCGGAACGCATTCCAGTGGACACACCATGGCAAAGAAAATCCTTCGGGCAGGATATTTCTGGTCCACAATGGAAGCCGACTGTTACCAACATTCTCGAACTTGTCATAAATGCCAGATTTATGCTGATAAGGTGCACATCCCTTCGGTTCCTCTGAATGTCCTGACGGCACCTTGGCCTTTTGCAATGTGGGGCATTGATATGATCGGTGAGATCCGACCGACGGCATCCAACGGGCATCGCTTCATTTTGGTGGCAATTGACTACTTCACGAAGTGGGTTGAGGCAGCTTCCTACGCCACCGTAACCAAGAGCGTTGTGGCACGTTTCATTCGGTATAATTTGATCTGTCGGTACGGCGTCCCGGAAATAATCATTACGGATAATGGTACCAATCTTAACAACAAGATGATCACTGAGCTCTGCGAGCAATTCAAGATACAACACCACAACTCTTCTCCTTACCGGCCGAAGATGAATGGGGCTGTAGAAGCAGCTAATAAGAACATCAAGAAAATTGTGCAGAAGATGACAGTGACCTACAAAGATTGGCACGAAATGTTACCGTTCGCTCTTCATGGGTACCGTACCTCAGCGCGGACGTCAACCGGGGCAACTCCTTTTTCCTTGGTCTATGGCATGGAGGCAGTCTTGCCAATTGAAGTCCAGATACCCTCTCTCCGGATAATGAAGGATGCAGACTTGAGTGAAGATGACTGGATCCAGACTCGACTTGATCAATTAAACCTAATTGACGAAAAGAGACTCACTGCTATCTGTCATGGTCAGACGTATCAAAAGCGGATGATCAGGGCATTTAACAAGAAAGTCAGACCACAAGAGTATCAAGTTGGGGACCTGGTAATCAAGCGCATCATCCTTCCTCAAAGTGATCCCAGGGGCAAATGGACCCCTACGTACGAAGGGCCATTTGTGGTTAAACATGTGTTCTCAGGAGGAGCCATGACTCTAACCACCATGGATGGTGACGACCTTCCTCACCCCGCCAATGCAGACATAGTAAAAAGATACTACGCATGAATCAAAGACCCGCTAGGTTGACATACCTAGGAAAAAATAAGGGCTTCCCGGCGAACCAAAAGGGTTCGGGCAAAAATAAGGGATGAAATGAAAAAAATATGTACACCCGGCAAGTCGAAAACCTGAAAAGGCGGCTTGGGCAAAAATGGGTATCCCGGTGGACTGAAAACCCGAAAGGGCGGTCCAGGCAAAAGTTAGGGATAAAGCGTAACACTATGTCTCATTGGATCACCTTGCATCCAGAATTCGGCATCAACTATCTGGCTCAGACTTCGGCATCGATCAATCAACTTCATCTTCAACTAAGCAGCAAAGTGATGAGACACTTGAAGACATAAAGGCGATAGCAGAGTTGGAACCCAGTGGGAATATTTTTCACATAGCTGTTTTGTTTCCTTTTCAAAATTGTATAAGCTTTATGATTTTCGGCGGCGTTCTCTTACTAGGACGTCAACCTCTTGTACAAAAACGCCTATTTACAGGCAAAATTCAAAATCAATACAAGTTCACTTTTCCAAACAAATTGCCAATTGTTTTTCCTTTTTCTGTTTTGTCTTGCGAAGAACGTCCAATGTTCATTTTTGATATGTGCATTTGACATTAAATTGCTAATTCATAAATACTTGCATACGAAACAAAGGACTAATTACAGGTGACATCAGAAACAGGGGCAATGTAGAATTGTCCAGGCAGTCTAGTTGCTTTGTCCGCCAAGGTACCAAGATAGGTCCAACTGAAGAATGTGACCAAGTTACCTCAATTCCCCAGCGGAGTATAGGCATTCATCAGCAAGCATCCCCAGCAGTCTTGATCTAAGATTGTTCCCCGACGGAATACAGACACTCCAGTGGAACCATTTTCCAGTACAATCCGAAAGTTTCCCCAGGAAATTTGGAATCCATATCCCTAGCAGGTCTTGAAGCTTATCCCCAGTAGATTCTGGAAGCGTGTCCCCTGTAAAGTACGGACGTCTCTCCCGAGCTTTATTCAAAGTTATTCCTCACAAGGGCTTATAACTGGGTTATCCTCAGCTAATTGCCACGGAAGATCGTCCTCGGCAAAATTCTTCCTATCCCCAGCGGAGTTCATCAAAGTTCCCCAACATAACTTATCAACAAAATCCCCAGCGGAGTTTATCATTGTTATCCCCAGCGGAATCCATCATCAAAATCCTCAGCGGAGCTCTCATCAAAACCTCAGCAAGGTATCTATTCCCCTCAGAATAATTCCCCTCAGAATAATTCCCCTCAGAGTAATCTCTCCAACAAGTTTATTCCCCAACGGAGTCATCTTCTCCTACCGGTGTATTCTAGCAACCATCGTCCCTAGAGGAAACGAAGAACTCTACTCTTTAACATCAGCCCAGGAGTTTATTCCCCAGCCGATCGTCAAGGATTTAATTTTCCTAGACGAAAATACATTCATAAACATTTCATATTTCATACATCTTGCTTACATACATGATAAAGTGCATACAACACTATCTCATGTTGAACATCACGACATCATGCATTTCATACATCATGACATTGCATGCAACTGATGTTTTGCCTTTTCAGGGAAAAAGACAACCCGAAAGACAACTACCTTCAACTGTCACAATTCCAGATTCGATTCCTGTATCTAGCCAGGGCACATCTGTGAGTGATCAGTTTCCAGATTCGATTCATGTATCCAGCCAGGGAACATCTGAAGAGTTTGAAGATTCAATTCCTGTATCCAGCCAGGGCATATCTGTAGACGACTAATTCCAGATTCGATTCCTGTATCCAGCCATGGCATATCTGTTGACGACTATTTCCAGATTCAATTCCTGTATCCAGCCAGGGCACATCTGTTGACGACTATTTCCGGATTCGATTCCTGTATCCAGCCAGGGCACATATGAAGAGTTTAAAGATTCGATTCCTGTATCCAGCCAGGGCATATCTGTAGACGACTAATTCCAAATTCGATACCTGTATCCAGCCAGGGCATATCTGTGAGCAACCGATTGTAGACTCAACACCTGTATCTAGCCAGGGCATATCTGCATGAAGAGATTGAAGATCAACACCTGTAACAAGCCAGGAAAACATCTGTCTTTCTCAAAATACACAAGTTCTCGCTAAGGAATCTCTTATGCGATCAACACTTCCAAATGGCATCTATAAGCCCATTCCCGACAAGGTTCTGTCACGCCTTCAGATGGAATCTATAAGCCCATCTACCTATCCACCATCTCTCCAAATGGCATCTATAAGCCCATTCCCGACATCACATTTGCTGATACTCCAATATGCGAGTGCAAATTTCCGGGCACTCTAGTGTCCAATCTCCTTTTACCCTCGAGTCACGAAAGGCAAACTTGCCAATCTAACTCTTCAGGTTCAAGAAGATTGAACAGGGGCAACTGTTGTACCCTAAAATTTTCCCTCCCATTCTCTCAACATTTTTCTCATCACAAGACCCTTGGAGCTCAAGGTCCAGTTAGGGTGTCCTCTACTCAAGACTTCTCTTTGCACTGTTGACCCAAATTAGGGTTTGTGTTTGCACAAAGATATTTTGACCTAAAATGCCTAAGATGACTTTCATGCTTCATGTTGGACTCCCAAGTTTATCCATACCAAGTTTCAAGTCTTGATTCCAAATTTTGCCCAGTCAATTGGACAGTTGACCTAGAAATCAGCTGTATTGGGGAAAAAGTCAACTGTGGCCAATTGACAGTCAAACCTCATAAAAATTGACCCACATCAACATTATGAACTCATATGGACCATTTGATCAAGGTTGGATCACAATTCCACAAGAAATTTGGTCAGATCACCAAAAGGGCAAAATAGTCATTTTTAGGGTTTTGACTGCACAAAGGCAATTTTTGACTGTTTGACCTAGCCAATGGCCAACCAAACTCACATATGGACTCAAGGACCCCATGGAATTGTCTTGACATACTCAACAAGTTCAAAAGATCCCAAATGCACAAGATTGACAGTTGAATTTCCCAGTCAATTGATCAATTTTGACTGTATACTGAAAAGTCAAACTTTGACTTTTGGGTCAAAATCAAGTGTCAAGGTTCATTTTTCATCAAAACATGCCAAATCATGAAACTTGTTCATCAAGAAATCAAGAATTTCAAATTAGGGTTTGAAATGAAGATTTTTCATAACTTAGAATTTTTCTAAGTTATGAAAAAACCCTAATTTTTTCCTAACTTTGCCCCACTTTCTCACCAAGATTCATTTGGATTCAAGCAAAAGTCAAAACATGAAAGTTGTAGTCCATTGCAAAATCAACAACTTTGATTCACAAAGTTTCCTCAAAAGAAGCTTGTAGCTCAAGTTACAATTTTTGGAACAAGGGTACCAAACCATTCTTAACTTAGAGAAATTTGACCTATTTTAGGCAAGGTTTTTACCTAACTTCAAGACCACTTTTCACATACTTCCACTTGGAATTTCAATTTGCATTACAAATATGGATTGTAGTACACATTCCAAGCTTTCCAAAATGTCCAAGAACTCATCAAACAACCTCATGGTTAGGGAGAATCGAATTTGGCAAGTTGGGAAAAACTCACTTTGTTTAAGGCCAAGTTTCATGTTCATACACTTAAGCAATTTTGAACTCAGCTTGCATTCCTTGATTACAGGTCCTATATCCCATTTGCACTCATAAATTTAATGCTAACTCATTGTGCCAAGGCCTTATTTTGTGTGTTCAAGCATTGTATGCAAGACTAAGCCATAAATAGAAAAAGCATAATGTCCATTTTTGCAAAAGTAGAACTTTATGTCAATTAGCAAATCAAGAGGTACACAACAAATCTCCTTGGCACAAGTTTTTGAGCTAATCCCACTGATCAAGGGCAAGCTTAGCATCACATTAGAGGGGCCTCCATCAGTCTAAAACAGAACTTGACACTTTGTTGCTTAAGTGTGAAGAAAACTTGCAAACTAGCTACCAACTCTCATTCCTGTAAACAAAACCTTAAGCAAAATTATTGTACACTTTCAGGACATCAAGCCTAAGCTGAAACACGAGCAAACCATCTCCATTGCCTCCTCTAACACAGAATCACCATAAAACTGCAAAAACAGGGCATAAGCTGCAGTTGGACTTATATAGTTCATTCCACTTGTGCATTCTTGCTAAGACTTGTTCAAACACATCCCACATCATCCCTTGAAACTATTCTAAGCCTCAAACACGACCTGTAACACCCCTAGCTAACATCACCATTTCCATATTTTCTGTTTTGCAGTTGAAGTGCTATAACACGATTCACTTGGTTTCAAGGCAAACTAAAGCTTGGAATAGCATCCCTGGACATCAAGGAAGCTATACCAATCATCACCTTGTATTGAAAACACCTCCATCACCAGATACGATTCCAACTGAACAGGTAAGTTCATGAACTCTTATCTCTCTATCCAGGCATTGTTAGGTTTAGCTTTGTGAAGAAATTATGTCACATTCATAGCCCCGAACATGCCCATATAATTAGTTTTCATTTATGTTATGTGTGCTATGAGAATTTGATGCTTGAACATGGAACAAAAACTAGGTCAGGAATTGGGAGAGAAGAAATTCTCTCTCATTTCTGAGAGTTAGATTGATTTCTTTATATGTCTAGAATCGTGGCTTCAAGCTCTACAGGTTTCATGTTGAAAGATTTGGCAAAAGATCAAGGAATCTGGAGATAGAAAACGCGTGTTGTTGTTGTTCATACAGGTCCTGAGGTTGAAGACAAAGTCTTCTTGGGCTGGGCCTGAGTTGACTTTCCTTTTTTCACCCTATGCTTACTTTGAAACCCCCTTGGCCCATTGTGCTTATTTGAGACATTTTCTTGACTTTTCTTTTTATTTCTGACTTATTTATTTTTTCTAATAATATTAAAAATATGAAAAATATTTTTCACACCATTTTTGTATTTATTAGGGATTTATTTGTTTAAATTGATGTTTGTACATAAATAATACATAAATACTTTTATTTAAAAAATACTAAAATTAATACCAATACATTTTATTTTCTGATTTTTATTTTATTTTATCTTTTGAAAATATTTTATGAAAATATACTTTTTTTGTAAATATTAAATATTTTATTTTTTATACATATTTAATATATTTATCATATAATATAAATATTTACATATTTGTTAGGATATTTAGGATAAAAATACCAAAAATAAATATTTTTATTTTTATTAATGTTTAACATTAAAAATACCTTTTTGACAAATATACTTCTCTTTTATTTATTTTTTGTATATAATTAGTAAATATTGTATATAATACATAATAAATAATTAATACCTTTTATTTAGTAAAATTAGGGTTTTTGCCCTAAACATGAAAATATTCAAAAAAATCAACTTTCTTTTAATTATTTTTATTTTATTTGTGAATAAAATATACACTTACACAAAAATACTTTCACACACATATTGTTCCTTTCTTATACATCTATACATTTATATTTGCGCAATTCAATTTGGTTGTAAATATTGGGTACCATCCTCCTATGAAGTCTCATCCCCATTTGAACATTTGTACCCCCATTCCCATGATCATTGTGTAATAACTTAGAACTTTTAAATTTCGCACTTTAAATGCTTTCTAAATATGCCATGTTAGAATTAGGGTTTTGTATGCGAATCAAAAACAACAAAAATAGTTTGACCTAAACTCAAGATAAACAAGCATGAAAATGGACAACACTAATCACACTTGCACCCCTAGGGTATTCCACTTGTTGCCTTCAATAATGGGCCATATTGCATGTTAGGTCTCTTTGGGCAAAACAGACACAATTCAAATGATCATAGTCCCTCGATGACGCTTTCAAAGTTGCCTAAAAAATGATCAAGTCCCTTAAAGAAAAATTACCCAAAGATACTTGGCACCATTGCAATTATGGTCTAAACGATGACCCGCGCCCGTCCCTTTCACATCCTAACACAAGATTGTCCACCAAATACAATGGTGGAACAAAATTTCTAAAAGGGTTAAAACATATCAAAGATCTTTGAGAAATTTAGGGTAAATAGCTCTTGATTACTTGCCAACTTGCAAAACAAAACACTTGCCTATTTTTCAAACCACACATCACTACACTTTCAAAACAACTTTCAAAAACATTGAAAACCTTTTCAAAATACATACACCTTTGTATACATCCCAACATGGATCATTACAAAGTTTGCCACCACATTGGCCTATTTTCAAAAACATTTTCAAAACCCACACACACAAAGCACCATTTCAAACAATTGAAAATTAAGGCAAGTTGATCTAAGCAGGTAACTAAGAGCCCATGGATAACCATGGATAGAAAGGGTGCTAATACCTTCCCTTTCTATAATCTACTCCCCGAACCCAAGAAAACATCTCAAAGGTTTTTGCTGTGCTTTTTAACCTTTCCTTAGGATAAAATAAAAAGTCAGTGGCGACTCTTGCTCAACCGAAACATTTGCGAAAACAATCGCAAAACCTCAAGTCAGTTCTCCCACCGTATCACAGTACTCAATTCTAATTGGGTCCTTAATAGTGAGTTAAATAATTGTTGCATTTGGGAAACCATTAGAATTTGCCTTTAGGAACAAAAAAGCACCTAAATTTGCATTTTTCAATAGTATGACCTTTTTTTTGCAACAATAGTGATAAAATAACCTATGATGAAAATCACATATGCTATTGGACTTCTTCTTTATCAAGTTATAGTTTTTATGAGGATTTTCAACTCTTGAAAATATAATAGCAATAGTATCAATAGAATGATGTATTTTGTCCAATTTGGTTTCAAGATTACTCACTTCTTATTGTCAAACTTGACATGTTTCACATCTAAATTTACAAAATTGTTCATTCTCCTTTACACAATTTAAACTATCTACAATGATTTTCTTTAATGCCTCAAATTGTTCATTTGTTTCTTTAACTTTGGTCTCCAAATATGTAAAAACCTTTTCTTGGGAGGCCAACTTTTTGTTAGCATATAAAGTCTCTTTTTCTATATTTTCAAATTGATTCTTCAACTCATTAAAAGACAAATTTGCAACATTAAAGTATTTAGAATGACTTACATCCTTTTTCTTACCTTGACATTGATTTTCCATGAAACAATATTTGGCCTCTTCATCACTCTCACTTGAGCTTTCATCACTGTTGTAACCGCTAAAACAAAACAAGTTGCCACCACTATTTTTTGCCCTAACAACGGGTGAATAATGGAATAATCCTAATTGTATAGAGATTCTAATTTCTTGATTCACTTTAGATAAAGGGAAGGTGTTAGACACCCCTCATCTACCTTGTTCTCAATGAAGTCTTAGGTTTATGTTAAAAGAGTTGGATAGAGTTTTAATTTTTTAATTAGGTGAACTCGCCTTGGTTTTTAAGCCGCGTTCCTACGTATCCTCTTATGAGGAATCAGAGTCCTAATTTGTAGTTCGAGGTGTTTGGTTGTTTTTTTTATAGATTGTGAAAATATTTTAAATTAATCCTTGAAATAAGTCTGAGTTTGAAAATAGGAGAATTGCAGACGCAGTTTGCAGTTAATATAAAAGATTTCCACAATCTTTTTTGAAAATATATTAAATTTGAAATTAAGTTAGTAGAAAAAAGTCACTATTTGATGGGTTACTTATTTTGAAGTAATTTGATTTAAGTTTGAGATTATGTTTGTTTTAATTTAAAAAGGTTGTGTTTTATTTATATGAAAAAAATAAAAAGCAATAAAAACAAAAGAATATAAAATGGTAAAATGTTAAATCTAAATCCTAAAAAACTAATGTGGTTGGAGTGATGTTTTACAACTAAAAGCTATGTTAAACCTAATAACTAATTATCAATTTCTACTATCTTTTAATAATAATAATAATAATAATAATAATAATAATAATAATAATAATAATAATAATAATAATAATAATAATAATAATAAATAGTAATAATAATAATAATAATAATAATAATAATAATAATAATAATAATAATAATAATAATAATAAATAGTAATAGTAATTATAAATAATGGAAAAATATAGTTGTCAAAATGAGGGAGGAGACAGACCTCTTGTTGTTTATCAGTAAAATATTAGATTGTTAATTTTCAAAGTAAAACAAGTATCCAACCAAAGACTGTCATGCGATAGTTTGAAAAAGATAACAATACCACAACTTATTAACATAGAATAAAATAAGAAAATATCGAATAAAATTACCTTTTTCCCATCCTTAGATCTTAGGTTTTTCTATCAAGAATTTTTTTTCTTTCTCTCTTGTTTGTCTGCTTCTTCGCCGCCTTTGTTCTTATTCTTTAAAACACAAAACAAAATAACATCTTGCATAAAGTAAAAAGAAGAAAGCACCACAAGGGTAAAACGTTGGTGCGGTAGAGTTTTCTTGGTGAAAATTGAATTGTGGATGATTGTTCGCTATTGTCTGTTAAAGACAACAACAAAATTGTTGATTCGTAGATAATTATTGATCTACAAATGATTGTTGATTCTCTAAATGGTTGCTGATGGAAAAAAATTTAGGTATTCTGTTCAAAATCCTAAAATTAACCAAAAGAGTTGCATAGAAAGAATATTTGTGAGGGAGAGATAGAAAATTGTTGATGAAAAATTATGGTGAAGAAAATCCTATTTATAGAATTAGAAACTAGGTTCAAAACACCAAAAAGGAAATTACCCAACATAAAAAGCCCAAATTTTTATCTTGGTCGGCAAGTTTAAGAATCTGGTCCTATTTGTGACTCTATACAAGATACGATTTGAAAAATATTTAAACTGAAAAAAGATTTTATTTACTTTTAGTTTTTTTGGCTATTTTTTTGCATAAAATAATGATTTTAATAAAAAATAATATTTTAAAATATATTAAATATAAGAAAACGAAAATATTATTTAAATAAATAAAAAACACTTTTTAATGATATTTTTGGAAAGATTTATACAAATTGAAAATTGATTGAAACTTGGAGGACAAGATTATGATCCCAGACACTTTTGTGATATTTCTCAATATTATGATTGATTTGGTGATTAATAAAATTTAATTTTGAAAGATTTCAATTATTTTTAACATTTCGACTATTAAATGTATAAAATTAAAGATTTAAAAAAAATAAATAAAAAATTTAAAATACCCTTAAAATAGAAAACAAAAATAATAATAAAATGAATGAAAAATGACTTTTTAATCCTTTTTATTGAAAAAAATACACAAAAGAATATAAATACCAAAAAGTAGTGTAATGAGACTTGAACTCATCTTCCACTTGCAAGTCTTAATAACTTACCAAGTGTGTTATGTCATTCTATTCAAGACAAAAAGGCATATAAAAGCATATGAAGATGGGAAAATATTTTGCTATTTTAAAAATGCAAATAATTTAAAGTAAATTATTATATATTTTAAATAAGCAAAAATAAATTATTGTCAAACCAAACATGAGTAATACCCAAAAAATTTATGAAACCAAGTTTAAAAGTAATTTGAATATTTTAAAAATGGAGCGGGCAAATTTGGGGTATGACAACTGCCCCTATTTAATTACTCTTCAATTGAGGGTGCGAGAATACGCAGGTCTCACATATTCAAATCAGAGAGTTATTAAATAATGGAAGACCCTAAAATTTGACCAAAGATTGGCTAGATAAGGATACACTACAAAACATACTCAAGAGGATGAAGAAACAGGCAAAGATGGTGATGTATCATCCCACCAGAGTTTGAACAAAAAGTAAAATTGAACTAGATATGGCGACACAGATAAATCGTCAACATAGAAAAGTAATCGTAGATTTTGCGTATTTTCCATAATCTAGGAGACAAATAACACAAGTTGAAAGACTGGTAACTTATTGCTGCATTGAGACTGATGCAACAAGCTATATCACAGTTATAGAGTAAACAAACCAGTTTGAAAATTTGACTCACTAATGTTTCGAGACTAATATAGTAAGCTTATAATGCAGATTTTGTCTATTCATCACAGTCTAGGGATGAATAAAACAAAGTTGATAATCCATGCGGCATGGAGACTTAACACAATAAATTATATCGTAAAGAAACAAATAACCTATTGTTGCAATGCCCCAATATTTGAATCTCGAACGTTGCCCCCTGATTATTAGGGCTTTGAGAAGTTGTCAAAATAGGAAACCGAGTCCTACCATGTTGTGATATGACTTGATTAAGTAATGCCCCTTCCAAAGGTATTCCCCTGATTGAATGGTACTTTGATATGTAACCCAAGTTGATTGAATCTCAGAATGATCACCTCTAGTCAATAGGATCTTCATGTGATATACCCCTATGATCATTAGTCTTACTTATGATTATAGGGTTCTTCTTTAGATGCTTTTCCCCTAGTTAGGAGTTTCTTGGAAAGGATATTTTTGACTAAACCAAATCTTTTTGAAATCTCCTTGATGCTAAATATTGTTTCGCATATAAAATTGTACATTTTGAAAAGTAATTATTAATGATGCACATGCAAGTTTTGAAATCGAAGTTTGTTATGAAATGGATGATTAGAGATGAAGATTCGAAGAAGCAAAGTGGTTAGCAATAATTTTAACAAACATGGGAGTCAATTTAACACAACTTTGCCGAGTATGCTTTCATAGTTAACCTTGCTTCAATTAGGAATTTTGAATGTTGTAACATGGTCATGGTTCGTGGTTTAAGAAATAAAGGATATAAGGCTCAAAAATTTATTTATCCCACCTCATTATCCTTGATGTTCTCCAATCCTAAGTTTGATTAATCCAACAGATGCGTCCAGTCTGCAAGAGAATTTTCATAGTCGCGCAGACGATGAGAAACATAGATAAAGTTTAAGCACTAATGAGAAACAGATCTAAGCATTAATGATAAGCCTTGATGATTCTTGAGGTGGAAGTCACAAGATTGTTCTCCAATTTAATTATTTTCAATACCTTATTTTTGCATGAACTAATTCTTTTGAATCTGGTCTATCAAGATGCCCTAACTTTTGCCTAAGTCAAGTTTTTTTTCTTCGATTTTTACTTGACTTAGCGAGCTTTATTTATATTTTTTTTATTCTTTTTTTCGCTTTTCAATTTTGGACACTTGTGACTGTCATGCTGATTGTTGTAAGCTTCGTCTTCATTGTTTCCTCGATCTTGAATGATGTACTAAGGAAGAATGTTGTGGACTTTATCTTCATTGATTCCTCAATCTTGGATGATGAATGCGAGGAAACGGATGTGCTTGAATCTTTGCTTTGATCGTTTCCTCAATGATGTATCGAGGAAGGAGATATGCTTGAACTTTGCTTAGATTGTCCCCTCAATGATGTATCGAGAAAGGAGATATGCTTGAACCTTTGCTTAGATGGCCCGACTCTCATGGGATTGGAATGCATCGTTGAATTAATTGAAATCTACCATGTCCCTGGTTAAAATTAAGTTGTTTTTTTTATTTTAGAAAATAGAACAAAACTCTAACTCCTGGCTGGAGGGGGTTAACTACGGATTATCTCCTTATACCTCCACTATTTGGGAAGTGAAACAATGCCTTATATCGTCAACTCGGTCATACCATTGAAAGCATAATTTAGAAAAATTTAGTTATTTAGTTTTCATCATTCTCCCTCAAAGTTTGTTAAAGTTGAAAAGTGGAAATGGAAAAGAAGAGTGAAAATGGAAAGTCGTTGATTATTTATGGAAAGTGATAGAATAGTGAATACGAATGGATTGATTTCAAAAACATGCATGATTATTTATTTGAATCACTAGTCAAAAGATACAGATTTACACCAAATACAACTTAGCAACATAGAAGTTACAATTCAAAATTGATAAAGTCTAATGATCCTATGAAAGAGCTTCTTTGTTGGTCCTCTTGTCTTTAGGAGAGCTTCTGGACGTTCTTGGATTTGTCAGAGCATGGGGGTGACCCTTGATGTTTCTTAGGCCTGCCTATTCTTCCAATATGGCAGTTTCTCTTTATGTGGAGGAGTCACCAATGATAGTTTCATTTGTGGCGTTGTAGGCCTTTAACTTGTATGACAAAGGGTTGCCTTCTTTCCTTAACAAGATTTGTAGGACCAAGCTCACTGGTTGACTTTCTCCTTCAATAACTTATGAATTTCATGAGTTCCGTCAAGCTTTCTTGATGCATGCTTGGAATTTGTTCATTGAGTATCAGGAAATCTGTTAGCTGGATGATAGTTGGATAAGGGTGAAGATGGAAATGCGTATGTATGAATGTATGGTATGCAAAAATATTTCTGGCTTTAAGGGTATGCAAAAAAAGTTTCATGGATATGTGATACGACGCGGATGCAATATGAAGGTAAACATAAGGTCGCCCTATATGGGTTTAATGATAGACATGGAAATGAGGATACCTTACACTGACTCAGAGATTGAGACAGACAGGAACTCCTTAAGGATTATGGACAATGAAAGATGAAGAGGAATCCCTACAAGCTAGGGATTGTAACAGAGGGACAAGAATTTCTACATGCTAGGAATTATGATAGACCAATGGGCAGTTGAGACGAAGATTGGACTTGAGGGAATATCATGGAAGAGAGCACATGGTGACTGGTCAACGATCACCAAATCCCATGGTTTGATATAGGCCATGTGGCGTGCATCAACGAGGATGTCCTTCTTGGAAAGTTCCATATGAGGAACAAGATTCTATAAAGGTTGTAAGGATAATGACGGACAAAAGGGGATTCCGACAGGCTAGGGATTATGACTAAATAGAAAATCTTACGAGTTAAACCAAAGAATACCCCTATGAGTCTAGGGTATAATAATGAAGAGGTAACCCCATGTAGGTTTAAAATTACAATAGACTGTCCCTCGCGGGAAGACTTCCTATAAAGGATGGGATGACAATATTTTCCTTAGTATGTAGGTTCCTAGTTTCGGCCTACAAATATTTTACCCTCCCTATAAGGTGGCTTCCTTAAGGGTATCATAGATAACACTAGAGGGAAAGGCACAAGGGCCTCCCTTAAACGGAGCCTCATTGTAGACCAAAACTTTCATCTCTAAGATTGTACAAGGTCTCACCATGAGATTTTGGTTTAGGGTTATACAAATAGTCATATATTTCATTCTAAAATCCTATCCCCCGAGAGGATACCTCTTGGGACATATTCCTTTTTTGGGATTCCACCGACTCTAGGCGAAGTCATCACAAAAACTCATAGAAATGATATATCCTCTTGGCCAATAGATGAACCTTCTTTCTAAGGGTTTGAATTATTCGAAATTAAAATCCCACCACAAATAAAATATGATAATGAAAATAATATAAAAACAAATAAATAGAACAAAAATAAATAAATAAAATAAGCAAATATAGAAAAACATCAAAAATAAAAAACCCTATAAAAAACCCTAAACCCGAAAAGGAGATGCTTTTAAACCATAAGGTTGAGTCCCCAACAGAGTCGTTAGCTTTCGTAACTGGAAAAAAATAACGAGTCACCACCACTACTTTTTATCCTAATGACAGGTGAATAATAGAATAACCCTAATTGTACAAAGATTCTAAGTTCTTGATTCACTTTAGACAAAGAGAAGGCGTTAGACACCCCTCATCTACCTTGTTCTTAAGGAAGTTCTAGGGTTTAGGTTAAAGGGTTAGATAGGATTTTAATTTTTTAATTAGGGGAACTCTCCTTAGTTTTTAAGAAGCGTGCCTACGTATCCTCTTATGAGGAATCAGAGTCCCAATTCATAGTTCAAAGTGTTTAGTGGTTTTTTTATGGATTGTGGAAATATTTTGAATTAATCCTTGAACCAAGTCAGGGTTTGAAAATACCAGAATCGTAGACGCAGTTCACAGTTAATATAAAATATTTCCACAATCCTTTTTGAAAATATATTAAATTTAAAATTAAGTTTGTAGAAAAAAGTCAGTATTAGATGGATTAACTATTTTGAATTAATTTGATTTAAGTTTGAGATTATGTTTGTTTTAATTTAAAAAGGTTGTGTTAGATTTATATGAAAAAATAAAAAAGAATAAAAACAAAATAATATAAAATGATAAAAATGTTAAACCTAATCCTAAAAAACTAACGTGGCTACAGTGAAGTTTTACAACTAAAAGCTGATGTTAAACCTAATAACTAATTGTCAATTTCTACTATCTTTTAATAATAATAATAATAATAAATAATAGTAATAGTAGTTATAAATAATTTAAAAACATAGTTGGCAAAATGAGGGAGGGGGCAGACCCCTTCTTGTTTATCAATAAAATATTAGGTTGTTAATTTTCAAAGTAAAACAAGTATCCAACCAAAGATTATCATGCGACAGTGAGAAATTAAAAAAGATAACAATACCACCACTTATTAACATAGAATAGAATATAACAAATATTGAATAAAATTACCTCTTTCCTTTCTGTAGATCTTAGGTTCTTCTATGAAAAAAAAATCTTTCTCTCTTGTTTGTCTGCTTCTTTGCCGCCTTTGTTCTTATTCTTTAAACACAAAACAAAAAAGCATCTTGCATAAAGTAAAAAAAAGAAAGCACCACAAGGGGTACACGTTGGCGCGGTAGAGTTTTCTTGGTGAAAACTGAATTGTGGGTGATTGTTCGCTTTGTCTGTTAAAGACAACAATAAAATGGTTGATTCATAGATAATTGTTGATATGCAAATGATTATTGATTCTGCAAATGGTTGCTGATGGAAAAAATGTAGGTGTTCTGTTCAAAAATCTAAAATTAACCAAAAGAGTTGCGTAGGAAGAATATTTGTGAGAGAGAGATAGAAAATTGTTGATGAAAAATTATGGTGCAGAGAGCCATATTTATAGAATTAGAAACTAGGTTCAAAACACCAAAAAAGAAATTACCCAACATAAAAAGCCCAAATTTTCATCTTGGTCAGCAAGTTTAAGAATCTGGTCCTATTTGTGACTCTATACAAGATACGATTTGAAAAATATTTAAACTGAATTTTTTTATTTATAGATTTTTTGGCTATTTTTTTGTATAAAATAATGATTTTAATAAAAAATAATATTTTAAAATATATTAAATATAAGAAAACGAAAATATTATTTAAATAAATAAAAAAACACTTTTTTTAATGATATTTTTGAAAAGGTTTATACAAATTGAGACTTGATTAAAACTTGGAGGACAAGATTATGAACCTAGACACTCTTGTGATATTTCTCAATATTGTGATTGCTTTGGTGATTAATAAAAATTGATTTTGAAAGATTTCAATTATTTTTAACATTTTGACTATTAAGTGTGTAAAACAAAAGATTTAAAAAAAATAATAATAATTTTAAAATACCCTTAAAATAGAAAATGAAAATAATAATAAAATAATTGAAAAATGACTTTTTTATCCTTTTTATTGAAAAAACACATAAAAGAATATAAATACCAAAAAGTAGTGTAATGAGACTTGAACTAAAGACCTTCCACTTGCAACCCTTACTCCCTTACCAAGTGTGCTCTGCCATTCTATTTGAGACAAAAAGCCACATAGAAGCATATGAAGGTGGGAAAATATTTTGCTATTTTAAAAATATAAATAATTTAAAATAAGTTATTATATATTTTAAATAAGCAAAATTAAATTATTGTTAAACCAAACGTGAGTAATACCCAAAAAATTTATAAAACCAAATTTAAAAATAATTTGAATATTTTAAAAATGGGGTGGGCAAATTTGGAGTATGGCAATCGCTTGAGACGTCACTATCACTATCCCAAGCAACATAAGCTTGTATAGAATTTATAGAGTTGTTTTGTTGACCCTTTTCTTTCTTCTTATCAAGAGATGACAAATCCGGTCTATAATGACCCGGTTTTCCTTATTCTTAACAAATACCCTTTGCCTTATCCTTTTTGTTATCTTTGTATTTAGAGGAAGAAGATTATCTTCTAAATTTGACAAGATTATTGTCGGAGTGTTTGACACTATTCTTCCGAATGTCTCAATTATATTTCTTTATAAATAATCCCATTTATTCATCATCCAAATTCTCTTCATTGCTAGAGTCACTATTATTAATGGGCTCATCCCTTGAGGAATTTGATCTTGAAGTATTGAGAGCTTTAGACTTCAATACTTCCTCCTTAACAAACCCCTTTTCCTTTTTCTTTTTTTCAACCTTCTTTTCATGTTTGTCCAAGCAATTGAGTTTTTGCTCGTATTCTTCTAACTTTCCAAATAAGGTGGTGAGATCGTGTGTTGCAAGATTGTTGGCTTACTTGATCGCGGTAACCTTTGGTTGCCAATTCCTAGTAAGACATCTCAACACCTTGTTAGTAGAAATATCATTGGAAGTAGGATTACCTAGTAAATTTAAAAGATTAATAAGATGTGAGAACCACTTTTGCATTTGAGCAATAGTTTCCCTTTGCTTCATGCGAAAGAATTCAAACTCTTGATTAATTGTATTAATTCTAGCTTGTTTAACCTCATTAGTATCCTCGTAGGTAACTTGTAGATCATCCCACATAAATTTAGTAGTTTGAAAATGGGAAATGCGATAGAACTCATCAACACCAAGATAAGATATTATGATATTCTTAGCTTTCCAATCACAAGACCACTTCTTATTATCATTCTCATCCCATAAGTTTTCTGGTTTTGGTACGGTAGAACCATCAACAACATATGTCACCAGTGTCACCAGTGTTAGACCATTCTCATCCCATGAATTTGCATATAAGCTTTCCAATAACTATAATTTTCTCCCGTAAAAATTGGGGCTCTTTTATAATCCCCTTTAGGTTCACAAGACATTTTCTAAAGAGTGTCTAAGCCGAAATGAATTGGGCTCTTGATGCCACTTGTTATACGATGACAACGTATCTAGAGGGGAGGGGGTAATAGATAACCCTTTAAAAAATAATCCACAAAAAATCTGGTTTTGAAAAAGTTGTTATATCAAAGAGAAATGCGGAAGCTTTTTTAAAATATCGTATATACGGACGTTATTGGAAACTCAGATATGCAAACTTAAAAACAAATTCAATATGGAATAAGGATGACACTTAAATTAATATGCTTGAATCACTTTACAACTTATTTAACGTTTATTGCAAGTTACTAGTAAAGATATTTCCAATGGAAATATTAAAGGAACGAGTTAAATCAATTTATCAGACACTTGCTGTGCAAATGAATTTTCAGAATTTTTCATTGAATTGTGTTGATACATAAAACCACTTATAATAAAAAGTGATTATAAGCTATATCAACACTTGATTTAGAATAAAAAACAGTTTGGAAAATTTCTTACAATTCAATTGATAACACGATACTATTTGATAAAATGATTGATGAAAATCAAAGCAAGTAAAAGAAAAAATGAAAGAGACACAAGGAATTTGTCTTCAGAGTTCCCTATTGTCGTCATCGTGCAACTCCTAATATTTAATTATTTATTTAATTAAATATTTTCGAATATTTTCCGATTAAATTTTCGAAGTTGTGAAATGTTGATTTAAGTTGTGTTGTTGTTATTTGAATTAATTTATTTGATTAAGTTGTAGAAATAACATTAAAATAATAGTATTACTAATTAAGTGGGCTTTCAATAGTTAGAAGTAGGAATAGCGGGGGTGTAGAAATGAGGCCCAAAAGATTAAATAAGACAAACAAAATAATAGTATTTTTATTATTATATTGGTTAATTGATAAGAGAAAGACAAAGAGAAGTAGCATTAAGGGAAAAATAGGTTATCATAGAAGAGGAATAAGGGTTTGGAGAAGAAAGAGTTACGTAAATTGCTAGCAAGAAGAAAATATAAGAGTCAATCATAGAGTTACAAAGCAACCTTCAATCTAAGGTAAGGGTGGGATTCTGACTCTATATGGGAATTATGATGAATAATATGTAGGAATTGGGTTGGTGTAACGTTGCAGTGTGTATATTATTGTTGTTGCTTCTGAAATTGTCGGTTATCATATTGTTATCATGTTGTGGATGCTCCTAAATTGTTCGCTGAATTTACTATCTGTTGTTGGAAATTATAATAGTGCTAATATAGTTGTTATGTTGCTATGTCGATGTAATACTGCGTTGTATCATGTTGTTGTGAAAATAATGTTAATCGAAGGAAGATTTAGAGAATTCTGTGTTTGAATCAGTAAGCCTGTGAAGAAACTGCGTGAGAAACACTTTGTGCCGAGGGGCACACGAGCATGCCGACTGGCACCATGTATGCAGAGGAGTATACCTAGCAGCACAACTCCATGACGAGCCGCATGGCCTTTTAGTTTTGGGTCGAGGGGCACAGCTGGGTGACGAGGGGCACACCCTAAACATCTGTTTTCTGTTTTCTTTTGTTTGCTCTATTTCCCGTGTGTCTGTTACCTTATTCTATTAATTGGTTAATAGTAGAGATTAAGTACACAAATTATAGAATGGGCTCATATAGCAGATTAATAGAATAGATGATTGGATTGGATTATATAGTTAGTAAGTATTTGTTGGCTCCTAAATTCAACACCTACTATATATTGGTCTTATAGGCCAAAAATAGAACAAATAAAGCCAAGCTGGAAAATATTTTGACAGATGGAAAAAACTTAGAGAAAATATTTGAGTTACACATTGGTCTTCGACCAGGCATCACCATCAAGATTTTGACTAAGAAGGTCCTATAACCTTCGACTAGAAGAACATACCTTCGTGTCAATACCAAAGACGAAGGATATTTGAATTTGAATTGTTGGAGGGAAAGACGGTTTCGCCAGCATTTAAAGGAAAGCAATGTGGCTGGAAGAGAGAGGTTGAGGGACATGCAGAGGACACTTGTCTTCATCTTAGAGAAAAGCCACCCCTCGACGGTTAGGTAGTTTTAGTATAAAACAAGAAGTCTGTGTAGTTTTTCAGTGTGTTCAACCTATTGTGCTAGTTACTCAAATATTGTCCAAGTATCCACTGTGTGTGAAAGGATAAACTGAGAAATGTACGTTGGAAACACCAATTTTCATTAATAAAGTCTTCTTTTACATTGCTTTGATCTTATTTTGCAAAGTTACTTTTCCTGCATCTTTACCTGCATTTCTATTAACTTTCCTACTTTCTAAAAACACAAACATCTTATCTTTGGTCGAACGTGCGTTCTTCCTAGACATCTATTTTCACATCAAACCAACATAAAAATTAGCATATGTTCTGGGATCAATCTGATCCATCCCGCGAGTAACCAAAATGACTTTCCCTTTTGGAGGATCAACGGTTGTTTACCAAAAACTACGGTAAACAAATTGGCACACCTGGTGGGACCTTGTTAGTTTTTATCGTCTATTTGTTCATGTTATTGCTTTCCTTTTATAAGTATACATCGTTGCATGTTATTAAGAAGTGGTTGAATAACCAACGAGTGTACTGTTAGGAAGATAAATAGCGAAAGTAGAATGGCTAATGAGCCAAATCATGGAGAAATACCTCCATCAAATACTATTGGAACAACGGTTATGACTACCGTTGGAGAAAATATTCCAACTGCTGTTGGTTCAATACCAATGTTAACCACAAATCAAACAGGACCCTTACTTTTGTATGTGGGTCCTAGAGGTCCTTTAGGAACGCCCCCACCAAGGGCAAATCCAGGATCTCGACCATACATTCCCCCAGGATTCTCGACGGCCTGGATGGGTCGAGAACAACCATATGGCATGCCAACCACTAAAATGGCTAGCCTTATGAATGACATGTCTACTTTTTCAGAACCTTTGGTGAGTGCATCATCGCCATTACAGAGATCTGGAGCCAGTATGACAAATTTGGGTAGAAACCATATTTTAGGAGGACCATCAAATGCAATACCAAGCCTCACAAATGCTTCTACAACAATTTTGAGGCAACAGATGGACGAAAGCAACCATGATATGGTGCAAATATTGGCACAAACTTTAAGTACAATGATGAACCCCCTAATTAAAAATACCACCCAGTCGAATCAATAAATGGCAGCGCAAATGACGCGCATGGCTGAATTCTTTGGGGTACCCCAAACTATTCGACAACCCCAAAGAATACCAATAAGAGTAAACCAAAGGGTAATCGTGGAAGAGGATTTGACTGTTAATCAAAATCCTCAGATCCCTAGAGTAGAAATAGAACAACCTAGGGTCGAAATACCTCGAAATCCCCCACCAATCCCTAGAGAAATCGATCAAGGAGTGATTATGGTGAATAGGAACCAAAATGCTGATGAATTGATACAGTAAGTTCGACACCAAAATTATGGAACAGATAATAATCTGACTGCCATGATCGAAGGATCATGATTCAAAATGGGATGAAAGTTGGTTTTCACAGACCAAACTTCACATCCCCAGTGTCAGAATATATTCTACAAACAGACTTACCCCCTAGGGGAAAAGTCCCCAAGTTTACCAAATTTTCAGGGGATACGACAGAATCTACTGTCGAACATGTGGCGAGATATTTGATAGAGGCTGGGGAAATAGAAAACAACGAAAAACTTAGGATTAAATATTTCCCAAGTTCTCTAACAAAGAATGCTTTTACTTGGTTCACTACCCTCCCAGCCAATTCGATCCACAATTGGAATCAATTGGAAAGATTGTTCCATGAACAATTTTACATGGGACAGACCAAAATAAGTCTAAAAAAATGGGCTAGTGTGAAAAGAAGATTCACTGAGCCAATAGATGAGTATCTAAATAGGTTTCAATTACTTAAATCCATATGCTTTACCCAAGTGCCTGAACATGAATTGGTCGAAATGGCAGCAGGGGGCCTGGATTATTCAATTAGGAAAAAGTTAGATACCCAATACTTGAGAGACATGGCCCAACTGGCCGATAGAGTTCGACAGGTAGAACGCCTTAAAGCCGAAAAAGCTAAAGCTACCAAAACTCATCGAAGATAAAGAGTAGCCTATGTAGAAATGGATGATGAGGATACAGAGACATCTAGCGATCCTATAGAGGTCGAAGAAGGCGAGATAGACTTAGCATAATTAAAACAAGGACCACCATATTCTTGTAAATTGCTAGTGCCATCAAATGGGAAAAATCCTGTAGAGTTTGAAAGAAACAACGATAAATTCCCTAAGAAAACATATAGTTTTGACATATCCAAATGTGATGAAATATTTGATTTATTAGTCAAAGATGGCCAAATGATAGTGCCCCTAGGGGCAAAGTTGCCTCCTTTAGAACAAAGAAAGAAAAGAGGTTTTTGTAAATACTATAATTTTCTGGGCCATAAAACCTCACAATGTTTTCTTTTCAGGGATCTTGTTCAACAAGCACTCAAAGAAGGAAGGCTTAAGTTCGCTGATAAGCCAACGATGAAAATTGACGCAAACCCACTACAGATGGAGGCACATCACGCTGAGCCAGTCGACATTCATATGGTGGAAGTTTCTGAAGATTTTGTTAACAAGCCCATCTTCGGTAGCTTTACTGGAAACATATCCAGGAAGACTATCGAAGGAGTGAGGAAGGCCACTGAAGGCCTAAACCATAATAAAGGAGCTGCCCAAGGCTCAAACAAAAAGGCCACTGAAGGCCTGAAACTGAATAAAGGAGCTGTTGCAGGCTCGAGAAAAAGGGTTACCGAAGACCCACACAGAAACAAAGGAGTTGCTGAAAACTCCAACAGAAGAACTACTATAGGTTCTTATTTGGCTGCCGTGAAAGGTTCGACAGAGAACTTGGAGGCCAAAATGCAGAAAATGGATCTCGTTGCCAAGAGCAACATGGAGGTCAACATGGTCGAAGTCTCTGATGCCAAGGCTTCAGAAGAGGCTATTCGACAGGAGGAAGTGAACAAAACCGCATTTCCTAAAGAAAATGAAGATCTGGTAGAGTTTTTACATCGATTCCAGAAGAAGAAGTCTGAAGTAGTGTTGTGTCCCAGATGCAGTTCTATCTTCGACAACAAAGCTACGGAACACATACAGGGTATGAGAGCAGTAAAGGAAAAGTGGGGCAGCAATGCTCAACCAAAAATGGGTCCATAAGAAAGATGCGATCCCAGGAGGGGAAATCAAAGAGGATCCATGAACCAGGAAAGGAGGCCACCAACTTATAGGCCTCCAACTAATGTACCTTTGGGTACTTGGCTTAACATTATGGGCAGAAAAAGGCCCAATGAAGAAAAATGATAGACGTTTGACGTGCCAAGAGGCTTCTCTTTGGACTACAGAAAAGAGTACCATGACTCTACATCAAATAAAATGTCTCACATATCGAGAAATTACAAGTGGAAGAACCCCGTGTCTCATTCACAATGGCGAAGATTCCAAAGACGGCGAAAAGCCGAGAAGGAGGCTACAGCAGAGCCTCACCCAGAGGCTAGCACCAACGTACAAAGAAAGCAAAGAAAACCTCTAGAGAGGAAACCTCTGGCATGGCCAGAAGAATGTGGGTCAAATGATGAAAGTAACTCCGACTCTGATGATACTTTAGACATCATGGTGAACGTCATATCTGTGCTGCCTAGGGAATATAACCGTTAGGTCGAAGTTGAGGAAACCGACTTGATGGTCGAACAGGAAATGGCCAGACATAGGCCAATGTGTTACTGTTGTACCCCAAAATTTTCCCTGCCATATTTCTCAAAATATTTCAAGAAAGATCCTCAAGTTGCTCAAGGTAGTCCAAGGGTTGGCCATACAAGCTCTCTCCTAAGACAATCTACCCCAAATTAGGGTTTCATGTTGCATCAAGATACTTGAGTTCAAGGGATCCCAAATTCTCAACATTGTCCTAATATGTTCTCAAAATCATCCATGTCAAGTTTCAAGCCTTGCATAGAAAGTTTGCTCAGTCAATTGCTCAAAGGTCTGAAATCGACTATGCTAGGGCAAAAGTCAACTGTGGCCTACATATAGTCAAACTTCAAGATTTTTAGTCAACATTCTCATTTTGAAGGATATTTCATAATTTGATCAAGGGTTGATCATGATTCATCAAGTATTGCTCATAATTCATCAAGACTCAACAGTTGCTAAATTAGGGTTTTGCAGGAAAAGTCAACTCAACTTTGACAAAGCATAACTTTCTCATACTTTATGAGAAATGACCCATACAAAGCTCATTTTGAATAGGATGCAATTACCTACAATCCATCTTCATCTCCCAATTTCAAAATATGCACTCACAAGAAGTTATGATTTTGGACATTATAGGTCATTTTGAAAAGTCAACAAAAACACATTTTTTGTCAAAGCTTCATACATGAGCGTGGAATATCAAAATGAGATGAGACCAAAAGGGTTGATTAGAGGACATATCAAGATTTCTAAAAAGTCCAAGAACACCTCCAAAGAGTCAAAATTGAGGAAGTTATGCATTGGTGAAGTTGACCTTTTTTGCAAAATTGCCAAAAGTTAACTATCCATAAAACTTCAATTTTTGCCAAATGGGCCCAATATTTTTCACTTGTTTTGAGTTGGCAACATAGTCCACGAGCTCTAGCCTTTGCCACTTTTCAATATCTTATTTTTATTATTTGTTTTGATTTTTATTTGAATTAATTCAATTTAAATTAAAACAAATCATATAAAATCCCAAATATTGAAAACCAAAGATTTTATGCTTGTTTGAGGTTTTATTATACAGCTAGCAAACATTCAAACTCGTATCAAGGCATGTGTGCACAAAAATATTGGAAATAGGCCAAATTTGGAAAGTTTTCAAAGTGAATCAAATCAAATATCCAAATCATTGATGGGGGGAAGATTGAGAGCAATTATCAACCCTAATCCCTTCATTGATACATATAGAGGGCGTGCAGACTCAAAAAAGAGGTTAGAAACAGGCACAACAAGCAAAGCAACATTGGAAAAAAATCAAGAAAAGTGTAAGATTGAATTCCTATTTTCAGGCATCCTCAAGGCTTTCTATCCATCCCAATCGATTCCTGGGAGTGTCAGCAAGCTAAAGCAATCAAGAACCAAGCCGTTCAAGTCCCAAATCACACTGTAAGT
Source organism: Vicia faba (assembly GCA_948472305.1). Taxonomy (NCBI): domain Eukaryota; kingdom Viridiplantae; phylum Streptophyta; class Magnoliopsida; order Fabales; family Fabaceae; genus Vicia; species Vicia faba. The sequence continues at coordinate 1,474,235,665 of OX451735.1, read as the reverse complement.
CCATCACGAAACTCATGAAATCTTTAATTCGAATAGCATGATTTATGCATTGTTAGGATGAATTAATCATATATTGTTGATCTATGAGACATTTGCAAGCTTCCTGCATTGATTAATTGCATTTATATGGCCTGTACTAAAATTCACCATGGCTAGGGTTCGTAGCTCCGTTTTAGGGTTTTTGCTTGCATGAGAAATTGGCCTTGATAAAAGGTACCATCATGTTCAGAAGGATGAGACGAATCTAACCATGGCCTTGGTGGTCATTTATATCATGTGTATGTGATTTTGAGAATTGGCAGGGTTGTAGCGACGGACATTGTCCGTAGGTATAAGTTCCCAAACTTTTAGCCACAGAGAGAGGAAGGAGATGAAGACGTGGCTGTACTGATTTGGCCATTTGAATTTTGCGCGGAATTTCTTATTATTTTATTTGTTTTATATATTATTATTGTTATGTTTTTTATGTACAAATAGAAGCGAATGGCCCAGTGGCAGCCAGACTGGTGCTTAAGGCGTGGGAGTGCTTGAGGTCAGGGGTTCGACCCCTGCCTCCAACATTTGGTATTTTTCTAATTTTCTTTCAGGTTATCCAACGTATATGCAAGACCCAGGATTATTGTGCACCCTCACAATCAATCATGCCAAGTGTCTTGAGGCCAAATCTGATGGCCATCCAGGAGAGACTACCATGAAGCCTCAATCAACACAATACACTGGATCCTGAAGGTCAACATGGACCTCACTCAAATGGGCCCAGATCTGACTATTGGCACCCCCATTATTTCAGGACCATTATCTCTTTTCTATTTTCTTTTCTATTTTATTTTATTTCATTTAACTTATTTAATTTATTTACTAACCAAAAATTAATTTTCTTTTTATAAAAAAAATCCCAAAAATATTATTTTTCACCAATTAGATTTAGGTATTATTTTTTAGCAATAAATGAATTAATTTAATTAGGTTTGATTAAATTAGATAACTTTAATTTATTTTGCAAATAATTAAAATTAATTAGAATAAATAGGTTTTATTACTAACTTAATTATATTTTATTTTTTTCCTAAAAAAACCAAAAAAATAGGCCATTATTTTTATTGATTAAATTAATTAACTAATTAATTTTTATATTAATTTAGAAAACTTATTTCTTTTATTAAATAAAAAACAAACAAAAAAACAATTTATCTTTTAATTAGGATAGGAGGGTCAAAACCCTAATTTCGCATTCGATCTAATTTGTCATCGCACGCTTTATGTTTTTTTTATCCCAATTATTGTATCTGCTCACAGTTTGTAATAGTTTTAATTAGGGCTTTTACTTTTCATTTATCGCTTTATTTTTCAAAGGGTTTGTTTTTGGCTATGTAAATACCCGAAGCCTTGTAATAGCTTAGATTAATTTTCGCACGTTAAATTCCGCAAATTATTAACTGTTAGATATGTGAACAATTAGGGTTTGCATGACAAGAATGTATGTTTAATTTTAAAACGGTTAGATAACCCTAAACATGTGTAAAGATAATAAATCTGAAACTGAATCACTCGCACATGCGCACTCCTAGGGTACACTCCCACTTGGTTACCTTCGGTAAACGGTCATTGAGTATAGGATGCTTTAGTGGCCGTCCTTTTGTCCAAAGATCAAAGTTTCCTCGGAATGGTTGCCTCGGATATTGTTGCCTCGGATAATTGATCCAAGACATTAGGGTTATTACTAAGACGTCCTAACATTGCTTTAGTGACCGTACGTCCCTTTTCGAATCGACCCTCAAACTCCAACGACGGTGCTACCTACTCACTAATAGTGGGATATCATTGTCTAAAGGAAATGAATACAGAACGATTCTTTTATCGAGTAGGTAGATTAGTTCTTAAGTACTTGCTCAATCAAACAAATTTTTCACACTTACACTCCTTTACAAACAAGTTTTTCAAAAACACTTCATTACACTCTTGACGACAGAAGCAAGAGTTAAATCGAAGTTAAAACAAAAAACTTTTCAAAACCCACAAACACAAAGAAAACATTTTTGAAAATAATGAGCAAGTACCTAAGAGCCCGTAGATAACTACGGATAGAAAAGGTGCTAATACCTTCCCTTTCTATAATCTACCCCCCGTACTCAGAAATATCTCAAAAAAAGGAATTTTTCTGTGCTTTTTTCCTTTCCTTGTTGGATAAAATAAAAGTCGGTGGCGACTCTTGCTTACCGCGACATTTTGCGAACACAAATGCAAGACGCAAACCAGCAAATTCCTTAACGAAAAAGGGAAACACGTCCCGGTTCTGACCACCGTATCACATAACTGGCGACTCTGTTGGGGATATATATAAGTGGGGTGTACCTTAGGATTAGTTCATTATATTGTTTTCAATTGTTTGATCTGTTTGCTTTATATTTGTGGGCTTTGTATCAGAGTTACTATAGATCCTAACCTGGATCTGGGGATACCCTTTAGGTAAGTAGCAATAGACTGTGAGGGAATTGTACGGTGTAGACCGATACGGTTGAAGCAGTAGCTACGTTGATGTGACACATTAGTTGGTACCAATATCCCTTGTGGAGGAACAAGGAGAGTATGGGGCTGCTAATGGGTCATTAAGCATCAACTGACCTTAGAACCTATAATTGACCAACTTGGCCATAGAAAAGTAGCAGTATGCTACACTCATTAAGACCATACTCTCGCGATGATTCCGACCGCAAGAAAAGGTTGCTAAATTGGAATTATGACCGATCAAGGATGGTCAGTGATATTGAGAACCTCTAGAACCCGGTTACTATTACTAGGACAGGTTGAACCAACTAAACTGAAAGAGGGTAGTACCTAAACTACATGCCAGCCTGAAATTTAAGGGTTATTGTGTGACTTGTTTGCCCTTACCATGTTTGCTATCTGTGATATTTGTGGTGTGTTCTTATCATCACATCATGCATCATGACATTGCATGCATATTTCATTAGACTAACCATTTCAAAGACCGAGGGGATTCATCTTTATTCTGTTTTGCAGATCATGGCATCTATGCGCAGAAATACCATTCGGATCAACTTTGTGCAGATCCCTGCTCAGCTTAGAGATTTGGTTTCAAAGGTTCCTGATACTTCTTACTTTGTGAGAAGACATGGTCATCTCCTCATCCTGGTCACTTCCAAGTTAGATGAGCAAATGATGAGCGTTTTGTTCCAGTTCTTTGACCTGTTGCACCACTGTTTCACCTTCCCGGACTATCAGTTGGTCCCTACTTTGGAGGAGTTCTCTGATTTACTTGGCATATCTATTCTAGAGCAGACACCCTTTACAGGTTTGGAGATAGCTCCTAGGCCGGAGGATATTGCTTCAGCCCTCCATCAGACAAAGGCTGATGTAGTATCTAACTGGGAGACTCGGAGTGGGATGAAAGGTTTCTTGGCTAAGTTCTTGATTGATCAAGCTCAACAGTTTTGGGATAGTTTGGACTTTCAAGCATTTGAAGACATCCTGGCCCTCCTCATATATGGCTTGGTTCTGTTCCCTAATTCAGATTCTTTCGTTGATGTGAACGCAATCAAGATTTTCATGTCCCGTAATCCAGTGCCCACTCTCTTAGGCGACATTCTACATGCTCTTTATGCCCGTACTACTCGGAGAAGGGGAACCCTTATGTGTTGTGCACCGCTGCTGGCGAGGTGGTTTATTTCTCACCTCCCCAAATTTGTATTGAAGAATGAGGAAGGTATGGGTTGGGCTTACAGAATCATGTCCCTTGCTCATACGGACATCCTTTGGAGTACTAAAGATATGGAAAAGGTAGTTGTCATCGATCGGTGTGGGGAATACCCCAATGTTCCATTGCTTGGAATTAGAGGAGGGATAACCTATAATCCTTGTTTGGCCTTACGACAGTTTGGACGAGCTCGAAGGGACGGTCCTCATGAGTTGCTGCTTTCAGACATTGTCTTTGACTTCATGGGGGATGTTGAGGGACATCGCCAAAGATTCATACGAGCCTGGGACAGGGTGAACAAGTCGGATCCACATGATCTAGGAATGAAGACTTCTCTCCCGATGAAACCGTATCTCCAGTGGGTTCGAGCCCGTGCTCAAAAGCTGGGAATGCCATATGAAGCTGTTTTGCCGGTGATTGTGGAGCGTACTGATGAAGAAGGTGTTCCTTATACAATCATCCATCCTCATATGCCTACTGATCCGGGGGCATTTAAGAGGTCTTGGATCCAGCTAAGGGAAGAATGGGATACCTATAGAGAAAAGTATCATGAGCAGGAACAGAAGATCCTGAAGCTTACAAGGAAGCTGGAGAATGAGAGGGTCCTCAACGATTATGTCAGCACGAAAGGAAAACGACCATGGGAACGCTGATGTCTTTTATTGTTTTTAGATTAGATTTGCTTTTCAGTATTTCTTTTGTAACGCCTTAAAGGCATTTGTTAAACATTGTTACAAGTTTTTACCTAATAAAAGTGTGTTTCATTGTGGTTTACAAATTTGAATCTCCCTAAAGTCTTTAAAATCATTTCATATGCATTCCATTCCCATGTACCTCATTACAGGTACCCTTACAGGTTTCTCATCTTCTTCGCTATTTATTTCAGCAATCATGTCTTCTAAAACACCTACCGATCAAGCTATTAAGGCTCTTCAAGCTCATAATGCTCAGTTCCAGGAAATGTTCATGAACTTGGCCAAGGGTCAACAAGATCTGAAGACCCTTATCTTGAAGGATAAGAAGAAGAAGAAGAAGACGGTCCTCCTGAATATGGGTCATAGATTTGGGAAAAGGTTGAGACAGGATGTTGATTTATCTCACTCATCTGTAGGGGGAGAGAATCAAGAGGAAAGGAAGGGTCCTAGCCCTATGGTCTCTGACGATGACACAAATTTTGATGAAGACCAGTATCCTCCGGCTGAGGATAGGTATAAGCAACTCGAAGATCGGTTAAGCGCAATGGAGATCCAGAAAGTTCCTGGTCTGGACTTTGGAGATTTGGGTTTGACATCTGGGGTGGTGATCCCACACAAGTTTAAAGCGCCTATCTTTGCTAAATACGATGAGGTATCCTGTCCGAAGCTACACCTCCGCTCGTATGTTAGAAAGATCCAACTATATACTGCTGATAGGAACCTCTGGGTTCATTTCTTTCAAGATAGTCTGTCAGGGACTCAACTTGAATGGTTCTACCAACTGGAAGAAGCTAACGTCCGTAACTGGGAGGATCTTGCTGCTGCTTTTTACAAGCAATGCCAGTATAATGCCGACCTTGCTCCCACGCGTACCCAACTTTAGGGTATGTCTATGGGTGCGAGCGAAGGTTTTAAGGACTATGCTCAGAAGTGGAGAGATCTGGCAGGAAGAGTACAACCCCCTCTGGCTGATAGGGAGTTGGTGGATATGTTCCTTGGGACTTTGTATGGTCCATATTTCAATCATTTTATTGGTAGTTCATCGTCTGGGTTCACTGAATTGATTATGACTGGGGAGAGAGTTGAGGCCGATATCAAGAGTGGCAAGATACAAAAAGGTGCTTCGTCAAGTACAGAGAAGAAACCTTTCAAGAAGGAATCTAGTGCCATTTACAGCTCAAGGATCCAAAACTGACCTGAGCACCGCCAAGCAGTTAATGCGGTAGTTATATCAAGACCAACTGTTGCCCCACAACGCAATAATCAGCAAAGAGCAGAGAGACTGCAAAGGCAGTATACTCGGCTCAATATGACTCTATCCCAAATTTTTCCGCAACTGTTGAAAACCAACTTGGTGATTCCAAAGGAGGCCCCAAAATATCCCAACAACACATCACCGCTGTATAATCCGAACGCCCGCTGTGCTTATCACTCTGATAGCCCAGGGCATGATACCAATAATTACTGGGCTTTGAAGAATAAAGTGCAGGATCTGATTGATGCTAAGGAAATTGAGTTTGAAGCGCCGAAAAAACCTAATGTCATAACGACTCCTATGCCAAAACATGACGCGGGAGTCAATGCAATTGGAGATGAGGACGAAGAGTCAGATTTCGACAGCTGGATTTACCCGACTACGAACGGTGGTTTGAGCAATTGGACAACGAAGGATTCCATGCCCGTTTCTTTTATTACACAGTAATAAGACTTTTGTTTTGGTTTTGTAACAGACAGTTGAAACTTTTACGGCCCGGTGCCTTGCCCGAGACACCGTGGCTTTGTTTGTGAGGGTTTAATATTTGTCATTGCCATATATCATCAATAAAAGCATTGGAAGTTTTTCTTGCATTACAAATTTTGCGCTCCTTGTTTTTCTTTTCTATCTTGCAACACAGCTATTTGTCTTACACACACTCACATATACAGGTCTACATCCACTCTGGATCCCACTGATAACGACTCTGCTACTACCAGTTATGACTTCGAAAGTCCGATCAACCAAGTCGAGGACGAAGGTGAGGACGATTGAGAAGTGCTTGCTAGACTGTTACTTCAAGAAGAGAGGGCCATACAACCTCCAAGAGCCACCTATTCTGATGCCTCCAGTTGAAGGAAGACCGTTGATCTTACACTTGAAAGTGTTGGATAATACAATGAGGTGTATGCTGGGGCAGTATGACGAGTCTGGCCGAAAAGAGCATGCTATTTACTACTTTAGCAAAAAGTTTACCGACTGTGAGACCCAATACTCACTGCTCGAGAAAACTTGTTGCGCTTTGGCATGGGCTGCTCGTCGACTGAGACAGTACATGTTGGCTCATACTACCCTATTGATATCAAAGATGTGAATGTTTTGACGGCACCTTGGCCTTTTACAATGTGGGGCATCGACATGATCGGTGAGATCAGACCTACAGCATCTAACGGGCATCGTTTCATTCTGGTAGTTATTCATTACTTTACAAAGTGGGTTGAAGCAGCTTCCTTTGCTACAGTAACCAATAACATCATGGCGCGGTTTATTCGGCACAATCTGATTTTTCGATATGGTGTACCAGAGAGGATCATTACGGACAATGGTATAAATCTCAACAATACCATGATCATCGAGCTCTGCAAGCAGTTCAAGATACAACATCACAACTCTTCTCCCTACCGGCCGAAGATGAATGGGGTTGTCGAAGCGGCTAATAAGAACATCAAGAAGATTGTGCAGAAGATGATGGTGACATATAAAGACTGGCACGAGATGTTACCATTTGCTCTTCATGGGTACCGTACCTCAGCGCGGACGTCAACAGGGGCAAACCCTATTCCTTGGTATATGGCATAGAAGCAGTCTTGCCCATTGAAGTTCAGATACCCTCTCTTCGGGTTATGAAGGATGCAGGTTTAAGTGAAGATGACTGGATCCATACTAGACTTGATCAATTGAACTTAATCGATGAAAAGAGACTTACTGCTATTTGTCATGGTCAGACGTATCAAAAGCGGATGATCAAGGCATTTAACAAGAAATTCAGACGACAAGAGTATCAAGTTGGGGATCTGGTGATCAAGCGCATTATCTTACCTCAAGGTGATCCCAGGGGCAAATGGACCCCTACGTACGAAGGGCCATTTATGGTTAAGAACATTTTCTTAGGAGGAGCTATGATTCTAACCACCATGAATAGTGACGATCTTCCTCACTCCGTCAATGCAGACATAGTGAAAAAATACTACGCATAATCAAAGACCCGCTAGGTCGACTGGCTTAGACAAAAATAAGGGCTTCCCGGCGAACCAAAAGGGTTCGGGAAAAAATAAGGGATGAAAATGAAAAAATCTGTACACCCGGCAAGTCGAAAACCTGAAAAGGCGGCTTGGGCAAAAAGGGGTATCCCGGTGGACTGAAAACCCGAAAGGGCGGTCCAGGCAAAAATTAGGGATCAAAGTGTAACACTATGTCTCATTGGATCACCATGCAATCAGACTTCAATATCGACTATCAAGCTCGGACAACACTAATTAATCTGATCTACCTTCAACCAAGTAGCAAAGTGATGAGATGTCGAGGATATAAAGGCAATAGCAGAGTTGGAACCCAGTGGGATTGTTCACATAGCTGTTTTTCTTTGTTTTACACAAACTGTATAAATTCTATTGTTCGGCGGTGTTCTCTTACTAGGACGTCAGCCTCTTGTACAAAAAACGCCTATTTACGGGCCAAACTTCAGAGTTAATACAATTCATTTTCACAAAGAGATTTCAAACTGTTTTCTTTTTTCTGTTTTGTTTTGCAAGAACGTCCAATGTTCATTTTTGATATATGCATTTGATAATAATTGTTGTTCATAAATATTTACATGCGAAACAAAAGACGATTACTCGTAATACCAGGAACAGGGGCAAATAAGAATTGTCCGGACCTTACAGTTGCTCTGTCCACCAGGTACAAGGATAGATTTAGCTAAAGAATATGACTAAGGTACATTCATTCCCCGCAGAGTAAGAGAAAGACAGTAGAGTTAACTCTCCCCAACTGAGGTTCACAATCGCGAATAAGTCGGTAAAATTCTCCCCAAACAGAGTTTATCTATCATCAGCCCTGAAAGGTTATCCCCAGTAGAGGTTGGAGGATTATCCCCAGTGGAGCCTAAAAGGTTATCCCCAGTGGAGTCTGGAAAATCATCCCCAGCGGAGTTCATTCCTTTCACAAACAAAAACTCAATCCCCAACCGGATTCAGTATCGCCAGCAACGGTAATTCATCCCCAGCTGAATTTATCAGCGGAATCCTCAGCAGAGCATGTCCTCCCCACAGAGCCATTTCCTCATTAATTTATTCCCCATAGGAGTTATCCTCTCCTGCAGGTTTATTCTCACAATCATCTTCATTCACTATCCCCAGCGGAAACGAAGGATTCAACTCTCTTCTCCAGCAGCAATCCGGGATTTATTTTCCCTAGCTAAAAACATCACATTTCCATACATCATGACACATACATATACGCATCCTACAGCACAATCTCATTTATTTTGAGAACATCATTGCCTAATACATATCATGCATCACATGCAGCTAACCTTTACCTTTCAGGAAAGATACAATCAAATTCTCACAAAAGCAAACTATGAAGCCCATATTTGACTGGACAATAGTTTGAATCCTCAGCAAGCCGTGAATCCCGGATTATGACCAGATAACAGCTCAGCAAGTTATTGTGAAGCATGGATTACGACCAGACAATAATACAAGTTCCTGTGAAACCTGGATTACGACCAGATAGCGGTTAAAGACACTGTGAAGGATGGATTTCGACCAGATAACAGTAAGGGATACTGTGCAGCTTGGATTACGACCAAATAGCAGTTCACTAGGCCAGATACTATGAAGCTCAGATTACGACCAAATGTTAGTTGGCCCAAAGCCAAAGGGAAACCCAGATTACGATCGGATAGCCATTTGATCTCTTCTGAAGACTGGATTACGACCAGATAAGAAGTAAAGTGTTCTGAAGACTGGATTACGACCAGATAAGAAGTAAAGTATTGTGAAGCCTGGATTACGACCAGACAGCAATACGGAACACCATGAAGCCTGGATTACAACCGGATAACGATAAAAGGACTGGAGCCTGGATTGTGACCAGATAGCAGTACAAGACCCTGCGAAGTTTGGATTTCGACCAAATAGCAGTTTACCTGGACAGTTACTAAGAAGCCCGGAGTCGACCGGATATTAGTGTGCCATAAATTCAAGTTAAAGCCCGAATGCGACCGGATAACATTTGAATTCATTCCGAAACCTGGATTATGACCAGATAAGAATTAAGAAGTTGCGAAACCTGGGTTACGACCGGATAACAAGTTTAATCTCATCTCCCCAGTAAGTCTGTAAAGCCTGGATTACGACCAGATAGCAACCGGTCTTATTACTATGAAGCCTGGACCACGACCAGATAACAGTTCATTTTCACCTCCTCGACTAAGAGACAGTTCCTCGGTAGAATAACGGACGACCGAAGTTCCTAAAATTCAACAGAGATGATTCCCCAACAGAATAATGGATGACAAAATTCTCATTTTGAAGGATATTTCATCATTTGATCAATGTTTGATCATGATTCATCAAGGATTGGTCATAATTCATCAAGACTCAAAAGTTGCTAAATTAGGGTTTTGTAGGAAAAGTCAACTCAACTTTGACCAAGCATAACTTTCTCATACTTTATGATAAATGACCCATACAAAGCTAATTTTGAATAGGATGCAATTCCATACAATCCATCTTCAGCTCCCAAGTTCAAAATACGCACTCACAAGAAGTTATGAATTTGGACATTATAGGTCATTTTGAAAAGTCAACAAAAACACCTTTTTTGTCAAAGCTGCACACATGAGCATGGAATATAAAAATGATATGATACCAAAAGGGTTGATTAGAGGACATCTCAAGCGTTTTAAAAAGTCCAAGAACACCTCCAAAGAGTCAAAATTGAGGAAGTTATGCATTGGTGAAGTTGACCTTTTTTGCAACATTGCCAAAAGTCAACTATCCCTAAAACTTCAATTTTTGCCAGATGGGCCCAATCTTTTTCACTTGTTTTGAGTTGGAAACATAGTCCACGAGCTCTAGCCTTTGCCACTTGTCAATATCTTATTTTTATTATTTGTTTTGATTTTTATTTGAATTAATTCAATTTAAATTAAAACAAATCATATAAAATCCCAAATATTGAAAACCAAAGATTTTATGCTTGTTTCAGGTTTTATTATACAGCTAGCAAACATTCAAACTCGTATCAAGGCATGTGTGCACAAAAAGATTGGAAATAGGCCAAATTTGGAATGTTTTTAAAGTGAATCAAATCAAATATCCAAATCATTGATGGGGGAAGATTGAGAGCAGTTATCAACCCTAATCCCTTCATTGATACATATAGAGGGCGTGCAGACTCAAAAAAGAGGTTAGAAACAGGTGCAGAAAGCAAAGCAACATTGGAAAAAAATCAAGAAAAGTGTAAGATCGAATTCCTATTTCCAGGCATTCTCAAGGCTTTCTATCTATCCCAATCGATTCCTGGGAGTGTCAGCAAGCTAAAGCAATCAAGAACCAAGCCGTTCCAGTCCCAAATCGCACTGTAAGTCCATCACAAAACTCATGAAATCTTGAATTCGAATAGCATGATTTAGGCATTGTTAGGATGAATTAATCATATATTGTTGATCTATGAGACATTTGCAAGCTTCCTGCATTGATTAATTGCATTTATATGGCATGTACTAAAATTCACCATGGCTAGGGTTCATAGCTCTGTTTTAGGGTTTTTGCTTTCAGGAGAAATTGGCCTTGATAAAAGGTACCATCGTGTTCAGAAGGATGAGACGAATCTAACCATGGCCTTGGTGGTCATTTATATCACGTGTATGTGATTTTGAGAATTGGCAGGGCTGTAGCGACGGACATTGTCCGTAGGTATAAGTCCCAAACTTTTAGCCACGAAGAGAGGAAGGAGACGAAGACGTGGCTGCACCTGATTTGGCCATTTGAATTTTGCGCGAAATTTCTTATTATTTTATTTGTTTTATATATTATTATTATTATGTGTTTTATGTACAAATAGAAGCGAATGGCCCAGTGGCAGCCAAGCTGGTGCTTAAGGCGTGGGAGTGCTTGAGGTCAGGGGTTCGACCTCTTCCTCCAACATTTGGTATTTTTCTAATTTTCTTTCAGGTTATCCAGCGCATATGCAAGACCCAGAATTATTGTGCACCCTCACAATCAATCATGCCAAGTGTCTTGAGGCCAAATCTGATGGTCATCCAGGAGAGACCACCATGAAGCCTCAGTCAACACAATACACTGGATCCTCAAGGTCAACGTGGACCTCACTCAAATGGGCCCAGATCTGACTATTGGCACCCCCATTATTTCAGGCCCATTCTCTCTTTTCTATTTTCTTTTCTATTTTATTTTATTTCATTTAACTTATTTAATTTATTTACTAACCAAAGATTAATTTTCTTTTTATAAAAAAAAATCCCAAAAATATTATTTTTCACCAATTAGATTTAGGTATTATTTTTTAGCAATAAATTAATTAATTTAATTAGGTTTGATTAAATTAGATAACTTTAATTTATTTTGCAAATAATTAAAATTAATTAGAATAAATAGGTTTTATTACTAACTTTATTTTATTTTATTTTTTTCCTAAAATAACCAAAAAAACCAAAAAAATAGGCCATTATTTGTATTGATTAATTTAATTAACTAATTAATTTTTATATTAATTTAGAAAACTTATTTCTTTTATTAAAAAAAAAACAAACAAAAAAACAATTTTTCTTTTAATTAGGATAGGAGGGTCAAAACCCTAATTTCGCATTCGATCTAATTTGTCATCGCGCGCTTTATGCTATTTTTTATCCCAATTATTGTATCTGCTCACAGTTTGTAATAGTTTTAATTAGGGCTTTTACTTTTCATTTACCGCTTTATTTTTCAAAGGATTTATTTTTGGCTATGTAAATACCCGAAGCCTTGTAATAACTTAGATTAATTTCCGCACTTTAAATTCCGTAAATTATTAATTGTTAGATATGTGAACAATTAGGGTTTGCATGACAAGAATGTATGTTTAATTTTAAAACGGTTAGATAACCCTAAACATGTGTAAAGATAATAAATCTGAAACTGAATCACTCGCACATTCGCACTCCTAGGGTACACTCCCACTTGGTTACCTTCGGTAAACGGTCATTGAGTATAGGATGCTTTAGTGGTCGTCCTTTTGTCCAAAGATCAAAGTTGCCTCAGAATGGTTGCCTCAGATATTGTTGCCTCGGATAATTGATCTAAGACATTAGGGTTATTACTAAGACGTCCTAACATTGCTTTAGTGACCGTACGTCCCTTTTCGAATTGACCCTCAAACTCCAACGACGGTGCTACCTACTCACTAATAGTGGGATAGCACTGTCTAAAGGAAACGAATACATAACGATTCTTTTTTCGAGTAGGTAGATTAGTTCTTAAGTACTTGCTCAATCAAATAAAATTTTCACACTTACACTCCTTTACAACAAGTTTTTCAAAAACACTTCATTACACTCTTGAAGACAAGCAAGAGTTAAATCGAAGTTAAAACAAGAAACTTTTCAAAACCCACAAACACAAAGAAAACAATTTTGAAAATAATGAGCAAGTACCTAAGAGCCCGTAGATAACTACGGATATAAAGGGTGCTAATACCTTCCCTTTCTATAATCTACCCCCCGTACTCAAATATCTCAAAAAAGGAATTTTTCTGTGCTTTTTTCCTTTCCTTGTTGGATAAAATAAAAGTCGGTGGCGACTCTTGCTTACCGTGACATTTTGCGAACACAAACACAAAACGCAAACCAGCAAATTCCTTAACGAAATAGGGAAACACGTCCCGGTTCTGGCCACCATATCACAGTTACTATGTAATGAATAATGGCTGCGTGGAAGAACATAACACTTTCTTCGATCCACCAACTGAGGCGATGAAAAATCACCTCAAACCCCTATTCATCAGAGCGAAGATAGGGGAAGTGACTATAAACAAGATCCTGGTTGATTGTGGAGCGACCGTAAACATAATTCCACAATCTATGCTGGAAAAACTAGGAAAGAGGGATGCTGACATCAAGCCCCACAACATGGTCCTCTCCAATTATGAAGGAGGCATTGGAACCACAATGGGAGTAATACAACTAGATCTCAAGGTGGAATCAATCCTTCGACCCACCATGTTTATGGTGATCTCAGCAAAACCAAACTATAATCTGCTCTTGGGTCGAGAGTGGATACATGGCATTGGTGCAGTGCCATCTTCGACGCATCAAAGGGTTACGGTTTGGCGTCCCGATGGCATCATGGAAAACATCGAGGCAGATCAAAGTTATTACCTAGGCGAAGTTAACAGCGTCAGGAATAATAGTTTCGATAGGAATTTGGCTCATATAGGGCCATGTAACCCTCCTGAATTCGATCTAACTCCAGCACCCAACGCCTTCTGTTCTCTGTACCTCCACTCTGACTATGGGTTTCAGTGGGATAGAGAAGATTTGTCCAACATCGACTACGGAGGGGTTGATGATATACGGCCAACAGGCTGGGGAAGTGAGTTTGGTGATGATGACTGAGTCACAAGCTCTTTAAAAGATTTCGGTATATGTAGCCAAAAATAGAATGATAGCGGCCTTAGAGGCTGAGGTCAAGTACATGGCTCATGAAGCCAATGAGCAGGTATCTCCAGAAGAAGGGCCTGGGAAAGATTTCGACCCAGAACCTCCTGACTTAGAAGAAAAAGAAGTGTGAAATCAGAGGTTAGATTCCATTTATGATGATGAAACTCTGGGTTTCGAAAAGGATCCGTTGGCAGATGGTGTTAGAATGCTAACACAGGACCCCTTAGAAGAAGTAAATCTAGGCGAAGGTCCGATAAAAAAGCCAACGTACATCAGTGTAAAGTTAGATCCAGAACTCAGGGTCGAAATGATCTAATTGTTAAAAGAGTTCAAGAATTGCTTTGCATGGGATTATGACGAAATGCCTGGTCTCGACAGAAGCTTGGTGGAACTTCAATTACCAACAAAACCTGGAAAGAAGCTTGTCAAGAAAACTCCAAGGCGCTTTGCTCCGGAGATTCTGTCGAAAATTAAAACGAAAGTCGAAAGACTGCTGAAATGCAGGTTCATCTGAACGACCAGGTATGTCGAATGGGTTGCAAATATTGTACCTGTTATAAATAAAAATGGTACTTTAAGGGTTTGCATTGACTTCAGAGATCTGAATGCTGCAACACCCAAAGATGAATATCCAATGCCTGTGGCGGAAATGCTTGTCGATTCTGCCGCTGGTTTTGAGTACATGAATATGCTTGACAGATACTCTGGATATAATCTGATTTTTATTGCTGAAGAAGATGTGTCGAAAACAACTTTCTGTTGCCCTGGGGCCTTAGGCACTTACGAATGGGTAGTGATGCCTTTTGGCCTAAAAAACGCACGGGCAACATATCAAAGAGCAATGAACTCTATCTTCCATGATTTCATAGAGACTTTTATGCAGATTTACATTGATGATATTTTTGTCAAATCTGTTTCAGGGCAGGCTCACATGGACCATCTTCAACAATCCTTTGAGAGGATGAGGCGCTATGGTCTGAAAATGAATCCTCTGAAGTGCGCTTTTGGAGTCAAAGCGGGGGATTTCTTAGGCTTTGTGGTCCATAAAAAGGGAATCGAGATAAACCAGAACAAGACCAAAGCTATCTTGGAAGCCAAAGCGCCAACCAACAAGAAAGAATTGCAGTCTCTACTTGGGAAGATAAATTTCCTAAGGAGATTTATTTCCAACCTCAGTGGGAAAACGCAAGCCTTCTCACCACTACTTCGACTCAGCAAAGGAGGATTTGAATGGAGGCAAGAACAGCAAGAGGCCTTCGACAAAATCAAAGAGTACCTCATCAAGCCACCAACTCTGGTACCTCCTTGTAGGGATATGAGTATGAGATTGTACATAGCCGCATCTGTCAAAACCTTAGGGAGCATGTTAGCTCAAGAGGATGAGAATGGTGTCAAAAGACCTATTTACTACCTTAGTAGAGTTTTAAATGATGCAGAAACTAGATATAACGAAGTTGAAAAACTATGTTTATGTCTTTACTTTTCATGTACAAAACTCAAGCAATATATTAAACCAGTTAATGTTTACGTTTCGTCTCATTTTGATGTTTTCAAATATATGTTGTCGAAACCCATTTTGCACAGCAGAATTGGCAAATGGGCACTTGCATTAACTGAGTATTCATTAACTTTTATGTCTCTCAAGGCTGTGAAAGGTCAAGTGGTAGCAGACTTTATAGTTGACCACTCAATAATAGAAGAACCAATAAATTATTTGGAGATTGAACCTTGGAAGTTATACTTCGACGGTTCTAGTCATAAAGACGGAACTAGAGTAAGGGTTCTCATTATTTCTCCAAACAAAATTCCAACAACATTTAAGTACAAGATCTAAGGAGATCGTTCAAATAATGAGGCTGAATACGAAGCTTTAATCGTAGGTCTTGAAATCTTGTTGGAATTGGGGGCAACTCGAGTCGAAATAATGGGAGACTCAGAATTGGTCCTAAAACAAGTTACAAAAGAATACAAATTCATAAGAGAAAATCTTATCATGTATTTCGTAATAACTAGGCATTTGTTGAAGAATTTCGAAGTGGTTAACATTCGACATATACCCAGATTGGAAAATCAAGTGGCTAATGATTTAGCACAGATCGCTTCCGGGTATAAAGTTTCGAAAGAGAAACTACAACAAGCAATCGAAGTTATAGGAAGAGTAGCATCCACTAAGTTGTCTCTGATAGATTTGGAAACAACAACGTTGGGATACACTGATCACGAAAATTTTGAGATTTTGTTCATAGACAATCTAACAGAACAAGATTGGAGAAAGCCTATAGTGGATTATTTACAAAATATAGTGGCTTCAACGAAGCGAAATATAAAGTATAAGGCACTAAGATATATACTAATGGGAAATGAATTGTTCAAGAAAACACCTGAAGGTGTGTTGCTGAAATGCCTAAGCGAAACAGAAGCATACATAGCTCTTTAGACTACACACTCCGGGGCATGTGGAGCACATCAAGTAGGCCATAAGATGAAATGGTTGTTGTTTCTACAAGGACTATATTGGCCAACTATGTTAAAAGATTGTATTGAGTTTGCAAAAGGATGTCAAGAATGTCAGGTGCACACAGGCATCCAGCATGTACCGGCAAGTGAACTTCATTCGATTGTGAAGCCTTGGCCTTTTAGAGGTTGGGCTTTAGATCTTATTGGAGATATTCAACCAGCATCCTCTAAAAGCCAGAAATACATATTGGTGGGCATTGATTATTTTACTAAATGGATCGAAGCAATTCCTTTAGTTAATGTAGACCAAGAAAATATCATTGGATTTATTCAAAAGTACATTATATATAGATTTGGAACCCCTGAGACAATAACG
Organism: Vicia faba; assembly: GCA_948472305.1. Lineage (NCBI taxonomy): Eukaryota > Viridiplantae > Streptophyta > Magnoliopsida > Fabales > Fabaceae > Vicia > Vicia faba. Next base: position 1,474,218,721 of record OX451735.1, on the reverse strand, counting down.
ACAAATCAAGGATCCGTCTTTACTGGTCGAAAAATGCAAGAATTTGCTACAGATATGGGATTCAAACTGTGAACATCTATGCCTTATTATGCACAAGATAACGGCCAAGTCGAAGTAGCAAACAAGGTAGTAATCAGTTTAATAAAGAAACACGTGGGAAAGAAACCAAGAAATTGGCATAGGACGTTGCATCAAGTTCTATGGGCTTGTCGAACCTCACCTAAAGAGGCCACGGGAACAACACCATTTTGCCTAACTTATGGTCATGATGCAGTATTGCCTGTAGAAATTTGTCTACAGTCGACGAGGGTTCAAAAACATCAGGATATTCCTCCTGAAGTTTATTGGAATATGATGTTAGACGAATTGGTGGATTTGGATGAGGAAAGATTGAAAGCCTTAGACCTCTTAAGATTACAAAAGAAACGGATCTAGAAATCCTATAATCGAAAAGTAAAGCCTAAGGCATTTTTTCCTGAAGATTTAGTATGGAAGGTAATTCTTCCAATGGATAAAGATAGAACTATGGGAAAATTGTCCCCTAAGTGGGAAGGACCTTTTAAAATTATTCAAACTTTCTCTGGTGGAGCCTATGAGATCGAGGAGTTAAATGAAGATCAAATACTTCTAAGAGTAAATGGTAAATACTTGAAAAGGTATAAACCTATACTTCAAGAGGTTAAAATAGCCAATGTATAGTCACAGTCGAATAAAGAAAATGCCAAAATGGAAATTTAAATTTCATTAAAAATAGCCAAAATGGCCTTAACGTCATTACAATGAGTGATTATACAAACTTAGAAACAAGATTCAAAAGGGGAGATTGGCTTTGATCTGGAGGTATTTAATCCTTTGCAATTCCATACGTCGTTCGCAAAGAGACTTCAACTGATGAAGGGTTTCAAGTTTAGAATCAAGAGTTTGGGATCGATCAGCATGCTTCAACCCTTCAGCAAGTTCCTCCTGGCTCTCAGACTCAGTATTAGTGGCAAGAAGTTACTCCTTCATTTTATCATTGGCAGCAATTTTAGCTTCCAATTCTCTGATCTGCGCTTTCATTTTAGCTGTGTCTCAATCGATCTCCTTAGCCTCTTTCTTCCTAGCTTCTTGAGCCTTCGACAGTCCTTTTACTTTGGAAGTTGATTCAGTGGCAGCGTGCCAAGCAGCAGCTACATGGTCGTTGGTCTCTTCGATCTCGCAAACAAGAGTCCTTCGACGATTGCAGTTCACTGACACTTGGTCAATAATGGAAGTTAAATCCAAAATGACGCTGGCTACATATGGAGAAGCAATGAGGAGATCAACATCCCTCAAGGTAGTCTTCAGAAAGGAAGGAGCAGTGGGTTCTCCCTCCAAGGTTAGCATTAAGTCTCTTTTGAAAATTTATGATTTTACCTTCTAAAGTGCTTCATCAAGAGGAGAGGTCAAAGTAGACTTTTCGGATGTAGTCGAGACACTGTGGTCAGAAGAACTTTCTCGCCCTTCGAGAATGGCAGTCAAGTAGCCCATAGGATTTTGCTGTTTCATCAAGGCCAAAGCTTCTTTGGTTCGAGACCCTGTCGAAGCGACATCCTCATTAGTGGCAGTAGCCACATTAACCACCTGTGTGGGAATATGGGAAATTTCAGCATTCATCAGGTTTTGGGCCCCTTCAGTAGAGCCTCTGATACCATCAGCATCTGGAATTCTTTCATCCTGATTCCCCCCTCCAGCATATTCTCCTTTTCTGTTACGGCTACGACATCAGTGGCCTCCTCCTCTTCTTTGAATTCCTGTACGTCAACCAGTGGAACCCTATTTTCTTCATGGTCTCCTATAGGGCCTTCTTCATTTACTTCCTCTATGGTCTCATACTGAGGTTCAAAAACTTGGTTCACCTCATCAGCTAAGCTCACAAAAGAGCCTTTTGCTGAAGAAGGCCTATAAGTGGGACCTCCCTCCCTATTTAATAGAGTGGCAGATCCTTCAACAGGAGTAGGAACTTGTTTAGAGGTGTCGGCAGTGTCCTGAAGATTAAAAGAAGTTTTTATTCTAAGAATTTTTATAGAGAAAAGGGTTAGTTCAATAAGTAAGTGATTGGCTGTCGAAGCAAATACCTGAATTTTAACTTCGACACCGGGGCTGGAATTGTCGCTCTCACTGGGATTATTTAGCCTGGCAGCTACTTCTTGCTCAGTAGGCTCTCTGATAATTACAGGAGGAGGCCTTGATTTGGTAGCTGTAATTTTAATTTTAGTTTTAGGATGAGGCTCAGGTGCGGGAATTGCTTTCTTCAATTTTTGTCTCTTCAGAGGAACAGGAGGAGACTCCTCTTCTTCATCACTAGAGATTTCGATTTCCTGAACCTTCCTTTTCTTGGGAGTGGTTTTCTGAACATCCAGAAAGATAAGAATCAAAGATATCAACATCTATATCGGGAAATAGAAAAGGAGAAAGGTAAAGTAGAAAGTAAATACCTTTGGCGAAGGATCAACAGAAGGGTCTCCCCCTTTGGTGCTTTCAGCAACCTTCTTTGTGCTGGTCCTCTTGATAGCTATACAAGAAACAAAGATAAATCGAGCATCAAATGATTAATTCTAAGAGCAAAGAGGAAAAAAGGGAAGAAAATAATACCTTTCTTGATCTTGTCAAGGACCAGTTTAAATGCCTCGCGAAGGTGGTTGGTGAAGTCCTTCTCATCGAAGAACTCCTCATTATAATACTGCCTCCACCACCCTTCAAAATTGCTAGAACATAAAAAATTGAGATTGAAGTCGAACATGGTTAGTACGGTTCAACCAACGTACCTACCAATATGCTTGGTAGCAGAATCTTCTGAGTAATATGCATTGTAAAATAATAGCAATTTCTCTCAAGGATAGATGGGTGATGGGAGTGACTGGACAATGCCAAATTGTTGAGAAACGAGATTTGGTTGGTAAGCAATCAAACTTAATTGATTCTTCGAGCTCTTGAATCTTAGTGGCATGATTCTGGGTCGAAGAAATGACTCCCAGATGCCCACATATTCGTGCTCCAAGTCCTCCTCATCAGTCGAAGGAAATGTTCTAGTAAACCATTTGGGGCCGACTTTTCGACTAGCAAAAGGAGCCATGGTCAAAACAAAATGTTTGCGCGCCGCAAACATCATCACAAAGCTTGTGAAGGCCTTTTGAAATTGTTGACCCTCGTCATTCGGAGTCAGCAAAGCAAGTCCGGTACCTTCGACCCTCCTGTTTAAGATTTCTGGGGCCGCTTCATTGATCTTGTTCTTTTGAGGAAGAAAAGATTCAAAGGTGACGTTGAGCCAAAGTTGAAGAAGCCAGAAAGGGCCAGAAAGAAGCAAGCTTGCCCTATATCCTATGACCTTGAGTTGAGTCACACCATTGCTGATGGACTCATATAGGTTGGCCAAAATCAATTCGGCCAGATAGAGGGGGTAGCCGTGATGAAGCTGCGTTGCGAGCATGAGCATCTTCTTAGTCACTTGAAGCGACTTGGTGCAGAAGACGAAACGGGATAACCACATAGCCAGAAAAGCTATATGTTCCACCTCTGACATAGTGCTGGAGGATTTATCATGGAAATGGTTGATGTATGTGGTGTATGTGGGTTTTGTAGCTGAAAACCCAATAACATCTTCAGATAGATCCTCTGGGTCGAAATAATCGCTAGTCGGTCGAAGACCGGTGATCGCTGCTATGTCGAAGAGGGATGGGGTTACCATTCCACAGGGAAGATGAAATGTGAAGTGGGCGTTATCCCAGAATTATAGCGAAGATACCAACATAAGAGGACAATAAGACAATCCTGTCTTTAACAGCATCACCAAATCATAAATCCCCATTTCCTTCCAAACTAGGGTTTGCGCCTTCTCCATCTTATTCAGCCAGTCTGAATACTCAGAAGAGAGATTAGGGCACGATCGAAAGATCCTATTCCCTTTTTTCATGAATTGAAGGTTAATGTCCTCCTTAGTCTGAGCGTGTTGCTGGTTAGATGGAGTCGCATCCTCAGGATCGTCCCTTGGTTTCTTCGCACAACCTATAGGTTTGATTCTTGGGTGAGTGGGGAAGAAAGCACGATTCTTTATAGGATTCTCGATGCATGTGGACAGAGGGCCAGACATAGCGTATATATCTTCAGAGTACCTGATAGGAATGAGAAGCTGGGAATCGTATTCCTCTCGCCATTCTCTAGTCATGGGTTCAGAAACGTACCGTGGCTCCTCAGTCGAAGCAGGAGAAGGGCTTGTAGGGAAGATTTCTGGTTGGCGGTGTACATCAGCGACATTCTTAGGTTTGGGGTTGTTGGGTGCATTAGAAAGGAAAGCCATTGTTGCAAGTTGGTAAGGAGCGAAGGTGACAATGTAGGGTGTTTTCTGCAAAAGAGTTGAAAATGCTAAGTGTTGTGAAAGTTCCAAATGAAGAGGCTCAAGACTATTTATAGTGTCCAAAGGGAAGTGTGTCTCGTCAAAGCCATTTAATGCTATGGACATAGTGGGGCACGTGGCACGTTGCAAAGCAATAATCATGCAGGTGATGGGAAACGTTTGACATGCTTGCCTAGGTTTTAGGAGTAATGGTCATAATGGCAGCAAGGTAACGGCTGATTGAAAAGATGTCTTGGGAAAAGAGTAATGATGATTTCTGAGAGTGGCAGCTGTGGGAAGACGAAAAGCGCACGTTAAGCCTTTCGTGGATAACAAGGGGGACAAGTGTCGAATAGAAAGATCAAAGAATGACTATTTCTTTTAGCATCGAAATAGACATTCTTGGGGGGCAATTTGTTGGCTCCTAAATTCGACACCTACTATATATTAGCCTTATAGGCCAAAAATAGAACAAATAAAGCCAAGCTGGAAAATATTTCGACAGATGGAAAAAACTTAGAGTAAATATCTGAGTTACACATTGGTCTTCGACCAGGAATCACCATCAAGATTTCGACTAAGAAGGTCCTATGACCTTCGACTAGAAGAACATACCTTCGTGTCAATACCAAAGACGAAGGATATTTGAATTTGAATTGTTGGAGGGAAAGACGGTTTCGCCAGCATTTAAAGGAAAACGACGTGGCTGGAAGAGAGAGGTCGAGGGACATGCAGAGGAAACTTGTCTTCATCTTATAGCAAAGCCACCCCTCGACGGTTACGTAGTTTTAGTATAAAATAGGAAGTCTGTGTAGTTTTTCATTGTGTTTAATCTATTGTGCTAGTTACTCAAATATTGTCCAAGTACCCGCTGTGTGTGAAAGGATAAACTGAGAAATGTACGTTGGAAACACCACTTTTCATTAATAAAGTCTTCTTTTACATTTCTTTGATCTTATTTTGCAAAGTTACTTTTCCTGCATCTTTACCTGCATTTCTATTAACTTTCCTACTTTCTAAAAACACAAGCATCTCATCTTTGGTCGAACGCGCGTTCTTCCTAGACATCTATTTTCACATCAAACCAACATAAAAATTAGCATATGTTCTGGGATCAATCTGATTGATCCCGCGAGTAACCAAAAGGACTTTCCCTTTTGGAGGATCAACAGTTGTTTACCAAAAACCACGGTAAACAGTATTTAGAAGGATGACCTTAACAATAGTAGTAGGAGAGTAATAACAGAAAAATCTCTATAAATTAAAATAGTAGCAAAGGTAATCATTCGTAGCAGTAATTTATGGAAAATAAGAGTAGTAGATGTTTAGCAGACATTGATTAGTAGGGTCCATCAGTAGAATATTTTAGTAGAAGTGAATTAATAGGACTTGTTCGATAATAGTATTGACATATATATATATATATATATATATATATATATATATATATATATATATATATATATATATATATATATATATATATATAAGATGATGTGATGTGGTTGTTATTAATTATTGAATTTGCAGGTAGTGATGAATTTTGTTGTGTTGCCAGTATTGATTGGCTAAAACCAAGTTGTAGGCTATTAATAGTAAAACAATAGCAGAGATAACTCATGGTAGTAGGATGTAATTGCAGGAACCTTATCGGAAAACTATTAACAATATAATAGCATAGTACATGTAGCAGAAATAAGTTGACAGTAGGAGTTCATTGTGAAATACTAACAGAAAGATATTAGCAATAAAACAACAGTAGAGAAATAATTAGTAGCACTAGTAGTAGTAGAAATTGTTGATAGCAGTACTAGCATATATAACAGTTGTAGCAGGTTAATATTAGAGGAACCATCGCAGAACGTCTAATAAACGAATATAGACATATAGTTTAATAATTATGTAGTGTTATTGCAATGGGCTTCGATTGTATTTGTGAATTTTACTATGTTGTTGTAATGTCAATATTATGGATGATGCGAAATGCAGGATATACTGATGTTGTTGAAATGCCTCTAATTCTTGGCAGATAAGTTATAGGCTTGTGGCCAGTGTTGAATTATGGTTGAGTTGTTGTTGAATTATTATTGTTGTTGTTGTTGAGTTATGTTGAATGGTTGATGTTGTAGTTGTTGATGTCTTTCATAATGTTGTCACATACATAGCATAACAAGTTGGGAGCTCATGCTTTGTAAGTTGGCCTGGACTAGAAAGATATTAAGTTGAAGGCTTATGCCTTGTTGCTGCCTCTATTAATTGGTAAGATAATAAGTTAGGAGTTTTGCTCCGTTGGTACCACATACATTTGCATCGTAACGAGTCGCATTCCATGTCGCATATTTAAATTGTTTTGATGATGAATTATTTTTTATATTTTGTTTATGTTTAGTTGTGTTTGATGTTTTTCAGAGCTGTGAGGCGGTGATTTTGCATAATCTAATTCTAATACATTATTTATCATACATCCGATTATATTGTTCGATATTTCACCCCTTCTGTTTGAATGTTACCGTTATGTTGGTAACGTGCAGGTAATCCAGAGTAAAGATTGTTTACCTTCATTAGTTTGAGTCGGTGTCGTCTCTCTGATACGTAACACTCATGGGGATGAACGCTTGTTGCTTTATTGTTGTTATTACTTCAGTTGTTAAATTTTAAGTTTATTTTCGTTAAATGCTTATTATTTGAAGTTGTTTCAGTTGGATAAAGATGTTACATCCTTTTAAGTCGAATATCATGATTCTGCTGCGTAGTTATGAAAGTTGTTGGTTTTAAAAGACTAATTTATGTTGATGTTGGTTCATCCGAGTTTAAAGTGTTATGCATCTATGTTAAACACCGTTATTTTAAGTTGAAATTATAGCATCCTGATTCATTTGTCGAAGTTTTATAACTCTGATTTTTTTATAATAATTGTCGAGTAGAATTAGGGTGTTACATTAGTGGTATCAGAGCGAGTCGGTCCATCCGACCAAGTTGTCGAGTCGTAGTTTTGTCTAACGATCGAGTATTGTTAAATTGAGTTCTAACCATTGTTATGTTATAGTGGTAAGTTGAGATGGATGGAAGGAATGGCGCAACACTTGCTGCTGCTTTGGAAGCAATGGCGTATGCTATGGAGAATCAATCGAACACTGACGAGAATGTTGGATCTTGTAGCTTGGCGACCTTCTAGAGGGAGAATCCGCCTACCTTCAAGGGTAAGTATGATCCTGGCGGAGCGTTAGATTGGTTGAAAGAGATTGAGAGAATTTTCCATGTGATGGACTGCACTCCAGTGCATAAGGTTTGATATGGTAATCATATGCTAGCAGTTGAGGCTGATGACTGGTGGCTAGAGACTCATCCGAGGTTGGGAGCTGCAGGTGAAAATATCACTTGGGATGTGTTCTGTAGGGAATTTCTTAGGAAGTATTATCCTGAGGATGTTCGGGGTAAGAAGGAAATTGAGTTTCTTGAGCTGAAGCAATGGAATATGTCGGTTACTGAGTATGCTGCAAGGTTTGTTGAGTTGGCTAAGTTTTACCCGCACTACAGCAAGGAAAATGCTGAGTTTTCAAAGTTCATCAAGTTTGAGAACAGGTTGCGCCCAGAGATCAAGAAGGTAGGTTGATACCAGAATATTCGTGTTTTTGCCGATTTGATTGATAGTTGTAGGATCTACAAAGAAGATAATAATGCTCACTATGAGATTATCAATGAGAAGAGGGGTAAGCACCAAAATATTTGTGGTAAGCCTTACGATGCCCTAACTGGTAAAGGTAAACAGAAAGTTTCTCGGGGTCAAAGAACTAGCGGGGGAGATGCTCCTACTGGTGTGGTTTGTTTCAAATGTGGAAAACCTGGTCATAAGAGCAACGTGTATATTGTTGAGGTGAAGATGTGTTTCCGTTGTGGTAAGACAGGACATGTTATATCAGAGTGCAAGCATAAAGAGGTGATTTATTTCAACTGCGGTAAAGAAGGACACATTAGTAGTCAGTGTCAGAAACCAAAGAAGGTGCAAACCAATGGTAAAGTGTTCGCTTTGGATGGGACTCAGACAGATAATAAGGATAGAGTCATCAGAGGCACATGTTTCATTAATAGTACTCCTTTAATTACTATTATTGACACCAGTGCTACTCATTGCTTTATTGTTGTTGATTGTGTTGAAAGACTGGGTCTTATGTTGTTTTTTATGAGTGGAGAGATGGTCGTCGATGCTCTAGCTAAAGGATCGGTGACTACTTATCTTGTGTGTTTAAAGTGTCCTTTGTTGATCTTCGACCGAGACTTTGCTATTTTTAATTTGTTTGCCTAGTAAGTTTTGATTATGAATTTTCAAATCCCTATTCAACTTTTTTCTTCTGGTTTTTTGCAAATCGACTGAGCTACACTTTAAATAAATTTTTCGCGAGGGTACGGTTGTATTTGTCTTGATGATACGAAGCGAATGACATTGGTCTGAACCTCTAATTTTATAGTTTGAGGAACCTGGTTTTGAGGCTTTACTACAACAAACCAACTGTTTTCACGTTGACACCCCCATATGTAGTTTTTTTAGTCTTCTTGTTTTCTTTTCATAATTGTTAGAGGACATTTTTGTTAAATAAAAAATATTAATAATAAAAATCAATAAAATTTGTTAGATTTCTTTTTATTTGATTTTAGGAATTAAATCCCGATTATCTGATCACTTGAGGTTTCTAATTCACCTTTGCTTGTTAAGATTGAATCTTATGTAGGTTTACCGTGCGATATGCATATGCGCCTGAGATTTCGATTGTGATTTATTTTCACATTGATAATGCTTAGACACTTATTCCAAGCATTTGATTTCTGACTCTTTTCTTTGATTGGTGAAGCTTTCGCGAATATCGTCGGGTTTCTTTTTTTTGATACGCTTTGCTACGGATTGATATTTGTTTGGTATTTTCCCTTGCTTATCTCATTTCAGCATTTATCGCTTTCTAGAAATCATGTGAAATAGGAAGCAGGAAATAAAGAGCGTGATCTCGAATTCTATGTTTAAAGTCTTTTAGCACGCACCACTTTCCGTTTGCTACTTGTGGTTGTTTAAAATCTTACCTTTGAAGTAGGTATTTTGCACGTGTATTTACATTTTTGCCTACATTATATTACAAATGATAAGTCCTCTAAAGGAGGAAAGCAGGGAGGGTTTGCAATCGAACCCCGCACATTCCAGTCTGTGTCATCCTTAGCTCACGTTGTACGTCGATGCTTTGGAGTTATGCAGATCATGGTTATCGAGTCGTCAAGTAGAAAAGTGATCTGTAATCGATCCCCCAAATTTTGTCTTGAGCTCACGTTGGCCGACGTTGATGCTCCATGCTCTTTTCTTCTATCTCTTCTCCTCTTGTTTGCCTCGGTTGATATGACCCATTGGCTAAAGCACCCCTACTGATTTTATACCTACCTTGATCTTCTATATCATGGTTAAGAATTTGACTTGAGTTAGCATGTGCTTCTCATGACATATTGTGTGTGCTCTCTTGAGCTTATTGGCTTGCTTGTTTGATTTCATCTTTGTGTGCATGTTTTGAGATGATATACCCTTGGCATGTTCCCTTAGGAGCTCTTGATTCATCTATAGATGATGATTTGAGATAGACATAGTTTTAGGTGATAGACCCTTTCTATGCTCCTTTAGGACTTCTTGATTCATCTATAGATGATGATTTGAGATAGACATTAGGATTTTTATCCAAGCATGTCAACATAGGGTAGAGATTTCCCTTCAAAACTCAACTTTAGGATCAATCACTGTATGATAACATTAGGGATTATATTTAGATAGTCTCCCTTAGATTTTATTTTCTTTTGCATCCTTGCACTTAAAACAAAAACTCTTTTTTTCTTGAAAATGCCTAAAATATCTAACAGCTTCCAAATCCTTCTTTAAGGTAAAAGATATCAACCAACGCAAACTCTTTTTCTCCTTCGGGCTTTTCTTTCAAACTTTTTTAAAAGAATGTGTTAATTTACTTTGGTGCTGACGCGTGAGTCTCCAAAGGTCGAGTCGCAGCAGAAGGATAAATTAATTTGTTCATCAAAAATTACAAACCAACAAAAACTTGTGAGCTAAACTATGGTAACTCTGATTCCTCAAAAAGTATACTTAGGCAATGGGGTAGGGCCCAAGCGAGCACAACTTTATTTTCCCTACATTATTTTCTCTTTTCTTTTGCATGCATTCCCTCTTTACATTTTCTTTTCGCTCTTAAGATGTAGACTTGAAACACACCCTTTGATTAGAACAACAAGAGTGGATATTGTAGAGTACTACAGGTGTGTGGGGTGCTAATACCTCTCTATCGCATAACAGACTCCCTTACCTGATCTCTCGGTCGTTTGACCTTGATTTCACCCTTCTCAGGTTTACTCGATGTTTACCTTTCCCTTCCTATGGGATAAAAAATGTTCGATGGTGACTTCATTGATTTCATCTTGATGCTTTGTTAACCCGGTTGTTTCAGGTATCAAAGTTTCCGTTTATATGAGAATCAAGTTCTTGGATGTATACAGGGACTCAACCCTGGTAATTAGTCAAATTAAGGGAGAATAGGATACGAAGCACCTGAATCTCATTCCTTATCGAGAACATGTATTGACATTAATCCCATACTTCAAAGAAATCACTTTTGAACATATCCCACGAGAAGAGAATAAAATTGCAGACGCATTAGCTACCATGTCGTCTATGATCAAAGTCAGATGGGATAATGAAGCTCCTCAAATCACTATTGAGAGATTAGACGAACCCGCATATTGCTACGGAGTTGATACTGATGAAGTAGAGGAAAATCCCTGGTACCATGAAGTGAAAAGATACCTTGAAGCCCAAGTGTACCCCGAGGGGGCATCTATCAATGATAATAAATTCCTACGGAGGTTCTCTGCCAAATTATTTTGGAGTAATGGAATTTTGTACAAGTGCAATCACGATTCGACTCTGCTTTCTTGTGTAGAAAAGAAAGAAGCTGAGAAGATTATGGAAGATATGCATGAAGGGGTCTTTGGTACTCATTCCAGCGGGTATACGATGGCTAAGAAAATTCTGAGAGCGGGTTATTATTGGTCGACCATGGAAACTGATTGCCATCGCCATTCCAGAACTTGTCACAAATGCCAGATTTATGCTGACAAAGTACATGTGCCTTCGGTTCCTCTGAATGTCTTGACTGCTCCTTGGCCGTTTGCAATATGGGGAATTGATATGATTGGAGAGATTAATCCTACTGCTTCCAATGGGCATCGTTTCATCCTAGTCGCTATTGATTACTTCACGAAGTGGATTGAAGCAGCCTTGTTTGCTTCCGTTACCAAGAATGTTATGGCCTTTCTCATTAAATACAACCTTATCTGTCGGTATGACATACCTGAAAGGATCATCACGGAAAATGGTATGAATCTTAACAACACTATGATCATGGAACTCTGCGTACCGTTTAAGATTAAACACCACAATTCTTCTTTGTACCGACCAAAGATGAATGGCACAGTGGAAGCCGCCAACAAGAACATCAAGAAGATCTTGCAGAAGATGACGATGACCTATAAAGATTGGCATGAGATGTTACCATTTACTCTTCATGGTTATCGCACTTCAGCGCGTACATCAAATGGGGAAACCCCGTTCTCTCTAGTCTATGATATGGAGGCAGTCTTACCTGTCGAAGTCTAGATTCCCTCTCTGAGAATTATGAAAGACGCAAGTTTAGGCGAAGACGAGTGGATTCAGACCAGGTTGGACCAGATAAATTTGATTGATGAGAAGAGGCTCGCAGCTGTTTGTCATGGTCAGATGTATCAGAAGTGTATGATCAAGGCCTTTAATCAGAAGATCAAACCTCGGGTGTATCAGGTTGGAAGTTTGGTAATAAAGCGCATCATCTTACCACAAGGTGATCCTTGGGGAAAATGAACTCCCACGTACGAAGGGCCATTTGTGATTAATAAGATATTTTCTAGCGGCTCTATGATACTTACCACCATGGACGGTGAGGATCTTCCACACCATGTGAACACGGACACAATTAAAAAATACTACGCATGAAAAAGAGACTCGCTAGGTTGATTGGCCTAGACAAAAATAAGGGAATCCCGGCGAACCAAAAGGGTTCGGGAAAAATTAGGGATATATATATATATATATATATATATATATATATATATATATATATATATATATATATATATATATATATATATATATATATATATATATATATATATATATATATATATATATATATATATATATATAAGTGGTACACCCGGCAAGTCAAAAACCTGAAAAGGCGACTTGGGCAAAAAAGGGTATCTCGGTGGACTAAAAACCCGAAAGGGAGGTCCTGGAAAAAATTAGGGATTAAAGCGTACGACTATGTCCCGTTGGATCATCTACTTACAACCAACATAATTACTGACGTCAAGTTCAAATGGTACAGATCAATCTAGTCAACATCTTTCGACAGCAAGGGATGAGATGCTTGAAGACATAGGGGCAATAGCAGAGTTGAAACTCGATGGGATCATTTCCACATAGCTAATTTTCTCTGTTTCTCTTTGTACACCTTTTTATTTTCACGATTATTTCCTATTACTAGGACTTCTGCCTCTTTGTATAAAACTATTTGTTTATAGGTAAATTTTCTAAATCAATGCAATCTGTTTTGATTTCAAAAAACTATTTTTTATTTTTCTGTTTGTTTACGAAAACGTCCGATGATTATATTGAATCAACATATGCATTTGAATATGATTACCACTTACAAATATATGCATGAAAACATGATTAGCATTTATCGAAGACTCTAGGAGTTGGGATAATGTTTAAGTCATTCATAAATCCCCACAGAGCAATCTCCATGAAACTATCTCTACAAATTTATCTTTGCAGGATCGTCCCCAACAGAGATATATTCCTCAGTAAGTCTAAGATGCCCACAAGCGGAGATTTGGGCATCTTCCAGCAGTTCACCTCCATATCCCTAATGGATAGCTTGGCCTAATCATCATCCTTAATAGGTCCCCTAGCGGATAAGGAAGTTTGATCATTTCCCCAACATACAATGGAGACTTCCTCGGTGCAGCCTATACAATTCCAATCCCCATCTGAGTTTATTTCTTCGATACAGTTTACAAGAATTTAGTTTCCGAACAGAGTTTATTACTCCAACACCGTAAATCCCTAACGAAATTCTCTTCTCCAACAGGGTTTAATCAAAGTTTCTATTCCCAGAAGAGTTGTTGCGGTATCTGAAACCTGGACAGATAGCATGCCAGAGGAATATCCATCACTTTTATCCCCAGTCAAGGTACATAAGAATCAAATCCTTCAAAAAGAATTGCGAATGACCGACTCTTCCTGAATGCCACTATCCTCAAGTAGAAGTCGAAGATCCCCAGTGGAGTATCCTCAAACAGAAAGCAGGAATCTCCAGCAAAATTATTCCCAACAAAAATTGAAGAATCACTTTCTTAATTCCCAACAACAGTCTGGGATTTATTCTCCCCAGCTAGACATTGTTACAAGGAGCTACCGATACGCTTCAATAACATATTGTATCCATACATCATTTCACAATACATCATAGCATATGCATACCGAAACGCATATAACATTCTCATTTATCTTGAGAGCATCATTAATGCATTACATGCATCACGACATTACATAAATCTAGTTTTGTCGTTTCAGTTAAAATTCGCAAACATACGAATATCATCAGCAATTTTCAAACAAGTCACAAGTTAATTCCCGAAACAAGACGGGGCAACTATCTATACGACCAAGCGGGCATGAATTCCTGAAACAGGATGGGTTTACCAACAAAAAAACAGGTCACAGATTAATTCCTGAAATAAGACGGGGAACCTATCTATATGACCAAGTGGTATGAATTCCCAAAACAAGACGGGTTTACCAACAAAAAAGCGGGTCAAAGATTAATTCTCGAAACAGGATGAAGCAACTATCTATATAACCAGGCGGTATAAATTCCCATAACATGACGATTTTACCAACATAAAAAGTGGATCGCCGATTAATTCCTGAAACAAGATGGGGGTAACTATCTATACGACCAAGCAGTATGAATTCCCGAAACAGGACGAGTTTACCAACAAAAAAGCGGGTCAGAGATTAATTCCCGAAATAGGACGGGGAAACTATCTATATGGCCAGGAGGTATGAATTCCAGAAACAGGACGGGTTTACTGTTTTACCCCAAAAATTTCCCTCTCACTTATCAAATATTTTCTCACAAGATCTCCTTTGGTTTAAGACTGCACAAGGATTAATCAGCTCAAGACACCTCCTTAAGCACTGATGACTGAAATTAGGATTTGAGATTGCACAAGGATAATTTAACTTTCAATGCCTCATATGACTTTCATGGATCATTATGGACCCCCAAGATTACTCATGTCAAGTTTCAAGCCTTGGATCACATTTTTGCTCAGTCAAATGAGCAGTTGACCTAAAAATCAGTTGTATTGGGGAAAAGTCAACAGTGGCCAATTTACAGTCAAACTTCATAATTTTTTATCCCTATAAACATTATAAACTCATATGTATCATTTGATCAAGTTTGGACCAAAATTCCTCAAGAAATTTGATCAAATCATCAAAAGGGCAAAATGGTCAAAATTAGAGTTTTGACTAAGAAAGTGCAATTTTTGATTTTGACCTAGAAAATGGTTAATTGATTTGAGGCATGATCTCAATAGTTCAATTACATTATTTTGACCTAATGGCATGACTCAAAACATTTCTCAAGATCAATTGATTGATAGTTGATTTTCAGTCAACTGATGAAAAGTCAATTGTACACTGAAAAGTCAAACTTTGACTTTTTGGTCAAAATCAAGTGTCAAAGATCACAATTCATCAAAACATGTCAAAATATGAAACTTGTTCATCAAGAAATCAAAAAGTCAAGATTTCATTGAAAAGTCAAAGCTTTCAAACTTAGAAATTTTTCTAAGTGTTGAAAACTTCATGTTTTTTCACAACTTTGAGCTAATTTTTCACCATGATGCAAGATGATTCAAAAGAAAATTTCAACATGAAAGTTGTATATCTCCATGAGATATACAACATTTCTTTACACAACTTCTCCTAAAAATGTTTGGATCTCAAGTTATTAATCCATGAAGTCATGGTCTTCAAACTAAACACTTAGTGAAATTTTGAGCATTTTAGGTCAAGATTTTGACCTAACTTCTGACCCAAATTTCACATAGTTCCATTTGGATTTTGCAAAATTGATTCAAAGAGGGGTTTTATATCATATTACAAGCTTTCTAAAAAGTTGAATAACTCCTTAAGATCATTTGTGAGCAAGGAGAATCGAAGGCTAGAAGTTGGGGTTTAAAGTTGTTTTACAAGGCAAATTTTGTGATGAACAAAATTCAAATCTCAAACCTATGCTGCATAATCTTTTCTTTGCAGGCCTCAAACTTGTTAGGCACTCCATAATTAAATATTTGCACAGTTGTTAGAGGCTTCAACTCAAGCATTCAATGCATTGCCCATGCTTTATGTCCATTTTAGGAAGAAAGTGTACAATGCCATTTTTAAAAAAGTAGCTTTATACACAAAACTTATTCTTGAGCATTGCAATTTTTTTCTTCTGATCATACACGACCTATAACTCAAAAGAAGTTTGTCTCAAGCCTCACAATCACTTAGCCCATGCTTGTACTTCATCTTGGAACCATACTCCCACTTTTCTTCAAAATCAAGTAACATAGCAATCAACCTAGATCTTGTACTTCTGACCCTCTCAAGCACTCAAGTCTTCTGCTTACTTATGCACAAGTTATTTGCATCAAAAACACGCATACACAAGCCCAAAAACTCACAAGAACTCAGAGTTGTAACACATACTTCCATTCTTGCATAACCTGGCCAAAAACTTGAAACTTACATCTCCCTCGTGTGTTTTCAAGCCTTTTGGTTCCTAAAGCTTCTAAACATCATTTAGAACTCATGCCACACCCTGTTACAAGACTATAACACCATTAACACCATCTTCCATTTTCAAAAACAGAGCTTTGCACTTAGACTTCTCCAGCACGATCCAGCCATCTCCAGTACAAACTAAACATTGCATTAGCTTCCTGGGACCTCAGTGGAGCTATTCTGATCACCATAACACCTTAAGGAGTGCTCAAACTCAGAATACGATTTCCAACTTTGAGGTAAGTTTCCTTAACTTGGAACTCTTCATACAAGCATCATTAATGATTTATTTGTGAATAAGAAATGTAGATATCATTGTCCTGAAGCTAACCATGTCCTTAGATTTCATTATTATTGCTTGGATAGTTAGAATTTTGAATCTGAACATCCTGGAAAAGTTAGGTCAGAATTTGGTACCATTCAAAATTCATGCTCATCTTTGATTTATAGTTTTAATAATTTATATTTCTGGAATTGTTGTGAAATTTGGAACAAGTTTGATATTCACATTTTTGCAAATGGATGAGAAATGAGCAAGTTGCAGGTATTCAGGCTGGAGGTTGAAGATGAAGTTATAACATGGACTTGTTTTGTTTTAAGTTGATTGTTTGTTGTATAATGAACGGATGAAATAGGCCACCCCAATGGTACAACAAGTGCGCACGTATTAGGAAGATCCTGGGTTCGAGCCCCAACATGACCTTTTGCTTTTTTCACATGTTTTTTTTACTTTTTTGGCTGAATCGGGCGCTTGGGCCTCAACCCCCTGGGCCTAACCTTTTTGCTTCTTTCATACTCCTTGTTTACTTTCTAACCCCTGACTTTAATTTTTATTTTATTTTTCTTTACTATTATTATTTTTATATTATTTTTATTTTTATTATTATTATTATCACTATTAATATTACTTTTATTATTATTAATAAAAATCCAAAAAATATTTATATTTTATTATTTATGTTTATTTAGTTCATTTTTCTGCATAAAACAAAAGAATAAAACACATTTTTCTTTAATAAATTAATTTCTTTTTGTTTAAATATTTAGATGATTAGTTTTAATTATTATTGTATTACTTTCTTGTGAACAAAATTAATTTATAATTAGGGTTTCTTTTAATTAATTAATATACATTTTATTTTTACTAATTTAAAACCTTTTCATAAATAAAAACCCTAAAAAATATTCTTTTTAGTTATTTTCTTTTCTTATTTAGGTTAGGCTAATTTTGCTTAAATTTCCTTAATCATTTTCAATTAGGTTAAGACTTAAAACCTTTTCATGTAAAAACAAAAAAACAATCTTCCTTTCTTTTGCATTATCTTCATATTCTTGTATATTTATTCAATTTCAATATGGTTGTAGTAGATAATTAGAGTTTTAATTTCTTGAAATTTCACCATTTTGTAATTTGTATATCCCCTCCCCTAAATGATGTAATAGCTTAGTGTTTTTATTTTCCTCAATTTAAATGCTTTATATACAAATGCTAGTAATTAGGGTTTTGTATGGAAAGATTAAAACCAACAAATAGAAAACCCTAATCAAAGACAAATCAAGCATGAAAATAAATACACTTACACACATACACCCTTAGGGTAAACCCACTTTGTTGCCTTACAAAAATGGCCATATTATGCATGTGAGGTATCTTAGCAAATACAAGCAAAAAATACAAGATCATAGTCCCTCGATGACGCTATTCATGTTTCCTTCCAAAATGGTCTTAGTCCCTAAAGAAAAATGCTAAGATATCTTACAACATTTCTAATCATGGTTATACGATGACCCACGCCCGTCCCTTTTACATCCAAAGATAGGGTTACTTACCAAACCAATGGTAAGATAACAATGTCAAAGGAAAAAGGAAATGAACATGAAAGACTTTTGAGTAGATAGAATGTTCCTAGTTACTTGCTCAATTTCAAAACAAAAATGTCCTTGCTATTTTCAAAACAAACACCAACACTTTCAAAAACATCTTTCAAACTTGAAAACATTTTCAAAAGATCAAACACTTTGTATACATTCTTACGAACGAGAATCATTACAAAGTTTACCTAAATAAAGGCCTCTTTACAAAATACTTTCAAAAACCACACAAAGCACATTTTCAAACAAAAGCAAGTGATCTAGCAAGTAACTAAGAGCCCATGGAAAATCATGGATAAAAAGGGTGCTAATACCTTCCCTTTTTATAATCTACCCCCCGAACTCAAGAAAACATCTCAAAGGTTTTTCCTGTTCTTTTCAGTGTTTCCTTTTGGATAAAAGAAAATTCGGTGGCGACTCTTGCTAACTGCAACATTTATGATCAAACACAAAACAACCAAGTCAGTTCTCCCAGTGTGTTATATAACTGGCGACTCTACTGGGGAAAATTCTTAAAGTGGGGTTACCTTAGGGTTAGATCACATTTATTTTCTTTCATTGTTTGACTTGTATGCTTTAAATTATGGTTCTTTGTTTGGATTTGAATCCTCTACCTGGATTTGGGATACCTTATAGGTAAGTAGCAATACATTGTGGAAACTGTGCAGGGTATACCGACATGGTCTAAGAAATAGCTATGTTAGTGTGACATATTTGTGGGTACCGGTATCCCTTGAGTAGTCAAGGAGAATACGGGGCCGCTGAGTGATGTCATGAAGCACTAACTAACTTCTAGAACCTTTACTTGACCAACTTGGCCATTAGGACATAGTGAGATGACCGGTTTTAGTGCAGTCCGAAGTTGGTAGATACTCAATACTACACTCATTGAGGTTTGGTTTTTGGGATAAGTCGATCGCCATTAAAGAGGCTTGCGCTGAAACAATGCCCAAGGAAACAAACCAGTGATATTGAGCTCCTTAGAATCCGGTTACTATTTCTAGGATAGGTTTGAGCCAACTAAACTTCAAGAGGGTACTTATCTATGAGACTCCATGCAAGCCTAAACCTAAGGACTTGTTTGCTTTGTTTGTATATATTTACTTGTACATAACATCATAAATATCATAACATCATACTCATATTCACTAACCATTTCAAGGATCTTGGGATTTATCTTTGTTCTGTTTTGTAGGACATGGATTTTATTCGCAGGAAAACCATTCAAGTCAATCTTGTAAGGAACCTTCCTCAACTTAAAGAGCTAGCATCAAGGTTTCTTGAAAATTCTCCATTTGCAGAAAGACATGGTCACCTCCTAAACTTGGTCACCTCCAACACTGATGAGGACATGATGAAGGTGCTCTTCCAGTTCTTTGATCCTTTACACCATTGCTTTACATTTCCCGATTATCAGCTTGTGCCAACTTTGGAAGAATTCTACCAACTCTTAAGGATTCCCATTCTCAATCAACTACCTTTCAATGGTACAGAAAGAGATCCAAAGCCAGAAGAGATTGCTCAAGCTCTACACTTGCAACCCTCTGATATCATAACTAATTGGGAAACAAGGAGCGGTGTCAAGGGTTTCTTAGCAAAGTTCTTGTTTTAGAAAGCCCAAAACTATTGGAACTCTTTGGATTTGTAAGCTTTTGAGGAAATTGTGGTTCTCATCATCTATGGTATGGTTTTGTTTCCAAATGCTGACCAACTCATAGATGTAAACACCATCAAAATCTTCATGTCTCGTAACCCGGTGCCTACTTTGCTAGGGGACATCCTACATTCTTTTCACACTCACACTATGAGAAAAAGAGGTATCCTTATGTGTTGTACTCATCTTTTGGAAAGATGGTTTACTTTGCATCTTCCCCAATCTGTATTGAAGAACGAGCAAGGTTCAAGGTGGTCACATAAGTTGATGACGCTCAAACATTTAAACATTCATTGGTGTTCTCGATATATAGAGAATGTTACGATCATCAACCGTTATGGAGAATTACCTAATGTACCCTTACTTGGAATTAGAGGAGGTATCACCTACAACCCCTGCTTAGCCTTAAAACAGTTTGGTTACGCCCGAAGGGATGGCCCACATGAGATGCTTATTCAAGGTTTGGTATTTGACTACGAGAATGATGATCAAGGTCACCGCCAGAGATTTATCCAAGCTTGGAGGATGTTGAACAAGGTAGATAGCAAGAAATTGGGGCACAAGAATTCCATCCCTCTTGAGCCTTACCTCATATGGGTATGAACCCGTGCTCAAAGTCTTATGATGCCTTACCCCTTCATTCTCCCAGTTATCATAGAGCCTGTTATGGAAGGAAATGTTTCATACACTATCCTGCATCCTGACATGCCTACTTCTCTTGAAGACTTGAAAAGGGATTGGATACAGCTTAAGGGGGAACGAGACACTTTCGAGGCCCAATTTTATGCCAGCGAGAAGAAGGTTTTGGAACTCACCAAGCAGCTTCATGGGAGCGGAGTCTGAACGCCTACATCGCACCAAAGAGGATGCGTACAACTTTATTATCTTAGATTTTTTGTATTTCTTTGTAAGCCCAAAAGAGGCATGATGTACTCAAACTTTGATTTATTAATATAACGTGTGTTCCTTTTTGGTCTAAAGCAAATTTAAATCTCTAATTTCCTTGAAATCATTGCATATGCATCTACCATTCATCATAACATAAGAAGGTTTCTTACAACAAGTCTCCTCATCTTTCTACTATTTATTTCAGTAAGATAGATCTCGAGCAGACAGTAAAAGACCTCCAGGCGCAGAATGCTCAGTTTCAACAGATGTTCTTGACTCTAGCCAAGGGACAAGAGGATTTGAAAACTTTGCTGATCAAAGAAAAGAATAAGAAATAAAAGAAAGCAACCAGTGTTCTGAATCTAGGAAGAAGGTTCCCAGGGGCAGCCAGAAAGATCTTAGATTTTGCAACATCATCTGGTGAAAAAGACAATAATGAAGAGAAAGGCAAGGAAGCAACTGCCCAGCCAGAATCTGAAGAGGAAGAAGAAGAAGACTACTCTGAAGAACAGTATCCTCCAGCCGACGACAAATACAAACATATGGAAGAACGTCTAAGTGCAATAGAGATTCAAAAAGTGCCCGGGCTGGACTTTGAAGAGTTGGGTTTGGTGTATGGGATTGTTATTCCACCAAAATTCAAAGCACCAATATTTTCTAAGTACGACGGGGTTTCGTGTCCCAAGATGCACCTCCGATCTTATGTGGGGAAGATACACCCTCACACTGCTGACAGAGATTTGTGGGTCCACTTCTTTCAAGATAGTCTATCCGGGACTCAACTAGATTGGTTCTATCAACTGGAAAGGGCCAATATCCATAACTGGGAAGACCTTGCCGCTGATTTTTATAAACAATATCTGTACAACGCAGACCTTGCTCCCACCCGTACTCAACTCCAGAGTATGGCTATGGTTTCAAGCGAAGGTTTCAAAGACTACGCTAAAAAATGGAGGGACTTAGCAGGAAGAGTCCAGCCTCCCTTGTTTGAAAGAGAGCTAGTAGACATGTTTTTGGGTACCCTGTTCGGTCCTTTCTTCAATCATCTAATTGGAAGCTCCTCAGCAGGCTTCACTGATTTGATCTTGATCAGAGAAAGAGTGGAAGCTGTGATTAAGAGTGGGAAGATCCAAAAAGACACATCCTCCAGTGCCGTGAGAAAACCCTTTATCGGGAAGAAAGAAGTTGGTGCTGTGTATCCTCAAAGAAATCAGGATAGAACTAAACGCCGTCCAATGGTAGGGGTTGTCATGATCCCTAAGCATGCACCTACTCAATAAAGGAGCAACTAGCCTAGAACAGAAAGACCGGTAAGACATTTTACCCGGATAAATATGACACTATCTCAAGTCCTGCCATATTTGTTGAGATCTAATCTAGTAACTTTGAAAGAAGCCCCGAAGAATCCCAACACCGCATCTCCTCATTACCATGCTAATGCTCGCTGTGTTTACCATTCAGAAAGTACATGCCATGATACCAACAACTGTTGGGCTTTGAAAAACAAGGTACAAGACCTTTTCGAAGCAAAAGAAATTGAATTTGATGCTCCTGAAATCCCAAATGTTATCACCACTCCTATGCCCAAGCATGGTCGTGATGTTAACGCTTTTGAAGATGATATGTTTGTTACTGATGTTGATGAACTTGGTACTCCTCTCCTGACTGTCAAGAGGAACCTGTTGAAAGTCGGTTTATTTACGGGCTGTGACGAAAGCTGCCACCTCTATTTATCCCAACCAACTGATTGTCATTTATTGAAAGCAGGTATTCAACACCTAATGGATGACAAAGAGATTTTGTTTGAAAATACTTCGGTTCCAACCATTTCTTCCAATGATGTTTCAATAGTAACCATTTCCGCCAATCCTTCTAGGGTCTCCACCAAAAGACCCGTTAGGATTATATCAGTTCCTAAAGTGGCTCCACTGATAATTACTATGCCAGGGCCAGTCCCGTACTCATCAGATAAAACTGTCCCATGGAACTATGGGGGCGACGTCTACTATCACAGCGTCAAGCAGGATTGGCTGGATGATGAAGACTCGATTCTTGAGAAGGATGACCCCGACATCGGCAACATTGCGGGAACCAGCAAGATAACCCGAAGTGGAAGAGTATTCTCCCCCGAGATTGCTCCTCCGAAAACTATCACCGGTCCTGTGATCATCCCTGCTTTTGTTCCCGTTGACACTACTATTACAATCCCTATGGTTACTCCTACTGACACTCCTACCACCGAGTCAACCGAGACTCGGGGCAAAGGCATTCTGGTTGAGCCTGTCCAGATGAAGGCACAATCAGTATCTATCCCAGAGGCCTCCCAAAAGGATATGGGAGAAAGTCTGAAAATTATAAAGAGAAGAGACTACAACATAGTCGAACGGCTAGGGCAAACTCCGTCAAATATTTTCATGCTGGATTTATTGTTGTGCTCTGAGGCTCATGCGAAGGCCTTGGTGAAATTTCTTAAAACTGCCCACGTACCATAAGAAACCTCTGCTGATCAGTTCCAAGACCGTGTGGCCATTTTAACCGCTGACAATGGTTTAGGCTTTTATGATGCTGACTTGACATCTAGAGGTAGGAAGAACAACGAGGCATTGCATGTCTCTGTCGAATGCTGGGACACAACTTTGTCCCATGTCTTGGTTGATACCGGTTCTTCTTTGAATATGCTTCCTAAGAAAGCTCTGGATAGACTCGACTGTGAAGGTTTGACCTTAAAACCCATCAACATATTGGTAAGGGCCTTCGACGGTTCAAAAAGGATGGTGCATGGGGAGGTGGACATCCCCATAAAAGTTGGAACTCAAACCTTTGATTCAAATTTTTAAGTGATGGATATTCGCCCTTCCTATTCCTACTTATTGGGCCAACCATGATTCACAACACTGGTGCCGTCACCTCTACATTACATCAAATGCTGAAATATCCAACCAAGGGGAAAATCATTACTGTCCATGGAGAAGAGGAATATATGGTCAGTCACTTAAACTCTTTCAGATACGTGGTATTGGATGGTGGATTCACTGAAACTCCATTTCAGCACTTCGAGGAAGTCCCACAAACCGTGGCAGTAACCAAGACTGTTTCCCAAGTCCCAAAGATTACAAGACCTACGCTAAAGATGTCTTCTCTGAAAGATGCCAAGGCAGTGATTGAATAAGGTGGGTGCACTATTTGGGGGCAACTCCCGGATATCCCTTACAAATCAGACAAATTTGGTTTGGGTTTCACTTCAGGAGCCCAGAAAGCTGTGCGTCGTGCTCGTGCCGGGGGACCACCCTTGAAGATTAGCAACAACGGAGTCAACGCAGTGGAAGATGATGAGGACAACTACGACTTGGAGGAATAGATTTTCCCAACTGTCAACGAAGGACTCAGCAACTGGGAAGCTAAAGATTTTATCCCAATTACTTTTATCCAATAGTAATTGTCTTTAATTTTTTGTTCGACCTGTAATATTTAAACAATTTAGACTTTTAAAGCCTTGTGTCTTACCCGAGACACAATGGTCCATTTGTAAGGGTTGTTACCTCATTTTCATATGTCATCAATGAATCATGGACGTATTTGCATACAAACTTTGTGCTCTTTGTCTTTCTTTTTCTACATTTTTATTTCTTTCAAAGATAGCTATACTCTTACACACACTCACATTCAAAATGCATATCTACATCCATTCGGGATCCCATGGGTAACGATTCTGCTATGGCCTTTCGTGACTCTGAAAAATCTAATCTACCAAGCTGAAGATGAAGGTGAGGAAGATTGTGAAGTACCAGAGGAACTAGCTAGGTTACTACAACAAGAAGAGAGGACCATACAGCCCCACGAAGAACCAGTGGACACAGTGAACCTAGGTACCGAAGAGGACAAGAAAGAAGTCAAGGTGGGTGTCAATCTGGAACCCAGTGTCAAGAAGCATTTGACTCAGTTGCTACATGATTATGTTGAGGTCTTTGCCTGGTCGTATGAAGACATGCTAGGACTTGATGCTGATATCGTGGTCCACCGTCTACCGACAAAAGAAGACTTCCCTTCAGTAAAACAGAAATTCCGTCGCACGCGGCCAGACATGTCAGAGAAAATCAAGGCCGGAGTCATGAAACAATTCAACACTGGATTCTTAGTCGTTACCTCCTATCCACAATGGGTTGCCAATGTTGTTCCAGTGCCTAAAAAGGACGGCAAAGTACGAATGTGTGTGGATTATCGAGATTTGAATAAGGCAAGCCCTAAGGATGATTTCCCACTCCCCCGTATCGATATTTTGGTTGACAATGCCGTACATCATAAAGTGTTCTCATTTATGGAAGGTTTCTCAGGCTACAATCAAATAAAAATGGCCCATGAGGACATGGAGAAAACAACCTTCGTCACACAGTGGGGCATATTCTGTTACAAGGTTATGCCATTCGGGTTGAAGAATGTTGGGGAAAACTATCAGCATGCCATAGTAGCTCTATTTCATGACATGATACATCACGAAATAGAGGTCTATATGGACAACATGATAGCCAGATCTCAAACTGAAGAGGAACATCTTGACCATTTACAGAAACTGTTTGAGAGGTTAAAGAAATACAAGCTGAGGTTGAACCCGAATAAATTCACATTTAGGGTAAGGCCCGGTAAACTCCTTGGCTTCGTAGTTAGCGGTAAAGGTATCGGAGTAGACCCTGCCAAGGTGAAAGCAATACAAGAAATTCTTGCTCCTCTTACCGAGAAGGAAGTCGGAGGATTCTTAGGACGGCTAAACTACATTGCCAGATTCATTTCTCACTTAACAGCTACTTGTGAGTCAATCTTCAAATTACTGAAGAAAGATCAAGTAGTCAAATGGAATGATGAATGCCAAGTTGCCTTCGATAAGATCAAAGAGTACCTACAAGAGCCTCTTATTTTGATGCCGCCAGGCGAGGGAAGACCCTTGATCATGTATCTAACTGTCTTGGAAAATTCAATGGGGTGTGTGCTGGGGAAGCATGACGAGTCTGGCCGAAAAGAGCATACTATTTATTACCTGAGCAAAAAGTTTACCGACTGTGAAACAATATATTCACTTCTCGAGAAAACTTGCTGCGCTCTGGCATGGGCTGCTCTCCGGCTAAGACAGTATATGTTGACCCATACTAACTTATTGATATCCAAGATGGATCCAATAAAATACATATTCGAGAAGTCTGCCCTCTCTGGGAGAATAGCAAGATGGCAGATGATCCTAACAGAATACGACATTCAGTACACTACCCAAAAAGCAATAAAGGGAAATGTACTAGCCGATCACCTTGCTCATCAAGCTGTGGATGACTATCAGTCCACGAAGTTCGAATTCCCAGATGAAGACATCATGATGGTAATTAACTGTGAAGAACTCAGACCATATGACGGACCTGAACAAGGATCCCGATGGACCCTGGTTTTTGACAGAGCCTCCAATGCGCTCGACAATGGCATAGGTGTTGTAATCATATTCCTTGAAGGATGTAATACTCCCTTCATTGCAAGACTTTGTTTCAACTGTACAATCAACATGGCAGAATACGAAGCGTGCATTTTTGGTCTCAAATCGGCCATAGATTTGGGGATCAAGTCCTTAAGTGTATTCGGAGATTCAGCCTTAGTCATCATCCAGATCAAAGGAGAATGGTACATGAAGCACCCTAACCTCATCCCCTATAAAGAACATTTGTTGACATTAGTCCCACATTTCGAGGAAATTACCTTCGGCATTTTCCACGAGAGGAGAATCAACTAGCAGACGCACTAGCCACAATGTCGTCCATGTTTAAACTCAAGTGGGGTAACGAGGCTCCCCAGATCACCATTGAACGGATGGATGAACCAGCTTATTATCACGAGATCAATACTGAAGAAGTAGTGGACCAGCCTTGGTTCCATGAAATCAAGAGGTACCTCGAGGCTCAAGAGTATCCAGAAGGAGCTTCAGTTAATGATAAGAAGTTCTTAAGGAGATTCTCTGCTAAGTTCTTCATCAGTAATGGAATTCTCTACAAATGCAACCATGACTCTATTTTGCTTCGTTACGTAGACAAGGTTGAGGCAGAAAAGATCATGGCTGATCTACATGAGGGCACTTTTGGCACCCACTGTAGTGGGCATACAATGGCTAAGAAGATCCTAAGGGCAGGGTATTACTGGTCTACCATGGAAGCAGATTGCTATTAGCATTTACGAACTCGCCACAAGTGTTAGATCTACACTGACAAAGTACATATGCCTCCAGTTCCTCTAAATATCCTGACTGCTCCCTGGCCATTCGCGATGTGGGGCATCAATATGATTGGAGAAATCAAACCTACAACTTCAAATGGACAACATTTCATCTTAGTGGCCATTGACTATTTCAAGAAGTGGGTTAAGGCAACTTCTTTCAATTTCGTTACTAAGAATGTTGTGGCCTGTTTCATCAAACAGAATCTCATCTATCAGTACGACATCTCAGAGAGAATCATCACAAACAATGGTATGAATCTCAACAATACTATGATCACCGCACTATGCGCATAATTCAAGATCCATCACCATAATTCTTCCCCTTACCGGCCAAAGATGAATGGTGTTGTCGAAGCTGCAAATAAGAACATTAAGAAGATCATACAAAAAATGACAGTAACCTACAAGGACTGGCATAAGATGCTACCATTCGCTCTCCACGGTTACTGTACCACGGCACACACATCAATAGGGGCAACTCCCTTCTCCTTGGTATACGGCATGGAAGTTGTTCTACCAATTGAGGTACAAATACCTTCTCTAAGAATCATAAAGGATGCAGGGCTGAGTGAATACGATTGGATCCAAACTCGACTTGACCAGTTGAACCTAATTGATGAGAAAAGGCTTACGGCTGTCTGCCATGGCCAGATGTACCAAAAACGTATGATCAAAGCTTTTAACAAAAAGGTCAGACGTCAGGTATATTAGGTTGGTGACTTGGTAATCAAGCATATCATATTACTACAAGGTGATCCCAGGGGCAAATGGACTCCTACATACGAAGGACCGTTTATGATCAAAAGCATATTCTCTGGTGGAGCAATGATCTTAACCACTATGGATGGGGACGACCTGCCGCACCCTGTGAACATGGACATAGTCAAAAGATACTACGCATAAGAAACCCGCTAGGTTGACACACCTAGGCAAAACAAGGGCATCCCAGCGAACCGCAAAGGTTCGGGCAAAAGTTAGGGATAAAACCAAAAAAAAAACTGTACACCCGGCAAGTTGAAAACCTGAAAGGCCGACTTAGGCAAAAATGGGTATCCCGGTGGACTAAAAACCCGAAAGGGTGGTCCAGGCAAAAGTTAGGGAATTAAAGCGTATGACTATGTCCCATTGGATCACCTTACAGACAACCTTTAGCTTCGACTGACAAACTCATTGGTTCTGATCAATCCAATCAACTTCGGACAAGGCAGCAAGTGGACAAGACGCTCAGAGATATGAAGGCTATAACAGAATGGGAACCCCATGGGATTATTGCACATAGCTATAATTTCTTTGTATCAAATTTTCATTTTTTCTACGACGACATTCTCTTACTAGGATGTTCGTCTCATTGTACAAAAAATACTTATTCAAGTTAATACAAAGATATCCCTTTGAAAGTGCAAAACTATTTGTTTTTTTTTCTTTTTTCGTGCTTTGTTTGTGCAAACGTCAATTGATTTATATTTGAACATATGCATTCGAATGTAACTACTGTTTACAAAGGAACAGAAAATAGAAAGACAATCTCTAATGGCTTTAAGAAATAGGATAATATCTTTAGACTATTCCATAAAATCCCCCACAGTGTGCAGCTCAATGATATCAATCTCTCTCACATCCCTGGTAGAACAAAACTTCCAGTTATCGCTCCCCAGTAAAAGTCTCCCAATTTCTCAGGATTCCCCAACAGGATTTCACAAGAAATACACGGCGTTCCCTCACAATAGAGTTTATTTCTCTTTTAAATGGAAGCTAAAAAACTCATCATCACTTCAAAACATGAAGACTTACACCCTTTATATCCAACGACACTTAAGGATTTATCTTCCCCAGCAACACTGCGGCATAACAATTAACATGTCCATACATCGCTCCCATATGTCATAACATTGACAGAACAAATACATATGACACAATCTCACTTATTTTGAGAACATCACCGCACCATGCATTTCATACATCATGACATTGCATGCAACTAACCTTTCATCTTTTCAGGAAAGATCAATCAACAGAAAATTGTCATCAAATTTTCAACAAGTCAATTACATATCAATTTCCAAGAAAGGATTGATCAACCATAAACACAACAGATGTTTCTTTCAGACTCCTGTCGGTTCAGTTTAAATATCTCAACAATTTATTCTGATTCTTTTCCCGCAGCTGTCTTCTCTGGTTTAGATAAATCTCTCAACAATTTGTTCTGATTCTTTTCCAGATCCATGTCGGTTCAAATAAATCTCTCAGCGATTTATTCTGATTCTTTTCCTGCAGATGTCTTCTCTAGTTCAGATAAATCTCTCAACGATTTGTTCTGATTCTTTTCCAGATCCCTACCGGTTCAGATAAATCTCTCAACGAGTTATTTTGATTCTTTTCCCGCAGTTGTCTTCTCTGGTTCAGATAAATCTTTCAATTATTTGTCTTAATTCTTCTCCAGATCTCTGCCAGATCAGTTTAAATCCCTCAATGATTTATTTTGATTCTTTCTCGCTGACACTTTCTCTGGTTCAGATAAATCACTCAAAGATTTACTCTGATTCTTTCCAGTTAAAGAAAGTTCAAGATCTCTTTTGGTTCAGTTTAAACCCCTCAACGGTTCATCCTAAAACTTCCCAAAAAAGAATACTTCGGGTTTAGATAAACCTCTCAATGATTTATTCTGATTCTTCCCAGTCAAACAACATACAAGACTTCTTCTGGTTCAGATAAGTCGCTCCAAAGATTTATTCTCATTCTTTTCCAGTTTGAAATCAAGTTCAAACTTAGTCAAGTATCTGTCAACAGTCACCTTTGGGTGGCATCTACAAGCCCATCTCTGGAAAATCTCCACCGTTCCTCCAAATGGCATCTATAATCCCATTCACAATCCATCTTCGAGTGCAAATTTTTGGGCACTCTAGTGTCCAATCATCTTCCACCTTCAAGTAACGAATGACAGACTCTCCTATCTAACTCTTCAGGTTTAAGAAGATTGAACAGGGGCAGCTGTTGTACCCCAAAATTTTACCTCTCATTTATCAAATATTTTCTCACAAGATCTCCTTTGGTTCAAGACTGCACAAGGATTGATCAGCTCAAGACACCTCCTGAAGCACTGATGACTGAAATTAGGGTTTGAGATTGCACAAGGATAATTGAAATTTCAATGCCTCATATTACTTTCATGGATCATTATGGACCCCCAAGATAACTCATGTCAAGTTTCAAGCCTTGGATCACATTTTTGCTCAGTCAATTGAACAATTGACCTGAAAATCAGCTGTATTGGGGAAAAAGCCAATTGTGGCCAATTTACAGTCAAACTTCATAATTGTTTATCCTTATCAACATTATAAAATCATATGTATCATTTGATCAAGTTTGGACCACAATTCCTCAAGAAATTTGATCAAATCATCAAAAGGGCAAAATGGTCAAAATTAGGGTTTTGATTGAGAAAGTGCAATTTCTGATTTTTGACCTAGAAAATGGTTAATTGGTTTGAGGCATGATCTCAATAGTTCAATTACATCATTTTGAAGTAATGGAATGACTTAAAACATTGCTCAAGATCAATTGATTGATAGTTGATTTTCAGTCAATTGATCAAAAGTCAACTGTACACTGAAAAGTCAAACTTTGACTTTTTGGTCAAAATCAAGTGTCAAAGATCACAATTCATCAAAACATATCAAAATATGAAACTTGTTCATCAAGAAATAAAAAGTCAAGATTTCATTTTGAAAAGTCAAAGCTTTCAAACTTAGAAATTTTTCTAAGTGTTGAAAACTTCATGTTTTTTCACAACTTTGAGCTAATTTTTCACCATGATGCAAGATGATTCAAAAGAAACTTTCAACATGAAAGTTGTAGGTCTCCATGATATCTACAACATTGATTTACACAACTTCTCCTATAAATGCTTGGATCTCAAGTTATTAATCCATGAAGTTATGGTCTTGAAACTAAACACTTAGTGAAATTTTGAGCATTTTAGGTCAGGATTTTGACCCAAGTTTCACATAGTTCCATTTAAATTTTGAAAAAGTGATTCAAATAGGGTTTGTATAGCACATTACAAGCTTTCTAAAAAGTCAAATAACTCCTTGAGATCATTTGTGAGCAAGGAGAATCGAAGGCCAGAAGTTGGGGTTTCAAGTTGTTTTACAAGGAAAATTTTGTGATGAACAAAATTCAAATCTCAAACCTATGCTGCATAATCTTTGCTTTGCAAGCCTCAAACTTGTTAGACACTCCATAATTAAATGTTTTCACAGCTGTTAGAGGCTTCAACTCAAGCATTCAATGCATTGCCCATGCTTTATGTCCATTTTAGGAAGAAAGTGCACAATGCCATTTTAAAAAAGTAGCTTTATACACAAAACTTGTTCTTAAGCCTTGCAATTATTTTCTTCTGATCATACACGACCTATAACTCAAAAGAAGTTTGTCTCAAGCTTCACAATTACTCAACCCATGCTTGTACTTCATCTTGGAACCATACTTCCACTTTTCTTCAAAATTAAGTAACATAGCAATCAGCCTAAATCTTGTACTTCTGACCCTCTCAAGCACTCAAGCCTTCTCCTTACTTATGCACAAGTTATTTGCATCAAAACACACGCATACAAAAGCCCAAAAACTCACAAGAACTCAGAGTTGTAACACATACTTCCATTCTTGCATAACCTGACCAAAAACTTGAAACTCACATCTCCCTCGTGCGTTTTCAAGCCTTTTAGTTCCTAAAGCTTCTAAATATCATTTAGAACTCATCCCACACCCTGTTACAAGACTGTAACACCATTAACACCATCTTCCATTTTCAAAAACAGAGCTTTGCACTTGGACTTCTCCAACACGATCCAGCCATCTCCAGTATAAACTAAATATTGCATTAGCTTCATGGGACCTCAGTGGAGCTATTTTGATCATCACAACACCTTGAGGAGTGCTCAAACTCAGAATACGATTTCCAGTTTTGAGGTAAGTTTCCTTAACTTTGAACTCTTCATACAAGCATCATTAATGGTTTATTTGTGAATAAGAAATGTAGATATCATTGTCCTGAAGCTAACCATGTCCTTAGATTTCATTATTATTGCTTGGATAGTTAGGATTTTGAATCTGAACATCTTGGAAAAGTAAGGTCAGAATTTGGTACCATTCAAAATTCAAGCTCATCTTTGATTTATAGTTTTAATAATTTATATTTCTGGAATCATTGTGAAATTTGGAACAAATTTGATGTTTACATTTTTGCAAATGGATGAGAAATGAGCAAGTTGCAGGTATTCATGCTGGAGGTTGAAGATGAAGTTATAACATGGACTTGTTTTGTTTTAAGTTTATTGTTTGTTGTATAATGAACGGATGAAACAGGCCACCCCAGTGGTACAACAAGCGCGCGCGTATTAGGAAGGTCCTGAGTTCGAGCCCCAACATTACCTTTTTCTTTTTTCACATTTTTTTTTTACTTTTTTGGCTGAATCAGGCGCTTGGGCCTCAACCCCCTGGGCCTAACCTTTTTGCTTCTTTCATACTCCTGTTTACTTTCTAACCCCTGACATTATTTTTATTTTTATTTTTCTTTACTATTATTATTATTTTTTTATTTTTTTTTATTATTATTATTATCACTATTAATATTACTTTTATTATTACTAATAAAAATCCAAAAAATATATATATTTTATTATTTATGTTTATTTAGTTCATTTTTATTCATAAAACGAAAGAATAAAAAATATTTTTCTTTAATAAATTAATTTCTTTTTGTTTAAATATTTAGATGATTAGTTATAATTATTATTGTATTACTTTCTTGTGAATAAAATTAATTTAGAATTAAGGTTTATTTTAATTAATTAATATACATTTTATTTTTACTAATTTAAAACCTTTTCATAAATAAAAACCCTAAAAAATCTTCTTTTTAGTTATTTTCTTTTCTTATTTAGGTTAGGGTAATTTTGCTTAAATTTCCTTAATCATTTTCAATTAGGTCAAGACTTAAAACCTTTTCATGTAAAAACAAAAGAAAAACAATCTTTCCTTTCTTTTGCATTATCTTCATATTCTTGTATATTTATTCAATTTCAATATGGTTGTAATAGATAATTAGGGTTTTAATTTCTTTCAATTTCCCCATTTTATAATTTGTATATCCCCTCCCCTAAATGATGTAATAGCTTAGTATTTTTATTTTACGCAATTTAAATGCTTTATATACAAATGCTAGTCATTAGGGTTTTGTATGGAAAGATTAAAACCAACAAATAGAAAACCCTAATCAAAGACAAATCAAGCATGAAAATCAATACACTTGCACACATACACTCTTAGGGTAAATCCACTTTGTTGCCTTACAAAAATGGACATATTATGCATGTGAAGTATCTTAGCAAATACAAGCAAAATATACAAGATCATAGTCCCTCGATGACGCTATCCATGTTGCCTTCCAAAATGGTCTTAGTCCCTAAAGAAAAATGCCAAGATATCTTACAACATTGCTAATCATGGTTATACGATGACCCACGCCCGTTCCTTTTACATCCAAAGATAGGGTTACTTACGAAACCAATGGTAAGATAACAATGTCAAAGGAAAAAGGAAATGAACATGAAAGACTTTTGAGTAAATAGAATGTTCCTAGTTGCTTGCTCAATTTCAAAACAAAAACGTCCTTGCTATTTTCAAAACAAACACCAACACTTTCAAAAAAATCTTTCTAACTTGAAAATATTTTCAAAAGATCAAACACTTTGTATACATTCTTACGAACGAGAATCATTACAAAGTTTGCCTAAACAAAGGCCTCTTTATAAAATACTTTCAAAAATCACACAAAGCACATTTTCAAACAAAAGCAAGTGATCTAGCAAGTAACTAAGAGCCCATGGAAAACCATGGATAAAAAGGGTGCTAATACCTTCCCTTTTTATAATCTACCCCCCGAACTCAAGAAAACATCTCAAAGGTCTTTCCTATTATTTTCAGCCTTTCCTTTTGGATAAAATAAAAGTCGGTGGCGACTCTTGCTAACCGCAACATTTGCGATCAAACGCAAAACAACCAAGTCAGTTCTCCCACCGCGTTATATTTACCAACAAAAAACAAATTTTAGATCAATTCTCGAAATAGGACGGGGAGACTATCTGCATGACCAAATGATTTCTTTCAGAGACCGAATTCTTAAAAACGTTTTCCTTCGGAGAATGAATTCTCACGAGAATTCCCCTTTACAAGTTTATTCTTAAAAGCATTCACCCAGAGACTGAATTCTGGCAAGCATTTTCCTTCTAAAAAACATTCTTCAGATACAGTCAGGCATAGACTCATTCTGGTACTCCTATTAACAGTTACTTCAGATGGCATCTTTAAGCCCATCCTCGGCAACATTCTATCATCTCCCCGAATGGCATATTTAAGAACATTCAAGCAATACTATCAACCCAACAACGTTACTTCATGCACCTGCGAGTGCAAACTTCTGGGCACTTAAGTGTTCAATCCTCTTCCACCTTCAAATCACGAATGGCTGACGTTCCAATCTAACTCTTTAGGTTTAAGAAGATTGAACAGGGGAAGCTGTTGTACCCAAAAATTTTCCATCCCACTTTATTAAAGATATCTCCTCATGCTCCTAGGGTTTTCAATTGCTCAAGGCTACTCAAGGTTGATCAGACAAATTCTTCTCCTAAGCAGTTGACCTACAACTAAGGTTTCACTTTTCTCAAGGAAATTTGAGCTTATAATGCCTCAAGTGGATGTCACGATTCCTCATATTCCTAAAGGAATGATCATGCCAAATTTCAAGCCTTGCATCACAAGATTTGCTCAGTCAATTGCTCAAATGATTGAAAATCAATTGTATTAGACAAAAAGTCAAATGTGATCAACATACAGTCAAACTTCAAGTTTTTTGGTCAACATCAAGATTTTGAAGTCACATTCATCATTTTATCAAGGGTTGATCATGATTAATCAAGAAAACTCAAGATTCATCAAAAGTCAAAAGTTACCAAATTATGGTTTTCTTAAAGAGAAGTCAACTGAACTTTGACCAAGCATAACTTTCACATGCTTTATCAGATTTTACTCAACCAAAGTTCATGTTAAAGGAAATTCAATTCTCTAAAACTTTGTATCTCTAAGCTCATGTTCAAGAAATGCTTCATTTTAGAGATATGAGTCCATACATTATAGGTCATTTCAAAAGTCAACAAAAAGACACATTTTGTCAAGGAAACTTACATCAAGATGAATTCTTAAAATTAAAAAATGATTAACAAAGATATTGTAGAGGAAATCTTGAGCTTTCCAAAAAGTCAAAGATCACCTTCATATGATAAACATTGAGAGAGTTATGATTGGTGCAAGTTGGGCAATTTTAAGGAAATGCATGAAACTTAAATTGATCAAATTTAAATTTTTGGGCTAGTGGGCTTATGTTTCAAGGTTCAAACGTGTATTACGACTCATAGTGAACCTTTGAACCTATTCATACACCCCTTTGATTTTTATTCCATTTATTTTTTATTTTATTTATTTAAATTCAAAATAAATTAAATAAAATCAAGGCTTTCATACAAAGGTCCAAGCCCGCTTCTTTTGACCGAATTTTCTCCTACAGATATCCTCATTCAAACAACAGGAGGGGGGGGGGGGGGAAACCTTGCAAGAAGATCCTATACAAACACTTCAAATTTTATCAAAACTAGGGAAAACCTCAAACCCTATTTGTAGCCTCTCTCTCCAAGCAATCCAATCATCCAAATCAATTCCAGAAGTATTGAAGGGTGAGAATGGATCAATCTTGATGATCCAAAAGGCCTGAAATTCGCATACATGCATCATCGGTTTCTATATTTGCATGAATTAATATTCCTGTTTTTTATCGTGCTTAATCGAAACTAAATTACTAACGTGCTTCTGAGATGTATTAGTGCATGATAGAACCATTGCATGAGTCTCATGGTGCCTGGATGAGGAATTTCCATTCTTGAACTGATTTACCATATTTTCTTTGTATCTCTTTTTACAGGAAGATTTAGTGAAAACCAAGGCCACCATTGGATTTAGCAAGGTTGATTTAGGGGGATAGGGTCCCTTTGGATCACTAATGCTCTTTATTTTGCATGCTTGAGAAAACACCCAGCCGGAGAAGACGATCGGAGCTAGGGTTCCGGCGCTTCTCCGGTCATCCTATTTCAGTTTATATTATATATGTTTTGGTTTGTTTAAGTTAATGGATGTATCACCACCCCAGTGGTAGAAGCGTGCATGTTAAGGAATTACTACACTAGGACGTGGGTTCGATCCCTGCCTTTTGCAAAATTTCTTTATTTTTTCATACTTTTTGCAGGTTTCATATGAATTGTGGGGCGTTTGTTCTCTAGACACCAACGAACACATGGTGTAGTGGCAAGCCATGCTGTTGTGAAGCAAGATGGAGTGGGTTCAACACCCACCCCTGGCATTTTTTTAGTTTCTAACCCTTTTTCTTATTTTTTAATTATTTTCTAATTCTTTTAACTGACCCTAATCATTTTAATTAACCTAATGTTTTTCTAACACTAATTGAATTGGGTTTTAGTTTTTTTAATTAAACTTTTAATAATTTAATTAATTGACTTTTTTTAATTGTAAAATTAATTAGATTTTTAGGTTTTAATTAATTATCATAAATAATTTTTTTCATAAAAAAATCACCAAAACATTTTCTTATCTATTTCCATCTTATTTTTATTTTCCTAGATAAAGTGTATAGGACATGTTCAACTGTAATAGCGTAGTTTTATTTTTTCCACATTTTTCTATTATATAACTGCTCCTAGTATGTAATAGTTGTAGGTTCTCTTTTCCGCGCCTCTATTATCTAACTGCGCCAAAGCTCTGTAATAGCCTAGGTTTACATTTCCGCATTTATATTTCTGCTATTATATTTTTTGTCCAATTGCTAGTAATTAGGGTTTGTATGGAAAGATAAAATTAATCGACATCAAAACCCTAATTTCAAAGATAAATAATTGATATAACACACTTGGACCTTTAGGGTAACCTCTCTTTGTTGCCTTTCGGAATAAAGGCCATGTCCCTAGAAAGTATGGATGCTTTAGCAAAAGACCCTCGATACAAAAAATCATAGTCCCTCGATGCGCCTTCGACGTTGTCTTTTGAAAAATGATCTAGTCCCTTACGAAATTTCTAAAGTATCCTTATCATTTGCCTTCGATGACCGTACGATGACCCTTTTCTCGTCCCTTCACATCCAATAGATAGGGCTACCTACAAACTAATGGTATTAATAGAATTATCTCTATAGGAGGATGAAAAGAATAAGAATGATCTTGAGTGGGTAGGATACTTTTAATCGCTTTTTCACAAACTTTACTAAACAAAACATTTCTCACATCACACTTTCAAAAAACAAATATTTTCAAACACTTTGTACGCATTCTTGAGGACTGATACAGGAATCATTACAAAGTTCTCCTTATGTTGGTATTTTCAAAATATTTTTAAACAATCACACTCAAAAAAGCAAGTTTTCAAAAGTGAGCTAGCGATTAAGAACCTGTAGATAACTACGGATGAAAAGGGTGCTAACACCTTCCCTTTTCATAACCTACCCCCTGAACTCAAAATCTATCAAGGTCTTTCCTGTTCTTTTCACCATTTCCTTATTGGATAAAAGAAAAGTCGGTGGCAACTCTAGCTATCCACAACATTTGCAATAAAATACAAAAAAACAAGTCAGTTCTCCCACCGTATTACAAAGGTGTTAGCACCATTTTCATCTGTAGTTATCTACGGGCTCTTAATTTCTAGATCACTTTTGAAAATTTTATTTGTGTGTGATTTGTTTGAAAATATTTTTAAAAATCCAAAGTACGGCCAACTTTGTAATGATTCTTGTATCAGTCCTCAAGAACACGTACAAAGTGTTTGAAAATATTGTTTTTGAAAAGTGTGATGTGTAAAAATGTTTTGTTTGTGAAAAATTGTGAGCAAGCGCTTAAAAGTTCCTTACCCACTAAAGGTCATTCTTATTATTTTCCTTCTCCTTTGGAGATGGTATTATCCATACCATTAGTTGGTAGGTAGCCCTATCTATTGGATGTGAAGGGACAACCAAAGGGTCATCAAGGAGTATTTACAAGAGCCTCTTGTCTTGATGCCACCCGTCGAAGGAAGACCGCTAATCATGTATCTGACCGTCTTAGAGAACTCAATGGGGTGCGTATTGGGGCAGCATGACGAGTCTGGCCGAAAAGAGCATGCCATTTATTACCTAAGCAAAAAGTTTACCGACTGTGAAACCAGATATTCACTGCTTGAGAAAACTTGTTGCGCTCTGGTATGGGCTGCTCGCCGGCTAAGACAGTATATATTGACTCATACCACTCTGCTGATATCTAAGATGGATCTGATAAAATACATCTTTGAAAAGCCTGCTTTGTCTGGAAGGATAGCTAGATGGCAGATGATCTTAACAGAATATGACATACAGTACACTACCCAAAAAGCTATAAAGGGGAGTGTGCTAGCTGACCATCTGGCCCATCAAGCTGTAGAAGATTATCAATCCATGAAGTTTGACTTCCCTGACGAAGACATCATGACATTGGACAATGTTGAGGAAATCAGACCATATGACGGACTTGAACAAGGATCCCGATGGACCCTGTACTTTGATGGGGCATCCAATGCATTTGGTAACGGTATCGGTGATGTACTTATATCTCCGGAAGGATGCCATACCCCTTTCACTGCCAGACTTTGCTTCAACTGTACGAACAACATGGCAGAATATGATGCATGCATCTTTGGACTCAAGGCTGCCATAGACTTGGGAATCAAATCTTTATTTCTGTTTGGGGATTCAGCTTTGGTCACCAGTCAGATCAAAGGAGAATGGGATACTAAGCATCCAAACCTCATCCCTTACAAAGAACATGTCTTGACATTGCTACCACATTTTGAGCAGATTATCTTCGAGCACTTCCCGCGAGAAGAAAATCAGCTAGCAGATGCTCTAGCTATAATGTCATCCATGTTTAAACTTAATTGGGATAACGAGGCTCCCCAGATCACCATTGAACGGATGGACGAACCAACGCACTGTCACGAGATTAGTACCGAAGAAGTAGTGGACCAACCTTGG
This sequence comes from Vicia faba, assembly GCA_948472305.1. NCBI lineage: Eukaryota > Viridiplantae > Streptophyta > Magnoliopsida > Fabales > Fabaceae > Vicia > Vicia faba. Next base: position 1,474,179,585 of record OX451735.1, on the reverse strand, counting down.
TTTCATGAAGTCAAAAGGTATCTCGAGGCTAAAGAATACCCTGAAGGAGCTTCAGTCAATGACAAAAAGTTCTTAAGGAGATTCTCCGCTAAGTTCTTCCTAAGTTATGGCATCCTGTACAAACGCAATCATGATTCTATTCTGCTCTGTTGTATGGACAAGGCTGAAGCTCAAAGGATTATGGCTGAATTGCATGAAGGTACCTTTGGCACTCACTCTAGCGGGCATACGATGGTGAAGAAGATTATACGGGAAGGCTATTACTGGTCTACCATGGAAGCAGACTGCTATCAACACTCCCGGACTTGTCATAAATGTCAAATCTATGCAGACAAGGTGCACGTGCCTCCGGTTCCTCTAAATGTCTTAACAGCTCCTTGGCCCTTCGCTATGTGGGGAATTAATATGATTGGGGAGGTCAAGCCTACAACCTCCAATGGACACCGCTTCATTCTAGTGGCCATTGATTATTTCACAAAATGGGTCGAAGCAGCTTCCTTCGCATCCGTTACTAAGAATGTTGTTGCCCGCTTCATCAAGCAGAATCTCATTTTCCGGTACGGTATCCCAGAAAGGATCATCACTGATAATGGTACAAACCTTAACAATACTATGATCACCGCCCTGTGCGAGCAGTTCATGATTCAACACCACAATTCATCCCCCTATCGGCCAAAGATGAATGGTGTTGTCGAAGTTGCGAACAAAAACATCAAAAAGATCATACAAAAAATGACAGTCACCTACAAGGACTAGCATGAGATGCTACCGTTTTCTCTCCACAGGTACCGTACCACGGCTCGCACATCAACTGGGGCAACACCCTATTCTTTAGTTTATGGCATGGAGGTTGTTTTACCTATTGAGGTTCAGATCCCCTCTTTAAGAATCATGAAGGATGCGGGTTTGAGCGAAGACAATTGGATCCAGACCCGACTTGACCAATTGAACTTAATTGACGAGAAGAGACTTACTGCTGTTTTCCACGGTCAGACGTATCAAAAGCGGATGATCAAAGCTTTCAACAAGAAAGTCAGACGTCAAGTGTATCAAGTTGGAGATCTAGTGATCAAGCGTATCATCTTGCCACAAAGTGATCCCAGGGGCAAATAGACTCCTACTTATGAAGGACCATTTGTAATCAAGAATATCTTTTCTGGTGGGGCAATGATCCTAACCACCATGCACGGCGATGACCTGCCACACCCTGCGAACACAGACATAGTCAAAAGATATTAAGCATAAAAGACCCGCTAGGTTGACACACCTAGGCAAAACAAGGGCATCCCGGCGAACCAAAAGGTTCGGGAAAAAATTAGGGATAAAATAAAAAAATATGTACACCCGGCAAGTTGAAAACCCGAAAGGGCGACTTGGGCAAAAAAGGGTTTCCCAGTGAATCGAAAACCCGAAAGGGCGGTTCAGGCAAAAGTTAGGGAATTAAAGCGTATGACTATGTCTCGTCGGATCACTTTAAGGATGATCTCTTCACGGACAAATTCGGAGCTCCTGATTAATTCAATCATCTTCGGACGAAGCAACAAATGGACAAGATATTCGGAGATATGAAGGCTATAGCAGAATGGGAACCCCATGGGATTTTTTACACACAGCTATATTTTTTTGTATAAAATATTTCTCATTTTTTATGACACCATCCTCTTACTAGGATGTTTGTCTCCTTTGTAGACAAATACTTACTCAAAGTAAATACAAAGATATCTCTTTAAAGTGAAGAAAACAATTTGTCCTTTTCTTTTTACACTTATGTTTTATTTGCAAAAGCGTCCAATGATTCATTAATGAACATATGCATTTGAACATAATTACTGTTTACAAATAAACAGAGATGAAAAAGAACAATTACTGACAGGTTGAAAGATTAGGAAAATGTCTTTAGGCTATTCCATGAGCAATCCCTACAGTACGTCATTAAGATCCCCAGCGGAGCTGAAACTTCCAACTACCAATCCCCAACGAAGCTGAAATTTCCAACTATCAATCCCCATCGGAAACCATTCAGTTGCTCCAAATTCCCCAACAAGTTATATCGAAGCCTGAAAACCAACCAGACAACAACTTCTGATAACTCCCCAGTAGAGTGGCAGACAACCCAAACTCCTGAACTTTTTCCGAACAGGAATAAGCTTTCTTCCCCACAGAGTTTTCATTACTCCCCAACAGAATGAAGATTCTCATTCTTAATCCCCAACAGAATGAAGATTCTCATTCTTAATTCCCAGTAGAAGTCATCAAAGTTCTCTGGATTCCCCAAGCAGATTACTCAAGCAGTATTTGGCATTACTCTCACAACGGAATTTTTGTCAATACTCCAACTTCAAGACATGAAGAATCCTTATATCCCCAGTAAATTCGCCAAGGATTTCTTACCCTCAGCAGTCAAGGAGTTATTTCCCGCAGCAATACAGTGAGTCAGCTTACATGCGCATACATTACATCCATATATCATAAACATTGATAAAGCACATTTATTGCATCATACATTTCGTGCAACATAACTTTATGCTTCAGCTAACATTTTACCCTTTTCAGGATAAGATTAACAGCTATCATTAACAATGTTCAAACATTCTAGATACAGTACAGATACGCTCCATATACGGATGCCATTCTGTCACTTATTCAGATTCATCTTTCAGATATAATGCGAATACACTCCAGACACGGAAGTCATTCTGTCACTTATTCATATTCTAGTTCATATACGCTCCAGACACGAAAGTCATTTTGTTACTCATTCAGATTCAAGTTCAGATACGCTCCAGATACGGATGCCATTCTGTCACTTATTCAGATTCATCTTTCAGATACAGTGCGGATACACTCTAGACACGGAAGTCATTATGTCACTTATTCAGATTCTAGTTCAGATACGCTCAAGACAAGGATGCCATTCTGATACTCATTCAGACCTCAATTTCAAGATACAATACGGATACGCTCCAGACACAGAAGTCATTCTGTTACTCATTCAGATTCAAGTTCAGATACGCTCCAGATACGGATGCCATTCTGTCACTCATTCAGACCTCAAATTCTAGATACAGTACAAATACACTCCAGACATGGAAGTCATTCTGTTACTCATTCAAATACAGACACAACTTGGATACGCTCCAGACAAGGACGCTATTCCATTGCTCATATAGATTCAGTCTCCAGATACAGTTCAGATACGTTCCAGATACAGACACCATTCTGATACTTATTCTTCTGACTTACAACTTACAATTCAAAAAACATTCTTGGATGGCATCTTAAAGCCCATCTCCAACAAGATTCTATCACCTCTCTAAATGGAATCTTTAAGCCCATTCCCTCAACTACACTCTGTCGAGAGCAAATTTATGGGCACTCTAGTGTCCAATCATCTTTTACCTTCGAGTCACGAACGACAAAACTCGACAATCTAACTCTTCAGGTTCAAGAAGATTGAGCAGGGGCAGCTGTTGTACCCCAAAATTTTCCCTCTCATTTATCAAGATTTTTCTCACAAGACTTCTTGGACTCAAGACAGGATTAGGGTTTGGTCAGCTCAAGACACCTCATCTTGCACTGATAACCCAAAATTAGGGTTTGAGTTTGCACAAGGATTTTTGGATCATCAATGCTTCATGTGACTTTAATACACCATCTTGGACCCCTAAGATTGCTCATGTTAAGTTTCAAGCCTTGAACCATATTTTTTATCAGTTAATTGGACAATTGACCTAAAAATCAGTTGTATTGGGGAAAAAGTCAACTATGGCCAATTTACAGTCAAACTTCATGATTTTTGATCCACAACAACATTTTAGACTCATATGTACCATTTGATCAAGTTTGGATCACAACTCCTCAAGAAATTTGATCAAATCATCAAAAGAGCAAAATGGTCAAAATTAGGGTTTTTGACTAAGAAAGGGCAATTTCAGATTTTTAACCTAGCAAATGGCCAATTGAGTTCAAGCATGATTTCAAGGGTTAAATGGCATCATCTTTACCTAATTACATGATTCAAAAGATCTCAAGTTCATTGGATTGACAGATGAATTTTGCAGTCAACTGATCAAAAGTCAACTGTACACTAAAAAGTCAAACTTTAACTTTTTGGTCAAAATCAAGTGCCAAGGGTCATAATTCATCAATATATGTCAAAATGTGAAACTTGTTCACCAAGAAAACCAATTTTGAAAATTAGGGTTTTGAATTTGAAAATTTTCATAACTTAGAATTTTTCTAAGTATGGAAATTTTCTTATTTTTTCCCAACTTTTCACCATTTTTTCACCATGATGAAATTTGATTCAAATAAAACTTCCAACATGAAAGTTATAGTCCTCCATTAAATCTACAACTTTGCTTCACAAACCTTTCCCAAAAGATGCTTGGATCTCAAGTTATGAATTTGTGAATATAGGTCCATGAACTAAATAACTTAGTGAAATTTTGCCCTAATTTAGGCAGGTTTTGGACCCAACTTTATGGACATTTTTCAGCTAGTTCCAAGATGTATCTCAAAATTAATTTCAAAGATTGATTATATAGCACATTGCAAGCTTTCCAAAATGTCCAAGAACTCTCCAAGATCATTTTTGAGTAGGGAGAATCGAAGAAGGGAAGTTGGCATTTTATCACTTTTGGTCAAGCCATTTTTACAAAGTATCAAGTTGCAAATCCAATCCATGCTATTTGAATCTTGCTTTACAGGTCCTAAACTCACTTTACACTCCATAATTAAATGCAAACTCAAAAGTTAAAGGCTTTATCTTTGCTTTTGAAGCTTTGTACAAGATACATTTCCATTTTTGGCCAAAAGTTCACATTGCCATTTTCATAAAGATGAGCTTTTGTAACTTTATCAATCTTGAACCTTGGACTTGTCTCTTTGATGCAAGCAACTTACACAGCACTCAAGCAGTTGGTACAAGTTCATTCCAGGCTTCAAGCAAGCAAGGACAAGCATGTAGCATAAGTCACTTCACTTTACTTCAAAAGCAAGAAAGTTGGTGAAAAGGTCAAAGCTTGCACATCTGCTGAGAAGCTGACTTTGTATCCATTCTATACAAGTATACAAACTTGTCACAATGCAGAACACAATTGCTTAACATCTAAAACTCTCTCAAACTGAAAAACTCCAAAATTCTGTCCAAACACAGCATTTCTGCAAAATCATTGCCAACTAATTTTTGGCTCGTGCGTTTTGTGGCTTGACACTTGAAACACCTCATACACATCATACCAAAGCTATCCAAGCCCTTACCCTGGTTCTATAACCCCTGTTTCAGCCATTGCCGTTTTCAACCTTGAAGCTTGCAGCTTGACTTGTGCAGGAAGTTCCAGCCATTCTCAAGGCAAGATAAGCATTGGAATAGCTTGAAGGAAGTTCAAGGAAGCTCACACGATCCTCAGTCCTCTATTAAAGTCCCTACATTTCTCTATCCAAATCCAGCTGAAGGAGGTATATTTCTTAAACTTTATCTCTGTATTTAGGCAACTTCAAGCCACGATTTGTGAAGAAAAAATGTAGTCCATAACATGGTGAAGCTGTACATATGCATACTTTTCATTTATATTGACTATGCTGTGAGAATTTGAAGCTTGAAGTTCATAAAAATTTTAGGTCACGAATTGGGGATGCCAAAATTCTCCCTGATCTTTAAGAGTTAGATTACAAAATTTATATTGTTGGAATCGTGAGCTCAAATGCCACAAGTTCCATGTTATGAGTTTTTGTTTTTGTGCAAGCATCTGAGAGTTACAGGTTTGAAGGAAAACGCGCGCGCAAGGCTGGCTGGAGGACAGGGATGAGTGTCTTGGGCTTTTTGGCGCCTGGGCCCTTTTTGTTTTTTTTATTTGCACCTCCTGACTTACTTTTACACCCCCTTGACTAGTTTTTTTATTTTATTTTTTATTTTTGCATTTTCTTTATATTTTCATATTTAATGCATTTGTTTATTTTTTCTAAATGATAAAAATACCAAAAAATAATTTATTTATTTTCACGCTTTTATTTTATTTTTTTAAATTATTTTCTCACATGAAAAATAGTTTATTTTGATAAATAGAACTTATTTTCTTAAATAACTTGTAAATATAATTAAAAAAACTAATATTTTTTTATAATATTATTTATACTCATAAATACTTATTTTCTACATACATTTAATTTTTAATATTTAGCCATAATATTATTTGTTATTTTCTTATACAAAATGTGCAAAAATAATAAATATAGAACATTATTTCCTTTAAATGAAAACTAGGGTTTCACCCCTCCAAAAATAATATTTATTTTTCCTTATTTTTTAGGGTTTAATTTAAATTATTTTCTCCTACAAAAAACAAATATCAAAACATTTTTTACATAAATACATTGCATTGCATTTTAAATATTTGTATATTTATTTAATTCGCACAATATTCGATTGGGTTGTAATAATATATTTAGGTTTATATTTGTGCAAAATCCCCATTCAAAACTTGTATCCCCCCTCTCATAATAATTTTTGTAATAGCTTAATTTATTTTACGCAATTTATTGCTTTCCTATACCATGTTTAGTAACCTAGGGGTTGCATGACAAGAACAAAAACCAAACAAATAGAAAAGACCTAATACAAGACAAATCAAATGCATGAAAAATGACACACTTTGCACACAAGCACCCTTAGGGTTTCACCCACTTGGTTGCCTAAAATAAAATGGCCATGTTACGCATGCGAAGTATCTTGGCAAAACAAAACAAAAATAAGATCATATTCCCTCGATGACGCTATATAAAGGTTGCCTAAACAAAATGATCTTGGTCCCTCAAAAATGCTAAGATACTTGGCAACATTGCTATCATGGTCATACGATGACCCACGCCCGTCCCGTTTACATCCAAAGATAGGGTTGCTTACCAAATCAATGGTAAGTCAACAATGTCAAAGGAATAAAAATGCACAAGAAATACATTTGAGTAGGTAGATAGATTCTAGTTACTTGCTCCATTTCAAAACAATCCTTCCTATTTTCAAAAACAAACACACACACATTTTCAAAGCATTTCCAAAAACATCTTACAAAACATTGAAACATTTTTCAAAAGACAAACATCTTTGTATACATTCTTACGAACGAGAATCATTACAAAGATTGCCTAAACGAATGGCCTCTTTTCAAAATACTTTCAAAACCGCACCAAACACCATTTCAAACAAAGCAAAGCAAGTGATCTAAGCAAGTAACTAAGAGCCAATGGAAAACCATGGATGAAAATGGTGCTAGCACCTTCCCTTTTCATAATCTACCCCCCGAACTCAAGAAAACATCTCAAAGGTCTTTCTTGTGCTTTTTTACCTTTCCTTTTGGATAAAAGAAAAGTCGGTGGCGACTCTTGCTAACCGCGACATTTGCAACGAAACGCAAAACCTCAAGTCAGTTCTCCCACCGTATCACACCTATACATTCGTCTAAGAATTTAAAAGAAATAAGAAAAAAGTTAGGAAAAGTGTTTGAATGTTTGTTTATGTTTTTTTTAGAAAATAATTTGATGTTAATTAAATAGTTAAAATCCTAAGTCTAATTAATTTTAATTAATAAAAATACCTGAAGTCTAATTAGTTTTAATATTAAGAAAATGTTAATTAATCTAATTAATTAGTAAATAATAAAAAATGTCAAAAATTAATTATTGATTAAAAAAATTAAACAAAATTTGTTAGGGTTTTAAAAAAGGATTAAAATTGGTTAATGGTTATTTAAGAAAAATAATTAGGGTTAATAATAATTAAGATTAATAATTAGAAGAAAAAAAAGAAAATAGGTTAACAAAAATAAGGAAAAAGGATTTGTATGGGGTGGGTGTTGAACCCACACCCTCTAGCTTCACAAACGCACCCTTTTACCACTATGGCAAGTTGTTGTTGGTGTTAGGAGACGGGCGTTGCATAATATATTAGAAACCTACATGTTAAATGGAAAATAACAAAAAATATTGCAAACATATGGATCGAACCCACGCCCTTACGTTCATAACCCAAGGCCTTGACCAGTGGTGCTACGCTCTCATATGGTATCATAATTGAAACAATTAAATATATATTATAAAAGTGGACCAGAGAGGCGTCGGAGCCCTAGCTCCGGTCGTCTTCTCTAATGAGCTCATTTCTTCAACCTGTAAAACAACACACGTTAGAGAGTGAAAAGAACCCTACCCCTCTAAATCGAACATTGTGAATCCATTGGTGGCCTTAGTTTTTGCTAAATTGTCCTGTACAAAGAGATGTGATCAAAATAATTCAAAACGGTTTAAACATGGTGATGTACGATTCTATCATCATGGGTCTCATGCAAGGGACTAAACCTGCATTATTACATCTCAGGAACACATTAGAAACATTAGTTCACATCAAAACATCGCAAAAAATAAAATATGAATTTCATGTAAATGCAAAACCAGCCATGTATGGGACGTGTGTTTCAGGAACTTTTGATCATCAAGAATGATCAAGACTTACTCTATAACACCTAGGGAGTTTATTTGAACATATGGTTTGCTTTGAGAAGGGTTGGAAATAGGATTTCGAGTTTCCCCTAGTTCTTGAGAATTTTTGTGATTTTGGAGTTTGCTTGGAGGCAGTAGTTCGTGTCTTGAGTGTATGAATATCTTTTGTATTTATAAGATAAGGTATTAGGTCAACAAAATTGAATTGAGTCTAATTCTTTCATGGTGAAATATTTGATTTGGAATTTGTATGAAAAAGTTGCCAAATTTGCTTCAATCATGTATTAATTATCTCCACACGATTTCTTCATGATTGTCACGAAATATTGGGCCTCCATGTGACTGAAACCAAAAGCCCATGCGCCTTGATCTAATGTTTCATATTTTATTTGATTTAATTTGCATTTAAACAAATAAAAATTCAAATAAAAGAAATAAAAATCATAAAAAAATATGTGAATAGTTTTAGGGGTCCCCTAATATGTCATAAACACGTTTGAACTTTAAAAGTTAGGCCCATTAGTCCAAAATCCAAAAATTATTCAATTGAGGTTTCATGCAATTTCACAAAATTACCCAACTTGTGAAACTCACAACTTGCTCATTTTTTGTCATATGAAGGTGACCTTGGAGTTTTTGGAAAGCCCAAGATGTCTCCTATAAATCTCATGTTGGTCATTTTTCCATTTGAAGAATTTAACTTGATGTAAGTTTCTTTGACAAAAAGTGTCATTTTGTTGACTTTCAAAATGACATGTAATGTTTTGGTCCATATCTCTCAAATGAAGCATTTTTTGGCCTTGAGCTTAGAGAGACAAAATTGTAGAGAATTGAATTTCCATCAAAATGGCCTTGGGTTGAGAAATTTCTTATAAAGCATGTTGTTGTACCCAAAAAATTTTCCTCTCATTTATCAAGTAATTTCTCACAAGATCTCCTTTGGTTCAAGACTGCACTAGGGTTGATCAGCTCAAGACACCTCCTCAAGCTCTGATGACTGAAAATTAGGGTTTGATATTGCACAAGGATGATTGAAATTTTAATGCCTCATATGACTTTCATGGCTCATTATGGACCCTCAATATTACTCATGTCAAGTTTCAAGTCTTGGATTACATTTTTGCTCAGTCAATTGATCGGTTGACCTAAAAATCAACTGAATTGAGGAAAAAGTCAATTGTGGTCAATTTACAGTCAAAATTCATAATTTTTTATCCATGTAAACATTATGAACTCATATATTTCATTTGATCAAGTTTGGACCATAATTCCTCAATAAATTTGATCAGATCATCAAAAGGGCAAAATGGTCAAAATTAGGGTTTTGACTGAGAAAAGGCAATTTCTGATTTTTGACCTAGAAAATGGTTGATTGGATGGAAACATGATATCAAGGATACAATTGCATCATTTTGACCTAATGGCATGACTTAAAACATTGCTCAAGGTCAATTGATTGATAGTTGATTTTCAGTCAATTGATCAAAAGTTAACTTGCACACTGAAAAGTCAAACTTTGACTTTTTGGTCAAAATCAAGTGTCAAAGATCAAAATTCATCAAAGCATGTAATAATATGAAACATGTTCATCAAGAAATCAAAAATTCAAGATTTCATTTTGAAAAGTCAAAGTTTCCAAACTTAGAAATTTTTCAAGTGTTGAAAACTTCATACTTTTCTACAACTTTGAGCCAACTTTTCATCATGATGCAAGATGATTCAAAGGAAACTTTCAACATGAAAGTTGTAGATCTAAATGAGATCTAAAACATTTCTAAACACAACTCCTCCTAGAAATGTTTGGATTTCAATTTATTAATCCATGAAATCATGTTCATGAAACTAAAACACTTAATGAAATTTTGAGCATTTTGGTCAGGATTTTGACCTAACTTTTGAGCCAAGTTTTACATAGTTCCAATTGGATTTTGCAAATTTGATTCAAACAGGGATTGTAGATCACATTACAAGATTTACAAAATGTCCAAGAACTCCTTGAGATCATTCTTGAGCAAGGAGAATCGAAGGCAAGAAGTTAGGGTTTCAAGTTGTTTTACAAGGCAAAATTTGTGATGCACAATGGATCAAATCACATAGCCATGCTGCATAATCCCACTTTTTAGGCCCTCTAACTTGTGTATATATCCTTAATCAGAAGATTACACAAACTTTATGGCTATTATCCATTAAATCCAAGCTTTATCTAAGTTAACTTGCCATTTTTGGAAGAAAGGCAAGACTTCCATTTTAGAAAAGTATGCTTTTGCAAATGTCAACCCTTCTTGAGCCTCTCAATGGATCCTTCTGCACATACAACATCTACAATTCAGAAGCAAGCTTGTTTAAACTTCAACCACTCTACAATAGAATGGTACAAGCTTTGGGAAGATGTTTATCATGTTTGCTTCAAAAACAAGTAAAGGTTTTACAACATGTAAATTCAAATTCTGACTTGTTGTAGAACACAAAACCTCTTTCCTATAAATACATACACTATTTGCAAGATAAGACATGCATGCTCAAGCCCTGAAAACCCCCTAAAGCACATAACCACCAAAAACATCTCAAAACTTACCATTTCTGAGTTTTGAACCCAATCTCTAAATTTGCTCGTGCATTTCTTGGCCTTTTACTTTCAAAAGCTTCTAAATAACATATACAAACAATAACAACACCTGCAACACAACTGTAACATCTCCATCATCATCCACCATTTCCAAAAACAACACCTTGCACCTTGACTTCTCCAGAACTCCTCAACCACTTTCAGCTCAAACCAACCATCACATTAGCTTCCTGGAAACTTGAGGAAGCTAACCCAATCATTAGAACTCATCAAAAGCTGCTCAAATTCAAAACACGATACCCTCTTGCAAGGTGAGTTTTCTGACTTCTGAACTATTCATATAGGCATTGTTAGGCTTCCATTTTCAAAGATAAAATGTAGATACCATTGCCACGAAGATGTAGATATCCATAGTTTGCATTTATATGGCCTGAGCTTAGAGAATTTTGGAGTTGAAGTTTCTAAAAATTTTAGGTTTTAAATAAGGGCCAGAAAAATTCTCACCCATCTTAGATTTATAGCTTTAGTTATTTATATGGTTGGATTCGTGAGAGGAAATGCCACAACTTTCATGTTTGTACTTTCCATTTTTGTTGAGAGATGAACAAGTTACAGGTGCTCTGGCTGGCTGAAGGTTGAAGACGAAGTACAGGCCTTGGAAGTATTAGGTGTTAAGTATTTATTATTTCATTTTAATAAACGGATGTATAGCCACCCTAGTGGTAAGGCAGTACACTGGTAACCAAGAGGGTGTGGGTTCAACACCCAGCGTGCTGCCTTTTGTTCATTTTTCACATTTTTACTCTTTTTGTTTTTTTTTGTTTGCAGCGCCTGGGCCCCAAATATTGGGCTTTCATTTTTTTTGCTGACTTTCCCCCTGATTATATTTCATACCCCCCTGACCCATTTTATTTTTTTATTTTATTTTCATTTTTATTTTAGTTTATTTTATATTCATATTTTCTTGTTATTATTTTTATTACTAATATTAATTTTTTTATTATTAATAAAAAATCCAAAAATATTTATTTTATTATTTTTGCACTCATATTTTATTTTTCTTTATAAAAACTAAAAAGAACAAAAACAATTTTCTTAACAATTCAATTTCTTTTTTTTAATAAATATTTAGACTTAGGTTTATTTATTATATTATTTTCTTTTAAATTAAAATCAATTTAGAACTTAGGTTTCTTTTAATTAATTAATTTTCATTTCATTTTTATTAACTTAAAACCTTTCATATAAAAAACCCTAAAAAATACTTTTTAACCTAATTTTCTTTTCTTAACTAATTTAGGTTTAACATTATTATCTTTAATTAATTATCTTTCCTTCTTAGACCTTAGGTTAAAACCCTTAAAAACCAAACAAAAATCATTTCTTTTTTATTTAAATTCATGCATTTTATTTTCAAATCTTGTAGAATATTCAATATGGTTGTAATAGTTAATTAGATTTAATTTTCTTGCAAAATCCTCATTTGTAAATTTGTACACCCCCTCCCCTATTGATGTAATAGCTTAGTATTTTTATTTTTCACAATTTAATGTTTTATATATAAATGCTAGTAAATTAGGATTTGTATGGAAAGATTAAAATCAACAAGTTAGCAAACCCTAATTCAAGACAAAACAATGCATGTAAATCAACACACTTGCACACTTACACCCTTAGGATAAATCCACTTTGTTGCCTTACAAAAATGGCCATGTTATGCATGTGAAGTATCTTAGCAAAAACAATAAAAAATACAAGATCATTGTCCCTCGATGACGCTATTCAAAGTTGCCTTTCAAAAATGATCTTAGTTCCTCAAAGAGAAATGCTAAGATATCTTACAACATTGTTATTCATGACTATACGATGACCCTTGCCCATCCCTTTTACATCCAAAGATAAGGTTACTTACCAATCCATGGTAAAATAACAATTTCAAAGGAAAGAGGAAATAAACAAGAAATACTTTTGAGTAGGTAGAATGTTCCTAGTTGCTTGCTCATTTTTAAACCAAAACATCCTTGCTATTTTCAAAAACAAACACCAACACTTTCAAAACATCTTTCAAACTTGAAAGATTTTCAAAATATCAACACTTTGTATACATTCTTACGAACGAGAATTATTACAAAGTCTGCCTAAACGATGTCTCCTTTTCAAAAAACTACACAAAGCATATTTTCAAATAAAAGCAAGTGATCTAGCAAGCAACTAAGAGCCCATAGATAACTATGGATGAAAATGGTGCTAACACCTTCCCTTTTCATAATCTACCCCCCAAACTCAAGAAATAATCTCAAAGGTCTTTCCTGTTCTTTTCAGCCTTTCCTTTTGGATAAAAGAAAAGTCGGTGGCAACTCTTGCTAACCGCAACATTTGCGATAAAACGCAAAACAACCAAGTCACTTCTCCCACCGTATCATAGAACTAGCGACTCTGCCGGGTAGTATTTTAAAAGTGGGGTTACCTTAGGGCTAGATCACATTTACTTGCTTTCATTGTTTGATTTGTTTGCTTTACATTTTGGTTCTTTGTTTGGGTTTAAATCCTCTACCCGGATTTGAGATACCTTATAGATAAGTAGCAATACATTGTGGAAACTGTGCGGGGTATACCGATATGGTCTAAGCAATAGCTACGTCAGTGTGACATATTTGTGGGTACCGGTAGCCCTTGAGTAGTCAAGGAGAATACGGGGCCGCTGAGTAATGTCATGAAGCACTAACTGACTTCTAGAACCTTTACTTGACCAACTTGGCCATTAGGACGTAGTGAGATGACCAGCTTTGGTGCAATCCGAAGTTGGTAGATACTCGATACTACACTCATTGAGGTTTAGTTTTTTGGGATATTTCGGTCGCCATTAAAGAGGCTTACGCTAAAACAATGCCCGAGAAGACAAACCAGTGATATTGAGCTCCCTTAGAACCCGGTTCTATTGCTAGGACAGGTTTGAGCCAACTAAACTTCAAGAGGGTACTTACCTATGAGACTCCATGCAAGCCTAAACCTAAGGACTTGTTTTTTTTGTTTGTATATATTTACTTGTACATAACATCATAAATATCATAACATCATACTCATACTCACTAACCATTTCAAGGATTTTTGGGATTTATCTTTGTTCTTTTTTGTAGGACATGGATTCTATTCGCAGGAAAACCATTCAAGTCAATCTCATAAGGATCCCTCCTCAACTTAAAGAGTTAGCATCAAGGGTTCCTGATAATTCTCCATTTACCGAAAGACATGGCCGCCTCCTAAACTTGGTTACCTCCAACACTGATGAAGATATGATAAAGGTGCTCTTCCAATTGTTTGATCCTCCACACCATTGCTTCACATTTCCCGATTATCAACTTGTGCCAACTTTGGAAGAATTCTCCCAACTCTTGAGGATTCCCATTCTCAATCAACTACTCTCCAACGGTACAAAAAGAGATCCAAAAACAGAAGAGATTGCTCAAGCCTTACACTTGCAACAATCTGATGTCACAACTAATTGGGAAACAAGGAGTGGTGTCAAAGGTTTCTTAGCCAAGTTCTTGTTTGAGAAAGCTCAAGATTGTTGGAACTCCTTGGACTTGCAAGCTTTTGAATAAATTATGGCCCTTCTCATCTATAGGATGGTTTTGTTTCCAACTCATAGATGTAAACGCCGTCAAAATCTTCATGTCTCGTAACCCGATGCCTACTTTATTAGGAGACATCCTACATTCTTTTCACTCTCGCACTATGAGGAAAAGAGGTATACTCATGTGTTGTACTCCTCTCTTGGAAAGATAGTTTATTTCGCATCTTCCCCAATCTATATTGAAGAACGAGCAAGGTTCAAGGTGGTCCCATGGGTTGATGACGCTCAGACATTCAGATATTCATTGGTGTTCCCGATCTGTGGAGAATGTTACTATCATCGACTGTTGTGGAGAATTCTCTAATGTCCCCTACTTGGCATTAGAGGAGGTATCACTTACAACCCCTGCTTGGCCTTACGACAGTTTGGTTGCGCCCAAAGGGATGGTCCATATGAGGTTCTTATTCAAGGGTTGGTATTTGATTATGAGAATGACGATCAAGGTTACCGCCAGAGGTTTATTCGAGCTTAGAGGAAGTTGAACAAGGTAGATAGCAAGACGATGGGGCACAAAAATTCCATCCCCCTTGAGCCTTACCTTAAGTGGGTGAGAGCTCGTGCTCAGAAACTTGTGATACCTTATCCTTCCATCTTACCAGTTATCATAAAACCTGTTGTGGAAGGAGATATCCCATACACTATCCTTCATCCTAACATGCCCACCTCTCTCGAAGACTTGCAAAGGGATTGGATACAGCTTAAGGGGGAGCGAGACACTTTCGAGGCCCAATTCTATGCCAGCGAGAAGAAAGTTCTGGAACTCACCAAGCAGCTTCATGAAGAGCAGAGTCTGAATGCCTACATCGCACCAAAGAGGATGCGTTCAACTTTTTTGTCTTAAAGTTTTCTATTTTACTTCTTTGTAAGCCCAAAGAGGCATGATGTACTCAAACTTTGATTTATTAATATAACGTGTGTTCCTTTTTGTCTAAAGCAAATTTAAATCTCTAATTTCCTTGAAATCATTTGCATATGCATCTTCATTCATCATAACACAAACATGTTTCTTACAAACAGGTTTCCTTATCTTTCTACTGTTTATTTCAGTGAGATGGATATTGAACAGACAGTAAAAGATCTTCAGGCGCAGAACGCTCAGTTTCAACAAATGTTCTTGACTCTGGCAAAAGGACAAGAGGATTTGAAAACTTTACTGATCAAACAAAAGAAGAAGAAAGCGAAGAAATCAACCGGTGTTTTGAATCTGGGAAGAAGGTTCCAAGGGCCAGCCAGATGGACTCTAGACTTCACAACATCGTCAGGTGAAAGGGATAATCAAGAAGGGAAAAATAAGGAAGTGACTGACCCTCCATAATATCAAGAGGAAGAAGAGGCTTACTATTCTGAAGAGTAGTATCCTCCAGTTGACGACAAATACAAATAGTTGGAAGATCGCCTCAATTCTATGGAGATCCAGAAAGTACTTGGGTTGGATTTTGAGGAGCTAGGACTTGTCTCAGGGGTTGTCATACTGCAGAAATTCAAGGTCCCCACTTTCGCTAAATATGACGGTGTCTCTTGTCCAAAGCTGCATTTTAGATCATACGTCAGGAAAATTCAACCCCATATTGCCGATAGAGACCTATGGGTACATTTCTTCCAAGAAAGCTTGTCAGGGATGCAGTTGGATTGGTTCTATAAGTTTGAAGGGACCAACATCCGCAATTGGGAGAATTTGGCAGCCGCTTTTTACAAGAAATACCAGTATAATGCTGACTTAGCTCCAACACGAACACAAATGCAAGGCATGTCTATGGGTACAGGTGAAGGTTTCAAGACCTATGCTCAAAAATGGCGGGATCTCGCGGGAAGGGTCCAACCCCCTCTATCTGACAGAGAATTGGTGGATATGTTCTTAGGCACGCTATCTGGTCCATTCTTCAAACACTTGATCAGAAGCTCCTCGGCTGGATTTACCGAATTAATCATGACCAGTGAACGGGTAGAAGCGAGTATAAAAAGTGGCAAAATTCAAAGAGACGCATATGAGTGCAATAAAGAATCCCTTTATCAGAAAGAAGGAGGTCATTGTTGCATATGACCATAGAAGTCATGATAGAACTGAACGCCGTCCAGCGGTAGGGGCTGTCATGATCTCTAAGCCTGAACCTATTCAACAAAGAAACAACCAGCCTAGAACGGAAAGACCGGTAAGACAGTTTACCCAGATAAATATGACATTGTCTCAAGTCTTGCCGCATTTGTTGAAATCTAATCTGGTGACCTTGCGGAAAACTTTGAAGAATCCCAACACTGCCTCTCCCTGTTATAACCCAAATGCCCATTGTGCTTACCATTCAGAAAGTCCAGGTCATGATACAAACGACTGCTAGGCTTTGAAAAATAAGGTGCAAGACCTTCTCGAGGCAGAGGAAATTGAATTTGATGCTCCTCAGATCCAAATGTTATCACCGCTCCTATGCCCAAGCACAACTGTGGTGTTAACGTTGTTGAAGATGATGCGTTTTTTTTCTGTAATTGATGAACTTGTTACTCCTCTCCTAACCGTCAAAAGAAACCAGTTGAAGGCCAGTTTATTTCTGGGCTGTGGCGAAGGCTGCCACCTCTGTTTATCCCTACCGACTGGTTGTCATTTATTGAAGGCAGGTGTCCAGCGCCTGATGGATGACAAAGAGATTTTGTTTGAAAAGACTCCTTTTCCAACCATTGCTTACAAGGATGTTTCAATAGTAACCATTTCCGCCAATCCTCCCAGGGTCTCCACCAAAATACCCATTAGGATTACATCTGTTCCGAAGGTGACTCCACTGATAATTACTATGCCAGGACCGATCCCATACTCCTCAGACAAAACTGTTCCCAGGAACTATGGGGGTGACGTCTACTACCACGGTGTCAAGCAAGAATGGATGGTTGTTGAAGACCCGGTTTTTGAGAGGGTTGAACCCGACATCGGCAACATTGTGGGAACCAGTAAAATAACCAGAAGTGGAAGAGTGTTCTCCCATGAGATTGCTCCTCTGAAAATTGTTACCGATCCTGTGATCATTCCTACTTTTGTTCCTGCCGATACTACTACTACAGTTCATGTGGTTACCCCTGCTGACGCCCCTATCGCCGAGTCGACCGAGACTCGGGGCAAAGGAATTTTGGTTGAACCTGTCCGATTGAAGGCGCAATCAGTATCTATCTCAGAGGCTTCCAAGAAGGAGATGGAAGAAATTTTTAAAATTATAAAGAGAAGAGACTACAATGTAGTCGAACAGCTAGGGCAGACCCCTTCAAAGATTTTTATGCTAGCTTTACTGTTGCACTCTGAAGCCCATGCGAAAGCCTTGGTGAAATTTCTTAAAATTGCCCATGTGCCACAGGAAACCTCTGCTGACCAATTCGAAGATTGTGTGGCCAGTTTGACAACTGATAACGGTTTGGGCTTTTCTGATGCTGACCTGACACCTAGAGGGAGGAAACACAATGAGGCGTTGCATGTTTCCGTCGAATGCATGGGCACTACTTTGGCCCATGTCCTGGTAGATACTGGTTCATCATTGAATGTGCTGCCTAAGAAGACTCTTGGTAGACTAGACTGTGAAGGTTTAACCTTAAAACCCAACAACATAGTGGTAAGGGCCTTCGACGGTTGAAAGAGAATGGTGCACGGGGAGGTGGACATCCCCATTAAAGTTGGAACTCAGACCTTTGATTCAACTTTCTATGTGATGGATATCCGCCCTTCCTATTCCTGTTTATTAGGCCGACCTTGGATTCATGACGCTGGTGCCGTCACCTCTACATTATATCAGATGTTGAAGTACCCAATCAAGGGAAAAATCATCATTGTCCATGGAGAGGGGGAATATATGGCCAGTCACCTGAACTCCTTCAGATATGTGGAAATGGATGGTGAATTCATCGAAACTCCGTATCAGCATTTCGAGGAAGTCCCACAAACAGTTGCGGAAACCAAGACTATTTCCAAAGTTCCGAAGATTACCAGACCTCCGCTGAAGATGGCTTCTCTGAAAGATGCCAAGGCAGTAGTCGAAGAAGGTGGGTGTACCATTTGGGGCCAACTTCCGGATATTCCCAACAAATCTGACAAATTTGGTTTGGGTTTTACTTCAGGATCCTAGAAAGTTGTTCGTCGTGCTCGTGGCGGGGAACCACCTTTGTGGATCAGCCACCATGGAGTCAACACAGTGGAGGATAGTGATGGCAACTGTGACTTAGAAGAATGGATTTTTCCAACTATCAGCGGAGGACTCAACAACTGGGAATCCAAAGAATTTTTCCCTATTACTTTTATCCAACAGTAATTGTCTTTAAATTTTTGTCGGACTTGTAATAATTAAACAATTTAGACTTTTAAAACCTTGTGTCTTACCCGAGGCACAACGGTCCATTTGTAAGGGTTGTTACTTCATTTTCATATGTCATCAATGAATCATTGACGTTTTTGCATACAAATTTTACGCTCTTTGTTCTTCTTTTTCTACATTTTTATTTTTTTCAAAGATAGTTATTCTCTTACACACACTCACATATCAAAATGCAGATCCACATCCACTCAGGATCCCATGGGTAACGATTCTGCTATGGCCTATTGTGATTTTGAAAATCTGATCTACCAAGCCGAAGACGAAGGTGAGGAAGATTGTGAGGTTCCAGGGGAGCTAGCTAGGTTACTACAATAGGAAGAAAGGACCATACAGCCCCACGAAGAATCGGTTGACACAGTTAACTTAGGTACCAAAGAGGACAAGAAAGAAGTCAAGGTAGGTGCCAATCTGGAACCCAGTGTCAAGAAGCGCTTAAATCAGTTACTACATGACTATGTTGAGGTCTTTGCCTAGTCATACGAAAACATGCCAGGACTTGACGCTGATATTGTGGTCCATCATCTACCGACAAAAGAAGACTGCCCTTCGGTAAAATAGAAAGTTCGTCACATGCGGCCAGAAATGTTAGAGAAGATCAAGACTGAAGTCATGAAACAATTCAACATCGGATTCTTAGGTGTCACCTCATATCCACAATGGGTCACCAATGTTGTTCCAGTGCCTAAAAAGCACGGTAAAATACACATGGGTGTGGATTACAAAGATTTGAATAGGGAAAGCCCTAAGGATGATTTCCCGCTTCCCCATATCGATATTTTGGTTGAAAATACTGCACAATATAAAGTGTTCTCATTTATGGGTGGTTTCTCATGCTATAATCAAATCAAAATGGCACCTAAGGACATGGAGAAAATGACCTTCGTCATACAGTGGGGCACGTTCTGTTACAAAGTTATGCCATTCGGGTTGAAAAACGCTGGGGCACCTTATTAACGTGCCATGGTAGCTCTATTTCATGATATGATCCATCACGAGATAGAGGTCTACGTGGATGATATGATAACCAGATCTCAAACTGAAGAGGAACATCTTGAACATTTGCAGAAACTGTTTGAAAGGCTAAAGAAATACAAGCTAAGGTTGAACCCGAGTAAATTCACATTTGGAGTGAGGCCCGGTAAACTCCTAGGCTTCATCGTCAGTGGTAAAGCTATCGAAGTGGACCCTGCAAAAGTAAAAGCAATACAAGAAATGCCTGCTCCTCGCACCGAGAAGGAAGTTAGAGGATTCTTAGGATGGCTAAACTACATCGCTCAGTTCATTTCCCATCTAACTGCTACCTGTGAACCAATCTTCAAATTACTGAAGAAAGATCAAGTGTTGGATTGGAACGACGACTTCCAGGCTGCCTTCGACGGGATCAAAGATTACCTTCAAGAGCTTCCTGTTTTTATGCCGCCAGTCGAGGGAAGACCTTTGATCATGTATTTAACTGTCTTAGAAAATTCAATGGGGTGTGTGCTGGGGCAGCATGACGAGTCTGGCCGAAAAGAGCATGCAATATACTACCTGAGCAAAAAGTTTACCGACTGTAAGAATAGATATTCACTGCTCGAGAAAACTTGTTGCGCTCTAGCATGGGCTGCTCGCCGACTAAGATAGTATATGTTAACCCATACTACCCAAAAATAACAAGATGGAAGATGATCCTGACTAAACACGACATTTAATACACTACCCAAAAAGCAATAAAGGGCAGTGTGCTAGCCGATCACCTTGCTCATCAAGCTGTGGATGACTACCAATCCATGAAATTCGAGTTCCCAGATGAAGACATCATGATGGTAAACAATTGTGAAGAATTCAGACCATATGACGGACCTGAACAAGGATCCCGTTGGACCCTGGTTTTTGACAGAGCTTCCAATGCACTCGGTAATGGCATAGGTGTTATGATCATATACCCTGAAGGATGTCATACTCCCTTCACTGCAAGACTTTGTTTCAACTGTACCAATAATATGGCGTATATGAAGCGTGTATTATGGGTCTCAAAGCCGCCATAGATTTGGGAATCAAGTCCTTAAGGGTATTTGGAGATTCAGCTTTAGTCATCAGTCAGATCAAAGGAGAATGGGACACGAAGCACCCTAATCTCATCCCCTACAAAGAACATGTGTTGACATTAATCCCATATTTTAAGGAAATTACCTTTGAGCATTTTCCACGAGAGGAAAATCAACTAGCGGACGCGCTAGCCACTATGTCATCCATGTTTAAAATTAAGTGAGGTAACGAGGCTCCCCATATCACCATTGAGCGGATGGATGAACCAGCTTACTGTCACGAGATCGATACTGAAGAAGTAGTGGACAAGCCTTGGTTCCATGAAGTTAAGAGGTATCTCGAGGCCCAAGAGTATCCGGAGGGAGCTTCAGTCAATGATAAGAAGTTCTTGAGAAGATTCTATGCTAAGTTCTTCCTCAGTAATGGCATTCTCTACAAGTGCAATCACGACTCTGATTTGCTTCGTTACGTAGACGTGAGTTAGGCAGACAAGATCATGGCTGATCTACATGAAGGCACTTTTGGCACCCATTCTAGTGGGCACACGATGGCTAAAAAGATCCTACGGGCGGGGTACTACTGGTCTACCATAGAAACAGATTGCCATCATCATTCACGAACCTGTCACAAGTGTCAGATCTATGCTGACAAAGTACATGTGCCTCCAGTTCCTCTTAACGTCCTGACTGCTCCCTGGCCATTCGCGGTGTGGGGCATCTACATGATTGGGGAAGTCAAACCTACAGCTTCTAATGGACACTGATTTATCTTGGTTGCCATTGACTACTTCACGAAGTGGGTTGAGGCAGCTTCTTTCGCTTCTGTTACCAAGAACGTTGTGGTCCGATTCATCAAACAGAATTTCATCTATCGGTACGGTATCCCAAAGAGAATCATCACGAATAATGGTACCAATCTCAATAATACTATGATTATCGCACTATGTGTGAAATTCAAGATCCAGCACCATAACTTTTCTCCTTATCGGCCAAAGATGAATGGAGTTGTCGAAGCCGCAAATAAAAACATCGAGAAGATCATACAAAAAACGACAGTGACCTACAAGGACTGGCATGAGATGTTACCATTTTCTCTCCATGGTTACCGTACCACGGCGCACACATCGACAAGGGTAACTCTATTCTCTTTGGTATACGGTATGGAAGTCGTCCTACCAATTGAAGTCCAAATACCTTCTCTGAGAATCATAAAGGAGGTAGGGATGAATTAAGATGAATGGATTCAAACTCGACTTGACCTGTTGAACTTGATTGACGAGAAGAGGCTTATGGTTATCTGTCATGGTCAGATGTACCAAAAGCGTATGATCAAAGCTTTTAACAAGAAGATCAGACGTCAGGTATATCGGGTTTGTGACTTGGTAATCAAGCGTATCATATTGCCACAAGGTGATCCCAGGGGAAAATGGACTCCTACATACGAAGGACCATTTGTGAACAAAAGCATATTCTCTGGTGGAGCAATGATCTTAACCACTATAGATGGCGACGAAGTTTCGCATCCTGTAAACATGGACATAGTCAAAAGATACTATGCATGAATAAAGACCCGCTAAGTCGACTGGCCTAGGCAAAAATTAGGGCATCCCGGCGAACCGAAAAGGTTCGGGCAAAAATTAGGGATAAAATACAAAAAAATATGTACACCCGACAAGTTGAAAACCCGAAAGGACGGCTTGGGTAAAAAAGGGTATCCAGGTAGACTGAAAACCCGAAAGGGCGGTCCAGGCAAAATTTAGGGAATTAAAGCGTATGACTATGTCCCGTTGAATCACCTTACAGACAACCTTCAGTGTCGACTGACAAACTTAAACGGTTCTAATCAATCCAACCAGCTTCAGACAAAGCAGCAAGTGGATGACACGCTAAGAGACATGAATGCTATAGCAGAATGGGAACCCCATGGGATTATTTCACATAGCTATCTTTTCTTTGTATCAATTTTCATTTTCTACGACGACACTCCCTTACTAGGATGTTCGTTTCGTTGTACAAAAAATACTCATTCAAGTTAATACAAAGATATTCCTTTGAAAGTGCAACACTATCTGTTTTTCTGTTATTTCTGTGTTTTGTTTGCAAAAATGTCCAATGATTATTTTTGAACATATGCTTTTGAACGTGACTACTGTTTACAAATGATAAAAAAAAGAGAACAGAAAATAGAAAGACAATCACTAATGGCTTTAAGAAATAGGATAATATCTATAGACCATTCCACAAAATCCCCCACAGGTACTTTTTCCAGCAAGAGCGGAAACCAGGACATCCCACTACAAGATCGCTAACGTATCTCCAGTATACAGCCTAATGGTATCAAGTGCTCTCACATCCCCGACGGAACAAAACTTCCAGTTACCGCTCTAAAGATTCCCCAGTGAAAGTCGCCCAGTTTCTCAGGATTCCCTAGCAGGATTTCACAAGCTTCACAAGCAATGCACGGCGGTTCCCTTCCACAATAGAGTTTATTTCTCTAATAAATAGAAACTCATCCATCAACACTTCAACTTCAAAATATGAAGACTTACACTCCTCATTCCCAGCAATACTCAGGGATTTATTTTCCCCGACTCGAGCAACACGGCGACATAAAAATTAATGTGTCCATACATTACACCCATACCTCATAGCATTGACAACACAGATACATACAACGAGGTCTCATTTATTTTGAGAAACAACATTATACCGTGCATTTCATACATCATGGAATTGCATGCAGCTAACCCTTCACCTTTTCAGGAAAGATCAATCAACAGAAAAATTATGGTCAAATTTTAAACAAGTCAATTATAGATCAATTCTTGAGAAAGGACTGGTCGACCACCTACATAATAGATATTTCCTTCAGACCCCTGTTGGTTCAGTTTAAATCTCTCAACAGTTTATTCTGATTCTTTCCGGCAGACGCTTTCTTGGTTCAGACATTTTCTCTGGTTCAGATAAATCTCTCAACGATTTATTCTGATTCTTCTCCAGATCCTTGTCGGTTCAGTTTAGATTTCTCAATGGTTTATTCTGATTCTTTCCCACAGACGTCTTCTCTGGTTCAGATAAATCTCTCAACGATTTATTCTAATTTTTCTCCAGATCCCTGCCGGTTCAGTTTAGATCTCTCAACAGTTTATTCTGATTCTTTCCCGCAGACGTCTTCTCTGGTTTAGATAAATCTCTCAATGATTTATTCATATTCTTCTCCAAATCCCTGTTGGTTCAGATAAATCTCTTAATGATTTATTTTGATTCTTTCCTAGTAGGCACTTTCTCTGGTTCAGATAAATCGCTCAAAGATTTATTATGATTCTACCCAGTTAAAGAATATTCAAGACCTTTTTTGGTTCAGTTTAAACCTCTCAACGATTTATCCTGATACTTTTCAAATGAACATTTATGGTTCAGATAAATCGCTCCAAGATTTATTCTGATTCTCCTAGTCAAACAACATACAAGACTTCTGCTAGTTTCAGATAAATCGCTCCAAAGATTTATTCTGATTCTTTTCCAGTTGAAATCAAGTTCAGACTTAGTCCATTTTCTGCCAACAGTCACCTTTGGATAGCATCTATAAGCCCATCTTTGAAAAATCTCTCCCATTCCTCCAAATGGCATCTATAAGCCCATTCACAATTCATCTTCGAGTGTAAATTTATGGGCACTCTAGTGTTCAATCATCTTCCACCTTCAAGTCACGAATGGCGGATCCGCCAATCTAAACCTTCAGGTTTAAGAAGATAGAATAGGGGAAGCTGTTGTACCCCAAAATTTGCCCTCTAATTTATCAAGTAATTTCTCACAAGATCTCCTTTGGTTCAAGACTGCACTAGGGTTGATCAGCTCAAGACACCTCCTTAAGCTCTGAGGACTTAAAATTAGGGTTTGAGATTGCACAAGGATGATTGAACTTTTAATGCCTCATATGACTTTCATGGATCATTATGGACCCTCAATATTTCTCATGTCAAGTTTCAAGTCTTGGATTACATTTTTGCTCAATCAATTGATCAGTTGACCTAAAAATCAACTGAATTGGGGAAAAAGTCAATTGTGGTCAATTTACAGTCAAACTTCATAATTTTTTATCCATGTCAACATTACAAACTCGTATATGTCATTTGATCAAGTTTGGACCACAATTACTCAAGAAATTTGATCAGATCATCAAAAGGGCAAAATGGTCAAAATTAGGGTTTTGACTGAGAAAAGGCAATTTCTGATTTTTGACCTAGAAAATGGTTGATTGGTTGGAAACATAATCTCAAGGATCCAATTTCATCATTTTCACCTAATGGCATGACTCAAAACATTGCTCAAGGTCAATTGATTGATAGTTGATTTTCAGTCAACTGATCAAAAGTTAACTACACACTGAAAAGTCAAACTTTGACTTTTTGGTCAAAATCAAGTGTCAAAGATCACAATTCATCAAAACATGTAAAAATATGAAACTTGTTCATCAAGAAATCAAAAAGTCAAGATTTCATTTTGAAAAGTCAAAGTTTTCAAACTTAGAAATTTTTCTAAGTGTTGAAAACTTCATACTTTTTCACAACTTTGAGCCAACTTTTCATCATGATGCAAGATGATTCAAAAGAAACTTTCAACATGAAAGTTGTAGATCTAAATGAGATTTAAACATTTCTGAACACAACTCCTCCTATAAATTCTTGTATTTCAAGTTATTAATCCATGAAATCATGTTCATGAAACTAAAACACTTAGTGAAATTTTGAGCATTTTGGTCAGGATTTTGACCTAACTTCTGGGCCAAGTTTCACATAGTTCCATTTGGATTTTGCAAAAGTGATTCAAAGAGGGATTGTAGAGAACATTACAAGCTTTCCAAAATGTCCAATAACTCCTTGAGATCATTCTTGATCAAGGAGAATCGAAGGCAAGAAGTTAGGGTTTCAAGTTGTTTTACAAGGCAAAATTTGTGATGCACAATGGATCAAATAACATAGACATGTTGCATAATCCCACTTTTTAGGCCCTCTAACTTATGTATCTATCCTTAATCAGAAGATTACACAAACTTTATGACTATTATCCATTAAATCCAAGCTTTATCTAAGTTAACTTGCCATTTTTGGAAGAAAGGCAAGACTTCCATTTTAGAAAAGTATGCTTTTGCAAATGTCAACCCTTCTTGAGCCTCTCAATGGATCCTTCTGCATACACAACATCTACAAGTCAGAAGCAAGCTTGTTTAAAGTTCAACCACTCTACAATAGCATGGTACAAGCTTTGGGAATATGTTTGTCATGTTTGCTTCAAAAACAAGTAAAGGTTTTACAACATGTAAATTCAAATTTTGACTTGTTGTAGAACACAAAACCTCTTGCATATGAATACATACACTATTTTCAAGATAAGACACACATGCTCAGGCCCTGAAAACCCCCCTAAAGCATAAAACCACCAAAAACATCTCAAAACTTGCCATTTCTGAGTTTTTAACCCAATCTCTAAATTTGCTCGTGAGTTTATTGTCCTTTTACTTTCAAAAGCTTCTAAATAACATGTACAAACAATTCCAACACCTGCAACACAATTGTAACACCTCCATCATCATCCACCATTTTCAAAAACAGCACCTTGCACCTTGACTTCTCCAGAACTTCTCAGCCACTTTCAGCTCAAACCAAACATCACATTAGCTTCCTGTGAACTTGAGGAAGCTAACCCAATCATTAGAACTCATCAAAAGCTGCTCAAACTCAAAACACGAAACCCTCTTGCAAGGTGAGTTTTCTGACTTTTGAACTATTCATATAGGTATTGTTAGGCTTCCATTTTCAAAGATAAAATGTAGATACCATTGCCACAAAGCTGTATATATCCATAGTTTGCATTTATATGGCCTGAGCTTAGAGAATTTTGGAGTTGAAGTTTCTGAAATTTTTAGGTTTTAAATTAGGGCCAGAAAAATTCTCACTCATCTTGGATTTATAGCTTTAGTTATTTATATGGTTGGATTCGTGGGAAGAAATGCCACAACTTTCACGTTTGTACTTTCCATTTTTGTTGAGAGATGAACAAGTTACAGGTGCTCTGGCTGGCTGAAGGTTGAAGACGAAGTACAGGCCTTGGAAGTATTAGGTGTTATGTATTTATTATTTCATTTTTTAATAAACGAATGTATAGCCACCCTAGTGGTAAGGCAGCGCGCTAGTAACCAAGAGGGTTCAACACCCAGTGTGCTGCCTTTTGTTCATTTTTCACATTTTTACTCTTTCTTTTGTTTTGTTTTTTTTTTTGTTTGCAACGTGTGGGCCCCAAACATTGGGCTTTCACTTTTTTTGCTAACTTTCTCCCCTGATTATGTTTCATACCCCCCCGACCCATTTTATTTCTTTATTTTATTTTCATTTTTATTTTAGTTTATTTTACTTTCATATTTTCTTGTTATTATTTTTATTACTAATATTAGTTTTTTTATTATTAATAAAAAAATCCAAAAATATTTATTTT
This sequence comes from Vicia faba, assembly GCA_948472305.1. Classification (NCBI taxonomy): domain Eukaryota; kingdom Viridiplantae; phylum Streptophyta; class Magnoliopsida; order Fabales; family Fabaceae; genus Vicia; species Vicia faba. Next base: position 1,474,152,036 of record OX451735.1, on the reverse strand, counting down.
ATTATTTTTGCACTCATATTTTATTTTTCTTTATAAAAACTAAAAAGAACAAAAACAATTTTCTTAACAATTCAATTTTTTTTAAATAAATATTTAGAATTAGGTTTATTTATTATATTATTTTCTTTTAAATTGAAATCAATTTAGAACTTAGGTTTCTTTTAATTAATTAATTTTCATTTCATTTTTATTAACATAAAACCTTTCATATAAAAAAATCCTAAAAATACTTTTTAACCTAATTTTCTTTTCTTAACTAATTTAGGTTTAACATTGTTATCTTTAATTAATTATTTTTCCTTCTTAGACCTTAGGTTAATACCCTTAAAACCAAACAAAAATCATTTCTTTTTTTATTTACATTCATGCATTTTATTTTCAAATCTTGTACAATATTCAATATGGTTGTAATAGTTAATTAGATTTAATTTTCTTGCAAAATCTCCATTTGTAAATTTGTACACCCTCTCCCCTATTGATGTAATAGCTTAGTATTTTTATTTTCCTCAATTTAATGTTTTATATATAAATGCTAGTAAATTAGGGTTTGTATGGAAATATTAAAATCAACAAGTTAGCAAACCCTCATTCAAGACAAAACAATGCATGTAAATCAACACACTTGCATACTTACACCCTTATGGTAAATCCACTTTGTTGCCTTACAAAAATGGTCATATTATGCATGTGAAGTATCTTAGCAAAAGCAATAAAAAATACAAGATCATTGTCCCTCGATGATGCTATCCAAAGTTGCCTTTCAAAAATGATCTTTGTCCCTCAAAGAGAAATGCTAAGATATCTTACAACATTGTTATTCATGACTATACGATGACCCTTGCCCGTTCCTTTTACATCCAAAGATAAGGTTACTTACCAATCCATGGTAAAATAACAATGTCAAAGGAAAGAGGAAATAAACAAGAAAGACTTTTGAGTAGGTAGAATGTTCTTAGTTGCTTGCTCATTTTTAAACCAAAATATCCTTGCTATTTTCAAAAACAAACACCAACACTTTCAAAACATCTTTCAAAATTGAAACATTTTCAAAAGATCAACACTTTGTATACATTCTTACGAACGAGAATTATTACAATGTTTGCCTAAACGATGTCGTCTTTTCAAAATACTTTCAAAAAACTACACAAAGCACATTTTCAAACAAAAGCAAGTGATCTAGAAAGAAACTAAGAGCCCATAGATAACTATGGATGAAAAGGGTGCTAACACCTTCCCTTTTCATAATCTACCCCCCGAACTCAAGAAATAATCTCAAAGGTCTTTCCTGTTCTTTTCAGCCTTTCCTTTTGGATAAAAGAAAAGTCGGTGGCGACTCTTGCTAACCGCAACATTTGCGATAAAACGCAAAACAACCAAGTCAGTTCTCCCACTGTATCACACATGTGAAAGTTATGCTTGGTCAAAGTTCAATTGACTTCTCCTAAAGAAAGCCCTAATTTAGTAAGTTTTGATTTTTGATTAATCTTGAGTTTTATTGATTAATCATGATCAAACCTTGATCAAATGATGAATGTTACCTTATAGTCTTGATGTTGACCAAAAATCTTGAAGTTTGGCTGTATGTTGACCATAATTGACTTGTTGCCCAATACTGTTAATTTTCACTTATCTGAGCAATTGGCTGAGCAAACTTGTGATGTAAAGCTTGGAATTTGGTATGAGGATATCTTGAAGCATATGAGAAACCATGAAGTCCATTTGAAGCATTAGAAGTCAAATTTTATTTGATAAAACCAAAACCCTAATTGTAGGCCACTGCTTAGGAGGAGGGTTCATCTCATCACTCTTCAATAGTATTTAGTACTTTGAGAATTTTAGGAGCATGAGGAGATCTTTTAAAATGGAAGGGTAAATTTTGGGGTACAACAACAATCATCTACACATATTCCACATTAATCATATAAACATATTCTCACGCATGCAACTCATTTATGCAATGCGATTCATGATAACAACTCGACAGATATGCATGTGGTACCATTTATGGATAACACATGTCCATCTCGCTCATGATCTCCGCCATAGGATCAAAGCACACCAAAGTCGTTACTAATAACCATATAGTAATGATTCACTAATCCTTCAATAGAATTAGCTACTCGCACCCAATCCCTACCATAGGATAAGAGTTCACCAAAATAAACTGAAGTTCAGACACCATGATGCATGACTTTCAACACTAACATGTAGACGGACATATGCACATCATTCCCTCTTCTAACCGTGCATGCATTCAACAACATCACAATAAAAAACATAGTATGCATATATTCAAGTACACAACTTAACCAATAATATCACCACAACAAATAACATGCACACAGTCATCTATCAACATCAGAACATTTTCATCAATAATCAATTAACTTATAAAATTGGTTAAAATCATGTTTAGTCACCAAATGACATCAAAACAACATTAAGCATTATTTAAATGGTAGGCCAACAGCCAAATAAACTCGAAAATCGAAGACAACAAGTTAATTCCAATAACTGGGCAAATTACGCCCTCTTTGACAGCATGACAGGCTACCCGTCACCAGGGTAACACCCGTCACTAACCCAAAATCTCTGACGCCCCAACCATGATACCCTGATTCAACCTGACGTTTGGGGTCATGATAACCATGGTGACGCTCGTCACCTCCACGTCATCTAACCTGTCATCCACTCTGATGATCATCTCATTGATTTGGCCTGGGGAACCATGATGATTTACCCCTCAAGAAGCTGACACCCGTCAGCACCTTCAAAGACCATGACAACTAGATCCTCAGATGGGCGACACCCGTCATCGAACTACATAACACAGAAACGTGATTTTTGCTATGGAGTTCAAGGCAGAACTCTGATTCTTCACTTCTAGCACCTAAACACAACTCAAAACATTACATACACACCATATACCCATTTATATCATATTATTGCATCAAATTAACACCATTAATCAATTATTTTCATAACTTTACCAAAATCTTTATAGCATTCAACACTCATCAATGGCTTCCCAATATTAACAGTCCCAAATAGGAATTATACACAAATTGACACACAAAAATACTCATCACAAACAACATACATCAATATATTAAACATCAATTTCAGAAATTCAATCAAGGCCCAACAATCCTATTGGAGGTTAAGGACTCCTCACTCTATCCCTCATTTATATACCCATTAAAGAAGTAGTTCTCTCTCTACTTGGTTCTCCTAGAAGATATGCAAATTTTATGGTTTGAACATTCTTCTCTCACCCTCTATCCTTCAAGTTCTTCCTTATTCCTTTGCCTTTCTAAACCAAATTTCACATAGTGTCAAAATACCTCCTTAGACCTAGATTATGCTTAACCTTTTATACTTAGCTTATTTAATCTCTTAAAAGTTCTAAATCTCCCCTCACTTACTATTACTTTACTCATTCATCCTCTTATTTATCTTAATTCTCAAATATGGTCCAACTCTTTATATTTTTTATTTTAATTAAATAAACCAACTAAAATTACTATTACTTTAGTTATTTAAAATTTTAAATAAATCCAATTAACTCTACCACTTCCAACTTACTCTCTACATCTCTACCTCATGAACATACACCCCTAAAATATTTATTTATTTAATTAATACAACATAATAATTAAATAAAATATTAACAATCACAAGTAAGTCACAATTAATCAAAATAAAATCAACAAAACTAAGGTGTTACTTCACACACCCAAACTTTTACAATAAAACACTATAAGTAAGGTAAATCCTAGTCAGATGATATTCTGAAAAACTACTTAATACATGCAATATAATGCATAAATGTAAAAGAGATAGGGGAAAAATATACACAACAAATAGTGATTTTTCTCATCCGTCCTTGTTATAGCTTAATCTACTCTTCAATATTTTTGGTACAACAGATGATCAACAATGTTAAACACTGGAAGCCAATCGCTTTAGCCAAAACAAATTTAAATTGATTTTCCCTTCTGTTGTAGTATAACACTAAAACTGCAAATCTTCCAAGATCTTCACTTTATCTTGATTCAAAAATCTTGCTAGACACAAAGATCTTACTCCAAGCTTTTATTCTACAACAACCTTTACTCCGTCTTATTGGTTTCTTATATGAGACTTTGTTCTACACGATAATAATTTATAAACTCCTAACTTTATTCCACAACAACCATTACACTATTCTACTAAAGTCTTTAATGGAGTATAGATAATATTTTTCTCTTGCTAGATGTCAATCTGAAAATACTATAGACACAAAGTGATTCTTTATCCTGATGCACACAATAAAACTTTATAGAAACATTAGCTTTTCTAATGTACCTTGGATCTACCACTCAAACTCAATCTTTAGATTTGAGTGCCACAATAATGGTTTATTGGCTCAAGGTTGAAGATGGTGAAAGTCATCTATAAAATCACGCACAACTCAGCTTAGATCTCACAAGAACAACATTCTACAAAGTTTTTCACAATGTTAAAAGAAGGAGATGATGTATTTATGAAAGGAAAAACTCTTATAGATTTTTCTCAAGATTTCTGAAAATATGGATTTTATATCACTTGATCTCTCTCTAAAAAAATCTCATCAACCATCATTTAAAAATTGAAAAATGACAAAAAAAATTATTTATATAGATATTTGAGGTTAGACACAAAAAGGTGAGGAAAAGAACAAAATGACTCGAGTCAAATCATGTAGTTATGATTTGAATCAACAAAAAGAATGACTTGAATCACATAGTAAAATTAAGAAATTGTCATTTTGATTGAATTATGGTTTTCACTTATGATTCAAATCAACCAAAAGTGTAATTCAAATCATGATTGTTTTTCAAAAAAGTGAATAGTCGTGATTTGAGTTTAAAAAAAATTATAATTTAACTCAAATAATATTGTAATTCGAGTCACATATATTCTTAATTTGTATCAAATTTACAAGAATAAAATCTGAATTTCAAATTTACTTTTGATTTAAATCAATCAAATGCTTGATTTAAATCCAGCTTAAAATCTTTGTTTTTAACTTTCTAACATGTGATTAAAGCCAGACAAGATGTTACCTTACCAACTTGCTCAAACTTAAAATAACACATTGATATGAATTCGAATATAACTTGTTGAATATAAAGGATGATTCAAAATTATATAAAAATTAAAATAACAACAAATCAAATTATAGATAATCAAAATTGAAAAGAACATCAAAATAAAGATAATAAAGATGACTTTAACTAAGCAATTTCACTTAGAATCAATAAAAATCCTAACACCAATAAACTTTATTCTATCAGTCTTAAAATAATTGTTTTTTTGGTCTCAAAAAGTTGTTTTAAAATAATAGTATATTTATGTTTCCAATATAATTATAATTAATTTTTATCAATATTATCATTTGTATACACTATTTTTAAATATAACAATGTACTGTAACTAATAATAATAAAGAATAATTTTATAAAAATAATATTTTTATTGACTTAATCATCATTTTTTTTAATCTCCGTATAACAACCTTAAACGACTATTACTTTGAGGACGGATAAAGTAATATATTAAACTTAACTCAAGTAGGCTTAGCTGGAATAGTGGAACTAACTCCAATAGCATCATTAAATGCATTAGTAACAACTGCATATCTACCATTAATACTTAAAGGGTGGATGTAAAAGACATCATTGTTCTTCTCAAGTAGTATTGAAGCTAGAGAACTTGAAAATCATTATAGCATGAACTTTTGATAATCTTGTGAGGTTGCTTGACTAGTTCAAAGATTATATATAAATCCTTCAAGAAGCAAAATTATAAACCACCTCCATGAATCTTTAGTTTCTTTCTTAACTACTTCAAAGATTATATATAAATATTGATTGTTTAGATCAATCAACAAAATGTTTTCCTTAAAATGACATTTATTCAATTCTATAAAAAGGTCTACAAGCTTGATTTTACATGATCATTCAAAAAAAAATTAAAAAATTAAAACAAAAGCTGTCAAACTTTAATACAATCTTTGTTATACAAGAGCTGTCAAAGTTTTATGATATAAGAATTTCAATTTTTTTGAAGGGCTGAGATCATTTCAAGAGTTACTTCTGACTGCAGTGCAGACAATCTGTTTCCATCTTTTTGTGCGATGAAATTTAGGAGTAGGTGTTTAATGAAGACAAATTTAGATTCATTTACCTAAATAATCGATATTTTCAACAACAAAAAATTCAAACTAACTCATGTTTCATAAAAATTTCGATCTATTCCATTTTCAAAAAAAAAATTTAAGAAATAACTTAATTGAATTGACGTCTGCATATAAGATTGTCTAAAGTGGATAATAATATAGTTTATAAAAAAGAATTAAACTGAACCGAATTAAATTATAGTAAAAATTTATTCGAATTGAATCGGACTATTTTAATTTACTCTTAACTGAATCGAATCAAAATTATTAGTTTAGTATATCATTTTAAAATTTCAAATCGTATTAAACTGTTAAAAGATAATTTTTTTCTCAAATCGAATCGTTAAATTATTTTATTTTTTTTAAATAAAATTTATTTTTAATATTTTTCATTTTTAATTTTTGTTAGGTTCGGTTCAGTTCGATTTCAATTATAGTTTGGTTTTAAAATTGTTTGTATAATATAATTTGGTTCAGTAACTAAACATTACGATTTAATTATTTTAATCTCAGTTTAGTTTAGTTTGACAATTTAATTCGGTTTATAATTTTTTTTTGAAGAATCCTAGTGTTGCCAATTCAATTGACACAATTGTGTATTATATTATATTAGTGTAAATTGAATTGACGCTGCCATTGAAATAATATACAAAAACGCTAATTGACTAGAGTAAGAATTTTCCTAAGTGAAATGGAATAGAGTAAGAAAATGGAATAGAGTAAGAATTTTCCTAACATATGGATTAGTTTGAGAATCTTTTCTTAAAATGTTAGTTATTTAGGTAAAATTTTCACACAATTAAATAAACAATAAATTAAAAAGAGAAAAGAAATTATGTACTAACGGTCAATTATCACAACTATAAATCCTTCTAAATCAGACTGTATTTTTTAAAAATTTATGACATAACAAAACAATAAATTTCTACTAAATAACAATGTAAAAAAAATATACAGTCAATACATCTCCTTTAAATTCATTAAAAATACTTATATAGTTTGAATGTAAGCATAATATTATAAGGATTTATTTCCTTTAATAATACACTAATTTATTTGTTTTTTATAATAATATACACTAATATTATAGTAAAATATTGCAGGTTGAAATTTATGTTCCTTTGATATCTTTACACATTTATCAACTAAATTCGTTATCGGAACTAATACATCCTAATTAACTCAAAATATATTAAGCTCTTTTTATTTTCTAAAAGCAACATTGAGATCTTAAAAAACCAAGAAAGTAGAAATAAAAAGTGGATTTGTAAAGCAAAAAAGAGGGAGGTGAACTGGCAAAGCTGGAACAACACATGTGAATGTCATGCAACCAATTTTTTTTTATTATCCTTTTCATATTTTATAATAAGTATTTTATTTAAACTATGTACGATTCTAATAATTAGATGTGTTGATTTTAATTATAAAATTAGTATTATTTACTAAAACAATTTTATTTATTATAATTAGTTTAGTAGTTGAAAAACGTAAAAATTATTTTCTTCTTTTTTTTAATTGTTTTTTTTAAATACTTTTTACACGTATCAATAAAGTTAATGATTGTCGTTATTTTTTAAATAATAATTTTTCTTTTATCTATAATATCCTTAATTTTTTATTATTTTAATTTATGTTTTCTCTCTTTATAATAAATAATTAAGGTAAATTTTGATAAAACTGTCACAAATACAACTTTGAAATTTGAAAACAATTAAAAAGAAACATAAAATTTTCACAATAATAATAATTAAAAAAGAACGAAGAGAGTGATAAATAGGATATAATAATGAAAAAAAATAATAAATATTGTATTGATATTCTAAAAATACATTTATTTTGAGACATAAAAAAGGGTAAATGAGACGCTTATTATGAGAATGATGTAATATATTTTTATAATAACTTAGTATAAGCTTAAAAATTTATATTAAAAGTTAATGCAAATTAAATCTTTATTAAAATTATTTATTTTCATTGTCAATCTTTTTTCTAGATGAAATACTTTTGTGCATAAAATTAATTCATGCGAACTTTGCTCCCCTCCATCATCTTATAATTACTACAACAACATATATATGTGTGTGTGTGTGTGTGTCTTTCTTAATGTTTCATTGAAAATCTTTTTTTCTCTTTAATTATTCATATATTTTTTATATTTTCTTCATATGTTTGTTAAGACTGATGTAAGAAACATGATGATTTTGACGAGTATTGTAGGTTGAGTACAATTGATCGATAGATTTAAGTTTGTGACGAGTAGATTACATTCATGCCTGATAAGTTTTTCCAGTCTAAAGAATGAATTTATTTTTCTTATTCATGTGATTCTACTTTAACCCATTCAAAACCAAGCCCGAAAACTTAGAAACCGTTTAATGACATTCTTTCCCTCTCACTGATCCCCGTGGAGACGACAAATTTTCTGGAAAAATACTTTATTTCTTTTGCTCTTACCGCTATATTACAGTTCGAACAATATAACAATAATGTTACGTAGCATATGTGGGTGTGAGTTAAAGATGACAATGATGTTAAGGAAATAATCTATACATCAGATGCTATTGTTTTGATTGTTATAATCTCTTATAAATATTATGGTGTTATGTATTTTTATATGTTGTTTGTGTTGTTGTTTTAGGCGTATTTATGTTGGTATGTTGTGTTAGAACAAGATTTGGATCTATGTTAAATCCCATGGTTTTGATGATAACAAGACATATATTTTATATGTAAACAATTATGTTTCTAATAGTTTCTTGAGTGTGAAGATTAGAAGTTCTAATTGATTTAGGATTGTTCTCTGAAGAATCATATCAAGCACGCATCAGAAGACTATTACATTCGATTCTGAAATAACATCAGTAGTTCTGAAGATTGTTGAATGTTCCAGAAAGAGAATCTCATGTGTACTTCATCAAAAGTTGTTGCTTCAGAAGTCACAAGAATACAAGAAGAAAGAAATTATGTTAGAGTTGTTGCTCCAAGATCAGAAAACAAGATTGCACAGAAATAAGCTTTCACGTCAAAGATCAGAAGTCAAGATTTGTTCATCAGAGGAGTTGTTGCTCGTAACTCTGAAGACAGAGTCAAAGTTCTGAACACATCAAAGGAAAGCTTTTAACTTTGATTTAGAAGTCAAGATTTGTTCATCAAAAGAGTTTTTACTCATAATTCTGAAAAGACAAAGTCAAGATTTTTAAGACTCGAGAACTTCGTGGAATATGCACACATAACTTTATATCAGAATTATTCTATCAGAAGAATGATCAAAGGAAAGTTATATCTTCTGGACTCATCACTTCTACACATCATATAGTTCATCAGAAGACAAGATCAAGATGATATCTTCTCAAGCCAATTCGCTTCATTAGAAGTCATATTTATCAAAAGACAATATCATCAGAATCAAGCGCAATAAGAGTCAGAACAAAGGTACAATTACACGTTCCACTCAAATGGATGTACAATGTACTATTTATCTCCCATGATCAAATCCTGCCTTTATGGCAGCTATCAAGATGAAAGTGACGTGTGTACTACTACAACAGTCTAATTCTTCAATGTATATATAAAGGATCAAGTGTTTCATTTGAAAAAAACAAGACTAGAGAACAAGAACAGTAACGCTGCCTAAATCAAAAGAAAAACAAAAACAAAGAAAAGGCAAAGAAACAGAAAAAGGAAAAGAAAAGAAAATATCAAAAAACACAAGAGTTGTTGCTCGTTACTGTGTTAACATTATCATTTGCTAGAACATAAGAGTTTTTTCTCATGTTGTGTTGTTACCACTATTCATCAGAACACTAGAGTTGTTGCTCATATAGTGTTGATATTACTATTCATTAAAACACAAGAGTTGTTGCTCATTATTGTGTTTCTTTTGTAAATTGTTTGAACACAAGAGTTGTTGCTCATATTTATGTTAAACAATATATACTTAAACTTCTGTGTAATCCACTTGTAAGAAGCAAACTTGTAAACACAGTTATTCAACGGATAGTTGAGAAATTCCTTTTCTAAGGAAATAGAAAGTCCTTTTCTAAGGCATAGATAAATCTCCTTCAAGGGTGAAAAATAGAAAGACACTAGAAATGGGGTTTGAATTGGGGTTTTCAAAAAATTAAAACAGTATGACATGTTTGGTTATCCTGGTTCATTTGAACTCAAACTACTTCAGTCTATCCACCAAGGTGATTTCGCCTCTCTCAAACTAGGTCTTAATCCACTAATCAAAAACTTTGATTACACAATCACAATGACTACCGTCAATGTCTTCTTGAGACTAAACCACAACTTGGTTTCTCAAGGTATTACAAAATATGAATAAAAAATGTGTACAATGGTGTTTCTAGAAAAATTATATCACAATTGTGATTTATACACAAGGTTAAAGCACAATGAATAGACAAGAGCTTGTGAAAGTATATCTTTGTATGCGCAAGTATACATGAGATCACTCTTCAAGACTCCTTTATATAAGCGAAACATATGATATATGAGAAGATGATTTTGGAAGGTTATAAAGAGTTGTTAATGTGCTTTCCAAAAATAAAGATCTTGTTTGGTACTAGCCGTTAGTTTCTGATTTGTAATGATTGAATGGTAACGCATCAGAACTTGCTTCTTTAACCGCTTATCAAAATAAGAACGTTAACATTGAGACTTTAGATCATCAGAGTATTTACTTCATTAGAGTTTTAGCATGCAACTTTGGTGCTTCAGAAGTTTTTAGCATTTAGAACTTCTATGAGCGTGATATATCAATAGTTGTACAGAAATTCTTATTAGATCTTGTTAGCGTGATTTTGTTTGCCAACTTCTATGCTTCTTTATCATAACTTCTCTGCATATTCAAATAAATTATTTAGAGAGAAAATTTGTTCTTATATATATATATATATATATATATATATATATATATATATATATATATATATATATATATATATATATATATATATATATATATATATATATATATATATATATATATATATATATATATATATATATATATATATATATATATATATATATATATATATATATATATATATATATATATATATATATATATATATATATCATGTATTTGTTATCATCAAAATTATTACTATGATGTAGAACCAAACTATGTACTAACAATGGGATCGGGTAGGTCATAATTCTTAAGGGATCACTAACAGGTTATCATTGTTATTAGTCACCATCGGACAGTTCGTACAGTAGTTAGTCACTGGAAGTTATACCATGCAATTGTAATTAGTTTGATTATAGTGGATTAAGTCCTTTTCTAAAGAGAAATCACCTTGGCGGGTGGACACGATTAACCTTTTCTAAGGTGAACTTGGATAACCAGAAGTGTTCTGCTATTTCTATTTTTTATTGTCATTTATAATCCTAGCATTGTTTCTAATTCTGATCATTTATGAAAATCACTTCTAAACAAAAAAAATTAAAATCCAATTCAAACCCCCATTTTCTTGTGTTTTTATCCACCTTTATGTTGTTCATGTGTTGGTCGTCTCTGGAAACTGATTGTTTTATGGGTGTTTATGTTCTTTTGTTGTAAATTTAAAGATTACAAAAATTTAAAGAAAAAAATAAATGATTATGTAGAACTTACTCCAACATTAGGACAATTTTCTATATGCCCTTAATTTCTTTGTTCATTTCATCCTATTTTTCCGGCCTTTCCTTAACAATTGCATTCTCTTTCTTCAAATCATCCAGAATTTTCAACATAAGAGAAGAGGAAGTTGTCTCAATAGAAGAACCCAAATTTTCAGAAGTTGCTGCAGCTGATTCTTTCTCAGGATATTCTTCAACTGACTTGCCTTTATCTTTAAAAATGACCAGAGGAAGACGTTGAGGTTCAAGAGATGGTTCATTACATTTTGATTCCTGTGAGGCTTCCCAAGAAGTGTTTTTTAGAAGAAGAAGAAGAAGAAGAAGAAGAAGGGGTTTTCTTACCCAGTGACGTAGAACTTGATCCTTGAAGATTTTCAGGTGATTGCAGAAGTTATATTGAGCAATTTCATAACTGAGTTCCTTCATCTTCAGAGACTCAAAATTAAACCATTTTCTGAACTGAGTCCAGAGAGAATCAGAAGCAGCTGGGTTAATATTATCCACGCAAGCTTTCATCAAGGAGTTAACCCATTCCTGTATTTCTGTTTCAAAAACCAGCTGCGAATTACCAACATCTGATTTGGATAATTTTGGTGTTAGTTTTGAAATGGCTATTTTATGAGAAGTTGTGACAAGATTATCCTAGGCTTCTAGATCAATTATGGCTATGAGGGGATCTTATGAGTAGTCAGTGGGAGTGGGAGAGTCGTAAAAAATTATAGGAGAGTTAGGTGGTGTTGAATCATAGGGAGATGGAATATCTAGAAGGGAGAAGTCTTGTGATGTTATGATGGAGATATTTGGTGGTTGAGAGGTATTGAGTGGGAAAGTGATTCCTGGAATGGTTGAAGTGGTTTAAATGGAAGTATTTGGATTTTTCAGTTTGGGGAGCTTCAAAAAATGGATCAAATTGATCAATATTATAAAGAACTTGTGTAAGTTCTGGCTGAGTTTGAACAAATTAGGTAGAAGGTGGATTAATCAGAGGATGATTATTGTGTATTGAGGTATCAATTTCTATGTCAAAGTCATCAATGGTTTGAGGTGAAGGATTTTCAGCAGGCTTTGGAGATGATGAGGTTTCAGATGTTGATAAGAAAACTGATTCGATAACAGAAACAAAATCAGGGTTACCTTTCTTTTTAGCAGCTTTGGGAGTTTTCTGAGAAGTTCCTTCTTCAACAGCTTTTCTTTTTCTTGTCTTTCTGGTAGCAACTTCTAGAGGTTGTTGCCTGAGATCAAGGATATTTACATATGGAATTGTTCCATCACTCTTGCTGACTTCCTGATATCTGAGGACAATTTCTAGAGATGAGTCTGCTTGAGTGAAGAGAGGAAAATCCTTCAGAGGGACTCTTCTGGTGGTGATGAATTCCTTTACCGTAAGTGTGAGATCCTTCTTAATGGTTTCTATAATATTTATTTTCTTCAGGTTCTTGGCGTTTAGAGGCTTTCCAGCACATGGTTCCATAACATTTGCTTGTCGAGCCTCACTCAAATGTTCTTTCAGTTTATTCTCTGTCAGAATATCTGAGATAAGCCTTCCCAACGGAATCCAATCTGTTTTGGTTCTTTCTTCTTCCCTTGTTTCCTTGATACTTGTCTTCGAATGATTGAATAGAATATGAGGAAGGTTAACTTTGGCTTTAGTTGTGATGAAGTACAGCAGGTATTGTTGATCAATATTAATGTAGTCAGGAGAATTGGTTGGTTTTCTGGGATTGATACATCCCAGAATTATTCTAGACGAAATTCTGAGATAGTCCTTCAGATCTTTGATCTTGTTTTAGGGTTGTCCAGAGGAGAAGATTTCTGCCATTTCACTGCATCTTATGCTACTTCCTTCATGACCAATAAGCTTTCCAGTGAGATCTTCGGTGATGGCGATCTTTGTTCCCATAACATAAGAGGTTACTTGATGATTTGATGCAATGGCATGAATCCAAAATTCTTTAACTAGTTTGGGGGAAATTAGAGCAATTAGTCGATCAAAATATTTTGTCCACCCTTGAAAATTAATGTCAGGCGTTAGGCCATACCCATTTTCTTTCAAGCTTTAAAAATCAACTATGGGTTCACATAGAACTTCCATAGGATCAACAGGAGTGAGGAGATTTCTTGAAGGTTCAACATACCTTTCTTCGTTTGAAGTAGAGGATGAAATAGGAATGTTGATTTGAGAATCTTGAGACATTTGTTGAAAAGAAGCCTTTGTTCACAGACTTGGGGTTTTGAGAGTACACAAAAAGGAGAGAAACAAATACAGAGAGAATAGGGTGAGTGAGAGTGAAGGTGTGAAAGTGTTTGTGAGAAAGTGAGGTATAAATAGCCAACGGGGAGAAAACATGAATTTTAATTTCAATTAATAAAATAAACAAAATGATTAACTGCATTAATGATTTCTGAAAAAGGAGGGATGGCGTGAAGATTTTGAAAAGTTACCGATTTTACTCGCACCTCAATGCATCAACTCAACCGTTTCAGCCCTTCAGATTTTGAACCCGTGTTCAGCCTTAGAGAGTGACTTAGCGTTTAGAGTTTGACAAATGTTGATATGGTGAACTTCTTGTTTCTATATTATAAATGAAGCGTTTTTGGAAAAGGTTCAGATCTTCTGGATAGTTTCTGATACAATTTTCCTTCTTACTTCTGAAGAACTATTGTTCAGATGTTCTCAAAAATAAATTAAAAAATTTTGAGGATTAAATATACAGAAACTAAAATTTTATTCTGGGCATAATTCCATACTGAGGTGTTTTAGAATGAAATTAAATTTATCTTCAGCAAGGGGTTTAGTGAAACATCAACCCATTGATGGTCCGTGTCTATAAATTTTAAACAAAGAATTCCCTTCTGAATATAGTCCCTAATGAAATGGTGTTTAATTTCTATATGTTTAGCCCTAGAATGTAAAATAGGATTTTTAAAAAGATAGATAGCAAAAGTATTATCGCAGAGGATAGGAATGTTACTCTTATAAATAATCTTCAAGCTTACTTTTCATCCAGAGCATCTGAGTACTGCATCCAGCTGCAATTATATATTCAGCCTCAACAATTGATAGTGCAATATTGAATCGTCTTTTGCTGGACCATGATATTAGGTTATCTCCCATAAATTGGCAGCTTCCATAAGTACTTTTTCTTTCTATTCTATCTCCAGCAAAGTCAGTGTCACAGTACCCTACTAATTTATATTCTCTGGATTTTCTATAACAAAGACCAAGATTAGTAGTACCTTTCAGATACTTGAAAATTCACTTAATTGTTGTTGAGTGAGATTCTCTAGGATCTGATTGGAATCTAGCATAAAGACAAACACTATATAGAATATCAGGTCTTGAAGTTGTTAAATATAAGAGAGAACCAATCATACCTATGTAGAGCTTTTGTTCTACTTTCTTACATACCTATTCCCTTTTCAGAATGCATGTAAGATGCATAGGAGTTTTGGATGGCTTACTTTCTGACAAATCAAATTTCTTTAGAAGTTCTTTAACATACTTGCTTTAATGTATGTCAGCTCCTTCTGGAGTTTGATTAATTTGAATTCCCAAAAAAACTTGAGTTCACCCATTAAGCTCATTTCAAATTCTGTCTGCATAGTCTTAGCAAATTCTTTCCCCCAAAGAGGCTTTAGTAGATCTAAAAATTATATCATCTACGTAAATTTCACAAACCAGGATGTCATTTTTAAATGGTTTACAGAATAGAGTTGTGTCCACCTTCCCTCTGGTAAACTCATTTTCTAACAGAAAGTTATTTAGTCTTTCATACCAAGCTCTGGGAGCTTGTTTCAGACCATATAACGATTTATTAAGTTTATAAACATATTCTGGATGTTTTGTATTTTCAAAACCAGGGGGTTGGTACACATAAACTTCTTCATCAATGTATCCATTTAAAAAAGCACTTTTGACATCCATCTGATAAAGAGTGATGCCATTATTTACAGCAAATGAAATTAAAAGTCTTATAGATTCTAACCTGGAGACTGGAGCAAAGGTTTTTGTATATTCTATCCCTTCTTGCTGACTATAACCTTGTGCAACTAGTCGTGCTTTGTTTCTGACAACTTCTCCTAGTTCACTTAGCTTGTTTCTAAAGACCCATTTAGTTCTAATGATGTTGAAGCCTTTACGTTTAGGAACAAGATCACATAAATCATTTCTGGTAAATTGATTTAGTTCTTCCTGCATTGCAAGGATCCAATCATTGTCTAGAAGTGCTTCGTCTATGGAAGTCGGCTCGATCAGAGATGCTAATCCCATAAGAGATTCTTCATTATTTCTAAATGTAGATCGTGTTCTGATTAGATCATCTTTCTTTCCCAGAATCATGTTTTTAGAATGTGCTAAGCTACTTTTGGATTGTCTTTTATGGATGGATTCTTCAGAATCTATTGTAATATTTGTGATGTCTTCTTCTGTATTTGGCTGAAGTTCTGAACTTTTATTTTTTGAGGATCTGTCTTTAGTACATGTAATTTGAACTTCTAAATCTGCAAAGGATTCACCCTGCTTTGACTTTTGAGATCCAAGCTTATCATCAAATCTGACATTAATAGATTCTTCCACAATTCGTGTTTTTGTGTCATATACTATATAACATTTTGAGCATTCAGAGTATCCTAACATAAAACACTTTTGTGTCTTAGAGTCAAACTTGTTCAGATGTTCTTTAGTGTTCAATATAAAACAAGCACATCCAAATGGATGGAAATAAGAGATGTTGGGCTTTCTGTTCTTCCACAGTTCATATGAAGTCTTTTCCAAAATAGGTCTTATTGAGATTCTATTCTGAATATAACACGTTGTGTTAACTGCTTCTGCCTAGAATTTTTTAGCAATATTAGTCTCGTTGATCATGGTTCTGGCCATTTCTTGTAAAGTTCTATTCTTTTGTTCTACAACTCCGTTTTGTTGAGGAGTTCTAGGACAAGAGAAATCATGAGAAATTCCATTCTTATTAAAAAAAACTTTTCAAAACTTTTGTTTTCGAATTCCCCACCATGATCACTTATGACTTTAACAATTCTAAACTATTTTTTATTTTGAACTTGGTTACAGAAAGTAGAGAACACAGAGTGTGACTCGTCCTTGTGTCTTAAGAACTTTACCCACGTCCATCTGCTATAGTCATCTATGATCACTAATCCATACTTATTGCCGCTGATGGATGCAGTTTTCACTGGTCCAAACAGGTCTATATGCATAAGTTCTAATGGTCTAGAGGTGAAACAACATTTTTTATTTGAAAGAGGGGTTTGCAAACTTGCCTTTTTGACATGCTTCACAAAGAGCATCTGAGCTGAAATTTAAGTTAGGAAGTCCTCTGACCAGATTGAGTTTGTTAATCTGAGATATTCTTCTCATACTAACATGCCCCAATCTTTTGTGCCAGGCCCATTTCTTATTGTTAACAAACATAAGGCATTTTACATTCTTACTTTTTAGTTTAGAAAGTTTTATTTTATAAATTTTGTTCTTTCTCTTACCATTAAAAAGGATCGTTCCTTCTTTCTGATTTACTGCTTTACAGGACTTTTGGTTAAAGATTATATCATAATCATTATCACTTAATTGACTTATGGATAACAGGTTATGCATTAATCCATCTACTAACATAACATTAGTTATATAGGGAAGTGTATTGTTACCAATGGCTCCAGAGCCAATAATCTTTCCTTTTTGATTGCCTCTGAAACCTACGTATCTTCCAGATTTAAGTTCCAGGCTTTGGAACATATTCTTTCTTCCTGTCATGTGTCGAGAGCATCTAGAGTTTAGGTACCAAGATTGGTGTTTCAACTTTGATGTTAAAGGTATCTGCAACATATATGATTTTATCCTTAGGTACCCATATCTTTTTCGGTCCCTGTTTGTTAGAGTTTCCAAAATTATAATTGAATTTTGGTTTCGCAGAGTAAGAATCACTAGTATATTTTATATCATGTGAGTGTTTATATGTGAAGTGTTAGTTTAAAGGTGTGTGATTTATAACCATATCATCATCTTTATTTGGTTGATATGATTCTTCTCCTCTTGGTTTAACATATCCCATGCCTTTTCTGCTAACTGCATAGATCATTGAAGCCATCTTGCTTCTATCTATGTTTCTAGCTAGATATTTTTGAAAGTTGTGATCATATTGTTTTATGATGTTATCAGAACTATTTGAAACTTCTGAAACATATTCTTTGTGAGATTTTTGTAATTCATTTTTAAGTTCAGAATTAATTTCTTTTATCCCAGAGTTTTCTGTTTTTTGTTTCCTAGTTTCTTCAGTTTCAGATACAAGAACATGTTTCTGGTCCTTGTATTTGACTCGAAGTTGCTAATATATTTCAAGAATTTCAGTCAGACTTTCTTCTAATTGAGATCTAGAGAATCTTGAAAATACCTCTTTTAAATCTAATTCATATTCTGATGTATTTGTGTCTTCTGATATGTTTGCCATTAAAGCTATATTGGCTCGTTCATCTTCTGATTCTGTTTTAGATTCATAAGTTTATGAGTCATCCCATGTTTCCATAAGACTTTTCTTCTTTTCTTTGGAGAACTTCTTCTTAGGCTTTTCTTTCTGAAGATTTGGGTAGTCGCTTTTGTAGCGACCTGGCTCTTTGCATTCGTAGTATACAACATCTTTGTTGCTATATTTTCTATATCCAGAGGATGATTCAAAATGATTGCCTATTCTTCTGGGGTTTCTGAATCTCCTTTGTCTATGCTTCCATAGTTGATGGGCTCTTCTAGAGAGAAGATATAGTTCGTCTTCTTCTAACGAGGATCCAACAGAGTTTTCTTCTTCTTCTTCCTGAAAAGCTTTAGTTTCATATTTTTATTAGATTTAAGATCAAGAGACTTACCTTTCTTCTAGGGTTCATATTCTTCTAGTTCTATCTCGTGACTTCTCAAGGAGCTGATAAGTTCTTCAAGAGATATTTTGTTCAGATCATTGGATAGTATTAAGGTTGTGACCATGGGTCTCCATTTTTTGGGTAAGCTTTTGAATATTTTCTTTACATGATATGTTGTTGAGTACCCTTTGTCTAGAACTTTTAGCCCATCAACCAGAATTTTAAACCTTGAGAACATTGTCTCAATTATTTCATCTTTTTCTATTTTGAAGGCCTCATACTTCTGAATGAGTGCAAGAGCTTTGGTCTCTTTGACTTGTGTGTTGCCTTCATGCGTCATTCTCAGAGAGTTAAACATGTTATTAGTTGAATCTCTATTCGTGATCTTCTCATACTCGGTGTACGAGATAGCACTCAAGAGGATTGTTCTGGCCTTGTGATGATTTCTGGATTCTTTCTTTTGTTCATCTATCATTTTCTTTCTGTCGTTATTCTGACCGCTTTCGTCAACTGGATAAATGTAGCCATCAGTTACCATATCCCAGAGATCAGCGTCATGAGCTAGAAAAAAACATTCGATTATATCTTTCCAGTAATTTAAGTTCTCACCATCAAAGATTGGATGTTTGCCGCTGATTCTGTCTTTCTCATCATAGTTATCATTGATGTTGATCTGACATGGTCCCACCATAGTTTTTTTCTTGCTAGATCTTTTTTTGACACGATTTAACTGTTAGCACCCAGAACCAGTAGCTTTTATACCAATTGAAGAATAGAAAAACACAAGAAAGGGTATTTGAATTGGGGTTTTCAAAAAATTAAAACAGTATGACACGTTTGATTATCTTGGTTCATTTGAACTAAAACTACTCCAGTTCATCCGCCAAGGTGATTTTGCCTCTCTCAAACGAGGTCTTAATTAACTAATCAAAAACTTTGATTACACAATCACAATGACTACCGTCAATGTCTTCTTGAGACTAAACCACAACTTAGTTTCTCAAGGTATTACAAAATATGAATAAAAAATGTGTACAATGTTGTTACTAGAAAAACTATATCACAACTGTGATTTATACACAAGGTTAAAGCAGAATGAATAAACAAGAGAGAGATTGTAAAAGTATATCTTTGTATGTGCAAGTATATATGAGATCACTCTTCAAGACTCCTTTATATAAGCGAAGCATATGAGACATGAGAAGATGATTTTGGAAGGTTGATAAAGAGTTGTTAATGTACTTTCCAAAAATAAAGATCTTGTCTGGTACCAGCCGTTACTTTTTGATTTGTAATGATTTAATGCTAACGCATTAGAACTTGCTTCTTTAACCGCTGATCAGAATAAGAATGTTAGCATTGAGACTTTAGATCATCAGAGTATTTACTTCATCAGAGTTTTAACGTGTAGCTTTGGTGCTTCAGAAGTTTTTAGCAATTAGAACTTCTTTGAGCGTGATATATCAATAGTTGTACATAAATTCTTATCAAATCTTCTTAGCCTGATTTTTTTCGCCAACTTCTATGCTTCTTTATCAGAACTTCTCTGCATATTCAATAAATTATTTAGATAGCATATTTGTTCTTATATATATATATATATATATATATATATATATATATATATATATATATATATATATATATATATATATATATATATATATATATATATATATATATATATATATATATATATATGTATTTGTCATCATCAAAACTATTACTAAGATGTAGAATCAAACTATGTTCTAACAATGGGATCTGGTAGGTCAGAAGCCTTAAGGAGTTAGTGATTATTATATCTCTTATGGGACCGGGTAGGTCATAATTCTTAATGGATCACTAACATGTTATCATTATTGTTAGTCACCAACCGGTAGCTCATGTAGTTGTTAGTCCCTGGCAGTTATCCCGTGCAATTGTAATCAGTTTGGTTATAGTGGATTAAGTTCTTTTCTAACGAGAAATCACCTTGGCACGTGGATACGATAAACCTTTTCTAAGGTGAACCTGGATAACCAGAAGTGTTATTTTATTTTTATTTTTTATTTTAGTTTCTAATCCTAGCATTGTTTCTAATTATAATCATTTATGAAAATCACTTATAAACGAAAAAAAAATTAAAACTCAATTCAAACCCCCATTTTCTTGTGTTTTTCTCCACCTTCATGTTGTTCGTGTGTTGGTCGTCTGCGGAAACTGATTTTTTTATGAGTGTTTATGTTCTTTTTTTTGTAACCAAAAGTTGTTATTATGTATACCAAGATTACAAAAAATTAAAGAAAAAATAAATGATTATGTAGTACTTACTCCAACATTAGGACAATGTTCTAATTGTGTCTGGGCTGACAATATATACCACATAAGCTTACAATTTTATCAGTTGTATACATTTTTATTTTAATATATGTGTTTTTAGGGCGACCCTTTTTTTCCATCGCATATTTTTATTATGCCAAATTATGTCCCCTTGATATGTAGGACAAAATCCCCCATTGCTACTGTTAAAATACGAGAGACTGAGAGACATTTGAATAAACCGTGTGTTTTTGAGAAGCACTACAGATACTTTATTATATATAGAGAGATTACAACTAATTATATGATATAGTCGATGTGAGATTATTCTCTATACAAATCTTTCTAACACTATATATTTACAAATATCAACACTCCCCATCAAGCGGGAGCATATAAGTCAAATACACCAAGTGTGCCACATATATAATTACTTTTGGGACTTTGTAGGGATTTTGTAAACACATATGCCAATTCATCATGATATTTGACAAAGCTTATGACGATGTCGCCATATTGAATCTTCTCTTTGACAAAGTGATAATCTATCTCAATATGTTTGGTCCTCTCATGGAATACTAGATTTGAAGCAACGTGTAATGCAACTTGATTATCACAAAGAAATGTTATTGGTCTTGCTTCTTCAATTTGAAGTTCTTTTACCAACTGTTTTAACCAAATGAGTTCACATGTTTCCATTACCATGGCCCTATACTCTGCCTCGGCGCTTGATCTTGCAACTACATTTTGTTTCTTACTTTTCCAGGATATAAGGTTTCCTCCAACAAGTACACAATACCCAGAGATGGATCATCTATCAATGGACGATTCTGCCTATTCAACATCGAAGTATCTAACTACCTAAGTATGTCATTTATCTTCATACACTAAACCTTTTTCCTGGAGCACATTTGATGTATCTTAGAATTTAGATAACATTCATGTGTTCCTTACAAGGGGAATTTTAGAATTGGCTTACCACACTGACTGCAAAAGAAATGTTTGGACGAGTGACTGAGATAATTCAACTTTCCAACTAATCTCTTATACCTTCCCAAGTCTAATAGAGGCTCTCTCTGATTGGGTAGTAGTTTGAAACTTGGACCCATAGGAGTATCAAATGGTTTAGTGATCAACAAACATGTTTCTTCCAAAATATCCATAACATATTTTCATTGAGAAATCACCAAACATATTTAGATTTGGCTACCTCAATGCCCAAGAAATAGTTGAGTTTACAAAGATCTTTTATCTTAAATTAATTCGAGAGATGTTGTTTCAACTGGAGTATACTATGCTGATCACTACCAGTTATGACAATATCATCTACATGCACAATAAGATAAGTACAACCTTGGGTTGAGTGACGATAAAAGACATAATGGTCAGCTTCACTACAGACCATATCAAATTGTTGTACCACGGTGCTAAATCTACCAAACCAAGCTCTCGGAGATTTCTTAAGACCATAAAGAGACTTGTGTATCCTACAAACCATACTCGATGACTCCCCCTGAGTAACAAATCTAGGTGGTTGCTCCATATATACTTCCTCTTCAGGATCACCGTGTAAAATGCATTTTTGATGTCAACAGCTACTATCAGGAAGCTATTGTTATACATACTTAATACATTTATAACTTTGTAAAGAGTGGATAGATTCTTCGAAGCGTTCTGGTGAGCAAATGAACATGCCGCAACGACATGAGATCAAGGCATATGGAAGGATTGAAACTTGCCACACTCACATCAACCTCTATTTAGTTTTACATGGTAGTCTTTATTTGGCCTCCCCTCATTATATTTCATTGTTTCCTTTACACTGAAAGTGTGTCTATGATGATAAAAAAATTGTAACCACGTGTGTGCTAGCTTTGATAGTTTTTCTCTTCATCACTTTCATGAAACTTTCACAGAATAATTGCCTCGACCGTAACACTGAACTCCATTTTTTGCCTATGGTTGCAAAAAGGTATCCCAACATAAAATAGGTTGCTCTCACCAACACTGTTATTGGTAGGTTTCTAATGCCTTTGAAGACGAAGTTCATGGGTTCAACAAGGTTTGTTGTCATGTGGTATCATCAGCGTCCTTTGTCAAATGCCCTTGTCCACTTCTCCAATGGAATATTATCAATCCACCTTAATACATCTGCATTTGACAATATAATTTTGTTGTAGTAGTGTCGGAATGATGGTTGAGTTAAAGCATACACTGCATTCACAACTTTTTTCGAAGGTTCTTGTCTTTGATTTCGTGCATGAAATTTTGTGCAATATGTCTAATGTAGTAGACATAGCTAGAAGGTAGATTTCCCCCTCCATTATTAGGATTATTATACGCACTCTCAATAGATGCATGTCTGTCTGAAATCAAACAAAGGTTGGGTTATGGAGGAAAGTGTGTTCTGAGATTATTGAGAAAGAAACTCCAACCACCAAGAGTGTCACCTTTAACCAGAGTGAAGGAAATGGGAAAGATATTATTGTTGTCGTCTTATGTCACTTCCATAAGTAATGTGCCCTTGTATTTCCCTTAAATTCATGTTCCATAAATTTGAAGAATAGGCTTGGAGAACGCAAAACCTTTAATGCATGGTTGAAATGCCCAAAAGAGTCGATGTAATATTTTATTTCCACTAACACAAGTTCTGTCTGGCGTATATGCCTGTAGTATCTCCAAAATTGTAACACTTCCTGGAGCATATGTCTTAAGTGCCACTAAGTATTATGGAAGTTCTTTGCACGAATCCTTCAGATTTCTGTATACTTGTTCAATAACCTATGTTATTGTAATCCATTCTTTCTTGTACGAGGGAGTATAATTATAGTGAAGTGATATGAGAGATTATTATAGTCACCTTCACTGATGAGTCCTTGCTAACAAGAGGTAAAATGTCTTGACATATAGTTTGATTCCCGCTTGTTTATCTCATTTGTATATCTCTTTGTGTAAAAACGCAAAGAAAGACACATGTACATTTTTTAGATGTATCTTTTTTCTCCAAGCATGGGGTTGGTTTAGATTTTCGTCCCTAACACCCATCAACGACATAAACTTCACATTCTCGTACACACAAAATTAAGTTAAGAACATTATTTCTATTTACTTACTTTACCAATTATCATCTCTAAATAATTCATCTGAACTTTGTTTATTAGATGGTTGGTTCGTGGTATGACTTACCACAAATGTCCTAGACACTGTATCGCTCACTATCGCAACCTCTTGGATCACCTTAGACCAAAAGATGTATTGTCACTAAATGAGTAAATTCGTAATAATTTATTTTAATATTACCCATATTATAATCTAATCTATCTTTCCTCTACAATTCATTTTGCATCCATATCTAGCCTTGAAACACCAACATAAAATTAGAGAAGAAGATGTAGTCGTTTGGAATGCATGCATGTTGATCATCATGTTCACCATTGTGGAGATGCATCATAACGATATTGTGAAACTACAGTTCAGTATGCTTCAAAACATCCCAGATCCCCAAATGTGCCTCAGACAATGGCACAAAATAAAAATTAATGACCAATGGAACTTTGACAATTGGAAGGACTTCGCTAAATTTGAATGTCATAAATGGAGACACTGCCGTGACCATGTCTTACATGACAATGTGATGCCAACCTAATCTAACCCAACTAATAATTACATGGCTTAGTACATATCGGTTGCAACTGGTTTTGTCTCTAAACCACTTACACACAAGAAGCTTCAACGTTTATCCCCCCACAAAATTACCAGACCAGTTGCACAAAACCCTATATCCAACAAAATTACCGACCCACAAAGACGCAAGCCCACAACCAAAATATGTCAGACACCCAACCACAATACCAAGAGCGTACCTCATACCATCACCAACAAGATGATTATTATCAATACACTCAAAATCTATATGCCTCTAACACATCATTATACCATAACCAAAACACCCAACGAACATATAACACCAAACATTCCTCTTATCATAGCAAAAATGCCCAAACACCACAACAACCATATGATTATCAAACACCACAACAACCATTTCAATCTTTCTCCATTAAAACGTTCACACTAATGTCTCCCTTCAATCATCTAGACCACACACATATAACCCAATCAACACATCTCAACTGCTCTGACATGAGTTACTGATAATGCAAAATTATATCATATTTGACTTGAATCGCATGCATTTTAGTCTAGTTTTAATTTATTTATGTCTTGTTATGCCAGTATCATTATCCTATTTCAAGTATCTCAAGCAGAATTGGTCACAGAAGAGATTTGAGTAAAAAAAGAGAGAAGAAGAAATTAAAAAAAAAAGATGTTAAAAAAAGAGCAAAAAGCCCAGAGCAGCCCAAGGTCCAGGAGTGTTTCAAAACGTGGCAGCTGCCACGTTCTCCCTAGCCTCCCACCATAAAGCAAGGAGTGGCGCCCACCACCAAGCTCCACACGCCTTCTTTTTCTCCTTTCTCCTGGATTCTCTTAACGACCCCGTCTTTCTCATCCAACCCAACCATCCAAAATTCACGCCGACCATCAGATTTTCAAGGGAAGAATTGAATTATAAATAGGGACTCATACTTATAGTTGGGGTCTCGTCGTTTTCTAGCCAGAGTATTGTTCTAGATTCTTAAGCAGAAATTTACTTGTTATAGTGATAACTCTTCCACATCGGAGGACTATCACAACTTTAGTTTTAAGTATTTTAATTACATTTTGTACTCTGAACATTAAGCGTGTCGGCATAATCAAACCACGGTTCTTGTTATTGTACGCGAAGTTAATTTAAGAAGTTATTCAAGTTTTTACATTATCTCCAGATTTTGTTTTTTATTGCATATTTTGATTGTATGATTGTTTCGATACCGTACATGTATTCATGTTCTGTACTGTTACACCTGAGCAACAAATTAATTCTTGTTTTTAAAATCATGTTTTGTTTTATGTTTTATAACCATAACAACATGCTTATGTTCAAAACTATGTCTGTATAAACCGTTTGATACCGATATGCAAGAACTGTCGTCCGAACGGGATTCGGTAATAATTGGCATTAACCTTTACAAACTATTTTTATGGTTATAGTTTCTAATTCTAACATTAAAACAGTTTTTGTACGAGAGTAAAAAGCTAGTAAAGGTTAGGGTCAATAGAGCGACATATTGAGATCTTAACTGGATAGTAGAATCTAGGCAGTAATCCTAAACATAACGACAGTGCTTTAGGATTAGTTAGAACTTATTGATTTCCAAAAATAACTTTTAATTTAAATGAGTGAGCGACAGCAAAGCATTCTGGTTTAAGAGTATAGTCAGAGTCAATAGCATGATAGAGTGAGATAAATTCTTTTAAATCAACATTGTCTACTGTTGTACCCCAAAATTTTCCCTCTCATTTTATCAGGATTTCCCCTCACAAGACTTCTTGGACTCAAGACCAGATTAGGATTTGCTCAGCTCAAGACATCTCCTTGCACTGATAACTTGAAATTAGGGTTTGAGTTTGCACAAGTAATTTTGGGCCATAAATGCTTCATGTGACTTTCATACACCATCTTGGACCCCTAAGATTTCTCATGACATGTTTCAAGCCTTGAATCACATTTTTGCCCAGTCAATTGGACAGTTGACCTAAAAATCAGCTGTATTGGGGAAAAAGTCAACCATGGCCAATTTACAGTCAAACTTCATAATTTTTTATCCACAACAACATCTTGGACTCATATGTACCATTCGATCAAGTTTGGACCATAACTCCTCAAGAAATTTGATCAAATCATCAAAAGGGCAAAATGGTCAAAATTAGGGTTTTGACTGAGAAAGGGTAATTTCTGATTTTTGACCTAGCCAATGACCAATTGGGTTCAAGCATGATTTCAAGGGCTCAATGGCATCATATTGACCTAATCACATGGTTCAAAAGATCTCAAATGCATTGGATTGGCAAATGAATTTTCCAATCAACTGATCAAAATTCAACTGTACGCTGAAGAGTCAAACTTTGACTTTTTGGTCAAAATCAAGTGCCAAGGGTCATAATTCATCAAGATATGTCAAAATATGAAACTTGTTGATCAAGAAACCTAAAATTTCAAATTAGGGTTTTAATTTGAAATTTTTTCATAACTTAGAATTTTTCTAAGTATGGAAAATTTCTTATTTTTCCCCAACTTTTTCACCATGATGCAATTGGATTCAAAGAAAACTTCCAACATGAAAGTTGTAGTCCTTCATGAAATATACAACTTTGATTCACAAAGTTTTCCAAAAAGATGCTTGGATCTCATGTTATGA
This sequence comes from Vicia faba, assembly GCA_948472305.1. Taxonomy (NCBI): domain Eukaryota; kingdom Viridiplantae; phylum Streptophyta; class Magnoliopsida; order Fabales; family Fabaceae; genus Vicia; species Vicia faba. The sequence continues at coordinate 1,474,124,745 of OX451735.1, read as the reverse complement.
TTTTGTGATTAGGGGTCCATAAACTTTTTAACTTAGTGAAAATTTGCCCTAATTTAGGCAGGTTTTTGACCTAACTTCATGGGCATTATTCACCTAGTTCCAAGAGGTATCTCAAAATGTATTTCAAATATGGATTGTAGAGCATTCTTCAAGCTTTCCAAAATTTCCAAGAACTCTCCAAGATCATTTGTGGCTAGGGAGAATCAAAGAAGAGAAAATGGTAATTTGTCACTTTTGTTCAAGCCATGTTTACAATGCTTCAAGTTGCAAATCAGTTCCTAGCATGCTTGTACCTTGCATTATAGGTCCTAATCCCTTCTACACTCCATAATTTAATGCTAACTCAGTGGTTAAAGCCTTTGTTTTCACCTTTGGAGCATTGCACAAGATATTAATCCATAAATGGCATAAAGGGCACTATGCCATTTTGATAAAGCAAGCCTTTTACAACTTTGAAGTTCTTGAGCCATGGACCTAATATTTTTATGAAAACAATATCCACAAATATCAGGCAACTTGTACCAACTCTCTGCATCCCACAAGCTAGCATGTACAGGCCTTTAGCATAAGTCATTTCAACTTTCTTCAAAAGCAAGCAAATTGGCATAAGTCAAGATAACTTGTCCATCTGATAAAGAGAAGGCTTGGCTTCATTCTAAACCACTTCAGAAACTTGTCACAAGACAATACACGAATCCATAGCATTTGAAACTCTCCCAAACACAAAAAACTCAAGTTTCTGCCCAAACAGAGCTCCTCTGCAGAACTCTTGCCAAATCAAAATTTGCTCGTGCGTTTTGCTTTGTAACACTTCAAACATCTTCCCTACATCACATCCAAACTATCCAAGCCATTGCACTGCAACTGTGTGCCCTGTTTCAGCCATTACCATTTTCATTTTTGAAGGTTACAGGTTGACTTCTACAAGGAGTTTCAAGCATCCTCAAGGCAAGCTGAGCATTGGAAAAGCTTGAGGGAACTTCAAGGAAGCTCACACGATCTTCAGGCCTTACTCAAAGTCCCCACATTGCCATATCCAAACTCAGCCGAACCAGGTATTTTTCAAAGTTCTATCTCTCTATTTAGGAATCCTTAAGCTTTGATTTGTGAAGCAAAAATGTAGTCCTTAACTTGCTAAAGCTGTACATATGCATAGTTGTCATTTATATTAACTGAGATAAGAGTATTTGATTGTTGAACATGCTGAAAAAATTAGGTCAGGAATTAGGGCCACTGAAATTCTCTCTGGTCTTTTAGAGTTAGGTCATGAATTTTATATCACTGGAATCGTGAGATCATAAGCTACATTTTTTGTGTTATGAGTTTTTGATTTTATGCAAGTTAGAGCAAGATACAAGTTTGTACTCAGAAGCGCGCGCGAAGAAGCCAAGGACAAGGATGAAGATGAAGTTCCTGGGCCTGGCGCCTTGGGCCTGTTGTTTTTCACACCCCCCTATATTCATATCTGCACCCCCTTTGCTCATTTTGTTTATTTTTTATATTTTCTCATATTTTTTATGTTTATTGATTTTAATATTTTTTCTGAACATCAAAAAATCATGAAAAATATTTTCTTTATTTTTTGTATTTTATTTTATTTTTTATCTTATTTTTTGGCATAAAAGATAATTTATAAATAAATATAACTTAATTTTCTTAAATAAATAGTAAATACATTTAAAAATACCATACATTTTTATTTTATTATTTTTCACATATAAAATATTATTTTCATACATATTCTATTTTTTTTTAATATTTGTACCTAATATTGTTATTATTATTTTTGAACAAAAAATGAATAAAATAAATAATAGAAAACATAATTTTCTTTTAAATCAAAAATTAGGGTTTCCCCTTTCAAAAATAATAATTTTATTTTTTCTTATTTTTTAGGACTTAAATAACTTTGTTTTCTCATATATAAAATAAATACAAAAAAAACATTTTGCATCCATACATTTTATTGCATATTTAAATAATTGTTTATTTATTTATTGTAAAAAAATTCAATTGGGTTGTAATAATTTATAGTGTTTTATTTTGAGCAATATCCCCCATTCAAAACTTGTATCCTCCCTCCCATAATATTGTTGTAATAGCTTAGATTTACTTTACGCAATTTATCGCATTATATACATGTTTAGTAAAATTAGGGTTTGTATGATAAGACAAAAATCAAACAAATAGCATGACCTAATTCAAGACAAACAAATGCATGAAAATGACAACACATTGCACACAAGCACCTCTAGGGTTTCACCCACTTTGTTGCCTAAAAATGGCCATGGTATGCATGCTAGGTATCTTGGCAAAACAAAACAAAACAAAAGATCATAGTCCCTCGACGACGCTATCAAAAGGTTGCCTAAACAAATGATCTTAGTCCCTCAAACTTGCTAAGATACTTGGCACCATTGCTATCATGGTCATACGATGACCCATGCCCGTCCCGTTTAACATCCAAAGATAGGGTTGTTTACCAAAGCAATGGTAAATCAACAATGTCAAAGGAATAAAAATGTACAAGAAAGACTTTTGAGTAGGTAGATAGCTTCTAGTTACTTGATCAATTTGCAAACAATCCTTGTTATTTTCAAACAAACACACACACATTTCAAAACATTTTCCAAACAACTTTCAAAAACATTGAGACATTTTTAAAAAGACAAACATCTTTGTATACATTCTTACGAACGAGAATCATTACAAAGATTGCCTAAACAAAGGCCTCTTTTCAAAATACTTTCAAAACCACACAAAGCACCATTTCAAACAATTGCAAAAGCAAAGCAAGTGATCTAAACAAGTAACTAAGAGCCCATGGAAAACCATGGATGAAAAGGGTGCTAGCACTTTCCCTTTTCATAATATACCCCCTGAACTCAAGAAAACATCTCAAAGGTCTTTCCTGTGCTTTTTTACCTTTCCTTTTGGATAAAATAAAAGTCGGTGGCAACTCTTGCTAACCGCAACATTTGCGACGAAACGCAAAACCTCAAGTCAGTTCTCCCACCGTATCACAGAACTGGCGACTCTGCTGGGGATTATTTATAAAAGTGGGGTTACCTTAGGGTTTTAGATCACCTTTACATGCTTATCTTGCTTGACTTATTTGCTTTACATTTTTGTTCTATTGTTTGGGTTTGAATCCTCTACCCGGATTTGGGAAACATTCATAGGTAAATAGCAATACATTGTGGAAACTGTGCGGGGTATACCGACACGGTCTAAGCAATAGCTATGTTAGTGTGACATATTTGTGGGTACCGTTAGCCTTTGAGTCAATCAAAGAGAATACGGGGCCGCTGAGTGATGTCATGAAGCACTAACGAACTTTTAGAACCTTTACTTGACCAGCTTGGCCTTTTAGGATGTAGTGAGATGACCGGCTTTGGTACAGTCCGAAGTTGGTAGATACTCGATACTACACTCATTGAGGGCTGCTTCCTTGGAATATTTCGGTCGCCAGTAAAGAGGCTGAATTGAAACAATGAACAAGGAAACAATCCAGTGATATTGAGCTCCTTAGAACCCGGTTACTATTTACTAGGACAAGTTGAGCCAACTAAACTTCAAGAAGGTACTTATCTATGAAACCCCATGCAAGCCTAAACTAGGAACTTGTGTGATTTGTTTGTACATATATACTTGTGCATAACATCATGGACATCATGAAGCATCATATGCATCCACTAACCATTTCAAGGATTTTGGAATTTCATCTTTGTTCTTGTTTTGTAGGTTATGGATTCACTTCGCAGGAAAACCATCCAAGTCAACCTTGTAAGAATTCCTCCACAACTCAAGGAGCTAGCTTCAAGGATTCCTGAGAATTCTCCATTTACCGAGAGACATGGTCGTCTTCTCAACTTAGTCACTTCCAACACAGAGGAAGACATGATGAAAGTTCTTTTCCAGTTCTTTGACCCTTTGCACCACTGCTTCACATTTCCTGACTACCAGCTTGTGCCTACTTTGGAGGAATTTTCTCAACTCTTGAGGATTCCTATTCTCAATCAACTACCCTTCAACGGTACGGAAACAGATCCAAAGCCAGAAGAGGTTGCTCAAGCCCTGCACTTGCACTCATATGATGTCACAACCCATTGGGAAACTAGAAGTGGTGTCAAGGCTTCTTGGCAAAGTTCTTGTTTGAGAAGGCCCAAAGCTGCTGGAATTCTTTGGACTTACAAGCTTTAGAGGAGATTGTAGCCCTTCTCATATATGGGATGGTCTTGTTCCCTAATCCTGATCAACTCATAGATGTGAGTGTTGTCAAAATCTTCATGGCTCGCAACCAGGTGCCTACATTACTTGGGGATATCCTACACTCTTTTCACATTCGAACAGTGAGGAAAAGAGGTGTTCTCATGTGTTGCACTCCTCTCCTGGAAAGATGGTTTATTTCTCATCTCCCCTAATCAGTCTTGAAGAATGAGCAAGGTTTGAGGTGGTCACAAAGGTTGATGACTCTTACACATTCAGATATTCATTGGTGTTCTCGATCCAAAGAGAATGTTATCATCGTCGACCGTTATGGGGAATTCCCTAATGTCCCTCTACTTGGAATTAGGGGAGGTATCACCTACAAGCCCTGCTTGGCTCTGAGACAGTTTGGTTATGCCCGAATGGATGACCCACATGATATGCTGATTCCAGACTTGGTTTTCGACTTCGACAACGACGATCAAGAACTTCGACAAAGATTCATCCGAGCTTGGAGGATGCCCAACAAGGTAGACAGTAAGACCTTGGGACACAATAATTCCATCCCTCTTGAGCCCTACTTCAATGGGTACGAACCCGCGCCCAAAGTCTTATGATACCTTACCCCTCCATTCTCCCTGTGATTATATAGCCTGTTAAGGAAGGAGAGGTTCCATACACCCTCCTACATCCTGACATGCCAACATTACTCGAAGATCTACAAAGGAGTTGGATACAGTTCAAGGGAGAACGCGATACTTTTGAAGCCCAATTCTACGTAAGCGAGAAGAAGGTTTTAGAACTCACTCGGTTACTTCATGAAGAGAAGACTCTCAATACCTACATTGCACCAAAGAGGATGCGCAACGTCTTTTTATCTTAGAATTTTGTACTATTTTTCCCTAGGGGCATTGATGTAAACAAATTCTATTTTTATTAATATAACATTTGTTCCTTTTTGTTTGACACAAATTTGAATTTCTAAATCCTTGAAAACATTGAATGAATACATATCATTCATCATGTGCATAAACAGGTCTTCACACCAAGTTTCCTCATCTCTCTGCTGTTTATTTCAGCAAGATGGATATTGAACAAATGGTCAAAGACTTACAAGCTCAGAATTCACAATTTCAACAGCTACTCTTGACCTTAACCAAGGGGCAGGAGGAGCTCAAGACTCTGCTAGAGAAAGATAAAGAGAAAAAGAAGAAGAAGCGAGCCGGTGTGGCTATCTTGGGCAGAAGGTTTGAAGGTCAAGCCAGACGGACCTTAGAATTTCCATCAACCTCTGAAGAAGGGGAAAGAAAAGGAAAGGAGACTGCAGTGCCATCTGATTCTGAAGCAGAAGAAGAGGAAGATGAGGACTACTCAGAACAACAATACCCTCCGGCCGATTACAAATACAAAAATCTGGAAGAGCGTCTAGCTGCTATAGAAATATAGAGAGTATCAGGGCTGGACTTTGAAGAGTTAGGGTTGGTATCTGGAATAGTAATCCCTCCAAAGTTTAAAGTGCCACTATTTTCCAAGTACGATGGAGTGTCTTGTCCCAAGATGCACCTACGATCTTATGTCAGGAAAATTCAGCCACATTCTGCTGACAAAGATTTGTGGGTCCATTTTTTCCAGGACAGTTTATCGGGGACGCAACTTGATTGGTTCTACCAGTTGGAGAGGTCTGATGTGCATAATTGGGAAGACTTGGCAGCCACCTTCTATAAATAGTATCAATACAACGCCGATTTGGCACCAACCCGTACTCAACTCCAGGGTATGGCTATGGTGTCCAATAAGGGCTTCAAAGACTACGCCCAAAAGTGGAGGGATTTAGCCGGAAGGGTGCAACCACCATTATCTGAAAGGGAGCTAGTGGACATGTTCTTAGGAACTTTATCAGGTCCTTTCTTTAATCACCTGACTGGAAACTCCTCTGCAGGCTTCACTGAATTGATTTTAACTGGCGAGAGGATATAAGCCGGTATAAGAAGCGGGAAAATTCAGAAAGATGCGTCTACCTCTGCTGCTGCCAAAAAACCCTTCACGGGAAAGAAAGAAGTGTTTGCTGTCTATGCTCAGAGGAATCAGGGAAGAACCGAACGACGACCAAGAGTGGGGGCCGTTATGATTCAAAAGTCTGCATCAGACCAGCCAAGAAACAACCAGCCGAGAAATGAACAACCGAGGAATAACCAGCAAAGGTTGGAAAGGCCTGTAAGGCAATTCACAAAAATAAACATGACTCCTGCTCAAGTCCTACCACATCTTTTGAAGTTGAATCTGGCCATGCTGAAAGAGGCCCCTAAAAATCCTAATACTTCATCTCCACACTACCATCCGAATGCCAGGTGTGCTTACCATTCAGAAAGTCCAGGGCACGACACCAATAACTGTTGGGCTCTGAAGAACAAGATCCAAGATCTGATAGACGCAAAGGAAGTTGAATTTGAAGCTCCTGAAAAGCCGAATGTTATCTCCACTCCAATGCCCAGGCATAGACACAATGCTAGTGCTGTGGAAGAAGATTTGTTTGTTTCTACTGTGGATGAACTGTTAACTCCTCTCCTAACCATCAAGTGGAATTTGATGAAAGCTGGGGTGTTCCCAGGTTGTGACAAAGATTGTCGTACTTGCCTGTCCTCATCATCTGACTTTCCTCTGTTGAAGAAAGGTATCTAGCAACTGATTGATAACCAGGAAATTTTGTTTGAGAAAGCTCCTATTTCACCCATTCTAGTTCCAGAAGTTTCAATAATAACCATATACGCCAATCCTTCTAGGGTTCCTAAAAAACCCGTTAGGATTACATCCTCTCCTATGACTACTCCGTTGAAGATAACAATGCCCGGGCCTGCCCCATACAAATCAGATAAAATGGTACCATGGAACTATGGTGGAGAAATCTACTACCATGGTGTCAAACAGATTGAACAGACTGCCGAAGACGAGAGCTCTGAAGAAGACAATTCTGACATCAGTAACATTGCTGGCACAAGCAAAATTACTCGTAGTGGAAGAATCTTCTCTCCAGAGATTGCGCCACCAAAGGCGGTCTCTGGACCCATTCCGAAGATTACAGTTGTACCAGTGATTACACCTGCAAGTGTACCCTCCAACAATGACAATACAATTCCTATCCCTACTTTCGCTACTGAGGATAAAGGAAAGAATGTTCAATAGGAGCCTATCTTGACGAAGGCTCAATCACTTGTTATTCCCGAGACATCCAAGAGGGAGATGGAAGAAATCCTGAGGATCATTAAGAAAAGTGATTATGATGTGGTAGAACAACTGGGGCAGACCCCCTCCAAAATCTCCATGTTAGCCTTGCTGCTATGCTCTGAGGCACATGCTAAAGCTTTGGTCAAGTTTTTGAAGACAACGCACGTGCCGCAAGAGACTTCAGCTGATCAATTCCAAGAGTGTGTAGCCAGTCTGACAGCTGACAATGGCCTGGGTTTCTCCGATGCCGACTTGACCTCCAAGGGGAGAAAGCATAACGATGCACTACATGTCTCGGTGGAGTGTAGGGGAACCACCCTAGATCATGTTTTGGTTGATATCGGATCATCTCTGAACGTCTTTCCAAAGAAAGCCCTGGATAGGTTGGATTGTGAAGGCCTAACCCTGAAACCCAACAACATCATTGTGAGAGCATTTGACGGCTCTAAAAGGATGGTCCATGGAGAGGTGGACATCCCGATCAAAGTGGGTACCCAGGCGTTCAATTCAACATTTTACGTGATGGACATCCGTCCTTCTTACTCTTGCCTGTTGGGACGTCCCTGGATTCACAATGCCGGTGCGGTCACCTCCACCTTACATCAAATGCTCAAGTACCCCGTCCAAGGGAAAATCATAACTGTCCATGGTGAAGAGGAATACATGATTAGTCATCTAAATTCTTTCTGATATGTAGAATTGGATGGCGAATTCATCGAAACCCCTTTCCAACATTTTGAAGAAGTTTCTCAGGAAATAGCAGCGACCAAGGCGGTATCCTCAACTCTTGTGATCACAAGACCAGTGCCTCGGATGTCTTCTCTAAAGGATGCAAGGGCAGTAGTGGAAGAAGGCGGATCCACTATTTGGGGGCAGCTTCCCAACTTTCCTTTCAAATCAGACAAATTCGGCCTGTGATTCACCTCAACTGCTCAGAAGGCCGTGCGTCGCATCCGTGCCGGAGGGCCACCTGTGAAGATCAGCCATCAAGGGGTTAATGCACTAGAGGACAGTGAAGAAGATGGTAGCTTGGAAGACTGGATTTTTCCTACTGTTGGCGGAGGATTGTGCAACTCGGAAGCAAAAGACTTTGTTCCGATTACTTTCATACCGCAGTAATTTATCTTTTCCATTTCTGTTGGATCTGTAATAATTCACAAACAATTCGTACTTTTTCAACCTTGTGTCTTACCCGAGGCACATAGGTCCATTTGTAAGGGTCTTTATTTCATTTTCATATGTCATTTAATGAATCATGGACGCTTTTCATATTTAAAACTTTTGTGCTCATTATATTTCTTTTACATTTTGTTGTTTTAAGATGGCTATACCCTTACACACACCCACACTCACAAACGCAGGTACCCTTCCACTCCGGAACCCATGGGTAACGATACTGCTATAGCCTTCAGTGACTCTGAAGATCTAATCTACCAAGCCGAATACGAAGGTGAGGAAGATTGTGAGGTGCCAGGGGAATTGGCCAGATTATTACAACAAGAAGAAAGAGCTATTGTGCCTCATGAGGAGTTGTTAGATACAATCAACTTGGGTACTGAAGAAGACAGAAAGGAAATCAGAGTGGGTGCCAACCTAGAGCCAAGTGTCAAGGAGCGCTTAATTCAGCTGTTGCATGATTATGTTGAGATCTTTGCCTGGTAATACAAAGACATGCTGGGACTTAATACAGTCATTGTGGTACACCATCTACCTACAAGAGAAGACTGTCCACCAGTGAAGCAGAAAGTCCGCCGCATGAGACCTGACATGTCAGAGAAGATCAAAGCAGAATTTATGAAGCAGTTCAATGCTGGATTTCTTGCTGTTACTTCCTATCCTCAATGGGTTGCTAACATTGTTCCCGTGCCTAAGAAGGACGGCAAAGTCAGAATGTGCGTGGATTATAGAGATTTAAACAGGGCCAACCCTAAGGATGACTTTCCACTTCCGCACATCGACATCCTGGTTGACAACACAGCTCATCACAAAGTATTTTCTTTCATGGACGGATTCTCAGGCTATAACCAGATCAAAATGGCACCTGAGGACATGGAGAAAACTACTTTTGTTACACAGTGGGGTACGTTCTGCTACAAAGTGATGCCATTCGGACTGAAGAATGCCGGGGCAACTGTTGTACACCAAAATTTGCCCTCCCATTTCCTCAACATTTTCTCATCACAAGACCTTTGAAGATCAAGATCCAGTTAGGGTTTCCTCTGCTCAAGACTTCTCCTTGCACTGTGAACTCAAATTAGGGTTTGTGTTTGCCTAAGGATGTTTTGACCTAAAAAAAGCCTAAGATGACTTTCATGCTTCATATTGGACTCCCAAGTTTACCCTCACCAAGTTTCAAGTCTTGATTCCAAGTTTTGCCCAATCAATTGGACAGTTGACCTAGAAATCAACTGTATTGGGGAAAAAGTCAACTGTGGCCAATTGACAGTCAAATCTCATGAAATTTGATCCACATCAACATTATGAACTCATATGGACCATTTGATCAAGTTTGGATCACAATTCCACAAGAAATTTGATCAGATCACCAAAAGGGCAAAATGGTCATTTTTAGGGTTTTGACTGCACAAAGGCAATTTTTGACTGTTTGACCTAGCCAATGGCAAACCAAGTTCACATATGGACTCAAGGACTCAATGAAATGGTCTTGACACATTCATCAAGCTCAAAAGATCCCAAGTACACAAGGTTGACAGTTGAATTTCCCAGTCAATTGATCAATTCTGACTGTATACTGAAAAGTCAAACTTTGACTTTTTGGTCAAAATCAAGAGTCAAGATTCATTTTTCATCAAAACTTGCCAAATCATGAAACTTGTTCACCAAGAAATCACAAAATGCAAATTAGGGTTTGAAAATGGAATTTTTCATAACTTAGAATTTTTCTAAGTTATGAAAAAACCCTAATTTTTTCCCAACTTTGCCCCATCTTTTCACCAAGATCAATTTGGATTCAAACAAAAGTCAAAACATGAAAGTTGTAGCTTGTTGCATAATCTACAACTTTGATTCACAAAATTTTCTCATTTGAAGCTTGTATCTCAAGTTACAATTTTTTGAATAAGGGCACTAAACCATTTTTAACTTAGTGAAATTTTAACCTATTTTGACAAGGTTTTCTACCCTACTTCAAGGCCACTTTTCATACCATTCCACTTGGAATTTTGATTTGCATTTCAAAGAGGGATTGTAGTACTCATTCCAAGCTTTTCAAAATGTCCAAGAACTCATCAAACAACCTCATAACTTGAGAGATTCTAATTTCACAAGTTGGCAAAAATTCACTTTTGTTCTTCATCAAAACATGTTCATAACTTTGCAAATCTGAACTTAGCTTGCTTTATGCTTGATTACAGGTCCTTGAACCATTCCATACTCAATAATTTAATGCATATTCAATGTGTTAAGACCATGTTCTTTGTGTTCTAACATTGCATAGTGGATTAATCCTAAACTAGATAAAGTGAACTTTCCATTTTTGAAAAGATTAACTTTATGTCCAATTGCAAATCAAGAAGGTACAAGCAAAATCCTTTTGGCACAAGATTATGGGCAAATTGCTCTGATCAAGAGAGGCTTATGCAGCAGGATTAGAGGCCCCTACTGACCTAAAACACAAAGTGACCATGGCTTGCTTCATTTTGAAGTAACATTGCATAACTTGTACCATCTCTCATCTCAGCTTAAGCACACAAGAAAGAAGTGATCAAACACATTGCACATAACATATCAAAGCTTTTGCACGAGTCCTAGACCTCTCAAGCACCCTCCATCTCAGAATCACCTTGAAACTGCTCAAACAGGGGAACCCCTGCAGATTGAGTGCTATCTCTCAATCCCTTCGAGCATTCTTGTCCAAACCTGTTCCTCTACCTTCCTTACAACATATGCAAGCTAACCATGGCCTAAAACCTGACCTGTAATCACCCTAACAGTTTCCACCATTTTCATTTTTTCCTTTTGCAGTTGAAGTTCCATAGCTTGATTCAGAAGCTCTCAAGACAAAGTAAGCATTGAAAAAGCATCCCTGGACCTCAAGGAAGCTTTTCCAATCATTACCTTGCACTAGAAGTTCCTCATTCTCCAGATAGAAGTTCAACTGCACAGGTAAAACTTTGAACTCGTATCTCTCTTATCATGCATCTTTAGTCTTAAGTTTGTGAAGAAACAAGGTTCTACTCATAGCCCTGAACATGTACATATCTTTACATTTCATTTCTTTTGCCTGAGTAGGGAGAATTTGTAGTTTAAAAATGGCAGAAAAATTAGGTTAGGATTTGGGGGAGGAGAAATTCTCCCTCATCTTAGAGAGTTAGGTCAAGTTCCATACATGGTTAGAACCGTCTCTTCATGCTGAACATTTGTTGTGTTATGAGTTTTTGCTAAAAAGCCAGGAATCAAGAGTTAGAAGAAGCTGAACATGGCGCGCGTTTTTCAAACATTTGTGCTGGAGGTTGAAGACAGTGAGCTTTGGGCTGGGCCTGTGCATTTTTTTTCTTATTCACACCACTTAATTGCTATTACACCCCCTGAGCCCATTTGCTTCATTTTTGACTCTTTTTGACTTTTTCTTTTTTGATTGACTTTGTTTATTTTTTCTCATGACATTAAAAAAATAAAAATATTTTTTCCATCATTTTTTGAATATATGGCATATTTATTTGATTTATTTCTTTTGTTTGCATATAAATTTTGTATATATACTATTATTAGAATAAATAGAGAAATAGTGTAAATACATTTTTTTATTATTTTTTACCTTCTGAAAATATTTCACATAAAAAATGCTCTTTTTATTTATTTTATTAAAATATTAAATAAATATTTATTTTGTGTATAATACATATTTAAGACTTAATATAAATATATATATATGTTTATTAATATATTCAAGTTAAAATATAAAAATACTTGAATTTTCCATTTTTATTAATATTTGATACAAAAATACTTTTTTTCATAATATACTTCATTTTATTTTATTCTTATAAATGATAAATAAATAGTTGTATTAAATTAGATAATAATGCATTTTTTTCAAAATTAGGGTTTTTGCCCTAAATTCAAAATACTCCAAAGAATAATATATTTTTATTTTCTTTTCTCTTTTACATAAATAATATTTTTTTCATACATATACAAAACATTTCTTTTTGCATATTGCATTCTTATTTAATTTTTGTACATTATTTACATTGCAAATATTCAAAATGATGTAATAATTTAGATTTAAATTCTTGTCAATATCCCCATTTGAACATTTGTACCCCCTTTCCCATATTTGGTTTTGTAATAGCTTAGTAGTTTTAATTTCACACTTTATTGCTTTCTAATGATAACATGTTAGAATTAGGGTTTGTATGCGAAAAAACGATAAAAAAATAGTTTGACCTAATCTCAAGATAAACAAGCATGAAAATGGACACACAAATCACACTTGCACCCCCTAGGGTATTCCACTTGTTGCCTTCAAATAAATGGGCCATATTGTATGTTGAACTTCTTTGGGCAAAGCAAACAATTTGAATGATCATAGTCCCTCGATAAAACTTTTCAAAAACAAACAAAAACAAATGATCAAGTCCCTTAAAGAAAATTGCCCAAAGACATTTAACGCCGTTGCAATTATGGTCTAAACGATGACCCGCGCCTGTCCCTCTCACATCCTAACACAAGATTGTCCACCAAATACAATGGTGGAACAAACTTGTTAAAAGGGTTAAAACATAGCAATAGTCTTTTGAGAAATTTAGGAGTAGATAACCTCTTAGTTACTTGAATCAAACTTGCAAAACAAAACACTTGCCTAATTTCAAAACCACACAACACTACACTTTCAAAACAACTTTCAAAAACAAATGAAAACCTTTTCAAAAGACATACATCTTTGTATACATCCCCACATGGATCATTACAAAGGTTGCCACCACATTGGCATCTTTTCAAAACATTTTCAAAACCCACACACTCAAGCACCATTTAAAAACAATTGAAAACAAAAGGCAAGTGATCTAAGCAAGTAACTAAGAGCCCATGGATAACCATGGATAGAAAGGGTGCTAATACCTTCCCTTTCTATAATCTACTCCCCGAACCCAAGAAAACATCTCAAAAGGTTTTTGCTTTGCTTTTTAACCTTTCCTTAGGATAAAATAAAAAGTCGGTGGCGACTCTTGCTAACCGCAACATTTGCGAATACAAACGCAAAACCTCAAGTCAGTTCTCCCACCGTATCACAGAACTGGCGACTCTGCTGGGGACAAGTATTAAAAGTGGAGTAACCTTAGGGTTTAGATCACCTTTGTTTTCAATTGTTTGCTTTGTTTGCTTTTATATTTGTGGGCTTTGCATCGGAGTTTCATAGATCCTAACCCGGATCTGGGAAATACCCTTTTTAGGTAGCATAATCTGTGAGGGACCTGTCCGGCGTAGACCGACATGGGTGAAGCAGTGGCTACGTTGGTGTGGCATCTTAGTCCGTACCTATATCCCTTGTGTTGCAACGGGGAGAATATAGGTCTTCTAAGGGGTCATTAAGCACCAACCAACCTTAGAACCCTAAATTGACCAACTTGGCTATTAGGACAGTAGCAGTATGCTACACTCATTGAGGCTAAACTCTCGAGATGGTTCTGGCCGCGAGAAAAGATTGCGATGCTGGAGTTATGACCGATTGAGGGTAGCCAATGATTTGAGATCCTCTAGAACCCGGTTACTTCTGATAGGACAGGTTTTAACCTACAAAACCAAAAGAGGGTAATACCTGAAACTCATGCTGGCCTGAAACCTAAGGGTGTCTTGTGTGACTTGTGTGCCTTATTTGCCTATGTGAATACTTGTGGTGTGCTTCATCATAGCATCATGCCATCATACCATTGCATGCATCCTGTATAAAAGGCTAACTCATTTCAAAGACAAAAAGGTTTCATCTTTGCTCTGTTTTGTAGGACATCATGATGCCCGTGCGTAGAAATACTGTCCGGCTCAACTTTGTTCAACCACCAGTTTTACTCAAGGATTTGGTTGGAAGGATTCCAAACACTACCTCCTTCATCAACAAACATGGTTCTCTCCTTGGCTTGGTCATTGCAAAATGGGACCAACAACTGATAAGTGTTCTGACCCAGTTTTATGACCCTCTGTACCATTGTTTCACCTTTCAAGACTTCCAGCTGGTTCCTACCCTGGAAGAATTTTCTTATTTGCTTGGGATTCCTGTCTTGGAACAAACTCCATTCACTGGTTTGGAAAAGACTCCTAGGCCTGAGGAGATTGCTGCAATTCTCCCCTTGACCAAGGAAGAGGTTTTGTCCAACTGGGAAACTAGAAATGGGATCAAGGGCTTTTTGGTCAAATTTCTGGTTGGCAAGGCTATTGATTTCTGGAATGACTTGGACTTCAAGGCATATGAGGATATTCTGGCTCTTTTGATCTATGGTCTGGTATTGTTTCCCAACCCTGACACTTTTATCAGTATCCATGTCATAAGGATCTTCATGTCTCGGAATCCGATACCCACTCTTTTGGGTGATATTCTACAACAACTCTATGCTCGTACTGCTCGAAAATGGGGGACTCCGTGGTGTTGTGCTCCTTTGCTAGTAAGGTGGTTTATTTCGCACCTTCCTAAGTTCGTGCTGAAGAATGAAGAAGGAAAAGGTTGGGCTCGGAGGTTAATGTCTCTCACTGATAATGACATCACCTGGACTCTTAGAGGTTTGGATGAGGTAGCTGTTATTGACCGTTGCGGAGAATACCCTAATGTCCCGTTGATTGGTATCCAAGGAGGAATCTCTTACAATCCGTGCTTGGCTCTCCGACAGTTTGGAAGAGCCAGAGGAGATGGGCCTCATGAAATGCTGGTTCCTCACTTCCATTTTGAGTTTTGGGCAGACAGTGACAAACTACACCAGGGATTCATTAGAGCTTGGGACAGAATCCACAAAGCTGACCCACATGAGTTGGGACCAAAGACTTCTCTGCCATTGAAGCCCTATTGCAAATGGGTCCGCATCCGTGCTCAAAGGTTAGGTATGCCCTACGAAGCCGTTAGACCTCTCATTCTTGAAACTCCTGATGAAGATGGGGTTCCTCCAACTGTCCTCCCTCCTCAGATACCTACTGATTTTGACACCATGAAGAGATCTTGGGCGCAGCTAAAGGAAGAACGGGATTTCTATCGGGAAAAGTTCAACGAGCAGGAACGGAAGATCCAGAGGCTGACTAAGCAATTGGAAGAAGAACGGGTCCTGAACAACTACATCAGCACTGAAAAGAGGAGGCCATGGGAGCATTGATGAGCTTTGATTGTTTCCTTTTGTAGTTTATTTCCTTTCCAGTATTTTTCATTCCTGTAATGCCTAAGGGCAAGTTGTTGAACAATTGAAATTTTAATCTAATGAAGTGTGTTTCCCTTTTTGTCTACAAAGTTGAATCTTGTTTGTCTTTGAAAACATAAAACATACGCATTCCATTGCACCATATGCATAGCAGGTACCCTATTTCACAGGTTGCTTAATCTTCTTCGCTGTTTGTTTGCACAGTCATCATGAATCCAGACTCCTCCAGTGAGCAAGCAATCAAGGCCCTTCAGGCCCAAAGTGCACAGTTCCAAGAGATGGTCCTAAGTCTAGCCCAAGGTCAGCAAGAGTTGAAGACTCTACTCCTGAAAAAGAAGAAGAAAAAGAGGACTGCATTGTTCAACACCGGACGCAGATTTGGGAACACCCTCCATAATGAAGCTGATCCAACCACTTCTTCTGCTGAGAAAAACAGTCCCCAAGGGGGAGGGGCTCCTAGTCCCGCAGTCTCCGACAACGAGACGGACTATAACGACGAACAATACCCACCTGCTGCTGACAGGTACAAACAATTGGAGGACCGCTTGAGCGCCATGGAAATTCAGAATGTGCCGGGACTGGATTTTGGAGATTTGGGGTTATCTTCTGGGGTAGTAATTCCACACAAGTTTAAGGCGCCTGCCTTCGCCAAGTATGATGGGGTCTCCTGCCCAAAGCTGCATCTGAGGTCGTACGTAAGGAAAATCCAACCTTACACGGCGGACAAGAACCTCTGGATTCACTTCTTCCAAGATAGCCTCTCGGGGTCACAGCTTGAATGGTTCTACCAATTGGATGGAGATAGCATCCGACACTGGGAAGATTTGGCAACCGCATTCTACAGACAATACCAATACAATTCTGATCTCGCTCCTACGCGTACCCAACTTCAGGGTATGTCTCTAGGAACGGGTGAAGGGTTCAAAGAGTACGCTCAAAAATGGAGAGATTTGGCTGGCAGGGTGCAGCCTCCATTGACTGATCGAGAGCTAGTTGATATGTTTCTAGGGACGTTGTCTGGTCCGTTTTTCAATCATTTGGTTGGTAACTCCTCTGCTGGGTTTACAGATTTAATATTGACGGGAGAAAGAATTGAAGCTGGCATCAGGTCAGGCAAGATACAAAAGGCTGCCTCCACAAGTGCTGAGAAGAGGCCGTTTAAGAAAGAAGCAAGTGTCGTCTATGGTCCTAGAAGACAAGTCAAGCCCGAAAGTCGCCAAGCCGTCAATGCTTTGGTCATCTCGAAACCTGTTGCTGCTCCTCAGCAGTACAATCAACAAAGAAGCGAAAGGCCCAAGAGGCAGTATACCCGACTGAGTATGACCTTATCTCAAATTTTACCCCAACTGTTATCCACCAACCTGGTGACCCTCAAAGAAGCTCCTAAGGTCGTCAACACTGCGTCACCTAAGTATAACCCAAATGCCCGGTGTGCTTATCATTCTGATAGTCCCGGGCACACTACTGATGATTGCTGGGCCTTGAGAAACAAAGTGCAAGATCTGATCGACGCAAAGGAAATTCAGTTTGAAGCGCCGGAGAGACCAAATGTCGTAACTGCTCCTATGCCCCAGCATAGAGTAAATGCCGTTGAGGAAGAAATGTACGCTGTTTCGGTAGATGAAGTTGTTACCCCTCTGAAGACCGTTAAGAAGAACCTACTGCGGGCCGGTTTATTTCCGGGTTGCGGTGAAGGTTGCCTGTTCTGTGCTGTTTCCCTATCTGGTTGTCCCTTGCTGAGGTTAGGCGTCCAAAGCCTAATGGATAGCAAGGAGATTCTGTTTAAGAAGTCTGCTGTTCAGTTGGTTCCGATAAAAGAAGTTTCTGTGGTTACCATCTTCAATAATCCAATCAAGGCTCCCCCGAAGAAGCCTGTTCAAATCATGACTGTTGCACCTGTGATTATTACTGTCCCGGGGCCTCTCCCCTACATATCTGATAAAGCTGTCCCCTGGCATTATGGGGCAGACGTGTATGTAAATGGAATCAAACAAGAATTCAACACTGGCGCCAGTATCTGCGATATCACTGGTCCAGCCAAGGTCACCCGCAGTGGCAGGCTCTTCTCGCCTGACATTGCACCGCCCGCTATTCGAAAACCCCTCCTTATAAAACCTACAAGTTTACCTGTTCCTGTTGCTGATCGAGTTGTGTCCCCTGCTGCCGAGTCATCTAATGCTCGGGGCAAAGAGATTGAAGAAGAGCCTGCCCGGATGGAGGCACCGATACCTATAAATGCTGAGGCCTCCCAACAAGAAGTGGAGGAGATCCTGAAAATAATAAAGAAAAGTGATTTCAATGTTGTCGAGCAGTTGGGGCATACGCCCTCCAAGATCTCCATGCTCTCCTTATTGCTATGCTCCGAGGCCCATGCTAAGGCCTTGATCTCATTTCTCAAGACGGCCCATGTGCCGCAGGAGACGTCTGCAGTCCAGTTCACTGATTGCGTAGCAAATCTGACAACAGACAATGGCTTGGGTTTTTCAGATGCTGACCTGACTGCGAAGGGAAGAGACCACAATGATGCCCTGCATGTCTCTATCGAATGCATGGGCACTACTCTAGCGCATGTATTGGTGGATACTGGTTCTTCTTTGAATGTCCTACCAAAAAAGGCTTTAGATCGTCTGGATTATGAAGGCCTAGAACTGAAACCCAGCAATATCATCGTCAGGGCCTTTGACGGTTCAAAAAGGATGGTTCATGGAGAGGTTAACATCCCTATTCGTGTGGGCTCTCAGGTGTTCGACTCTACGTTTTATGTGATGGATATACGTCCATCGTACTCTTGTCTACTGGGCCGACCTTGGATCCATAAAGCTGGGGCAGTGACCTCTACCTTGCACCAGAAGCTGAAGTATCCCGTCAGGGGGAAGATCGTCACTGTGCAGGGAGAAGAGGAGTATATGGTGAGCCATTTGAACTCCTTCAGATACATTGAGATGGATGGGGAGTTTATTGAAACCCCCTTTCAGCATTTCGAGGAGGTGCATCCAATTTCAGCAGCTGCAGAGACAATAGCCGAAGAGAATGTTTCCTTGAAGATGGCTTCCCTAAGGGATGCCCGGGCTGTGGTTCAGAAGAGCAACTGTGCAAACTGGGGTCAGCTTCCTGACTTTACTCAGAAGAACGACAAGTTTGGGCTGGGCTTTACTGCAGAGGCTCAGAGGGCTGTGCACAAAGAGAAGATCGGAAAGGCTCCGGTGTTTATTTCCAGCTCAAGGGTGAATGCTATCGAGGAGGATGTGGAGGAAGCAGAGTTTGACAGTTGGATCTACCCGACTACCAGCAACGGACCAAGCAACTGGATGACAAAGGATTTTACCCCTATCACATTTGTCACGCAGTAATTAATTTCTTTTGATTTCCAATTTGTAACAAACAATATGTTAAAACTTTGTTGGCTCGGTGTCCTACCCGGGGCATCGTAGCTCCATTTGTGAGGGCTTTTTGTATGACATTTTCATATATCATCAATCAAAACATTGGACGTTTGTTGCATTTCAAATCTTGTGCTCTTTTCCTTTCTGTGTTATATATATTGCAAAACAGCTATATTTACACACACTCACTTATACAGGTTTCAATCCACTCTGGATCTCACTGGTAACAGCTCTGCTACCGCCAGTTATGACTTCGAAAATCCGATCAACTTGGCCGAAGACGAAGGTGAAGATGATTGCGAAGTGCCTGGTGAACTCGCAAGACTGCTACTCCAGGAAGAGAGAGCTATTCAACCACATGAAGAGCCGGTGGAGACAATTAACCTGGGTACTGAGACAGATAGGAAAGAGGTCAAGATTGGTGCTAATCTAGAGCTCAGCGTGAAGCAACGATTGATCCAGATGCTACAGGACTACATGGAGATCTTTGCTTGGTCCTATGAAGATATGCCTGGTTTGGATGCTGACATTGTAGTTCACCACCTGCCAACCAAGGAAGATTGCCCTCCAGTAAAGCAAAAAGTCCGACGGATGCGTCCAGAGATGTCTGAAAAGATCAAGGCCGAGGTTATGAAGCAGTTTGATACCGGGTTCCTCGCAGTGACTTCTTACCCTCAGTGGGTTGCCAATGTGGTGCCAGTACCGAAGAAGGACGGTAAAGTCAGAATGTGTGTTGACTACAGGGATCTGAACAGGGCCAGCCCCAAGGATGACTTCCCCTACCTCACATTGATGTCCTTGTTGACAATACAGCTCAACACAAGGTGTTCTCCTTCATGGATGGTTTTTCGGGGTATAATCAGATCAAGATGGCTCCAGAGGATATGGAGAAGACTACATTTGTGACTCAGTGGGGGACCTTCTGTTATAAGGTCATGCCATTCGGATTGAAAAATGCTGGGGCAACCTATCAACGTGCCATGGTTGCTTTATTTCATGATATGATCCATCATGAGATTGAGGTATACGTTGATGACATGATTGCGAGGTCTCAAACTGAGGAGGAGCACCTTGACCATCTGAGGAAGTTGTTTGACCGACTCAAGTTATACAAGCTGAGGTTGAATCCCAACAAATGCACCTTTGGGGTAAGATCCGGAAAATTGCTAGGTTTCATTGTAAGTGATAAAGGTATTCAGGTGGACCCTGCCAAGGTAAAAGCCATACAAGAGATGCCAACTCCAAAGACAGAGAAAGAAGTCAGAGGTTTCCTAGGACGACTGAATTACATTGCCCGATTCATCTCACATCTAACTGCTACTTGTGAGCCAATCTTCAAATTACTGAAGAAAGATCAAGTAGTACGCTGGAACGATGAATGTCAGGCTGCCTTTGAAAGGATAAAGGAATACCTCCAAGAGCCACCCATTCTTATGCCACCGGTGGAAGGAAGACCTCTGATACTATACTTGACAGTGCTTGACAATTCAATGGGGTGTGTGCTGGGGCAGCATGACGAGTCTGGCCGAAAAGAGCACGCTATTTATTACTTGAGCAAAAAGTTTACCGACTGTGAGTCTCGTTACTCACTGCTTGAGAAAACTTGTTGTGCTCTTGTATGTGCTGCTCGCCGGCTGAGACAGTATATGCTGACTCACACTACTTTATTGATTTCCAAGATGGATCCCATCAAGTACATATTTGAAAAGCCCGCTCTGTCTGGAAGAATAGCGAGATGGCAAATGATCTTGACAGAATATGATATCCAGTATACAACTCAGAAAGCAATTAAGGGAAGTGTACTGGCAGATCATTTGGCACACCAACCTGTGGACGATTACCAATCATTGAACTTTGATTTTCCGGACGAAGACATCATGGTGGTAACTGACTGTGAAGTACCTGGACCGGATGAAGGACCTGAGGAAGGATCCCGATGGTCTATGCATTTCGATGGAGCCTCCAATGCTTTGGGTAACGGCGTCGGCGCTGTAATCATATCTCCTAAAGGAACTCATACTCCCCTCACCGCCCGATTATGTTTCAGCTGCACCAACAATATGGAAGAATATGAGGCATGTATCATGGGTTTACAAGCTGCAATCGACTTAAGGATCAAATTTCTAAGTGTCTTCGGAGATTCCGCTCTCGTGATCAATCAGATCAAAGGCAAGTGGGATACGAAACACCCGAATCTTATTCTTTACAAGGAGTATGTGTTGACCTTGCTTCCCCACTTTGAAGAGATAACTTTCGAACACTTCCCTAGAGAGGAGAATCAGCTAGCGGACGCCCTAGCTACGATGTCTTCAATGTTCAAAGTTAAATGGGACAATGAGGCTCCCCGAATCATAATCTGGAAGTTGGATGAACCGGCATACTGCTGCGAGCTCGAGGCTGAGAAGGTGACCGAAAAACCCTGGTATCACGAGGTGAAGAGGTACTTGGAAGCTCAGGAATACCCTGAAGGCGCATCTGTCAATGATAAGAAGTTCATGAGGAGGTTTGCTGCAAAATTCTTCCTCAGCAACGACATTCTCTACAAGCGGAATCATGATTCAACTCTGCTACGTTGTGTGGATAAGACTGAAGCAGAGAAAATTATGATGGAACTGCATGAAGGTACATTTGGAACACATTCCAGTGGACACACCATGACTAAGAAAATCCTTCAGGCAGGATATTTCTGGTCCACAATGGAAGCCGATTGTTACCAACACTCCCGAACTTGTCATAAATGTCAGATCTATGCTGACAAGGTGCATATCCCTCCGGTTCCTTTGAATATCCTGACGGCACCTTGGCCTTTCGCAATGTGGGGCATCGATATGATCGGTGAGATCCGACCGACGGCATCCAATGGGCATCGCTTCATCTTAGTGGCGATCGATTACTTCACGAAGTGGGTTGAGGCAGCTTCCTACGCCACAGTAACCAAGAGCGTCGTGGCACGTTTCATCCGGCATAATCTGATCTGTCGGTACGGCGTCCCGGAAAGAATCATTACGGACAATGGTACCAATCTCAATAACAAAATGGTCACTGAACTCTGTGAACAATTCAAGATACAGCACCACAATTCTTCTCCCTACCGGCCGAAGATGAATGGGGCTGTAGAGGCAGCCAATAAAAATATCAAGAAAATTGTGCAGAAGATGACAGTGACCTATAAAGATTGGCACGAGATGTTACCGTTCGCTCTTCATGGGTATCGCACCTCAGCAAGGACGTCAACCGGGGCAACTCCCTTCTCCTTGGTCTATGGCATGGAGGCAGTCTTGCCAATTGAAGTCCAGATACCCTCTCTCCGGATAATGAAGGATGCAGACTTGAATGAAGATGATTGGATCCAGACTCGACTTGATCAATTAAATCTGATTGACGAAAAGAGGCTCACTGCTATTTGTCATGGTCAAACGTATCAGAAACGGATGATCAGGGCATTTAACAAGAAAGTCAGACCGCAAGAGTATCAAGTTGGGGACCTGGTAATCAAACGCATCATCCTTCCTCAAAGTGATCCCCGGGGCAAATGGACCCCTACTTACGAAGGGCCATTTGTGGTTAAACGTGTGTTCTCAGGAGGAGCCATGATCCTAACCACCATGGATGGTGACGACCTTCCTCACCCCGCCAATGCAGACATAGTGAAAAAATACTACGCATAAATAAAGGACCCGCTAGGTTGACATACCTAGGCAAAAATAAGGGCTTCCCGGCGAACCAAAAGGGTTCGGGCAAAAATAAGGGATGAAAGGAGTAAAAATCTGTACACCCGGCAAGTCGAAAACCTGAAAAGGCGGCTTGGGCAAAAATGGGTATCCCGGTGGACTGAAAACCCGAAAGGGCGGTCCAGGCAAAAGTTAGGGATAAAAGCGTAACACTATGTCTCATTGGATCACTTCGCATCCAGAATTCGGCATCAACTATCTGGCTCCAGATTTCGGCATTGACCAATCAGCTTCATCTTCAAATTAGGCAACAAAGCGATGAGACGTTCGGAGATATAAAGGCGATAGCAAAGTTGGAACCCAGTGGGATTGTTCACATAGCTGTTTTGTTTCTTTTTTCAAATTGTAAACTCTATGTTATTTGGCGGCGTCCTCTTACTAGGATGGCAGCCCCTTGTACAAAAACGCCTATTCACAGGCAAAATTTAAATCAATACAAATTCACTTGTCCATACAAATTACCATTGTTTTCCTTTTTCTGTTTTGTCTTGCGAAGAACGTCCAATGTTCATTTTTGATATATGCATTTGACATTAAAATTGCTAATTCATAAATATTTGCATATAAAACGAGAGATTGATTACAGGTGACATCAGAGACAGGGGCAATTGAAGTTGTCTAATGCAGTCTGGTTGTTTTGTCCGCCAAGGCACCAAGGTAGGTTCAACTGAAGAATGTGGCCAGATCATCTCAACTCCCCGCAGAGTAAAATCAGGTTCAGCAATACTTTCCCCGAGCGGAATTGATTCCCCGTCAATCCTGAAAAGGACACAACATTCCCCGGCAGGTCTTAAAGCTCATCCCCAGTAGATTCTGGAAGCTCATCCCCTGCAGAGTACGGACGTCTCTCCCGAGTTTTATTTAGAGTTATTTCCTCACAAGGACTTATAACTGGGTTATCCTCAGCTAAAAACCACGGAAGACCGCCCTCGGCAAAGTTCCTTCAATCCCCAGCGGAGTCTATCATCATTATCCCCAGCGGAATCCATCATCAAGAGTCCTCAACAGGCCTCGCATCAAAACTTCGGCCAAGTATCTCTTCCACAGAGCAATTCTCCGGCCGGCCGTCAAGGATTTATTTTCCTAAGGCGAAATTACATCCATAAACATTTCACATTTTCATACATCTTGCTTACATACATGATGAAACGCATACAACACTATCTCATGTTGAACATCATGACACCATGCATATCATACATCATGACATTGCATACAACTTACGTTTTTGCCTTTTCAGGAAAAAGACAATCCCAAAAACAATTACCGTCAACTGTCGCAATTCTAGATCCGATACCTGTATCTAGCCAGGGCACATCTGAGAGTGATCAGTTTCCAGGCTCGATTCCTGTATCTAGCCAGGGCACGTCTGAAGAGTTCGAAGATTCGATTCCTGTATCCAGCCAGGGAACATCTATCAACTACAACAGCTCCAGATTTGATTCCTGTATCCAGCCAGGGCATATCTGTTGACCACGTTTCCAGACTCGATTCCTGTATCTAGCCAGGGCACGTCTGAAGAGTTCGAAGATTCGATTCCTGTATCCAGCCAGGGCACATCATTTAACAACTATTTCCAGATTCGACTCCTGTATCCAGCCAGGGCACATCTGTGAACAACCAATTGTAGATTCGACACCTGTATCTAGCCAGGGCATATCTGCATGAGGAGATTAAAGATCAAACACCTGTAACAAGCCAGGAAAACATCTGTCCTTCTCAAATACACAAGTTCTCGCTAAGGAATCTCTTATGCGATCGACACTTCCAAATGGCATCTATAAGCCCATTCCCGACAAGGTTCTGTCACGTCTCCAGATGGCATCTATAAGCCCATCTCCCTATCCACCATCTCTCCAAATGGAATCTATAAGCCCATTCCCGACACCACATTGTTGAGACTCCAGCATGCGAGTGCAAATTTCCGGGCACTCTAGTGTCCAATCTCCTTTTACCCTCGAGTCACGAAAGGCAAACTTGCCAATCTAACTCTTCAGGTCCAAGAAGATTGAACAGGGGCAACTGTTGTACCCCAAAATTTGCCCTCCCATTTCCTCAACATTTTCTCATCACAAGACCTTTGAAGATCAAGATCCAGTTAGGGTTTCCTCTGCTCAAGACTTCTCCTTGCACTGTGAACTCAAATTAGGGTTTGTGTTTGCCTAAGGATGTTTTGACCTAAAAAAGCCTAAGATGACTTTCATGCTTCATATTGGACTCCCAAGTTTACCCTCACCAAGTTTCAAGTCTTGAATCCAAGTTTTGCCCAGTCAATTGGACAGTTGACCTAGAAATCAGCTGTATTGGGGAAAAAGTCAACTGTGGCCAATTGACAGTCAAATATCATGAAATTTGATCCACATCAACATTATGAACTCATATGGACCATTTGATCATGTTTGGATCACAATTCCACAAGAAATTTGATCAGATCACCAAAAGGGCAAAATGGTCATTTTTAGGGTTTTGACTGCACAAAGGCAATTTTTGACTGTTTGACCTAGCCAATGGCAAACCAAGTTCACATATGGACTCAAGGACTCAATGAAATGGTCTTGACACATTCATCAAGCTCAAAAGATCCCAAGTACACAAGGTTGACAGTTGAATTTCCCAGTCAATTGATCAATTCTGACTATATACTGAAAAGTCAAACTTTGACTTTTTGGTCAAAATCAAGAGTCAAGATTCATTTTTCATCAAAACTTTCCAAATCATGAAACTTGTTCACCAAGAAATCACAAAATGCAAATTAGGGTTTGAAAATGGAATTTTTCATAACTTAGAATTTTTCTAAGTTATGAAAAAACCCTAATTTTTTCCCAACTTTGCCCCATCTTTTCACCAAGATCCATTTGGATTCAAACAAAAGTCAAAACATGAAAGTTGTAGCTTGTTGCATAATCTACAACTTTGATTCACAAAATTTTCTCATTTGAAGCTTGTATCTCAAGTTACAATTTTTTGAATAAGGGCACTAAACCATTTTTAACTTAGTGAAATTTTAACCTATTTTGACAAGGTTTTCTACCCTACTTCAAGGCCACTTTTCATACCCTTCCACTTGGAATTTTGATTTGCATTTCAAAGAGGGATTGTAGTACTCATTCCAAGCTTTTCAAAATGTCCAAGAACTCATCAAACAACCTCATAACTTGAGAGATTCTAATTTCACAAGTTGGCAAAAATTCACTTTTGTTCTTCATCAAAACATGTTCATAACTTTGCAAATCTGAACTTAGCTTGCTTTATGCTTGATTACAGGTCCTTGAACCATTCCATACTCAATAATTTAATGCATATTCAATGTGTTAAGACCATGTTCTTTGTGTTCTAACATTGCATAGTGGATTAATCCTAAACTAGATAAAGTGAACTTTCCATTTTTGAAAAGATTAACTTTATGTCCAATTGCAAATCAAGAAGGTACAAGCAAAATCCTTTTGGCACAAGATTATGGGCAAATTTCTCTGATCAAGAGAGGCTTATGCAGCAGGATTAGAGGCCCCTACTGACCTAAAACACAAAGTGACCATGGCTTGCTTCATTTTGAAGTAACATTGCATAACTTGTACCATCTCTCATCTCAGCTTAAGCACACAAGAAAGAAGTGATCAAATACATTGCACATAACATATCCAAGCTTTTGCACGAGTCCTAGACCTCTCAAGCACCCTCCATCTCAGAATCACCTTGAAACTGCTCAAACAGGGGAACCCCTGCAGATTGAGTGCTATCTCTCAATCCCTTCGAGCATTCTTGTCCAAACCTGTTCCTCTACCTTCCTTACAACATATGCAAGCTAACCATGGCCTAAAACCTGACCTGTAATCACCCTAACAGTTTCCACCATTTTCATTTTTTCCTTTTGCAGTTGAAGTTCCATAGCTTGATTCAGAAGCTCTCAAGACAAAGTAAGCATTGAAAAAGCATCCCTGGACCTCAAGGAAGCTTTTCCAATCATTACCTTGCACTAGAAGTTCCTCATTCTCCAGATAGAAGTTCAACTGCACAGGTAAAACTTTGAACTCGTATCTCTCTTATCATGCATCTTTAGTCTTAAGTTTGTGAAGAAACAAGGTTCTACTCATAGCCCTGAACATGTACATATCTTTACATTTCATTTCTTTTGCCTGAGTAGGGAGAATTTGTAGTTTAAAAATGGTAGAAAAATTAGGTTAGGATTTGGGGGAGGAGAAATTCTCCTTCATCTTAGAGAGTTAGGTCAAGTTCCATACATGGTTAGAACCGTCTCTTCATACTGAACATTTGTTGTGTTATGAGTTTTTGCTAAAAAGCCAGGAATCAAGAGTTAGAAGAAGCTGAACATGGCGCGCGTTTTTCAAACATTTGTGCTGGAGGTTGAAGACAGTGAGCTTTGGGCTGGGCCTGTGCATTTTTTTTCTTATTCACACCACTTAATTGCTATTACACCCCCTGAGCCCATTTGCTTCATTTTTGACTCTTTTTGACTTTTTCTTTTTTGATTGACTTTGTTTATTTTTTCTCATGACATTAAAAAAATAAAAATATTTTTTCCATCATTTTTTGAATATATGGCATATTTATTTGATTTATTTCTTTTGTTTGCATATAAATTTTGTATATATACTATTATTAGAATAAATAGAGAAATAGTGTAAATACATTTTTTTATTATTTTTTACCTTCTGAAAATATTTCACATAAAAAATGCTCTTTTTATTTATTTTATTAAAATATTAAATAAATATTTATTTTGTGTATAATACATATTTAAGACTTAATATAAATATATATATATGTTTATTAATATATTCAAGTTAAAATATAAAAATACTTGAATTTTCCATTTTTATTAATATTTGATACAAAAATACTTTTTTTCATAATATACTTCATTTTATTTTATTCTTATAAATGATAAATAAATAGTTGTATTAAATTAGATAATAATGCATTTTTTTCAAAATTAGGGTTTTTGCCCTAAATTCAAAATACTCCAAAGAATAATATATTTTTATTTTCTTTTCTCTTTTACATAAATAATATTTTTTTCATACATATACAAAACATTTCTTTTTGCATCTTGCATTCTTATTTAATTTTTGTACATTATTTACATTGCAAATATTCAAAATGATGTAATAATTTAGATTTAAATTCTTGTCAATATCCCCATTTGAACATTTGTACCCCCTTTCCCATATTTGGTTTTGTAATAGCTTAGTAGTTTTAATTTCGCACTTTATTTCTTTCTAATGATAACATGTTAGAATTAGGGTTTGTATGCGAAAAAACGATAAAAAAATAGTTTGACCTAATCTCAAGATAAACAAGCATGAAAATGGACACACAAATCACACTTGCACCCCCTAGGGTATTCCACTTGTTGCCTTCAAATAAATGGGCCATATTGTATGTTGAACTTCTTTGGGCAAAGCAAACAATTTGAATGATCATAGTCCCTCGATAAAACTTTTCAAAAACAAACAAAAACAAATGATCAAGTCCCTTAAAGAAAATTACCCAAAGACATTTAACGCCGTTGCAATTATGGTCTAAACGATGACCCGCGCCTGTCCCTCTCACATCCTAACACAAGATTATCCACCAAATACAATGGTGGAACAAACTTGTTAAAAGGGTTAAAACATAGCAATAGTCTTTTGAGAAATTTAGGAGTAGATAACCTCTTAGTTACTTGAATCAAACTTGCAAAACAAAACACTTGCCTAATTTCAAAACCACACAACACTACACTTTCAAAACAACTTTCAAAAACAAATGAAAACCTTTTCAAAAGACATACATCTTTGTATACATCCCCACATGGATCATTACAAAGGTTGCCACCACATTGGCATCTTTTCAAAACATTTTCAAAACCCACACACTCAAGCACCATTTAAAAACAATTGAAAACAAAAGGCAAGTGATCTAAGCAAGTAACTAAGAGCCCATGGATAACCATGGATAGAAAGGGTGCTAATACCTTCCCTTTCTATAATCTACTCCCCGAACCCAAGAAAACATCTCAAAAGGTTTTTGCTGTGCTTTTTAACCTTTCCTTAGGATAAAATAAAAAGTCGGTGGCGACTCTTGCTAACCGCAACATTTGCGAATACAAACGCAAAACCTCAAGTCAGTTCTCCCACCGTATCACAGCAACCTATCAACGCGCCATGGTAGCTTTGTTTCATGATATGATACATCATGAGATAGAGGTTTACGTAGATAACATGATAGCCCTATCAAAAACTGAAGAAGAACACCTTGATCACTTGCAAAAGTTGTTTGTCAGGTTGAAGGAGTACAAGCTCAGACTGAATCCAAACAAGTGCACATTCAGAGTCCGGTCCGGTAAACTCTTAGGTTTCATTGTCAGCAACAAAGGCATCGAGGTTGATCCTGCCAAAGTCAAATCTATACAAGAAATGCCTGCTCCTCGCACTGAGAAGGAGGTCAGAGGTTTCTTGGGACGCCTAAAGTACATTGCTAGGTTCATTTCTCACCTAACATCTACTTGTGAACCAATCTTCAAGCTGTTGAAGAAAGATCAGGTAGTTCGATGGAATGATATCTATCAAATTACTTTCGATAAAATCAAGGAGTATTTGCTAGAGCCTCCTATCTTGATGCCACCCGTCGAGGGAAGACCGCTAATCATGTATCTGACCGTCCTAGAGAATTCAATGGGGTGCGTACTGAGGCAGCATGACCAGTCTGGCCTAAAAGAGCACGCCATTTATTACCTTAGAAAAAAGTTTACCGACTGTGAAACAAGATATTCACTACTCGAGAAAACTTGATGTGCTTTGGTATGGGCTTCTCTCCGGCTAAGGCAGTACATGTTGACTCATACCACTTTGCTGATATCTAAGATGGATCCGATAAAATACATCTTTGAGAAGCCTGCTTTGTCCGGAAGGATAGCCAGATGGCAGATGATCCTGACAGAATACGATATACAGTACACGACCCAAAAAGCTATAAAGGGGAGTGTGCTAGCTGATCATCTAGCCCATCAAGCTGTCAAAGATTACCAGTCCATGAAATTCGACTTACCTGACGAGGACATCATGACATTGGACAACATTGAAGAGAACAGACCATATGATGGACCTGAACAAGGATCCCGATGGACCCTGTACTTTGATGGGGCCTCCAATGCACTTGGGAACGGTATCGTTGATGTGCTTATATCTCCAGAAGGATGCCGTACTCGTTTCACCTCCAGACTTTGCTTCAACTGTACGAACAACATGGCAGAGTATGAAGCTTTTATCTTTGGACTCAAGGCTGCCATAGACTTGGGAATCAAATCTTTAATTATGTTTGGGGACTCAGCTTTGGTCATCAGTCAGATCAAAGGAGAGTGGGACACTAAGCATCCAAACCTCATCCCTTACAAAGAACATGTCTTGACGTTGTTACCACATTTTGAGCAGATTACCTTCGAGCACTTCCCGCGAGAAGAAAATCAGCTAGCAGATGCTCTAGCTACAGTGTCATCCATGTTTAAACTCAACTGGGATGATGAGGCTCCCCAAATTACCATTGAACGAATGGACGAACCTGCCCATTGTCACGAGATTAACACTGAAGAAGTAGTGGACCAGTCGTGGTTTCATGAAGTCAAAAGGTATCTCAAGGCACAGGAATACCCTGAAGGAGCTTCAGTAAATGACAAAAAGTTCTTAAGGAGATTCTCGGCTAAGTTCTTACTAAGTAATGGCATCCTGTACAAGCGCAATCATGATTCTATTCTACTCCGTTGTGTGGATAAGATTGAAGCTAAAAGGATTATGGAGGAATTGCATGAAGG
The DNA here is from genome assembly GCA_948472305.1 of Vicia faba. NCBI lineage: Eukaryota > Viridiplantae > Streptophyta > Magnoliopsida > Fabales > Fabaceae > Vicia > Vicia faba. Next base: position 1,474,094,036 of record OX451735.1, on the reverse strand, counting down.
TACATTTGGCACTCACTCTAGCGGGAATACGATGGCTAAGAAGATTCTAAGGGCAGGCTATTACTGGTCTACAATGGGAGATGACTGCTATCAACACTCCCGTACATGCCATAAATGTCAAATCTATGCAGACAAGGTACACATACCTCCAGTTCCTCTAAATGTCTTAACAGCTCCTTGGCCCTTCGCTATGTGGGGAATCAACATGATTGGAGAGATCAAGCCTACAACCTCCAATGGACACCGCTTCATTCTGGTGGCCATTGATTATTTCACAAAGTGGGTCGAAGCAGCTTTCTTCACATCCGTTACTAAGAATGTTGTTGCCCGCTTCATCAAGCAGAATCTTGTTTGCCGGTACGGTATCCCAGAAAGGATCACCACTGATAATGGTACAAACCTTAACAATACTATGATCACCACCCTGTGCAAGCAGTTCAAGATTCAACATCACAATTCATCTCCCTATCGGCCAAAGATGAACGGTGTCGTCGAAGCTGCGAACAAAAATATCAAGAAGATCATACAAAAGATGACAGTCACCTACAAGGACTAGCATGAAATGTTACCGTTTGCTCTTCACGGGTATCGTACCACGACACGCACATCAACTGGGGCAACACCCTATTCTTTGGTATACGACATGGAAGCTATTTTGCCTATCGAGGTTCAAATTCCCTCCTTGAGAATCATGAAGGATTCCGGTTTGAGTGAAGACGATTGGATCCAAACCCGGCTTGATCAGTTAAACTTAATTGAGGAGAAGAGACTTACTGCTATTTTCCATGGTCAGACGTATCAAAAATGGATGATCAAGGCTTTCAACAAGAAAGTCAGGCGCCAGGTATATCAAGTCGGAGATTTAGTGATCAAGCGTGTTGTACCCCAAAATTTTCCCTCCCATTTCCTCAACATTTTCTCATCACAAGACCCTTGAAGCTCAAGATCCAGTTAGGGTTTCCCCTATTCAAGACTTCTCCTTGCACTGTTGACCCAAATTAGGGTTTGTGTTTGCACAAAGATATTTTGACCTAAAATGCCTAAGATGACTTTCTTGCTTCATATTGGACTCCCAAGTTTATCCATATCAAGTTTCAAGTCTTGATTCCAAGTTTTGCCCAGTCAATTGGACAGTTGACCTAGAAATCAGCTGTATTGGAGAAAAAGTCAACTGTGACCAATTGACAGTAAAATCTCATGAAAATTGACCCACATCAACATTATGAACTCATATGAACCATTTGATCAAGTTTGGATCACAATTCCACAAGAAATTTGACCAGATCACCAAAAGGGCAAAATGGTCATTTTTAGGGTTTTGACTGCACAAAGGCAATTTTTGACTGTTTGACCCAACCAATGGCAAACCAAGCTCACATATGGACTCAAGGACCCCATGGAATTATCTTGACATGCTCAACAAGTTCAAAAGATCCCAAGTACACAAGATTGACAGTTGAAATTCCCAGTCAATTGACCAATTTTGACTGTATACTGAAAAGTCAAACTTTGACTTTTTGGTCAAAATCAAGGGTCAAGATTCATTTTTCATCAAAACATGCCAAATCATGAAACTTGTTCACCAAGAAATCAAAATTTGCAAATTAGGGTTTGAAATGAGAATTTTTCATAACTTAGAATTTTTCTATGTTATGAAAAACCCTAATTTTTTTCCAACTTTGCCCCACTTTCTCACCAAGATTCATTTGGATTCAAACAAAAGTCAAAACATGAAAGTTGTAGCTTGTTGCATAATCTACAACTTTTATTCACAAAGTTTTCCCAAATGAGGCTTGTATCTCAAGTTACAATTTTTGGAATAAGGGTACTAAACCATTCTTAACTTAGTGAAATTTTAACCTATTTTGGCAAGGTTTTCTACCTAACTTCAAGGCCATTTTTCACACACTTCCACTTGGAATTTCAATTTGCATTTCAAAGATGGATTGTAGTACACATTCCAAGCTTTCCAAAATGTCCAAGAACTCATCAAACAACCTCATAACTTGAGAGAATCGAATTTTGCAATATGGCCAAAAGTCACTTTGATTCATGGCCATGTACATGTTCATAACTTGTGCAAACTTCTCAAACCAGCATGCCACTTGATTACAGGCCCTTAAACCATCCAACACTCAATAATTTAATGCATGTTTATTGTGTTAAAGAGTTGTTCTATGAGTTCAAGCATTACATACAAGTTTAATCCATTTATGGAAAAAGTGAAATAGCCATTTTTGAAAAGTTAAGCTTTATGTCCAATTGCAAATCCACAAGTACAGATCAAAATCTAATTGGCACAAGATTATGAGCATAACACACTGATCAAGGAGGAGCTTTGCAGCATGATTAGGGGTCCTCTACCTGTCTAGAATACAACTTGGCTTTTGTTTGCTTAAGTGTTAAGAAAAGTATCATAACATACACCAACTTCCATTCCTGTCAACCAGGCCTTAGAGAAAGTTATCAAGCACATTCCAAACATCAAACACAAGCTAGAACACGAGCCTTTGGCCTCCAATACCTTCACAAACTCAGAACCACCATCAAACTGCAAGAACAGAGCAACCTCTGCAGATTGAGTTCCAACTCTCAACCCTTTCAAGCATTCTTGCCCAAACCACTTCAGACACCTTCCCTACCATCAATGCAAGCTAACCAAAACCTAAAACACGATCTGTAATTCCTCTAACCAGTTCCACCATTTTCATTTTCTTGTTTTGCAGTTGAAGTTCTCTAGCACGATTCAAGAAGTTTCAAGACAAAGTAAAGCTTGGAATAGCATCCCTGGACCTCAAGGAAGCTATACCAATCATCACCTTGCACTGAAAGCTTCTCCATTGCCAGATACAACTTCAACTGAACAGGTAAGTTCATGAACTCGTATCTCTCTTATTAGGCATTGTTAGCTTTAGGTTTGTGAAGAAAACATGTCACAATCATAGCCCTGAACATGCCCATATAATTAGATTTCATTTATATTATGTATGCATAGAGAATTTGATGTCTGAACTTTGAACAAAAATTAGGTTAAGAATTGGGAGAGAAGAAATTCTCTCTCATTTCTGAGAGTTAAAACATGTTCTTTATATGTGTGAATTCGTGAGAAGATGCTTAACAGTTTTGATGTTGGAAGTTTTTGCTAAAACTCAAAGAATCAGGACCTTGCAATGGAAGAAAGAGGCGCGTGTTTTTGTTCAAACAGAAGTCTGGAGGTTGAAGAAAGGTCTTCATGGGCTGGGCTTGTATTGACTTTTCTTTTTGCACCATACATTTGCTTTTGAACCCCCTGAGCCCATTTTGTTTATTTTTAATGTTTTTTGACTTTTTCTTTTTTGGATTGACTTATTTATTTTTTCTCATGATATTGAAAATATAAAAAATATTTTTCTCACCATTTTTGAATTTATTAGGTATTTATTTGGTTTTCTTTTAGTTTGTACACAAATAAATGAATATATACATTTTATTAAAAATATTAAGAAATATGCAAAAAAAACTTTTATTTTCATTTTTATTTTTGTTTTACCCTCTGAAAATATTTTATAGAAAAAATACTTTTTTTTGTTAAATATTAAATATTATTAATTTTTATATATAATACATATTTAGAAATTAATACATATATATAAGTATTTATTTTATTTTATTAATATTTGACATACAAAAAATACTTTTTATAAATATACTTCATTTTATTTTATTTTTGTACATAATAAACAAATACTTGTATAAATTGAATAACATATATATTACTTAATAAAATTAGGGTTTTTACCCTAAAAAAGACAAAAAACTCCAAAAATAATACTTTTTTTATTTTATTTATTTGACATGAATAATACTTTTTTTTTCATACATATAAAAACTTTTTTTTTTTTTGCATTTTGCATCTTTATTTTATTTAATTTATGCAATTAATTATCTTGTAAATATTCCAAAAATTGATGTAATAGCTAGGTTTAATTTCTTTGTCTAA